>JBAMNC010000802.1:0-1334206 GCA_037902135.1 Cetoscarus ocellatus | reverse complement strand
TGAGAGATGGGTTAATGTTTTGCAGAAACATTGCTTTTGATGCATTGATATTGCTTTAGCAGCGTCAGATTAAAAGTAAAATTCACATGATCTACCTGTACTCTCTATCCACCTGAGAAGCTCTGTTGGAGCTCCGGTCACTTTAAGGTCCCCTTTCCTACGTGGGCCCAGTCTGTTTCGATTGGTGAACTGGTCTACCCTGAGATAACTGGTCAGTTCAGCTCCATGTTTTCCACAGCTCTGTATTTTTTCAAAGGTCTGTGCTCTGAACTGGACTAGCCACTCTGAGCCTAAAGAATGGTGCCGTAATGGGTTGTAAAATACAGTAGTACTTCTAGTTCACTTGTCTTAAAGTCTTTGAAATTTCTGACCATACATTTTTTGGGTAAATGCCTGAAATATGGTCTGTGGGGAAGACACATTCAAGACTTTTACTTGTTTCTACAACATAAAATACATCTTGAACTTTTAAAAGGACAGTTGCAAAGAAATGCAACCAATGACTACAAAAATGTAGGGGGAGCTTTAAATCGTTTTGATCATCTTTAGGAGATAGTGTTACTTAGACATCTGCCACAGCTCAAAGTGTAGTTGCTACTTCTAATTTGAACAGCCTACAAAAATAAGTTACCCTTACACCACTTTATGAGCGTTAACCACAGATGCTAACCTTGCAGTGTAGATGGATCAGCCTGATTCAATGTCTGTAACCAGGCTGATCCATCTTGCCAAGCGCCAATATACTAAGACTTTGAGCAGATCAAAAACGACGCGGCCCAATCAGAGTCTCTTGGGTGGGAGCTTTGAGCGAGAAACAAAAATGAAATGAAAAACAATTATGTTGCCACAATTATGATGCCAGTCACCCTCTGCACACTGTCATCAGCAACCAGGGGAGCCTGTTCAGCCCCAGACTGATCCTTCCCAAGTGCAGGACCAACAGACTGAGAAACTCTTTTGTCCTTCAGGCCATCAGACTGTACAACTCCTCACTGGGGGGCAGGAGGAGTAACAGGAAGACTGATGACAGCCTGTAGCCATATTTATGTATATCTTATTTATCTTATATATATCTTTTTATCTGCTATATAATGCTGCTGCTGGAATCTTAATTTCCCCTGAGGGAGTCCTCCCAAGGGATTAATAAAGTTCCATCTAATCTAATCTAATTAAGAATACTTCAAACTTCTTAATAGAAAATATATTTTCTACCCACTTCGGACATGTTTTGGCAAGAGTTTGCTTTATGCAGTCAATCATATTCTGTCCTTTACACTGCAGCAGTAGTGCCCACCCACTACGTTATCTGATTGGCCCGTAATGAATGTGATTGATGGAATGATCGTCCAATTACCTGCTGGATTTGCTTTTTAAGGTTCCCATTCCCCGACACTACGGGCTCTCCACTAGACGGGCAAGTATTGAATGGTCCATCTGGTGTCAGGTTATACTAACATCACACTGGTAGGTCTATTCCGTAGGGCTGGGGAATCAGCAGTTTAAGATAAGATAAGATAAGATAAGATAAGATAATCCCTTATTGATCCCTAGAGGGGAAATTCAGGTATTGCAGGTTTCAGGTACCTACATGCACTGACTCCAGATGCTGTGGACTTTATTGTCTTGTGCATACATGAACTCGTAAAAGACATAAAACAGACTGAAGAGTGTGTAAAACTCAGATAAGCATATGACCTCTTAAAATAAAAGCAGGATTGTATCCAAACAGGCAAAAAGGTTCAAAACCTATTTCGTTTAATCCAACCAATCTTTTGTTGTCTTGTAGCACCTTTTAATAAAATTCAAAAGGTCTTTTCCAAACAGTGGAGGGCAGATACAAAGACTGTTTGGAAAACTCAAAACAAAAGCAGAGCCCTTGTGAACCTTCAGCTTCAGCCACACGAACAGCATCAGACAAACTACACAGTGAAGTATTTTTTTGCCTCTGATCGGTACTCACTCCCTGATGTTGTGGTTGCTCTCAGCAGGTCCATGGCCCGGCCTCCGAGAACACACGTGAGGAGGGTCACAGTGACACACAAAGTGCTAACCATCGTAGATGTTGAGTGATCCAAGCAGCAGAAAGTGTTTCCTGAATGTGAGGTTTGTCTCTGAGAAAAATATTGCAGCTACTTATGCAAGTTATCCTCTAGTCTTTTGTTTTTTGCTCTGTCTTAGTCCTGCAAATGTCTGCTTCTCTCTCATGTCAAAGTTCAGAGATAAGCTGGGTTATAGCCTCACGGCACTGACAACTCCTCTCGCGCTCTGTCAGTGTCTGTGTGTTGGAGTAGAGCTGATCGGCTCTTAAAAAGAGCCAATCAGCTCTGCATTCACTGTTCCTCTTTCACTTTGGTCATAGTGAAAGAGGAACAGTGAATGCAGAGGATTTAAGGAGTCAAGTTTCCTGATGTCACAAAAACAAAAGCTGATGTGATAGTTTCTTTAAAAATGAATTTAATAAATTTACGAAATTATCAAAAAACCCTTTGTGGCATATGCAGTGGTTGTTACAAGAATAAAAAAGAACTTTACAAGAACATAATTAGCTGGAAAATGAGCAGACAAGATAGGACATGTCTGTGGACTTCACCTGTATGTGCTCTCAGGGACTCTCCTCGCCTCTTTTTGTGCTCCAGATCACCATCCAGAGCAACACACAAGAAGCAAACACAAACACAACCCCAATCAGTCAATCAAGTTCAGTTTTCTGCACTCTCAGATCTTTTCTCGATTGTCTCTGTGAGGCCAGGACAGCTTCTTGGCACTCCATCCAGAGAGGGAGCCACTGTGGAGGTTCCAGCCCGCCGTGGTAGATCCCTCTCTGTTTGCGCTCACAGAGGAAACACTCCCTCCACCTGAGGTCCGCAGGGAGGTGAAGGCCTTACTGATCCAGTTATTTTTTGCCTCCTTGAGGTTGTTGGTCAGGATTCCTCTCTGGTGCTCCAGGTCCTGAGTGTTAAAAAGGAGAAAATTGAACTACTGAAGTCATATAAAAACCTTAGACAGCACTTCTTAAGTCAGACAAATAAATATCTCTGCCAGTATAACTTTGTACTTGTGAAAAAATTACAAATGCAATGTTACAAAATACAAATGAACAGGATTTTCCAACCCCACCTCAGCTTATAGTAGCTGAGGTTAAACAAAAATTGAGAAATCATCAACATTTTGGTGACAGTAGGCTCCAAGGGTCAATTTTTTCTGTGTTCAACACAGATCAATGTATCTAATGCAGTGAGAATATGACATTAACTGACAGTCCCCTGACTTAGGGTGAATCCCAATCTTGCAAGGGCTAAGGGGTCAGACAAGAGCTAAGGGATACCCCTGAGCCCCTTAGTCCTTCACGTCTAGTGAAGGGGTGTCCCAATTCTCCATAGGGCTAAGGGGAAGGGCTAAGACGAGGGCTACACAGCCCTTGAAACGAAGACGGACCGGGACCTCATTTGAAAGGAAGGGGTATGAGAATTTCCCATAATGACAAGACGGCAGAGCGGAGACCGAAGGAAGCGCATTATTATAAGTTATTAGTAAATATTAATCATATTTTGAATTTTTGGTTGTATTTTAATATTTCTAGTTATAATAAGCTATCTTTCGAGGCTGTAGCTACAGCTATTGTCGCATCTGCCTACGACACAGCCAGTGAGCAGCTCTGGGTGATGACGTACCAGGAATTGAGTGTCTCGTTTCTTATGAGCATGTTGTCACCCCTTAGGGGAAGGGCCAAAACTTAGTTCTGCGTGGCCTGACTTAGCTTGACCACGGCTCGACATTTCATGCAAGTTGGCCAAAATGTCAGTGTATGAATGCAGCTGTACCAAGCTGAGGATGGATGAGAACATTTCTAACTGAGATAATACAATATACATTTTTATTTGAACCACTGAGCAGTTCAGGGATTTATATTAAGAGAAGAGTCTGATGGATTCATAGATGTGAATGGAGGTCTGTTACATATTAGCATCAGTGGTCATTTTTCCAGGATGCTCGGGTACAAAACACAGGAAAACTGCATCATTAATCACTCTCTAACTGAATACTGAACAGCAAAATCTTGTCATGAATATGCCAATGATTTACATGTTTCGCTAAAGCCAGATTAATTTCATTATCTGTGTTTTTGTTGCAAAGGCTGACGTCAAAGTTTTTAGCTTATTCGGATTAAACAAAATAAACCCCACTGATTTCTTTGTATGCTGTGTGTTATTTGTTTCTTTTTTCTGTTGTGGGTGTGATCTGTGAAGCTAAATGGATGAATTCAACATGAAAAAGAAAGTAAATATGAAAGATTCCTCTAAAGTGATGATCTATAAAGCCTCTAGAGAATATTTCCAGGTAAAATTAATTAGAAAGGTGACATTTTAAAGCCAATTTAATACTATTAGTCTATGCAAAAACTGGAACAGACCAGGTTATAGGTTTACCATCAATTTTCCAAATATTTTGTCACAAAGAGGATGCACAAAAGCAGAGTCAGGCGCTATGGCTTGGAAGTAAAATCTCAGATTTTTCCACACAAAACTCAATTAACGAATTACATCATACATATTTTTTGTTTGTCCTTCTCTATAAAAACAATCTACAAATGACAGAAATCACACAAAAATTCTTGCTTCAAATTGATCAAAATATGTCATAAAAATAAACTGAATCCCACTCTGTCCTTACAGGTGCAAGCTGGAACTTTCTTATCTCAGGTACAGCTGAGCCGAGCATTCAGCCGCTCGGCTCCCCAATTAGACTCCTTATCCCTCTTTATAACCCGACTCAAAACTCATCTGTTCAAACTCTCCCACTCCCTCTGATCTTTTGCACTGTCTTTGTATTATATTGTTTGTTTTTATACCTGTTTCTTTGTCACTTTAATGCACTTTATTTTTTGTAAGGTAACCTTGGGCGCCCTAAAATGTATTATAATAATAATAATAATAATAATAATAATAATAATAATAATAATTATTATTATTATTATTATTATTATTATTATTATTATTATTATTATTGTTACTATTATTATTATTATTACACAGTGGGAGCAAGATGAGCAGCACAAGTCAAGGAATAAAAGGTTTTTATTATAAAAAATCTGCATCAAGAAATTTGAATACATTGATTTGATTGAAATTTGATCGCCAAGGCCCGTATAATAGGAGTGGTGTAAAACTTCTTGGCAGTATACCTCTTATTATCTAATCCCTTTATTCAAAAATTAAAAAAAGCATTATTTCAATTTTAAAAAGTGAAAAAGTAAAGCTAACCTTTTGCTTCATGTTGTCAGGAAATGAACATAATCAGATCTTTTTCTGAATTGACTTTAATCTAAAGTCTTTTTTAAAACGGGAAAATCAATCAAAAATACTTTATAAAAATTGATCAAATCTCATCATGAACCTACAACTATGACACATAGTATCATAAATGAAGTGTAACCGTATCTGGATGGTACAAAATCCCCTGCAATGGAGTTAATTTTCACTTCAGCTCAAAAGTCCCTTAACTGATCAGGATAAGAGTGATCTGAGAATTTTCCCTCCTGGTCAGTTTCATCTCTCTGATAAAGTCTCAAAAATCCACGCTGTAATTTTTTTCTGAAGGAAATTAAACAGTGGTTGTGCATGTGCTCAAACTAACCACAGAAAACTCTGACAGTGTACCACTCATAATCCTTTAGGTTTAGTTTTTTTTGTCACAGTAGAAAAGAACGTGTAAATGAAGCAGCCACATTTATGAAAATACTCGTTCAGAGATCACTACAATACTTGAACTAAATATACAACATTTTAAAGCAGCAAAACACTGTTTTTACATATTTTTTTGCTGTTCTTAAATTTAGCAACAAAAGTATTGAAGCTGCTTCGAGCCCGTCAGTCCTTGGATGCTGTTCTTTCACCACCCACGTCTCCACTCTGGGGAATCCTGTCCTATTTCCCATCCTCACATGGGCCTGCATTTAATGAGGATGCTTCACGTCGACGGGGTCTCAGAGCCAAAGATTTTCTTTGTTGCTAACCTCAATGACTATTCCTCTGCAGCTGATCTCTTTATATTCAAATAAAATTTGGCAGACAGCTGAATTAATTTTCCTGCTGAGGAGACATTCTGAGGAAAGTACCTACAAGTAAAAACTTAAGCTTTCTGCTTGGGTTTGTAGGTACTTTCATATTTCATGGCTGACAACTACAATATTATATTCCCCTGACATTTGCTTCTTCACTGTGGGTCCTGATATTTCTAATGAATGACTGAATGGTATAGATTACCTGAATCTTGCACTTGGCCTCCACCATCTGCAGTTTAGTCTGTGCTAACTCCTTTTCCAGCTCCCTGATCTGAGCTTTGAGGGACTCTTTCTCCTGGTCATCTCCTCCCAGCTCAGACTTTTCAGGTCTTTTGCCGTCCTCATCTTCATCAGATCCAGTTGTTTGGTGGCCTTCTGTTGTGGCAGAGACCTGAGCTGTGGGCGATGGCTCCTCTGACATCTCTATGAGGTGCTGACAGTGTGAGCAAGCTCTTATTGCACTCTTTAGAAAGAAAAACAAGAGAACAAATGTAAGACTTTTCTCACAAAAATGTAGTTAAAAATACCGTCAACTGCTGTTACAATAAAGACATTTAATTAGAGTACCTGTTGACAATTTTTGAATTTTTATTTTGATGCCAATGTGAACATATGTGGTATGTCACCTCATATTTTTGAGCAAACATCTGAAAATAAAAATTTGCACAGTAATAACTTATTTGTGCAGATGGAGTACAAAAGTAAAAACATGACAGTTAACAATATAGTTATAAATGTCCACTTGGTCTTTTTTGTCAATAAATGTGTCAGGGATTGTCCTTTGAATACATTTTTCACCCTTTTTTCACGAGAAATAAAAGTAAACAATTCTTGCAAGTATTTGTCATTATTATGTTATAAATGCTTAAACAGTGTGTAATTACAAGAAAAAAATAAAAACTGATTTAAATTTTTAACAGGATTCTCTTCATAAACAATTGTAAATGAACATGTAGAAATTTTCTGAGATGACCAAAAATAAACTTCACCTATTTTACATAAACTCAAACATTTTTGTTGACGACAGCATTTAGTGTCCATGTTACAGCCTGTTATATTAGACCATGTCCAGGCGCTTTTTTTAACTGATAATAGTCCTTGGAGCAGTTTCTGTCAAGCTGAAGACAACAATCTCAACATTTCTTCCTCCAATATTTCTAAAACTACGATTTATGGAATCCAAACATAACTAACTATGATGAAAGAGATGATCAATGACCAAAAAAGACGGTAAAACATGGGAAATAAGTTGGAAATACAGAGAAAATACGGCAAAAGAACGAAAAGAAAACACTCCAGAATGATACTAATGCTATTGTGTTTAATATTATACATTATTTACACAGAAAATACTGATAAATCACAGTTAAATCACTCTCATGTTCGGCTCTCAATCCTATCACTCCGCAAGCATGTCTTCTTCTGCCACCGACGACAGCTGGATAAACACTGAAAAGGTGCACAGCACCCCCCCACTGTCCAGGAGGGGAATTGATTCATAAGATTTGCTGAATCGATATTAAATTGCTAGGGGAAAAATTGCAATGCATTGATGAATTGATATTTCTGCCCACCCCTACATTTTAGACAGATCAACAGCTGAGCTGTGAATGAATTTCACTCAGGGAGAAAGACAACATGCACGTGTCAACTGCCTTTTCGTGGTCTTTGTCTTGACTCAAGTCGACCATGTCTTCCTCTTGACTCCATTCAACCCTGCTTTGGAGTTGGCTGGATCCTCCCATGCCATAGTCTTGGTCTGGACTTTTTATGCCCCACCTCGTTCTTTGTTGTTAAAATTTTTCGTCTGGATCCAAGACCTGCTCATCACTTCCTGCTTACCACTCCAAATCCTCCCATTTTATTGTCATTATAATTGTCGGTGCTAGAGTTTGACTGATCGGTCTTTTGTGATAGTTTGTTGTTACAGTCCACGTTCTTCGAAGTGTAATTGAAGGTGTTGTAGTCATAACCTGTTTAATGTGGGTATGCTGTTGCTGCTTTGCATGTATACATCCATCTCTCTTTTTTAGCATCTCTCTCCATCCCACTTTATTAAGCTGAACGGTCTCAGTGGTTCGTTCAAAACATGCTCATGGTTTCTGCCTTTTTAGACTGTTTTTCATTTTACTCTCAGTTTGCACAGTGATTCCCAATGCTTTGCTCAAGGTGTATTCCCTGTAAAAAGATACTAAAGAGCACAGGTCAGACATGTTTTCTGGGAGCTACCTTAAGTTAATATTGGCTGTTAATCAAAATCATAGGAGAAACGCTGTTGTCTCAGTCCTGACTCAATGATGCCAATTTTGGTCAAGACTTATTTGGACCACATTTTGTTCATAGCATTGTTAAGACTGACAAAGATTATTGTTCCTCTTGTTTTCTTTGGTTCTTTCTATTCTGTTCTTTGAAAGTACTTTTGACTGGTTTTCATATTGGAGATAAAGTGGGGGTCAAGCTGTGTTGGGTTTTATTTGGTTGTCTGATGGACTTGAATGCGTCATGCCTGAAGTGCACATGGAGGGGATGTTTCGTCTCCTTTAAATGATGTCATAGCAAATCAGGTAAAGTGGCTACTAACTGCCGATGAACGTCCAAAGAATAGGAAGCAGAAGGTAAAGCGGATGCAGCTGTGGAGACAGAGACGCCAACTTTGAGACGCTGACTTGTAGATGCCATTGGACTCGACGCAGCTACCAACCACTGATAAACTTAAATGAAACCAGTCTTTGTTGTCGTTTCATACCCGACCCCAAATAAAACTGAATTAAAAGAAGATGACTGGGCTTGCCACTCACCGCAACGGCAGCTAAAGCTTTCCTCACCAAAGGCCAAGAAGAAGGACGTGCCCGTTAGCTTATCCAGCTTCTTTATTTTTCCCTCATAAAAACCAGTCCCTTCTTTCTGGGGTCCGACTCCTCTCTTTGATTCAGTTTCTACGTTAGGGTTAGCTGTCACATTTGTTCACCTTCTTTGGCCCCGGAGACTAATCAGTAACAGTACTGACTCTGCTCTGCATGTGTATTTGTAAGATTGTGTCTTGGCTTTGCTAATGGTCTTGACTCATTCATGTCTAGCTTTGCTGATAGTCTAGCATCTGTCTTCCTATGCCTTTGCTTTAGGTTCGAGCACACCTTTGTTTTGGTCCTAAACTGCGCACCCTATCTCTTGGTCTTTACCACTGGATCTTGCTCTGCCTTGATTTTAACTGCATTGTAATTCCCAGGGATTAAAACAAAAAATATATATATTTTGACTGAAAATTTTTAAAGAGAGAGTTACAGCAGAGCTTCCAGACACATTTTGTCATGTTTATTATTCATGTTTTCAAACTAGGATATACAAATCTAAATCTACAACCTAAAATCTCATTTATTCAGCCTGGCTTTTTTATAGAAATTTATCATTTTTATTTTTATGAGTATCACTTTTTAACTTACTTTATTGTTAAATTTAAATTTAAAATTTCATTGTTTGATATTCTATTTTATTTTCAGAATTTGGTTTTACATCTTATCCGGATCATGCAGTTTTAATCTTTTCAAACTTAACCATTTTAGATTTTCTTTTACTCATTTTAACATGTCTTTTTTAATGTATTTTTAACTTCCAACACATTCCTGTCTGTTTATTCTTAGTTTATTTGCTTTCTCTTTTCTTTTATATTTCTATCAATCATCTTAATTTTTTGGTTTTATTTATTTTGGTGTGCATTAGTCTTAAGTTCTTCATGACATCCTACCATTAATCATTACAAATACAGTGGAATACTACTTAGTAAATGGACCTCTGCTGTGAGTTTATTTGCTAAGTAGCTATAATAAAGATCCATGATTATCATCCTTTTTCTTTGTTCAATCATTTTTATTGCCTTTGAACTACAATTGAATTTGCATGAATTGTGCTTTATAAATACACTATAATTGATTGATTAAAATGATCTCATTTGAGGTCTCCTGTTCAACAAATGAGGTAATTTTGTGACTTCTTTTATCCTGCTTTAACACTTGAAAAGACAACCTGCATCGTAGCTAAATAAACTAACCAGCTGTCACCGGTTTACAGGTTTTGCTGAATAAAGCAAATTTAAAGAAGAGATTAAATGTGACATTTTAAAAAACTGCAGATGGTAGAAGGTAGAGCTCAAATAAAACTCTTTGGTGTTATCCTTGCAGTGCAGATGGATCTGCCTGATTTAATGTCTGTAATCAGGCAGGTCCATCTTGCCAAGCTCCAATATTGTGAGTGGACCAAAGAGGGACGGCCCCATCAGCTTCCTGTAGAGCAGAAAGAGGTGGGGGCTATCAGATAGACAACAGCAGGACTGTTTGTACAGACATTAGCATAGATGCCAACAGTTCCAGCAGCAGTTTTATCAGCTCTGGACCACAGATCCGTATTAAATGAAAACCAAAAAAACAACACTAGAAACGTCTCCATAGTAAGGATACTTTTGCTCCACGTTTTGCCGAGAGTTTATTTGATGAAGTGGCTCATGTTCTGTCATTAATGCTGCACATTGGTATTGCCTTTATTATTTGATTGGCCCATAATGAATGTGAATGATGGAGCAATCGTCCAGTCACCTACTATGCTGTTGAAAGGTTCTGCCCATTCCCAAACACTTTCTATGGGCTCTTTCCCAGACGGACCATGCAAACGTTTGGTTTAAGTCTAGAATCTGTTGGTCTTTGCATTTTGATTATCCAACAGCTCTGCTCTGGCCTTTTTACATTCTTACCTTTCTTTTGGTCTTGACCTGACTGTATTGTGGCTTAATCTTTGTCTTGACTTGCCTTGCCATAATTTGGTCTTTATCTCGTCTTGATCTCTTGTCTTTAAGTCTTGAGGGCTTATTTCATTACACTATGCTAAGATCGTTACTTGACTCAACTGTGCCACACCTCAGTCAATGTCTTGGCTTTGACAAGCCATGCCGTCTTTTGTTCAATTGAACTTTGGTTTGGATTTTACTTGATTGTACTACTCCTTGGTCTTTGTCTTGACTTTTTCTTGTCATACCTTGTTCTTGATGTTGTCTTACACATCATACTTTAAAGTCTTGTCCTAATCTTGAGACACTTTGTCCTTGGTCCTCAAATTTAATTACAACAGAGGTAAAATGGAGGAAAATCAGGACAGATAGAAAAGCTTTGAGGCATCAGTAGAATAGTCTGGTAGTGCACTCTACCAACAATTGAAAGGTTGTGTGTTCAAACTCAGCTCTTACTGTCACATCTCTGTTATTGGGCAAAACACTTAACCACAACCACACCCACCGCTGCGTCAATGATGGGTATGAAACGATAAAGATGTGCTAGCTAATACTGGTAGACAACTAACATACAAACTTCAACCATCAGTGAGTGAATGTGAGAGTGAGTGGGTGTGAATGAGTCGATGTGACCTGCAGTGTAAAAGTGCTTTGAGTTGTCAGAAAGACGAGAAAAGCGCTAAATAAGGTCAAGGCCATTTGCCGTTTCCCTCACCTTGAGCGAATCTAACTCCTCTCTGTGTGCAGCCTGCTGCCTCTCCAGACGGTTTGTTAGTTGTGAGCAGATCTGAGAAAAGGAGTACATTCACATCATTTATTTTCAACTTATTCTGTGTAAACATATCCCTAATAAATCATAAATAGCTCCCTTTGTACCTGTTTGTAGTCTGCAATGATACCTGAAGACCTTTTGACCTCTTGCTCAGTTTTCTCCAGCTCTCTCCGAAGCACTTCCTTCAACTGTGAAGAGAGAAGAAATCCTTAACATCGTCATTAACTTTAAATCACTGCGAGCTGTTAGTGGCTGTCAATCTTGTCTCGTCAGTCTTACCATTACAGTTTCCTCCTCTTTTCCTCTCTTCTCCTCTTCTGTGGCTTGCAGCTGATATCTGGTTTGCATAAGGTCTTTGGAGAGTTCGTCCACTCTGTCCTCTGCCTGGACATACAATTAATATAAATGTGTCATATATGATTCATCTCTTTGTTTTACACATACACAGAGGCCAAGCAACACGTTCTCTCCCAATTTTATGGGAAGAAAGTGTGACAGCAACAGATAACATTTTTTTATTTCTTGTAAGAACATTTGATTTCTTCATGGCTGTTAATTTTGACAGTTAATGGCAGTAAGAATTTTTGCATTATGAATTTCAAAACAATTTTTCAGGTACATTTAAAAAATGTGAAGCTATTTTTTTTTTAGCAGTTTCCTGATTTGAGACCCAAATTAATGCAATTCCTGATGTTGACTTTATAGGTCCCATGTCTTGGTGTGTTTGATCAATCACATGTCATGGATGTCTAATAAGCCAGGATTTGATTTAAGTTGAATAAAAATTAAAAATTAAATTTTTAGTCTGTGTAGAGGATCAGCTCTTTTCCCCTCCCTACAGACATGTTTTGGTGAGAGTTTGTTCTACAAAGTGGCTTACGTTTCGTATTTTACATTGTGGCAGTAGCGCCTGCCTACTGCTTTATTGGACTGGCCTGTAATGAATGTGATTGACAGGACAATCAGCCAATCACCTGCTGCGTCAGGTTACTAAAGAGCTACAGTTAATTAGACTCTTTTTACTATGAGGCCCAATAAAGGAACTTCTGCTCTGTAACACTGGCTAACCCACAGAAAAAAAGAACTTGCTACAGATCAAAAAGGGGATATCTAGAGGTAGTGTAGATTTTTGTGACCTGTCCACTGCACTGTCAGAGCTGTTTTGATTGAAATGAGACATTTAAGAAGCAGTGATGTCCATATTTCACATCACTGTGAAAGCATGGAGAGCCAAAGGTGAGTAGCATCTAGCTGCTGACTTTGGTGTCCCATAACAGAAACACAGCTCATAATTACCACAATAATGCCAACAGTTCTAACAAAAACAAAACAAAAGAAAACCCTTCCTGTACAAACTCCCAACCCTGTCTCTAAGGGGCTCTGTAATAATTGGACTGAGAGCCTGCTCAGCACTGCTGGCCTGGTTATTCCAGCTGGTTTTAAAAATTCAAGCAAAGACTAGTTGATATTCTGGGCTCATGCAGAACTGCAGATTGAGCTGCTATTAATGCTGGAAATGTAAAAATTTAATTAGAGTTTGAATTTCTCCATCTCTTGAGAGGCTCTCCTCGGAGTTTTCAGAGTAAAAACCTTAAGCAGGTGAGTGAACTCTTTTGCCCTTTCAGATGAGGACAGCAGCTCATCGTACCTTGTCCAGAGCCTTCCTCAGGGCCACTTTACCGCTGATGAGTCTGTGGGCCAGGTTGTCATTCTCCTGCTCCAGACGGAGGCTGGCCTGCAGAAGCTGGCGGTTCTCCCTCTGTAAGACATGATGAAGCCAATCAGAGACTGCAGCTCACACTGGAATACAAATCAAGGGAATAAGGTATCTTTGAATTAAGCTTTTTCGCCTGATTTATTCACTTGCACCTAAAGGCAGTGAATTATATCTTACCAGGTATTTCTCCAGGGGGTCTTCTTCATCCTCCATGATTTGCAGCAGACCCTCCCCCAGTTTTGCTTTCTTTGTGGGCACCTGGAGGGGAAAGTCAAGGGTTACAAAACAGTAATGCCACATATGATTGAGCCGAAGAAAGCAATCTCCTCCTAACAGATCTGTTCCTGGATGCTGCATGAGCGCGACAAATCAAGAACAGGCCCAAAAAAAAGAAAGGGGGATAGGAAGTAAGGATGAGATAAGATAGAGCTGAGCACATGGGGGAGTGATAATTTGAGATACACAAGGATATAATAGAGGAGGGATGGGCTCTTTTAAAGCCTGAAATGCCAATTCCCATATCTCAGATATGTTAAGTGAGCAGTCTGCATTCATTTCCTTCTATCTGGAATCATACATTTATCACACAGAGGAATGTGGCAGTCTGCTGCCTGTCAGGATGTGGGGCTCCGCTTTTTATCTGCATTTTGGGACCAGTGAAACTCTATCAGTGACTTTAGCGTAAAAGCTGTACAGTACATTAAAGAGGGAAGAGTGTTTGTATCGACAGCCTTTTTGTAACTCCTTTAAAGTATTTGCAAACATAATAATAGAAATGATTTATAGATTTCATTAGTGAGCCATATTTCACTGAATTTGAATTTTATTTAGGATAGTCCCTTGAGCTGCAGCATTTTGTTTTTTTTCCCCCAAATTTCATTGGTATCAATCTCCTCATTTTCACAGAATAGATATTAACTTACACAAAACAGTTAAACAAGGGTGCTTTCCATTACAGTTTAGGCAAAATTGGCTTTAATACCTCAATAAAAAGATCCACATGGAAGAAATGCATCTGCAGTGAAAATACATATTCCCCCTGCACTTTATTTTACTGAGGCCCATACACAAGGGTGATATCTTTATTATTAAGGTCTTATTAAATATATATTACGCTTTATTAATGAGGAGAGTGGCTAAATAAAACTGCCATCAGGTAAAATTGACCTTAAACAGTTTTTTAATACTTGTGTGTAATTTTGTGTCAAAACTATTAATGTCTGAGGTCCCTGAATTTGCCTCCAATTAAACTCCTCAAAAACCTAATTCATGTTTTTTAAGTTTCTTCCTTAAAACCAACCAGGTGTTAGAGTTAGCCTCTGAACAGGCAGTTCTGGTGTCTGCAGCCTAAAGGGCCGTTCTCACAGCTTTCCAGTGCTGTGTTTTAATGTTTACTGTGGCAGCACAGAAATGCCCTGACATGTTCCTTCTACTGGAGCTGGTTCCAGTGAAGGAATAATAACAAACTTGGCTGCTTTAGGGCAAAGAGAGTGGGCAGCCATTTCTATGGAAAAGGCTGAATCTTTTTTTTCTGTGGCCTATTCCTTTTTTAGGCACCCCTTTTTTATTGTTAATCAATTTTTAATTAGTTGTCACAGGTTAATTTGTTTTTCTTGATTTTGTGCTTTTATCAGCTGTTTTTTGCGTATTTTCTCTGTGGGCAAGTGTTAAAGTGTTGAACAGACAAACACCACTGTTAAAGTTTTATTTATTTTCTTTTTTGGAGTTGTAGGGGCTTGTTCTTTAATGTGATTTGTGTTTTTCCTTTTTTTTGCTTTTGTTACTTATTCAAATTTTATTCATACTGCACACAGCGAGACCTGGAAACTGTGTTTCATTCTTATCACGTCACATGGTTTGAATGACAATACATCTGAGCCAGAGTTATGACAATAAATAAATGACCTGGTCTTTTGAAAATAAGTGCACCCGCAACATCTTACCCACCTGAGGTTTCCTATATACAGAGAGCCCTGGTGACACTGGTGCTGTGAGGCACTTTTATTTTAAGCCTTTCCAAGCTGCTGGTTGCAGCCCTCAAACATATATTTCAGAACTGTTGTTCTCAACTCAGAAATGGGTTGGAGTTGTTTTTAGTGAGTCGCAAATGTGAGCTCCACCAAAGTATTCTTATTCTTCATTCTGAGTAACCTTGAAATAAAACAGTTTGCTTTTCCATGATAAAGTGCTAAAATCTCTAGATCTCTAAAAAAAACAACCTGATTTACATTTCATCATGATTTACTGATTAAATTAAAAATGTATGCATGCATGTCCTCCAAGGTCAATCTGTAAAGACTTTCTGAACACATTAGTTTAGTCCTGTCTCTTTCTTTAGACATGTCCTTTGTCCCATTCTGGGTTCACAAAACAAATTTGTATAAATTGCAAAAGTTTAAAAGTTGATCCATATGTCTAATTCAG
The DNA here is from genome assembly GCA_037902135.1 of Cetoscarus ocellatus. Classification (NCBI taxonomy): domain Eukaryota; kingdom Metazoa; phylum Chordata; class Actinopteri; order Labriformes; family Labridae; genus Cetoscarus; species Cetoscarus ocellatus. The sequence goes on along the minus strand of JBAMNC010000802.1, from coordinate 1,318,458 downwards.
AGGTTATAGTTTCTGAGATAAGACCAGCAAAGAATCTCTGTTTTAAGATATAAAGAATATCATAGTAAGCTTTCATGTTTTTAAAATTTTTCTGATATTGACTTCAGCATCTCTGATACAACCTAAAATGTAACACTGGCATTGTCAAATTGACTGGTCAATGCACCAAGCCCATGATATTATTTGTTCACTACCACACAATTAACTTATTCAGGTTGGAGGGCAACAGAACTAGAACAGGCTCTACACTTTTATGATAGTGTTATGATTGTCAAGGAAAATTTTGATGACCGATTTACCTCTCATGTGTCCTTTGTCTAGCTGGTATTGTGTTTTGGATCTGAAAGAAACCCTGTTTTCTCATCAAAGAGGAAAACATTTAAAGAAATATCTCTACCAGGATCTGAATGACAGTTAGTTTGTCCTTGTCAGGGTACCTCCTTCTCTCTAGAGCTCATTTCCAGGACATTTTCAGGGACAACTTAGCTACTCTGACAGGAGGACATTGTGCACAAACACTTTGATGCTTTTCTCTGAGTCTTGTTTAAAAGATGTGCAGTCTGAGGCTAAAAAAATACTCTTCCATACTTATAATGGGTGATAAATAGGTCATGATATAAATCCAACACACCTGTAGCACTGCATGTAAAAAATAAGTATGTCACTACAATGTTTTTAGGGAGTTGTACCTTTTAAAACCAAGAGACAAAAAACAATATCTTGCAAACAGAAAAATATGCTGCATAACTTCTCTCATGCATCAATTTGGGCTTCCTTGAGGGTATAGTCTTCAGGGTTACAGCCTCTGCTAGCATGTAGCTTATTCTTCATATTATCCAAAAACTGCTGTTACCATTTTTTATACAGCCTTAACGTAATTAAACCCTTTTAGATGACTGATTAAATCTGTTTAAGGGAGCTCTAACCCTTATTTAAGAGAATGTTTCAATTATTTTTTACGACTGCAAAAGATTTTCCAGGACATTTTGCCCTTTTTTTAAATTTTCCATTTGTTTTCCATGATAGAAAAATATAGTAGTTTTCCAGGTTTTCCAGGACACGTAGGAACCCTGGCTGAGCTCTAGCTGTATTACTCCTAACAATATAAAAAGAATAAATTTTACGACATGAGAGAGTGCAATCTTACTGTGAATTTGGGTCCCGTTTCATCCACCAGGCAGGCCAGGATCTCCTCCTCGCTCATCTGCTCCATAACTTTGTTATCATACGCCATCATGACAGACACCTCGTCCATCATCTTGGTCAAAAAAGACAGCCACAAGAGCTGCCAAACACACAAAAAACAAAGGCAGAGAAAAAACAAAACCAGGAGCGTCTTCTGCAGGTGAAACCTCTATCTACCTAGAGAAATCTGAGAAATTACCCCTGCAGTGTTTGACGACAATAGAATATCTTAAGAGAATCAGAGATGTAAGACGAGCTTGTGAAGATATTGTCGTCTTGTTTTTACACGTAGAGATGCAGACGAGATCTCAATCCAGCACATGTGCTAATCAAACAGAATGTGTCTGAACTAAGTCCACAAGGAAACTCTGCTTACGGTCCAAAGGTGAGACACAAAGACAGACACTTCAACAGGTAGCTTCAACACATTAACATCTGATAGTGAGAGCTGCTTGTAAACAGAGTCAGGTGGAGGAGTGTGTTACAGGTGAAGGGGCAGTAACAGGTTCAGCAGGGTTTAAATGAGACCTGAGTGTGTGTGTGTGTGTGTGTGTGTGAGAGAGAGGACACACCCACCACAGTGCTCACCTTTCTTTTCACCGTCACACAAACAAACCTTGCTTATGATCCACACTTGTCAAATAAAACATGGCACCTCTGATTTATTCCGCATCTGCACATTTCTAATATCTAACTTTTAGACAATTTTCTATTTCATTTTTTATTTTCTCTGGAAGATGCTGGAGAATTTATCAAGCTATTTGTGATATTTCACCTTAAGGTGTTTGCATGACACAGTTCATTCAGCCTTTTGTTGTCTGACAGGAGAGCAAACAGGTCTGGCAGGCAAAGCGCTAAAATACCAATGCAAGAATAACAACAGAAAGGATTCAGCAGCTCCGCCTGTGATTCACACTCGGTGTTCCCAGTGTGCAGTTGGTCTAACGTTCACACCAAGCAAACAGTTTTTTATGGTCATAAACTTTCCTGAGGTAATTAACCAAACTGTCCTAACAATGATGCATCTGTTTTTGCATTGCAATTTGTTTAAGAGTTCTTTGGGATTCACTTCATTTTTAAAAAGCTGACAACCAAGGTCACTTTAGTGAAGATCTTTCACTTCCATTGTGCTTTTATTTTGAAAATTTCCCATGTGGAAGTCAATAACAAAAGACAGTAATAGGCTTTAAACTTGTATGGAAAACAAATGATAAATAAACTAAAGGATAAATAAACTTTTGAGCAGTTTATATTTGATTTTCACATAAATACATTTGTTTTGAAGCAGATTTGTCTGTACATTTTTACTTAAAAATAGATTAGTACATTCTTATTTATTTCTTTACTGTTCATAATCTTCTGATATACAGTGCACTGCAAAAGTTTTAGGCAAGTGTAAAAATGCTGTGAAGTGAGAATGCTTTCAAAAGTAGTAGTGCTTTTTTTATTGATGTACACATGCAATGTAAAATGAGAGAAATATAAATCAAAGCAATTTTTGTGTAAACACGTCCTGCCTCCAAAACAGCATTGATTCCTCTAGGTACACAGTACACAGTTTTTGAAGGAACTCAAAAGGTACATTTATTCTCTTTGTGAGAGGTGGAGCGATTTCTTTTTGGCACTTAAAATAATTGTCTGGGTTTAATGCCGTGGAACAAGTCAGTATTTTTAGACGTCTCAATGCATTTTCAAACGAGATATTGGGTAGGAGTATTGTTTATATGAATTTAGTAAATGTTGATCTAAGGTTTTTTTTAACAGTGTTGCCTAATGTTCAGCTAAAACATTCAGAAGTAAAATTAACCAACGATATAATGAGGGATGTACGATATTGGATTTTTTCAGGTATCCAGTATGCTAACCTGGAACACCAGACGGACCGTTCAATATTTCACTAGTCCATCTGGGGAGGAGCCCAGAGAAGGATGACATGTTTGGGGAGGGCAGAACCTTTCAGAAGCAGATGTTAACAAAAATTTGATTATACCAAAAACAATGTGTTTTACCCTCTAAATATAGACATTAATGAATGACAAACCAAGACATTTCAGATAACTTGTAAAATATGTCTAAAGTGTAATTTATTATAAACATTTTTGAAGACAATTTTTTCAACTTATATATATATTTTTTTTACATTAAAAGGTACTGACTTGAACTATATGTGAATTTTCAAATATAATAGTGTTTACTTCATTTTGACATTCTGTTTTCATTTATTTTAGTTTCCTTATTTGACACAAATATTACTTATTTTCTGAAACAGGCTGTTATGCAAATGAGGAAGTTTTCAATCTGGGGATGGTGTTGAGCAAACATCTTTGTCTTAATAAGTTCATATTCTAACAGTCTTAGTGACCGCCAGCATTCATCAGCAGTGAAGAACAGCCATAAACTGCCTTTCCCAATATCATGCTAATGTAGCTAACTCTGAGAATTCCTGCGCTTAATTACCAAAATATAATCAACTGGAAGTGTTAGTCACAAACTGGAAATCGCCATTTTGAGTCCTTGAACGGAGGATCATTTTTGGTTAATATAGAGGGCAAGCACAGGACGTTACAATCAAGTGAATGGAAAAGAGCACAGACAACAGTAATTAGAGGAAAGTAAGCAGTCAAGTACTTCAATTCATCTGAAAAGTTTTAAGTCTTTTGTAATTGTTATTTAATTATGTTCACTGCAGGTAGCATAGATCTTCAGCTGATGTTATAGAAACCTCTGGAGCTGTAACGTCAGGTTTATAACAAAGACTAAGCTGGTATCATATCACTGAGAATAGGCACATTCAGGTACTGATGAATATAAACTCCACTTCTATGTCTTTTTTTTCTAAGCAAGTCAATTACAAAAATAGACATCAATATCTGAGATGGCAAGGCATTGAAAACAACAGTCTTTTTTCATGCTCGGAGCTGACATAAAACCCAGAGAAGTCTGATTACAACAGCTGGTTTGACGATAAACAATTTTAAAACAGTTAAGTCCACAGATTTTGCCATGAACTGATGAAATATTTAAATTAATATCACTGACATTTGGCCAATTTTGCATATTTTTCATGAAATAAAGGTTTCCGGACAGCTAGGGTGTCACATCAAAAATAAACAGAAACAAACAACAGCTAAACAGATGCTAAAGCTGTATGCTCAGAGACAGCCTGGGCACACTGATCTCATTTTGGGTAAACTACACAGATACAGTTTATGTCACTATAGAGCTATAGAGCTGCGTCCTATGGATTGGGCTAAAAAATGCTGCATTAGAAATGTAACATTATGGCTTCAAATGTTTATTTAGTCAACACAAATCGGACTAGAATCTACATTTCTCATTCCGAACATTGCAAAAATGTATTGGGCAGCAGCAAAGAATTCATACTGAAAGCTGTCCAATAAAATAAAAGGAGGTAGTGAAAAACGTTAGGTCTTTTTTTGTGTGTGTGCGGGCTTTGATAGACCCCAGATCATTTTCATGTTTCAAAATGAGCCACGGTGCACTTAAGTAAGGGAAAGGTTGAAAATTACTTTGATTTTGTTATTTCTTGACAATAATAAAAAATCAAGATACACATCACGCATCACTAATTTCTACTCGAAGGAGTATTAAGGGTGAGAACAAAAGTATGAGTAGGATTTACTTTTATGTTATTTGCACCTGGAGGAAAACTGTGAAATGTGTAGAATAGGTCCATGTTGCCCTGCCCTATCTGCTTTGATACGCAACTTCTTAATTTTCTCCAGCATTTCAAGATAAAGTCAACCTCATGAGTTGGATTTTTTTTTTTAAAAATAGGCATTTTCTTTAGACAAACAGGGTCCTTATATGGAGAAATGAGATAAACTTACAATAAGGTAACCACATGGCCATTGAGAAAATCTCTCTTTCACATGTTCTGTTTTTTTTTTTCTGATGACACATACATTTGATTTCCCCTTCTTCCATCTGAAACTTTTGCTCATTTCAGCTCTGACTTTGGTTTTACTATTTATTTCTATCTCTTAGCACACTTCTCCAAATGCAGTATACTCTGTGGCATTTTTTTTTTACAGAGGGTGTGATTTCAAAGTTTTGTGTAAGCACTATCTGAGTCATAGCAACCAACAAGAAAAAGTCCAGGCAGATAGAAACATTTTATTCCTCTTTAAATTAAAAAGGAACATTCATGTGAAACGTGGTGGATTTTTCTCACTGTATCAGGGTACCGAAACTTACTGTAATTTCATACAATCTGAAAAATACAACTTTCAATAATCAGAACAAGAAAAAGCTAAAAAAAAAAAAAAGATGTTTCTGATACAAAGACAGAGTTCAAACTGGTCGTCACAGATCCTGTAAACAAAACGAAACCTCTATAACAACACCATGTGGACCACATCTGTTATGTGAGGATATAGAACAATTTGGCAGTGAACATCAATGCTGAGTGCACATCTAATTTACCAAATAAAAATATATAGGTTTAATTTTGGACATCATTATGTGAGGTGCGGTAACAAAGGTTCTCAGCTCAGTGGAAACTAGGTGATGTGAGAATATACTCTAAATTCTGTTATATTAAATATCATATTTTCAGTTACATTTAGCTAAATTTAAGGACAATTTCAAAGCAAATCCCCACCAAATGTGCATCTCCGTTTTCCTCTCAGCCTCTTTAGCTTTAAACTTTCAGAGGAGAAGAGACAGATCATAATGGAAGGATAAATGAAGAGTACGGAAAACTCACATTCAGCACAAACTCAGTAAAATACTTCGACAGCCCTCACAAGTATGACAATATCCTTAAAAATATATAAATTCAAGCATATACTGTGGGTACACACTGCATCTTGTAACTGTATTAAATATCAGGTAAAATGGCTTAAAATGGCTGTTGGATACAAAAATGAATCTTTAAGATCAACAAAGTATGATACATGATCATAAGCATAACTTTAGTTTTCTCTTTATCCATCTTAATCTGTAAACATATAAAGGTTATATATGTCAACTTGTACGGAGGACAGACTCAACTGCAACGCAGTCCAGTTTCATTTTCTATAGAAGTGAAACTAAAAGCAAGAGAAGCTGTCTCTCCTTTTTGTCTCTGTTTAGACAAAAACAGCAAAGCTTCAGTGGTAGTTTCAGTGTGGAAAGCCACAACACCAAATAGAAAAACTGTTAGCCCTCATGAACAGTAAATGGGGGAGGGGAGAGGGGGCTAGCGCTTGAAACTCTGACACATCAAGTAAGGAGGAAGTGGGTACAATGCAGGGGTGACAACAGAGACTCGAGCAGGAGAGGTGGTTCATTTCAGAACAAGTCTGCAGATTTCCAGCTCTAGTCAGAATTTAATTAAGGAGGAAACTTTTTGGTGTGTTAAATAATTTTAAACAGAATTGTATCAGATCAGGCTGGCAGAGAATTCCATCTCATCTAATATTACTTTTATAAAACAGGCTTATAAGTTTCTTTGTATGATAATTTGGAAAGTGTATGCAGGAGTAATAACCAGCTATTGATAAATCTGCAATAATAAAGTAATAAAATGCAAAAAAAGCAAGTCCAGGGTTAAACAGACTATCTGCACAAATGACATTTTGCACTGTAAATATTAGTTAAGATTTTAGAGGACCTAAGCCCCTGATAACACTGAATTACATAGTCAAAAAAAAACCCTCAGAAGAGATTCAACATATTTTCCTATTTCAAGGATTTGGCTGATGGAAAATAATATGAATTTGTGTTGCAGCACAAAAATGGTGCACATCAACCACATCAATACATTAGCTTTCATGCTAAGAAAAACTTTTTCTTACTTTCAAATTTTTTAATGATTTAAATTTTCCCAATTACCAGTGTTTCAGACTGGAGGTGTTCCCGCTGCGCAATGGCTATAATGTGTAACAATTTTGTTATGAAAATTATGTTAACAAGTCAAAGCATGAACCCTGTCAAACCTGCCAACATCTAGAGAGTAGGAGGTTTGCCTTTAGCACGAGTCTCTGCCATAAAGGACAGGAAAATGATAAAACAGAGCTGTATTTTCCTCATTTTTGCAGATATTTATGTCCTCTAGGGCTGCTCGATAACGGTAAAAATCATAATCATGATTATTCCGACTGAAAATTGAGATCACAACTTTGAAACAAGACTCACTGATTTAAAACATGCACCGTATGCTTTCATTACATGTATATGAAAGCAGTGGCATTGTTCAGTGGAGTCTACGAGTTCTGCAGCCAGGGTGCATCCATTCTGAAACAACCCTAACATATACTGTAAGTGTCACGCAATCCTTAAAATGCAATTAAAGCTGAGTAAGGATGGACAATTTAGAGTAGTTTGATGGAAAATTAGTTGCAATGCTAATATTAACCCACAGGGGGCACTTTCTGATTTCAGCCTCTCTTATTGGACATCACTAGCTTTAGCAGTACCCTGCATTGGTCTCACTTCTGATTTGAAAAATTATAGACCATCTTATTAGCCAGCGTAGAGGCTCAAAACGAAAGAGTAAGTCTACTTTTTGTTAAGGAAATAACAGGGAAATTTTATTTTAAATTGTCTGGGACAGTAAATAAAACAACCGTAAAATTTGTAAAACAGTAAAAAAACGAGAAAAAACTGAATCAATCACCAAGTACTGTGATATGTATGTATCTTATCATATACTTAGAGTATTTTAACAACAAACACTTTGAGGGAACCATTTAAAAAAGCATTCCTAGCACCGACTTTAGCTTAGCAGTTTTTTAGCACTAAGAGGACTGATGTTTGACTACATGAACGTTCACAAACTCTAACTTCAAAAGTTGCAGTTACATTCACACCTTAATTCATAGACTCATTTTAGTAGCACATCTGATTAGCCCCGTGTCAAACTGACTAAGGTTTTTGTTGAGGATAAACCAGTTTATGGTCTCTCTGACCCCTCTGGGCTTAGTTCAAGGATTTGTTGCCCTCTTAGAGGCTCTCTCGGTTTATAGTTCACTCCCATGGATGAGCGAGTCTGTATTCTATGACAGATATGAGGATCTACATCCCTGTAGGCGACTGTTATTGCACTGTATTGTAATCCATCACCAGCATTCTGTCCCAAACACCAAGATGTGTTCTTGATGTGTGTGTAAGCGTGTGTGTGTTACAGCAGAGGTCAGACCTGGGTGCTGTAGGGTCGTGGTAGGGAAGGAAACATATCCTTGTGTCTGCAGTAGCTCAGATGGGGGGATTCCTGGGGGTTGGCAGGCAGGGGGAGTGACACAGACGGGTTCTCATAGTAGGTGTGGAAGCCGAGCCGCTCCCCTCCATTACGCATGTCGTTTGTGCGTGCAGACCGGACCGGGTACGGGGAACATGTGGGGCAGTTGTGGTGAGAGCCTGAGTCCAGCTGATCCAAAGAGACTGGGGTGATGGCAGCACCATCCATGGCGAGGATGTCGCAGGCGTTACAGGGAAAGTGAGACAGAGGGTCAGGTGAGGCTGCAGGGGCAGCATCCACCTCTGAACCATTCTTCTTACAGCAGTAATACTGCGGGGAGCGGACAAAGGACAGAAAAGACAGTATTTTCAAGAATGATCTGCAGTTTTGGAGATGCTCTGACCCAGTCATCTAGCCAACACAATTTAGCCCTTGTCAAACTCGCTCAAATCCTTATGTTTGCCCATTTTCCTGCCTCTAACACATTCAGTTTGGGGACAAAGTGTTCACTTGTTGCCTAAAATATCCCACCCAGTAACAGGCACCGTGATCAAGAGATAATCAGTGTTATTCACTTCATCATACTGTTATGCCTGATCTGTGTATGTGTTAATAAATCCAGTAAGTTGTACTGTAAGCTGAACAAAAAATGTATTTATTAATATAGGCCATTTCTATCTTGTGTATGTTAATCAAGCACGTGTTGACCAGAAGTTTGCTAAATGGTACCATTAGCTTGATGGCTATTACATATTGTCTTTAAACAGAATTATGGCTGATCTCTCTTTGATTGTCATTATTTATTGTCTTTGTGCTAATTTTCTATCAGTAAACAATCAAGATTAAAAACAGTCGTCAGAATTTTGATGTTATGACAAAAACTCTGAGTTATACTGAAACAGAACCCGTACAATAACAAATTGAGTGTTCAGTGTTACAATCTTACATCACAAGAACATGGCTGCAGTAAAAATGTGGTCTATTCTTCCAAAGTCTCAACTTCATCGTCTTGAAACTTTATGCTCAAGCTTCAACTCACTCAAAGATAACTATTTTGTCTACCTCTGACAGTACATGAAAGTAGGTGACACTGTTATTGTCCATTTCTAGTCGTAAAAGAAATGACATGATGGATGAGAAGTGTCTGTGGGGAAGCATTCACATTCTGAAACTCAAACTGATGACAAAAAGGAAACTTTAATCACAGAAATATCCCATTCCTGTTGTGATCAGGATTAGTTACACTTTACAATTCTTCCAGTTTTAGGAGAAAATCTTCACTGGCTTTGCAAAGATGTACTGCTGGATCATTTGTTCACTGATCCAAAAGACAAAGAGTCAAAGATACCTGTCAAAGTTCTGTTAATGCGCTTTAATTACCATCTGCTCTGACTTTTTTGCTATTGTCTTCTAAGTAGCTATATCAGGATATCGAGAAATAAGAGATTATTTTGATATCCTCCCTATATTACAAAAGAGTAGAACATTCCCAGAGAGTTACAGCTATGAAACCAAAGCACAATCCTTAAAGACAATTCTCCTAATAGGCATATTAGATGTCAAAAAAGTGCGAGCAACCACTTTTCTCAATATATTTACGTCCATAAATAGTGTTTCAAGAAAATAAACAACATAAATGTAGTATACTTTTGTTAAATCTGTTCCACACTCACATGCTTTTTCACACACACACAGTGGTACCTGGAGTCTACAGTAACAGAGCACTGCTACAATGCACAGCAGTATCACTCCAGCGAGAATTCCTCCAGATATAACGATAGTTCCCGCTGACATTCGACCAGCTCTCCATCAAACCCTTCAAGAGAGGAAAGCACATGGGGGAGATGCAAATAAGAAAACAAGAAAAAAGACGGAGAAAGACACAAGAGAGAGCTCATCAGATGTCTTTATTATGATTTCTGCTTGACATGAAAAATTTGCTGCTGAATAATCGACACACTTATGTCCAACAGAGTTCTTTATAACGCCTGCAAAGATAATCAATGTGGGCTGATTAAGAATAATCATGTAGCACTATGATGTAACCTCTACTGATGAAATATGCTGTAACTTGTTCAGTAATCACACAGCTTTTATCTGACAGTCTGGGTACTTTAAGGACTCACACATACAGATAAATAATTAATCCAAATGAAAGAAAATGGCTTGAAAAGATACTTTCTCTGTTTTTATCAGACTTGTGCACAAGAAAACAGATACTCCAACATTCTAATGAGACACTGAAGGCAAATCGTAATATTCTGTGGTTATGATTGCTCCACTTCAGCGTATTGATAATCTTGATTAGTTTTTGATCAGACACCTTAAAGTTGGGGTATTGAACTTTGATTAGACTACAGTGGAAACACCTTTACTCCCCCCTCCCTTCCATGGTAGTGCTCCTGTGCTCCTCCCCTTCTGCACTACCCATCCACCGTGTTTGTGAGCCTTAAGCTGTCATCAGTATTAAGCCAATGTAATGGCAACAATACAAGTGTTGTTACTCTTTAAGATCTGATTTTAGTTGAACTTACTTGCTACAAGTGATAATTCACCTGCATCATGTCTTGTTTTTGGATCCTTTCTTATTATTATTATTATTACTGTAATTTGTTTGTGAACACCAGAATGTCTTTCTTTGATGTATGGTCTCTGGAATTCAAGAGGAACATCTCCCCTCTTGAGTCTGGGTTTATATGACCGTTCAAAATCATGAAAACAGGAAAGCATATTCTGAAAGACTTTCCGAAGTATGTGAAAGCCGTCCCTACTTTCTGGCAGAAGAAAGGAAGCCATTTTGGAACAGACAAAGAACTCAAGGTGATACAAGGAAAGTCTATTAATGTTAAAATGCAATGGAAAATGCGATGTCCTGCTTTTCGGAATAATAAAAAAAAAAAAAAAAAAAAAAAAAAAAAAGACTGCCATCAGAAGCTAGCCAAGTGAAAAATGATGCAGCCATGGACACCTTAACAGTACTTTCACACTGGATGCATCTTACCGGCCTAACAGCCATGACGCATGAGCATTTTAATTTTGAAGAGCATGTTATCACGTAAGAGCTTTCAGAAAGCCCTAGAATATGGGACTTACCTGTTTTTACAGAGAGCCTCACACATATCTTGACCAAAACAGACAGGAAAATGAAAAGCAGAGAGCCGTATTTGCCTTGATTTAACAGAAACAAATGCCCACATTGGTATGGTAGACACAGTTCAGCTTCATTTCCTGTTGGTGCATCTCAAAGTAAAAGCTCAGTCCTCCCCTTGTTTGAACAGAATGCTCTGGTCTGAATTTATCAAAGGTAAATTATTAAGTGAATCAGGATTGTGCTTCTTTGTAAACTTTCTATTGAAATTCTTAAATGAGATTAAATTTATGAAGGCCGACGTGTGGGTCACCTGTACTCATCCGGAGTGTTTGAGTCGCTTTCAGAGGATAGCATTCTCACATTTTCTTACCCCATTTTCCCATGAAAATAATGACCCTTTTCCATCAGCACATCTTAGCCCTCGGCTCGGCTCATTTTTCCCGACTCTACCCGGCTCTACTCTACTCACATTGTGCTGCTTCTCCACCAGTCCGATTCCCTGCCCAGCGGGGGCGGGGTCGCCATAAAACAGCGGCGTTCATGTCATTTTGAGCGCGACACAATAATCAAAACAATGGAGGACTTGGAGGCAATAGTATACTTGCTGCTTGATCTGCGGCTTTTTGTCACAAACCGAATGAAAGAGGAAAGCAGAAGAAGGCTGCAGGCAGTAAGAAGAAATACAGAGGACGAGAGCAATCGAGCTGCAAAGAAAAGACGTACGAGGGTAAGCTAATGGTAGCTACCGCTAGCATGTTAGCTAGCTCGTCGCGCTCATGACTCATCGGTGATGACATTCTCTGACCAATCAGTAGCCGGCAGTCGGTCAATGTCACCTTTTAGTATCGACTCAGCTCGCTTAGAACCAGAGCAGAGTAGATACTAAAAACTGGTTTGTTTTAAGAGGTACCGTGCCGGTGGAAACGCAACGCAAACCGGGTAGAGCCGAGAAGAGTAGAGTAGAGTAGGGCTAAGGCGTGCTAAGGCGTGCTGGTGGAAAAGGGCTATAAGTGAGTTTTGGTTTGTCCTCTGCAGCTCTTGTCATATTAATTGAATTACCTTGTGATATGATACAGAGTTTTTTATTTATCTATTTCCTACTGTCTTGACAAATTAACTTTTCATCACAAAAAAAAAAATTATATCTCAATGTATTGATAAACAGGGGTTAAAGGATTGGAAAACCAATAAGAAAATACGTTTATAAAGCGATAACAGCTGGGATGCATGATATTGAATTTTAGACTATATTAATACCAATGATAATTCCAAACAAATTTTAGCCAATTAACCCGACTGACACACCAGATAGATAGTTCATTATATACTATACAGGACGTGTTTCACAAGTTCATCCCAGCAACAGCCCACTGAAAGTGTTTAGGGGAGGGACAGAATGTTTCAAAATAAGCATTTGAGCTAATCTCTGTACAAGCAGCCATTGTTTTCAGGCCTGCAGTCATTTCTTGCTGTTGTCACATGCCCTCTTTTTCTCCCAAAAGGACACCGATTGGGCCGTACCTCTGCAGACCAAGCTGAATCGTTCCAGCTCGGAGCTTTATAACATGGATCAGCCTGACTTCAGACAAAAATCAGGTGGATCCAGCTGCACTGCAAGGTTGGAAATCAAGATAAACATGTTTTTATAAAGTACACCAGTCTTTTCTACACTAAAATTGACCTGTTGCTTTCATGAATGACGATGTTTTTTTTCTACACTGGTAAATATTCCATTATGAAAATCAAAGAAACTATTTCTTTGGATTACAAGTTTAATAAAAAATATGTTTCTAACAGTAACCATCTGAGGTGATGTATTATGGTAAAATTTGTCAATATCACAGCCAAAGTGTGTGTTATATGTAGTGAATATGTATGGCAGAAATATCATCTGTAAATATTGGCAGACATTTCCAAACCTGCCGATACTAACAGTCAATGCTTTTAGTTATTATCTGCAAAAGCCAATATCACACCAGTGATACCATTTCATACCTGAAAACTGAGTAAAATAAAATATGTGGATACATGTGCCTGTGCATTATAAACAAATGTTCATTTTGTCTTTAAGGTCAATTCCCTCCTGGTTAACACTCTGAATTCAACACAGACATGAACATGTCTCTTTAATTTGTCCACTGCCAGTATTTTGTGGTTAAGAAATGTTTTTGTTCAGTGTTGTGGGCTCATAAGAACAACAATCCCCAAAAAGGATAAAACTGTAATCTCTATTTTTGGATTCAACTTAACAATGTGGAATATTACCACATGGAAGAAGAATTTGGATTAAAACATACTGTTTTTTTTGTTTTTTTTTTGCATTTACAATGTTATGGTTCTCAAAGGGTGAGTCAGGACTCATAAGAGGGTCACAGAGTCATGTTAAGTGGGTTGTGAATTTGTGCATTAAGTCTTTGATGCACTTTTTATCTTTGTGAAGTCTTTTTGTTCCGTCACGTTTTTTGGATGGAAATGGTGCAGCTCATTTATATCCACTATAGAGAATTTAGCTATCATTCCTTGAGGCACACATCATCATCACTCGGTGACAGATGATGATAGCTGATAGGATCTTAGATGGATAACACAGTGACGACTGGGCTGTACCAATGAAGATGGACACTTACATTAGAAGATAGCAGGAGATGCAAAGAGGCAGAAGTGAGTGAAGGTAGGAAGCCATGACAGGAGGTCTGATGAGTTTTACCCTCCAAATCTGCACCCACTGGAGCTCCTGCAGGGAAACAAAGGGATTAACTGTCAGCAGATAATGAGAAAAACACAGGGCTGCAGGAAAGCGGAGGTGAGGACTAAATACCCCACTCAAATGACGTGCAAATTTGAGTCATTTATCTTGTGCTGGAAAAATTCTGTCAAGCTATTTTATACCAACATCAGGACATGGTTACTTTTAGAAATTAAATCATCAAACACATCATTTCTTTAATAATTCAATTGTTATGTAAGATGGTTTTTAAGCTTTATCATAAAGGAATGGGAATCTAGCTTCAGTTGAGAGCTGTTTTCTAGCTGGTTTAAGGAATGATATCATTTGCTGTCATGCCATAATTCCCTCATCAATGCCTTCCACATGCCTTGCAAAACACTTATTGTCCCTTGTGAGAGGCAGTCAGCATGAATGACAATCAAGGAATCAAGGAAGTTATCAAACCAGACAGGAGACAGAGGAAGTTTAAGTTTGTTTCCAAGAGTGCAGCATGTGATGTTTGTAGCTGTGTGATTTCAAACAAGGGTGAAAACACCAGCAACACGATGAACACATTTGTTGACGCAGCATGGCAATGAAAATCAGTAATATTATGTGTTTGACACTGCTGACACGAAAAGCCTTTGTAAGCCTATAAAGAAAAAATCCACAAGAGCAAATGAGGAAATCAATAAAGAATCAGTGAGCTCTGGCAATAATGGAAATTGTATAAGTACAACTGCATCAATTTCCATGCAGAATTCCAGAATTTGTACTTTAGCCTTGTTAATGATCCTGTCCTCAAGTTGTAGTCACTAAGCCTGAGAGATGTTTCACTTTCACTGTGAACGTACACAGAGGCGGACTGGAGGGGTGAATTATACCCCCATTCTTCAGTCCCCGGAGGAAGTATCAAAGGCGTATAATTAACGAGAAGGGAGCACACAGAGCCAGCGGGGGAGCACAGAGCTATGTTTGTTTGTGTGTGTGTTTGCTTGTGTTTATATTTGAAACAAGTGCATCGCCACACTCTTGTGCTCCCCAATCATATGACTATGCGACTTGACACAAAAATCACCTCCTTGTAGATACAATGTGCAAGTCTCAGTGTGTAATGATGGCTAAGTTGTGTTGAAGCACTTTTGCATTAATGCATTTTTCACTCTTTGGATACAGTTGTAAAAAAATGTATTAGGATACCTGCTGATACCATGGGAATCTTCTTATGTTTTAAAAATGCAGGTTCTTGTAACCAAAGAGTGAGTTATTTCTCATTTTAAACATAAAGAAACTGAAGATTAACTCAATGTATAGATTCTCAAAAACAAAGTTTACATTTATATGCAATTTTGAGAGCACTGAGGAGTTTGGTTGTTTTTTTTTCTTTTTTTGCATTTTGAACAACTATTACTTTCCTATGCATGCATGTCACAAAATTGATGTAGTGTTTTTAAAGCTTAGGCACAATTTGTTACCATTATTCCTTCAGTAAACACTGATTGAATTAATTGTAAACAAGTAGTTTCAAAAACAGGGCTGTCCAAACTTACCAACTTGGGCTAATTTTAACTGGCCGGCAGCAAACTCCTGAAGCTGCAATTAGATTTAGCGCACAATACATCATGAAACTTTTGCTTGTTTGATGAATAAATATAAATGAATTCTGGTGATAAACCTCTCAATTCACAATTATTTCTTCATTTGCTGCGGCATATCAAGGTTTACAAATCATATTTTGGTATTGTGCTCATGCCAATAACATTTGATAAAACATTAACACATGTTTTTACCATATATTTATATTTGGATGAGTGTGCTATATGTTCTATTCTATATGTATTTTAATGTTTCTTTTATTTGTTATGCACTGATGGCAGACCACTAAAACAAATTGTTTGAATGTAAAGATAAGCTGTCAGTCTTTTCTGCTGCACAGTGTCTTTCTCATCCTGATAAGGTGCCAAACTATCAGTCACGAGGACCAACCAGGGTCACTTGAAATCTAACTGGCCACCCAGAAATCCTGAACTTTGATACACTAAAGTTGAAGTGTTATATAACCAGGTTATTTTTGTACTTGTCTGTATGTGGTCCTTGAGTAAAAAAAGATTGAACACCCCTGGTTAAAATGTATCTATCATTTTGACAACCTTATATATTAGTGCTTATTTTCTTTTGACATTATCATGTACTTTTTGGCCTATAAGACGTCAAAATAAAGACCAGTGATAGTGTCAAGTAAATATAGAACTAACTAGAATATTTCATCAGGGATATGACTCACGGTTTTACAATCTCAAAGTACCTGAAAAACACACAAAAAAAACATCCATGTCAGGAGGAGAACTGCACAGCAGCTCAGGGGATATAATAGTGCTGTTGCCTCTTTGCTTCTGGTTCCAATCTTGGTCAAAGCTTTCTGTGTGGAGTTTGCATGAATTAACCTTGTATAAGTGGGTTTTCTCTGAGGACTCCAGTTACCTCCCACAGACCAAAACCACGCTTGTTAACTTAACTGATGACTTCAAAGTTTCTGTAGGTGTGAATGTGTATGTGATGTTTAACCAACCTCTTGTAAAACAATAACTTGGATATGCCTCAGGCCCTGGGACCCCTAACAGGATAAGCAGTCTAGATAATGACAGGATGAATGAATGAGAAAGAGAAAAGCAGTACATCTTCACATTCAACCAGCTGGATCCTGTAAATGCTCTTCCTGTCAATGAGATCACACAAAATCAATAATGTCAAATTAATCAACACAATGAAAAATCCCCTAACTGTGTTATGAGCAATCTGATTTAAAGAAGATCCATGTATGGACACATCTGGGGGCATAGATTAGCCCTTACATAATTAGACAGGAATATTAAAAGCCTCACCAGCTGAATTCCAACAGGATCACTTTAGATGACAAACCGACACTTAGGATGAAGTGGGAATAGCATGCTGAATGCAGAAGCACCTCATGTGCTCACTTGCCATATGGCCAGGAAGTTGTGTGCATATTTGCAGTACAGTTCCAGCATATTAAAACTGATTTGAGTATTCATGTCCTGTCACTGTTGGTTCTCTGTGACCAATTCAAGAGCACCTCTAAGAGC
The DNA here is from genome assembly GCA_037902135.1 of Cetoscarus ocellatus. Lineage (NCBI taxonomy): Eukaryota > Metazoa > Chordata > Actinopteri > Labriformes > Labridae > Cetoscarus > Cetoscarus ocellatus. Next base: position 1,301,188 of record JBAMNC010000802.1, on the reverse strand, counting down.
TACACAAACAATGAGCAGCACATGGCCAACAGGAACCTACAATATCATACTGCAGAGATATTGATGGTATTTTAAAACCTGTGATTCATATTGTATGGACAACACTTGCATAATAGGAGCAAAATGTTCACTGTACAATAACACACTAAAACTGCAATAATGATGCAGGGTATGGTAAAATACTAGACGTGCTACCTGGCTGTTTTGTGCCAGATGGTGAAAGTACAGTGACTGGTCAGGAGGACGGGCTTTGGTGGTTTATGTGGTCCTGTGATTTGTGGTAATCTGATAAGCAAGGGATGAACACGCAAACTAAAGACCTTGCCTTTGGCCCCCAAAATCTGACCAGGGTCAAAGTATGACGAAAATCCTTTGAAGTATTCATGAGATATCATGTTCATAAGAAAGGCATGATAATGAAACGCTTTAACTTTGACCATGAATCTCAATCATCAAATCAGTTTGTCTTGTAGGTCAGAGAGGACATTTGTGAGAAAGTTATGATTAAAAGATGGCCAAAGACAATTAAAAAGCTGGAAGTCTCCACTTAACATGGTCACACTCTTGAACGGTAACATCTGTGAAGAGAGTCATCTTTCGATTATATATTTTACATGCAGGAAACACAAACTCTGCGTGCACTGTGGTCCATTCTGAGTAAGCCGGTCAAAAGTGACAGTACATGATTTTTGTTGTAGACAGTCAAGGAAACAAGAAAACTGACTTTTTGTTTCCATCAAACATTACACAAATGGCACTGCTGCTTTGAAATAAGCAGCAGTATCCCGTATTTTTTATCTTCTGAGCTAATAAAATAGAAAAAATTGAATTACCAATGAACTATTTAAAATTGATATGATGCGGTTTCTCACTAAAACAGGTTTTTCTTTTTCTTGATGTTTATTGAACACATTATAATGACAATTTAGTTGAATTCAACTATCAGTCATTTTTCAGAGCTGTTTTTGAGCATATACTCTAACCCCCTGTCAGCTGGTTAAGTTAGAAAATTAACTTTTACCCTGTCAGTTTTAACATTCATTTGTTGTTCAGTGCTGATGTGCTTGGAGTTTGTTAGAATAAGATAACCTTTACTGAGCCACCAACTGGAGGAAATCTGAATGTTAAAGCTGCTCCAGCGTAATTCAAGAAATTGTTATATTTGAAATTAATAATTGCAGTAGTATTAAGTAATAATTATAATTAGTGAGCACTTATAAGCTCAAACATTTGTGATATTCACATTTGAAGCATATAGACCAAGGCCTGTTTTCATCTCTATCCTAACATTCTTATTCTGTTTACAGCAAAACTCTTTAACTTTAAGGTTTAATATGGATTTCGTAAAGTAATTTAATTTGCATTTTTTACAGAAATAAAAGCATGTATGATAAGGGAAATTAAAAACGAAACCATTATCTTCTATTAAGCTGTAGTAATACCACACGATTGCACAAACCCTCCAAAGTTAAATTGAACTTGACACCATTTAAGAACCACCGACTTACATGGCTGGAAACTACAAACAGAGAAAAATCATCTCTCTTGGAATGATACTGTGGCTGGACAAAGTCATCAAAATTATGAATACGCTCAAACACTCCCTTCCAGATGACAGTTCAGAGTTTAATTTGTCAATTTCTCCGGGGCTTGCTCTGCAGTGCAGGAAAATAACCTTAAATAAATGGCTCTGATTGACAGTCACACAGGAGCAAAATTGGTGCAAATGAAAAGAAATCATGGTTCCCATCTCATAATTATCTCCACAGCAAACACTGCATCTAGCCTCAAACAGACCCTCTTAAGGAGTTCACCTGACAGAAAGCAATAAATAAGCTGCATGCCAGAGATTCAGAATACATACAGTCATGAATTTCCTCTACTGGCAGTCACTTTAAAATTTCATCACAGAGTAAATATTCACAGAAAAAGAAATGACCTTTATATCAGTATATAAAATGAATGTTTTTGACATTCATTCAGACTCATTTAAATGCCTGAGCTCCAGCAGAACTACTAATTTCAAACTCTGTCATTAGAGTATTTACAACACCAGACGACTTTGCCTCACTACTGTTCAAGTTGATTAGCTCAAACATCCAGATACTTCTCATTGGAAACACATCATTTAATTATAGCAATTAAATTGATGAAAAAATATCAAGCTTCTTTCTCATTACTGCTGTATTAATGTAATTTTCTCAAAGCTGTAATCATCCCAAAGGCTGTAATTCACAGGGATTTTAAGTCGTATGTCTAATGACCTACTTTTAATATTCAGGCATTTTCTGCACTTAAATAACTAGTGAGTCTAATTCAGGAGGTCAAAATAAACCCTGAGAAGGCTGAATGGAACCAAATGTTCCCACGTTCTAGTCATATCCAAGCAGCATTTTTTCCCATGGTGGTTTTTTAGTCATCTGATTGGAAACAAAAATTCAGGGTGTACTCCTGCAAATATGATAAGAGGATTAATATTTAAAACTGAATGCGCATGAATCTCTGACAGAATCATAGAGAAAAATGTGTGTGTGTTGAAGTTAAGCATGTTAGGCTCCCTTGGAGACGGCTCACTTGGTGCAGTATCTTCTATTGCGTCATGGTACTAAATTATATACACCATGGGCCACGATAATGTAGTTAAAAGCGAAGTGAAGTCTCTCTTAGTCCCCATTTCTCCATCCCTTCATCTCCTCACTCTCCAGCTCACTGCTTTCTGTCTCCTCATTTCTCCTTTCCCCTCTCATTCACTCTTTTAGCCACATCTCCTCTATCGCTTAATTCCCCCTGCTTTTCATAGCATGATAAGCTAAAGCAGTTCATCACATTACAGTTTCGAGAGCATACTATGATGACATATTATAAGAATCTGATGTATATAGACGCAGGCAAAGAAAATGAACCCCTCCAGAACAAAAAAGAACTAGAGATTTTGACAAACATGCAACCAAATTACACCAGAAGAAGAGTGTGGGGGTAATACCTCAGATGAGAGAGTATCCAACAGACTGGAGAGACAAAAACCCAAAGTGACAGAAGTTGGGCGACTCAGCTCTAATGCTGTCACAGTACCTTAACCAACAAGGGTCATATATAACTCTCAGTGGATTTGGAGTTGTCACATTCAACTAGGAAATCATGCAAAGACCAATCCTACCAAACTGCAAATTTTACAACCCCCTTAGTTCACAGTACAATGTCTAAAAAGGAGTTAGAGTATCTGTCAGGATTCCTGTCACTGGCTGTCTTGAACAGGTGACAGGTTTCAACAGGGAGACTGTCTCAGCAGAGGACATCATATTTCTACAATATAAACAGAAATATTTTGTCTAACTCAATGGACTACAACTCCCAGGTGAGCACAGAAATTGGGTTAGAAGATGTGTCTTTTCTAGACAATTCCTAAAAAAAGAAGTAAAATATCTTGTTAATTGAACAACAGAAGTTTGTTTCTGATATATGCATGGATTTCAACTGTTTTCAAAAATGCACACTGCATACTATATATACATATACACACATATATATATATATACACATACATATATATACAAACATATATATACATACACACTCATACACACATATATATAATACATATATACATATATATATATACAAACATATATATATACACACACACACATATGTGAATACCCATTATATATAGAGAGAGATTTATATATATATATATATATATATATATAAGGATCAATGACTATTTTTACAAACCAAAAGCTGCATCATACAAATATACAAAATGGTGTGTTTTTTTTTAACTACGCAAATATAGCTATTCAATTCACCTCTTCAGCCCAATAATTTAACTGATTTCTGTGTTTAGTCTTGAACATAAAAGTAAATCCTAGCTTAGCTAATGGATAGTGCCGCTATATTAACATCCATGAACAGACTAAAAGAAGTCTGAAGAGTGACTTATTTGTTTTTTTAATGCTTTTCTTCACTGAACACACAAGTGAGAAATATTTAAGAATTTAATAACTGAGTTTGTTTAACTTTATTGTAATATAAACATAGCAAATCAATGCTAATGCCAACATTGTTAAGGTTGGCTGTTCACCATTTGACCTCTGACCTGTTGATGCTATGCATTGTGGGCAACAGCGCACAAGGTAGACTGGTACGACGCAAACTTCTAATTTTTCCCGAAGTAGTATGACATAGGTGTTTTTGGCATACTGCAGATTTTGTAGATATTTACATACTACATACTAGATTTTTAGAAAATCAGTACCTGCTAGTATACTATGTGGTTTCAAAGATAGCCTTTGACCCAGAGACAAAAGTATTACAGTACCACAGGGCCTATTCTCAATTCAAGGGCAGCATCCTATCCCAACAACTGGGGATCAACCGATACTGATGTTTTTTAAGGCTGGTACCAATTATCAGTGGCTCTGCAGGCTGATAACTGAAAATATAAAATGATACGCAATAGAAATCTTCCTGTCAGATTTTTATTTGAAATATTACAAGAGTTAGTTTAAGTGAAAAAAACACACTATGGTGCTTCTTTTCACATAACTATACATGAATGAAAACTGTACACCTTTAATGGTTCAGGTAGAAAATAGATGTCAAAGAGCTCAGATTTTTCACTTACATAAAAGTGGCAAAAAGTCTGATATGTCTTGTGTCTCATAAATCAGTTCAACATTTACAATTCTACTTGTACAGATGTCTTTATGACAAACAACTTATACTGTGACAAAGTAAAAACATATTTCAGAATAAAAAAAATGATTATAATTACTAATGCAGGAGTGTTTTCATCTACTCTGTGCTGTTGATGATGAAGGCGAGGCTTATACTTCAGAATTACTTTAACTTAGGTTAACTAAAAGCAAACAGAGCAGGCATATCCAGCTGGAGGAGCAGATAAGAGCTGAACAAACACATTTTTTTATTGATGAATATTATCGGCAAAGGGTGAAATAAAATACCATGACTATTAACCTGCAAAATGCTATATTTCAGCCTCAATAATCAGCCAGGCCCCGAACTGGTTGACCCCTACCACCAACTCAGCCTATGAAAGAGCCACTGCATAAAGCCTGTCGACACTAGTTGGGCTGATGCAGACTGAGATGGTTTGTTGGATGGAGGAATCCTCATTTGTGTCACCAAGCTCTGACCTCTGTATTTAAACAACACCGCTGTCGCCCTCCAGTGTCCCTCTGAGTAACTCAAAAATGACTTTGTAAATCTTTTAAAGATCATATTAAAGCAGTTACTTTAAGCCCTTTGGAGGTACTTTCTCGGTGTTTCCCGCATCTCACAACTGTGTTTCATAGGGGTGCATCAATATATCTTAGCCCAGGGTTCAATAGGTACCTCTGTTTCTTTTTGCTACTTTACTTTTTAATACTATTTCATTCTGAGACACCTAAGGCTAATTTTACAGGAACAGCAAGGGATTATTAAAGAGAAAATGCAAATGATTATCTATTCCTACAAAATTTTATTCTACTTTAAGCAAAAATATAAAAGAGAAGGTTAAAAAATTACACTCTAAAATATCTCACAGTTCTAAAATCTATTTTAAAATCAAAGTGGACCTTCAAACAACAGTAATTATTGATTTTTTTTTTTTTTTACAATATCTAAATTTTATTTTCTTGAGGTAAATTTTAGAATGTTTTATCAGATTTTTAAGATTTTTGCTTTGATTATTCATCAAATTGTAATTATTCCGAGCTGACTCTGAACACATCATGATGTAACCATTGTCACCTTAAACCCAATATTTCGAATATCCATTCGAGCAGGTATGTCAATATACACCCAAATACAAATTTTTACAGTTCAGCAGCAGATTAGAGCACCTGGAGCAGTGAACCGCCCGATCCAACAGAGCACAACCCAATTGTCTATTGCTCTCTTGACCCCAACAACAGGAAGTTCACCTCAAGAACCCTGATGAGGGAAGCAGTACGTGTTGTAAATGCAACAGCCTGAGGCATCCAAAAAATCTCCATCTATAAACTGAGCCTAGTCTGACAGAAATCAACAGAAGAAAAGACATCTCAAGAAAATGAGGGACAGGAAAAGCCACTCTGGAAGCACTTTGGGCTCAACACCACAAAAACAAGGTGAGCTGTGTGTGCATAATGTGCAAAGCAGCTGGCCAACTTCTTATCCACGATAAACTTGCATTTCCACCCAACTGTGGCAGCGGAGGAGTGTTTAGCCCCATGTGACAGCCTCCTCCTCTGCAGGGCCTGCCTCAGGTTGTTGAAAAAGGCCATTATGGGTTAGATTTTGAGACTCATGTGCAAGAAGAAGTGGCCCACCAGGGTGACCTTGGGAGAGGTTAATATTAAAATAATGTCTGTGTTGCGGTCAGGTCGAAAAACAAACAGGTTTTTTTTTTTTTTTGGTAAAGTGTCGGCCCTAATGTCCACTTAAAGGAACTTAAAGGGACAGTTTAGGATTTTTGCAGTGGGGTTGTATGAGCTTCATGGGAATTGTTGATGCTTCAAAGGGACTGAAGCAACAACAATATCAACCACTGATTCATAAACAACAAATCTGACACAAAAATACACAAAATAGTCATGCACATGTTTCTTTCACAATAATTTGATTGCCCTGGATTGCTCTTAACTGACCTATACATTAGTGTATGCTTCGTGAATTTCGATATGTTATTCAGATGAATTATCCTCTTAATTACTTTAAATGCTGATCTGACAATGCATAACTTGACAAAGCACAACTAAAGATATGCAAACATTTCCATTCTTTCTCCTTTTAAACCACGAATCAGACAAAAATCAGTTGGCCGATGAGCTGATTGTACCTTTGTTGGAGCTACCACAATCTCATTTGGTTTAGCCCTTCGTAATGTTGGAGATGTTCAGAGAGGTGGAGAGGTTTCACCCTCCACTTGCAGGACTATATTTAGCAGTTTTGTCGTCTCTTGACACGGTGAAAAGCAGGAGATGAGAGGCGGCAGAGAGAGGTGTCACATTTTAATTTGTTTTCTCTGTGGGAAATGAAACGATCCTCGCAGTCAGCTAAATGCCAACCCACAGAAACACACAAGTGTTAGAAATTGTGTGAGTGTGTGTTTGCACCTCATACACACACATCACCTTTACACAACCGCTGCCGAACAAATCCCTAATTGAAAGTTGGAGAGGTAAAAAACTGCATCCCTGAAAAGTTTTCGAGTAGGATGATATGGTGATGATTTGTGTTTTAAATTAAGAACTCATTTTCCCAGGTGACATCGAGGTATACAGCAGACTAAAAATTAATTAAAAAACATAACTTAGATCTATAGGTTAAGGGAATAGCTTGACATTTTGGAGGATTTTCTTATTTACCCTGTAGATGGGAGTTGGGAGATTTGCATCCCTCTTGTACATGCTATTAAATATCAAGCTGGAGCCAGCAGTTTGTTAGTATAGCAAAATATTCCATCCAAAGGAAGAAAAACTGCCCACTACTTCTTCTGTTGCTCAATAAAAAACTGTCAAAACTTGTCCTCTGTTCCATTATTTTAGCAAAGTGTTAAGATGGCACATTTTGTGTGGTGCAGTGATCTTTCTTTTGGCCTGGAGCGGTATCTTCCTGAGGTCATCATTTTGAGGGGAGGTTAAATCAGCTGAGACTGCAGGAAGGAGCTCACCAAAATAACCCAACAAATGTCTTATATTCTCTTAACTTTATACTGAAGAGTACATGTGTCTCCTGCAATAAAATGCATTCAAGTAGCATAAAGAGAGCCCTTTATGTGTTCCCTAGGACAACAGGGGATATTAAGAAATGTTCTGGTTCTTTTTAGCTCATCATCAAACTTCATAATAATAATTAATAATAATTAATTCACACAGCTAAGTCAAACCTTACACTCAAAGACCAATTATGGCAGTGAAAGTAATCAGTTAACTAAGTGACATAATATTGAGGGTGGGCAGGAAAGTGGCCACCCTCCCTACACCCTGCCTCTCGCCCAATGTCAGCTGGGATAGGTTCCAGCCCCCCTGACCCCGAAAGGGATAAGTGATAAAGGTATCGTAATTTCTCGATTATAACACGCACTCAATTATAACACACCCTATATTTTCACGAGTTTTACCTGGAAAAACGCTGCACTTAAACATAACACGCACCCAAATTTTGCCCAAACCTTACTCTCTCAGACAACTCAAAAATTACCTTTATTCAAAGTTTTACTCAATTAAATTTCAGTATTTTCACAACAAATACCTTACACGATTTTTCTGTCTCAACCAGATGCGGAAACACCTTTTGCTTCATGCATGTGCAATTACTCGATTTCTGCCCAAGCATGCTCAGTCGTAATGTATCGATGTGTTTTAGCAGAGAAAGAGAATATTTCAGCTTTTTGTCTCAGATATGTTGCATTTGCGATGTTGGCAAGACGAAATATGGTACGTATTTTGCTCGTACTCGTGCATAATACGCACCTGAAAAATTAGAGCTTATTTAAAAGCAAAAAATGCATGTTATAATTGAGAAATTACGGTAATAAATTGATATTAAAGGTAGGTTTGGAATGACACAACACTCATGGCAAATTAAAATCAGAAGCTAAAAAAAACTGCCTTTTTATTGTAAATGTAAGAAATACTTTTTATACTGTAAAGGTAGTTAAAGAATCTATATATATATATATATATATATATATATATATATATATATATATATATATACACACTATATAAATAATGCTAGTATAACCTCAAAATTTTTCTTTCCTTCAGCAATGCTTGAAAGCCTCTTTATTAATCTATCATTAATGAATAAAAACACCAAAAGGCAGTTAGTTCCCTCTGCTGGTTGTAAAAACGAGTTCTGTACTTTCCTTTTTGTCAAACTGAGATAAATACCACATATTTTCATGAATCTTTATCTGTATTTAATTGTTTAATCATTAGGTCCAGCACCATTTGATCATTCTCTTAATTGTAAAGACAAATACAAACAACTCTGGCTCTTAATCATGCTTTTCTTATTTGGTTTAGCTATAATTCTCCTGTCTTATTGCAGCTTTTTGCTGTCAAGATTACCCTGTACCCCTTCTTTCTAGGATGACAATTACAACACATTACACCATCAGGAAAAGAACGTCACTCATCTCATTTAATGCGACTATGAAACACAGTAAAGAGCAAGAAATGCATTTTGAGTGTCTCTATAGTGCTCAAAGATAAACATGGTCAAAGAAATAGAGTACACTCACAAAAAGAAATAAACCTGTAGAATGAAGTCAGGCAGGGAGACTCCATCTGGCATCTCTATCCCACTTCCCCTGTCCCTAAGGTATAGCACCACTATGTGGGAAACACTGAAAAGGTACTTAAGTTAAAAAAGAAACAATATCTTTGATCAAATTTTTCAACTTGTGATACAGCAAGGGAAAGTCATAAACATAAAGCAGCACCATTTCAAGCCATAATATTTATGTCCCTGTGCAGTTTCTCTTGTCTCTGGAGTTGGTATCAGATGCATACAAATGTGCTCCATTTACCTCAACTCATAACTCAGCGGTCGGAATTACGTCACATCCCAGTTGCAAACCGGTAAACTCAGGGTACCTGAGTTTACCGGTTTGCAACTGGGAGAAACTGGGAGAAATTCAGTAGAAATTCCAACCTAAGGCCGTGTTCTCAGTGCCGTATGTAATTTGCAACTCAGATTTTCCGACCTCCGAGGAGAGCCAGCTTTGGGACAGGGGCAAGGGAGTGTTGTGCTGTTACGTGTGTCTGCCTGAGGTTGTGAAATGCACTGTGCTTAGGGATAGGAATTGACACAGTTTTATTGATACAAATGCCATTATCGATTCTGCTCACCGATCCAATTCTTTAATGATTCTCTTATTGATTCCCAAAAATTTTCTTTCTAAAACAAAAAGTTGGCCTACATGGGTTTGTCACCCCTGATATTTAATGCTGTGCTGCATCATGAACACTTCTGTTCTACCTTTGTTTGAAATTAAACAGACATCCAATTAGTGTCAATTTATGGCAAATTAAACAATAAAATTGACCACTTTTACTTCCTGTCTACAATGATCCAACTTTTGACATTATCATTTCTGCTGAATGCCTCTGATAAAAGTACGATCTCTTTGTTTGGCAAGGAATGCAAAACAAAGTGGAAGGAATTGATAAGGGTATTGTTATGCATAAGGACGAATGATATTGCTTCTTTAAGTAAGTTGTTATCGACTCATGACTGTAATTGGTTTTCAATTCTCGTCTCTAACTGTGCTGCACTCTCTTATGCTCTCCAAAAGCCAGACTGCACTGTGAGTTGACTGTGAATTATTCTCGCTCTCATGAAATCAATGAGAACATCTGGAAGCACGATGACACTGGTGCTTTGTTTAAATGCACTGTGAAAAGGGTTTCAAATGTTTGTACATTTTAGACAGTACTCTGGAGTTTTCCTGACATTTTTTAAACAAAAAAATATGCATGATTAGGTGACCTTGACGTTTCTGTGGTATGGAAACAACCTTGACCACTATCTATACCCGGGGTATCCAGTCGTTTTAATCAAGAACCACATACAGAGAAATACAAGGATAACCAGGCCACATTATACCTCAACTTCAGTGTATCAAAGTTCAGGATTTCAAGTGACCCTGGTTGGTCCTGGTGACCAATAGATTGGCCCCTAATCAGGAGACGGACACTCTATGCAGCAGAAAACCCTGACAGGTCATCTTCACATTCAAAACATGAGCAAACTGCAAAAGGCTGCCAAACTTTGTACGTGCGTTGCAGTTTTAAGATGATTAATTAGAATCTGAAATACTCATGTAATCCCCAAGGAGAAAATTATTAATTCATATCAATATTAATCAATAGCCAATATGTGATATTCTTGTAAACCTTGATATGCAGCAGCTAGTGAACAAATAAGGGTGATTTGTGAGATTTGCAGCCATGATCCATTTTTATTCATCAAACAAGCAAAAGTTTCACAATATAATGTGGGCCGTATTTAACTGTAACTAGGGCCGCAGTTGGCCCCTGGGTTACGGTTTGGATACTGCTGATCTATACCATCGACCTTAATTATTACTACAGCTGAGTTTTTTTTAATTCTGGGAATGTGATAAACTTATTAGACAAAAATAACTAACCAAATACTACTCTGTTTTATTTCAAAGATATTCTTTAAAGCTGAAACTGTTACATAGTGCTAAAAACATCTAAGAGCTCTTTGTGGAAATCTCTGCTGTTACCTGTGAAACAACTATGTGAAGATGAAGAAGTTACATTTTTCTTTATGTCAAAGATTGGTGAGTTTTATTTTATTTTATGTTCAAATTAATACAAGAAGCAGAGATAGTGGTCAATGGAGAGCTTACATACTGAGAGGAAGAGAGAGAAGGAGGCAGAGCAGGGCAGTGCACCTGGACGTCTCTCTCGTATATCCATTCTTAAATGATGAAATGAATATTTCGTTGAGGTGGTTTCTAAGTTGCACTGAAAATCACAGCAAACCCCTGCAATTTTAAAGCCCTAGGGCTTCAATTATTCAAGTATCATTCCTTTAACAATATTTTTCCATCACAGGGCAATTTAGCCAGGTAGTAAAATCTGGACTTTTCTGTTCTGTCCGCCTCTGAAAGCACTCATCTCAGCGTGTGAGAAGAGGAACACATCCACATCTAGGACAGAGACACCCACAGCTCGAGCAGGAGGGAACAAAGACGGCAAAGAGTGGGGAAGGGGGGGAGTGGATGATTTCATTTTCAAAGAGTCTTAAAGGAATTCAGTCAAACGTTTAATTCCATCTGACTCACAGACCAACACTTGCGCTGGTCTCCATTTGTGTTTAAAGGCAGAACTAAATGTTGTAATTACCTCATAGTTATTTATTTTTTATCATTCATGGAAGAATTCACAGGGAAACTGGTTTAGTTGACTAAGCAGGGGTTCGATTCTGTGAAGATGGAGGCACAAATAGAAAGATCCCAACTGAAGATGTAAGAACTGAGACACACGTGAACACAAAATCCCTGAGGCACAGAGATCCGTCACCACATGAGCAAAGCATGTGGGCAAAAGGTTTAAAGCTGGTTTCTATCTGACCCCGTAGAGAGTGTGTACAAAGAGGGATAAAGTGAATGAGCTCAAACAAACAGCTTACCTGCAAAAGTCACCACCTAAGGGATATCATCTTCAGCTGCAGAGCAAAGCCCCCTGGGAAGAAGGAACAAGAGAGATTAGAAATAACATCAGCTGTAGCTGTGATATGAGAGAGTGGACTTAACAAAAGCCAGTTTAGATCAGGGGGAAATCTTTTTTCTCCACTGACACGTCAATTTTTTTTTATTTACACAGGGCAACTGATCAAGCTTTAAATCACATTAAAATTTTGGCTTCCCAGGATAATAGAAACAGGATAATTCAAATTCAAGAAATACTGTGCTGAATGTTGAGTTGTGCTTGTTTTTTGCTTTGTGTTTTTATGTTTGTTTAACCCACGCGAGAACACCATGAATACCTCAAAAACATGGGAAAAACATGAATTCACTTGTGGAGCAATATTTGTGATCGGGGTTCATTAATTTCAATACAATTTGCCTCATCTTTCCAGACAGTGTCCTCTGTTGGATGAAGACGTATTTGTACAAATTTAAACACAGTGTGCTGATTGGAGATTTAAACCCATCCCACCTGACCTGTCAAAACGGTGTTCCTCAAGGCTCTATATTGATGCCAATCCTATACAGGTAGTATATTTCAATGATTTGCCATTTATTGTTTGAATGTGATATTTCTGTTGCATGCTGATGACATGGCATTATATGCACAAGGCACAATAAAACAAGGAGCTCCTGCACTTTCTGTGGTTCTGGTGTCTCACTGGCTTTCAAACTCATGTTGACATCTCGATACAATGCATATACCGGTACATAATTTTCCCACCAGCCAGTAGAAGACTACAACCAGATACTTGTGACAATGTGGTTGATCAACTCCAGTATGTTGGTGTTGTTTTGGATTAAAATTTACATTTTAAGCAACACATTGAAAAAATCTGAATTTTCAAAAAGGTTCAATCTCACAAATGTAAACAAATGCAAAAGACGTCATCTATTCCTTGACTTGGGCTCAAGCTTTGAATAATAGCGTTAAGATTGTATAAGTTCAAAATAATCATGATTACAATTTTTGTCTTAATCATTTTTTTATTTATTTAACCTTTATTTAACCAGGTTAGTCCCATTGAGATCAGCAGATCTCTTTTCCAAGGGAGACCTGACCAAGAATGGCAGCAAAACACAGTTTCAACAGTCACACAGACTCAATATAGAACATATAAGTGAGGAAAACAATAAAAGTTCTCAATTTAAACAGTGACATTCAGAGAGTCTGTTATTCCAGAGTTTTCACTGAAGATTTAAAGACATTCAGAGACACCAAGTTTTGCATCTTAAATTCAGTCTGCAGATTATTCCATGCAGAAGGTGCAGAGAACCTAAAGGTCTTCTTTCCCAATTCGGTTCGGACTCTGGGAACAACAAACTGTATAAAGCTCATTGATCTCAGGTTATGTAATCAGTCCTTCAAGATTAATAAGGAGGAAAGATAGTCGGGGATTTTGCCAAGAATGACTTTGACGTCCAAGTCGACGTGTACTTAAAGAGGTCCAACTGACATTAGAGTATAAAGTGCAGTGATGAGTCAGAAATCCACAGTTTGTAATAAATCTCAGAGCTCCATGATACACACTGTCCGACATTTGCAGACTCTGAGCAGAGGCATTCATGTATAAAACATCACCATAATCAAAAAGAGGTAAAAATGGAGATTCAACCAGTCTCTTTCAAGCAGCATTAAAGTCATCACAAATAATGTTCCTTCTCTATATTATATTTTCACTTATTGATTTTTCCAAAGTGGCTGAAGTTATACACTTTCAACAAGTTTTAAGTCAGATAAATACATGTAATACAATGCTTAATTACTGGGATCTAGTAGTATGATCTAAATTGAGGGTTTTTGTTTATTTTTTTGTTTAGTTGCTTTTGTGCTTAAGCTCTTGTGCATTGTCTTGTGTATTTTCCAGTCTATTCCTCAAAGCACTGAGTAAAACTTTGTTTCTAAAAGGTACAAAAATATTTATTAATATATTAGTATGATCATAATCCAATATTAACTGTAATTTCAAATCTTGCCGTTATTGAGCAGCCCTATTAGTCATCACTTCAGCCTTCATGCACTGAATCACATATTGAAAAAAGTCAAGGTTTACTTGTAGTATTAAGCTTTAATCAAATATTATTTGGCACTACACATGATGGTAGGCTACAACACATCTCACACAAGCAGCCATTATCTTCTGGTAAGTAATGGCCACAAACTGTTTTTTTGTAAAATAAAAGCAGCCGACATTGTCAAGGAAAAGGAGGATTCAATGGTAGTTAAATTCACCTTAAATGGATTAGCGCACATACTGTCCAAGGCATGTTAATAATTCAGTATCATTGCGAGTACTATGAGGGAGAACAAGACCGTTCAACGAGATAAAAGCGTGAATTAGGACTTTTCTGAGATACGCACAGCTAATGTTTGAACTAAGTATGCAGCTGGAGGTCAATTTAGCAGCTGTTACATCACTCATTAGCGTCATTTTCACTTAATTAGGCGGATAAATTGCTGCGCAGAGCCGTTAAGTGGCGCGCGGACGGCTGTAACGCTAACGTGCCTTACCTTCAGACCGGAGCAAAAACCTCGACAACCTGTTTGAGAGAAACACCGTCTGTCTTTTTAATTACTGCGGTCGGCTCAGCATCTCACTCGACTCCATGCACAATAAAGTCCGGTGGTTTCCTCTCCACAAAGCGGTCATTAAGGACTCCCCGAGCTCTCCTGTGCTCGCGCTACAACCGGAACCATCACGTCATTACCCGCCGCCGTCGGTTTGTCCCGCCGGTTCACTCACAGCCAGGTGTCAGTGAGGGAGGCCTGGGGGAGAGCTCATGGCATCCTCTCTGTGAGGCGCAGAAGTCTGAGGAGACGAGCTGGAAACCCGTCAGACCGCTCGGCATGGCTGCGTCCTCAGCGCGCGGGCTCCAGGGGGCAGGTTGTGGCACCCTGCTGCCGCCGGTCCCGGTGGGGCGGGGTGGGAAGAGGAGCACCGTGTCGGTATAACACCGTGTGAAAGAGGGAGGAGAAGGTGGTGCTGTCAAAGGACAGGGGGCTGTTGTCACCCTGAGCGGAAAACTGGAGGGATAACTCAGTGAACCTGGCACTGCCTGTCTAAAGATAACTCAGTCAAAATGTAATAAATTAGTTTCTTCACCTGGGACTTTGAGATATATTAATCACACAGACTGTAGCCCAATGTATGGCGGCCAGTTATCAATAAAAAAGAAAGTAATGATGTAAAAAGGATAAATAATTTCTTAATTTAAGGCAAGATGCTTAACAGCTCATTAAACTTACTTTTAATTATTACAGAAAAAAACATGCAGATGCATCTTCGGGATTCTAAGATGTGTTGATGCAGCTGCCATTGTGGACATAGGTAGCCATGGTGCATTAATGTCATGGACAAAAATGTTCAAAATGCCCCAGGGGTCCCTAGGGTTACTTAAATCATTATTCATAATTTAAATAACTAGAAAGTAAAAAATATGAAATAAAGAGTAATGGTTAAAGGATAAAGACTCAGTTTCTAAGTTACCAAGTCACAATTAAAAGGTATCATCTCTGTGCTAGATGATACCAAGTCACAATTAAAAGGTTTTAAACTATAAGTAGAGGGAGAAGTTCAAAAATAAAAAAAACTATGTTATTCTAAGATAAAATATTATGGGATAAAAGGCAAAGCTGTGAGATATGAGGTAGTGAGATGAGAGTCACGATTAAGAGGTAAATTAACAGAAAAAAGTTAAAATCATAACATAAAAGGTCAAAATTATGGGATAAAAACACAGAAATAACAGAAAAAAGTTACAAATATTAGATAAAGGGTAAAAATTATTGGATGAAAAGTCAAAATTATAAGACACAAAGACCTAACAAAGAGATAGATACCAAAATTAGAGGGTTTGAAGGTATAATTTTTGGAAAACCTCTTGATTTTATTACTAAAGTAAGTAAAACAGTCTGAGATCAATTTAAATTTAAGAGTTTAAAATCTTTATCATGAGATAAGAAGTCATTATTTTTAGGTAGTTGAGTATCATTTTTTTTTTAACTTAATTCTCAGTAACATGACTTATCTTATTTTATTTTTTTTTTATCATATAACATTTGTTGTATCTCACAACTATGGCCTTTATCTCATATGTTTGACTTTATATCCCATAATTTTGGGTTTGCATGGTGTAATTACCACATTTCATGTCATGATTTTGATAGCTCATCATAAACAAGCATCTTTTGACCTCTGACATGCTGTGGCATCCTGACCACCATCAAAAACAGCATCCTTCAGTTTCTTGGTCTGCCTTACATCACTGCCTTGTGGTGTCATACTTCAGATTTCTAGTGTGACTGTTTTCCCTCTTCATAATCTTACAACCAGGAAGAAAAAATGTTCAATGAAACAAGAGGGACAATTAGACACTTGCAAAGAGACCCACATGCCACAACTTCTTAATACATAACTTGTGATTGTTGGATCTGGTTATCCAACCCATGACCTTAGAGTTGAGAGTGGACCATCTTCACCACTGATCCACAGCATTCCCCATTTTGATTGAATAAATTCTATTTCACTTTGCCTCAAAATGACCCTTCAGCATCCCTTGATGACTCCCCTAAAACCTCATTTTGAAAACCACTGGCCTAATTTAGTTGTATTAAGATACAGAATATTAATAAGTAAAGATTCTGTATTTTTGGATTTTGAATATATCAGCCCAATCAAGTTATGGGAAACCTAAAGCTTAATTTGCTTTGAACATGATCACCTGACATGACTGAAGTTATACAGCAATTTGAGAAGACTTAAAATTTTGGTGTTGGCAAAGTTTCAGCCAGGGAAAAGTTATTTTTATCCTGGATGAAATCAAACCCCTAAAAATTTACTCTCAGTTGAAAAGAGTTATCAAAATCAAGAGTTAAAATTATCAGTAAATCAAATCCATGCTGTAGGTGCCACTGTATCTTTAGCTCTAAACTTTTCACTCTGAACTCTGAACCTGAAGGTGATAGTAGAGTCAATCATCCTTCCCATCCCCCATGATTGGACAAGTACGTACAACAGATGCCACAAGCCTACAACAAAACAGCAGTGCAATTCTCTTTTTTAAAATATAGAGTATAGCATCCTTATTTCAGCTAAATTCCCCCATTACTGTATAGTAAATAAATACACCAATATTTACATTTTTCAGTGTTAATAAAGAATTAACACTTAAGTCGTTAAAAATATACTCTGAAAGACTGCATTCCTAACTCTACATAGAAGTGTTGATCAAAAGTCACACTATGAAGTGTTAAAAAGTTTCAAATCTTTACTCCAAGAACTGTCAAAAGTTAAAAGTGATGAGAGTTAAAGCACCAACTTTCCAACAACACTCTGTGTTGTGGACCCATGGTAATATTAACTCTGATAGTATTAATCTGTCCATGCAGATATTGCTATGTAGACTTAATCACTGGGTTATTCAGATTCCTAACAAGTAACCAACAAAAAAAGGGAAAAGGTGTTCTTAGGAATGCAATAAACCTGAGGTCCATGTTTCAAAAATGTGAACCATCTTTACAGAATTGTTAAGGTTTATACTGATTTCATTTTATTGATCTCTTTTATTATTCATGTTTAGTTTTTGGATATTTCTAACATGGACAGTTTGAATCTAACAAAATGGTATGGATTATGTGAAGCGGCATGCCAAATGCTTTTGAGTACTTGGGTTTAGAAATATGTTTATATTTTTATGGCAACATTTCTCTCCAATTTCAGCATGTGTTTGTGTCTGCTTGAGTTGAGTTATGATATTTGTTTGGTTC
Source organism: Cetoscarus ocellatus (assembly GCA_037902135.1). NCBI lineage: Eukaryota > Metazoa > Chordata > Actinopteri > Labriformes > Labridae > Cetoscarus > Cetoscarus ocellatus. The sequence continues at coordinate 1,283,204 of JBAMNC010000802.1, read as the reverse complement.
ATATGCTCTCTAATTTCTTGATAAACAGATCTCAGCTACACAAACTTCGACAATACAAACACAGACATACACCAGATTCTTTTAGCCTGCTTACTGAGTGCACTGCCAGTGCTGCCAAGCCATATTAAATAGAAACGTTTGGGTTGCTTGGTTTTCAGAAATCTCTCTGGCTGATGAATTCGCTCTACAGCATGGATCAATATTGCTCTTAAGTCCCACCAGACCATTTGACCTTTTGGGAAGGGTTGCAGGGCATTTATATTAATTCTACGGACTTGAATGACTGTAAAACTCTTCATCAATGAATCAATGGGATTTTGACACCTCGCCTCAGGAAGAGCAAATATCCCAGAGGCTGTTTGATATTTGAACTCTAAAGCCTGAGAATTTGTGCAGAGGACAATGCCATGTGAGAAATCTTTTCACCAATAAAATATAGATTTCACAATAAGTTTGAGGTTTAAAGGCTGCCAGATAGGAAGTTAAAAGCTTTTAAAAAGCACAAACAAATACAAATCATTGCCTGGTAGTTTTATGCCTCTGCAATGTCTGCAAATGTAGGATCATTAAGGAATGATTGGTCAAGAAGAAAGGACTGGGGTGGACTCTGTGCAAGTGTGATTCATTGGAATCTCATAAGCAAGGGATGAATATGTAGCACAAAATACTTAACCTTTAAGGTCCCAAATCTGATCAGTTTATCCACAAGTCAGAGAGGACGTTTGAAAAAAAATGACAGAATTTCCTCAAGGCATCTTGAAATATGTTCACAAGCAACATTTGATCATTTGATCCAATGGACTTTGATTCTGTCCCTCTAAAATCTACTCAGTTTATCCTGTGATTAGCTTGGATATTGGTACAAGGTTTGAAGAAAGTCTCTCAAACTGTCCTTAAAGCAGCACTAAGTAAGATTCCGGCTTTCTGCTCTCAGGGGGCCTCTATGGTCATTGAGTGTAACTGTACTGTCATACACCAATTTGATGACATACAGAGCGAGGAGAAGCAAGCCGACAGGACTTCCCAAGAGACAAAAAAAAACATGTGGACTGATAAGGTACAGTCTGATCATGTTTCTTTTCGAATAAATCATCATGTACTTACAAGTCCAACAATAACAGGGCTAAATCAGCATCGTTCGGACATCCCTCCTCGTCTTTCAGCTCATGCAAGCGAGTGAACGCCGGGCCAATGTTTATCCCTGTCCAGGCATTTAGCTTGTTACCTTCCAGCTTTCTTTTTTTCGTCTCCTCTGATAAAGCATTTCTTTTCTTTGTGTTTTTTCACTGCTTCTGCCATGATTACAACACTAAATTTGGCTTTCTTCTTCTTCTTCTTGCTTAACGGCGGGTGGCGTCCAGCGACAGAGGAGCATTACCACCACCTACTATGCAGGAGTGTGAGCCAGAGGTCCCTATTTCCATTAGGAAAATAAGTGCATATTTAGTTTAAACTAAATTCTGTTATTAAATCTGTTTTAAAAATTCATAAACTGCTGTATATTTTCCTTTTCCCAAAGTTTGGCTTTCACCTTGAGGGGTAAGTGACGTATGCCGTAAAGCAGTCAAAGCAGTAAAAATTTGTAGTTTTTTAGTGTGGAAGTGTTCCTACCATCCACATCGAAGTTACTTAGTGCCAGGGAAGGCGATACAGACCCCCTCAGACCATTACAGAGGTGTCATTCAACCTGTTGTAAGGTGATGTACCATCACAATGATTCTAGAAATATTATATTAGGGTGGAAAAACTACGTAGTGTTGGTTTAAGTTGTGAGGTTCAGAATTGATGAATCTTGATGTATGGCCTCCGGATCTTAAAAGTTAATTTTGAACCAATAATGACATTTGTGTTAAGTTTCACAGAAATGTCTTAAATGGCTGTTGTCCTCATTACCTTTACTTATGACCTATGACCACCAAAACCTAAATAGAGAATGACAAGACTGAACAATATTTATTTTGAGATATAATCATATCATTACTGGGGCATTGATGGTACAGTCAGGAGAGCTTCTTGACTAACCATCAGAAGGTTGAAGGTTCGGGCCCAGTTCCTGCTGTCTCCAAACTCCAAATTGCTCCCACTGCTGTGTCAGTGGAGTGTAAGTGGGTATGAAAGAGTGTAGATGTGATTAGCTTATACTGATGGAAAACGTAAAGAAACTACAACCATCAGTGAGTGAAAGTGAGGGTGAGTTGATGTGAATGGGTAGGTGTGACCTGTGGTGTAAAACGCTCTGAGTAGTCAGAAAGACAAGAAAGTTCAAAACCATTTACCATATTGTAATCACAAGGGAGGGATGAACCTGAGATCCAGAGACCTGTAAACCTTCATCTCCAAAATTGAATAATTTTATGGTTCAGTCAGACAGAAAATTTGTGATGGTGTTAATGAGCAAGGGATCTTCATGAGCTTCACCCTTAACCCATAAAATCTGATTGGTTCAAATTAACTTTGGACATTTGCATAAAAGTAAAAAAAATCCAAAAACCTTGTAAGATGAAAGGTTTACCAGCATAGGATAAACATGACCTTGAGCATTCAAAACTGAGTGTATACTTAAGTCAAACTGGACATTTGTGGAAATTTTGAAACAAATCTCTCATAAAACTGAATCTTCGTCAGGCTCCACCCTTACAGGACGTGATTCTGTATCAAACCCTGACCTCCCTAGTTTCTGTTACCAGGGCAGGTTAGAGAAAAATCTGTTGTTGCTGGCTTCTGTTCCATCTAAAACAACTGACCTATTGCCAGGCCCTGATGTCGTTTTGTGATGAGCAAAACAAAATCCATTAAAACAAGGGATGAACATGGGACTCCTTGTTATTTTACCCACAAAATCAAGTTGGTTTTTTCTTAAGAAGGACATTCTTTCAATTTGACAGAAATTCCTTGAAGCCTTTTTTAAGAAATCAAGTTATCAAGCAATGGGTGAGCATAAGGCTCCAATATCTTGACCTTTGACCACCAAAATCTTAACTATTCATCCTTAAAGAGCCCAGATTTTGCCTTAAGTGATATGTTCTAATTTCAATGACTAGTAGAGTATGTTCACCATCGCTACAGTTCAAAAAAAGTTCTATCAACTCTATATCGATTCTACCATCTCGGCTCTACACTGCCAGTCTGAGCCACTAAGCTTCAACTTCTGACAAAGCAATAGTTGGGTGTCACACTTGTAGGTCTTGGGGGTGGGGGGACAAGTCATTTAAGACAGCTACAGGTGTTGTAAAGAGGGAAAGAGAGAGAAGTCCAGATAGTGCAGAATTTTGTCTTGTGCATGGAAGTGCTCTATCAGGCAGAGGAGGCATGTAAAACACACCAAGGGGCACATAAAACAAACAAACAAAAAAAACAGGTTTTGTGCTCTTTAAGTCAAAGTTGTCATTCATGCAAAGTTAGAGGAAAAGTGTTGTGATATGTTCGCAAGTAAGCAATGGCCATAAGATTCTTCAACTTTGATGTATATCCTCCAAATTCTGATCATACCACTCTTTGAAGATTTGTGCTGTATTTGCAGGAAATCCCACTAAGGCCTGGTACACACATTAATATTTTGAAGTGAGAGACCCCAGAGCCTCTTCTCTTGCAGCTTGTAATCTCACGTGATCAATGCGGCTTTAATGTAAACAAACATGACAATGACATCTTTGGCAGTTGCGATTTCTGTCCAGATCCTCTCCTATCAGTTTGTTTTATATTATTTATGGGTTACGCTGTACAGATGCTCGTATTTTGCCACAAATCAACAAGTTGGTTCTCCATTTCTGACACTGGTATAACTTTATGCTTTGCCTTTACTCTTGTTGCCATGGCCACGCTTGACTCCTGCTTCAGCCAGCTTGCTCCCTGATTGGCTTTGTTCTGGTCCATGTGAAAAAACACAGAGGACTCTCTCTTCAGACATCATAAAATGACTCTTAGCACACTTTACACCACAGGATAATCAGATACGATAATCTTAAGGACCAACAGATGATCAGGCCATTGTTGACTTTGATCTGAAGCAGTGATCCAAGCCAAAAGTCAGACTGATTGTTGTGTAGTGTGCACCCCTCTTAAGAGATCTTAGATGAGAATCAGAAGGATAGTCAGACAACAGAATAACATAATGCCTTAGGCCTTAACTGTTGCCAGCGTAGGAACTGTGTGATAGCATGCTGCTGTCCATTGTGCTGAAATTCACTTGAGAACTGGAAAACACCCAGACACTCATGTCTTTATCAGCTCATATATGTGTAAGTGCAGGATTATTTCATAAATCTTTTCAGAAGTATCTTCATCATCCAAATTCCCCAAAGCAACTGGAGCTAACCGTCTCCAACCACTTCTGCAAACAAGATCCATCTGGACCATAATACCCCAATAATGAGGAGATTTAGCCTGGCCACACTTGTTTAAGTATAATCTTGATCCAGCAAAGTGGCTCATCCTTTTAGCATTTCTCTGCCAGTGTGTGTCTCTGGCTAAGTTAAGCTAGCTTTGTGGCAGGGGGCTGATGAAGGCGGACCAGTGGGAGTTCTAAGATTACTGCTCCAATTGAATAAAGGAGTCGACACATTACAGCTGCTTAGATGATACACCCCACTGCACTGCTTAATTTAAAACCAGCACAATGTTGTACACCGCACAGAGAAACACATACACACAAACAAACACGTCTACAAATGGCCAGCCCCTCTCCTAATGCCTCCTCTTTCCACCTTCCTTCTCATTTTCTATCAAACACACACAAAACAGCTCAGTAGCACTCAGCACGGCCCTGTCTCATGACTTGAGTTCGTTATTGCCTTGGCAGGGTTCCTCCGATGAAATTAGAATGACAACAGGAATGACACAGAATGTAGCAGTGGAAACTTTACATGGGGTGAACCAGAGCATGTGCATTGAATGTGTGTGTGCTCAACAAATCTAATCTCCTCTGAATCATGGGCAAGCTTGTCTGCATGCATTTGTGCTACATTGCCTCTTTGCGTATGTTCCCAGTCTAAGAGATGGAGATGGAGGGCGAGCGAGAAAGAATGACTTCTGACAGCAGAACGCAGCGTGAGAGCGCCTCTCCGGGACACAGCCACAAAGCTTTTCTTAGCGGGACCAGCAGTTAGTGTTGACAGCAAAGGCCTAGTTCATTTACTGGCAAAGCCACTTGTGACACAGCTCTGTGCCCCAAAGGCTGATGTATGACTTCCTGAACCAAAAGTGTGGCAAGAAACTGCTGCCCATTTTTGCAAAAGCATACAGCAGAGAAAAACACTTTTTTTATTTAACCCCTAAAAGCACAGACAGTAGCAGAGGATAAATTGAGATGCGGGATCTTATTTTGCCACTACTCTATTTTGAGTTAAAGTTTACTGCCTAATTTTAGGGGCAGTGAGTCTATAACCTAGTCCCTCTGCCTATGTGATGCTAAAGGAAGGTGTTAGCTAAGTCTTTATTAGTTCAAAGCTACCTTGTTGGTAGGGATTTGTGTATGTGGGAACAACTTACAGCAACATAGCTTTGTTTTGGTCACAGCTAGCTCATTTTCAGTCATCAGCTTAAGAAGATGCTGTTATATACAGTATAAAACTGTAATGATGTGATATTTTGAAAAAAAAAAAAAAAAAAAGGCTAATTCATTCCCTTATTGTCCCCAGTGTCTAGTAAACTGCAACATGGCTGTGAAAGAGCTGAGTGATCAAAGCAAAAAGAGCTTTTTATGTAATGAGATGTAATATTAAACTTGATATACCAATTCCAAACTGGCTCAAAATTTTTCAGTTAGTATTAGAATCAATTTTTCTGTATGGCAGTAAAATCAGGGAACAAAACTAAATCAGCTTTTTGACAAATGAGACAAAAGAATAATTGAATCTTTAACCACCAAGTTCTGCAATACCCTCTTACATGTACAAAGAAAGACCCCAAACAACGCATGTAAAGAAGAACTCGGTCAATATCCCCTCAGAGCTCTTGAATTTGACCAACATTTGAAAACTAGTGACCCCCAGTCCAACTGTCATATTTCCCTGAGCTGCCAAGAGCCAAAGCCAGAAAAGAGTCCTCTCAACCTGCTGGTCCAAAGGTTTCTTTGAAATAACATTAACTGGACTGGAGAAGACCAGAATCACAGCAACCTTCCACTATAACCAAATCAGACTCAGGACCCCAACACCCTACAAACCAGATCAAATCAAGGTATTATCCAAAAGAAAGTACTTTATGTTAAATACTGGGAAGAAGCAGCCCAAAAACAAAGCAAATTAAAATATATCTGGCCCTAAAGAGAGTACACAGACTGCAGATTACCTGAGCTCTGTTAAAGATCACTGAGGAAAGTCCTCACCACAGATCTGCTATAGAGATGGTCTCAAAAAAGAGCCGGCTCCCTGAAGAGGACAGACAGTCCCCACCATGACACCAACAGTTAGAAACAGAGCTCCACTTCCACACATCCTGCCCTAAATATCAGGCCATGAGTGAGGATTACTAACCCCAATTAACACACACAAATATACAAGCAATATTCAGAAAATCCCATATTTACTGGGAGAAATGCAAAACTGTATATCAAAGTGTGTGAGGACCTGTCGACGAAGTAGAACCTGAACATACAATTTTTATGTTGTTTGTTTTTTTCTTTTCATAACCACAACCGAGGAGGTTATGTTTTTGCCGGTGTATGTTTGTCTGTCTGTTTATTTGTTTGTTAGCAAAATTACGCAAAAACTACAGGATGGATTTTGCTGAAATTTTCAGGAGATGTTGGTAACTTAAAAATAATTAGATTTTTGTGGTGATCCCAATAATCGCCATTGCTCAATAACTGTCTAAGTAATAATGGTATCAACATGATTCTAAGTGCTAAGTGTGGGTTTTCAGGGTCAAGGGATCATAATATGATGGTAACTTTATCATGGAACTATTGCTTATAAATGTAACAGCAATATGTGAGCTACACTGGTGGAGGTTTGTGCTCTCCAAGTGCTTTCTAGTTTCATTTTTAAACATAATATTTTTTAATCTTCACATTCTTTTATCCTTTACTACTATATTTTAATCTTTTTTTTCCCCTTACATTTATTTATTTATTTTTTTAATTTGATTATTATTTTTATTTGTATTTGGTACTAATGCCCCACATTAGTACCAAATACAAATAAAAATAGAGAAAACAGAGAAAACACAACATTTGTATTTCTAAGCCCACCAACCACACCTACCACTAAAACAAATCAACTCCATATCAGTCTGTTTAGTGTAACAAACTGTTCACCCAGTTTGTGGGATTTGTATGGAAAGATTGAGATGTTTGGTGGAGTAATTCATTAAGTTTTGGCAGAGATTGCAATATGATTAGTTTCAAGCATCGTGAACATTCCTCAATTTCAGCACAATCTAAAGTTAGAAGAAATCGTCCATATCCTTGGATAGTGATCAAAGTAGCCTATTTCATGATATGTTACAAATGGGACACTTGTTTCATAGTGTTCTGTGCCAATAAGGCCAATTAGCAAGGGGTGGCCTGCTAAATAGTGAATGTTTAGCATTTATTAGAAAATATTAGTTGCAGTAAAAAGTGCCACATTGTTGAGCAGCTGATGAAAACAGAATTAGTCCTCATGAAAGTCTCTTCATTTTGGTTAAGAAACAAGTCCATGGATCACTCTGATCCTTCTTCATAGTGAGTTATAATATGCACAACATGTGTATTTCCTCCTGCCCCCAACTGCTGGTCCATGACTATATTGTCCCACATTAAAAAACAGGCCATGGTACAAAAAAGGTTGAAGAACACAGCTATCAATATGGCAAATAAAAGCCAAACATCAGTAATTAAAATATTTCAGTGTAGCATATTAACATATTTGCATGTCAACTTAATGGAAGAGCTTCCAGGTTATTCATTAGCAATCACAAAATGGCCAATAAATTCTGATCCTCAAACAACAAATAATTCACAGCAACAGTTTAAAGGGAAGCATTTGTCACACACAGCTGAACAAGAATTAAATCTTTTATGAAAACGCAGTCAAAATGTCTCTCTGCAAGCTCCATTTGAACCATGAGATGTTTTATTGCCAGTGGCAGTCAAAAACTGTCTGCAACAACCCTGTAAGGTACAGTGACAGGGAAAAATAGCCACAGTAAATCTTGTTCTATTGGTAAAAACACAAAGTGATTTATCTCTCAATAAAACTGTCTTGTAAACAGGCATCGAGGCAGACAAGACGGACTAAAGGAGTGGAAGCATTGCATTAAAGGCTAGCTAAATTGAAGATATTAAGGTGAATGCCGGGGAGATTTACACAAGATATAAAAAAGGATGTATCAGTCCACACTCTTCCTAAAGCCACAATGGCTTTTAAATGTTTTTTTTTGTCGTGAATTATCACATGCTATGTGTGATCTTGGGGATAAGGAAATTCAAACTGCTAAATCTTTATGTAATGTCTTTGGATACTGAGTTTGAAAGCAGATCTAAGATTTTCTTAGCCAACGAAGAACTGCGAAATTTTCCAAAAAAGAATGATGTTCTCATCGTGGTACAAGCAGTTCAAGTGGTGCTAAGAAAAATGTCTCCACTTTTTTTTAATATTCACAGAAACATTTGTCTGAACAAAGCTGCTGTATCTGTGGTTCAGTGTAATGTTAGGCTTGCTATCCTTTCCTTAATATCCTGTGTTCCCCATGGAGGAGATTAAGGGTGCCGATCGACCAGGGAGGCAAAGCTTGGATCACAATAATCTAAAAAATAATTACATCTGTTTGTCATCACAAAGACTGCCCTGTGGGACTGTAGAGAATCCCATTTTGCTTTAATACACCAAAGCCCATGAGAAGTGAATTTCATTTGTTTCATAAATGACCATGACACCCAAATGATTTATTTCTTATGCCCCTTCAGCCAAGCTGAAGAGTTGAACTCACACACTCAAGTTGAAAAGGTCACATTCACTTTGTTTTAAATATTCATGACTGTTGAAACACATAAACTTTTGGTTGGCTTTTATGAATGGTTTCTTTATATAAGAGAAGTTTTCACATTAGACAGCATTACTTAGAACAAGAAGAGCAAAGATGAGTCTGCCAACATAAAGAGAGGATCTGTTCTATTGTTTCTCCAATGAGCCTCGCCAGCAAGCACAAACTGCCACATCATGAACTGGATCTGCCAGATGGAACAAACACATGGGTAATTTCTGTATGTATATTCACAAATGTGGAATTGCCACATTTATGAATTTTAGAGCATTGTTGGATCTTTAAAAAAAAATTAGATAAATTAAATCCAAACTTGAGGAAGCAGTAGCTTAGTCCAGAAGGACTTGGGCTGGTTCAAGTCCTGGCCGAACCATGTTTGGGAGTTGGTTTGGAAGCCAGAGGGGTGCTATCTGACCTGCTGCTGCTGAAGTGCCCTTGGGCACTGAACCCCAAAACTGCTTGGTATCACATCTTTAGAGAAGCAAGCCATCACACTAACATCTCTTCATTAGTGCATGATTGTAGGACCTGTGTGTGTAACATGTTTCAACAAAAGTCTGTAAAGAATTAAATTTCTCCTTGAGGGATTAATGAACTGATTAATGAACTTCTCCTTCTTTTTTAAAAGGACAAACTGCTAACTTACTAACTAAATGTAAATTTTTTTAGTCATCTCTTTTTAAAGATGTTATATTTTTAATCCCCACATCATAAGCTCAAACTCGATCAGGTCAACTTTAGAGGTGACAGCTTGAGATAAAAATTGGCAGCGTGGTGGGGCTTTTAAGTTGAACCATATTGTGGTTTCATAAAAACCTGACAATAGCTTTTCCCTCTCGCCAATTATGTTTGAGCTCTAAAAATGGTTAAGGTTGTGCTTGTCTGTAAAGATTATCATGATAAACAGCGTTGCATTATCTTGTTTGCCAAGGTGCTAATTATCAGCAATAGCCTAGAAAAACATCTGAAAAATTTGATGGCCTTTTTGTCAGGGAAACCAACGCAAAGCTAATTCCGGATGAGGGTAAAAATAATAATAAAAGAAAAGTTCTTCCCTGCACCAAACGTGATTGATTTTAATTTAGGACAAAATTTCTGTGCTCTCTTTATTAGTAGATCTAATTTGGACTAATACTGTTTTTAACCAAATCATGTCCAAGTCACTCAGTAATTAAGTAACTAACTCATAAGTTCATAACACCCACTAGCTTAAACCCTTTAGCAGTAACATAATTCTAATAAGGGAACCATTTAAGACACCCTAAATGGAAAATTGACCCCTCCATGGAGTTCAATAGGTCTGCTCCTTATTTGCAAATGGTACACACACAAGTATGAAACAATGATAATAATAATAATTAGAAAGAGAGAAAATGACCATTGGTGTAATACAGTAGCTACCATCCTTAAAAAATTGAGGCAAACACTGTAAGCAAACTAACACTGAAAAGCATTGTGGTCGCTGTTGCTTATTTTAAGAGAATGCATTTTTTCTTAGCAGTAAATTTGAGTGCCCACACAAAAAAGAGTGCATACTTGCTGGACAAGACAAACCAAACTTGTCTCCCGGATTCAATTTACACTGACAGATTGTGGCACCAATAAGTGCAAAGCTACAAACAGCTTCAAACTATTAAACTGAATTTAGAATATTCATTTTTCTCTGACTTGTTTTTTTACAAGTTTAAAAGGTGCATGAAATAAACACACTCAAACAAATAATTTTTTTTAGATAAATCTTAATTATGTACAATAGCATACTTGAATAAATGTACTGAAATAGGGTACATGACGGAAGTCTCCCTGGATAATTCAATAATGATAATATACTCAAAAAAAAAATTTGGAAACAGCATTTTGGTGGATCATTTCTCCACTTTAATAATAACAATTAGTGTTGTATTTTACATAGTTGGAAAGCCTGGTTAGTCATCTTTACAACAAGACACAACTTGCAAGGATTGTGCATGTGTGGAATGAGAAACAAGAATAAAGGTGCGGGTAGCACCCCCATATAATGTGCCAAAATCCACTGCCACTGGAAACTGCTGTGCTGGTACCCAGAGTGGCTGCATTGTTTGGTGTCAGCCCTGGTATCATTTCCAAATTTAGGACCAAGATCCATGAGACTGGTGAAGTCAAAGACAGACTGCGAGGTGGACGCCCCAGGAATACAATATCGCAAGAAGACTGGTTCTTCCCACTTGCTTCACTGAGGAACTGTAGGCTTTCCTTCATGGGAAATGGGGATTTTTTTCAAATGCATGATCCTTGCAAGTTGTATCTCGTTGTAAAGGTGACCAATAAGGCTTTAAAGCTATAAAAAATACAATACCAATTGGTATTCCTAAAGGGGAGCAATAATCAACCGAAAGAATATTTTCAAACTTTTTTTTAGGAGTAAAGATTGATATGATGGAGTATGACATACCTGCTCAGAGCCTTGGCTCCTTTGTGATGAACTGGAAAGCAGCCAAAACACAGCACAGGCCTCTTTACAGTCTTGCACTCGAATGAAACTTAATATCAGGCACTAAGACGTGAAGCATCCTGAGGGAGAAATGAGATCATAGCAAAAATTCTGGACAGACGTTTAAGTCATAATTAGGTCCATCTCTTTGATGCCCCTTTGGCAGTCAACTGTACACACAGCGAGGTTGTGTTTTTATTAAGACAAGCTACTTTACTCCAGTTGTACAGGTAATGATTTTCCGTGAGGCCCCTGCAGGTGAAGACTTTGCAGCAGAAAAAGACTTCCCTGAGGGTGTATTAGTCGATTCTGTTAACATGCTTTGCTGTGCTGGGCTCAGGATTACTTTTTAATTACACTCAATAGTGTCACCAGCCTCACACCTGACACAATATCTGCCACAACAACCTTTTTACCCGAGCAGAGGGAGTGTGTGATTGATGTACAGTTGGCGCATAAATTATACACCCCTAAATTGCACAGCTGATGGCATACTGAGGACCATGCCATTTCTCAGTGGATGCAGGAAATCCTTTGTCATGTAATTTGCATGTGTCGTTAACTGCAAATCCATCACCCAGTATGTGATTTACAGCAGGCAGAAATGTCATAGTACTGTAAATGTATGAAAAAAAATCAAAAAGGTAAAGACAGTGCACAATGTGATTAGTGAATACAATAATTTGCTAATCATTTTCTACCTTTATTCAGTTAAATACAGCTTTAAGACAGGATATCTAATCATCAAAATGATAAACTATTGTTTTGAAAACATGAACACATTCTGATTTTCACACTTGCAACATTTTCTAAAACAGTTGAGACAGGAGCATGTTTACCACCGTGCTTCATCACACATCCCTCTAACAATATAAAATCAGTGTCTTGGAACTAAAGACACTAATTGTGGAAGAATTGAAAGTGGAGTTGTTTTCCATTCTTGCTTTGTAAGAGTTGAGTTCAAAAACAGCACAGCATTGCTGTTATATCTTGCACCACATTATGTGTCATACATATTCAACAGTAGACAGGTCTGAGCATCATGCAGGCCAGTCTAACCTGTTTTTTTTTTTTTTTTTTACGTCAAAGCCACGCCATTAAAACCTGTGCAGGATGTGGCTTGGAATTGTTTGCGCAACCCAGCAGGGACACCCCTAAAAAAGATAAACCGCTCCAAAACCTGTATGTACCTCTCAGTATTAATGTTGCCTTCACAAAAATGTGTGTAAGTTACCCATGCCATGGGCACAATTACAGCCACACACCATCTTAGATACTGACTTTTCAACTTTGCAAAGATAAAATATTCCAGATGTCCTTTTTCCCTCTACAGTCAATATTTCCAAATACAATCCAAGATGCAGAATAATCAGCACACCCTTTTCCACTTAAAGGGTTAGTTCAGGTTTTCTGAAATGGGGTTGTTAGAGGTCCATGGCACTAGTAAATATGATTGCCAAGAAAGGAACTTGCAAGCTTTGTCCCTGGGGGGAGATATCGGATGGTAGCCGGTACATGGTGCCAACAAAAGTTTCTTAATTAACCCACTTACAGGTTAAAACTACTAAATAAACTACGTTGGCTTGACAATACGCTACAGTAAGATTCTTTACAGCACTCGACTATTCCTCGACAAAGGGATCGCAGGTCCACGGACATGGGCTCACAGTTTATCTGCACCATGTAACTTGTGATCTGCTCTTCTGTTCTCCATCCCTCTTTCTACCTTTCTGCCTGAGGGGATCCCTTACATGCACATATTTTGCCAGATTCCTTAAATATTTTGGTGATATTATTGACGGAAGATGGTGATTTCTCTAAATGGTAAATGCTCATTGAGGACTATTAGTCCATGCAGCCAATCCCACAGAGAAGAACAACACACAATTGTTGGTACTAAGACTGCCACAATACCAGACAGTAAACTTCAATACAATACCAGCAAATAAAAATGAATATTCAATAACTGTTTTGATACAATGGCAAAAAGTTAAAATCAAATAAGACACTGAACTGAAAAAACATATTTTCTGCTTTTTCACGAACAACCCACAGTGCAAAAAAACAGGTCAAGGATAAGGAAGTTACCATTTAACAACATAATTGCAGTAAATTATAAAAGGTTGCCTTGTTTTTATAAACAAAAGCATTCTTTGTCATTAATGCATGACTATACTGGATTTTTAAACTCATGACAGCTGTTACCACCATTTTTTGAGTTTAAGTAAAGTAAAAAAAAAAAATACCACAACATGAACTTAAAATTAAATGCCACAATATACTTTCCACTATAATTAAAAAAAAATCTTTTCTGTACTGTGAATAAGCTCTTTGAAAATAGTCTGATTCTAGATCTGTTTTATAAGCTTTGACATTTTAATACTATTAAATTGAAAATGTTATGGAATTTATTCTTAAAAATATTGTACTGTAAATCAGATTTGCATAAATTTGATTGACACTGAGATCTTGATTATTGAAACAATTAACAAATTGATTTCACAATTGTGTGTCACATGCTTTATTGTTTTCAAAGACTCCTATTAGAAAAATGTAAAGTAGACATTTACATTAAAATTATAACTTGTCAAACTAATGAATTAAGTAAAAGTAATTACCCAGTTATTCAGTAATCATTCAGGGTTTGGGATCAGGTTTTAAGAACTGTGTCCATCAGTGGAACTTATTCTGCTGATTATTTCACAGCCCTGTGGAAAAGCCTATTGCATCACGATATTATTACCTGTAACCAATTAACCTGCATACCTCTAAAATAATCCACATTTTCTTTTGTCATTCCACAACTTTCCCAGCCTCCTCTACTCCCTGTCCCAAGTGTTCTTGAAACATGTTGCAGGCATTTAATTCAGAATGTGTGAAATTATCCTAATGAACAAAAAAGTTTATCAGTTGAAATATTAAATAACACATCTTTGTGTTAGCTTCAATGAATTTAAGATCATTAAGGACTTGCAAATCCCTTATTTTGTTTTTATTCATATATTACATAATGTCCCATCTTCTTTGGAAATAGGTCATGCAAATGCCTTTAACCTTTGGCATAGCCTTGCAAAGAAAATGCACCATGTTCTGACTATTTTGGGACATGTTTGAGCATAAAATGAACCTGAAAAGTTATTTTCTGTCATCAGTATACTGCACCATCAGTTCACTCTTAACTCTTTAATTTATTCCTTTAACCCTTCTGTACCATGTCATAATCCAATTCAGCTAATGCAACAGTGGGTGCACATAAGAGCGTACAATCCAGCACACAATCACTCGAATACACACTTCTAGAGTTCAAAGGATTCAGTACTTTTGCCGTTTTCACAGTTGATTTGTGTTCTTAAATTGCATTAAGCTCACTGCGGGCTCCTACACAAACCCCTGAAAATACAGGGATTTGGTTTTGTAATAATAGCAGAGCTCAAGAGCCAAATAATGAGAATTTGATCCAACAATCTTCACTCAGTGCTGGATAGAGAAAAAGAAAGTGCCTCCTCACCCCCAGAGTCTGAGAATGGAAAATAATTACATGTGGGAAAGCAGAATAGATTATCATTTTAAGAAAACTTCATTATCACTTCTACACTGTCAGCATACACACACAGTTTGAGTAAAATTTACAGCTGAGGCCCCTCGAGAAAGAATTTAGGTCCAGAGAGGAGCCAGAACTGTTTCAACCTTCCTTCACCCCTACATTTCAAATGCCTGCATCTCTAATGTGACAGAGTCCCCTGAGTGCGAGGCGAAGCACAGACATCCATCTGTGTCACACCCTGAGCGAGAGGTTATTCGAGTATCTTGTGATATGGGAAGAGCGGTAGGTCTTTGGTGAATGCTGGAATGTCCATGATGGCAACAGAGCCCGACATCTTTGGTGAGGCAGGGAGGAAGGTGAGCTTTGATACCTCGCCGTATGCAGAGCTACACAAGTCTTCCTCTTTGCCATTATCTCCTTTATCAGCACCAGACTCTTCATCATTTTCTTCAGCACCAAAGCCCACCACCTTCACCAGACAGGGATATGTTTAGTAAGACACAGAAGAAAGAAAATGCCTGTCACATGACAAATGCTTAGAGATGTGCTGTAACATTTCAGTCAAAGGTCAATAACTAGCTGCTTATTAGCATTATAATCTGAAGCATACTGCCTGCTTATAGAGGGTATGCACATGATGTCACAATCAATGCGAAGTAAGCGGTCAAACACTGATTCAGCTAATAAGTTATATAATAAGTAATAAGCTAGGAAGTTTTTAGTTATAATTATTATTTGATAATGTTCACAGGGGGCAGTAGAGATCCTCAGCTGATGTTATGAAAACATTTGGAGCCTTAGCGTCAGGTTTATAATATAGAAAAGCCGGGATGTTACACCAGCTGGTATCATATCACTGGGCCTAAACACAATCAGGTTATGATGAATATGAGCCCCACTGAGGAAGACAGATTATGTTTTTATGCTCATAGCCGACATAAAACCCAGCAAAGCCTAATTACAAAGGCTGATTTAACAGTGGACAATTTAAAAATAGTTACATCTAGGGATGCCCCGATCATGCTTTTCTGCTTCTTCTTACACTTAATTCTAATAGCTGCCATACACTACTAATTATTTTGCTGACAATTAGCTAGCTAATGGTGAAAATATGGACCCTATTCTACAACGTTAAGGTCACTGCTTACGTGAACGCTGAGTTTGCGGCTGTTCTGTCCTCGATGCTCTTTAAACCAGGAGACAAGCTCATCTCGGGTCATCTGCCTCAGAGCTGCAACCTAAACAAACACAAAGAATAACAGCAAAAATGTCACCAAATGTCAGTTCAGCTAAATCAACAGTACTGGTCAACCATATATACAAAAAGGCAACACCTTTTGTGAAGTTGTTTCTGGTTTGACCTCCACCCTGCAAAACTTTAGGGCATCTTGTTACCATCCAGCTCCCCATTAGCATGTCCCGCTTCAACACTTATTAGTTTTTGTTACTGCTTATGCCAATAAGGATGCCTCTGATGTAATGAGAGCCCAGCCCACCCTTGTGCTACCATAACAGGATACTGGTGAGGTTTTGAAATGTTAAACAATGTCTCACCAGGTAATCAAACACCAGTTCACCTGTGACACTGGATCTATTTTTAGAAAATATGCTTTTAATAATAAGCTAGCAAATTTTTAAATCATTGGCTTTGTTTTTAGTTCTGAGGCATAAAAAAAACAAGTAACTGTTTTTTGGTGGTAATATGAAATGGGATTTAAATTACGCTTTCATAATTTATATCATAGTTTCTTTCCATTGGAAAATACCTACTACAGCCTACCTGCAGTATCTCAGGGGCCCACCAGGGGGCTGTGGCCAACACTTAGTGAATTACATACATACATATATATATATATATATATATATATATATATATATATATATATATATAAATATATATATATACACATATATATATATACATACATATATATATACACATAGATATATATATAGATATATATACACACACACACACATATATACATATATGTATATATACATATATATATATATATACATACATATATATACATAAATACATATATACATACTGTACATATATACATATATACATATATATATACATATATATACATATATATATATATATATATATATACACACACATCAAAACTTGGGTGATACATTCAGTTTTACTGCATTAAAGCTCTTCAGATTTGTATATCGCTTAATCCCTTTTATGGGAAAATCTCTTCTTGTTTTACTAAAGTAAAAAAGCAAAAAACAATCTCCACCATGAAAGCTCGGGGAGGGACTTTTGGTATGTGATGTTCTGATGCACATTGACACAGCAAAGTTTTACTCTTTTGTCTTTTTTGCTTGTTTCGTACTGAACATTTGTAAGTAGTGCTTTTTAAACACATACACAAACACACACAAAAGATCTAATCCAGCGTTCTTTCAACGGTTAGAAATATAATTAATCAAAAACCTTCCAGCAGAAAGGTGTAAAAAATGCATAACCCTTGGCTGCATCATACTTCTGGAAAGAAAACAGTCACGTGGATGATGATCTTGTTTGCTTTTGTGGCACATAATGAGGTGTCAGGGTTCACGCCGGTTAGATCCATAACTAGCTAAAAACACTCAACAGGAGCTATGAAGAACGTTGGTCCCTTGTCCCAACAGCTTCTTCTTGGATGCGTCTTAATTAAATGGCACAGAGTAGTGCTTGCAACAAAAGGCTTGTTTTATTGCAAGCACATTGTTGTCTGCTTCAGGAGAAAGATGCAGAGGTGAATGCTGAAAACACCTGGAAGAGACAGGTAGACAGGGTGTCTACAGAGACCCTCGTAGACACTTCTTCTTGTTTATAAGTTTTTGCTTTTAAAGAAAATCTGGATCACTCTGCCTTTGAGGGTTTACTTAGAAACACTGTAAATATTTAAAAAGATCGTATAAATTATATGTAACTACATGCATCATCAAGTAATGACTTTCTTAAAAGAGTAAAAACCCTATTTTCACTGTTAGAACTGTGCTTCTTTTAACTTTTTATGTTTTAATTAGAGGCTTAAAGTTGTTCTGTGTGTAGAGGAGATTTCTCTGGGACACTGTATGTCGAGACACAATGACAGATGCTTTGTCATGAAGGTACAACTGCAGGTGAACTGAGGAAATGCTCACACAGTATTCAAGGCTCAGTTTGGCCTTGAATACTTCAATAAATAAAAAGTGAATCACTCTGGGCAGCATAACTGAGTGGAGGTCTGTGCAAACAAACAACTGCACTAGTTGATAATACTGACAGAGGGACAGAGTAGAGAGGGACGCAGTAAAGTTTATTTTGGTCCCAAAGACTTCTGCTTCAGTGCCACATTTACTAGATTTTTAAAAAATGTTCATTCAGGGATGTGCAATACTGGATTTTTGATAGCATCCTGTGACATGGTGATTCTGGGCTTGGGCATGAGGTATCGTTTGGGGAAAATTAGGGGTCTCTATTGTGGGGCTGGAGACTTTGGGGACTGTGCCTGTGTGTGGTGGCTTGTGCCTTCCATGGGGTGCCCTGGGCTGACGTGCATTGGCGTGTTTTTTGGTGCTTCTGGACCTGTGGGTTGGGGGTCGTTTGTGTTTTTTGGGCCATGTCGGGTGCGTGGACCAGGATTGTTTGTGCCCACTTTTTGGATGTCAAGTTCTCTTCACTCTCCTTGAAATGGTTCACTTTCATGTGCACCATTGGTCTGAAAGACGCAGAATTTCTCCTGCTCACTCCGCTTGTTCTTATTGTGCCTGGGTTTATTCTGCCATTAGTGTTTGTTTGTAAGAGTTCTTTGATTTAAATTGTGATTCTGATCAGTTCCTTTTGTGCGTTAATTCTTGTGATTTGCTGTCTGTATGTTTCTGTCTATTTTTCAAAACACTTTGTAAAACTATGATTTTAAAAGTTTTTAAAAGCTAACAAATACAGTTATTATTATTATTATTATTATTATCATTATTATTCAGATTTACGGCCAATTTGTACCGGCAAAACAAGAGCTCTAATTATCATAAAAAGTTTTCATATCGGTCAGTTCCAACAATTAATTTTACGGGCAATTACCTGCAGATACTAAAATTGCTTGGATAATATCGTGCATCCCCAATAAAATGTAAACAAAATTGATTGTTTCTCCTCATAAAGAGGATAAGTTAACTTCTTAGCACCTTAGCATTGTCAGTAAAACATTTCTGCTTTCTCTTTCTTCTGTTATTCAAAATAAACAAATAAAAAACTCTCACTTTAGTGTTGCACAGAAATTTTGGTATCCAAAGTATCTACCAACTCACAAATAGTGACATAAGCCTACACAGTCCTTTGTTTACAGTGAGACATAGTAATGATATCCACCCGTCACATGGTATCTGCACACATAGACATAGAAGCACACAGCTGTACGCCTGTTGGCACACCCCTATAAATGTAGGGACAGGCTCAGATGGAGCTCATTTGCATTTAGAGAGACTAAAATCAAAATGGAGCATTTTAAAAGGCTGCTTGAAGCTGGCATATGGAGGGTCAACCGCTTCCTCTGGTGATTCAATTGAACTATTTTTTTTAATCCAAGCACTGCACAGACATATCATGTAAACCACAAGGGACTGCATTATAGGGTGGACAAAGGGGGTCTCTGCAGTGGCAGCTAGCAAACAGTTTTTAGATGCGCTACAACCACTGTCTGGTAGTAGCACCAAATTACAACCAATGAACCTATGAGGTTTATAAGTTTGGAAATTAAGTTGTCTTTGTAGTGTATTCAATTGAACATACTGCAGGTCGAAAAGGATTTGCAAATCATTACTTTCTGTTTCTTTTTGGAATTTGGGTTTGTATGCAAAAATAATTGCTTATCCTTTGTCCTTACCTCTCTGTTGAGCCTGTCAAACACATACTGCTGTGTGAGCACCTCGGCCCAGTTCCTGTCCACCTCCTCCCCCAGGTGTGTGTCCTCACACTCCTTCAGCTTCACTAAGGCAGTCACCTTCATGTAAAAGAATACACATGTATGAACAAAGCAGACCTGCATATCAGTCCCCTGCGGATAAGATTTGTGTCAATAAACTGCAAACTTCTCTTGAGAAGCAACTTTTGACATTTCTCAAACTTTTTTGGTTATGTAAAATTAGCTGTAACTTTTCCTCTTTTCCATAATATTGGGGGGGGGGGGGACTCACAAATACACAAAGTAAAACACACACAGACACAGACCTGAGTATTAAAGGCGTCCTCAGTCAGCGAATCGAGCTTCTCCCCAAATGAATCCAAGAACTCTTCAATCTTTAACTCCACCAGCTCAGTACTGAGAGAGAAAAGTTCAGGAGAGGTAAGAGATATATTATATGCTGTGGGCTGTATTTGATTCTTTTAGTCATTTATCAGCTCCTCCGCTCGCTTCTCTTTGCAGGGCCACACAGATAAATCCAGCATGGGTTTGGGAGAGCGGAAAGATATATTATACCTTGGTTTTTGGGAAAGCGGTTAAGATAAATCGGATCTTGCTTGTGGGGGAAGATGAGAGGTTACGATTGTGCTGCAGACTCACTTGAACTTGGTGGCCTGTGTTTCCACCGTGACAGAGAAGCCGAGTACGCCTGAGGTGTTCCTACAGGTGGGGTAGACGTGGTATCTGCGACATGAAAAAAACACACAGCAGAGACGGAGAGATGATGAGAGGCAGATAAACAGAGACGGATCAGAGTGACTACAGGATGGAGGCATCTCCAACTTGTCCTGATTGTCTTACCTTTCACTTTAGAATTTAGTCAGTCTGGAAATGTAATTTAATTGTGTTTAAATATAATACAGCTTACACAGGGAACTATTTTTACTGCAGATAAATGTGAAATGTTCTGCTGTTAATGAAAAAGATAAGTAAAGGATTAAAATGACTAGAGTCAGATAGATCCTTCAGCACGGGCATGTCGTGTTGGAAATTTGAATAACCATAATGAGACATGCAGGCAGAGGGAAGGAGATTTTAAAGAAAAACCTATTAAAAAAATTCATAAATCAAATTTGATTTTGGACGGTTTGAATTTGCAAATAAATCATTGTCCCTGTATAATCTGTTGTTCATGTCCTTTACATATCTGCAATCAGCTTTTAACTGATATGTGGCCTGTTCAACCAGCTATGACTAAGATCTTTCTGAGGTTTTGGTTTAAAGTCCACATAATGTCCTACATTCAAACTATTTAAAGGTCCATGTCCTCGTGTGTCTGACTGTTAACATCATGCCTTGAGTATCACTTAAGCAAGGATTTGATTTAGGATGAAGAAAAAAACTTAAATTTTGTCTCTGTAGAGTGGTGTTCCCAAACTATCTTAAGCTCATGTCACTCACTAAGTTAACAACTGAAAATATTACAAACAAACATCATGCCTGCCTATAAGGATGCTTTTCTGCTGTCAATGAGCTAATTTTTGTGTGCTCCTATTTGCTCTAAATATTGTGATTTTCTTTGATACTGCAAAGGTTTTGTCTCGAGTTGTTGGTCCAATCTGTAAAGCCAAGCTTCATCCCTGTGCACCTATCCTCATAAAACACATTGTTGCCTCCCTGCTTCATCAAAAAAGCTTGGCAGAGCAAACATTTATAAACTCGCCTTTACAATTTCACTTTGGCATTGGAACACGGCAGTGAGAAGTGCCACTCTGATTCACGTACCACTCGCTCTGCCTCGTGCAGATGCCATGGAGAAGGTTCGCATTAAGATAAGCAGGGGATGAGAATGACTGCTCCTCTCACAGTCATTTAGTGATTTGGTCTGACAGTCTGTGACCTATTAAACTGATCCAGACTCTGGGAAAAGCTGCTGTAGAGGACTGGATGCACCTCTTTTTCCCTCCCTTTTGGAAACACTTGGATATAATGGAGTCCTGGAGGCTACAGAAGGCTACGATAACAAGCCCTGCACTGATTGGCTGTCCAAACAATGTCTGGTGGACGGGGGAGGAGTGGTTACAGGCCAGAGGGTGCACTTTTAGAACAGTCATGGTGTCTTCCTGTGACGAGCAGAAAACACCTGTAGGAGGAGGCTGTATAGCTATTACATCACAACCACAGGAAGTAAAAAACAGAGCATTTTAAGGGACATTCTCTTTTAAGAAGTACAGCTAATTTCTCTGAGAACTGAGAGTTTAGTAAAAGGTGTCATGCTCTTCTGCTCCCTAAGCCCCTTCTAATAGCATTGAAAGCAAAGAAAATTGAAGTTATTGTTGTTTAGGGGTGCCAAGAGAAAGAACATTCCTGGTAAATTTCTGTAAACCTTTCGGAAACTTTCCATGAGAAGTTAAACTGGAAAATTTTTGAAATATTCCACATTGGAAACTTTTTTATGGGAAACACTGGAATTGATGGGAATTAACTGGAAACTTGGGGTAATTTCAATCAACTGTATCATATCCAAACATAAATATAAACGGTTTTTTTTGTCATAGGCAGAAACATTCATGCAAAATAATATAATTACAAACATCACATTTCAACAGATTTATTTGTAAGTAGAACTTCATCAAGTCTTGATTATTTTATTGAACAATCAATTTCAGCTTCACTTTATGTCCACAGGCTCAAATGTGTGGCCTAACTATTCCAGGGATCTAGAATCATCTGTGTATGTGATGGAGGAGTGCACAGTGCATGTAGGGGGCATGGCCTCAATACTCCTGCAGTAATCTGTCTGCATGTCATTGAGGAATAGCACAGACATTCTCAAGTATACTTGCATGAAACTTTAGTTGTTTAGTCAAGATTATGCTGAAGTATATTTTCACAAACTTTATTTAAAATCCCTCTTGAGGACAAACCATCAGTTTTGTAAATTATTCCAGTTAATTGCAATTAAAACTCCCATTAATTCCCATAGAAATTTTCAAAATTTTTCATTTTGTTACTTTGTGGTGCAGAATTTTCTGGGGTTTTTTTTATTATGGATGATTTCCTTCATATTTGTTTTTATTTTCTAAGGTATTATAAATACTGGCATATAGAGTTCAAGTCTTTGTGATTGTGTTTGCTTAAGTAGGCCATTTAGAGGGGTTCCTTTTCATTAATATTTATCTCATTAGCAGCCCAAGCTCAGTGTGGGGGCTCTAGATATTCTTTTTTTAGAAAGAGAAAATGTTGAAACGTCGATTGTGTTATCTTTAAACACATATAAAAGAAAAAAGAACTAATCTAACTAAAAACAAAAACTATGCTACTCACCATACTTACAAAATCATCAATATATGAGTTACATTAAATTAATATGCCTGTTATGATTCCTACATTATGCATGTTTTATTGCCATCTTAATTTATGTAAGCTATTTGTTTTGTAATTGTTTAAGATTACTTTAAAAGTCTCCATTTTTCCTTGTAGGGTTACTTTAAAGGGAGGTTGTTTTTTGTGTTTATATTTTATCTCTTTGCTAATATTCTCCTAAGGCCTGGGAGATGAGCTCTCTGCACTTTCTATGAGTGCAGATAATCAGAATCAGAAACAGAATTAGAGTTAGCTTTATTGGCCAGGTATGTGAGCTCATGAATGAGTTTAAATGTGGATAACTTAGATCTCTAGATCTCAAACATACCTACAAATATAAATGTTAAAATAATGAAGGAAAGAAAAATCTATCAGAATAAAATAGGAATTACAAAGCTAATATGTACAGTGCAAGCCAACACCAAAGCGATGAATGAAAACTAGTACATACAAGCCTACATAGACAGTAGCGCAATATACACATGTGGCAAAAAATCGTTTATTTGGGGAAAACAGCCCTTACATTATTTTTGTTTTAGTCTGGAAACATCATCAAAACATATCCACACTTACCCCAGAGTCTCTTTAGTCCTGAGAAAGTCAAAGCAAGGTTCCTCCATGTGCATCTAGAGGGTGACAACAACTAAAGCATGACGCTTGAAGCAAAGACAGAATAAAAGGACTGAATTTATCAGGGAGAGAAAGAGCACTCACCACCAGCAGCTCCATGAGTGTGTGCTCCCTCAATGCCTTTGGGCCAGACTTCAGAAAAAGAAGACATAGACAGAGGATTTAGTTAACGCAGAGTTTATTAAATCCCTGCTGTTAAATTATGAATATGTAAGATATGATGTACTGCAGAACTGCTCCTACCTGGTAGTACACTGTGACCTCAGAGTTGGCATCTCCTTTGTTGAGTGATTTGACCTTACAGATGTGACTCTTCAGAGGAAGCTCCACCACTCTGAACATCACTGGTACCTCTTCTGTCAGCTTGGAGAACTGCAGCTTTCTGCCAGAGGGTGAAAATGAGAAAAGACAAAGAGGCAAGTGAAACTACTTCCTACTGGTTATGTGACTGTGAGGGGAGAGATACAAGGACCTGCCAGAGGGACAGTGATGGGTTAACAAGAGGGGCTTGTTGGGTAGACATTTATGCAAAGTTTTAACAATAATCTCTTAAAGCATCCAGAGATACGGCCTCAAGGGAGAGATGAACATGATGCTGACATAGCCTCTGATCCATCTAGTGTCAGGATGAATATTTTTGTTTGATAATTAAGTTTTTAAAAAAGTCCTATATTCTGAAGATATCACCTTCACGAGTAAGGGATGACCATGACACTGTAACCCTCATCATTGATGAAGATCAGTGACTTCAAATTCGAATGACCTCATTATTGGGACGCTTTCACACCCGGTTCTGATGTGACACACCATATGGACCGTTAAATATATTTCACTTGTCCATCTAAGAAAGAGCCAATAGAAAGTGCTTGGGAATGGACAGAACCTTTCAAAGGCATATCAGGAAGGTGACTGGATGATCATCCCATCAATCACATTCATTACAGGCCAATCAGATAATGCAGTAGGCAGGCGCTACTGCTGCGACAGAACGTGAGTCACTTTGTAGGACAAACTCTTGCCAAAATATCGGGGAAGTGGAGTGAAAATATCCTTTTTATAGAGAAGCTCGTAGTGCTGTTGTTTGTTTTTCATTTAATAAATACATGCGGTTCAGAACTGATAAAAAAAACCACTGAAGCCGTTAGCATCAATGATAATCTCAGCAGTTCAGAAGTACTCTGTGCTATAATGTACATATAAAGCTACATTTAGGCTGTAAAAGGGGTCCAGAAACCCCAGCTATTAGGGTGGGCTGTAAATGTGCATAAATCATGTCTGACCTCAGCATGCGTGTATCCTTGAGTCAAAATTTCATAAAAATTCCTAAAACACTTTACAGCCCTCACAAGCAAGGCATGAACATGAGACTTAATGCCCTTGCTCTTTTGACTAACAACCTTCAAACTCTGGTTAACCCATCCCTGAGTCACAGTAAACATTTGTGCAAAGATGAAAGATGTGTATTCAAAGTATTCTCAAGATTTTAAGCTCTAAGGAATGGCCAGGACAGGGTGACAATATAATGGCACTGGCCCTGGTTATAAGTGTATTGTAGAGGCTTTAAAAGGGAAGAGCACAAGACTAGAGGGGAAAGGAAGGTGAAACAAAGTTTCAAAAGCAGGAATGAAAAAAAAGCTTAAAAGAGGAAGGAAAAATGATGGTTTAAACAACTGAAGCTGATGCAAATTACAGTGTAGGAAGGCAAACTGATCCATTAGATTATGCAGTATTTGAAATACTTCATTAGGGAGTTCATTCAGACATACCCAGTGACATACTGCAGAAACTGCTGTGACTCCTGTGGAGAAAACACAATGTGGGTTAATGAAGAGGTTAAAATGACACGCAGGGATCAAACACTCATGATACTGAGACTCAGCTGATGCAAAAAGAGCCATCGGCATTAACTGACTCATTGACTAATCAGATTATCTTATTGTTAATTAATCCTCTTGTCTGTGTTCACTCACAGTCCCGCTGAAGTTGCCCTGCACGAGACCCTCGGCGAAAAGCTCGGCTCTGAAACTCCTGCTGAACTCCATCAGATCCTCGCTGCTCAGCCCAGCTGTCAGAGCCTGATACTTCTCCACCATGGACCAGCGAGAGTGCTCCAGGATCAACAGACGCACATCCCTGAGGTAGAGGAGTAGAGAAAGAAAGAGAGAGGAGATAAAACAGGATGAGGAAAAAGAAAGCAGGTTTGTACACATCTCACCACTAGAAGGCATCGCAGACTTGAAGATAAGCCAACAAAGGAGATGTCAGAGGCAAGAAAGAAGACAGTGAATGACTCACTTTCCCAGTTTCTCAGGTTTAATGAGGATGTTGAAGTAAGTTTTCTTGAGCTGCTCTGCGAACATGCTGAAGACGTCAGGGGCCGCAGAGAAGTCAGCCAGGTGGTCGATGATCAGGTGGAACAGCAGCTGAAAAGAGAGAGACAGGTGGGGTGAAGGAAGGATCACCATCATTATCATGTATGACCACAAGACCAACACATCTGTGTGCCAAGAATAATTATAGGAATATGCATTCATGACATTCTGTCTTTGTAGCTTGGACAATTTTACGCAGTGATTTCAAGCCAAAAAAGACAAAAGCAGTTGTGCATAATTTATCAAGAGAGCAGGAAAACATTGGCTTATTTGTTTCCAGCTTGACTGAAATGAGAAAGTTGTCTCAGATTTAGTCTGCATAGTAAAAACGTTGCCATAACCAGTGGCCAATTGGAGTAGCTGAAGCTGTGGAGGCCCTTTCAGAGAGCTTTTATTACCCGAGGATGAAAGCCAGGATTGGCTGGGTCCAGACTGAATGTTTTTCCTTTTTGGGGGGAACAGCTTCTATTTGTTTTCTCTTCAGTAACTGGCTATATAAATGTATAATTACACAAGATTTTAGCTCCATTTTCCAAATTAATTAGACATGCTAGAAGTAAACTGAAATGTAGAAGAGAGAAAAGGCAATTGCACACAGAAAAAGACATACAAACAATTAAATTGCTGTTTTAATTGCTTAGCTAAGCTTACCACCTGCTGGTTGCAAACACAGGAAAAAAGGGCATGAGGGTGTCATTGGCCTTCTTTTTGAAGTCTAATGTCACACTGTAACACACTGTAACACGTGCTGTGTATATCCAAGTATGTAAACATGAGCACTCATGAAGCTAGCAAATGCAAACACAAACAAAAACACAAACACAAGGGCACACAGCAAATGTGTCTCTATCCTCCTCAAGTGTCAAAATCAGACTTAATGAAACTTTTATGACCTTAACTTTAAACAATCAAATTCAAGGCCTTCCAAGACTTCTTAATGGCCTCTAAGAACCCTGCTAATGATTTCTATAACCAAAAATAAAATAGGAAACATTCCTGGAAACCCTAAATTGTGTAGTTTTTATTATATCTCCAGATGAGGTTAAAGTTCCTGTTCAATGTGTGTTTTCTGGAGGCTAAACACTGCATTGCTGTTTCATGGAAAAGGCAAAGGTGTTTCTCAGTGGTTGAATTGAATGACTCTCCATCTTGCTCTTGAAAGGATAAGCCACTTCTCTAAGAACAAACTTGAGCAGTTTTTGAACAGATGAAATATTTTTTACAACTTTCTGAAAAGCAATGATTTACAATATGAGAACTGGTTTGTTGGACAGAACTGAATATCATTGAGGCTACTTTTCACTTCTTTATTTTGATTCTATTTTGTGTTTCATTTAGTTTATTTTCTTTTATTATTTTCTTCATCACTGTTGTTTTTAGTATTGTCATTGTACTATAATTATTATTATAGTTTATATTATTTATCAACTTACTTATTAGTTTTCACCAGTACTAATACTTTCATCATGTTACAATGATATATCCTTTATTTATAGGTTATGAGACAAGTTTCAACGGTTAAGGGGAAAATAAGATAAGAGTACTTGGTCTAAGATTTTTCAGGCTAATAGTCATGCACATTTTATAGAAAAATATTGCCTGAAATTAGTTTTTGAGCTGTAACTAAAATGGATATTTTAGATCTGGATTTGGCACCCTTTCCAAAAAACTTCCTTAGAGCCGAAGTGAGGAGTTTATATCTGGTTCTGAAAAAACTGAAATGAATACTGCAGTCATTTTATAAGCAACACAGGAAAATGAGACCATCACCAGCAAGCAATACATTTAATTGCTAAAGGGAAATCAAGATAAGATGTGTGGTTAACAATGACTGCAATATAGAGTTGGAAAACTGCATATGCATGTGTATGACAAGATTAGAATAAGCTCAGATGAACTATTTTATCTAAAGGAGGTTCCATTCATAAAAAGATTTCTTTTTATGTACGTGTTTAATTTTCATGTGTGTATTCACTCACAGGCAGTTTGTGGTTAAATCCTTTAACCTTGATAACCAGGCCGTGTTCACCAGCCACCAGCTTATACTCCAACTGAGCCACCTCAGCCTCATACGCCGGCTCTGCAAGGTTATGTCCCAGGATGTTGACCAGCAAGTCAAATAAAACCACACTACAAGAGAGGAAGGACAGAGGTGGGGAGGATTTTTTAAAAAAAATGGGAAGGATGGAGAAGGTGCGAAAAGAGGAAGAGAAATGTAGATAGGTTGAGAGATGTGGAGGAGAGAAGGTTAGAGGGATGAGATGTGGGGGGGAAAAGGAGGATAGGGTGAAAGAGGCAAGGCAGTAAAAGAGACAGGGGTGATAAAAAGTAAGGGGAATGTAATAAATAAGCGCGAGGGATACATATGGAGGAGGAAAAAGGTGAAAGAGGAAATAGAAGTGGGGAAGGACAGAAGGTAAGCAGGAAAGAAAATGATAAAAAAAGAAAAGAGGATGAAGTTACAGGAGCGGAGAGGGTAAGAACAGATAAAAAAAAAAGAGTGACGGATAAGAGAGACAGCAATGTAAATCAGTGTAACAAACAGTGTTTGTACAAGGTCATTTTTGAGCCTGATCTTACTTCTTAGCAGACTGCTGGATTACAGGAGAGATTATGTGGAATCTGATGTAGGCTGCAGAAGGAAAAATGACAAAGCAGCGTCAGTGAACTCTCTAATGATAGCAAAAGCCTTCATGGAAACATCTTGCATGCTAAATGATGCACAGACCAAAGGCACAAACAAACAAAAACAAACTCAGACACTTTTCACCTTTGGGGATTTTGAACTTGTTGTCCTTCTTGTACCACAGGCAGCCTCTGTCGCTGTTGGCAATGCGAACAGGGAGCTCGGTGTCGGGGAAGTCAGAGGGCTTCAGGGTAAAGTCGGTGGCTGAAACAAATAAAATGCGCATAAACAACAGAGCATCATAATTCTGCTTGGTGCCATCTTATAAATATTGTGTGAGCCCAAAAAGCGCAGAGTGTCCAGTCTGGGATAAACATTCAGCTTGAATTCAGACCCAAGAGCTGTTGGCCATGTTAGAGTTCAAAAGTTGAGCTTTATACAGGATTGTAAATAAGAACGTAAGTTGTGGACATCATTTAGCAATCAATTACCACCCCCGAAAAAAAAAAATCAACGTCTAATCTGTGAGTGGTAAATAAACTTATTTTAAGGATTGTTTGTAGCTGAAACTATTTACATAATCAATCTATAGCATGACATCCTGGCAGGGGTAAAAGACTAAACAATATCATACTCAAGTCATGCCATGCAGATTAATTTGCTTCAATTTGTCCATCAGTTTTATGGTCAAATATTTCAACCTTTTTGATATGATACTAAACCTTAAGTTTACAGTTTTGCTATGATTTATTATGTTATTTCTTGCATTTGATATGCTTGTTAATAAAATAGCTGGTAGTGAATTTCCTTGAGGATCAACAAAACAGACAAAATAACTGACTGCCTAACTAGCTAACTTATCGGCAAACTAAGATACAAACTAGCTAACTAAATAACTACGTACTGACAAATTAGTTTAAAGAAAAAATGAGACTTGGCTTACTTGCTAACTTACAAGATTAAATTACTCAAAAACAAAGTAGCTCACTAACACACAAACAAGAAAGCTTATGGGCATTATTACAATACACTATTATAAATATTATATATATATATATACACACACACACAGATATGTATATATGTACATATATACATATGTATACATATATACATTTATATGTATACAAGCACTATATATATATACATAGTGCTTATATACATATATGTATATGTATATATGTATGTGTATATATATATACATACATATATATCTTATATACATATATGCATACAAGCACTATATATATATTGCTTATATACATATATATGTATATGTATATATGTATGTGTGTATATATATATCTTATATACATATATGTATGTATATGTATATATATATACATATAAATATATATACATATATTCATATATATACATACATATATACACATATATACACACATATATACATATATACACATATATGTATATATGTATATCTATCTATCTATCTATCTATCTATCTATCTATCTATCTATCTATCTGTCAGCCAACAGACTCTGTTGGGTCCTGTCATATTCAAGTCACATTGCTGTCATTCTCCACCTTATTCATCTTCCCATTCAATTTGTTTTGTCATTTGTTTGTGTGTTTCTTGTACCACTGTCATGCAATCAAAGCGTCCTTGAATCTCTTGAAATGTATTTTGTAGATCTAAACTATTTCCACATTTAAATGAATGGAAGCTCAATATGGATTGAGAAGAAGGGTTGTTAAAGCAGAAGTGTCTGCTGTTCAGCAGGATGTTGTGTGAAGTGTAACAAATAGTTTTTCCACTGGAACATTTCTAGCATACATACTACATGCATGCATACATACACACATACATTAATACATGAATGAATAAGTAAATAAATGAATAGATAAATTCACAATACTCTTGCTTTTTCTGCCATTCATTTCCTGTATCAACACAGCTGAGGCTGGAGACATCAAGGTTATAGGTAAATAAAAATGACATTGGTTACATTAGGGGAATGCCTTGCCTTTATCATTTTGAAAGGACTGTGGATAGGTTTTAAGATTTGTAGTGGAAATGTAGATGAAGAATGGAGAATGACAAGCCAAAAAAGGCCACAAATTTGGCTCCAACTTAGGACCTTTTCATGCTGGATGCAACCTACTTCCTAAACAGCAGTGGTGGGTGCATTTTGTCATTTCGAGCTTGGGCTTTCAGACTGCCAGCTTAAGCTGTATGTTTCACGCATGTTTCCCACACCTTAAATGTTGAGAACAGGAGGTTCACCTATTTTTCTGTGAGCTTGGTGTGTAACTCAGATAAGCTTTATTTTTCTGAAAGTTAATGTATTTGAAAAAACTTGTAGGTAGCGTACTCTTAAACTGTGGTATTATTTTTGGATGGGAGTTTTGGTAGGCGAAGAAAATACCCTTTAAACTTGGTACAGTACTTCCCTGTTTGCGGTTGGTTCTGCGTCACAAACTTTTACAAATTATGGCTTACTGAGGGAGAGGAGAGAACGTTCTACTGCATCTAATGTAAATAGTGGCCATATGGAGCTCTTAAAACCCCACTTCAAAAAAACTGAACTGTCCCTTTTAAGTTACTTAACAGCCTGAGGTCTCCATCGTCACATTTCGGCCAGTCTAGAACTTGCACTTTTTTACAACAAAGCCATGCCACTATGTCAATCAAGCAGTTATTCACAAAGTGGTGAGCCTCGCCACATCCTTGCTTGTTAAAGGATAAGTTCGTTTTTTTGACACCTGGACCTTATTTTTAGGATTAAATATGCTCGTAGACTCACCCAGACAATTTTGGCGGAGCTCGGCGCTGTTTTCAAGCAATTTAGATCCATCCGACGACGTTTTTCTCTCATGCCATAGTAGCAGACGGGGCCAGAAATCGAAGCCCCTAAATTAGACATTATCTGCTGCGAAACTCACTCATTTCAGCTACATTTTATAAATGAATGGCCAGTGTTATCACCATGTCAGCTCAACTTCGTTGTTATGGTCATCCGGGGCTTTACAAGGATGGGTAACTTTTGGTGACGTCATAGACATGCACCGCAAGAGCGCAGCTGAGTAGAGCCACTGTTGTTGCTAGGCTACACGGCTATTTTTGTGCAACATGGCGGAATATCTATCCGATGAAGAAGTGTCTGACGACGACTTTGAGTATAATGGATGCCCGTATTGTTTTGAGCCAGAATATACCGACGAGGAGCTATTTGAAAGGAGGATGCAGAGGGAAAGAGCCGAACAGCTGGCCAGAGAACAAGCAAACACTGCACGTCCACGAATGGGGGTTAACTGGTGGTGTTGTTGTAGACATTGCACGGCAATGGCAACAGAGGAGGAGTGAGTTTCGCAGCAGATAATGTCTAATTTAGGGGCTTCGATTTCTGGTGTCTGCTACTAGGGCATGAGAGAAAAACGCCTTCGAATGGATCTAAATTGCTCGGAAACGGCTCCGAGCTCCGCCAAAATTGTCTGGGTGAGTCTACGAGCGTATTTAATCCTAAAAGTAAGGTCCAGGTGTCAAAAAACCGAACTTATCCTTTAACAACTAAGCCTTTCAGGGATCCTCCGTTTACATATAACACTAACCTCTTTCCAATTGACCTGTTCCTGGAATGTTCCTAAAGGGTGGTTTTTGAGCATTCCTCAACTTTCCCAGTCTTTTGTTGCTCCTGTCCTGGCCTTTTTGAAACATAATGTAGGCATCAAATTCAAAATGAGAGAAAATTTAAAAAAAAAAAAAAAAAACAGTAAAGTTTTCCAGTTTGACAAACTTTGTATTGTATTAAAGTAATATATCGATTGATAAGGATTTGTGAATCACTGTATGCGGATTTTATTTATGTTTCACACAATGTCTCAACTTCATTCAAATTGGGGTTTGTACTAGAGATGCATCAACTGAAAAAAATCGGGACTGATTCCAATATTACAACAAAATTAAGCCAACCGCCACTACAGATGCTGATATTTCTTTCATTACTTCTTTACAGTTCAAACATTTTCCCCATGTTTGGTCCCTAGTAGGATCTAGTCATTTCTCCTGCTATACAAAAAGACGTCAGCTTCCAATAAGATGTTAAGTGTACTCAATTTCAGCATCAAATTGGTGGGATGCAAGAGATAAATATTTGGATCTAACATCTGTTCATCACAAATTTTTTGTCAATGGGCCAAGTACTATCAAAGAGGCTGGTGTTTGGTGATACCAATGTTAAACATATCCATCTAAGCATCAAGTGTCCATGTTAAAAACAAGTTCCTCCTGAATTAAAAAAACTAACAGTGTTTTCCCACCACTGAACTGGCACAAATGAAGCTGAAGGTAGGTGTTGGAGTCAGCTTCAACTGACAGCATCAAAATAATGTGAAATCATTCCTATTTTCCAGTAGTTATCCATACCACTCATCCTACCCAGTCTGGCATGGTGCAAGAGCCGTTCCCAGCTGTCGTTTGGCAAAAGGTTGATAAAACATTCACTGGTGGTCACTAGTCCTCACAGGGCTGGCATACAGAGACAATCAGCCATGCCCACTCTCATACCTTCAGGCATTTTAGAGTCACCAATTAGCCTAACAAGCATGTCTTTGGACAATGGGTAGAATCTAAAGTACCTAGAAAAAAAAAAAACAAGCATGTCCAGGGAAAACATGCAAACTCCACACAGAAAGGTCCTGAACATCTGAGGTTCAAATCTATTTGGTGTGAGGGGAGACTGCGAACCAGAACAACAGTGTGCAGCCCAGTATGCTCATTTTAGCCAGACCGTCATCCAGTTAATAAAAAGCACCAAACTGAATGAGATAGTACATCTTGTTTCTAGAGGTATTTTCTGCCCTCACTGCAGTTAATTAAGACTTTTGGGATGTGTTAATGACAATAAAGGTGAGATTCTATTCACCAGAAGGTTTTAAACCACCATTAACTGATCAGCAGCAATATAACACAACGCTGTCTTCCTTAATACCAACTATGCTGTAAAGACACACTGCTCCCTGCAGCAGCTTTAAACACAAGCAGCTCACAACTCTTAGAATTCAGTTTGCTATGCATTGAGGACAGAATCAACTTTAACCTACTTTTCTGCCATTGTTTATATCGTCTGATGTTAAGTTAAAATCCTTTGTTAAAAAACTTTGCAGTGAGTTGAGGAAACTAAGAAAGAATTAAACTCTTAAACTCTTAAACTGCAAAGTATCCCAAGGATTAAATTTACTGACAAGCACAGATAATGCTGAAATCATTCCTGTTCTTTATGAGAAATAATCCCTGTCTGAAAAGAGCTTGTATTGAGCTAACAGATTTTAAGCCTGAGCTAGCGCCCCTCCATCAGATCAGTGGCTAACAAGGAGGTGTTGCAGAAGATGGAATACATTGACCAAAATGTGCTCTTCCTCCAAGTTGGGTCAATACATTTGATTAGCCTATTTGTTGGATGGATGAAGTGTGAGAAAAAAGAACAAACTGATGGAGCGAGACCTGTTCATGTTGATTATTGGACACATTTCAGATTCTTTTCACAGTTTTGGCGACAAAAACACACCCTGACTCTCTTCACCCACCAATGAACTTGTTCTCCATGGGAAGGTGAAGACTGCTGTTCAGCTCCAGGTTCCCCATCCACTTCTGCATCCACTCCTGCTCGATGTCTTTAAGGACACAGAAGACATCTGTACTTTAGATTCATGTTTTCAATAAGTGACCTAAAGACTTTATTCAGACAAAAAAATGTTGACATTTATTATTTAAATGTTCTGAAGCTATTGTTTGCCATATAAAAGACAGAGATAAATGCTGGCATTTCTACTGCCTGCTGTCTGCAATATATCAGGCTGAATATCACCACACAAGGGGAAAAAGACAATGTATTCAGTGAATGCCTATATTGTGGGAGGGAGCTGTACCACCAGCAGTAAACAAACACACAACACACAAAGGCACACACAAACATGTACCCTCCACGCTGTATTGTGTGCCAAACCACTTCTCCCTGAGGGGACACCGGCCCTCATGTTCTGGTGACAGCAGCATCAGGTTTGCTTTCTCTGGGGTGAGGAGGGACAGAGCTGTTCTGATAACCTACACACACACAAAAACACAAGAAAATGAGTCAACTTTTCATGTGGGAGACTTCTAACTCCCTCTTATTTGCCGTCTTTGTCTCTCGATTACTTTTATGAGACAATTTAGCTTCCAATTATAGCTAGAGCCATCCAAAGTGAACAAAAGTTTTAGACAATCTGCAAAACCACAATTGAACTCTAACTTCTGATGCAAAATAATACCCACCAATCAAACACAGAAGCCACAACTCCAACTAATTTACTGCTGTCACATTTATGCAGCCATAAAGCTATAAAATCAGCCACATATCAGGAAATAAAAGTGTCGACTTTCTTCATTTTTATTAACATCTTTTATCTAAAAACTAGAACTATTGCTTGACAGTTTTATATCTCTGTGAGGTATATAAGTACGGCACAATAAAAGTACAGTGATGGTTAAGAAAGAGGGCTAGGTTTTTGTGGAACAGGGATTTGTAGAGATCTTAAAAGCAAGAAACAGGAGACACAAATACCTTGATCTTTAACAGGATACTTTGGGTATTTGCAGTGGAGTTGTATGATGTACATGTCAGTAGCATAAAAATTACCCATAGTTCAGAGGTCAGCTCTGCAGCTTTAAAAAGAACTAGCATGAAAGCTAGGGCTATATGTTGCTGCAGACAGGGCAGACAACTTTGCCTGATTTAAAGCATGTTAGGGGAAGTTGGCCACAAAACAGTATAGGATGATTGCAAGGTGAATCAGCACATTTACAACAACTTACATTTCCACTATCAAGCCTCTTTTTTGTAATTCTTAAGCACACCACACAGCCTCCATGTGCAGCATGGTGACCAGAGACCAGTGACCTCCAAAATCTACTTAGGTAACCTCAAGCTGGAGCATACATTAATGAAATGTTTAAAGGCAGACCCTCAAAGTGGTCTTGGGGTATCATATTCATGAGCCACAGATGAACTTAAGATTCACTAACCTTTGACCAATGACCTTGTAAGTGCATGACTGGGCCAAAGTAGACATTTTTGCAAATTTTGATAAGAATTCCTGCTGAGTTTTATTTGAGATATCACCTCAAAATTAAGTTATTATGAGGCACAATGACATTAGATCTATGGCTGTCAAAATCCAGTCAGTTAACCTTAGGCCAGAATGTACATCAAAATGATCTTGAGATATCATTTTCACATGAAAGGGACAATCACCCTTTATTCTTAGATCCTAAAAGACATTTATGCTGATTTTTAACAAATACTGGTGTATAATGATTGGATTTCTTTTAACCAAGGCACCATTGGTGCAAAGTAAAATAAAAGTCCCTGATAGTGTACTCTTGATACTTTGTTTAGGAAGTGAAGATCATGAGCAACACTTACCTCCAACCTATGACCCCCTTAATTTAATTAGTTTATCCTTCATTCAGAGAGGACATTTGTGAACAGAAACCCTAAAAGAATATTTCAAATAGTGTTTATAAGTAAGGGATGACAATGAGGAACAATGACCTTTTCTTTTGTCCTACAACATACAAAATGTTAAATATTCATTTTTGAGTCAGAGTGAACAATTTTGCAAAGTTTCATGTGAATCCTTTAAAGTCGTCTTCAGAACTTGTGTTAATTAGCAAAAGGGATGAGCATGGGGATCCTTGACCGTAACCTCAGAAACCTAATCAGTTCATCCACCAGTCAAAAAGGACGTGTGCAAAAGAACCTTTGAACATTTAAGAGACTTAGGGTTCACAAGCAAGGGGACAAAAATATGGATCCATGACCTTGTGATATGACCTATGACCTCCAAAATGTATAAAGTTCATTCTTGAATCAGAGCAGATATTTTTGGAGGATTTTAAGTTGATACAAAAAATATGTTCAGTTCATTCCCCAGTCATAAGGGAGGTTTGTGGAAAGTTTGGAGAACTCTAGCGGTTTTGCCAAGATATCACAATCACAAATATGAGCTGGGTGAAAATATGAACAAACAGATGGACAACTAAAAGCCTGATGATGCCTCCTGCCCGCAGACAGAAACATGCTATTTTAGATGAAACACTAAAATGGTTCACTTCATTACTCACTTCTGGATTGAACTCAAACATGAGCTGGTCTCCTGTCAGGAAATCCTCCTTAGGGAATAGCTGCATGTTCTCACAAATGTCCTCCACATACTCTATAGGGTCAATCTTTAAAAGAGAAAGAAAACACAACATCGCAACATTAAAAGCCTGTTTGTGTAAAAACATGTAATAATGCAGCATTTTCACATTTTTCACTTACTTGCTCCTGATAGTGAAACTCATTGGCTTCAATCTTCTGGATCTCCTCATATATTCTGATTGAACAAACAGACTGAAATATTACCTTTAGTCATCATAGACAGACACTCAGATGTCAAAACATCAACACCCTTTTAGAGAGATTAGAGAACACAACTACTAAAATAATAACTAACAAAATAAACACATGTTATCAACACATACCTGATGATGACATTGATCACATGTGTTTATTTTGTTAGTTTAAAGCTAAAGATATACTTGCTGTTAACTACACGGACGCCTATGCATAATGGCCACCACGTGTCCCCTGTGTCAATTCTGCACGTCGGCTGTGCATGTCGTCCAGAATTAATGCGAAGCACAACAGCAGGATTAATGTAGAGGCAGAGGAGTGATGACAGATTGATCACAGCAGCAGAAACTATGACAACAGAAATTTTAAAAGACAAACTGATAAATCAAGACCACCATTATCAACATCTGAATAATGTGTGAGACTGAACGAACACAAACATGACAGTTCATCTGGCTGATGATAACTGATAAAGTCTCCTTTAGAAGTCGGAAAACAAGGAAATACTTTTAGTTTACTAATTCAACTGGTGACCGAGTATATGTATGACCGAGTTCAGAATCAGAATCAGTTTTATTGGCCACGTATGTTAGACATACAAGGAATTTGACTCCGATTAACTTTACTCTCTAAGTACAGACTAAAGTTTATCTAAATATACAAACAAGAATAGAAAAGTAGAAAATAGAAAAATAGATGATAAGCTTTAAGGTAAAGACAGAATATGTACAAGAAAATATGAAGTGAAAAGTTAGAGCAGTGCATTGGTGAGGAGTGCACCATGGCTGACTTTGTCCATAGATGTGTTTGTGTTAGCCTGACTGTATTTTCTCACATATAAACTAATGAATTATTCTTTGCTACATTGAATAATAAAAGTGAAGTACTGAAGCACTGACTACGACTTACATCAGCACAGTCTGCAGTAAGTCATTAGTTAAACTGCAACTCATTACATCCATACACGATTTTAACTGACCATGAAACAGAATTAATTCTAATACGTCCGTGCAGATTCTCATTCATCCCAGTCATGGTTATCTTAGAGATTCAAAAACTTTCAACACAGTCCAGTTGCCTTGTTTTGAATTTTCAAGATAAATAATTCTAATATATGTCAAAGAGATATACTACAGGACTGATTATTTCAATTCTCAGTCATTTTCCTTAAAGTGAAGATCTTTTTATAAGATAGTCATCACATAAAGAACATTGAAGCTCCCCTCTTCTTAGCTGGTAGTTAAACACACTAACATCAGTACTGAAGTCTCTTACAGAGCTATAAAGTGAACAAGCAAATTATCAAGGAGGTTAATTACTTCCATGTCATAAGTTCATAAACCTTAACATGCTTCTGCTACAGGGTAGCTGTCACATATTATTTAAAAGCTCCACAGAAGTTTTTAATTTCTATGAAATAAACTAAATCAGTACTGATGTCCATTACAGAGCTACAAAAGCAAAAAAGAAAATAACCAGACAGACTGATTGTTTCTATTTTGTAATTCTTTAAATCTGAAATTACTGCTGCCATGGGGTATGTGTCAGGTAAGACTTTTACTTTTTACTCATTCTTTTTGCTAAGTAGGCCTAGGCAAAGATTAATTACTAAAGATATGTTTGATTTTTAAGAGACAGCAGGAAGAAACAGTTTATCAGAATATATGAAAAATCCACAGGAGCTTTAACATTTTAGTATTTCATGTAAATAATATTCAATCCTACAAAAAGCCAGCACATGTGAAATGTTTGTTTCACTCCAAAGACTTTTTGGTGTTGTTGTTATTTGTGTGTTTGAGTGGCCATGCCTTTGCTGTGGTCCGAGTGTCTGCAGCATCTTCAGGTACTGGAACACCAGCTGAGTTACCTGTTAAAGACCACATTCAAGAAAAATGTAGAACTTACACATTTCAAAGTAATTTGGCTTCAGTAGATCACTTCAAAGTCCATTCAGTCCCTTTTAG
The DNA here is from genome assembly GCA_037902135.1 of Cetoscarus ocellatus. Lineage (NCBI taxonomy): Eukaryota > Metazoa > Chordata > Actinopteri > Labriformes > Labridae > Cetoscarus > Cetoscarus ocellatus. The sequence goes on along the minus strand of JBAMNC010000802.1, from coordinate 1,243,979 downwards.
TATTTCATTTTAGGTAAAATGTACCTTTACTTTATGATATGATGCAAACTAGATGCAATTTTGTCAACCCTGGTTACCTGATTGGAGTCTTCAAAACAGTGAGAATGTTTTAACAAAAGCCCCCCCTCTTTAAGCAGAGACTCCTTATTTTCACTTTTTGCATTCAAGTATGTTATTTAAACATACGCTCCGCATTCACAAATAAAGAAATACTGGCTTAACAAGAGTATCTAACTCTATGAATGAGAAAAAATAAGCAGCAACCCTTAAATTAAACAAGCCTAATGAAAACAGTTGGGAACATGGCACTCAAATCCTCAGAGAGGCACGTTCATCCATGTTGAATAGAGGGGTGGGTGATCAGATTGAGGCTCTTGATCAGGGGATACAGACTCAAGGTTGAAGTGGCATTTATAAATAGTTGTATGCAGGTTTTTTTATTGAAATGTTTTCTATGATGTATTTCAGATAGAAAAACCTTCCACATATTCAATAACTGTGCTCCTGTTTAACATCTGCATCGCCATAGCAACTGATTAAACAGATTTAGAAACAAGGCCAGTTCAGGAAATTCAGGATACATTCAAAGTAGTGTTTCCTCTGAGCACAGATTCATTTTTAAACTCTCTTTTGGCTGTAACAGTGCAAGAAGGAAAATCTTGCAGAGCTGAGTATGTGGGTTGTGTCCATGAAAAATTAACAATGGCTGACTCCAAATAAAGCTGCAACTTGGTTTTGCGGATTACCACCTCGAAGTTGTCCTATCACAAGGCCCCTGTCTAGATCAGTCAAATGTAGCATGCTGATTCTTGGAGCAGACGCCAACGGTTCACTGTAGCAGGGCCCATACTCACCGGTGCTAACAACCAGGTAGCTGATTGCTCAAAACAAGAGTCAATAGCAACAGCAACAAAAGCTGTTTGCCGTTGGCAGAGAAGATTTGGCAATTCTTTTATGGGTACAACCCACATACTCAGCTCTGCTGTGCATCCCACAAATGCATTTTCCTTCCAAATGTGGCCCCAATAAAAAGGGAAACAAACAGGCTCTCCAACGGTACAAGACTTATTGTGAAGAAGCATTGTTACAACAAAGAAATAATCTATCAAACACTTATTTCCTTACTTTTTGTGCAAGTATATTTGTAACATTTACAGTACTTTAAATTGTACATGTTCTTTCAATTAAGGATACATTGCATACATTTTTTGATACAGTAAATTTATCAGTCATGGAATTAACATTTTTTTAAAAGAACAAATATATTAACAATGAGTTTACTTTTTTAAACACAATAAATGTTTGTCCTTGCTACTGGGCAAGAAACTCTTGTCTCCAAAACTGCTACTTTTCAGGGAAAAAAAAAAACACTCCACTACTGAGTGCATCAATATTGCAGAAATCTTTGACTTTTTCAGGGACTATTGGTCACAGCAGGAGAAAGAACTGTTTAAACCTTGGTGGTGATCCAAATCTGGTTACAGGAATTTTTCAAATGATATTTTAACAGAGTGAGATAAGAAGTTTTCCACATTTTTTTCTAATAATTCACAACTTTAACAGATTTTTATTGAATTTGTATGAAATGTTGGTCATTAAAAATGTTAGAAGTGACAAGAATTTGGTGGGGATCCAAACCTGGATGAGGTTCCAGGAATTTTTAAAGGGTTTCCTAACAGTGCAAGATAGGGCAGTTTTGTACATGTTTGACAAAAACTCACCAGACAATTTTGAAATGCTTTGGCGGAGGTTTGAGCTCACAGAGCACTTCTAGTTTTTCCTGTATTTCTCTGCTTGGGCTAAACCTGCTGTGTTTCTATGTTTCAAGCAAAATGATGAAAGTTAATCCAGCACAAAATGAAAAATGTATTTTTATTTTTACCTGAAAGAAGTTCTGGAGACCTTCATCAGTGAGGGTGATTGAAATGGAGAAGATAGAGTAGGTGGTGTTTTGGTCAAAGCCGGATTCACTGTTCCCTCCAAACAAAGCAAGAGCCCAGCACCTACGCAAACAAACAAACAAAACACAATGGTAAACAAATACTGATTTTTATACAAACTCTGACTACTGGTGCACGTTCACACACAACCACAATCTGGAAATATGCATTAAAGCATTTGCATGTAAGTGGAAAGTATGTCTCTGTACGTCTCTCAGTTTTCCACGCTTTGGTCGTGCCTCAGAGGGAGCCAGCACGGCCGTTAGAAAAAATTCAGAATGAAAAAATAAGTCAGACTACTCTGTTATGGCTATGTTCTGCCTTTCTGCCTGTGTTCTGCAGCTTTTCCTTCCTTTTAAAATGAAAAACAACTTGCAGAGATTTGAAACTTCCCTAAGCTGCTGAGAGATTTTCCTCTCTACTTTTATCAGCATGACGACATGTTGTGGTGGTATGAGGATGCACTTCAGGGAGAAGGGTGTTTCTGGAAGTCTGCGCTGTATTACCAACACCAAGAAATAATGTTGACTGCAATGATCAAACAAAGAGTATTCAACCTCTGAAAATGTTCACACTTGTAAAACTAATTGAACCTTTCGTGAAAAAATACATCTGCTGTACCTGCATATATTTATCTGCTGTATTGTATAATAAATGAATCCAAAGCTTCATTAGATTCAAACTCTAATCTCAAATTTGGCTTTTTTAAGATAAAAGAATAGATCGTAATAATTTACAACTCAATTGAGTGCCAAATAAAACTACATAACTACATTTAAAACTCACATAACCCAATCTTAAGTATGTTTGGTATTATGTTACAACAACTCTTATGAAGATTCATTTGTATTTGTGATTAGGTGAATAGGGACAAAAACTAATGTCACATTATCAGGGTGTAACGTTTCCCCTCATTACCTTCGTCTCTCCTTTATTGACAGCAGAGTATCGCAGCTATTTGCTGAAACAGTGAAGAGACACCAGAGGACACAAGATACTGGAGACAATAAGAGACTGAATTAAAGTAAGGGATTTTAGGGATGTCATAAACCCAGGCCAGAGGTTTGCGTTGCAACCTCTTAAACCAAGCAACCAATGACTGAGCGAGAGCTGGTCAAGCTGGCTTTTCTTTTTCTAATTTTGTGGTTAATAATGCTCCATACATTTTCAAAAAGACAGATCTGTACTGCATGTAGGACAGTCTAGTATCCATACTGTGTTAATACAGATAAATGCTGTTGTAACTCTTGCAAAATGTGGCTTTGTGTTGTTTTACTAAAATAAGAAAGGGTATATCTGAAAAAGATGTCTGGATGGAAAAGTATGTTGTGCTAAAACCTGTACGTACCTCTCAGAATTAATGGTGCCCTCACCGACATGCAAGTAACCCATGCCCCTACAACATCCCAGATGCTGGGTTTTGAAGTTTGCATAGTTTTGTTTCTGAATGGTGCTTTTACTTTCAAGCCAGGACTCACCTGCCATTTCCAAAAACAAATTCAAAATGTGGACTCGTCAGAGCCAAGCACACTTTTCCAGTAAATCTCAAATAAGCATTGTTCGGAAAAGTTTGCAACACTTGACTTTTTCTTTTCATGGGAGAGTGTTGAAGTTTCATTTGTAGATGTAGGGACATACAGTGATGCCAATGACAAAGGTTTTCTGAAGTGTTCCTGAGCTCTTATAGTAATATCCGCCATAATACGATGCCAGTTTTTTGACTCGTTGCTGCCTAAGAAATCAGTGGTCACAGGCATTAACTGTTGGTTTAAGAAGTTGCCCTTTGCAATCAGAGAGTACCCCAGATTCTCCGAAACTTCAAACGATATTTTTCACTGTGATGCAATCTCTGAATTCCTTGGAATTTCTTGTTAATGAACATTATTTTATAAACACATGAACCAATACAATAAAATTAGATATTGTATATTACTGCGCATTTCCAAATAAGCAAAAACATTTATCACTTTAAACATTAAATGCCTTGTATTTGAGCATTATTTAATTGACTATAATGTGGAAAGAATGCAGAAATGACTGTATTCTGTTAAAAATTCAATACAAATCCTAAATGGACGTTTAAGCTTAAAGGCATCTGATCAGTGGTAGAAATGCAGTTGGTGTGATTGACAAATCATTCCCCCAGTTTCACTGAGTGGTCCAATTTCAGCCAGCATCTTGACACTCCCTGACGCTGTGATTTTGTGAATTCAATAAAAAAACACCACTCCACTGCCTCAGCAGTTTGCTCCAACTGGGAATTGAGAGTGAGAGTGAGTACACTCAGAAATTTCACTCTCATCATTTATCAACAATTGAAAGAAGCACACACAGTAGAATGGGAATATTCTATTTAAGTGCCACTGATGGCACAGGGACCACTGGATGGGCTCTCAGTACGCTGGGACCATGGAGGGTTTGGCAAATCACTTCACCACTTAGCAACAAGAGGCTGAAATGCTCTTGCACAACACCACATCGACCGCATGTACGAATCACAGTGTCAAGAGAGCAGGTAGTGTAAAGTTTGAAGATTGGGCTTTATCACTCTGAGTGCTAGCTGGAAGCTTCAAAAAGCTCATGTATAACCGGCAAATTGAAGACCTTTTAATTAGGTTTTGGAGAGCCCTCAAATCAGAAAAACAAACAGACAGAGGCAATAACACTCACTTCTTCCTGAGCACCGAGAGGATGCTTCCTGTGCCTTCATGGCCAATCAGCCAAGAGATGTAGTGGAGAGGCTTTACTCTGAAAAAATGAAGAAGGAAGAACATGAAAAGGAGAAACAAAACATTGATGCAATCCTCCTACAATCAGGGTAAAGAATGGCGTCTTTGGCTCATCTAATTCCAGGTTTATATGAAGAGACACCACCATGAAAAATCCAAGCTGAGACATAGTGGTGATGTCTCCATTTTGTTATGAGTCAGAAAAGAACATGGTTTGTACTGAGTTTTAGAATTCTGAACTAATGTCACATTCAGATTCACATTTGGATAAATTTGTCTGTCTTTCTCCCAACAAGGTAATTCATATGCAGCTCACCTACATGCTCATCAAGTAATCAACACCCAGTTTTTACATGTCTGCAATTACAGACTGGCAAACAGTGATGGGTGAGGGAGAGCAAAACAAGTTAAATAAAAAACAAAATAAAATAAATAGAAATGAAGGTAACAGTCCAAGCCGTCAACCATGTCTTTTAAAAGGGCCCCTGTCTGATTTAAGTAACCTGGTGGCTGAAATAATAAAATATTTGGAATAATGGTTTGTTTTATTTAAAAGTACATGGTAATGGGAACCTGAGGGCATTGCTGTAAACTCATCATCATCATCCCGCCCAGGAGCAGAACTGAGCGCCCAACGCCATCAGACTTTACAACAGCGGTGGAGGCCACAGTCTGTCACTGCACTGACCCCACCCCCCCTCCGAAAAAACAAAGTTCTTTCCACACTGAACTTAATTAATATTGCACCGTACTACACTTTAATATTTTTCTCCCGTTCCATATTGTTAATATGTTATTAAATATATTGCACCTTATTCAACAGTATCTCTTATCCTGGTCTACTACTGCACAATACTCCAAGATAAAATTATTTGCACTGTTACATTATACTGTCAAAATAACTGCTGTCACCTATCACACTGGGCCACTTTAACACCACTGTCTCTTACCTCCATGGACTGCACAGAACACCTGTTTTTCCTGAATGACACTTTATTCTGTTAATTTTTATTTCAATAATTGTAAATACCTCTACTTATTCTATTTTGTTTATTCGCTATTTGTAGCTCTACTTATTCTGTTCTATTTCATTTATTTGTTATTTGTACAGTTTATTAATCTACAACTATTATATTATATGTTATTTTATTTCATTAACCTCTACTGCATGCTACTTTACCCTTGTACTTACCCCTGTACTGCTGCAACACCTGAATAAAGGACTATCTTAATCTTAATAAGCCAAAGGAGCCTAATGAGGCTGTCTGATAATGGTCACCGATTTTTAGTTCACCAAGACCTCCCACAGGCATTAAAAGTCTCTTCACCTCAATTAAATAAATAGACTTTTAACAATGCAGCTATTCTGGAGCATCTGAGCTTTGTTTAGCTTACCTGTAATATTTCTCCTGAGGGGGGAGGGCCCAGGTGATGTTCAACGCGTGGACTTTCCTAACAGGGACGACTGTAAACAGAAAGGCGCATCATAAAAATGTTTCTATGATCTGTACAAACAAAGCTGTGAAAACTTTTGAATCTCATCACTTCACATTTATCAGATCTTTCCCAATCAATCTGTTTAACCGTTATCTTTTTGTTCCACATACCATTTTATCTTGCTCTATCATAGTGTGCCATATAGTGTCATACACTGCCATTTAACATTACATTGTATCAAATCAGAACTTTTTTGTCATTTCTTATCCTGTTTTATCTTATCAGATCACTCTGTGTCTTACTGCATCACATTTTACCTTATTATTTACTTAAACCGAATCAGATCTTGTAATTTTGCATCTTTTTGACCGGGAATGTAAAAAATTACATAAAAATTAGCTGTGTGATACTGTATCATTACCGTGTAGTGTATTATCTATCCATCCATGATCTATACTGACTGTCCCTTTCAGGGTTGTGGGGGGTTTGATCCTCACCCAGCTGACATTGGTCAAGAGGCAGGGTACATCCTGGACTGGCTGCCAGTCAATCGCAGGGCCACATAGAGAGACAGGCAACTTGTCACACTAACACCCATACCTCAGGGCAGTTAAGAGTCACCAATTAACCTAATGGGCATGTCTTTGTTGGTCTGTGGGAGGAAGCCGGAGTGCTCTGAGAGAACCCACACGTGCACGGAGAGCACATGCAAACTCTGCACAAAACAGACCCTGACCAAAACGGAATTCAAACCAGCAACCTTTTTTTCTGTGAGACACGTGCACTACCTGCTGCACCATCATGACGCCCAACAATGTAATATCTACGTCTTAATTGTATTGTATTTTTTTACTGTAGTACAACCTTAAAGCACTTGTTGGCAGCTCACATTCATCCACTTGACTTGTCATTTATTTCTCTACCAAAGTTTTTTGCCACTGTTTGTCTGATAGCACACACTCTTCAAACACTGATGAAGAGATTTTAATGACATTTTTAGGAAACGCTGGTCATGACACAAGGAAGAAGTGGTAATCTGGATGCGGATCAATTCATTTTTGAAAGGATTTGTTAACATTACGACAGGTCAGATTTTCACATCATCTTGAATAAATCAATAAGTTCTCAACAGATTTTGATGACATTGTCGGGGAATGTTTGTCATGGCACAAGGGAAAAGTGATTTAGTTGTAGTAGGGATCAAAATCCAAATGCAGATCAGTTTTTGTTAAGATTGTTTGATAGGGCAATTTCCCATATTTTTAATAATAACTCAAACTTTTCTATTTTGCAGATATCAGCATCTTTATTATTCATTTTCTTATCACTACTGTTATTATTTTTCACCGTTATCATTACATACAACCAATGCTTTTCTTCATATTTGTTTGACTGTCTTCGTTTTCCCTATCTGTATCCGGTTTACTTTTTTCTGTTGCATCACTTCAATTTGCCTTTTCAAATATCTATGTTACTTTGCAGTTCTACTCCTGTAAGGTTTTGTACTAATAAACCTTTTTACTAGTTAATTACTTACATCCATTTTGAAAAATACTTCTATTCAGATACAAAAATCAGCCTGATTCCCATGTGATGGAGGTAATTAAACCACTGCGCAACTGTCCTAAATTATATGAGTTTAATATGTTTCTTACTTAATAAAGGCCGACTGAAATAGTTTTCTAAAATTGCTGAGATTATGTTTTGTGGGTAAACTACCCGATAAATAGCGCACACTGTTAAATAAACACATAACAAGCTCATAAATTTGCACGACAATAGCATGAGGCCTATCAGCCTATCTCTTTGGATCACCTTGTGCCTGTCTTCCCTAATCTCCTGCTGTTTCCTCATGGACTGTGCCCCTCTCCTCTGTGCAGTCTTAAAACTGTTCTGGACTGTGACAGAGCGCCCTGCTGCTGCTCTCCCACTCTGATGAGGGAAATATGAAGCTTGATCAGATGCTACCGAGCTGCTTGATTGATAAAATAACTGAGCTCCTGAAAAGCTGTTTGACTCAAACAACGACCCAACCACAAAGCTACTGGCAAATGTGATTAAGTTGCAATCTTCCCTATTTAATGTGACATTACTGCCCATCACTGAGTAAGGGACTGTTTCACCTCCCATGAGCGAGTATTTCAATGTAAGATCCGCAGTTAAGTGGGCCCTTCGAAAAATTTGTCAAATTTTCAACAACCTTTAACCGTAGCTCATCCCATGGCATTGTATTATATTCTGTCAGATGTTATTTTATCACATTACTTTGTATCATATTGTATTGTGTTGTAAAGCACTGATTAGTTAAGAACTAAGTCTAACCGTACTGTACTGTACAACTGTACAATACTGTTCTTTATCCTACTGAATCCAATCTTATCAAGTATCACTCTATCATATTGCATTGTATTTAATCACATTACATCACATCCTTTCCAATCAGATCATGTATTGCTGAATTGCATTATATTCTTATGGTTTTGTGACACAGCTTATCTCATTCCTCGCTGCGGTATAGTACAGTATTGTCAATTACCAGTTCTTACCATATTTTGTCACATTTTACACACTTTCTTTTATGACTCAACTGTACATTTCTTTTGCCTTCTGAAAAAGTGAACTTCTGAGAAAGTCTAAAATATAATCAAATATAAAACTTGTTTTCTGCCTTCCTGCCCTTTTAAGCCACCTCCTCACCCTTCAGACTTATTCAAACTTCTGCCCCAGTCAAACTTTCACCAGAAGAGCTCATAGAAGTGGGGTAAAATTGATCAGTACCTCTGTAGAGCTTGTTGAAGGCTGGTGTGTCAAATGGATCCAACATATCAGAGAAATCTGGCTTTGGAAGTTTACTGTAGACCAGAGGAGAAAGAAAACACTGAAGATTAGTTTCTCCCATTGTTAAATCCTAAAATGTCATTTTCAAATGTTGTAATCTTGAAAAAACAAATTAAGGCTTTGGAAAATTCAATGAGCTCAAACACAGAAAAAAATTTCATCAACCCATTCAAGAGCATGTAATCCTTTAATCAAATAAACACTGAATCTGGAAGTAATGTGATTTTCACAACACATCTTTATGCAAGCTTGCTCTGAAAAAAGGAAAGAAATCTGCTGCAGGGAGCTTAAAACTAACAGAAGTGGAATTCTGCTAAAAAAGGAAGTAATTCAGCTCGACTTAAGGATAAATGATCCCTTTCAGGTGTATGATGTAGAATAAAATGAATGAAAAGAGATGAAAAGAGCAGAGAAAGAGACAGGGGAATGCTTGACATTAACATCTGAGCAGAGTCTCAAAGGACATTCAGTCTCAGTCTATATCACACCCGCTCCTCATCATCACAGTGACTGAAAGCCTCTTCAGTACTCACTTGTTTGGCACCTTGCTGAAGATCTCTCTCACCCACTCCTCCAGAGTGTCCAGCCTCTCTGAAGGACAGAGCAAGTGAAGGAGGAGAAGTTAGAGTTCAAGTGCGGCTCAGTAATTCTGGCTGAAAACTTGTAATTCTGGGTTTGGAGGGAGGACTCCATTCAATACAGACTATTTGTTTTGAAGCAGCTGGAGTGCTGACTGCAGCTACAGTCAGAGCAGACTTATTTTCAAATGTATGATTCAACATGTGTAAGAAGTCAGACTTATCTGTAGGGAATGTTATGATATCAAATTCTACACAATACACTGGAGGACTCAGGGCTCATAAACGTGCTTAGTTAAAGCGTACATGCACAAGAAACTGCTACAAAATCATCATAAATCATTTTTTCCTGTTTTTTTCTGCATTGCTCTCCCAAGCCACTTGAGCTCTGCTCAAAATTACTAATAATTAAATCACTTCAGGATTTTAACCATTTAAATGACACTTTGAATAAATGTTACCTCTTGTTTTATCAAAAAATAACACAAAATTACTTACTTATTACAGTCCTGGGGGGTGGCATTGATGGTGATTTGAGTCTTGGATATGTCAAAAAGTAGCTATAACATTGATTTCATTGCATTAGTATTTTAATGTGGAGTCAGATTTGAAATTGTGCACCCTTGGGTGACCCTCAAGCCAAAAATGTACACCCAAATAACATGCTATAATATTATACAAACATATTTTTCTGTGCTTTTTTCCTGCATAAACCTCTCAAACCACTTCAGCTCAGGGCTACACAATTTTCAATCATTTTCAGGATTTTAACCTTTTATATGCCAGTTGGAATACATGTATGCTTGTTATGCTGCACTCACTTCTGCACAAGCTTTTGAAAATCTTTTGTGAGCCTTTGATTTGGAATAAGAGCAGCTCTGTCAGCCGCAACTTGTTCTAAATGCAGATGCAACTTCTAGGCTTCTGAGATATGTTAATGCAGCTGCCATCTTTGACATAGAAAGGCATGGTACATACTGTAAGTAAGTTTATGAAAGCTGAAGGTTAATCCATAATTAACTTGTTCATAAATTGCTAAAATGTGAATTAATGTTATCAGCTCACTGTTTTGGGCTGTTGCCAAAATTTTGCTTTGATAATATTGCTCAGGTTTGTTAACTGGAGAATGAAATTAAGATTTTTTTGTTCTCTTTATGTTTCTTTATCTTTTAACTCTTGACTTGTTCCTCTGTCTGTTTAAAGAGAGTGTTTCTTAAAATTGAAGAGATGGAAAGTACTTTATCTGTGAGTGTTGTCCTGCAAAATTAAAACATTAAAAAGTACTTCTTTTTCTGCCACTTGTTGCTTGTAGAAGTCATATTGTACAGCCATATTAGATGTTCCATTAATCAATATCAGTCCTCTCCATCTTATAATCATTGGAGATATTAATGTTCATACCTGACCAATCTCTCTTTTCATGGCTGTTATAAATCACTCCACCATAATAAATACCTTTACAACCATATACTAAGGAGGACCCTCTTAAAAACCAGATGCCATATCTTAAGGCTAACCTCAAATAAAACTTAATTCAATAAAGACAAATATGAAACAGATAAATTTACGATTTGGTTCATGGACCTGTTGCTATCATAAATTCTTATTTAAGTCTCTTTGTCTTTGCCTAAATCCCTACCTCCACCCACTGACACTCCCAGCAGGGCTTCGGTGGATGGCTGTTCAACAGGAGTCTGGGTCTGCTCAGGATTTCCTTTTGCTTAACAGAGGATTTTTTCATGCGACTTTAACTGTTCAAAACTTTGGCAAAGTGCTGTACTCATGGTGGATTGAAGCTGGGTTTGAAAGTATGTATGTATGTGTACGTATATGTGTACAGGTATGTGTATTTTTAGATATGTACATATAGCTGCATACATTTATAAAATGAAGAGTATGGCTTTGACCTGCTCCTTTATTAAGTGTCCTGAGATAACATTTGTTATGATCTGGCACAATACAAAAATAAAGATGGTTTGTTTGAAGATTGATCGTTGATGTGTTTTACTCTTTCAATTACAATGTCAAATCATCCTTAATTATTATCTGCAATTATTTCATTATGGATAACTACCCTGTGCAGATGTTGAAAAATGTACTTGGAAGTCATAAGATGTGATTTATAGTCTGTATTTTCTTCTAAAATAACCATTCATTGTATCACATTTCATTTTGTAACTTTATATTACAACTGGCAGGCTCCATCTTCCTGTGTGGTATTCAAATTACACACACAAAAGAATCACTGACAAAGATGGACGCATGTTTATCTGATAAAAGCTTCCCTTTTAACCGAGCTCCCTACCACACTGCAGGCAGGATCCCTTTTTGGAGAAATTAACACTTGTCTTTTGTGCGAGCGTTCTTCCCTTGAAGTAAAACACTCCTACTCGGCACAGCATGATGGAAAAAGGCCAAGTATTGACTTGATTCTTTCATAAAACAACGTGGCATGATGAATCCTTCCAGCTCCCTTTGTTTAGCTGATGAAGAAGCTGCTCAAGGAGAGTTTTCTGCAGACAGAAATCAATACTTCTGCCATTACAATTGAATCTTCTGCGTTTTTCAAACACAGTGGCTTGTATGGCTAACCATAGTTGCTGCAGAAATAACAGGGAATCCTGAAAGATGTTGTTTTAAGCTGTAATAGTTGTTATTTCTTGGTTAACATTGCTTTGTATGTTGATTAAGTATGTTGTATTGTATCGACTTAGCTCACTTAGAACCTCACCAGCACAAAAAAAAGAGTTCAGTGGAGGAAAGTCTGGTAGTCTAGCCTTCACTGTGAATATCCTGCAGGCATATCAGAGAATGAGATGATCCCCTCTCTGTTCCATTTATCTCCAAAGGTAGTTACACAGGTGAAACAGAAGCATGCAGCACAGCGTTGTTGGTGTGTGCATGTCTGACTGTGTGTTGTCATGCTGTGAATACATAAGGAAAGGACACTTCATGTGGAGGATGTAGTGAATGACTCACCGGCCTTGATTAGCCTTATCTGATGTCAAATGAGGAAGATCATATGGGGAGACACGTGAGAAGAGAAACTATAGAAGATCCTTTCACACTTGCACATTCACGTCTTCACACCTCACACACTAACAGATTTTTGTGCCGACTAGCCACACCGATTATCCTCAACTAGAGCAGACTGGGGAAGATTTGCCAACTGGGAACCATGGGTAAAATCTTGAAGTTTGTCCTTAGCTTGAGACTGTACAAGCTTAACTTTAAGTATGTATATTAACACTGATTATTATTAACATTTACAAATAATTGTATTAAATAACATAAAATGTAGTTTAGAACAGATATACTGCGAAGAAGCTTATTGTATGGGTATACTTAGTTATGAGATGGATGATTATGAATTGAGTAGTATACAATTAAATAAGTATGTATATGTACATACTGTATATATAATATGTAAATATATATATAATATTTACATTTACATTTTCTGAAGCGCTTACTTATTGTAAGTATGTTTTGTTTGTTCTCTAGGAGGTTCATATGAAGAATGGGGTTGTGCCAACAGAGATTTATTTTTCTGTGAAGATTTACTGCAGTTTGTAAAACGAGGCTACTACCCATGAATTTATATTGTTTCCATGAATAATGACAGCTGGTAATGAATTATAATTTAATATAGTATTGGATCTGAATTGTAAAGAAGGTGCAGGACTAGATAATCTCTTTGCTTCATTTTTCATTAAACTTGACGAAGTGTTGACATACATATGCACATACTCAAGTGTGTAAATTTATTTGATGGACATGTACAGTTGTTTGGTGCACATATTAATTACTTCACATTGACTCTGTTGTTTGTTTGTTTGTTTGTTTGTTTTTAAGTTTGAGACAAATAAAGAAAGAAAAGAAAAGAAAAAAAAGGGCCTGCAACATGCACTCCAGCTAATGGAGAATGTAATGTATGGACAAATTACTTCCTCTTTTCAAAAGGATAAATATGTGAAACCCTTTACTTACAAAACCTTCACTGGATTCTAACTGGAGTCATTTAAACTAAAAATACTCTCTATTGGACATTTCTTGAAATTAAAACAGTGGTTGTTAAATATCACAGTGAGGGTAATTTGAGTTCCTGTCATATTTTTAATTTCTTTATTAGCAGTTAATTGTCATCTTGTCTTTAAATACAGCTTCTAATAGTTCTCAGTTGTATGAAGATGATTATTTTTCTCAGTTCAAATATCCACACTTCTTGTCATTATTTGTAATTGGTAGTAAATTAGCTGTGTGATATCATCTGAGAGAAAAACACAAAATTGTGTTAAAAAATCCTAATTATAGAGCTTGCTTCTGAGAAACACAATGTGACATTATTTAGGACTTATTAAGCACAGCTGGTTGAGCATGGACAACATAAATCAATATTAAAGCTGGAAGAAATTATTGTTTAAATAGTCCATTAATCTACAGATTGCTTTTTCTGTTAATCAATTTTTCCTTTATATTACTTCTATCAGAGGACTAACAGACTGCTCTCATGATGTTCAAAGATTTGTCTGACCTTTAGACTGCACTGCCAGAGTCATGTAGTGGGCGGAGTAGTGTTTCTTCCAGAAGGCACGAAGCCGCTTATAGACATTGATCTTCCTCTTCTTTGGCTCATGCTTCAGCGTCTCAGCATTACCTGTTGTTGATATTATGAGAAACCGATCAATCAGGCAGCAAAACACCTTAGAAAATATTTTAGCGAGGCAGGACTACCGGCAAGAAAGGAGACTTGGCATCAGCAGCTCCTGTTTGTTATTGCTGAATGCACCCCAAGGAGGCCCCGTGTGTATTAAGTGTCCCAGTGGCTGTGTTTACCAAACTCACCCCAGCAGAACTTGCCCATGGGGTGTCCAGGTTTGGCCAAACTGCCAAACAGCATCTCCTTCCTGTGGGAGTCTGACGGCTTAGCCAGCTGGTACTCTGACAGACAGAGGGAGAGAGAGAGACAGAAAAACTGGAGACGACAGAGAAAGACGAAGATCAATGGTGTGTAAAAAAGCTGCGTGAGGAGAACTCGGCAAAGCAGCTGATAAAAAGTTTAACTCCAAATGAACCGGAGAGGAATTTACTTCACAGCGTGGTGGAGTTAGACCACGAGACTCACCACTGTCGACTGCCTCCACCTCCCTATCGATGGCGTCTCGAATCATCAGGGGGCAGATGAAGAACTGAGCCCACCTGTGAGGTTGACAAGACAGAAGTTATAATCAGCGGCCACATACGAGCCAGAGACACGGGTTGGACCGAGATAATCAGATGTAGACAGTGTAACACCGCGGACAGCAGCTTAATGGCGGGCGGCTGATTGAACCTGTTATGAGTTGTAAAACAGCAGGAATCACAATAACACCATGTCCTAAAACATGGAAAGGAAGTTTTATTTCGAGTCTGTCGTTCCTTTCTGAGGCACTTTGGGCTGCATTCTTTTATGAATGAAAATTTGAAAGATGGGTTAAGTTGAGCTCAGTTGTCATGAGTCAGTATGCTGATACAGGTTGACATATCATGATTTTCAAAGGCACGAGTTAAAACTGTGACTTTGAGGTTTCTGTTTTTTTTTTTAACAATTAATGTAGTAAGGTCTTGTATTAAATTATATAATGGCAACATTAAAGTATTTCTGTTGCTGTGACAACCAATAACTTGTTGCCAACTATATAGGCTAACGGACATCTTATCCATGGTGGGTAACAGTTAGACTTTGGAAAATGAAAAATAAAGGATGCTACTGTAGTAGTTGAGTCGAGGTGATGATGGCATGTAGTAGCGTTTTGGTGGCAGAGAATCAGAGTTATGAACAGATGTGGGCTATGTTTATGAGTTGGAAGAAGGTGGTTTCAGTAGCTAGGTGACATGCTGATTGAAGGTGACCTGATTGTCAAATATGATGCCAAGCTCACAGATATGGGTGGAGGGAGTGAGGGTGGAGTTATCAGTTGTATGTACTCTAAAAATGGGTGGCCATGAGTCTCCACAACCTTGACCTTTGTCCACTGACCTTTTAAACGTAATGAGTTAAACCTTAAGTAAGAGTAGGCACTGGTGCAAAGTTTGATAAAATACTTAAATATTAGATTCTACGGCAAAAGGTGACTACGTGGCTCCTTTGCTTGACCTTTGACCATCAAAATGTGTAGAGTCCATCCTTCAGTCAGGGAGGACATTTTTGCTAATTTTAAAGAAAATTGCTTTAAGTCAATTTGAGACATTGCATTTAAATATCACATTCACAAGCAAAGGATGATTATGAGGCTCCATGACCTTAACTTTGTTCCATGACCTCCAAGGTCTAACCAGTTCATCATGAAAGATACAAATTATAAGAAAATCTCTTAAACTGAAAACACAATGCCACAGTTCCCTGATGTCAGCAATGTGGAGGCACATATAGGTCACATTTATTGAATGCTTATATCAATACATCAAAGAACACCTCACTTTATCTTAGAGAACGTTAAACACTTTGCTTTTAATAATTTGCTTCACATGATTTTTTTTCTGCAGAAATAGTAACACTTGGGGTGCTGGTTTGGTGGATTTGTAAGCAACCAGGTGAATCCCATATATATGCTTCTGCCGGCCAGGGTTCGACTCCAGACTGTCCTCCTCCTACTCTCTGTTGCCACCTTTCACAAGCCTATCCACAGTCACCCTCTCCTATCAATAAAGGCACGGGATGCCCGAAAAATAATCTTAAAAAAAAAAAAAATAAAAAAAATAGTCACACTTAGAGGAGGTAAGGGTGGCACATCAATAGTTCTTCAATCATTGATAAACACCAGACACCCAGCGTAGTCTGTAATGGGATACTTGAATCACTGCCCATCAAGACTGATAAAATTAGAGAAAAGATGTTTGATGCTAAGTCAGACCCACACTCTGGTGATCAGCCTGTTATGCAACAAAACAGGCAAGCAGCAGACAAGTCACAGCGGTAAACAGATAAAGCAAACACTTAAAAACATGACAGTGTGTTTCCTCAGTGGATTCCTTTCTGTGTCTTTCTTCAGAGAAATATTAAGATGAGTCTTCCCATGATGTTTCCAAAGAGCTATCAACTCCCACTTTGTCAATAAAAACTGTTTTTACAAGTTTATTGTGATTGTTTTTCTTTATTTCCTTGTGTTTCGTATTTGTCTGAGAATCATTTGTCGGCTATTAAGAATTCAGCTCCTTGCTGCTCTGCAAACAAAGAAACTTCTGATCCGTCTTTACCTGTCAAGAGCCTCTTTGAAGTTTTTCCTCTGTATGTCAAACTGGAAGACCGTCCTTTCACAGTCAGTGGAGGCGTTGTCGCTCCCACCGTGCTTCTTGAGGAAAGCATCAAAGCCGTTTTCTGAGGGATACTTCTCACTGCCCATGAACACCACTGGGACAAAACAAGAACAGAAAAAAGGAAGAGAAAATAAAAAAAATATATAAGGACTTTGAAGGTAAAATCAGCCACAGCTACTTGGGTATGTACCTTGCATTTGTGGTTTTGTTGACTATGAGAAAAGCAGGGCCAAACAGACAAGTGGTATTGTACTTCCCACAAAGCCACAGCACATTTTTTCAAGCTGCACAGATATCTCTAAATACCCCTGTTAACGTTTTGTGACAGTTTTGATGACAGCTGTAAGAATAGCAAGGCTCTATTTTCAAACAGACCCTTTAGGAAGGAACAATGTTCAAAAACCACATCGATAGAGGAGAAAGATAGAGCAATTTCTCCACTGAGAGTCACATCAGTCAGACAGCATGCAATTCACAAGATATGTGGCATTTCAAGAGAGAGGAGAGCAACTCCTGCTGTTATTGGCCTGGAAAAAACTTCAGTGCAACAAGTTCCTGCGTGCTGTCCCTGTGGCTTGTTGGAGGATATTCTGGGAAATGTCACAAATTATTAACCGTAGTAAAGGGAGACAAACAGGTTAAGGGGAAGAGGGTGCAATGAATTATTTAAAATAGCAAAATTACCCCCAGAATGCATTAAATGTGGTAGCTGAGTTTGCCCTTGTCTGAGTACAAAACAAAACAGGTTGTTTTGGGGTACTGAACAGACTCCTTCGCAACATTTTTGATGCATAATTTAAGGCTAAGTATAAAAAAAGTGAAATTCATGGCTTTAGAGGTGCAAGCAAACAATGTCAGTGAGCTTGTGAGGGAACAAAGATCAGTAAAGGGCAGAAACAGAGTCAATCTACTTGGGTGCTTAAGCTACTTCAGTACTCTTTCGAACAATTGGTAAAAAAAAAAGATGTTTATTTCCCCCCTTCACCTCCCTAATACCTTTGTTTACTTTCTGAGCTTCCTCACCCCCTTCTTGATTAAAGCCCAATCACACATCAAAAGCAGATGTTGAACAATGATGAGAGATTTCATCATTGTTGACTTCCTTTCACTGAAGTTTTCAGTGAAAGGAAGTTCCCGTGGTCAAGTATTTAGTCAGTTTTACCTCTTGCATCTGCAGCTGGTCTCAATATTAAGACACCATTTGAGAACGAAAGACGACTGCTCCAAAAAGGGTGCCTCAGTTCGTACAACAGAAGTCCGGGTCTGAGGAGGAAGCAGCTGGAGCCGACAGAAATGAACGTGCAATTGAGGGTAGTGAAGGTCAATGAAGGTCAACTCCTGGTGGGGTTATCATACCTGTCTGCTTTTTTTATGTTTGATTTTGCTAATTTGTTCCCCCCATAAATCCCAGTTCAACTAAAACAAATACTTTTTGTTGCACCAACCTGAAGTCTCCTTGGCTGTTTGAGCATTCTTACTTGATGTTTCCATGATGACAGCCACTTTCTATTAAAGCAACTCCCTGCAATGATGCATCACCATCTACAACCCCCAAGTCCAAAAACACCCATTTTTACACAATCTGCACATTGTTCCACTCAGAAATACACTATGCTTGGGTGGTATGTGTGCCTGTTGGGGGATGGGGTTGTCCCTCCCCTCTATATCCATGGGTTTTTTTCTGCTCTTTTGGCATTAGTCTATTCATCAGGAAGATTGTCTTATCAAGTCTTTCAAAAAAATGTAAACTGCAAACAGACAACAGATGTCTTGTTGCTCAGTGCAGCACTGCAAGCCAACTGTCCACACTGCATCCATTAAAGGGAAAGGTCGGGATTTACCAAGTGGGGCTGTATGAAGTACATGGCACCAGCCTAAGCATCAGCTACAGTGAGGGTAGTCATGTCTGTGTCTGTACAGAAACAGTCTTTAAACAATTGCTGAGTGTATAGAGATTCACATGGTCTGCTTTAGAAGCACTGTTATCAAAACTGGACAACAGTTCATCATTGAAAGAAGAACAAAGTACAATGAAAACATGGAAAAAGATGCTTTCACTCCTTTCCTGATAGGTTTTGAGGAGACATTTTTTTAACAGATCAACCCACTTTCTATGGGCCGATGCCCAGATGGATTGGTGATAATACATCCTGTGTAGTATTTATTGAACTGTCTATGTAGAGTGTCAGGCTAATCTTTAACAACATCACGGTCAAGTTTCTTCTCTTAGACAAAGACCCCTGACCCCTGTGATCCGCCCCTGCTCTCCTCCCGTAAACTCTTACACAGTTTGTGCACACACGTAAGGAGTCGGAAAAAGGAGAAGGGGAATGTGTGTTTATGGATTAATCTTCACAAATAATCTTGTTGCTTATGGTTGATTTACTCAAACATTATGAACCATCTTCTAAAAAGTTGGGTTTGGTTGACACAAAACAGAGCTCACAAGGCCACAAACACCAGCACACTCTTATAGATGACAGATAAACAATCACAGCTGCATGCTAATGCTATTAATGCACTTTATACTCAGTCAGACCATAGATCAGCAGCACAATAATGAACTGCTATGACCAGGAAACACACCTTGTGACAGAGTGCTACTATAGCACATCGTCCATACTTTTAACATGGAAAAACAAGCAATTAGTTATGTTGTTTGTGAAATCAAATACATTTCTTACAATAATAATGCATGTGAAAAGACAAAATAAGTGCACTGTGTCATGTGGCACAGTAATTGTTTAATCTTGATTGTTTTGTTCTCTTAAATGGTGGAAGCAGTAAATGTAACTGAAACTGAACTTGAAACTTGATCAAATGCCCAGCCCTACTGAGCATACAGAAATATTAACAATGACCTTGTTGGTCAATTTTGTTCATTTGTGTTTAAAAACATTGTTACCATGTCTACGAATGCATATTGTCTGTAGGGAGTGAGAAGCAGCTCTGTGCGTGTTTGAGGACAGTGCAGTTAAAGTCAGCCTTCAGAGGCCTCTAGAGGGTCACAAAAACAATTCTTGCATGCAGCTGCTTTAAATATGATAAAATAACTTTCTGAAAAGCCATTTATGTAATTATAATTTGTTTATCATTTATATGATATGAATGGACAAATATAATCATATACAAAGAATAAGAAAAGAAAGATACAAAGAATGTATCTAGACTTTTTTTTCCCAACAACACTCACTCATTGTGAAAACGTTGAAATGTTGTAAAAAATTATGTATTTATAAAGTCAACCAGTTATTTACCTCTGATATTTCACTGAGCAAATTTTCCTAGCACTGGAGTATAATTTGGCCATTAGCATTAATAACTCAAACAAAGAAGCTGTTCATTTTGTCCATTACTAGCAAAGATTTTCAAATAAAAAGACTTCATCCTCTGTGTTTTTTACTCACTGTGTTCCAGAAAGTGAGCGAGGCCGGGGAGGTCACTGGGGTCGCTGAAGCTGCCCACCCCCACACACAAAGCAGCAGCAGACTGAAATACACAAACACACAAACACACTTATGGGTGCCGCATGAGGTTGATTATGCTAGTTTTTTAGGAACAGGTGTTGTTAGAAAGCGCGTGTATCAAACAGCACTAAAAATAGTTTCTCAGTTTGTGCTGACAATCCTCATGCATAAATAATTTCTGCATATGTAATTTCAGCACTTTTTAAGCTCCACTGTGACTGAAATTTATTTTTAAGCCTTTTCTGAAACAACAAACACATCACTGAAAGAAATGAATGAAGTGCCACACTCTTCTCCTTCATACCTGTTTCTCTGCGTTTCTTCTCTTCTTGCTGCCCTCGTCATCATCCTCACCATCGCTGCCTTGCTCATCGTCCTCCTCCTCCTCAGACTCATTCTCAGACTCATCATTATCCTCTTCCTCTTCTTCTTCTTCTTCTTCTTCCGAGTCGTCATCTTCAGATGCCGCCGGGCCGCTGAAGTCTGAGATAAGTAGAGCTCGCAGCCCATTGTCCAAGATGATGTACCTGAAGGGAGGGAGGTCAAATGTCAAACAGCTCAGGGCCTTTGGGAAACAGTGTTGCTTTACAGTTTGTTTCCTCTTATTTTAAAACAGGCTATTAAGTACACCAGACTGCATCTCCCACCCTTTGAGACTCTCTTGTTGTACGCTTCTTCGCAGCATATTTCTTTGTGAACGCTCCGCAGAGGCCCAAGGCACTGGTGTGTGCTTATAGCATGAAATCGTCTCAACACGACACAATAACGCTGAGAGAGAAGAGAGGCTTGATATCTTTTTTAGATCTGGGTTAGTGGATCTGGGTCATTTTCTCAACACCTTCTAGTTCTAGATAATTTCCACGCTGCATGTAAAATCATGTTATAATAATGACTAAGACTAAAGAACAAAGTAGGAGCTGTGAGACATATAACCGGGTTATGGTGTAATGCTGTGCTAGTGTCTCAGTAAGGTCATAAAAAATACACATTATAAGTTTGTTACACATCAAGGGACCATGCTATTAACCACCAGACCAAATTTCAGTATTGAAAATATCTCTAGATATATGACATTATGAAGTCTATGCTATAGCACAGTGGAGCATGTCTGTCAAATGCCCTAAAACCCCACCCACTCACAGGAAAGACTGTCCCCTTGTAAAAAAAAAGACGCAGAAAAGAAGATGGGGATTCATGTCTGTTCTATCAGACTTGACATGTCTGAGCTAGCATCAAAATTACATTTATGTCGTGGCAGGCAAGTGGTTTCTTTAAGTTTCTGCTACTAAATACACTTCATTTCCTGGCATTGCTCATTCAAAATAAAGGTTTTGCATGATTACATGCACAGAACTTTCTTGTGACCTCTCTTTAAGGAACATTGGGTTCTTGAATTAAAAAACTATTTTTAATGTGGCACTGCAGTGATTACGATACCTTTACAGTGTTTACTGACACAAAAAGATTCTTTTCATCACTCTAGACTTAAAATAATCAAGCCAGCAAATGAATGAAAAACCTATTCAATCCTCCAAACATTGGTATTTCTGTGTCTGATTAGAAGTTTTGTTCCTTTCCTATGTTTTTAATCCTGTTTTGTTTAGAGGTATGAAAGGTGAAATAGTCTTCAATCAGACATCACAAGTTAAACAACATAGTTTTTAAAAAAGAGTTTCAAGAAATATCTAATGTAATCAAGACTCTATAAAAAGTTTGTACATTGTATAAGTGAAAGAGATGTCCTGAAAATCGTGTAATTCTCTTTTAGAATAAATTTAAGCTGT
This sequence comes from Cetoscarus ocellatus, assembly GCA_037902135.1. NCBI lineage: Eukaryota > Metazoa > Chordata > Actinopteri > Labriformes > Labridae > Cetoscarus > Cetoscarus ocellatus. Next base: position 1,221,910 of record JBAMNC010000802.1, on the reverse strand, counting down.
TATTTCAATATGCACTGTTTTATGTGGAAACATTCATTCATAAAATCGTGTCAGATGGTAATTTGTTAATTGATATACCGTACACATTTCCTTGTCTATGGGCACCTGAGAGACTATCTTAGTGATTGTCAGAGGGTTTATCTTGTTTTCTTTATTGCTGTTTTCATAACATTTTGAATTTTGGTTTTGTATTGTGTGGACTCTGTTTAAATGTGGGGACCCCAGGAAGAGCAGTTGCTACTTTGGTAGGATCTAATGGGGTCCAAATAAATAAATACATGAAATCCTGAAGTCTGAATTTATTTAAGTTGCTGCTGCCAAATGTACTTCATTTCCTGATATTCTTTCCATCCATTATCTTTACCGCTTATCCCTTTCATGGTCGCGGGAGGCTGGAGCCTATCTCAGCTGACATTGGGCGAGAGGCGGGGTACACCCTAAACCAGTCACCAGCTGATCACAGGACCACATAGAGAGACGGACAACCATTCACTCTCACACTCATTCCTAAGGGCAATTTGGAGTGACCAATCAATGATTTTGGTCTGTGGGAGGAAGCTGGAATGCCCAAAGAGAACCCACGCATGCATGGAAAGAGCATGCAAAGTTCACACAGAAAGGCCCTGCCAGGATAAATATGTGAAACCCTATTTATATTTATATAACAGTGTTGTTTATGTAGATTCCAAATAGATACTTTTGCTATTGCTATTTTTTGGTTCGGAGAATCATTACAGTACGTACCCCCGAAAGTAATATGGTTACTGACGGCATGATAGTCCATCTGGAATATTACATCTAAATTATGAATAATCATTTAAATTCCTTATTGTAATTTTTTTGTGAAAATCAGATGACTTATGTCTTGTTGCAACGGTTTCATAAAGGTATCAATTGTTTATTAAAGTTGAATAATATAAAAAAAAAACATTTTTCAGGATTGGCTGCATTTGTGAATGCTAACAGAGGGAGTTTTCACCCAGACTTGACAGAACGTTCCCTGTTGGACCATTAATAAGTTTCTCCTTACACACCCCTCCATTGCCAGACAGGCACACTGTAAGATAACGTCCTCCTGTGTAAATTGCCCTGCGTCTTTCTTTATGTCAGAGGTCTGATCACACAGGTGTGTGCAGCATAAAGACTAAAATGGGCCATTTTCAGAGATAATTTGAGAATATAAACCCATACTTACTTGATCAATAGCACTAGCGCCTGCCCTTGGCTAACATTCTCCTACATGAATGACTATGCAAAGTCCAATACCAAAAGGTGCAAAAATTAGTCCAAAAATGTGTAAGTAAGTTAGCATTTTAGCACTTCTTGTCCCCAACGTCCTAGTTCAAGGCAGCTTTAGAACAACTTTTAGGATGAATAACTGAAATGGTGGTCCGTGGTAAACTCATGCATACGAGATCTGAACATTTAATTTTGCTGCATTGCCCTGCTTTTGATTTTAAAGTGTTATCGAGAAGTTAAACGAATGGTTGCTAACAAACTGCAAACAAGAACTACAGAAACTGGCAGGGATCCAAATGCAATCAATTCTGCATATTTTTCAATAAATTCTACTTAATACACCAAAGCCACAGCCATGAGGACCAACTTGATCAGTTCATTAGATTAAGAGAAAATTCTAAAAACAAGATGCTACAACTTGGTGTTATGTGTTGGAAGTGTGGCTGTTGCTTCTAAGAAGAAGCACTCTGTTGTAGTTCCAGAATACAAGTTAATAGCAGCTTTTTACACTCGCTGATTCGGTTTAAGCTTAAAAAAAACTTTTGAAAGTTAGATTTGTTCATGAAGATTGACACCGATGATGAACAACATGCAAGTTCCATGAATTTTTGCTTGCCACTTAACTTATTATCAGCAGTGATCCGAGAACACAATAAAAAATCCCATAGACTTCTGTGGTGAGTTCCACTTGATCTCTTAAGTCGGATCGTCCAAGTTGTAAATTAGATACATCATTGGGACTTCATTTGGTCTAAATTTTCTACTGGGAGGTTGGAAGTTCTTCAGGTACCCCGACTTTACTAGCTTGTAGCTGGAATGTGTTTAACTGGGATGTGGCGTAATTCCTATTTCCAGCATCTGAGTTCAGAGGTAAATCGAATGTACCACAAGTCAAGGGAGCATGCCATGTTAACTTCCTGGTTGGCCTAAAAAATGTATCATCCCAGCACCACTCTGTTGACTTCTGCACAGTGCTAACTTTACAGACAAAAGGGGCTACACGTATTGAAGAACAGAAGGTTTACATTTTGAAAGAGGCAACATTATACTGAAATACCATTAACAAATGAGTATTTTGGCTTTTTCATATTTAATGGTGAATACAAAAATAATGTTTATAACTGCTTGAATTTAGTAGCCCATATTTTTTTATCTCCATGGATACATTAAGTAGGGCCCCTGAAAACTCTCCCTTTCCCCCCTGAAGAGCAGCACTGCATGTGTGAGAGGGGCTGAATACATTTTATTTCTCTGTACGTAATGTGATACCTTTCAGCTAAAGAATGTTGGAATATGATTTTGACTACCAACCTCTAGTGACAGTCATTATTACCTTCGTCAAGGAGGTTATGTTTCTGCCAGCATTTGCTAGTTTGTTTGTTAGAGTAACAGGATAACTCTAAAAGTTCTTAACAGAATTTGATAAAATTTTGGGATAAGTCAGATATGAGCCAAGATCAGATTGGTTCTGGTCGTGATTCGAATCCAGATGCAGACCCTGGAATCTTTGAAAGGATTCGGTAATATTGCGAGATAGGGCAGTTTTAAATGTTTTCGTTAATAACTATAAATTCTCAATGGATTTTGATGACATTTCAGAGACTATGGCCATGTCACAAGGGACAAGAGATTAGATTTTGGTGGTGATGAGAATCCAGATGCAGATCCTAGAATTTTCAAGGCTTTGATAACATTGTGAGATAGGACAGTTTCTATGTTTTCATTAATAACTCATTAAGTTCTCTGTGGATTTTGATGACATTTTCAGGGAATGCTGGTCATTACACAAGGGAGAATTGATTAGCTTTTAGTGGTGATCTAAATCCGAATGTGGATCCAGAAACTGTTTGAAGGATTTGTTAACAGTTTAAGGCAGTTTTCCCACTTTTTAGGCAATTACCAATTGACAGTGTTGGAAGTACCTTGGCAGAGGTTTGAGCTCTCTGAGCACTTCTAGTTTGTACCATTGATAAGACAGTGTTTACCTGTACTCTTTGGGGTCACTGGGGGACTTGATTATCTCACGGTCTCCAACATTATCCTCTCCTCCTCCTGTGTCCCCTGCAGTCCGGCTCTCCACCAAAGCTTCTTCTGCTGAGGCTCCTGCTTGGCCTGGGCCAGGAGACTCACACGCTGGGGCGTTTCTGGATTTGTTTGTCTGCGGCATCCTCACCAGAGATGATGTTGAAGTGACTTTGGCACTGCGGGCTGACAGCAAGGCGCGACCATAAACAAGAGGACAGCTCGCTGCCACCGGTAATTTAGCCCTCAGCACGGCAACACACCGTGTCAGCCTGAACACAGCTATGATGAAGAGCCTGCCTGACAGATGAGTATTGCCAGATAAAAGCTCAGACACCAGCGCAGATTTAACCAAAACCCCTATCTGTGGAAGAGGCCGAGTTAAAACCTGGGCTGTCAAACACACCAGCCAGCGTCCACAATACAGCTATTCACACAGGCTGTCTGGTGGTTTCGTCCTATTCAGCGAGATGTCAGCTAAAATACCAGCACCCAAAACAAAACCTGAGCCTCGCATCTAAAGTGCAGCACTCAGCTTAGCAACAACAACCTTGAAACGCCTAAGTATTACCCAGAAACTAAACAATTACACATGTATTAACACAAATAGATGCTTAAGTCTGCAATATAATAAAGAATATTAATAACAGCCTCCAGGACAAGCTTTACCGAGTTACACTAATGTTCTGTTTTAAAGCAAAGCCAAACCGAAACTTTAAACATAACTTCATAAAGCCGGTTATAGTGTTTCCATACCTTCTTCCCTGCTGTCAGCACACGGGCCTGAGCGTAAGTGAGTGCGGGTGTCTCCTCAACAACGAACGCTGTGATTCGCTACGAGCAAACGGCGCCTCACTGTGCCGCCCTCTCATTGGTTCAGAAGTTAAAGAGGCGTTAGTGGAACGCGAGCACGTGCGCAGAGTGCAGTCATGAGTGGATACAATACTGATGGGAAATCCGGCTCTCTTTAGTGATCTGGATCATTTGGCTCTGCAATAAGAGCTGGATTTTTTCAGGTCTTCACACAGATGGCTTTGCTAAATCAGCTAACTCAAATGTCTTTTGAAAATATCTATATTTAACTTTAGAGATATATAAAAAAAAACGTTTCAGTATTAAAGAATCAAAAGAAATAGCTATATAACTGACAGAAAATGCAACATCACTAGATGTCACTGGAGTTTTTTTTACATCTCTATAAGCAGTATGGCATCAAGAACAAACAAATCATAACAAACATAACACAAAAAACAACATTAAACTAGCATTTGAAACAGTCAAGAAAACAAAAAAACATTAAGCATAGAGGGAGTCCAAGTAAAGCATCAGAAACAGTTATTACAAACTACAGATACATATTTTAGAAACAGCAGGTAAGGTGCACTGCTGTTTGTGGGTACAGGTATTTTGCGCAACTGTGTGAGTTTTACTTAAAAGTGAGTCATGAAACTCCATTAGGTCAAATGGATGACTGGGCGAAAATATTCAGAGCTCTTTATCTTCCCCTAAGTGTCTCTTTGTCTGCTACCATTTTACGATGTAGCAAATGACTGTGTTCTTCCACCTGTGTGCACTGATTCTGGCGATCTGCTGTTTTACTCTATGAACTCAGAAAAATAAAACAACTGCAGAGGAAACTAATACTGAACCAAATGTGAGAGATATTGACACAACTGACAATTTTGCTGTTAATGCACAGAACACAGCAGAAGGAATATTTCAGAACCAGATTCAGCAGGCAGCATCAAGGCACATAGTTAGAAGAACACAGTTATTCACTGCATCATCAAATAGTGCCAAAACAGAGACTTTCTGGAGGAAAAATAAAGCACTTTTGCCTGATTCAACCCAACAGTGTTGTGGCTTGTTTTTACTCATTTTAAAACTCATTCAGTTACATGAAATAACTGTACCCGCAAAGACCAATGTACCTCACTGGATAGCTGAGCTCATACTCCTTAAAGGGGCAGAGCTGCTGGGAGCCCTTTCTGCCACTGACTATTGTCAAGTATTACACAACCTAACTTGAAAATTACTGAACTATCCCTTTCTGGACAAAGTGCACAAACTTGATCTTATTACAGGAACACAGTCTACTCGTTGTATTCATGTCAAACGGAACACACCCAAGCAAGGGTGTCAGTTTGTTTTGAAAAGTGTGTGGGGGGGTGGCTACTGGTAATAGTGACTTTTGAGAAGTGCTTGGGATGATGACTATAATTGCAGGCATGAAAATGGGTCGGAGTTGAAAAAGGTGAGGAGGCAATAATCCCTCTAGGGGGGTTCGGGGGCATGCTCCCCCAGAAGAAAATTTTGAATATTTCATATTTAAAAGCATCAATCTGATGCATTTTGAGAGAAAAATCAAGCAGAATTACAAGACAGTATGAATGTATAACAAAGTACCTATTAAATTCTGGGAGTGACTATGTCTTTTTGCTGGAAATGCATAAAAGCTTTAATCATTCGTGAATTTGGGAATTGGAAGGAAACATTGATATTTTCACTTTTTAGATAAAACATACAGTGAAGGGATGGCTCTATCCTGAGAAACAATCACCATCTTAACAGTCATCATGACCCAATTCTCAAAAAGATCAACCACCTTAATTTTTTTAGTGAAATAACATTGCAGTTTGGACCTAAGATTGAAAAAAAAACATATTTTTTGTGCAAAGAGACTGGAGAAAAAATGTTATAAACAATAAATAATAATGAGAGCCCTGGGAGATCATACTTCCATAAATTTTACTCACTATGTTTCCCATCATAACATTTATATTTTGGTTGTTTTCTAGACATCTCAAGTCAAAAGTTTATCATAGGAAAACCCCAATTTCTATGCTAAGATAACAGGATATGTCGAGATCCTGAGAGAACAGCTAATATGTACCTGATACAGCACAACAGAATGAAGTAAAATGTATGGATGTTTGTCCGCTTAGGGCCTCTGAACACTGAAGACATTTTTACCTGATTTATACACCGTCCCCTGAAAACAGCTCTGAGACCCACTTTAGAGCCTCAACCCACACCTTGAGAACCACTGCACTAGTAGACTAAATTGGGAGCTTGATCCTTTTCAGATTGCTGTTATATCATGGAGAGTAAGTGAATCAGGAAACCTCAGGATGAATGCATGATTTAGAAAAAGTAAGTGAAAACCAGAGCTGGACTGCTCAGGAATGTTGTATTTTAATTAACCAAAAGGCTGACTCGTCATTTTTTAAATCGTTGTGTTCACTTAAACCGTGCACATGAGCCAACGAGACACCGTCTGAATTATAAAAACACACAAAGTGATTCAGGATCCCTGTCCCATGCGCTGCGTGTCTTTATGCTTACCAGCACACAGATGAGCCCTTAGTGCTGATATTTCCACGCTCTCGCGCATGTAGAGTGAACGTTTTTACTGAAGTCCATGTTCGCAGTTCACTGATAATCACTGTTATACCTCAGGTGCCGTCCCCCCCCCCCCCCCCAAACAAAAAAAAATCTCTTCGAATTTACAGGATTCACGTAGGTCACTTAATTTGATTTCAGAATGGCGAATTTCACCGAAAGGAGGGGGATTTTCATGCCTGATAATTGATTTTACTTTTGGTATAGCTACTATAAAATATTTCATGTTTTAAGTGATTGTCATGTATTGAATAAAAACCTCTTGAGAACTGGGCAGACACTTTTATATGAACTGCGAACCCCCAACAATGTTGAATTTCATATTGAAATCAGCATTTCAAATATATCACCTACATCTCAACAGGATTTACAGCTCGGGAGTCCAAGCCACCAAGTTTTTTAACTCACCACAGGTATTATCAGAAGAAAAAGCACACTCTGTGCTTCAACTTTGCACAGACGCAAATTTACAGCAGCTGCACGTTCTGTTTTTTAATCCTGGCGAAGGTCTGCTGCGTCTCTCTGCAACTCTCGGACGAATGCAGATGGTGCGTTCAGGAGCATCGGATTTTCTATACTTCTGAAAATAACTAGGGTTACAATGGCTTACACCTGAAGGATTTGTGTGTGGTGGAGACAAAATGACCCCTGACAAAAGGTGTGTGGGGGGGGGGGCACATCCCCCCCTAAACTGACGCCTATGCACCCAAGGCATCATCCCTTTGCTTTGATGTACTTAATAACAGCTAAGAAGTTGGAAAGAAAAAGAGCCGGCTCCCGTCGTAGACATAAATGATTCGCTTCATTGGAATGGCTCGTCCACGGACGACACATCCATTGGTGACAATGTAGCAGCTTTGAAGATGGTACAGCGGCAGAGACAAGCTGACACCTGGATGTACCAGGCATCTGCCGGCCATCTGTTTATGATTATGAGAGTGAGTAAGTAGAGCGGACCACTTGTCAGAGGCGGTAAATGTTATAATTTGTCGTTTTATTTGATGTGCTCTGTCAATGTAGCCGCTCAGGACTGAACGTGAATTGGTTTTGTCAGGTGGCCCCATGACACCCATTGTCCTCCATGGAAAATGAATTCCTCGCCTCCATTTGCACCTGTACGGGACCACAAACAGGAAGGTTAGTTCAGAGGCCGCTAGGTGGCAGGCATAGGCCACAGGGGATGATGGGTAAATGTCACGTTACTTCGTCCATACTGTTGTTTTGAAATGCAAGGCTATGAAAAGTCTACCCTGGAGCGGTTTTTGTATTTGGAGGCCCCAGTCAAAGAGCTGCCATAGCTTGGAGAAAAATAAAACAGATTGAAGCATTTTGTTTATTATCAAAGCCATGGATGTGCATAACACAGGTATTAAAGGGAGCAAGCAGTAGACCTGTCGCTCATCAGTTTTTTAGTTGAGTAACTAAGTAACAAAATCTCAACATGTCAATATCCTTATGTGTTTTGAGACAAAAATTGGGGGATTTTTAGTGGAGCTATAATTCAGGAGGGGCTCCTGAAAACTTTATTTTTCTTCTATTTTAAGCACTTCCTGCACCTTATTCACATTTTTAATACTTGTATCAATTATTTAATATTTTTAAAATATACCTACCTCATTTGATGTTCACTTTTGACTTTGCCCTGAGGCCCCTTGGTACACAAGGCTCCAGGCACCTGCCTTCCTTTGACTAATAGTAAAACTGCCTCTGGGGCTTCCCTCACTAATTTCAGTTCAATTTTGATGGCTGTCTAGGACAACATAATGAAGAGAGTCAAGCAAATGTTGGTTCATTTCTGAACACAAAAGTGAATTAGCTCAGCCTTAAAGCAAGTAAAACAAGGTATTTGACATCCTTTTCTCAAGCATATAGGAGTGGGACAAAATATAGATATCCCAATATATCACCGTCCTACGATACATTATTCATATGCTGGGTCCAATTATTGATTTTCCATTGAGAAAAGGTGCTATGTTTACAGGTCTACATGCAGTTGATTATGTCTTTCAGTTACTTTTAGTATTCATTTTGTCTCAGTACTCTAATGTGCTCATACTGTTGTTTAATGTTAATCTAATATCTCAGAATTTGTTCAATCCTGTGAATATGACCCCAAACTGCTGAGTAAGTGCAATAATTAAATAATACAATAAATACAATAATAGTTTACCTGGTCAATGTAATTTTACATTCCTCAGTTTTCCATATATTGTGATATACCTTTGTATGACATTCTTGCCAGATATTTATATCACAGTATCAATGTGTCTTGATAGGATCAATATCACTGACCATGTACTGTACGTCGTATGGTCCTAGGAGCTATCCTGTTATTCCCAGCCTTACAAGCATTCTTAATGACATAGGTTATTCTTCTCAGTCTCAGTTTTGGATAAGAATGCTAAATATAGAAGTTAACGCTATTTTTATGCCTTCGTTACATCAACAGGCAAGGTCTGAGGCATTGTGCTTTTGACCAAACTTGCACCGCCTGATCTGTTTGTCTGCTTGTCTTCCTGCCCATACATCCATGAGAAAGACTCTTGTGGACTTCAAAAAAATTGCTCTCAGGGATTTCCTTAAGTCTTTGCACATATGTCCAAGACACAAGGATAAACTGATTTAATTTTTGAGGTTATAGTCCAAGGTCATGGAGAATCATGTTGATCCTCCACTTCAGTATGCAACATTTTCTGAGGGCTTTAAAGGATTTTTAAGACAAGATTTTCATAAATCACACAACCAAGAATATCGTCCAGCCCTGTCTCTTGAGCAAACATTATACTTTCGCCCCTTAGAAGCTCTATACTTTGCAGACACTTAGAACTGCTAGGCAGTAATTTCTGTTGATACTGCATTTGTTTGGGTATGTTTAAAGATGTTCCTGAAGGTCTCTCTCTGACCCATATTCAGTACGGAGATAAAAAGCAGCTCCACAAAAATGATGAAAACTGAACTAACCCAGACATTTAAAAAAAGACCCAAACTTACAAACCAACAACAAATATCAGGTAAAACTGCCCTGAAACTTACAACAAAAAAATTCAAATAAAATGAAATTTAAAATGAATGAAAAATAGAAAACTATTTTAACCTTGATTTCAAGTAGGGATTTGTTAAAAGACTGACAAATATCAGCAGTATACCCTGCTTCAAACTCCCAACCCTTTTCAGATGTCTTAAAAAGCAAAATCTTATCATGAATAAGCCACATTGACATTTGTCCAATGCCTGTCCTCAGTCTCCCCTCTGCAGTGTGTTGGCATTTCACCCCTCCGCCGTGCCAATATGTCCTCCCCCTCACTCACCAACTCTCCCTCCGTCTGAAGCCAATCTGATTTGCCCCTGGGCCTCTGTCGGCAGGAAAAGAGGTGATAAACACCGCAGCCATGACAACCGGCGAGCCAGACACACGCCTGAGTTCCTGTATCCTAATGGCCTCACTTGGCATCCTCTGCTGCTTTAATGCCTTGAGTCCAGTAGCATTTACCTGGACTGATATTAAGACAACTGGAGACAGATGAAGGCAGCAAGGTTTCACTGCAGTGAGCTCCCTCCCCTGTACCTTTTAAGATAAACGGATGGACAATGTTGTGATAATTTATAAGGAGACTTATTTTATTTGGAGTACTCAAGTCAAGTCAAAATGTATTTTGATAGCATATTTAAAAAACAACAAATGTTATATTAATGATGTGACAATACAATTAAACAGAAAGGCTTGGGGCCAGATTAACTGCAGGTCAATCAGATGAAATGGGAGTAAAGTCGGAATGTCCGATAGGCTAGAGACATGGAGGACCACTGATGCTACACAACAGGTGTAGTATTTTGACTTATTAGGGTAAATGAGCTTCATGTGTCATCAGTCAAGAATAGAGTGTGGGAACAGATCAACACATGAGGAGACACCATGCAACGCAAGACTCTGGAAACAATAACAGACTGGATTAACGTTATCGTTACTTTTTCTGCATATCAGTAAGCCACAGCATTATATTGAACCCACTCAACCTTAACAACTAACAAATGTCTGGCTTGAGGATAGAAGCCACCGTGAGTCCAAGGGAGAGTGATCTTAACTGTGTCTTGGCAGTGGGTTACACAAACCTCCAAGACAGGACAGCTCTGGTCTCATTTAGGAAAGTTTAGGTAACACTCTAGTTAACAACAACATGCAAGGAAAAGCATGCAGTCAGCTGACCCAAGAGTAGTGGTAGGTATTTATTTTTTTCATATAGGAGCCATACTGGCTAAGGAAATGTGAGTTAAGGGCAAATTTGGGGCAGCAGAGTCAAAATCATGTGAAAGTTCATGACTTTGAATGGCTTACAATAGGTTACTTGTAAACCAAGATGGCCTCATTACATATTTAAAGAATCAATGTGTTGACCAATAGTTTTATGGCTGGATATGTGGCACTTGTTACAACTTATTTACATTTTACTGTTTAGAAGGTCACATATTATGCAAAGGATACTTTTTCATTGTTTTTCAAATACTTGTCTACGGAAAAACATACAAAAAAATCCCTCAACTGCCTGTTGTTTGCTCTCTCTGTCAGGAAATGAGTTCTCTAACAGTCAGTTTGAAACTTTTCCCCTAATGATATCAGTGGAGGATATGCCACCTGTAAACAATAGAGCACAGTGCTGCAAAGCTGATGCTAGGGCTTCTTGATTATGGCAAAATCATAGTTGCGATTAATTTGACAGATATTGAGATCACGATTGTATAGCACAATAACTCACAGATTCAACATCACTAAGTGCAGTTATTGAACTTTAATGCTCTTAGCCCTATCACTCTCAACATTGAAGGACAAGCAGTAGATGAAAATATATGTGAAAATATGCAAATATATAAAAATAATAATAGATGAAGAATAGAAGGAAACAAATGCAATACTTCATTTGACACCAAAATCGTTTAATCTGGACTACTCTGTGTTTGTAGTTGTGGGAGGCAGCAGTTGTGATTGAGATTAAAATTCATTTAATTGCCCAACTCTAGTGTTGTCCACTGAAACAGCCTGCTCTGAGCCGAGCTGAAAGAGACAGGTTTATGGAAATACCAAGTTTGATGTCTGAGTGAATTTCTGGGTAAAAAAAAGTTCAAAAACAGGTATGGGGTCATATAGAACCAGTGTGAGCTTGTTGGAAGGGATGGAAATATTGGACCTTTAAATTTGTTTAAAATATATATATCTAAAACACAGTTAAAAAAAAATAACAGAGAACAAAACATGAACATCTGGCCAACATCAAAATTACTTTAAAAGATTGGTTTTAAATGGGACTTGAAGACAGAGAGAGAGTCAGTACTCCGAATGTCTGGTGGGAAGGAGTTCCAGAGATGTGGAGCAGAGCAGCTGAAGGCTCTAGACCCCCATTGTGGCAGGTGGTACTACACAGAGGCAGTCGGCAGAAATGATAACAAAAAAGCCAAAAAGTCATGGCAGACATGGAGCAGAAGTGATCAAAATTTGTATTAATTTTTGCAGAACGATTGTCTATGCTGCACAGCATTAGATTTCAGGAGTGTCATGTGTTTGAGGTTGTTGCCAATGAAAACTATGTAAGCCAACATTTGCCCATACAGAAAATCAGCAGGAATTGGTGATATATGCTAACAGCTTTAGTCTCAGTTTTATCAGATTAAGACTGCATTTCCTCATTAAATGATAAACTTCTCTTTAGAAAGGGTAATTTTGCTCCAATTCTGACATGTTTTGGCGAGACTCTGTTTTACGAAGTGGCTCACGCTCTGTCCTCTACACCACAGCAGTAGTGCCTGCCTGCTACATTAGCTGATTAGCCCATAATGAATGTGATTGAAGGAACGATCATCCAATCACCTGCCAGATTTGCTTTCGGAAAGTTTTTGCCCATTCCAAAATACTTTCTATGGGCTCTTTCCCAGATAAACTGGTGAAATATATTGAACCGTGAATCTGGCGTGTCAGGATATCAATTCCCATCCCTAATAACAATGTTTAGATTTTGAGTATTACCATTACAAGACATACTTGTAATTACAATATACCTTCTCTTTGACACTAACTGAAAACTATGCAGTTCATAAAATATGTCTTTGTTTTCTTCATATCATATTATTTTCTGTTATTTTTGTCTTTTTTATAACTGCCATACTTGTGCCCCTGAACGTTTTTTTTTTACAAAACATAAAACAGACCTCCAGTAGTGAATAAAGAAAATATAAGACTGTGGTATACTCACCAACATAACACATTAACTTATTTTCTTTTTTCCAGATCTAGCAGGAATGGGAAAAATCTGTGATATATATTTATGAAAAATAAAAATAATTCAAAAACAATACCTTGCCATGTTCATATAATTTAACTTAATGGAACAGTGATACAAACTCAAAGTTTAGCTGCATGACCAGCTATACTTATATTTTTCAAATGTTATTGAGGACATTGTTGGGGATAGTCCTAGGCCCTGAGCTGCAGTTTGCTCATGTGCCTAGCCTTTAGCTTAAAGTGCAGCAGTGTAAGAGGCAGTGTGTATCACCATGTGAGATGAAAGAGCGTAAAAACCTCCACATCGCTTAAAAATAGAGCCTCTATTAGTCACTGGATAAATATTTCCTCAGTCTGATTAAAATTAACAGAAATGTTAGCATATTGATTCCTCTGAAGGGCTCCAAAGCAGCCGAGGGAAAGTGAAGGAGCCAAGCTGATTCGCACAAATATATCCTATTGATCCCTAATGGAGTCTTTGTGAAAACCCTGGGACTGATGTTTTCAGGGCAAAGTTCTGGCTCCAGGCATGCCGCAGCCATAGCTCTGGCTTCAATTGGAAGGTTTGCGGTAATAGCGAGAATAAGTAGCCTATTAGAAGTGTGTGAAAGTGCCTTAACATGCCCCGCCGCATTGAACTTTCTGAGGAAAAATGGCTGCCTCATGTATGGGATCGATTTGACAGGCTTGAGGCACACTTAAATCGCCGATACATATGGCCTTTTCATGGTTTAGTGTATAGTGTGTTGGTGCTGCTATCATAAGTCCTCCTCCTTTTTTCCACTTTTCTGCCCCCACTATGGCTGAGCCCAAATAGGAGTGCAGGCCAAGCGCCTCAGACCTCCCCAGAAAAATGTGTCTGTGTGAGAAGAAAACATCACAATGTAGAACGCAGCCAGCTGAATCATAGTGGGTACGAGGAATTTGTCCTCCTTCTTTCAGAGTCATTGAAGGCAGTGGCAGCAACAGCACTTTACCTTAACTTTCCAAGGGGGCAAGGTTAGCACAGCTACTGATTTGAATCCTAATTAAAACAGGAGATTCGATTAATTATCTCAATCATGTGAATGTGTGTGTTATCATGTGTCTCTGTATGTGGCACATGTGTGGGAGTGGGCATGTTCTTCCTTGTGAGTCACGGTGTATTTGTGTGTAGCTAAATGAGGAGGGGGAGTTATACGCCTGTGTGTGTGTGTTTATGTGTGTGTGTTGTTGAGCCTGCGGGTGAACCTGTGAATCACTACTGTGTCTCCAACATGTGTGTGCTTGTTTGTGTATGTGCGCGCATGTCTCCCGGGAGGCTTGTCCTTGCCTGCGGTACCACTGTGTGAATCAGAGGTGAGTCCTCTAGAGTTGCCCTCTACTTTAATCTGGAACTAATGACAGAAACACCTGCCCCCTTGGCTCCCCCATCCTTATTCCCCTCTCAATCTTTGCTTCTCTGCCCTTTGTCTTCCCCTCCACATATCCCAGCAAACCATCCCATATTCCCATTGCTTGTTCCCTTCTCCTTTCAGTTCAGTTTGGAAGAGATTTATTGGTATGATATGGTATCGCCAAAGCATTTCATTAAAGAGCTAATATAATGCTTTTTAGTGTGTTTTGCATGTCTCCTCCGTGTGATCTAGTAATTATTTGCACAAGATGAAACATCAGTGGCATCAGGACTTCTTCCTCTCAGTGTTAACGGTGCCTGTAGCTGCCTGAAATGATTTGTTCCGCTTAGACTCCTGAATAGACCTACCAGTGTGACATCCTACCATTGTTTTGTCAGCAGTTTTAGCCTATTAGTGAAAGCCCAGTGCAAAGCAGCAACTGTAGAATGAATGTAGAGCCAGAGTTGTTAACAATAGATAAGCAACTCTGCCTCTGCCCATATTACCTCAGAGAATTGGTCAACTAATTAGAGAGAACTTATGGGGAACATACATGGGGAAGGAAGTCTATTGCCTGTTTCGCAATGAAATAATTTTGTTTGTGTGCATTTGCCATGTGCCACGGCTTTCTCACCAGGTACATGAATGTCCTGTGGCTTTAGTGCATCTCCCTGCAATCACAGCTATCAAGCCAATGATGAGCTTCTACTGGAAGTTTAGGAAAAAAAACAACTAATCTCCCCACAAGGATCAGAATGAAAAAATTCTGACAAACATGGTTCTCTTATTGGTTGTCTCTGCCTGTTTTGGCCCAGAAATGCATGTAGCTCAAGATTTTTGGTGCTGCAGACACGCCTGAGATGCACAGCTCACACTTCCAGTCTGGAAGCTCTGTCTTGATACCATGCACATGGAAATGCAAACAGGCCTGCGCTGCTGCCTTTACGCATATAAAACGCATCCAGTTGGAACTGGCCCTAAAAGGGCTGGAGATCTAACAGAGTGTTTCAGACAGAAAATGAATACAACTGAACCAGGTGTACTCTGTCTATGAAAACAAGAAGGATTTTTGGAAATTAGCGATCTTGAACATACCCTAGCTATCTCTCCTTCGCTTGTATATTCAAACTGTGTTTGTGTGTGTATGTGTGTCTTGTTTGGGGACAGTATTTAACTCTCACGGCCTTATATTTAGGGCAGGATGTGAGGAAGTGGCACTCTGTCTGTACACTTTGAGTGTTAAAGTGGGGATAGTTTGTCCTCTGGGAGCCAGCTCTTTTTAATATCACCTGTCTCTACAGCCAGTCTTGGGTCAATGAGTTTGTAACTCGTTAGAGTTTTTCTTAATAAAGGATATTTTACAGTACTTAGGCAATAAGAGCTAATGCTCATTATATTCTCTGTTTAGGGTAAAATAGCATTTGATGTTATTTGCTTTTGGCTGCACAATGTAGTCATATATTTCCCATATTTTGGCTGTAATGTTGGCAGAATGAACAATTGTACCATGAGAGTTATTCATCATAATAATTGAATCGTATTCATCATCATAATTAAATGTTCACTTACATAATTCAAAATTTATGAATGAATAACATGATCTTTTTCTTGCTTCACATCTCTTTCTAACACGCATGCACTGCCAACGTTACATTAACATGTTAATTTTAGTAAACAGGAGACTGTACTCCTGACAAAACATATCAGTATCATCGTTAATGAGTTCAGAAATATCAGCATATAGGATATCAGCAAAAATCCAGTATATTACATCCCTAGTTTTGGGTTCACTCTCCCCGACAACCCTCCTATTTTATTCCTTCTCCTCCGTCTCTTTGACTCACTTTCTCCTCTTTCCCACAGACTGCACCGTGCCCTTGCCTGCCATCCTGATTGCTTCATCCCATGCTGTAAGAGACCGAGGGGCACTGCTGGCCCCCAAAGTAACCCACATCGACACGTGTTCAGGGTAAGCACAACAGTGAGTGAACAAACGTGTGGCCATCAGGAGATATTCTGACCCGTGGATTGACAGAGGCGAAGGAATCAAACACATTGTTGTTAGTGTGTCTGAGAGTTCTCCTGCCTTGAGTGTGCTTGTGTGTTTGCATTTCTTGCATGCTATCTCGTCCCAGCGGAAAGGTTGTGGAGAATAAGGCAGGACAGAAAAAGAAAGGCTGACCGCTTCCTTGCAATGCTACCACAGCGGAAGGGAAGAAAGAGTGAGCAGTAAGAGGGAAAGAAGAAGGGGAAGAAAAGGAGGAAAGAATGGCACGTAAACAAGTCTGAGTTGACATGAGCACACGGGAGAATCAAATAAGGAAGCAAAGGAAGGCAAAAGAAAGAGGCAAGGGAGGAAAAAAGGGGGTAGCATCACAGAGGAAGCTAAGTATTGTCTGACAGAAATGATCCAGATGAGAGAAAGGAAACAGCTTTGGAGGAAAGCGGAGGAGGAAGAAAGGAGAAGTGGCTGGAGTGAAGCAGCATGAATCCCCATCAATTTCAGCACCGGACAGCTCCACAGACAGCACTAGGCCAGTATAAATAGATTCCCTACTTTACAGGCCACGTCAACGCTCCGAAAAAAAAAGTGCTTTATGTGCACAGAGCGGCTCCTGCCCCTGGAGAACAGGCGTGCAGGTATCTGATGGTGCCTGATAACCATCTCCTCTCAGTTCCTCTCCGTTTGTTTTCTTAATTTAGGGAGCCTCCAAGGTTCAATGACAACACCACAGTGAAGGAAAGCGGGTGTTTTTCTTCCCAGATTCTCCGTCACGGGGCATTGTTCCACTCCAAGGTAGACGATATAGCCTCAGGCCTGCATGGGATCACATTACCCCTGCCAGATCTGCCATTGCAAATCAGAGAGCTGGGAAAGAGAGGAATAATACCTTAATACCATCTTTGTATACATCAGCTGCAGCCCTGCATGCTAGGGGTGACCCATGTCCGTGTGAGCAATCTCCACAAATACATGCGAGTGTGTGGCTGTGCATGCATGCCCTGCATCTGCCAGCTTGTTTCCATCGTGAGCCAGCGTTAAGTAGTCTTGTGGGGAGGCTGTAATACAGACTAATGCACCTGAGAGCCCTGAAATCTATAACCATCATCTACATCTTCCTGATATTACTGGAACCGTCTCTGTTACTGTTTCAGATAGAAATCTCCAGGGAGAGCTCCAGCCCACCCCCTCCACTGCTGAAGGGTGAGGTATGCATGGCAAGGGAGAGAGTGAGGGAGTGTGTGTGTGTGAGGGAGACATGCACCTCTCCGTTTCCTCAAGGTGATTCACCTTAATGCACGCTGAAATCAATGTGAAATTGAACTGAAAATTGAACTTTCAGTCCAGTAATGTGGAAGACATGTTGTTATTAAATCTTTTCCTATAGCCATGAAAGCGGCTGACTGATATTTGAACACTTTTTGAATGCTTGTTTTCAGCACTATGGCACCACGGTGTCCTTGATGGAAAGCCAGTGTATTCTCCAGTGAGGGGCCCCAGGCTTCACTAGGGACCTGTGACTGCTGCTTTTAAGGCACTTTTAGAGATTCTGAGGTCCCAGGCAAAGACATGCTACATGCTTCCTCACTTGGCTACAGGTACTCATAGCACAGGAACAAAAATTTTAAGGCCAGAAACATTATGATCTCCAATAGTACAGCCCACCAAATGAGAGAGAGCTCTAAGAAGATTGCAATAATATGCTGGTGATGTTTAGAAAGTTGGCAAAAATGGTGTAGAGCGAGGAACACTTACAAATTGTCTGTGTAATTTAGAGTGGTTAGGTATTTGTTTGCATTTTTTTGTCTTTTTCTGTAATGAATAATATGATAGCACAAACTTGTTGGCAATATTTACTTAAGTTGTTGGAACTTGGTTTCTCTCTCCTTTCTCAAATGTTACCAGTCACTGGACTTAATTCAGTCTGTGTGGAAGAACTTGTCTGTAATATTCTAACCAAATAAGAGAGCAGGAGCATAGCCTAAACTGCACAAATAAGTTATCAACATTTTGAAAAAAAAAAAAAAAAATAAATTATTAATTATTATATTAAACTTATTTTTGCAATTTACACTTTGTGCAGAACTTTGCCAGCACAACATTAACAGAAAAAAGTACACTGTAAAATTTTGACCAAAAAAGACAAAAATAAAATCCCTTAAAATATTATAAAACTACAACTTAAACTTCTATAATTGCATGACATTTTCCTGACTAGGTGATATTTGCACAATAAGCAATGTTTGGACAACTGAATGAAGCAAGGGAAAATGTGCTCCCTGCCACGTTCACTTATTTGCTCAACCGTTGATGATTTATTTGTAAACTTTAAACAGCACTAAGGCTTTTCTATTGTTTTAGCAAGTAGATTATTTTATCTGAGTGAATTTGCTAAAATTAATAAAAAAACATACCATGTCACCAGTTCACCCACTTTTCCATATGTTACCAACCTATTAAGCAATTTTACAGTCTGCAGTTGTTTGTCTGCAATACTTAAACCAAAAAAAGATTGAGAGGCATTGTCTTAGGTTGGCAATAGAAAGATAAAGCAAAACAGTTAATAGGTTTAGAAAGTCTCATTTTGATACAGCAATGTTAATAATTAATGCAGTTAATCCCTTGACACCTAGTAAGTTGGTAAGATTTGATCAAGTGTCTTCTCTGTGTCTTGTATTTGTAATTTCAAAAGATTTTAGCAATGGATGACATTTTCTTTAAGAATGAGCTTTAAATAGTAATAAAATTGCACAAACATACTGGCAGCATTTAAATTAAAAGAGAACTTGCTTTTGGTCACTCACATAAAATAAATGATACTTTATGGGAGTAAAGCCATTCGAAAGATCCCTGAATTTTACTTTTTTGTATGAAAAATCTGGTGGTTTTTATAATTAATGAGAAAAGAAATCTTCAAACAACAATAGCATAGTTGTTATCTCTATAATATTTTTTGGGCCCCAGCTGTCATGGGCCCCAAGAATCTTGTTAAATTTCCTTTTAGTTTGCTCTTGTTTTGTGTATCTGGAACTTACCGACTCACGTCACGTATTCCTCGTATTCCACGTATTCCATGTATTCCACGTATTCCTCGTATTCCACGTTCCAGATAAACTTTATTTTTCTGAAAAAGTTAATGCTCTCAAAAAATTTCTAGGTAGCATACTCTTAAACTTTGGTATAATTTTTTTATGGGAGTTTTTGTAGGCGTAGAAAATACCCTTTAAACTTGGTACAATACTTCCCTGTTTGCGGCTGGTTCTGCGTCACAAACTTTTACAAATTGTGGCTTACTGAGGGAGAGGAGAGAACTTTCTACTGCATCTAATGAACTTAGTGGCCATATGGAGCTCATACAACCCCACTTCAAAAAAACTGAACCATCCCTTTAACATAGAGATGAGCTGTAAGTGTCTCCCCTCGCTGTTTAGAGAAATTTTTTTTATTCTCAGGGATACCCAGGGTCAACCAGGGACATCCAAAATCTTATTGGCCACCCCAAAATCCTTAACTTTCATGAATTAAAGACAATGCCAAAGGGTTTCTGTCATTCTTGTATTTTTTCAGTATGTAGCCCTCTTAAAAAAAAAAGCCAGGATGCTCCTGACTTTGACAAGCCATGTAATCACAGTTTATTGCATTTTACAGCAAATGCTATGAGAGAAAAGTTAGAAGAACATAATTAAAAAAATATATAATGGTTTAAAAAGTAAAGTTTTCGTCTCATATGTAGTGGAAAATTAAAACGTTTCCCCAAAAATCAAAGCTCAAGTTAAGTTAAGGTACACTGTAAACCCGAATAGTAGACTCTACCTAAAAAAATCAAGGTAACTCGTTGCCTTAAATTTTTTAAGTAATGAAGCATTAGTTGAGAAAGTGAAGTGGACTACATTCAATGTACTTGAAGCTCCTAATGGAATGGAATAGAACATTTAAGTTGAATATACTAATAACCGAGTTACAGTAACTGAAGATACTTAGCTTAAACAATCGTTCCCCACCCATTTATTTAACTCAGCTTGTTTAGAAAGCATTACTCCATTACCAATTCAACTAAATTGTACATCTTAACTGACCAAACTTAACTTTTTTAGTTCCTGAAACCCAAAATATGTCTTTCACTCAATAGTGCCTTGTAAAATACATACACTGCACAGGGGCGTACAATTGGGTAGCGACACCAGGGACACATCCCTACCAATATCATGCCACTACAACATAGTCCCTACCTACAATTTCTATTGGGGTCTAGTCAATTTACTTAAAGGCAATTTCCACAGAGAAGTGCATTAAGAATTAAAGTTTCAAGATTTTGATATAACTTTTCACACATTGTTTTACAATAGTCAGCATGGGTTATTGCCTTTCACAGAAAACGATCAAGCGGCACAGCCCGTGGAGTCACCAAAGCCCTCCTCACTCTAACTCAAGGTGCCAGAACCGCTGCAAGCAAAACACAACATAAACATCACATATTCAATCTCTTATCCACGTAAAACCCTCACAATACACCCAACAAAACCAGCAACACAAAACACAAGCATTACAACACAAAAAACAAGCATTACAACACAAAACACAAGCATTACAACACAAAACACAAGCATTTTAACATAAAATCACTCTTTGCGTTGTC
The DNA here is from genome assembly GCA_037902135.1 of Cetoscarus ocellatus. Classification (NCBI taxonomy): domain Eukaryota; kingdom Metazoa; phylum Chordata; class Actinopteri; order Labriformes; family Labridae; genus Cetoscarus; species Cetoscarus ocellatus. Next base: position 1,200,965 of record JBAMNC010000802.1, on the reverse strand, counting down.
TTTCCCATGAGCCATTGCGGCTGCCCGCAGCACCGCGTAAAATATAAAATGTGTGAGACAGAGTAAGAAAGTACAGCTGAATTCTGTGTCTTTGTTCTGTCCCGCCTCTTTTCTGTCTCAAAAAGTTCAGAGCTCACCATTCTTCTTCTTCTTTTGTGGATTTTCTTGGCGATTGGCAAGCAACAGATGGGTGCATTACCACCACCATCTGAAGTGGACTGTGGATCCTGATATTTACTCAATCTTATATATATAAAAAAAAAGATTTAAAAAAATTATATCCTGCTCAGAGCATTTATTTCCCTCAGATATTGAAGTAGCAATTGTTTCTCTCTGAATTTTGTCACAAAAGTTCTGCACTAAGTTGACTTTTGGCTCTTTTAAGTTTTTTGATCAAATTCCTTCTTTCTGCTTCATATTTCCCACAATCAAATGGTATATGTTCCACTGTTTCAGAATTTCCACAACTACAACTACCCGTTGATTCTTCCCTATCTTAAATAATGTGCTGTTCAGCCTCAGAGCTCACCAATGCCATCATTCTGTCCAAACTGGTATAAACTAGATTTTTGGCAGGTGGTGATGTTAACATGTTGCTATCACGCAAAACTTGATGATATTGAGTTGTCTAAGCTCAATCACATGATTACAATAAAATAGGCAATTAAAAAGTACAGTTTACTCAGACTTCATAATTAGTGTAAAGAAAAGACACATGTTTAAGTAATACAAACTCAGTTTGAGTAGAAACAATTGATTAAAAACAATATTACTATAAGAATAGACTTGAAAAAGTTCACCTTGATCAGAATTAAAAAGTAATGTCACTAAATTAGACACATTTAAGTAATATGAACTCAATCTCTTTGAGTTGAATCAAAATCTGGGTTTACAGTGTACACTAAAATTCTGTAATGGACATGTCAGTATTTTTGAAGCATGGTTGTACTTGACAATAGTCAATGAAGTTGCTGAAGTAGCTTGAAGCAGTACTGCACCCTTGAGAGGAACAATTTGAGAGTGGAAGAACACATACTGTAGCCTTTTGGTGTGTTGTAAAATAGGGCCAAAGAGACTTCCTGGAGGAAAAATAAAGCTCTCTGAAATTTTTCACCTGACTGTACTTTCGACCCAACATAGTTTTGAGGCCTGATTTTATGTAAAACTCACACAACTGCATGAAATAATTGTACCTGCCAACAGCAGTGTACCCTATCAGTCATCTCAGCTCGTCTTCCTTAAAGATCCAACGCTGCTGGGAGCTGTTTTATCCACTTCACTGACTATTGTCAAGTCTAGATACAACCCAACTTCAAAAATACTGAACTATCCATTTAGATACAGTGCCAAGGTAAACTAACATACTTACATCTCAACTCCTGAACTGGTTATGGGCTCACTTCTTGAAATTTTCACTCACTTATCCAAACATTTTCTTACTTATTTTTCTTTCTGGAAAGTATGTTGTATAATAAAAATACGCCTTAATCCTCTACAGCAAGTTCATACTAATGCACTCTCCAAATCTGATAGCTCATAGCATAATGGCTCTATATTGAGGCCCCAAGTGTGGAGTGCTGCCAGAAATTTTGGGCAGATTGGGCCCTATCCCAAATCAGCTCTGTGTAGGTTTTCCATTCCAAGCATCTGTAAATCAAATTTGTAAAACAAACATGATGATTTATGTTTTTCAGTGTACTGCTTATAATCATAAAAGTCAATGTATTCTGTGTGGAGACACAAATAAGCTTCAAACAGAAAAAAAAAACTCAGCCAAAATTCTTGAATAAATGGGGAATTAAATGTACTATACAGAACTGTATTACATTTGGACCATTTTAATGGTTTTAATTCATCCTATAATCAAACTTCTTGCATGTCTGATCTTTTAACCCTATAAAGATGAAAAACTAAATATTATAGCTTTATAACTTTTTTTTTATACATTTGTCTTGCTCTAGGACCTGTTAAATCTAAAGACCCTAATATTGTGATGTGCTACAGTATCTGGTAAAACAAAACATAAAAGAAAGAAATATCTTTCAATAAATTTTCAAAGGGGCCTCTTTTTAATATAAATGTTGTTTCATGGAAGCTAACTGGTGAAAAAGATGTCTGAATATGACTTTACTGGAATTAAAAACAAGGAAAGTTCTGTGTTTTTTGTATTTAAAATAGAATATGAATATTTAAAGGCCTATGGCAAAAGTTTAAAAAACTGAAATGGTAAAAATATTGATAATGTAATATTTTTGCCCACCTATGCCTAATGGTTAAACCGCCTGTGTACAGTACGCTGCCATTTAACAGGCAGAATTGATGGAGTGGCGGCCACCCATAGGCGGTGATTAGCCATGTAGGAGGCTAAATTCGGCCCTGGTGGGGGGGACTTCAACCGCTCGGAGTCTCGCGAGGCATCTGTTGCGCCCACAGCCTCCATTTGGCGGGACAGGTGTTTTGATGTATGCTCCGCGCGCGCTCAGCCCCCCTCTGTAATCTCGGTTGCTCCCCCTCACAACAGTCACCACACTTTTTACCCGACCGATGCTGCTGCTTCTGCGTGCGCGCGCGTGCACGTACCAGCTGGCACGAGTCGCCATGGTAACACACACCGGTTTCACGAAATCCGTCGGCGCTTAAGGGCACGAGGAGAGATGAATAAACTAATGAGATTATAAATTATTGTCGGTATAGCTGAACAGTAGGGGTATTTTTCTGCACGCGCAGGCAACGTGAGGAGAAAGTTTATGGGGCGCATTGTGTGTTTTTGATGTTCACCCCACGCGCGCTCCACGCCTCGTGTACAAACTACCTAGTTGCGTGCTGCCCTATTGCACGATCAGTCCCGGCGTCTCCGTCCCCTCTCTTCACCACCCCGCGTTTTGAATTGTCCGGTTGTGCTGGAGCTGAAGAGCGGCTCCTCCATCACCGCGCAGCCGACAACTCCGCGCTCTGGCCGGCTGTCCAGCGGACCAGTGCCGCAGCTCCCACGGGCTGCGCTGTGGAGAAGCGGACCTGCATCCTAAAGCCGAGCGGGTTTTTTCTCCCTCACTCTCTCTCCCTTCTCTCAGTTTTTATCCTCCACCTCATTGCAGTCTTATCACGTCCCCCCTCCCCTCTTCTCCTCTCTCTCTCCTCTCTCTCTCGCGCTCTCGTCCCCCCGTTCTTCCACCTCCCCTCCCTCCCCATCCGCCTGAGCCGCTACAGGAGAGGGAGAGAGAGGGAGAAGAGTGCGGCTGAATGTGAACGACATGTCGACAGTCAGCCTCTAAAGTGTTTTCTCGGTCGTTCCCTAATTCTTTGGCGGCGGACTGAGTGAGTATTACCCGCATCCCGGCACTGCTGTGCGTCGCTGTGTGGATGAGAGAAGCTGGTGGGGAGAGATAGACAATGGGGAGTGCAATTGGATTGCGTTATTCAGCCAAGGATTTTCATACATAGCCTGGTAAATGTCTTAATAGGTTCTGTTAATAACGAGGCTGTTTAATTGGTCATGCTTTAATTCATTCTACTAACTATGTCAGTGTGTGCTGTAATGTAAGGGGCTAATTGATTTTCTTGGAGGGGGCTGTGGGCTATCCAAGCTGCTCTAGCCCCCCTTACATTTGATCTGTAATGCTGCTGCCTTCTCGCCTTGATAGTGCGGCTCTGTGCTGGGAGCAGAGAGGGTTTTGGGGGGGGGGGGGGGCTGGGGGGGCATGTAGAAAGCCAGAGTGAAGCTTGCTGAGGCTTCGGACAGAAAGGACAGAGAGGTAGACATTGGAATTATGTGACATGAATAATATGCCAGAGAATAAGCAGTGACCGTCATCTGTGGTCCGCTTGCGTCAGTGTGCAGGTCTAGAGGAGAGAGGAGGGATAAGAGGTGAAAAGAAGTCAGAGACTTAAAAGAAAGACAAGAAAGGAAGCCACACCTGTGCCAGGCCTGTTTGCAGATGGACAGACGGACAGTTTAACATTCTGCTGTGCTGAGTCCTTTTCCCTTTCTTGTTACCATAATGATGCAGAGCTATGCTGACTCGTCCACTCCGCTGATTGGGAGAAAAGAGGCTCGAGTGTTGACTGTGTTTCTTCTGATTAAGGAAGGATGGCCGTCCACCAAAGCAGAATCTAACAGGAGGGATCCCAGTGGGCTATCTGGACTCTGTATTGATCTCCATACAGGAGGAGAGGGGGCTTTGGGCCCAGTGATAAACAATGCATTTTCTCTGACAAAAACGAAGGCCTACTGGGACTGTGAATGGCTTGTCTTATGTATTGTATTCCAATTTGTCAAACACTATCGAGCAACTTGGCCCATATTGTGCCTGAATCCTCACAATAAGCAGAAACACTTCAAATGATATAAAACCTTTTAATTCTCTTGTTTTAAACTCTAGGACCATCCAACAAGTATTGCAGTTCTACACCAGATTGTTACGAAAGCGCACACTCATCTACACGTGTCTCGATACCTGTTCTTGTACTTGGCAGGCAGTAAAAGCACACTTTTTTTGGATATGGTTTGACCTTTCTTGCATTGTTTCCAGCTCTCTCTCTACACATAACTTGGCTCCAGCGCTGCTTCTCTGTGAGGCGGGCGTACATTGTGTGCAGGGTGAGAGGAGGGCTTTGATGTAATCAATATCAGATTTCAGCTGTTTCACTGTGAGCTCTCATCCTGAGTGGCAGCCTTGACTGACTTCTTAGGGCTTATGCAATCCCACTCCTCTCCCTCTATCTCTCTCTGTCTTCCACCTCGCCCCGTTTCCTCTCCCCTCTCTGCACTCACTCTCTGCCCATTACTCTTCCTTTATCTGTCTGTCTCTTCTTCCTTACTTCATTCCCTCACCTTGCTCCAATTTCTTCCTTCTCTTCGTCCTCCTCCTCTCTTCGTCATAATCATCTCTGTGATTGCTCTTCCTCTCCCGGGTGGTGATGTTTTCACTGCTGCCTCCTTGTCTAACTCGCTGATGCTAGATTATTGCTGTATGATTACAGCTACCATACCATGGTGATCATTATTGCATCTTGCATGGCAGTGTTCAGCCCTCTACGAGCAGATCAAGATGCTTTATCTAATTTAGATCTCATTAAGGCTTGAGAGGAAATATCCCCCATGCAAGACTCTAATCTCAGCTGTTTTTTGTCTTGTTTTTTTGTTGCTTCAGTTTCCAAAACTATGGCATGCTCATTTTGTTATTGCAGTGCTGTCTCTTCATCTTCATCATCACTATCAGCGTGGGTTCACGCTCCTCGCTGTCATTGCCTTCACATCAGCCCTTTGGAAAATGCTGAAGAGTTTGGATTGGCAGCGATGCTTTCACTCCACTGTCATTACCACAATAATGATTATGACGGGACTCGATGACTGCTGATAACCCAGCACACTTCGCTGATTGATAATACGGAGTGTTTTTGTGCCTCTTCCCTCTGTTCTCTGATTGCCATTCATCCTATTAAATGGAGCAGTTCATTAGGCAGAAAAAAAACATTATGAATCTGATTTGCATCCACCCATTTTCATAATGCATACATTAAAAAACAACACATGCGTGACATTTCAGCTTCACTGGGCATTTGAGAGTACAAATGAATATATTCATTACAAGACCCCCCACCCCTTTCCTCCTAAAACACTTGTCCAAAAAGCCACTCTGAGAATGATAAAAATGTGATTCACAGGTGAGCTGAACTTGCCCACATGTTTGCACTTTGGTTTTGCATTTTCAGTGTCACTGTGTGAATTTTTAATTCAAAGGCATGTCGTAGCAGCAGAGGGAGATTGTTCAGCTTGTTGTTTTTAAATCAATATTTTCTGCTTTGCTGAACCCTGTAGAAACAAAGCTTTGTTTTCCCCATGCTGGGTGCATCTTACATATGTTAAGGTTCCGCTCATATCACTGCATACTGTGGCCTCCAGTTGGCCTATATATCATTATAGCATCGCAATGTAATTCATCCCCCGTGGCACTCCAGTCTGTGTGATTTAACTTTTATTTTCTGACTGCTTTATTATGCCTGTGATGTATCATCAATCTGATTCATCCTGAACTGACTTTTGCTGTTGCTTCCCTGGCTGTTAGTCCTTTTCTTACTCTGTGTGTGTGTCCGTGTGTTTGTATCTGTGAATGTATGCATGCATGTGCAGTGCGGTGAAGGGCCGATGCCGGGCTGTAGCCCCAGGCTGCTGAGCTGAGAGGGAGAAGCAGCAGCAGCAGCAGCAGCGGGAGGATGCAGTGGGTCGCTCTGGCAGTGGCCCTGGGGTGCGTGCGTCTGTCCCGGACGTCGCAGGGCCCCACCCCCACCCCCACCTCCACACACACGCCTCTGGTGGACAACTCCGAGGAGGAAGTGGACGAGCCGTGCTTCGAGCCGTGCACATGCGAGGTCAAGGAAGGCGTCCTGCACGTGCACTGCGATGGGCGGGGCTTTACTAATGGCAGCCAGGTACATGGTTCCTTAGAAGTCTTAAGAGGTCTTAAATTCAACCTCTGAAATTAAAGCCATAGACAATCTTTAAAAGTTAGATGCCACTTAATGTTTCACTTTCTATTCATTTGGGGTTGTGGTCCAGCTTACCACCTCTCCAAATGAAAGATACATGGTACTTTTTTAATGGAGATGATGTACAAATCATGTGTGAACCTTTTATTTCAGCAGAACATAAACATCCTTTACTTGTTTTACTGCTTGCTCAGCACATTGAAAAATACTTTTACAGAGTGTCAATGCAGATTCCAATTTTATTTTGGGCAGGCAGTACATATTCAGCACTCTGCCCACCCCAGGTCACCACCATTTATGCATAAGCTTGAAAATACACGTTGTCTGAAACCATCTCTATCAGAACCAGTATTGGCTATTTTAAAGGCTGGTCAAGAAACAGGAAGAAAAACAGTATCAGTAACCTGATTGGGGGTTACAGTCTAGGACCACTTCCTGTAGAGAATTGGTTCCAAAAAGATTGAGGACTCGATATCAATGCTGAAAAAGCCCTTTATCAATGCAATGCACTTTCTTCTGGATGACTTGCAACACAACAACATCACTCTCTCACAAAATGCAGTCAGCACAAATGACAACAAAGCACTCAAACAAGTTATCAGTGCGGACAGGTGACAGAAGAAGTTCAAAGGGCGGCTTAATTTTACACAAAATGACACTTAGAGTGCAACATGAAGTGTCTGTGGCTGTGTGATTTCAAGCAAGGATGAATACACTGGCACCATGGTGGAGCATTTATCTTTGCAGAGCAGGATTTTATTGGGTTCTCTGTGGATCTTTGAGTAGATTTTACAAATTTAAGGTAAAAAATGTCTTGAAAAATGTATTTCCAGGTTAAATTTTTTAGGAAGCACTTTGTTTGAAGCTTTACCCCGTGTTCTATCACTTTTATGCTGTAAAGTTGACTTTGTATGGTTTTTAATCAATTCTACTGAACTTGGTTGATTTAGTAATAATTCACAGCAATTAAAGCAGTAATATGTAACCATTCCACCTAGAAACAGTTCCACAATTAATCCAACAGAACATAACTCTCAACAGGAAGAATATTCACTATCCTCACTTTAATCAGGGTTTGGACTCCTTTCCTCTCTCTCTTATTCCACTCCCACCATTTACAGCTACCGTCCTCTACGTCTCTTAGCCATTGTATCCTATAGTACTGAGCCAACTGGCTTCTTTTTAGTCAAAGGCTAGTGTGTGAACTAGTGCTGTAAAGCTACATACTGTTGCTTCAAGGCAATATCTACAACAGGATGTTATATTAACATCCAAAAACCTCTGATAGAAGAGAAACCAAATGCAAGCTTAAGGAAATTTGGCTTCAAGATAAAAGCACAGAGAATGGTTGATAAAAAAGAAAACTGGGCTAAGATATAAAGAGCCTTTAAACAGGAGAGTCAAAGATATTCAGTCCCACATGAAAGTATGTAGCTAAGCTATGCATGTGGGTCTTGAAAAGGTGGTAAAATATGAAATTAGTGTTGATACATTGGCAGTACCTTTAAAACATTAGGAGTGCCATGCTTTGACATTGTTAAGACAGAAAACCCATTCTTTCCAAACAAAAAGTCAACATGAATATTTAAGAGAGGTGCTCAGTTGATGATTGTATTGGTATGAATAAACTGTAGTGACAATTCATAATGTGATGCTAGTGCAGCAAGCATTTAAAAGTCCTCTGCATATGGGCATGCAGCTCTAGTCTGTGTCTTTTGCTGTCTCTTAGGGGAGAATGCACCTAGATGTCCAGTAAAAGTGTGTTTCCACAATGAAGTCCAGTTCAGTTCAGTATGGTACAGTACACAATTTTTGGTGTTTCCACTGGCAAATGTTGGATTACCTTCCCACTTTTTTGCACCCTTCTGTTGGGTTCCATGCTTATCAAATGGGCCCCGAAGGGTGGTGCTAAACTCAGTGCAGTCTGTTGATTGGTCAAGAGAATTATCACTTCCTCATCCATGGTCCCAAAGTATTGTTTCCCAAACAGCTTTTTTTCCATAAAGCCTTTAAATGTTCTGAAACAAAGCTTGATTTCTTGTTATGACAAACAGCCACATGCCAAGAAGAAAGATCTCTAACTGCTGGATGTCCTCCAGTGTTGCTCTTTGTTTACTGTAATGCTGCTGTAATGTCTCAGTTACGTAGCTGACAGGACTATCCTCTTCCAGCTTAAACCCTTGACCTTAAAGTAAGGGTACAGCCAACTGTGGAAACACAAGTGAGATTACTGTTCCAAACTGTACTGAGCAGCATTGAATCAAACCAGAGCTCTGAGTGGAATTACACCTTTAGTAGAACAACATTTAGCACCCTAACTCAACATGATCTTACTTAAACAAATGAGCATTTTAATGCATTATAAAGAAGTGAATTAAAACACCACACCAGTGTTCATAGTTGTTTTTCTCTGCTCTGCAAAAATGTTTTTACTTTATACAGGCTTAGTCTTGAACAGATTTTAAAAATTCTCGAATGTTATTGTTAAAAGGGGGTAGTGATCATGCAGGTTGGTTTAGGTCATGCTGGCTCGTTTGTCTCAAAATGCATGTGGCCCAACACTGCTCAGCACTTTATTGCATTTATCTCATTAATAGTCTATCTCCAAGTCTAATATCCTGTCTGTAATGTGCCTTATGGCTGCTTCTAACTGTTAGATTCATGTAATTAATGAGATAACTAATCAGACATCTAATTAATCACTCAGGTGTCACATTCGTGGGTCCGCCCTTTCAAACTCAACCTCCAGAGGAACTCTCTGAGGCGTCTCTATAGCAACGGATTTCAGCACCTTGGCAACGCGGTGTCAATAAACCTTGGCAACAATGCACTCCAGGACATCCGAGTGGGAGCTTTCAACGGGCTGGCCAAACTGAGACGCCTGTACCTACACGAGAACAAGCTGGAGGTCTTCAGGAATGACACCTTCGCTGGCTTAGAGGCCCTGGAGTACCTCCAGGTAAGACTGAGAATATAATCCCCCTGATTGATGGCACTATTGACAACTTTCACCAGAGATTACAATAGACGGCTGTGACAGAAATAGCAAGCAGATGGCGTGAGAGAGAGAACATTCTGGAGACGTGTGAGCAATCTTTCCTGCTGCACTAGGTCTGTATTTCAATTGCGGCAATTATCTTCATCACATTTTCTCTTCTCACCTGCAGGCTGACTACAACGTGATCAAACGAATTGACAGTGGCGCTCTGAGGTTCCTCTTCAAGCTCCGGGTTCTGATCCTCAACGACAACCTGATCCCAATCTTGCCTGCTCATCTGTTCAGGTTGGATTCTGATTATTTTACTGCAAAATCTTTTGAATTAGGCCGCGACTGATCTACAGCAATATTAGTGTCAGACACAATTAGCCAGTCTGTACTTCTCCTTTGAATTAATATTTCTGTGGTACTCTATTTCATGTCATGAAAGAAGGATTAATCATCAGATAAAAAGCTGATTTCTCAGCGATAGAATGTGTGAAGCTTTTTTCAACCAACCTAGCTAACTCACCCCCTCCTTCTTCTCCTTTTCCTCTCTACGCTGCAGATCTGTGTCTCTGACTCATCTAGACCTGCGGGGAAACCGTCTGAAGAGCCTGGCATATGCCGGGACACTGGAGTACATTGGCCGCTCCCTGATGGAGCTGCAGCTGGAGGAGAACCCCTGGAACTGCGGATGCGAGGCAGTGCAGCTGCAGCAGTGGCTCGGTCAGATACCCTACACTGCTGTAGTTGGGGATGTCACCTGTGAGTATCCCTTCCACCTTCATGGTAAGGACCTGAGGGAAATCCCCCGAAAGGAGCTGTGCGCAGACCTACCAGATAAGGAGCTACAAGCAGAGGGGGGTGGGTCTACGGCGGGGTCAAAGCCCCAGCATTTTCCATCCAACCCTAAACCCAACTCTCATCCAGGGCGAGTGCGGCCGACTAAACCATCCTCCATGGTTCACGGCTCCCGCCAGAACACTCACACCTCCTCCACTTCCTCATCGTCCTCCTCAGCCGAGCGTAAAGACAAAGAGAGGCAGCCTCGACCCACAAAAAGACCTCGGCCATCAAGAATATCCCCAACCCCTCGCAATCAGAATCCCCCTGTGGCCGGCTACCAAACACGGCCCCCCATCCCCATAATTTGTCCAATAGGCTGCACCTGCAACCTGCACATCACAGACCTGGGCCTCACCGTCAACTGCAAGGAGAGTGGATTCCTCAATGTATCCCAGCTTACGCCTCGGCCCCTCAACGGGCGCAAGCTTTACCTGAGCGGGAACTTAATCCAGAGGATCTACCGCACAGACTTCTGGAACTTCTCCAGCCTGGACCTGCTCCACCTGGGAAACAACCGGATCTCTTACCTTCAGGAGGGGGCCTTCTCCAGCCTGAGCAGCCTGCGGAGCCTCTACCTGAACGGGAACAACCTGGAGAGGCTCAGCCCACACATGTTCCTGGGGCTGCAGAATCTGAGGTATTATCTCTCACTTTCACTGCACTTCAAACAGATTCATGAGCAGAAAAAGGCACATCAGATAAGCTAATTAGATGTTTGTTTATAATAATGTGGGAATCAATTTCAATGTAATCACTGTTTTCTTGAGTTTGGTATGAAATGAAAGATGCCCATTCTCTTCCAGGAATGTCATTTGTTAGTCACGCTGCCTGATGGCACGCTTCAGCTGAGGTGTCAGCCCGCAATGAGTGACAACCTGAAAATTAATGTTTTTGTATTTGCATACAGAGGTGTTGATAAGAGGCTGAGACGTTCTGATGATGCCAGGAAACTGCTTTTTAGAAGAAAGGGGTTATTATATGAAGGAGCTGTCAGAGTGCTGCATATGTATCACTGTCAGATTAACCTCAAGAAGATTATTCCTCAGTAAATATGACATGTAGCAAATGTCAGTGATTTTATTCAAGCAGGAAGTTAAACATTGCTGTGTTAGACAATAGGTCAAATTCTGTCCTCTCAGTCATGTTAAGCAATTAAGATCCAGGACAATTTTAGGATCAGATTTTGAGGGTGCTCAGCTCCTACAAAGATCATTGCTTTTGGTAATTTTTTATTGCTCCCCCTGCAAGGACTATAGCTAAACAACAAGAATCAGTTTCCTACATGGGTCATTCCTGGCTTTTCTTTATTTTCATGAGATGTCACGCATTCACGTAAGGCTCCCCTGGAGGACAAGAAACACTTCCCTTTGCTTTTCACTACAGAGAAGTTGACGGTCTTGGTTGCCAGCTATGTGTCTGAACCAAGTTAATTCTTTAAATAAAAAATAGTCATTTTTCCAAGTAGATGCACAAACAGATGGGCAAACAAGCTTGGATTATCCTTAAACAGACCTCCATCTCAGAGGTAAAAACAGAGAGAAGCAAATTAGAAATCAGTGCTGTCAGATGCTCCATTTAGTCTGTTAATTACAAAGATAGAAGTGCTGATTGGACCTCTTCTAATGGTTTGGATATTTTGATTAAAATACATGATGATTTAATTAAAATATAACTGCCTTTAACTTACCTACAACTTCTATCAATAAATAACATGAGCAAACTAGTGTTAGCACATCATTCAGCAGTGTTTTGTTGATGTCCTGCATCACATTTCTAAAACCACAGAATTAAATGCATTACAGATTCAAATTTATTACATTTAATTCCATGTATACAAATATATAATTACTTGTATATCTGTATTTTTTCCTACTTGTGGTGTAACTGTCAGGATTTTCTGATATAACAGTATGTAAACATATCTGAAGTGACATTCTGGCAAAGACTTTACTTTTTTGTGGTGTCAAGTGTTTTGATATGGATCCAAAGTTGCTTAAACTTAGTCTATATCAATATCTCTGCTTTTTTTCAGGATGTGTGGTTTTGTAAAGATTAAAGCCTGTGGTGCAGCTTCATAAAGTGAGCAGTGTTAGCTGACAGTCTTTTGCCTTTAGGCAAATAATGGAAGACTTTATGACAATTTCTTTCTAAAACAATATAGATGTTACAGTTGTTACTCTTTTCAAGCAGTGGCAGTAACTGTCTTCTCAAAAACTGAGGTATGATTATGGCACATGGTGATATTGTGATAACTGGCTGATTTGGCAGTTTTTGTTTGTTTTGTTTTGTTAGTTGCAACGTAAAATTAAGGGAAAACCAAAAATTAGCAGCAGCAGCAGAAATAAAGGACTTAATAAACTTAATAAGGTTGTTAGCCAATAGCCAGCCTTCACCTCAGTGTAAGGCTGCTATTGCAGTGCAAATCATGTCAGAAAACAACAGATGAAACTCTGCCCACTCCTACAAAAATAAAATGTTTCTTTGCCACTTTGGATGTTTTTTTTTTTTATATATATATAGAAGACATCATGTTTGTAGAAAAGCACATCTGCATGAAATGCAGTTTTCTTTAAATACCACAACAATTTTGTTGCAATTTTTTGTGGACACACTGTATGACATAAATCTGATATGGGGCAGCTCCAGTAAATGTTTTTAATTAACCTTTTTTCTCGCCTTTTATTACACATACACTCCATTTTCTTAAAGTCCTTAACCTAATTGTTTACATTCATGCAAAACTTTTTGAAGTTGTCAGCCACCATGAGAAAGTAGCTTAGGGGGTCCAGTAGTGGTCTCATAAAATCAAACAGGTCAAGTTGAGTAATTCACTACTGTACACACTTTTAAAAGATAAGACCCCCCTCATTTATCAAAGAGTGAACACAGGCTTTTCATTCTCTCAGGTCAATATGTTAGCAATGCTAGTATAGGGTCACCACTGGGTTGAAATTATAAATGACTGGAACATAGTTTTAGTTTTAATCATTGAAAATTTAGTGTTCAATTCATTTTTAGTTTTTTTTTCTTGTGTTTGAAGCATATTTGTAAAAACTACTGTGTAGTTATTTCACTTTTTCTGAAACCTTGTAAAAGAATATGAATGAAAAAGCCACAGTGTCATTCACCAAATGTTTTAAAGCTGGTGCATGATTTCTAACAGATGGAAAAAAGAAAAAAGATAATAAAATGAGCTATATTTCCAGGAAGATACAGACTTCATATGGACAATAAGTGTCATACTTTAAAAAAAAGCACAATCTATTATATATTCTGGGCTTGGACGCTTGAGAAACTTGCAAGGAACTAATTCTCCAAACCATTTATAAATGTATGTTCACTTTAGGGAAGAGTCAACTGAGGAAAAGTAGTCTGCTGTGCTGAGTGAGTAGTCGCCCATTTGCCTGGTAGCTGGTGCCTATTGAAAGTTCTGGCTTTAGTACTGTACAGGTTAAAGATCTCTCGAATCATTAACAAATAGCAATGTAATCATTTTTTAATATACAGGAGATTTACTGATTAACCATTGGTGCCAGAACTCTTCCCTGATTACAGTGTGATTACATGTTTCATATGAATCTTAGAATACTGTTTATCTGTGTCAAGCATGCTAACACTAGTCTGTTTCCTGAAATAAAAATGTATAATTCGGTTAAAGAAATCTCTCCCTGCTAAGGCCTACTATCTTAGATTAGTATATAAACCATGCAAGAGGAATGATCTGTAACAAAACGCAACGATAATGAAACAATAATTAAGGTGCTTACACTTTACCACTTTAAGTTTATAGTTAAACATGTCATTTACATGATAATATTCAAATCTTGACAAATGAATTTTCTGTATTTCACAGGAGTTGAAAAGTCACCATCAGCCAGGATTGACCATTATTATACAGGAGTGACCCGTATAAGACATCAAATCAATAATTAACTTAAGATGAACTGAACACTATCAAATTTAGATTTTTAAGAAACTAAATTGGACTTTTTTAGACTGCATTTTGAATATTTATGCAGTTGCCATCATTAGGATTTTTCTGATACCCCTCCCACAGACCAGACTTTGCCTGCCTGATGAAAACCACAATTATCAAAGAGGAAGCAAGGCTTTTACTAGCTGAAGATAGAGTGATGAATTTGCTTAAAGTGATAATAAATTCGTAAAAACTTGAGGCATAATCATTCATTTACTTTTGTACTTGTTTTCTGTCATTTCTACCATTATATTTTCTACCTTTGCCAGCTATAGATATATATTGTAATAATAACCAAAAATTAATCTAATAACATCACTTTTAGTCTTTATTCAGGCTTGTTGTCCAAAAGGTCATCACAAAAGACCATATTTTCAGATTTTTTGTGGCTCAGAATGAGGCTGTGATGGTACTGTGCATGTGTGCATATGTTAAGTGTAACTTTAGGATTGTAATACCCTTGTATTTGAAGAGTGGATCATATTCACATTGCAGCCTGTACCATATACTGTGTTTCACCTCTTTCATTTGGTGAGGCCACTGACCTCCCTTAACTTCACCAGAGAGGTACAAATTACTTTTATGGAGGTTACATAACTGATACACTTTAACTTATTTTATATTTTTCCTTTGTTTTGCCTTATCTGAGTTACTGTGTGGAAGTATGGGGTAATACTTACAAAACCAACTTGTTGCCTCTATTCATACTCCAAAAAAGAGCTATAAGAACAGTATTTAATGCAAGGATCCATGATCACACCAATCTACTCTTTTTAAAGGCATCTGCATTAAATTTTTTTGACTTGGTCAAATTTAAAACTGCACAAATTATTTATAAAGTAAATAATAATCTTCTTCCAAACACAATTCATAATCTATTTCATGAGAGGGACGGTTGTAGAAAATATGACTTAAGAGGAAAACTCAAACTGAAACAACAAAGGGTGAGATCAACTCTCAAACGTATGTGTATATCTGTTGAAGGGGTCATTTGATGGAACAATTTAGACATTGAGGTTAAACTCAGTAAAAATGTCAATCAATTCAAAAGGAAGTTTAGAAAAGGAGTGTTTGAAATTTATAACAGGGAGGAGAAGGAAGGAAAAATGATGTAAACTGATGGGATGATTGTGGGGATGAGGGGTTTTTTGGAGAGCGACTTTGTGTTTTGTGATTTGTGGTATAAATGTTGTTACTGTGTTGTCGGGGGCTGGAAATATATAAGCTCTGCTTCTTCTAGCCCCTTTTCAAACCGCAATTGTTGTTGTGTTTGTTGTAGTTTTTGTCTGTTGGCTTTAAGGTTGTATGGTGTCCTGTGGATTGTTTTCATGTTATGTTTTCATGTAATGTGTTATATGAGAAATAATTTGTTTGGTTTGAAATAAATATCTATCTAATCTAATCTAAACATCTTTGCATGTTTACCGTTACATTGATTAAGAAAATTATCATCTGAATGCCTGTGTGGTTTCCAAATTATTATTGGGCTGGCAGTGTTTTTCCAGCCTCCCAACCTAAAGACCACCAACCTTAGGAGATAAACTTTGATGGAACACTAAATGTGTATAAAACCAGGAGCTCTTAAAAATCTTACAAAGATGAACCTTATAACATCCTCCAACTTTTTAGTCCTGTTAACTGCAAAAGCAAGTGTTCCTTTAAAGGCTTTGGGGATTGTGAAAAGTTACAGAGTTTGCAGCTTAATGCAAAAAATCAAGTCATCTTAAAAGAGTATTTGGTAGAAGTAGAAGCTGGACTTATGGTTGGACAAATTCCCATGGCACAAAGAGTGAACACAGTGTGCCCCCACATGCCATCAGAGAACCACTGCCCTCAGAGCGTCATTTGGGGTAATTTTCAAATGGCAAATTTAATTACACATTTTTCTGAAAAATGGAGCAAACAACCAAGAGAAAGAGGAGATTTATTCATATTGGGAGTTTTGTAGAAGTTGAGATCTTGTGACCGTAGAGGCCACTGAAATACAATGAGCTCAATGTCATGTTCAAGAAACCATTTTGAGATGATTTGAGCTATGTGACATGGCAAATTATCCTGCTGGACATAGCCATCATAAGACGGGTACAAAAAAATGTGTTAATAAAGGGTCAGGAATAATACTCAGGTGGTTAAACAGTGCCCAGTTGGTACTAAAGGGCCAAGAGATGCTTTATGATTTCAATTAAATTATATCAGACATCTCTTAGGTAATGTCAAATTTCAGATTCAGACAGACTGATGGTCTTATGATAATCAGTTAAATATCAGAAAAAATGTATGCCTCTGAGAAGGGCTGCTGGCGGTCTAAAGTGTTGGACACCACCAACATTTTGAAGGGGGGAAAGCGCAGTGTCTTTCATTTAGATAAGAATTACATTAGGCCGCGTTAGGGAATTCACAGGCTACTCAGCAGACTTAAATTGACTTTTTTAAGATATGATGGTATGAGTGCTAAAGTATATTTGACTTAAATTATGTGGTATTGATTAACTCTTCACTCTCCCCAAAATGCTTGAAAATAAGTAAAGATCTTCACATACAAAATGCCTGTCAGACTAAAAAATGTGAAAGGTCATGTGTTATTAACCCTGTAAAGCCCTTTGAATGGCTCTGTGTATAAATGGTACTCCATATATTAACTTGTCTTGCCTGTTATTACAGGAGGCTAAGATATAATTTGAGGGGGCTTCAGCACACCATAAGGGTGTAAATCACCTATAATTGAGATTCAGAGCAACACTTGGGTTCAAGAACTGTAAAAATCACCATGAGCCAGTTGCCTAATTACAAGCTTATTAGCATCACAGTGGCTTCTTAGTAGTTATTTAAAGCTTTGTTATCATTATTACTTAAAGCTTACTTATACCTTATTTACACAATTGTATATTACCGCAAGCAGGGCATTTACTGTGAGTTTTTCCCAAATAAATAGAAATAGCTTCTTGCTTTGAAGTCAAATTTATACATACATTATCATCCCAATAGGCTGTAGTTTAAGGACACATATTTCACTCCTTGTTAATGATTTAACACAAATCCCATATGTTCCCAGCACATATTTCTTGCCTTAAAATCCTCTCAGATATTTGTTTTTTAGCAGGTCTATCATCACATCTATGTCAGCCCTGTGCAGAACAAGTTGTATCATTGTTATGAGTTGTGTCTGACCACATCCATTTCAAGAGCTGTGCTCTAATGTTT
This sequence comes from Cetoscarus ocellatus, assembly GCA_037902135.1. Lineage (NCBI taxonomy): Eukaryota > Metazoa > Chordata > Actinopteri > Labriformes > Labridae > Cetoscarus > Cetoscarus ocellatus. The sequence goes on along the minus strand of JBAMNC010000802.1, from coordinate 1,183,476 downwards.
ACAGTGGCTGCATAGACATGCCCCAGACATACTTCTTCAAATGGAGAGTATTAAATACATTAATGAAAAGAAAATCTTTCGAGATTAAGTCTGAAATGATTTAAAAAAAAACCCTACATGACCATGATGAGAAATAAATATAAATACTAAAAATGTAATTCAAACAATACATTTAAATCCATCAATAAAAAAGCTGAAAAAGGTAAACTGCACAAGCCTATGGGTTTTCACAGGTTTATTCAAACCTACTTATCCAAAGAAAAGGTAAAAATAAATAAGAAAATGTCTTATGATGTCAAAATTTTAGCAAAACGGATTACAATTGGATGTGAGATTAAAAACAGATCACATTTTATAAAACCAGGAGCTCTTAAAAATCTTACAAAGATGAACCTTATAACATCTTCCAACTTTTTAGTCCTGTTAACTGCAAAAGCAAGTGTTCCTTTAAAGGCTTTGGGGATTGTGAAAAGTTACAGAGTTTGCAGCTTAATGCAAAAAATCAAGTCATCTAAAAAGAGTATTTGGTAGAAGTAGAAGCTGGACTTATGGTTGGACAAATTCCCATGGCACAAAGAGTGAACACAGTGTGCCCCCACATGCCATCAGAGAACCACTGCCCTCAGAGCGTCATTTGGGGTAATTTTCAAATGGCAAATTTAATTACACATTTTTCTGAAAAATGGAGCAAACAACCAAGAGAAAGAGGAGATTTATTCATATTGGGAGTTTTGTGGAAGTTGAGATCTTGTGATCGTAGAGGCCACTGAAATACAATGAGCTCAATGTCATGTTCAAGAAACCATTTTGAGATGATTTGAGCTATGTGACATGGCAAATTATCCTGCTGGACATAGTCATCATAAGACAGGTACAAAAAAATGTGTTAATAAAGGGTCAGGAATAATACTCAGGTGGTTAAACAGTGCCCAGTTGGTACTAAAGGGCCAAAAGTGTGCCCCACATTATTACAACACCACTAGCCGCCAGAACTGTTAATGCAAGGCAGGATGGATACATGCTTTCATGTGGTTCACAGTAGATTCTGTCATACAATCTGAATGTTGCAGCAGAAATCAAGACATAGCTTAGCTTATAGGAGTAGCAACTGGTGTGGCTCATCTGCTTTGTGATTCAGTGTGTTGTGCAATCAGAATGAGTCTTCTAAATACATTGATTGAATTGAGCGGTTACTGAAGTTACTGTTGCCTTTCCATCATCTCAAACCTCTCACACCACCCTCCTCAAAGCTCTAGCATCAATAACTCATTTTTGTCCAGAGAACTACCACCATCTGGATATTTTCTCTTTTTTCGACAATTCTCTGTAAACTCTAGAGATGGTTTTACATGTAGATCCCAGATGATCAGCAGTTTTTGAAATACTCAGAACAGAACTTCCAGCACCAACAACCATCCCACATTCAAAGTCACTTAAACCACATTTTCTACCAATTGTGATGCTTGATTTGAATTTCAGCAAGTCCTCTTTGATTTTTTGAGTAGTTTTTTTAGCTCAGTTGGGCAAATGTGCATAACAAAGTGGTCAGTGAGTGTAATTGTTAAGCAGAAAAATGAATTGCATTGATTCCTCAAACTAGTTGTGCCTGATTCTCAGCAGGAACAATTTCAGGTTCTCCATCCCTATGAATGATCTCTTAATAATGGCGGACAAGCAGCTAGTGTGCTACTAATTAGCATGCTAATAATCCACTGGTTGATGATGAATACACTTAAGTGTTACTGGATCAGCTCTACCGTCCATATTTCAAAATACATTTCAGAAACCCCCGTGCCCATTTATTTGACTATTAATCAATAATAAAGATCCTCTCAGGACAGTTTTTAAACTCTTCCCTTTAGCCTCTCGTTAGCCTTTCTTGGACTCTGGTGTGAGCAAGCGGTATATTTAAACAAGATCAATGAAAGTATATTTAATTAACAGCTTGCAAGGAAAGGGTTTGCAGTCATGTTTAATCCTCCCTTAAATTCACTTTGATTCTATTATTTAAAAAGTAAAACTCAAAAATTCAAAGCAGAATCAATTTGACATGATGATCAGGCGTGCCGAGGAAACCAAAGCAGTCATCAGAGCAAAATTACATGATTTCTTTTTATGCTGATGATCAGTTCTTCTGTTTTGAACGGTGATGGTGCAGATTAGTGCGATTTCCATTATGACTTCTTTGCATTAATATTAATTTATGTAATTATCATGCGGGGATGCAGGAGAGGTAGATTACCTACAGATTATGAGCAAATGAATAATTCATATTGTGCTGTAATCAGGCATGACTTATTCATACAAAGTAAAGACAAAAACAGGTAAACAGATAACCTTATTTGCTTTTAATGTCATGGTGGTGGATGTATTTTCACTCTCAGGTATTACACACAACTATGCACTTTAAACCCTCACGTTCCCATATCGTATCTTCTTATTGTGCTTGCATATAGAGACACTTAAATATCTTCTTCTCTTCCTTTAGGTACCTTTATTTTGAATACAATGAGATCCGGGAGGTTGACCCAGGAACCTTTGATTCCATGCCATCCCTCCAGCTGTTGTTCCTCAACGCCAACCTGCTGCGGAGCCTCCCCCTCGGCGTCTTCTCTGGAGTTAATCTGGCACGACTCAATCTGAGAAACAATCACCTCCTGCAGCTCCCCTCTGTGGGCGTGTTGGAGCACCTCACAGGACTGGTGCAGGTTGGTGCAAACTAGTCAAAGTTTTATATGATACTTGAAACTACTTTTGCTTTAAGACAAAACATTCTGATATTTCAATGATGAACAGTGTCAACAAAGACAAAAGCACTTCATAAGACAGGTGCTTGATAGAGAAATGAATCCATAAAACCTTTGCAAGAAAAATCTGCAGAATCATGTTGCTCTACTGGCTGGTGGGTTCCAAAAGTGGGATGTGGAGCCTTCATCCATAGTTCACAAATTTGTCCCCTCGTGGCAAAGAGCCTGTGATACATAGAAGCCCCAAGAAGATTTTTCACCTAAACATTTTATTTGCATTGTTTTGTCATGACTAATGGTACATTTTTAAATATCTTGACTTATTCATCTTGGTATTGGGATAAAAAGCTTGCTTTAATGCCATCAATAGGGGATAAAGCCTGAAATCCAAGACTGTTAAAACCAGTTTCTGCATTTTTCAAATCCAGATCAATAATGTTTGAGCTTTTCAGAGTTCCTATGGGATCTTGTGGGTCTTGTGACATAATCACAATCTATCTTACCCACAATCATACTAGGGATGTTTAGGGATAATTTACGTTACAGCTGAAAACAAATAAACTGGATTGAATAGACTAGTCTGAAATTAATAAAGCATTATGAAAATGAGCAGTCTCTATTAATCACAGGATCGAAGTATTGTTGGTTAAATGTTGTATCGATGGTTTGCACAATGGAGTGTGGCTAATGTTGGCTGGTCTTTGGTCCTTCTCTGAGTGTAACATCCATGTTTCTGTGCTGAGCGGGGGTTGGTTGTTGGTTGAGCGGTAATATATATGAATATGGTCCAGACAAAGCTTTAGTGCATCTAATCTAAAGTGGTTTGTTAAAAATACTGACTTTTATTATTAGGAATATGGTTGTCACTGTGGGTAGAAAAGTTTTTATTTGTAAACTTGAAATAACTAAATATTGGGTTGCTATTGCTGTGGTGTCAAAAGGGAATCTAAACTGTTCATTTCTGATAGAAATGTGCTTTTAACTGGTCTAAGCTTACATAAAAATTCAGTTTTTGTGAAGTTGGCATATTGTGCCAAGCTGTTCTCTGAATGAATGATCAAGCCTGTTTCAGTGCAGGTGGATGCTTGTAGAAGAAAACAGTTCTGATCTGCTAACCCGCTCGTGTTGAAATGAGTCAGATACCTGGCACAAGGCTGTTAAGCAAATTTAGGCCAAGCAACAAACAGAATGAATCGCCGAGTGACAGCGGCAGGGTGAAAAATGGAAATTATCGAATTGGACCCTCTCGTTGATTTACTGAACGAAAATGTGCATAATTATAGACTGTATTTGTTTCAAATGTCAGGCTGCGAGATTAAAAGAACTAATGAATTGCCAAGACACATTACATTATCGCAGCGTGATGAAACAAACACAACAAGCCCAAATCTTCGCATCCAGTCCATACAGCCATTTTTAGAACTCCTGGCACCCTCTGATCTGCTGGCCTCTGGCACAGCTGCAGCTCTCGCTCTGTCATCTGTTGTTTTCAGAGCTCTGCTGTGGCGTGTGGGACTATGGTTGCGCCTCAGGTATTCTAATTGGAAAATTGCAATTGACTCGATTTGCATAAGTGGTCTTAATAAATCAGGAGGCAAAATGGAGAAAACCAAACCCCTCAAGTTTCTGAGTATGTGTATAATTAACTCAACTTATGGCAGCCCTGAAGAGCAAAACACAATGACAAATAAAAAAACACAGCAATAAATCACTTTACATAATGCAAAATGAAAATACACACAAATAAGAATATGCAAAACTAAATAAACACAGCAACAACAAATGCAATGGCATTTTGAAAAAAAAAACACAACTTCAAATAAAAAGCACAGCAACAAATGAAAACAACAAGAGGTATGCTAAAAAACAAATAAACAATGTAAAACGCAAAGACAAACAAAAAAGCTCCATTGATGATTTAAAAAACCCACAGTTTCAATTAAAAAAACACAACAAAACAATAAACTGCAACAACAAATGATACAACAATGAAAGCAAAGGCAAATACAAACTTGATCCAAAGACAAAAAAGAAACTAACATATCAAAAACACACAAAAAATTATGAAAAATGAAAGAAAAGTTGGTAAATCAAATACACATTTTTAATCCTATGCATCTTAAGTTGTTGCTCTTTTGAGTAATTGTGATTTTTTTTGTGTTATGTGGATTTTTTTAAATTATTGTTGTGCTTTTGCATTTGTGGTTGTGTATTTTATTTGTCCTTGGGAACTTGATACCTGCCTTTTATTTACTTTCTTTCCATTTTGTTTTTATTTATTTATTGTTGCTTTGCTTTTTATTTTGTTGCGTTTGTATGAGTCGAGGGTTGTTTAAATAACTGACGTCTTTTCTTTTTGTTATATGCCTTTATTTATTTATATTTTATTCATTTTTTTTTTTTTGGTTAGTTTTATTATTTTTTGTGTTTTGTTGTTTAACTACATTAGTTTTTTATTTGTTTGCATTTTTATTTGTTGCATTTCGAATATGAACGTGTTTAACTATTTGTGTTTTTGTTTTGTGATCTCTTTTTTTGTCATCATAATCACCACTCTGTTTTGCACCCAGGGCCTCCATGCACCTTCCAGCCTAAAGCTTATAAAAGTACAGTATGCATTAGATTCAGAGTGAGTCAGACCTTACCTTGCACATTTGACTGCAGCAATACAGTGTGCGACTGCTCGCCATACACAATGCCACGATAAGAAGCATACCCGAGGTATTACAATTTTTCATCCTGCCTCCTCTCACTTCAGCATATTTAGTGTACCGGGCTTTTCTTAGACAGGCCTTGTAAAAAAGAGGTGAGGTGGGTGTGGATTAGCCTGAATGTCATTGTGAATTTCAGTTTGACTTTGCTCCATGAGAGAAATTAAAAAAAAAAAAAATCCTAATTCTAGGTAGTGTGGGTGAGGCTGGCAGTTCAGTAGCTGCTACAAAATGCTCGCTCAGGGGAAGGACGACGCTGGTTTACTGAGCCATGAGGAAGTGTATTATGTGTCTGTTCCTCTGATATCCAAAGCATTAAAGCCTTCACCAAATGGAAGAGCCACATACACAGAGCCCAGTGGTATCACCATTGTAAGGCTTTAAAGAGAAATCTGCACTGTAATTGAATTTATTCATTTACTCAGCTTGTTATTACCCCGACGAAGCCACATTAGGGCTGCAGAAAAGAATGTCACAATGATATCACCTGTTGACGTAGCGCTGGCCTGTTTGAAGCTCGGGCAGTGGGATTTCTGGGCGCCTGCGTGCAAATTCGAAGCCAGAGTTTGCACAGTGAAATCAAAGGGTAACACAGATGGTAGCAGGGTGAGGCTCACAGCTGCTGTCAAAAAAGCAGGGCATTTTAAAAATCATAAAGCAGCAGCATGTATGGCTTGGAGTCATTGTCACCATCAAGAACAGGATTACACAGCTACGCCCACTTACACGCACTGATATCTTCTGGGGGTGAAAAAGAAACTCACCAGTGTCAGTGTTATTTAAAATAACCATCAGTGAGACATAACAGAGAAATTATAATTACTATGGTGTCTATGATATGATTAAACAAGTGAGTTAATAGTAAAATGAGCCAAAACGAGTTCCCCTTTAAAAATAACATTGAAAGAGTCAAATTATGTGAATTAGCAGCATCTGAGTGAGTACCAGGAATGTACGCAGTTCAGGAATACAGTACATGTCTTTTTTCATAAATGCAAACTGCATGTTGTATAACATAGCAGCTCCCTCTCATCACTCTTAGCTGCAAGGAAATAGAACAACATGCCCACAGCCACATCTCACCCTGCTCCATGTCAGGTAGAAAAACAATGTGCACTCCAGGGAAGATTGATGAAAGCAACACAGCATCCACCGGGGCCAGGTTTACATCAAAACATAGTAATGTCCATTTCTCATCTTATAATCTGTCTAACTGAACCTGTGATAATGCTTCCTTAAGCTAGTGCAAGGTTACCAATATGCACAAACTTATAAATAAGGGGATAATTTGACATTTTGGATAATACACCAAGTTCTTACTGAGTTAGGCAAAATAGTATCAAACTTGATGGGCGAAACAGAAAAAGACTAGTGTTTGTACCTTTGTATTAACAATGGGAACACAAGTAGAAATTATGAATCTACCCAGTTTCAAGTAGGGATGACTCTGTCATTTTTGCACCCCAGGGTCTTTTTTTTTCAATAATATAAGAATGTGGAGGAGTCGTAGCACTCAGTACCCTCAGCATCAGCAGCTTTTTGTTGCCAAGTAAACTTTTGGAGTAGTGCTGTGTTTGTCACTGTTACTTCTTCCTCACTAGCCATTTAAGATCAAGAGGGGGCAGGACTTCTGATGTACACTTTATAAACAGCAAAGGCAGAAAAGAAAGTGATCAGACTCATTGTTTGACAGAACAACTGTCTGGCTCTCAGCTCCTTGTTGTGCCAGGACATTCCTTGACCTGGTTTTATGTTTTTTTGGGTAATGTCTACACAAATAAAGGAAAATATGAAGCTCACAGAGTTATTTTGAAAGGCCATTTGGATTGTCCTTTGGTAACTTTGTCAACTTTTGTAACCTAGCTACATTAAGCACTGGTGGGAAGCGCTCTGAATCTATATGGTTGAGACTATGTCCACTTATTTTTAAAAACTCATTTTTTTCTGTGTGTTTCGGCCTTCTGTCCAAGCTTGAACTGTATTTTAAGTCACTGAAAACTTCTGCCAAGGTGAAGATTTTTGAAAATGCCATCTTGGGTGTCTTGGTGCAGACAGGGAAAATGGCAGCACTTGGCAGAAAACACTCTGCGCTGAGCTCTTCTTGTGGTGATTTCACTCCGTGTGACATTCTCACTGTTGTTTACCTGTGTTGAAGAGGACATTGCAAAACTGTTGCTGTTTTAAGTGCTGTTGACTGTACTATTTACACACTAATACGGAGTTTCTGCTGCCTCCACACCATGATGCTGCTTTGAACTTATACGATACAAAAGCTGCCAGTGTTTAGGACTAGACCCGGTGTTATTGTTTGAAATTGGCTGTGTTGGCAGGTGACCCATAGCCAATGGCATCCATGGTTACAAAATTTGTTGAAACCAACAGGAGTACCCATGAGACTTTCAGTCGTAACAGAACTTGATCAAGCGTGTCAGATGTGTCTCAAATTGAAATATAAATGAAGAAATATTTACTCAACATGCCAGCTATCACCAGTTAACATGGCCACAAGTTAAACCGTAATACCGGTCAGACTTGTTGAGTCAGACAGAGTGTCTGGTCCGGGTTTAATGTCCCTTGACAATCAAAAGGCTAGGATACATTAGCTCTACTATGGCAGAGGGACCAAGCAGCAATCTCCCCCAAAAACAAGTGAACATGGCACTGTGTGGTTGCATATGAGTATGACCAGGGGAGTTTTTCAAGCTGATAGATGCCCAGTCTAACCTGCCGTAAAAGAACATAACAGCTTTATGCATAATCTGCCACATGCCAAAGTTAAGGTTGTAGAAAATAATTAAATGGTGTAATGGCAATGGAAGTTTATTGGTACAACTGTCAGTTGCAAGGGAACTTAGTATAAACTTGTCATTAACAATCATCTTTGGATGAATGAAAATGGCTCTCAGTGCAGTGTAAACGAACAGCGATAGGGTTCTGTGTTAGCAAAACAGGGGGTTTTGCTCTGGTAGTGCCCACAACCTTATTTTCAGGGCTTTTCAGCAGCTCTCATTGCTATGGATTTGTTTTAGACAGCTTCATATTTTTCTTTTTTTTTCTTTATTTGTTTGTTTGTTTCAATAAAGCTTGCTAAGAAATCATTAAAACAATTTATTCTGTAATGGCTTTTGTGTTAGCTCCAGATCTGGAAATTGTATGTTCTTGTTGTTGACAGGTTTTATATATATATATATATATATATATATATGGGTATGTGTGTGTGTGTATATATACCATATACCATATATATACATACATATATGTATATTTATGGTAGTACTGTATATTGTAATATTGTATCCAGGAACAACAGATGCTTTGTTTTTACTAATTTTAAGATCAACAGATTCTTGATTCTTGATAATTATCTAAGTACTATAACATCGTTATGTTTTTGTGAATACAATAACATTTGCTCTTTTTTCTTTACAAGATAGTTATCTTGAAAGTAAAAGATACATTATTGTTTAAACAATAGAATTTTGCTCTGTGTTCTGATATAGAATAATAAGAAACATTTTTGTAGGAGAAAATTGCTCTTTTTTTCTGAATTAATCACTTCAAAATCCAAACAGAAGTGCTAATGCAGATTGTTTAGTGAAGCAAGTTAGATCTTACTGTTTAGTTTTATCGAGTTTGATTTTTAATCTATAAAAGTGTATCACCCTTACTCCACTCAGTTGTTATTGTATGTCATTAGACAGTGACCAGAAAGATTCATAGCTGTTCAGACCCACTGCCTGTTCTGATTTGCTTGATGTTTTGGTTTCTTAGGATGAGTTGACAGTGTTGTTTCCCCTCAAAATACTATCTTTTTATTCCAAGAAAATAATCTTTTTATGAAAAAGCAACAAAACTCACAGATTTTCTTTTGTGGGCAAAATGGATTTTGTAATGCTGCGACAAATTTTTCGTTATTTCAGAAAAACAGAGCTTTCTTTTTGTTATTGAAAGATATCTTAGAATTCTTTCACTACTTCAGAAAAAACAGAGCTTTCTTTTTGTTACTGGAAAATATCTTAGAATTCTTAATATGTAATGTCATTATTTCAGAAAAACAGAGCTTTCTTTTTGTTACTGAAAAATATCTTAGAATTCTGAATATGTAATGTCATTATTTCAGAAATAACAGAGCTTTTTTTATCTTTCATTAAAAAGTATGTCAGAATTCTGTCAATAATATCATTAACTCATTAAAACAGATCTTTCTTTTTCTTTTATCAATTAAATCGCAGAGGTCAGACTTAATAATTTCATTAACTCAGAGAAGCAGAGCAGAGCTGTATTCTTTCTTCTGAAAGCAATACAACTCCACAGATTTCTGAAGTCTGACCCCTTCTGTATTTTGTGATATCCATAAGAGAAGAGTGACATTGACCAGGGTTCTGCTTTTTTGCAACTGAGAGTGCAGGGAGTCCAAAGACAAAAAGAAAAAAAAAACTGATACCAGGGGCTGGAAAAACTGAACTGCTTTGGTTTTGTATTGACAATTAGTGCTGCACAATAAAGGCTATCCATAGACACAGGCCCTAAGTGGCATGTATTCTGTGAAAACCAAATTAACACAGCATTTTTTAACAAGAGTTTGAAGATCAGGGGTCCTAAATCACATTTGGGTCAGATTTTGAATAAATTTAAATAATCTAAATATTTTGGTTATTGAACATATTAGTTATTTTTTTCTGTTGTTTTTTTTTTTTTTTTTTTTTAATGTGATTCTCACTCTTCTGAAGTGAGATCAGTCCCTATCACACATACTGCTGTCAGCCACTTGGAGGCCAGAGAAATATGTTTGCCACTTATTTTTTCAATAGTCATATTGTCCATCTCTGTGGACTCTAACATACTCATGCATCTGAATTAACATTCCCTGAAAATGCCTGACAGTTGGATTTCTTTAATACAGATCAAACATGGCATCAATATTATGGGCAGATCGGAGGCATGGGGTGGCTCTGATGTGGCCTTGGGGCCACAAGTTGGTCATCTTTATTGTTGACTTTCAGAATAATACCAATGAAATGAGCAGGGCTTTCCACAAGCGCCGTCCACCATCCAAAACAGTTTTGAGGCTCATTTACAGATGGCTACTCTTCATTTACGTAGACTTCTTTCCTTTGACCAACATGCAGTGACCTGCTCTTACTGTACATGCCTGTTCGATGCTTGAACACCCAGACTCCCCTGGCTGGCTATTATTTTCCACTAACTGTCTACTCCATATGTCTATGGAAAGGCCAAAGTTTAGTTCATTGTTACTGAGTCATATTCAAAACTGCCTGGGAATGTTCAAACTTCATGTCATTTCAATAACTTTTGCAAAAACTTCTGACAAACAAAAATAAAAATGCATAGGCTTTTCTAAGGCCAGATGTGAAAATTAAAACATCTATGTATATGATTTCATAAAAATAGGCATTGATGAAAGTCAGCAACAATAATCTTTAATATATACCTAACTTTAAACTAAAAGTATTTCAACAGCTTAGTTATTCTAAGTCTTAATTCATCATTACCATGTATCAATAGATTTTACATCACTCAATTATCATTTTATGTTACTGCCTCACATTAAATAAGTAAATAACAAACATTTGCCTGTCACAAACAAAAATCATTGTTGTCATTCCAAGATAACAAGATGTAAAAGATGAAACCTCAAGAAAGCAATTTTTTTTGGCTCAATATCAGGAGGAAATTGATTAAAATAAAATGTATGGATGCATCTTTTCCTTAAGGCTTCTGTAATGTAAAAGATAATAGCTAATATACTCAAATCTTAAAATTGGCTTGAGTCATCATTGCAAGTGCAATATAAGTTAAACTTGGCTGAGATGATTTATTTTATCTAAATACTACATTTTTTAATGTTCAACCCAAGGTTATTTCGCCAACTATTTTCCAATGTTGAATCACTAGTTTGAAGGGAATGAGCATTGTGTTTGTGGCCTCTGAAGGAAGTTAGCTGGTTAATATTGTATGTAATGTTTTGTTTGTTTAATGAGCTAATCAAAGTTTAAAGCAAGGCAGCACTGCACTCCTTCTGAATCTTTAACCTAAACTGACTGCACTGATTTATCAGTGTCTCTGACAAAATCATTAGATTGCAGCATTGGACTTTCTAACCTGTAATGTTTAAACAAAGCATAGAATCCACAGAGAAATATGAAGTTAATACTAAATGGCAAATATGGAGTAACCTTTCAGCACACCATCAAATTTCTTTTTAACAAAACAGATAAAGCCTTGATTAGGAAACAAATGATCTTCTCTTATGAGCAGTGATGCTATCATTTACCTCGTGATTAATGAACACTGTAATTTTTGACATACATCTTTGACATTGCTGATCAATACTTTAGTTCCTCCTCAAACACTTAAGCCCCCTGAATTTTCAAACTGAACTTGCACCTATCAGATTGTTATTGAGTTTTACAATACAAGCTGCTTTTAATGTGTTAAGCAGGGTACACACTACATGTGTTGGCCTGGGTTTAAACTTGTATCCAAGCTTTTGACAAAACTCAGCAAAGGTCTGATTATCTGGAGGTCATAATGATTATCTTGTAAATATTGTAAATATTTAACGTGTTCATTATTTACCACCAATAATCTTCATGTGTGTGGACGGCCAAGCTTGTTCTCTGTGTTTTGTCACATAGGTCAGTAGCAGGAAGCAAGCGTATCAGCTGTCAAACAGTTCTGGGTGTACCCTGCCTCTCGCCCAATGTAAGCTGGGATAGGCTCCAGCTCCCACGACCCCGAAAGGGACAAGTGGTTTAGATAATGGATGGATAATGGATGGATGATAAGGAGAGGAGCTGTACGGAAATGTCAACCCCCAAGGATGTTATAGGAAGCTAATCGCTACCCGCATTTGGCTTAGCAATTCCTTCTAATGTTGTCCACCACTTTTGCTTACATTAAAGTCACGTTTGATCATGCAAGATTACAAGCTGCAAGAGTGGAGGCTATGGTTGCTGGTGAATGAATGAATTGTTGTGTTGTGTGCTCTGTCTCTCTCTATGTGGCACAACACATACTACAAGAACAAAACTAATAAATCTGTCATTATATGTAATTATATGGGTCTCTCACAGTTTCAAGACCGTCAAAGATTTAAAAAATCTGTGTCCCCCAGGCCTGAACTATACTGTGGTTAATGATGCTAACATGGCTAGCAGCTATCTAGGGGCTGGGACAGTCAAACAGAGCTGCAGGAGGAGTGCAAAGTGAAGAGTTATCACATTAGCTTATTTTCTTTTACCTTTTCTTAAGTTGTAAACTTAAGGAAGCTCCTCTCACTGTTCTGTTTACATGACTCTCATGACTAACACTCATGTGACATTCAGGTGCTCAGAGGTAGAGAGAGGTCAGCCAATGCAGCTCATGTTTCCCCCTTCATTAATTTGGACTGGCAGCTTGCCCCACCAACCTGACCCCCTGCCACTCCAAAAGGTAGACATAAATACTTTTTTAAGGAGATTACATAACTTACGTGCAGTAGTCTTATTTCAGCAGACCACAGGCACCTTTTGAGGAACATAGTCTTTGTACCTGATCAAAAAGAACAAGAACGTCTCCTCTGCATTTTTCTCCCTTGAACAATGTGTCTGCTCTGCCTGCACGTTCCCATCAAGAGCAATTTCCTATCTTGGTGGTTTTCACACCTACAGATCAGTTGCTTTGTTCTGATTTAGTTGAAAGAACATTACAAATTTGCATATTGTTTCATTTAATTTTCACACAGTAATATTTTGAAGCACTCCAAATCACACAGAAAGGAAGAGTTGGGTTTACGTCATTACATCACAGTGAGCATTGCTTTAACTAAGAGTCATGCTCCGTCCACCAGCCAGCAGGCTGAGCTATCTACAAAATGAGTTGTTGTTCAATAGAGGAGCTCAAATGTCTTATGAACGATTATACAGATGGACATACGTATCAATATTTAACATGCCATGGGATATAAATGTAAACAAACTCAGTGCTTTTAATTTTCCTTTAATGCTCACCAGTGTCAGCCGACCACAGAGGACACCAGATAGCATGGTAACTAACTACACCCTAACTCCATAGAAGTGTTCGTCAGTGATGCGGAAAAGTAGAAAGCAGCTTTAAAATGGATACAGTCTCTTGCTTGATCAAACTGGACTAAAATCTGTGAATCTAATCAGGTTGTTGCTTTAGTTAATGTTGTCTAGTCCTCTGATGATCATGCAGATACACTCACTTACAGTGCTGCTCTCCCCTGCTGACTCCATATGCTCCCTTTTTGCCTTTATCCCGCCTCAGATACTACCTTTGAAGATTGAACAAATGGTGTGTCAACTTGACCCCAAATTCAACCTCTGAATGTTCACAGTGAAGGGCTGAATTTTAATCCTTAAACTGGTAACATGAATGTCAGCTCAGTCTCTAAACCTTAGGAGACGAGGCTGTGCCATATACTGCTTATGTTCTGTTGGCTTATTTTGAAGATATTGCTCAGAAACATTAATGATCACAAGGCAGCTTTTGGAATATGCAGCATGTTTAAATAGTTAAGTTGACACACATGTGCTGCAACAGCTTACAGTCCCATACCCTCATACTAAAATAGTATGGATGGTGTTAACAAAGATATCCATTTTAAAACAAAATTTCAACCATGACAGACAAAATCCACACCTGTTGATGATCTAAAGGATTGTTATTGGTTTGTATTTCTAGCAAGTGTAGGAGGATATATATATTGCCTATATTGCCTTTGATGAGATAAAGAGAGAAAAAGAGAGAAATAGAGGGTTAGAGTACCATGTCAATACGTTTTTTCAGTGATAAAAGGAAGTACAGTCACACCAGCATAGTTGAAAAATTGTCCTACTGTTACCCGAGTTAAAGTTGAGTACCTGTCCTTCTTGTTGCCATCTCTGTAGCTCAAAGCTCACTACTCTGCTGCTGGCCAAAGTAATATGAGTGCTTGCTTGTGCATTAGTTAAAAAAGCAGGGGAGTACATATACTTTTTTCACATGGGTGCCGAATTATGCATGGCTGGCATGAAGTTGGTGAGCAAACACTCACACTACGTTTTTACTTCATGCAACTTTATCCTGATTTTAAAATCAAAAGAAAACAGAGAGTCACACTTACCCACAAGTAGAATAGAATAGAGTAGAATATATCTTTATTTGCATTAGGCTCTCCAAACACAAATATCAGCATATAATTTCTTTTCAAGCAAAATACCTACATACACTAAAACAGTATTTAAAGTCCATGTCATGGATTGGGTCTCATCAGTCATGTAATGAGGTTAAGAATGTTTATAGCACTTAGGATGAATGGCTTTTTGAAAACATTTTTGGTTGCCAGGGGAACTCTGTTCTGTCAGTAAATTGCTGAGACAGGTTTTTTTGTGATTTGCCCACTATTCTGCCTCTCAGTGAAGCGATCTTATCATTCCCTCATTATTCTGAGGGAAACACTGTGTTGGCTTGTGGTTCAGACATAAAACGCTTTTTACATGATTTGATTGATGTGTATACTTAAAAGTAATGAAAGGTCATATAATATTTGCCTGTTTTGTAATTTGTTTCTTTGTCTTTTTGTTGTTGGAAATGTTGTACTCTATGCAGCAGACCTTGTAGTTCAAGATGACCATAACTACAGGAAACTTTCAGCTTGATGACTTGCTCACTTTGAAGAAAGGCTATATATTTACAGACAGGGACATTAACACTATAGTTCGGCTAGCTTCAGGACAAAGAAAGTACTAATAACTAATGTTAGGGCAATTGAAGATTTATGAAAAAAAAATCTTGCAACTCCAGTCTAACTATGCAAGTAGTATTTCATGTTATTTAAGTGTTTACTAACCTGACTTAGAAAAGTTTTCTAAGTCAGACTAGTAACTCCCATTCTTGAAAACTTTAGCAAACACATCCCCAATATCCTCTTGAGTTTTATTAAAAAATGTGAAGTTTTAAGGTTGCAGGCATTTGTATGGTATGTAATCCTAAAATCAGCAGACATGATACTTTATTAATGACACCAAAAACTTGGGAAAAGCAGTAATAGTAATGTCCTCACCAGATCATACCTAGTATTTGCATTAAAATATCACATACTAGTTCATTTTTTTATCTTTCAACAGCATATTTTGTAAATTGATGGCTTGATCATCTTAAAGGTAAATACCATATCTCCTGAACACAAAACAACTCTGTGTGTCTGTTTTATAAACTGACAAGTAAAGAAAAAAAAGTGTCATGTCGGCCAAAATTTCACGTGATACTGCACAACTCAGCAAAAACACGCCGACCACAGGTGTTTATGACATAAATACATTAGCTCCATAAAAGCTGCTGAAATACAGGCTTTTAGCAGATCAAGTTGACCTTCTACAGGAAAGCATGGCATCATATTTTCTCTTTTTAAAAATTAGAAGTGGACTTTACCTCCATTAAAAGCCTGTTTAGAACACAGTTTTTTTAGTTGGGATATGCAGACTGATATATAATATATCATTGCATTTTTCTCTGTTTCTATATAAACCCCAACTACAAAGGAGTTTTAAAATGTGAATAAAACCAAGTACAGTACTGTCCAAATCCTTTTTCAATTTAACTTCAAGTAAATATAACACAGGCAAGAGATTTAATACAAAACTGTAAAAAAAAACGGGGCTGGAACAAACATACTGAGTTTGATTTTTGCAGTATGTTCCCCCAAAAAATGGGACCAGGCTGCTTTTGTTACTTTCCCTCTTACAACAGCCTGTTAGTGCCAAAGATTACTAAGTGGTATTATTAAATTTGTAAAATTGGAATAAAAAAGAAGAAGAATGGAATTGGAATTAGGACCGTATTTAATCCAGTGCCACTTTAGGAGCAAAGGTCATGGGCATTCAATGGTTTTTGTTGTTTTGCCCTTAAGAAATTTTTTTTCCAGATTTTCTGAGTCTTTTGGTAACATTATGGACTGCAGATAGTAGGAATGCAACAATTCTCAATTAAATATTGAAATGCTTTGCATTATATCCACAGTTCAATACACATGTGTGAAGTGGGTCATATTTGGGCTTGGATCCAGCTAACTAATTGATGCGCTTGTCTCCCTGTACCTTGTACATGTACCTACCAGTCAGCACACAGGAGTGATACACTAAAGTTGTGAGAAAACATCACACAACCACTTTGAGAGGAAAATCAAGGGAGCCCCGCTCTTTTAATGTGTTGTAGGAGCAGGGGTGAAGACAGTTTGGCATTTGCAAAACCGTAAAATCAGTAACTTCTGGCTTATCAATACAGTTATCAAGTCTCACAGGTCCTGTGACATTTTATTAAAGCATAAAGTCGAAACACATCAGCATTGTGCAGTATTTACATTTTTACATTTTTATGACAGCTGGTCTAATAAATTTGTTAAGCTCTGTACAATAAACAGCATTAAGGGTGTCATAGCAATGTTTTTATTTTACTCAAAGTTAAAGAAAGACATTTTTTTGATTATAAGACATGGTTTTAACTGCTCAATAATGCCATCTTTTTCCTGTAAGATTACCCAAAAATACCTCAGAATAGAATAGATCAAAAAGCACTTCAGTGGCCAAGGATGTCCAAACCAAACCAAGCCAAAAAACTGTCCAAAAAGGTGAAGCATGTACCAAACAGTGGTCTGAGTGAATTGTTGCATCCCTTGTAGATGATGAAGTCTTTAAACTCATTGCTATAGCTCATTGAGGACCTTGAGGTATATGCTGTGAACCATTTGCCCATGCAGTCTTTCACAAAGTGGAGAACTTTGAGCCATCATTGGTGCTTTGAGCTTTCCAGAACTTCTCCATCTATACCCACTCATAGCACTGCCATCTGTTACCAATTAAACTTACCTGTTGATTGTTTAAGGTGTTTCTGAGCATTCTACAGCTTTCCCAATCTTTTCTTATCCTCATTCCCTACTGCTATTGGGATGTACTGCAATCATCAAATTCAGCATGTGAGTATATTAAAAAAAAGTTATGAGCTGATCATTAAATATCCTGTCTTTGTGCTAGTCAATGAAAAAAGATTTGGAAATCACAGTATTCTATTTTTATTCACATTTTAGACAATGTCCCAACTCTTTTGGAATTAGTTTGTACATTAAAAAGTTAAGACAGGCTCATTTCAGAGCTTTGCAGTACATTGACAGCATATGAAATTCAGATACCTAGCACAGCAGCTTTACAAGATGGTGTTTATTTTCTCTTAGAATTAAAGATCAAGGGCTCCTCTCCAGACTCACCATGTTGCAGCGATGTTCAGCAGTTGTATGGGCAGAGACAGGCCGCAGATTTCTCCTCTGACAATAGCCTCAATGGAATAGAGACTCCTGCTCTTTGCTCCATGCTTTTACTACATCTTGCTCTCCACCTACATGAAACCCAAACCTCTGGATAGAGTGAGTTCATGCCCCTTCTCGAGGGGTTGTTGAAGATGCTCTGGGAAACATGGGAAATCACTATCAGAGGTGGAAGGGAGGCAGGCGAAGTGAGCATGAGTACAGTACACTGTGAAAGAAAATGACAACACTTCAAGGAAACAGTAAACCTCTTTCAATGCACTCAAAATGATGAAATTTAACACTGAAAGAGTATCCATGAGTAAGTTGCTGTGATGCATCTCTCTGGCTTTGGATGTATAATATCTTACATAAACTGGAGCCAAGCAGACAGTTTTCCAATGCACACACTTGCAGGAAAAAAACTTAATTCTGCGTACACTGCAGATTCTTCCTCAAATGCGCTCTTTTCATTTCCGCTCTGTGTATTATTCAAGAAGACAATGAAACACATTCATCAGTATGGGGAAAAGCTTGGCAAGCTGAGGCTCAGGGGCGTCTCAGCAACCAGAGACTAAAGCAAAATCCCTGCACCAGATCCTCCAAAAATCTGCTTCTTTTGACTGTGTTTCTGTGAACTTACTGCAGCAATTCTTCTGACTGACAGTGCAATGCTATTCAAGCAAAGCGATCAATTATGAGACACGCGGCTCGCTGAAAACATCCTGGATTCCTCCCCTGATGGGAATTTTTTATGGCTCACAAATAAATCTTGGACAATTATTGCCTGATCTTTGATCTCCGTCATAATGATAAAAACCCACAAGAGCAAATTTACTCTGCCTCTGCGGCCAAAGCATGGCAGCTCCCATCCAAAATTGATGCCAGTATTTAAGACTAGCTGAGTATGTGTTTTGACAAAAAAGGGTTTTCTATGAAATTCTTTCAGACAAAAACTGAACGAATGTTGCAGTGCGAAGCAGGATCAGTACTGGCCATGGGTGACTTTTTAGAAATCTAATCTCTGTTGAAAAATAAACAACAACAAAAGCAAACAAACAAAAGCACTGTTTGAAGATTTTTTGGGGTTAGATCATGTAACTTGGATGTGTAGAGATCTACCAGCAAAATAAGATCATTGCATTTTGTTACAGTTCTTCTACCATGTTAGGTTTATGTAGTTAAAAGGGTTGAACTTAACAGGGGGCATTTTTAAGAGGCACTGTAGTACATTTGAGCAGGGATGAACACTGCCAGAGGAGATTGCTGTCCAGCTTCTTGCTTGGTCACTCTCTGTGCTCCCTTTAGCTTCATCCATCATTGTCTCCCAGACCCGGCCTTGGTATCAAGCGGTATTGAGATGTGCTAACTGACTGAGCATAGGGCTGATAGGCTGTGGGCAATGGGGCTGAAGGATACTGGGGGAAAAACCTAAAATTGCATTGGTTTAAAAAGTGGTCAAATTTTTAAATTAAATTTTAAGCTTAAGATTTGTATTTGTTTTTATTTCAGTATCTATATCCTGTTCTTTTATCCCACACAGTGTAGTGCTTCCACAGTCAAGCAGATAGATGATTTTTTTTTTCATCCCCTTGAGGAAATTTCAGGTATCCAGTAGCTCACAGCATCACGCACAATATTCTACACAGGAAAATAAAAATGTTACTTGAAAGCACTCGGAGAGTGCAGACCTCCGCCAAGTGCCACAGTTCCCCCTATTTGTCATTTGCACCATAAATCTTAGTCCCACATTTATTTTGACTACATTTTTAGAGTCCTTGACCATGAAAACATACCATTGGCAACTGAATTCATAATGATATCAACATTAGTTCAGCAGTTATTCACGAAAATCACATTTTCCGTAATGGCGGTTTTCTGCTGGATCGGATCGCTTCCAAAATCGAATCATTTGTTCCTTAACCCAATCTGGACATTCCTTGAAAATTTTATCAATATCTGTCCATAACTTTTTGAGTAACGTTGCTAACTAACTAACTAACTAACTAACTAACTAACTGACAGACAAACAAACCCTCACAAAAACATGACCTCCTTGGCGGAGGTAACAATATAAAATTACAAAATGGGAAACAAGTAAAGTAAAATAATATAAATCAAATTAGACAAAATGACAATAGACAATAGAAATATATATAAATATATACAGAGTAAAAGGCACACCCACATACACACACGGAGTAGGGGGAGAACATAGGGTTTAACATTACATGCTTGTTGTTGTGTTACCTTGACATCATCAGCCGTTTCTAACAATGTTATAACTCATTAAACTTCCAAAATATTATCAATATCTTGCGTTCAAAAAGGTACATTTAAAAGCAAAGGATGACCCAGAGACTCTGTGACCTTGAGTCTCTGACCTAAAAAAATCTAATAAATTCATTCCTCTGATATTGTGGACATTTGTGCAGAGGTTGAAGAAATCCTCAAAAGTGTTCTTGTGATTTTGCATTTACAAGTTTGCACTCTCCAACAAAAGATGATGATAGAACTTATGACCTTGACATTTGACCCATGACCTTTAGAATTTACTGAGTTGAGTCTGAGTCAGAGTTCACATCTGAACAAAGTGTGATGTAAATTCTTTAGAGCAGGGGTCAATAACTTCATTTGCACAATGGGGCAGTGACATGGGGGCCAGATTTAAAAAGAAAAACTAAAATAATATTATTATTTTAGTCAAATTAACATCAACATTTATACTATATATTTTTTTTTTTAATTTTATGTTTTTTTTAGCCTTTAAAAGTGAGATCCCTACCATCCATACTACTACAGCCACCTGTGGTGGTTGATATACCTTGACTACTTCTTTCTGTGGCTGTCATGTTGACCATCACTGAGTTTGTCTCCTGATTCTCGTTCTCCTAATTCAGGTTCTGCAACCTGTGGCTCTGGAGCTGCATGCGGCTTTTTTGCCCCTCACCTGTAGCAAAGGAGGGGGACAAAAAGCAAGAAAAAAAATCTTTTTTTTCCCTCTAGCATCAAACTCTAATTATTTGATGTTATTTCTGCATATTTTAGCACTATCTGCAAAAAATGTGTGTTTTTTTCATCACATGATTATTTCTTTGTTTTTTACATCTGGTCAACTTTAACGTATGTCACGTGTGCTCCTCCCATGACCTCTTTGTGACCTGCAGCAGCTCAGAGGGAGAGCAAGAGGCTGCTGCATTTTTTGCTGTGAGCTCAACTCCGTGACATTGTTTTCAACATTCTATGCGGCTAATCTTGGCAAAGTTTTGATGCACTCTCTCGTTTTAAAAACAACAGCTGCTTCTGTGAAGGGATGTAGTGTCAAACTTTTTTAAACAAAGGCGTTTAGGTGATAAGGCTTCATTAAAGACCAGAGAAACCAGGGAGACAATAAATTCAGCGCAATTTTGACCTCGTTTTTGAAGTAGGGGGATTTTTACACAAAAATATCAGATGGATGATTTTTATAACCATTTCTGCTGCAGGTGATATGAAAGCTGTCAGTCCCCCACCCCCGCATTTAGTCGACTAACACACTCAGGTGTGTATGAGTTACTTTGTCAATTGGTCATCTGACATTTTTGAAAACACATCAAGATTGACATGAATCTAAAAATGATTAATTATCAAAGTGAGATGAACTTCAAAAACACTGATCAAATTACAAAAAGTACCTCAAAGATCACAAGACTACCTAATGATTATTATAAAAAAAATGTGCATAAAAAGTGATCAAAATGCAAGAAATAAATTATTTAGGTTTGGAAATGTCAGGGGAAGACCCTCTGACAAGTCAGATACATATTAATGATTTCCCCACTGCAAGTAAAACGTGATCCAGTGGAAAAACACTGAATAACAACAAAAATGTTGAAAATACTTATAACAGTGATGACACAGGGTAATAATAACTGGGTGTTATTTTTGTTGACGCGCCCTATTATCAAAGCATACACACCATTGTTTTAATTTTAGTTTTATTACCTCTGCCAAGGAGGTTATGTCTTTGCTGGCGTTTATCTGTCTGTTTGTCTTTTTGTTTGTTTGTGTTCAAAATAACTTGGAAAGTTTTGAACAGATTTGGATGAAATTTTCAGGAATTGTTGGAAATGGGATATGGAAGAACTGATTAAATTTTGGGACTGATCCGGATCACCTTGGAGGAGGTCTGCGCTCTCTGAGTGCTTTTCTAGTTTTAATTAATTAATCAAAGCGTTATAATATGGTATAACAATAATACCAAATTAGAGCAGTCATGTCAAGTGGTGAAGCAGTTTGCTTATAGATCTATTGCCATTATGATGATGCAGACTCAACAGGTGTTACTTTCTTAATTTTTCAGGTCAAAAGTGTTATGTGGCTCCAGACAGTTGTTTTGGTGGGAGTGGGGGGTAAAATGGATCTTTTGATTGGAAAGGTTGCAGACCCTTGTCCTCTTGGATTAGTTAATAATGGCCACCCAGCCTTTACCTTTGAACCATGACCTCTGATGTCTTATCAGTTCAACTCATTGCCATAGTGGACATTTGTGCGAAGTGTAAAGAAACCCCCTAAAGGCATTCTTGAATGGGTAAGCATAAGGCCATGTGACCTTGACCTTTGACCTAAAAAAATCTATTCAGTTTGTTCATAGTCAGAAAAAAAACAGTGTAAAGTCTGATGGAAATCACTCTCAGCATTCTTGATCTTTGACCCTTAAAATCTAATAAGTCAGTCATAAATTTAGGTGGATATGTGGTCATAGTTTAAAAACATAAAAACTTATGTTGATGGGAAATGGGAAAACAATATTGGAAAAACAATATCTACAAAAGACTGGCATATTAGGTGCAATATTCAGACCACACCAACTCCAGGGTATGGACGGAATTTTGTCGAAAAAATAGAACTAGTTTTTTTTCAATATTACTTAATGACACAAAAGACTGTTGGAAACTGTGTGGAATGACAAATCCTGGCCTTACTCCTATTTTTTGGAAATGCTTTAATATGTAAAGCACTGGGATTATGCATGGAGGGTGATAAAAGACATCTTGGTTATCTGCTGATGTATGTGCAGTGTGAGGACCAATGTTTGGTTGAAATATTATTGGCAGCTTTAAAGAAAGCAATCACCAGGAAATAGCACAAAGAGGATCCTCCCTCTCTGAGACTATGGCTAGAAATCATGGAACTTACAAATCCTTAGAGTACAACTACCTCACTTTAAAAACCTTACACAGACACAGTACATGTGGATAAAGACACCTTACCAATGACTAAATGTAGCCCGCTGACATGCAGACCCTTGAAAGTACTAGTTAATAGACCCTGTTGCATTGTCATATAACTCTTTCAGCTCTCCTCCAGGTCAAAAAAACACATCTAAAGCTATTAACAGCTTTAGACTTTTGTCTGTGGACATTTTTTGCTCTATTTAGTAATTTGTGGCAATTTTGAAAACAGTTTGAATCTCAGATGTTACAAGAACTACAAAACATTGCCCAAACTTCCTTGTTGATTCTTCTGGGAACTGACAGGCCACTATTATGTCTCTTGGCTGCTCCTGACCAAAAAACTATCCTCAAGAAAACAAGAACATAGGACACTAGATGCATTTGATTGGTCAACAGATGGACTGGAAGTTGTCACTCCCTCTAGGGGTCAAAATAGTGGCCTTAAAACATCACTGCTAGCTTTTCATTTAAAAAAATTGGATAAAAAAAAAAAAATCACCACATACAGATTTATAGCTATAGAGCCACAAATGCAGAATTGAAAAAACACTGCTCTTTATGACTGGACTGAAAACAAATCAGAAAGGTATATGTATGACCTGTAATCTTTCATAAGTTGACAAAAGTGTGAGCTTCCAAACACAGTTGTGCTCTTTTTTTATTTTTTATTTTTTTATTGAACCTTTATTTAACCAGGCTGGTCCCATTGAGATTAAAAACCTCTTTTTCAAGGGAGACCTGGCCAAGACAAGCAGCAGCAAAAAAACACAAGGTTGCAGACAGAATACAAAAGAGACAAATACAATTTACAAGCACAACATCACGGATTAAAAAACAGAGACATCTATGAGTCATATCTTAGGATCATTTGTTCAACAGCCGAGCTAAAAACATCGGCATCTTATAGAATCTGCTTCCATGTCTTTAATTTTCGATTTAAAAACATTTAAGGACACCAGCTCCTTGAGCTTTAAGTTATTCTGCAAAAGATTTCAGTCTGAGGCTGCAGCATACCCAAAAGCCCTTTTCCCAATTTTAGTCCGTGCATTTACAGAGAGCATGATAAGGTCCTTAAAGATCTGCTGAAAGGTTCTAAATTTATAAGTAAACAAAGTGAGTGTCACCACTTGGGTATGCCCGTGATCCCATGGTATTGGGATGTTGGGAGGGTAAACAATATGCATGTGCAGGAAATGCAGGTGACCTTTACAGTTTATTTGCTTACCCCATGTGTAGGCTGTAGTCCTAGAGGTACTTGGCCTGGTTTAAATGTGGCCTGTGGCTCCTTTACCCCTTGTTATGCTATACTCTGCCATCTGTCAACTTTATCCACTGTCCTGTCAGTTAGATAAAGGCATATAGAGTCCAAAAAACAAAATATTTGTTAAAAAGACTATAATAATATGAACATGTGCTGTTGTACCATTGTTGCTGAGCAACTTTGGAGCAACTTGCTGACAAATAAAAACTTGTTGCAGGTCTTAAACCAAACATTATTGTGCTAACAGTTGGATTATTAAGTCCCATCCACAACACTGATATCATAGAAATACCAGCTGTACCATTTCAGCAGGAGGAGGTTTACACTTTAAAGCAGGCAACAACAAATAACATGTTTTTTCTACTGTAATGAAATGATAAGTATTTAGGTTTAAAAAAAAAAAAAAAAAAATTATGACCTGAATTTAGGATGGACCATTTACCAAACCCATTGGCCCCTACATGACCGCGGGCCCCAGAAAGCTTTCCCCTTCATCCCACCTTATGGGTGGTCTTGCTGACAGGATTTCTGTTTGTATATAAATGTATTCATGTTCAGATTTTATTTTTGAAAATAAAATAAAATGGAAGCTAAAAACATAAATACAAAATGCTTCTGGCATCTGAGGCATGAAAACAATTTTATGTGCAGTAAAAATGATTAGAAAACACAGACAAAATATGCATTTTTGAGGAAATATTGTGAAGAGTTCAATCTGTTATTGAAGCCTTTTGTAAAATACAATTAATTTATTTAAAGTAAAACGCTAACAGTTTTATCCAGGGGACAGAAAATCATTAAAAGTAAGTTATATCTAAACAGCATTGAAACAAAACAGTTTAGTGGATGTTCTGCGAGTTAATTATACGCTTTGATTTAAATACTGTGAATGCCTTTGTGAGTGGAGCCATTTAACCAAAGCTTAAGTATTCTCAAAAAAGATTTCATTCAATGCCACTTGTTTTTTCTGTCAGTAGCACCTGTGGGGTTGAAGTGAAGGTCTATAATTTGCCTTCACAGCTGAGCTTGTGATTGACAAGTCGACAGCAAATCACACACCAGGTGATCAGGCATATAAATTGTAAACAGTGTTTGACACATTGGACAGATGCTCGCTAAAGAGGCGGGGGAGATCCCCTGGGATTTGTGTGAAAGCAAACGATACCCTGAATAAAATGCCTCAGGAATCTCAAACAGATGGAAGTTTGTGACAATAAAAGTCATGTTACTGCAAAAACAACCTAATTTATCTGTTTATTTTAAATGTCACCTTGTTTATAATGTGCATTTGTGTCCCGTCAGTGCTGAAACATGGAAAACTGCCCCTTCCAGAGCATATTTATTGTAGTAAAAGTGTTCAAATCATGAGCGAGTGTTGTTTCTCCTCACCCTACAGTTACAATCATGCCATTATTACAGCCTTACAAAAGCCCACAGCGGGGCTAACTCCAATAAAGTGAAGGCGCTTCCTGTTGTTCAGAGTGTGGCAGGGAGAAGCAGTCGTAGCACGGCTCCCACAACAGCAGTGCTGAATCATCTCAAAAAGCATCCATCTGTATCTGCAAGCCAGGGAGATGGTCTAACCAAATTAGCATGACAACATTTGCACAAGGCACTTGGAAGTGTGACAGAGAGAGAATATCAGCTTTCATTGCCAGTGTCATCGCTAAAGATACTGAGGAGATCACTTCTGCAGACAATAACGTGATGTAAGTGATTCCCCTTCGTTCATAATCTGCTTTAGCTGTGTGGCAAAGTGAATGTTTGAGTTTGTTTTAGGGACAGGAAATCAAACTAGCTGGCAAAAGAAAAGGGATTTACACACACCAATTGGATTATAGCGCACAGGAGGGCTGCGTCACCTTCTGTCTATTGTTAAAAAGAGCTGGGATGCTCTCACATTCTCGCAGCACAACACCTGCCGTTGAGTTTGCTCAGGAACCACTCATGGAGACTGTGAGTGGTCTTTATTGTGGACCAAAATTTTCCATATAACCCACTGTAGCAAATGTGTGAACAGGTTTTGCAGAGAGCTCTTGTGGGTGGTGCAGGTTAAGCTGGTCGCTGCTCAGATTGTTCTCTGTGATGAGGAACATAGTGTGCCTGCCCACAATCATTCAGCAAATGTAGGGCACGTTAATGTTCCCATGACCCTATAATGGCTTATTTACATTTAATCACTACTTTAACACCGCCAGAACTGAATGAAATATTTAGTGAGACACCGGCGATGGTGCAGGGATGTATACTATCATGCAAATGCTGGAGAGCTCATTTTATGTTTTAGTTGGTGAAGGGGACAGGTCGTTGGAGGGAGAAAACATCATTTTTCTTGTTGTCATCTTATTACTCTGCAGGCTTCTGGCTTATTCTTCTACACAGGAAACCTTTAAGCCTTTATATCTCTCAAAAATTACCTGCTCTCTGTGTTTACGTTCAGCATAGTGATTCATGATTTTGTATTGCATGGCAGGGCAGTAATCAGTGTGCTGCTTCACATTGACATCACGTCGTCCTGTTGTGTGTTTCTGCAGGTGGACCTGCAGCAGAACCCGTGGAAGTGCAACTGTGAAGCAGCTCCACTCAAGCGCTGGCTGGAGGGGCTCAGCGCCGTGGTGGTGGTGGGAGAAGTGGTCTGCCATTCACCGGAGAAGACCAAAGGCGTTGACCTGCGCTCCCTCTCCATGGAGCTCCTGTGCCCTGAGCTTGAGCCTCAGGAGGACCAGGAGCAGGAGGAACAGCAGACGGCCACCTCAACTGCTGCAGACGAAGGCGTATCAGCTGGCTACCCAAGCTCAGGCCTAGGCCCGCTGATTCCCCCGGGGAAGGATTCGATCCCCCTGTCGGTGCTGGTGCTTAGCCTGCTGGTGCTGTTTGTTTCTGCATTCTTTGCGGCGGCAGCACTAATCGCCTACGCCCTGCGGAGGAGGGACAAGCTGCCGTTTCGCCGCCAGGGAGAGGTGGACTTGGCAGGGATCCAGATGGAGTGTGGGATTTTCACTGAGCAGTCACACCACCACCATCACCACCACCATCATCACGGCCTCCCTGAGACACCGCCTTTACCAGCACCCGAACACAACCATGTCTATGACACCATCCTGCCCCCAGAGGCCACGCTGAAGGGCCAGTCGCCGGCTGTGGCCTCGCACATGTGTAGCAACCCCATCTACAAGGAGGAGCAGGATGCGGCGGTGAAGCAGCGAGCACAGTCGGGTGGAGAGGGAGGATACAGTACTGCTGTGGAGAAAGAGAGGGAATGGACTCTTGAGGTGTCTTCTTCACCCATCAACACCATCACCTGGAGCAATGGGACCGCTCGCTGGCCTCCACGGGAACGGCATTCTCTGTCCCACTGTCATTGACAGCCAGGGCCCCACCCCTAAAGTAGAGCTGGTGGACTGCCTCTTCAGACTCCCCACCCCGGAGTTCAGAGACCTGCCAGACAGGTACGCAAGGCCACCACCCTGCTACCCCCATCCACAAGACTCCAAACAGGAAGCTAGACCCGACCAAACGCTCGTGGTCACCACCGCCAGCTCCCCAGCGGGCGGTGGAAACAGCAGCCAGAGCGAGCAGGGGGCAGGAGAGCAGAGACTGAGGACCACTCCGGACTACATGGAGGTGCTAGACCGCTCATATCAGTTTTAACAATCTTCTTCCTCCACCCTTACCTTGTCCTTCTTTTCTTCCTGCTGCTCCTCCTCTCTCGTTTCCTCATCATCTCCCTCTCTGGCGATGAATCATCTGCTTACAATGACTCCTGTACAGAGGCTGGCGTGGCTTTGAGAGGAGCCTGTGGGGGAGCAGGACTACGCCACACACCATGTTTATTCCTGGATAACGAGCTGAGGTCAGTTTTTTTGTATTTCCCCCACAACAGGTCGGTGTTCGGCAAGGATTAGCTGATCCCAGAAATCCGCCTGGAGGCGAAACTTCAGCTGCAGCTACAAAAATTTCCTCTCCATTACGCCTCACAATCATGAAAAAGCACTGAGGCCCTGTTTTTTTTTTTTTTCCACTCAGCTCTACGATGAGCAGGAGACATCATGGTCACATTAATGTTGGGCATTAATGTCCATATTGTCACTCTGGAGGGACCTGCGTGGATGTGAAACATACACATTGGCTCCTCTACAGCATCAAACACCGAGTCGTTAATGTGTCAGGTATGTGGACACGTCAGACGGAGAAAACAAAGCGAGAGGGGAGGGAAAGTGACCGGAAAAAGCCAAGTGCCTTAGCAATGAACAGCCAGCAGCGTGGTCAATGCTTATTTTTCTATGAATACAGATCTATTTATCTAAACAAAGAGGTTTGACTACCACCGGATGGGACGCTGATGGACAACGGAGACTGAAAGCAATCAAAGCCGCCGGATAATTGCATTCCCTGGATGAGCCAAAAATAATAACATACACAGTCAATATTGGAGTTGTTTGTTTGCAGTTCAGTTCATTTTCATTACATCTCCTTCACTTTATTTTACCTTTCAGTTGATTTTTTACAAGGCTTAATGAAAGACACATCCAGGAATGACGGTGGATCTTAGAGGGATTGATTCACTTTTGTTTTTCCTTAGACTAAACAAAGGAAGGCAGATATACAGGAAGACATTGTGGCGACAGATGCATTTTGGATTTTATTAATCAGTCAGACTAAATGGGGCTGCCAGGACCTCTGCTCCATGTTTTTCTTTCACAGGACAAAGGCACTGCGGTTATTGTATTGATTTTTGAGTATTTCCTCAAAGGATAATTGAAAGGCAGACAAAAAAGAAATAGACTTTAAAAACAGGCTTTTTTTGTCTAAACAAAAACAGTATGACTCTTCTATCAACTATCGATTATTATCTTTTATGGAGGTACCTTTTTATGCTTTCATCTCCTACCAATAGTAGAGGCAGTTGTGAATATATTTATTCTTAGTTTTTGCGTGTTGAAGCTCTCCTGTAAGGGATCATGTTATATTACTGTATAGGATGATTCTGCATCTGGTTCAGCCTTCTTACCGCCGACCCACGAAATACAATAAAGGGTGCTACGTTAAAAAAAAACAAGCGCTGGGAGCTTATATGTATTGATCTCACACACTCATAAACACTTACACACCAGGGTTGAAAACAGCTTTTGTGACCTGCATGCCAGTGTTGCTGGTGGATTAAACATCTAACAGCTGCATATTTTTACCAGCCACTTTATTTTAAATGTATTAGTCTTCTTAAAAGTTTAGAGGGAACAACATATTGTGTTACCACTGCAGCTGTGATGTTTACATGCACAGAAATCACATTGCAGGATGTGCAAGGTTAGTAATATAAAGTGCAGCACGTCAAGCTGCCACTTCGCTTGTTGATCAAGCCCAAATCGCTTTTTTCTGTTTTTTTTTTTTTTTTTGACTAATTATCAATGAGAGTGTGTCTGACATCACTGTTAAGAATTAGAAATCTGATTACTGGGTGGCGGAGCAGGTAGTGCGCATCCCTCACATCAAGAAGGTTGCTGGTTCAAACCCTGTGTCGGATAGGGCCTGTGTGAAGTTTGCATGTTCTCCATGTACATGCATTGGTCCTCTCCAGGCACTCTGGCTTCCTCCCACTGACCAAAAACATGCTCATTAGGTTCATTGCTGACTAAATTCCTCCTAGGTGTGGCCCTGTGGTTGGCTGGGGACCAGCTCTGGGTGTGTACAGCCTCTCGCCCAATGTAAGCTGTGATAGGCTCCAGTTCCTTAGACCCTGAAAGGGAATGGATGATTACTGTTCATTCAGAGTCTGTGTTTCCCCTGTGTGCACATTCAGGCTGCAAGTGACTGTGCTGCCTTTACAGTCTCATCAATATAGGGGTTTATATTACAGAGGTGGGACCAATTCACTGTTTTGCAAGTCTCAAGTAAGTCACAAGTTTTTGGTTACAAGTCCCGAGTCAAGTCAAGTCAAGTCTGAAGACACAAAAGTTGAGTTGAGTTCAAGTAAAAACAGGCAAGTCAAGTTCAAAGTCTTCAGTTTTAAAATTTCGAGTCAGAACAATATTTGTATTTCAAACCTTTATATTATTTTTTTATTGCTAAGAAAACCAGTTTGACTTGACTCAATCACACAACGAGAGTGATGTAATTACACTCAGAATTCTGTACATTGTCACTTTATGGTTTCACAGGGTCATCATCTACATTTCTACGAAGGCCTTTTTTTCTACTAACAAATGCTTAATACTTGGGTTTGATCCTCCAGAGGTTGTTCTTACAACATGGGGAACATGTAGGTCATCTCAGGATGAATTTATTATTTAGAAAAACGTAGGTGAATAAAAACAATGAGTCAGAGCCTGACTGCTTAAGAATGTTGAGTTTTGAGTAACCAAAAGGCTGAGTCGTAATTTTTGAAGTCTTTGTGTTCACTTAAACCGGGCACATGAGCCAACAAGACATTGTTTGGATTACAAAAATCACACAAAGTGATTGACCATCACTTCCTGTCCCCTGCGCCACATGTCTATGCATCTTTATGCTCACCGACACATGGAGGAGCAGCACACAAAGACTCTGAGCGATTTAGATTTTATTATATATCTAATAAGAGTTATTTTGATAAAATGTTCAGCTGCACATTGGCTGCACTGCAAAAGAACATAACTGACAGACAACAGGGCAACAGCCAGACTTAAAATGAAAAATATCAGGCCTGTAGTCCACAGAGCGGGTTTTGACTGAATCGCAGTTAGATCAGACAGCGGCTCCACTTAAGATATGATGAAGATGAAATCTCTCTCATTCTTCAAGTTTTCCTTCCTTTCTGTGCTATGTGTGAACGCATTACATAGATCAGTGAACACTTCATTCACGTTATGCACTGATTAACTGAAGGAAGTGTTTACTTTGTTGAATGTACTCAATGAACGATTAGACTTTGTGTGAGAGGGAGTAAATGGCTTGCGCAGCGAGCCAGTGTAACTGGTCAGATGTCAGGCCATAGAGGGGTCAGGAAACTGTCCCGGGCATGAATTTAATACACACATTTAAACATCAAGTATTTTCGAGTCATTAGGCCAAAACCCAAGTGAAGTCATGAGTCATTGGCATGCAAATCGAAGTCAAATGGAGTAAAATTTAGGATATGGTCAAGTCGAGTCAAAAGTCCTCAAAATGTTAACTCCAGTCCGGTCAAAGTCACGAGACTCGAGTCCACACCTCTAATATATTATCTGGTGATACAATACAAATCACAATACAAGGGAGATGATATGATCTATCATAGTAAGTAGCCACAATAAACGAGGCAATACTTTTTTTTAGTTAAATAGTCATTTTTAAAGAAATTGTGATGCAAAAAAAGAAAATCACAGCAGTAGTTAAAATGCACCTGCTGAAAACACTTCATTTCCTGGTATGGCTGTTTCAAAATAAAGCTCTTTACCTACATACTGTGTACTAGGGCAGTGGTCCCCAACTGTTTCTGTTTTATGTAATGCAACATAGTCATGGACCGGCCTACAGACAAGTGGGACAAACATTGTTCAAAGTAAAACACATTATCAGAGAAAGCCTTGTTGACCCCATTTAAAGAGACATTCACAAGCACTTACTCTGTTTTTATCAGCTGCTTAAGTTGGCTGAAAGTCACATGGTAACTAATTAAGCTGCTACGCTTTTTGAGTGTGGAGGAAGAATGTGTAAAAACAATGTGCTATGGCGTTGATGGTGTGTGTTTTATTTCATAAATTATTATTGGGTATTTTATTAGTTCTTACCTCTGAATTCAATCCTTTCACATTAGGAAGTTGGGTGCTCTTGTGTGCTTTGGTGTCCTTCAGTTACACACATCATGCAAAGACAAACATTATTTACAACTACTTCCAGAGCTCAGGGAGAAGAGAGCTTGGGATCAAGATTTAACCACAAGTTCATCTCAGGTTGTATTTTTTTGTTCATCAAAGCAGTGAAAGAGTCGATGGTCCTGAATGTGCGCTGTAGAACTGCTCAGGTGGATACGTGAGGATCCGGTCATCTTTTCAAAATAAAACACCTTTCAGTCTCCATTATTCAATGAATGATAGTTAAATTACTTATTTTTGTTTCTCTACAGCCTGGTAGCAAATGTTCTGTGGGTCATAACTGGGCCACAGCCCTGTGGTTTGTGACCTCTGAACTAGGAAACAAGGGTAAAAAAAATATTCTTGAATTTTTTATTTTTTTTTTACTTACAGTGCAAGTGGATACGATGTCTGCGTCAATGTCTGTAATCAGAGAGATTTATCTTGCCAAGCTCCAATCTACAAGGACTGTGGGCGACCCGAGAAGGCACTGTCCAATCAGTGTCCTTTGGATCAGGAAGTGGTGGGAGCTACAGGCGAGGGGACAGCAGGAAGTGACTGCTTGTGCAGTGATTAGCTTCAGCTTCAGTAGCAGTTTTATATGATCTTGTTTGCATTTCTTTATCAAATGAAAAACAAATAACACTACATACTTCTCTATAGAAATGGTATTTTCACTCCACTTTCGACATGTTTTGGTGAGAGTTTGTTCTACAAAGTGGCCCATGTTTTGTACTTGTCACTGAATGTGATTGATGTAATGATTGTACATCATCTGCCAGATATGGTTTGAAAAGATTTGCCCATTCTCAAACTTTCTATGGGCAGTTTTCTGGATGAACAAGTGAAATTGAATGGTCCATCTGATGTGTCATTTTAGGTTGTTTTAACCATGACAATAACAAAACTATAGTTGGGCTGCCATATTAATTCAGTGACCCTGACATTGCACATTTTTTTCCTGGACTGTGGCCGGTAGATTGAGCAAATTCACCAAATGCTGAACAAAGCTGTCACATTTGGCGAGTGTCAGATGATTATGTCCAACCGTGCTACAAACACACTGCTTGAAACACACATCCTCACCCTGACCCCAATAAACGCACATCTATTGCCTTAATAGCGCTTGAAAGGAACGGCTCGAGGTGTGTTAAGCCTGTAAGCTCATCCACGCAGCGTGTTGGAGGGATAAGTAAAGCTGAGGCCTGCAGGGCTCCTCACACACTCCTAAGATGGAGATAGAAGCTAATAGTGCGAAATCATCCACATTAATGGTGTAAAATCAATACAGTCTATTTGTGAACTGAGGACATGTGAGGCTGGTGGCCCTGAGGCCAAGGTAGGGAATTGCTCAATCTTCTTTCAGTCCTGCTGCTCTCATAATCACCATATTCCTCCTCTTTGCTCTCTCTTCGTTATTTCTCTCCCTTTTCTTCCGTTCTTTCTCCTTTATTCTCTGTCTTACTGCTCGGGCTGTCAGCTCAACCCAAAAGGACAGACTCACACACAGAGATGCTGCTCTATATGCTGCTCGACACACAGGTAGCATCTCGTTGAAGGGTGCCTTCGTGTGTGTGCCAGTGTGTTTTTTGTCTTTCTCCCTGCCATGCTCCTTCCATCCTCCAGTGATGAGTGCACTACTTCAGACGCCTCCTCGCTCAAAGCGTTCAGAACTCCGTCGCAGAGATAATCCCCCTGTGGGCACACGTGTGCGCTCAACGTCAGGGACCGTGTTTGTGTGTATTCAGAAGGGGGTGGCACCTTTGTTTGTAGGTGTGTGCTTAAGACGTGTGAATCTGCAGCTAGTTAAGTGCAAGTCCCTGCGTGTGTTTGTGTGTGTGAAGCTGCGTGACGGAGAGTGTGAATGTGGCACCACAGCCTCCGACCAGCCTTAATCCTCTAAGCTGTGTAGTTCACTCATGCCACATCAGCCCCATTGTGTCTCCAGACAAAGACGCCCAGTTAAAACTAAATGCCAGTTAAAGCAACAAACGACTAATTATAGCATCATTTTCTCCCTGTTATTCTCACTCCCTCTCTTTTTTCTCGCTGCCGTCTCACTTCCTCGGCTGACTCCTGCAACGCTTTTCTCTCTGGACTGGGGCTGGGCAGTACATCAATGTTTAAGGCTGTGCCAATATATTTTGAAATGAGATATGAGAGGATAAATGTTTATCAATACAGTTGATATTTAACTGGAAAAATAATAGGCCTAATGCTCTGTAAAAAGACTTTTTCAGTAAAACCCCTAACCATAAATTGCTCATTAACCACAAGATATCCATTCACCCATTATCCCTTTTCGGGACATGGGGGGCTGGAGTCTATCCCATCTGACATTGAGCCAGAGGTGGGTTACACCCTGAACCAGTTGTCAGCCAATCACAGGGACACATAGAGAGAAAGACAACTATTCAATCTCACACTCATACGTAAGTGCATTTTAGAACCACCAGTTAACCCAATGAGCAGATTCTTTGGAAACTGGAATTCCCAGAGAAAACCCACGCAGGCACAAGGAAACCATGCAAGCTCCACACAGTAAGGCCCTGCTAAACACTGGGAGACGGACTAGTAACTTTCTTCTGCACCACCATGCTGCCCAGCCACAAGATAATCTATTTTATTATGTGGTCTTAGTAGGGTATTTTTTCTATTTTCATTCATCTATTCATTGAGCTTTTTTTGTAATAGTCAAATCATATTGATGCACTTTTGATAACACATACCAGCCTTGCTAGTACCAGGTAGGACCCCCTTTTACCTTCAGAACTGCCTAAATTCTTTGTTGCATTGATTCAACAGTCTGCTTGAAAGGCTTTGGTCGATACTGACATAATAGGGACACAGAGTTGCTGCAGATTTGTCCATAATGCCAATCTCCCATTCCATCACATCCCAAAGGTGCTCTATTGAAGACCTGGTGACTGCTGAGACCACTGGAGAACTGTGGACTCATTGTCATGTTCAAGAAACCAGTTTAATATGTTTTTAGCTTCATGAATAGGAGTGTTATCCTGCTGGAAGTAACCATCAGAGAACGGGCACTCTGCGATCACTAAAGGATGAACATGGTCAGCAACGACACACATCTTGGCTTTGGGGTTTAAATAATGCTCAGTTGGTACTAAGGGTCCCAGAGTGTGCCAAGGCATTATCCCCCACACCGTACCACCACCACAAGCTTGAACCCTTTTTACAAGGCAGGATGGACTCATGCTCTCATGTTGTCTACACCCAGTTCTGATACTTTTGAAACGCCAAACAACCTGTCCATTCCCCGAGACCCTATTCACAGCCGCTTTTATATTTTTACAACCACAATTTTAACAAACTCCGGTCAAATAACAAGAAGGAAGTTGGGATAAAAGAGACTAAATAACAAAAATAAGGGAGCCCATGCCAGAGATGCCACCATAAGAGGGCATCTCCCCATAACCCAGTGTTTTTCAACCCTGGGGTCGGGACCCCACGTGGGGTCGCCTGGAATTCAAATGGGGTCACCTTAAATGTCTTGTAAAAAAAAATTGGGCTACTGATAAAAATATTTTTTTTAACTAATTATTATTTTTTAAATGAAAACACCACACACAATCTTAAACAACTGTATTCTATTCTTTCACTTTCTCACATATAAATGTAGTTCAAATAAAATGCAGCTTTTAAAAATATCTGAGCTGGCGCAACTTGATTGAAGGCCAGGATCACGTGACTTTACAGTTACCGCCACTTCAGTTCCCTTGCTTCAACTTAACACAAAAACTTGCAGTCAGTAGGAAAAAACAGAATAACAAACCTCCTTGGTTGTACAGTATAACAAACATGATGAAAAACTAATTCTAGAAAAAAAAAATGTCTCAGTGGTCCCCAGAAATTTGTGGTGTCAAAATGGGGTCACGGACCAAAAAAGGTTGGGAACCACTGCCATAACCCCTCTTGAACCTACCATCTGAAATCAAGATTCATCAGACTAGGCAACATATTTCTAGTCTGACATTGGTGAGACCATACATATTGTAGCCCTTCTGAGCTTACGGGAGGGGCACCTGGTGTGGCCTGCTGCCGCTGAAGCCCATCGGCCTCAAGATTTAGCATGTTGGGAAGTTTTTAAATGGTCGTCTGCATACTTTGGTTGTAACACAGGATTATTTGTTGCCTTTCTATCCTCTTATTCTTTACCCTTCAGCATCAACAAAGTCTTTTGAGAATTAACACTCAATGGATATTTTCTCTTTTTGGACCATTCTCTGTAAACCCCAGATGTGGTTGTGTGTGTGAAAATCCCGGTAGATTGTCAGTTTTTAGAATACTGACAGCGGCCAGTCTGACACCAACTACCTCACCACGTTTAAATCACCATTTTGCCCCATTCAGGTGCTCACTGTGAACTTCAGCAGGTTGTCTTGGGCATTTCTATTCTCCAAAAAAAGAGTTGCTGCCATGCAATCAGCTGATTAGCTATTTGTCTTAACCAGCAATACATGTGTACCTAATAAAAGTGGCCAATGAATGTGTAATCCTTGTGACAATACTTTTTTTAATTCAGAATATTTTGGCACTGGAATTCCCCGTTGTTTAGTTATGAATGGAGAACAAAAGTAGCTGTGGTGTAAGTGACAGAATGGGTATGATACATGCAAAGAGAATTACATAATGATTCCTGCCTCTTCAATGGGTGGCAATATTAACACATTAGTCAAGTTAAACTCTCAATAGTGAGCAGTTGGACGTCAGTTAGATGCGACTTCTTGCGGAGGTCATTCATTCATCTTTATGGGGCATGAGCCTTAGACAAGAAAGGGAAGCTTTATGTCACAGGGGTTAAATTGAGCTTTTACAAGTTTAACATCCTCTTTAGTGTCTTTCACTTGTCTCCTTTGCTTGATAGGGCACTTCTATGCACCAAAAAACAAAGTCCACGGTATTCAGACTCCTCTATCCTCTCCTGCGAGCAGAGCTTGTAGCCAACACCCTCCTCGGCCTAAACCTACCTCTGTGATTTCCTTCCATTGCTTTGTCAGCAGTCGAAGCCCATCAGTTTGTGTTGGCAAGTCCAGCAGTGCACAGCGGGGACTATAGGAAGAATAAAAAGATGGTGAAAACTTGGCGCTAAACTGACCAATTACCACAGAGTAGACTGCTCAACCAATTAGAGCCGACTAGGTCCACCAGGGTGTAAGGCATTTCAGACAGACTGAGAGTAGAAGTGGATCAGGTGTACATATGTGTAAATGACAAGTTTCTTTTCTTTTTTTTTTAAACATTAATAATTTTGGACATATTCTAGCTTTTTGTAAGGCAAAACATGACCACTTGCTACAAGATACAGCAGTGAATGATCTAGTGTAAGATTAGCTCTGCATCTTTTCCATGTGAGCTAAATGTAAGCAGCTTCACTTCAGAAAGGGCTGCCAAAGTCTCCCTGTTGTATAAACACCAAAACCGCTCCAAGGAATACACAACATGAGAAATGACTGTGTGAACTAGCTGGACATTCCACTAGTTGATGGTGAGCTGCTCTGTTATGCTGTATTATGAAAAGGGATCAGACTAAATCTTGATATGGCAATGTATATTATTGTCCTGGTACTTCCAATCCAATTATCAGATGGTAGATCTGAATATCAATATTTCATTGAAAAATTACACCACTTGAATCATTCTCTGTTACTTCGACTCAGCAGGCTAGTACTTAATGACTCCTTGTGGCAGTGCCTAATTATAAATGAGAGGGATGGGGGCGAAAGTTAATGGGCAGAAGAAGAAGTGGATGAGGGGCCAGAGAAGCGGAGGACAGCAGTGTGTTTGGGCTAATGGCTAACAAAAATCAAAATCCAGGGAAATAAACCAACGTTCATGTAAGTTGGTTCAGATTCTTGCAGACGATTTGCCTTTCTCCAGAGGGCTTCTTCAGTTCTAAGAGTTTACTGGGGAAGAGTTTGATATGAAACCTCTGTCAGCTACTAATATGCTGAGTGGTCAACTGAGTCATAGGCAGGGTCTTGACCTGATTTTCCCTGGAGATGTGACCGGTGGGCACTTCCTGGATCATTTTGGTTACATGTTGTTTGGTCCCTGTTCCTGGGTGGAGGTATATGTGTTTATGTAGAGGTCTTTGGGTCCCTAATGTACAAATTGTTGTTTTCTTTGTTGCATTGCTCTGCATGTGTTTGTATTCTGTCCTCTGCATGGACAAGGTTCTGTCTAAAGGTCTTGTAAGGTTTGAAGTGTACAGGAATGTTGTGTTTGTGAAAGATCCTTCTGAGTTTTTTCAGATACTCCAGACTGAAAGTAGGGAATTATGATGCTGTAACACTTGCTGTTCTCTTTTACTGTGTTTGCATCTCACTTCTTGGAGGCCTTGGTGAAGGCCCAGTTAGTTTATTCAGTAGCGAAATAGCAAGGGTCTACAAGCGCTTATTGTGTGTCACTAATACCACAGCGGCTACACGGCGTCAAACTGAATTGTCAGTTAACACACCTTAGCAAACAGGACCAGAATGTTCCTGGATAAACAACATAATGGTGTAGCTGTAACAATTCAGTGAGAATATCTTGTTCATAGAGTCATAGAATCTACTGTGTTGTGTTCTCTTTATCAAGTATAAGCTTACTCTTTCTCGCCTTGCTGTGATGTTGCACAGCCAGGATTCAAGCTTTATGGTACATTATTGGCACAGTGTTGCATTTTATAGGCAGAAAATTATGGAGGTTAAACTTAGAAATGTATTTTTTGTGAGGGTTTTGGAGGGTCTTGGCTTTTGAGAAAGACTGATTTACACAGTTTGGCAAACTGTCTGCAATTGTTGATGATCAAATACAAAAAACTCTCCCAAATTTTAAACATTTCTGGAAAAGTAACAGCCAACCGTTTCTGTTTCTCAGCAGAAGAAAAAAATCAATGCATGCCATGCATCTTCATTCAGCTGAAACATTTTGAGATGTGATTTTTATCCCACATCGTCTAGCCTTATTCTGGACTTCTTCCTGCTGTGTGTGTGTCTATATCTGTATGTGTGCATGCATTTTAGCCTCCCTGTATGTCTCTCTATATGTGTGTTTGACTATCTGACAGCTTTGCCATGGTTCATGTGTTTGGGTCCTGTCAGAGCTGTCCTGTCACTGTGTGAAAAAAAATCATTCATTTCGCAGAGTCGAGGATGAAAGCGTCTTTAGACTTCAAACGCCTTTGGGCCTCTGTGGCTTAGATTGCCTCTCGCTTTTCCTCCACCGCTGTGTCATTTATTCCTTTAAAAAAAAAAAAAAAAAAAAAAGGAAAACAGAGCGGCTGTGGCATCGGTTAAGTGGAGATGGCAGAGACACGGCCAGGAGCTGGACAATTAGCCTGATTAAAACACTGTCATTTTGCATAATACATTTAGCTTGAGTGGAGATAGGCGGATCCTCTCCGAGGGTGTGTTTGTGTGCAAGACGGCATGAAACCACATTCTTCCCTGCATAAACACACGGGGGTATTAAAAATGCACAGTTGGACATAGTTTGATGTCAGTGAAAAGAGATCTATTTAAAAGTCATGGTGCATAGCTGCAAAAGCTTTGGTGTTTGGGCATGACAAATAGTTTGTGGTGGAGCTGGTCATCGCTCACAAACATGCAGACACACACAGATGGCTAACACGCACCAATACGCGTCATAGTATCAGGGCTGCTGCTGTGCACACTTTTCTCCATACAAATACAAACAAAGAGCATATAAATATGTACACAAACTGTACATACAAGCATGCATGCAAACACTGTGCGACTGCTGCCTGCTGCTGCGGCGTGATGTTGTTTGGTTGCTCTGCATTGCAGTAATCGGCTCCTCTCTCCTCTCCTCTCCTCTCTGCTCTCACCCACAGACAATCACTGGCTCTCAATGGACAACATCAGCGAGGGAAATACCTACAAAGAGAGAGATGTAGAGAGGAAGAGAAAGAGAGGAGGGGGAGGGAAGGATGTTGGAAGGAGAGGATGATGAGAAGGTAGGGAGGAAACAAGGGACTAAAGAGGACACAAGGAGATTTGAGAGAGGATGGAGGGGGGAAGATGAAAAGACGAGGAGAAAGATCAGCGAGCGGGTGTTTCCAGGCTTAAGGCTGCTGGAGGACTTGTTAATTTGTGAGTGAGGGGAGTTACAGCAGCTAGGAAGCAGACGCACTTACAACACTGGAGATGTGTGGATCAGGAGCAGATAAGAGTGTTTGCGAGTTCTTACACACTTCAGCTGTGTGTTGGCTCTCGGGCATGCAATGCCACCCATATTTTCTTGCTGCTCAATTATGTTTCCAACAAACATTTTCAGTAAGAAGATCTGAGCTTCTTTTTTATTAAGATTCACTGGAATTTTGTGCTTCAGTGCCTTTATTGATGAACAGGATAGAGTCTGTGGGGCATGACACGGGCCTGGACAAACAGGCTAGCATCATAAACTGGAGAAAATATTGGATGGAGCCAGAGAGACATTAGGTGTTTGGTTACTCAAGGGGGCTTTTGAGTGCACCTGCTGCCATGATAAAAATGTTGTCTCATATGAACTGAAAGGGTTAGTTTGGGTTTTTTGAAGTGGGTTTGCTTAGCAGCCCATGGCACTAGAAAATCTGTGTGCCAATAAAGGAACTTATAGGCTTTGCTCCTGGGGGAAGATATCTGGGGTTGGACGATAGCCGATCAGTACATGGCCTTGTAATTAACCCCCTCATTGGTTAAAACTACTTAAAAATCTCCACTGTCTCAACAATATGCTACAGTAAGATTCTTTACAGGGTTTAACTTTTCCATGACAAAGCCCTTGTGTTTGGAAACATTTTGTGATGCAACAAAGGCTACGTATCTTTCTGCCAGTAACTCCCCTCATTAGATCTGGTCAGAGTGCTGCAGTCTGCAGCAGGGTCAGGTAGCAGTCACTGGAGCACAAAACGGTATAAATCATGGAATTTGGCTTGTTGTTTTAAGTATGGACATCAGGACTCACTCCTCTGAAGCAAAAAAGCTTTTTTGCAGTACCCATGTTACCCATCAGGACTATGACGCACTTCAGCAGTTTGAACGTTTAAGGCCATGTTACTAAGTCCCACCTGGGACAGCAATTGGCCTCAGAGTTTGCAGATATGGGCCCACAGTTCATTCATCATCTGCACCACCAGTTAACTTGTGATCTGTCCTGCCCCCACGTTCTCCAACCCTCTCTCCACCTGTGACTCTGCAAAAGTCTCTGTCAGCTTTGAGGTTACCAACATTTAGTTTACATATTATCTGACACAATTAGAAAACAATAAGCGCATAAACTTTGTAAAGGCCTTTGCACAGTAATATGTGTCCGTGTGTTTGATCTTGATTTTATCCAGGAGAACAACTAAAAGTGGTGCTTCCTTTGCCTATCCAAGTATCAACAATTTTTATTTTCAGTGGAGGGCTCGACTCTTTCTGGGTACAATAAGAGGGGGCTCCAAGAAAAAAAGGTCAGGAACCATTGCTCTGGGTTATCTAAATTGATAAAACCAGCCTACACACTGTAGGTTGAGAAATGCATAAAGGGATAGTTCAGGATTTTTGATGTGGGGTTGTATGAGGAACATAGCGCTAGCCTAAACATTAGCCATGGCAACAGAGCTCAGGGATGCATCTGTTCCAACATAGTCTGCACGAAAGCTAGAGCTACATACAGCTGGACATGGGTGTGCCCTCTCACTGTGATTCGAAGTGTTTTAGGTGAAAACCAATCACAAAACAGCGTAGGGTGATAGCAAGCTATATCTACTTTCTTGACAACTTCCTTTTCCACTACCAGGCCACTTTATTTGATATAACTTCTGTGCACAACACAGCCAATATGTCCTTTCACCTGAATCTTCCTGATCATCATACCATCTCTTTTTCATTTTGCCAAGTACACTAATATCACTTCATTCCAAATAAAGATGAATCAGAGTGACAGATGTTTCAAGATTATCCTGCTGACCAAGCACCAAGCACTGGAATTTTGAGAAAGTGTGTTTTTCTTACTCAGTTTACATCCTTCACAACAAACAAAAAGGATGTTATCGTCAAATAAACTAAATATCAAAACCATGGATTGTGTCTTTATACATTTTCATGAAGTCATTAAAACTTTATTTATACTTAAGAGATTATTGTGGGGCATCCAGAGCTGTTGACTCAGTTATTCCTTTGTGTGTTCCCAGTGGATACAAGTATTCCTAGGTGTCCAGACCAAACAGCACTCATGTTTGCTGCCAAAATCATCCATTATCCAGTTTGGTACTGGTTGGTTCCTCTAGTGAAGACTGCTGGCAGAAGGACACATATAGGCTGTGCTGAGAATTGAAGCCAAAACATAGCAGCTCAGTGGTGGAAAAGTAAGCTGTTGTCAAGAAATTAGATATAGCCCGCTAACACCTAAATGCTAAACACTGATTTTGTAGCTTGTTTTCACCCTAAACACTTAACGTTATGCAGAAATGGAGGTCACATGTTAAGCAATATTATTAGCTTCCATGTTGATAATTCCTGTACAGTCGCAAAACTGGTCTCCATCGCTGTGGCCAGAATTAAAGCTGGACTTTATCCAGATAGGAAGTAAAGTAGCCTTAGCTTACTGGTTAACCTTAACCAGGTAACTTATACAGAGAAATACATAAATTGGAACCCCTGAAAAATGTAAATCCTGTCCTCATTACTGGGGATAATCTGATGTCAGCTAATCATTTTGTACATGCACCCATGCATATTTTCAGATGTATAATAAAGTTAAAGTGTATTAACAGAGAAAGTACTGTGAAGTGGTCTCAGACCTCTCAGATAGTTTCAGACCACACTTGTGTTTAAGTAAACAAATTCAAATGAAAAACAACATAAAATAGATATCATTGCATTAGTTTAATTCTGTCATAAATAAAACAGTAACAATTGTTATACTTTGTGGGTGTGCACTTGACAATCTATATCAAAAGTTAAGTAATGAAAATCCAACGTGATGAAATGTGGTTAATCTTGAGCTAACTGAAAAAAATATAGATCAGTTGTAATCAAGTAATTTAATTTCGTTGCTGCTCTTGTTGTTAGTGTAATAAACCGTGCTAAGGTTTATGCCTCAGCTACCATAAATAAACAGCATTGATAATTACCAAATTAATTTTTATGTTTTTTTTTTTTTATGGTTAA
Organism: Cetoscarus ocellatus; assembly: GCA_037902135.1. NCBI lineage: Eukaryota > Metazoa > Chordata > Actinopteri > Labriformes > Labridae > Cetoscarus > Cetoscarus ocellatus. The sequence continues at coordinate 1,140,267 of JBAMNC010000802.1, read as the reverse complement.
TGTAGAAGCTCTTTAACAGAAATCTAGCGATCCAGCCAGCCATCATCTATACTACTTGTTCCCCTCAGGGTTGTGGGGAGAAATTTAGAGTGACCAGCTAAACTAACAAGCATGAGAACCAAAACCTTCATGGAGAGAAGATGCAAACTCCAGACAGAGAGGTCCTGAAGAACACTGGGTTCAAACCAGCAACCCTCTTGCTGTGAGGCATGCACACTATCTGATGTGCCATAGTGCCGCCTTAAAACAGCACCCAGAAATTACGTTTTTTAATGCTTAAATATAATTATTTTTGTTATCCATGAATATTCAAATTTACTGTTTAAAAAAACAACAGAAGAAAGCACATCATTATTTCCTGACTAAGATGTCAAATTAAAGTTACTTACTTGTATTCCTCAACAGAAAAATGAGTTTTAGTAGTTGAATGTTGTGCTTGACTGATTTCTGACTCCTCAGAGAAGCACAGTGAGCCACTCAAGTTCGGATGAAAAGGGTTAACTCAGTTTGAAATTCCTCATTACTGTTCAAAATGTATATCCAATAGCAATAACATTTTCAGTTTTAAACAAGTTTTGAAAGATTTCTAACATATTTGTTGTCTTGTTTTTGACAAGTGGTCTAATAAATTTGTTAACGCTATATATTACAAGTAACTAGTCACTGCCAAACTCTGGCAGCAGGACGAGGCTTGTTTACAGTATGATAATGAAGTAATATGGCTCATTATACAGCAAGGTGGTCTGATGTATGTCGTTCTGCTGGTGCAGTAATCTGGTATGGCGACACTAAGAAGGCAGGGACTGAGCCTGTGACAGTGGAAACATTGCATGAGCTTTGCAAGAGTGTATACAGCTGCTTTCTAAGTGTGTGTGTGTGTGTGGTTTTCTATCTTTGTGCTGATTTGCGTGTGCTTTTAAGGTTTGTATGTGAGAGATCAGACACAGACAGAATAAGGAGAATATGGATGAGAGGATAAAAGAATCTGCAAGTTGTTTTTCAAGGTTTTTCACCTTTTTGATTGTCAGAAAGAAGTAGATTGCTTAAAGCAGTGGGTTTTTAAGTCTCCATACACCCAAAAGGTGCTACGATTTATGCTGCAAGGAGACACCATTCATGTTTGGTTTCCATCAGCTCTCAGAAGACGAGAAATAAAAAGCTCAGAAATGTATAACCTGCTGATCCTGCCCCCCTGAAAGCAATAAAACAACAATAAATGATTAACTACAGATGCTTTTTGCTGCAAATGTCAGACTTGTGCTTGAATATTGATTTTCTCATCCAATTTTCCACCTTTTTATTATTCAGTATTCACAGATTATTCGGTGGATTGAGAGCTACAACAGCAGCCACAAAGCCTCAGGATCAGTGTCTCTCTGAAACAACTGTGAGACATTGTTGATCGCACCATAAATTCTGATTTGTGAGGCCTGTCTCTCGACTCGACTCCTCCCCTGTAAGGAGCAAGCCAGGAGCGGAGGATTAGAGCCTACCTCAGCACTGGAATGCCTAGTGGCGGCTGCGGCGCTGCTCCCATCACCTCCTTAAACACCCCAGCTGCTGGTTTTAGTATTGAGATGCAGTGGGCCACACAGCTGTCGACTTTGCTCCTCGTTTATGATAAACTTAAGTCGGTCCTAATCTCCGCCCGTCGCCGTGTGTTGAACCAGTGTTTGGAACAACATGTTTATCTGGCGAGGCAAGGCGAGTGGAGTGGGAGCCAGGGGAAGGCACCCGTTCGCAGAGATAACCCAGAATATCTTCTCCCCCCTCCAAGTGCAGCTCGCAAACTGGGAGTTGGCGTTGGTGTGTGTGTGTGTGTGTGTGTGCATGTGCATGTGCAGGAGCGTAGCAGTGATTTATGGGTCCTGTGCACTGAGGCAAATTCAGGCAACTCGCTTTACCTTTTCATCAGACAAGGGGTGGCATCAGACATCTAAATCTAGCCAGCCAAAACACAAAAGTTCACATTTCCTTTAGTAACTGGGCAGTTACAGAAATACCATTTTTAGGGGTCGGGATGCCATTGCGATTAGAAGATAGTACAATTATGAGCAATATGTTATACTGTTTCTCGTAATGTGAACATTGGAGGAAGCTTATGTGCTAAACTGATTGATCTCTCTTAAAACCCTGGTCTTTGAGTTGTTTTGTGCATTTGTTCCTTTTTTGGGGACCTTTCGAGGCTGTATTTGGATATACCATTCATCCATGCCACAACCACTTGGGCAGTGGAGACTGTGTTTCATGTTTTCAGGTTGTCTGTCTGTTCGTTCGTCCCACTCTTGTTAACCAAATATCTCAATAATGCTCCCAGACATTTTTTTCCAACTTAGCATGAACATCCATTACCACATATTATGACTTCATTAGAGGGTATGCATTGACATAATAATTTGTCTGACCGACTAGCAGTTACACTCGATGAATGGCAGAAAACAACATCCTCTAATTCTAATTTATATCAGGCTTTCCCTGGGTGTACAGTTTTAGGATCTGTTCAACTGTTGTTTCCTAATGTTTATTTTTAATGTGACACACAAACTGGTCGGATACTTTTTTTTCATGAAAAATTGCGTCAATAATTGGCCAAATGGAAGTCATGTGAATTTAATTATTTCATCAGTTTGCGTTAAATGTGTGGACTAAACTTTTTTCAAGCCTCATGGTTATCCTTTATTGTTAAAATGATATATCAATAACGTTTTTGAGCGATTTTCTTTAACCATTGCGCAGATGTTCAATGTAACTCAAAGATGAACTAATTAAAACCTGTAGGTACCATGTCAAAAATCAGTTGGCCTCCTGACCATCCTATAATTGTGAACTCAAAAAATTCAAGAACACTCTGACTAAATGCTGTCAAACTCTGCACCTTGTTGACTCTTGGTCGCTTTCACACACAAAGTTCAGCAGACTCGGTTGGTTGGAGGGTGAAGTTGCAACTTCGTTTCAATTTTGTCTTGGTTTGATTTTCTTTCACTTTGGACAAAAGCCTATCAAATGCTGCATAATAAAGTCAACCAACACTAGTTAGGGTGTAACTGCTGTCTTTGTTCCTGCAATCCATTTTTTTTGTTGTACTATAACCCAGAAATACACATCTGGCTTTGAGTAATAACGCTCTTCAGCTCAAAGCAGTTTGGAAGTATTCTGAGCTATAAAATTAAGATAAAGCTGCATTTAGGCTGTGTCAGGGGACACTTGCATATTGAAAGGATTGATGTTTAACAATGTTCCACATGGGATTGTAGACGTAAATCTGTTTAAAGAGCCAGAGGCTGCCAGTGCTAGCAAAGCTAACATTAGCCACACTCTGCTTGATATGTTCATTGAATGTTAAGCTAGCCTGCTTACTGTTGTGATATTTAGCCAGACTCAAGCCATAATTCATGGAGTAAACCAGAGTTCATTTAATCCAGACCAAACACTTTAGGCGTGAAAGCAAACTTAATCAAGGATGAAGCAATTACATTTTGGTGGTCAAAGGTCAAGACCATGATCCCTCATGCTCATGAACTGGATATCCCAAGAACATTTAGAGATTTTGATTAAATTTTGAAAAAATGTCTACGCTCAAAGATGAACTGATGAGATTTAGGGGTGCAGGGTCAAACTGAGTCACTGGGCTCATGATTATTCCTAGCTTGTGAACGGGATATCAATGTAATGCTTCTGGGCATCTATGTCAAACTTTGCACCGAGGTATATAGATTAGATTATAAAGGAAAAAAGTCAGGGTCATTAGGCATTAAGTTTATCCAGTGCTTAGGAAGGCAACACCCAAGTAACATGTAAAGGGATTTTCTTCAAACTTGAGACAAATACCAATATGACTTAAATATACTGTTGAGGAACAAGGTCAAAGGTCATTAGGGACCGCTCACTCTCATTTAACTGTCTAGCACTTGTAGACCCTGCAGAGGCATGAACCCTTCTAAGGCAGCAGTTCTTGTTTCGAACATGTTTTATTTTGTGAAGTTCTCACTGTAAATGTGCACAAAAAGCAAGCACATAACATCTTCTTCCAGTCTGTGTTAGTCAGGTCAAGCCAAACTTTGTTTATTCAGCAAAGTTCATGCTCAGGGCAACACAATGTGCTTCATAATCAATGTTTATGTGGCTGACTTACCAGCTTAGAAATGCATTACATCCTTCAACTGACAGACGCTGAAAGGAGGAGTAGATTTGGAGCAGGCAATGACATTTTGGCTCTCAAGTATGACACAGTCTGCTGTCAGCATCAAACATATTCACAAAAATTCAGTCATTTGGAAATGCAACATTTTGACACGATCCAATCAGAGTTTCCCAAGCATGCTATGATCTCATTCACTGTAGTGTGCTTTGTGTAATGTGATTTTATCCAACCATATCTGATCTTATGCAAGTGGATGAAATATGCTTACTTTATGGGACTCAGGAAAAATGTAGGACAAATTACAGACTCAAAAGCAAGATCTTAGGTTTTATTTAAAAATGGAGCAAAGATTTCAATCAAGTCTTTCAATTTAACTCTCTGTTTGCAACGCAGTCTTTGTCTTGCAATCAGGTGTCTTGCTGTTACAGCTTGTACGGGTAGAATTCAAAAAATTGTTCTAACAAAAATATTTGCTTTTCTGTCCACTTTTCTGAGAAGGAGATTAATATTAAATTACATCTTTGGGTGTCATAATGTTGGCACTTTGTGGAAATGCTCTTTGACAAGAAGGGCTGGGACCATTCACTTATGTTGCAATTCATTTTGATCACCATTCTTAAGTGTAAATTTGATATTAAGTTCACAAGCACTGAGATTATTTATTTTGATTCATTCTTAATAACCTTGCAATACTATTTTCAGTTTCGAACTAGGACAGTTACCTAATCATGCAACAGCATCATGTACAGTAGATGTCAGTCAGTCAGTCATGCTTTTTCTACTCCTATTTTTTTACCATCAATCAAACAGCCGGGCTCAACATCCAAGAGATCTGTACCCACTAATTCACTTCTCTGTCCTAATCTTGTCCCTGTTATCTCAATATCAAGCCTCACCTCAGCCAGTTTATGATAGTTTATCTGTAGCAGAGATACCTTCTTACAAGACAGAGCTGCTCTGGACAGACCAACCCTAAATAAAACCTCTAAATTTGTGAAAAAAAAGAAAAAAAAAAAACAGTCGCTAACCAGTGGTGAGCTAACATTAGCTCTCTGCTAAAATCACACTCATTTACCTGACATAAAATAAAAAGCTGTTGATTGGGTTCAACACAGCAATCAACTTTGAGTGAATGGCAGAAGTGTTTTGAAGTCTGTCCTTGGAACATGAATAATTATAAACAAGGGTGGAAAGCAACTGATCACACTCAAGTTACTGATTGGCAAGGGAATCGAAAACCAATTCCAACTAAGATTACTCAGAATACTCAGTTTTTAATACTTTTTAAATGACAACAGATTCAGAGAGTGCTAAATGTATCTGTACTTAAGAAAATGTTAATCAAAGTAACTGTACTTTTTTATGAGTAAAGTAACTGTGTACTCTTTCCACCACTAAATGTAACATTAGCACATAAGTTAGTTAGTTATGCCCTAGCGATGTTTCACCTCCATTGTGACCATCACGGAGGTAGAATAGGGTTAATGAGTTGACCCTTCATCTACTCTGTCTCCAGAGGTGGTACCAAAGGCAAAATGTTGGTGAGAGGGGAGTAGAGGCATGTGTGGGACATACCTGTTTGCTCACCACTCTGCCAAACCAGCATCCTTTATTTGATACTTCTCATGGGCTGCATTGTGAAGAAAGTCGCCCAGCACAATGGGAGGTGGCACAACTGCTAGCTGGCTACTGGTGTGCTTTTCTGCCTCACTAGCAGTGATTTAATGTGTTTTCCCCCTGAGAAAATATGGCAAACCTCACGTAAGAACTACAAGAGCACCCCCAAGAGAAAGAATAGACCAGGGAGCAACAGAGGGGCCATCACCCAGACCTCATGGTGAAACTCTCTGTGTGCACCTCCCAAGGATGCTATGGATCATCAAATGGATGTGTTTCTATTTCAGACTTTTCTGAGATATTTAGCTTTTGTTTTCCAGAACGGGAAGAAGACAGTGATTGTAGAAACATCCACTATGGTTGATAATTGATTCGAGAGGGTAGAAACATACTTTGTTGTGGCTAGGAGACAAACATGTCCCCTTCCCTCGTAGCTTTCGGGTCTGAAGGGCCAACATTCTTCTCAGTGAATATGAACCATTTGAACACATGAAATATACAATAAATACGTGAAATGAAGTCATGTGAAGATAGGACGTGTATATTTTTTTTGGCATTTGCTGTGAACACAGCTTTAGAACTTAAGCTTGTTGAAAAAGAGACAAAATGTCATCATGAATCTGAACCTGTCCAGTTGTGACTTGAATCAGAGTTGGATAACGCGAGATAAATTCAGAAGAAATAGAACTACAAATGTAGCGGATGTGACAAAAAATAAGTGGGAGTAGTGCCTAAAATGTAACCAATAAGTAGATTAAAAGTACAACACAAGATTAAAATATACAACAATAAGGAAAGCAAAGCAATGCAACATAAAATAAATTCAATTTATTCAAAAACATTTATTCGTTGTTCAGCCATAGAGATTTAAGGCTTTGACAATAAATAATTATGACCTAAACTAGAGCTATAACAAAACATGATAGTTTCCCTGTGCTGGTCTCAGTCTACAAATCAGCTGTCACATATCACAGTTGTCAGTTCTACTTGAATAAATAGATTTTACAAAACTGTCCGAGATAAAATCATCATATTACAAATAATCAATTTCTTCTGCAACTGCCAGCCAAAAGGGCAACAGTTTAAGCAATAAGCCATCAGCCAGTTTGTATAACATTGCTTCCAACTAAGAGCACCCCTCTCTGATACAGAACATTGTAATGTTAAAACTGTTGACTCATATGTCAGTCTCTGCACTACATCTGATATGTTTTACATATTTGTAATGGCTGTGTTAGGCCTTTACTATATCCCCAAAGGCTAACTCAAAGTGTGTTTCTTCATGGTTCTTTTTGAAGCATTTTATCTTCATTTTACTTACATACATAAATTAGAGAGGCAGACAGAAAACAGAGAGAGGAGGAGAGAGACAGGGAGATAAAGTTCAAAAAGGGTCCCTCTGCAGCCAGAAGCAAACCAAGGATGTCATGGTTAAGTGATTCACAACTAAGCCACTGCAGTCCCCCAAAGTCAATATTTTTCAAGAACTGTCTTATTCTCTTACTTAGATACACAGAGACACACACGCTGAATGAACTGGTGGCCGACTTAAAATGCATCCAGTGCTACAGCACTCTAACAACACAGCCTCCGTCGCCTGCTGCTGTTTTATAAACCTATCCATCATAACGTAGGAACAAGTGAATCGACTGGAAATATTGACAGGAGCTGGAGTTATGTAGCTCTCACCAAGCATTACTTAGCAAACCACCATACACACAAACAAAATCTTTAAACCTCACTGATCAATATTTTTATATTAACAACCAGGCAATTGGCTTTGTGTAATGTGAAAGGAGTTTCTGGTTGTGTTGAACATGGATTTATCCCCTCGACGATTCAATTCATCCTTGCTCCAAAGACCTGCTTAGCATCTTACAGCCCATTGTTTTTCTTTATGATCTACAAAATGTACTCTTTTGCTTAGCTCTGACTGTTCTCATCAATGCAAGCCAGTGTGACTTCACATAGATTTTCTCAAGGGATGCTAAGTTAGGATCTCGCTGGTAAATATGAAGAAGCTATTAGCAGCTGAAGAACCATACATTTCTGTAATGAGCTTATAGATACTGAACTAGAGGCGTAGACACACAAAAAGTTGTTACTAAACTTGCGAAGTGGTGATAGGAATTACTTGAAATGAAAGCAAATTTTGCCATGAATGGTAATGCTCTGTGTAAGCAATAGACTGTAAAAGAATTGGACAAAGCTGACCAATAGCAACGGCGCATTTCCAAAATCAAAAATCCTCAATAAAGCCACCATTAAAGAAAGACGTAGTCTTATTTCTTTATTTTTGCGTTTTTCAGCCTTTAGGTAGTGAGAGATCAGGGAAGAAAATATGGCAAATATGGGACTTGCCTGGTTGCTTGCCACTCTGCCAATCCAACACCCCAGCCATTGCCATTCTTAACTTGTGTTGCTGGGCCCTAGAGGCCTGAAATTGCTTTGAATCTTGACCATAAAAGGTCCATGATAAAAAAAAAATCTGAATGAAAGGCTGACAAACTTTTTTTCGATGGATCACGAGTACTTGGCTATATACAAAAGTTACAGACGAACCACCAAGGACCAAACCTTCTTATATTTCCATTTGCCTGAAAATTAAAAAAAACAAACTGACATCACGCTCTTATGAGAGGCAGTCAGCACAAATGACAATGAACAAGATAAGAAAGTGATTGTGATGCACTGGAGGGAGAAGTGGTCTAATTGTAGTCTTAGTTGCAATTTTACACAAAATGATGCTAACCATGCAATCTGCAATGTCTGTGGCTATGGGATTTTAAACAAGTGTGAAAACATCTGCAACATGCTGAAACATTTGTAAACACAGCTCAGTATTATATAACTGGAGAGTGTCATGTGTTTGCCATTACTGACACAGAAAACATGTGTAGGCAGAATTTGTTACAGTAGCATTAACACCATCTCATTCAGCCCTACATTCAACATTATCCTCCTGTTGTTCAAAAATGTGACCAAAATACTCACAGTAACAGCTGGTGAAATATTGAGCTGGAGATGCCATTTGGAAATTTGAGTCTGTGAAGTGGCAGTCAGATCTTGTTTGCCCCTTCCCAACCAAGCTAATCAGAAGCTTTATGGCAGGAAGGCAGTAGCCATTAACAGAAGCTTTAATGTGTTCTTGCAGTGGGGTGGCTGTGTTGCAGCTTAGACAGGGTGCTTGATCAGGATTACAGGCCTCAATCAATAAAAATATTAAGAATTTGTTTAAACGACCTGTAAATTTGGTTGAGTCTACCAAGGGACTGGACTTTAACTGTTTAGCCAGCTTGTTGCACACACCTTAGGCAAAACTTTCACATAAATCGTCCCCAAAAGAAGCTATAATGTAAAAAACTACATGAGAGGAAAAAATAAGATGACTATTTTGATCTCTTAACATGGAGGTGACAGACCTATACTGCAACTTGTCTTTAGAGGAAGCTTCAAATGTTTTGGTTTCATATGTGAGCAGCTGTCATGCTGCGCAACTTTTATACAGTTGATTATTAAAACCAAGCTAATAGATTTGTAAATAATTATTCAATTACGTGATAGTTTTGAGTAACTAAAGGCATTAGTCAAGTCCAAATGAATTGAACAACAGGAATAAAAACATCCGCTGTTACTTAATCTTTTAATTCCTCCTACTAAACAGTGCTCATATTTGTAGTTCTGCTATGAAGTAAAATAAAAGTTAAATCATCATCACTTTCGTCATTGATATTTTAAAAAGATTTAGTGCAATAATTAATTGTTAGATTCAATGTTTAATAGTTGTTTTCTCACCAACTTGCTCTGTGCCTGCAGAGTGCAACTAATTTATGTCTGTGTTAATTTTTTCAGGGGCTTGTGTGATGTTTTATTTGTAATATTGAGTCCACCTCTTGTACTTTTAACAGTTATTTTTTAAAAGCCTGCCTCAGGGAGGCATTTTAAAGGCTGTTTACCAAAAAAAAGGGCTGATTTTATTCCTCTAAGAATTCTTTTGAACATGAACAGCATATTTCTACACTTTACCTTTCATTTGTCGTGACCAAAGATAAGATAGTTTCTGCCTGAGAACACTCCAGATTTTAAAAAAATATTTCTGTGAGTATAACACATCGTTGTGCAGTGTTCAGGCACGCTGTGTTTTATTTGTTTGTGGTTTTGATGATTTCCACTGACCCATATTTCACAAACCAGAGCAGCGTGAAATATAAGTGTAAAATTTTCATAAATATACACTCGGGGATGACAAAAGCCATTTCAGAAGCCATGGCTCATCTGAGGGAACTGCTGTTTGAATAAATGTGGGCGTAAGAGACAGACTGCATGTTGTGTGTGTGTGTGTGTGTGTATGTGTGTGTGTTTGCACTAAAACAGAGCTTGCTGCTAAGTGCACGTGCCAGTTTCCTTTCCGAGGAATGAATCAGATCTACTCTCCAGACCGCGTACCTCTCTCCAGCCGGGGACTTGTAAAAGAAAGCCCTACATGAAATCCATTATGCTTAATTCCCCAAATCCATAATACCCTCAGAGGTCTTAATCTCCATCCCATTCTTATATAAATTAGCTTCCTCGTCTCAGGCAGCCAGAGTCTCCTCAGTCGACACCAAATGCCCAGACCTCTCCGCTCTGAGTCGTGTGAAATCTCTTCTGCAACTACCAAGAACATGCTGATCTCTTCCCTGGCTGCAGAACTGTAAAGGGACGGTTCAACATTCTGGGAAAGAGGATTTTTCACCTGTGGAGTCTTAGATGATAACATTAATAAAACGTTCTTAACAGATCAAATATCTGAGAGGAAAAGATAGCCCTGCTCTGTGGAAGTGTAAAATGATATAAAAGCTATATATGTGGGGCTTTTTAAAATGACATAAAAACTTTTTTTTTAAATGATATAAAAGCTGTATATTTGGGGCTTTTTAAAATGATATAAATGATGTATGTGTGGGGCTTCTGAGTGGCCTGTTTCAGTTGCAGCAACTGAGTTCAACACACTAGTCCAAATAAAATCTGCAATTTCTATTCAAAATCATGTTTTTTAAAGGCTTTCGGTGGCCAGTTATCATTTACAGGTTTGCATTTAAGAGATTGCCACTTGGATTTTTTAAAATGCTTCTTTTTACCTTTACTTCTGTGCAGAAATAGATCAACATTACAGTACCAATTTAAGTCCAGACACTGGAAAGTACTGAGTCAGTCAGTTTTCTTACTTTCTTTATATCTTTTGTGGGCTCACTCTGCCTCACCCAGAGAAATGTCTGGACCCCCTCATTATCAAATTTATTAATATGAACAAATGCCCTCCACTGATGAGATGCCCCTATCTCCTGCTCTTTGGCAGGTGTCGATGTGGGTGCACTTTCACTTGTGCTAGCTCCCTCTTCCTCCGTTACATTTGCTCAAGCGTCCTTGCTTACTTTGGCTCATTTGGGTCACTCAGATCAGCTTTTGAAGCTGACTGAGTAAAGTTTTTCAGAAGTTTATTGTTTGGGTCAAAAGCCTTTGCCAGTTTCCTCTTTTTCCTCTCTTTTCTTTTTCTGGCTATCCCATTTATGTTCAGGTCTGGCATTATTAAAATCAGTCCATAATTACTGCTAGTGGGACCACCCACAATATTCACATTTAAAAAACTACCCAACAAAACAAGAGAGATAAAGATAAATTGGACAATCTTATTTTTTATTGATCCAGTATTTAATGTTGGGTATTTTAGTTGAAAATGTGGTTTGACCGAATTGGTCCAAGATAGTGGCCCCTGTTATGGGTGGCCTTGCACTCAGATTTAGTAAATCTCAAGCAGACATTAGAGCCGATGATCTCTTCCAGTAGCAAGAACCCAAAGAGGACATGTCAATGTTTCTGAAAGGGGGGATAATTTGGCAGGTCATTATGATTAGTCATGGCTAGTGATTCAAGCTTCAAGGTTTCTTTCTTAGGACCTCAAGGGTAAATTTGTTTTGCAGACAGGAGATCAGCATCTCAACATTGCAAACAATGACAGCAATTCACATGCATTTATAAACAATCCCTGTGAAAAGAAACATCTAAATCTAAAAAAACAAGTTATGATAAAGTGCTCGCAGAGACATCATTCTAACAAATAAAATTTACCTCTCTGGGAAAGTGCATAATCTTGTACTGGCTTTGTTGAGTAAAGTTATGGATACTGATACAAAAGGGTTTCTGTAACGTTTGGTTTACCTTAAGGTGTAAAAAAACGACAGCTAGAGGAAAGAAGCTGGAACTCAATATTTAACGGATAAGAACAGTCGTGAAGAGTAGAGTTTGCCTTACGCTGCAGCTGACCAGGATAAAGATCTGATAGGTTGAGTTGCGGCTTATAAGCTTGTTTGCTCACTTCACAACTTGGTTTGGCGTATTTTTATTTTTTTTTGGATAGACTGCCAAAAGTGGCAAGGGTGAGAAGTATCCAAGTAAATTCACACAAGTGTTGTAGAAGTTTTTTCTGAGTATCTGTACTTAACATAAGTGCCTTTTTTGGAGGAAACATTTACTTCACAAAATTTGAGAACCAAAAATTTTACTTTTTCACTCTGTTATATTTTTTTAAAATAAATGTTCTGGTTTCTTTACTGCGAATCATTGGGCACATTTTCTTTTCTGACGCCTGATCTGACAGACAAAATGAGCTTATGTGGTTTGTCTCTGAGATGTTTTCATACCTGTACCACATCACCTGTCTTTATGGTGTCACAGAAAAGTGGCTCTCAGATGATGCGGCGAGGCACAGTGATGTGCCTTAAGGCAGGTCTAGGTGTGTCTTGGGAATTAGTACAACCATCAGTTATAAAAAACATACAACAAATGAGTAACTCTGTAATTGACTCTGTCAGTACATCAGGTTCATACTTTTCCATATACAGCTGTAAATCCTGTATATTTTTGTAAATCAGCATGAATCATGAAAGTAAGTCAGGGCCATCCTTCACAGTTTTTAGAATCTGTGGCCAGGGATATGAATTCATTTTGTCTCTCCTGTTCATTAGTTAGCCAAATTTTATATTTGTGATCCACAAATTTTATATGTTTGTCGCCAGCTTAATGAAATTTAACAAAGTTTCAAATGAGTTGATTTAATAATTCTCACTGAATATTTCATGAGTATTATGGTTGTTCGTCAGAGATAATTCGGCATTAGAGGGCGAAATAAACGTGCACACGCTTATACACTATAACAGATGTTTAAGAGGATATGAATATGCTGTGCCTTGAGATTTTGTTTGCCTTTTGGTGTGCCTTGGTCAACATAGGTTTGAAAACCACTGGGACAGAGGATCTGACACTTGACCCTGTGACTCAGGTGAGGAATTTCAGTTTGAACAGATACAACAGAGAAGGATGATGATTGCCCACCTGAGCTCCCTTGGCCTTTTCATTTCAAGGTTTTTTTTATATGTAGACATGCATATCTGCATCAGTTTAACACCACTGTTTGATTTCTGCCCTTTTTCTTACATCAGCCATTAGCAAATAAGTGGGAGAATTTCACAATTATTAGCTGCAAATGTTTGTCTTTTTTGTCATTCCAATTTAATGGTGACATCTGGCACATTGATCTATTGATTAGAGAAAAAGTTTTGGCCTGTTGGCCAAACTGATCTGATTTTAAGATCAAATATTAATAAGGAATAATAAAAAATAGTAAGGAATTGTGAACACTGGCATCAAGCTAAGTTATTTTAAACAGCGGTATTGACAATGGCCCAGATCTTCTCAATCAGTGCATCACTATTAATAGGAAATATTGTCCAGCAATGAAACTAGGCATGACTCTCTCTCAGAAGGAGCAGCACCAGTCGCTGTGGATGAAGGAAATTTGGTCATTAAACATTGAATGAATGTCCTTTCTACCCCTGGGATTCATCCGCTGCTTGATAAAGTGACATGCATGCACATGAGCATGTCTGTCCTCACTATGTTTATAAACCTAGGCAGTGTAACATCACCATAATTAGTTGGTCATGACAGAAGAGTAATTGTAACATCCCTATTTTTAAAGCGAACATTTTTTTAGGCTTAAATCGCTATGTCATTTAGGGTTAAGGAACTACACATTGGGTTGTCTCCGGCCTTTAAATTCCACCCAGTACAGTTAATTACTGAACAAGCTAAGTGACTCAAAGAATAGAGCCCTTATATTAATGCATGAGAACAGAGTCATTCTGTGTCTGAGTCATGAGGAACAAATTTTGATTGTTTTCTAGAGATCTCATCTTAACCTTGTTGTTCCTCTGTTTAAACAACAGGAAATCTCACAAAAATGAGGTCACATCAGGCATTTTCCCAAGTATCTGAATAATTAACAACAATGATTTATGGAGGAGGGCGGTATTTTATTAGGTTGTACCTTTGCTTCTATTGGATAGGAAAATAGAATCAAGGGTTAAGATTTTCTTGTGCACTGACCTTATTGTCTTTGGGTGCTGTCACACCTAACACGTTTGATTCAGACCAAAAAAACTCTGGTTTGCTTTCAAGAAAGTTTGGTTCAACTGGGGCGGTGTGAAAGCTCAAACATGGGGGTCTCGATTCGCTTTGGACCTGAGTTTGGTTCGCAGTTAAGTAAAGGCTGAGTCTTTGGTTAGTTCTCGGTTCTGGGTTGGTAAATATGGAAAGATTCCAGCAAGAGAATCAGGACTCAAAGAGAGTGTGTCTGGTTCACACAGTTTATTGTCATTTAACATAGAGTGATTAGGTTTTTGTGACTTTCTGTGTTTAAGAGTTTGTTCTTATGTGTGGTTTAAAATGGAAAAGACTATACAGTATATGTGAATAACAATGTACATCATAAATCTCAATATATTTGGTGCTGTGTGACAAGAAAGTCAGCAAGCAAACTGTCACAATACAACTAAAATTATGTGAGAAAAAATTACATTATCAAAACATAAATAAGTAGGGCAGTTTAAACATTCAAATATGGAATAAAGTAGTTGCATGACTCACTCTTTCTCTTCATAAACGCAAAAGGTAAAGAAAAAAATAGTCCAACACTGCTCCCGTGGCTCGTCTGTTCTGCCCTGTTGTTCATCTGGGGCCTCACAAAAGAAAGCGTACACCACTTGTAAGCAACTTTTGGGATTTATAAAAAACAAACTTCACGGGAGAATGTGTGCACCTCCACAGCAGCTCTGACCCTGCCGTACGCACAAAACCTGGAGAAATGGGAAACTGCGACCCAAACAGCAGAAGGATGAAATTAAAGACAGCTCTGTGAAATTGATACATCTGTGTGAAATAATTGAAGATTACACAACGTATATCATTTATGAAGCATATATTTGCAAAAATGAAGAAAGAGGAAAAAATTTATATTGTTGACCCAGGGAGTGCATGAACGCACACACGCATGTGCTCGACCACACACGTAGCCTCTTATTGAGTCAATTATGTTCTGTCATTGTGAAACAAACCTTAAATGTTTTTAAGAAATCCATTCACATAAACAATAAGGCACACAGTAACCATGCTCCCCAATATATGTCATACAAATTAAGTTTTAGATTAATAACAATTGTAATTGAAATGACATGATCGTGGCCCAAAACTGCTAATCAAATAAGCTAATATACATGTAGCTGTTCAGTAAATTACGTGATGGTTGGATATAAAAAGCCATGCACTCACAATGTGCGAAGACACACAATGGCTTATCTTGCACAGCTGAAGGAGTGGCGCACGGGAGACTCTGGTGCATTTGGTGCATCAGTGTCCGCCTCTGCCACCACACCACTCTGGAGGGATTCCCCAATGCTCCCGCCAGCTATTTGTCTGTGGGGGTGAGCTCCGGTGTGCCCTTTCCCCCACCTGTCGCACAGACACTCTGTCTATGGAGAGCAATACTCCTTTTCACCTCCACTTTCGTGTCGGACCATTTCTGTTTTACTTCAGCCACGGTCTGACCCTCTGAGTCAACGTTATTTACAGCATCAGCCACATGCTTCCACTTTTTTGCCTTTCTGGCATTAGTGATGCCCACATTGTGCCCACCTATTAATATATTGACCTCACAATGAGCGAAATTTCTTTTTTCGCTCGCTTTCCATCTTGGTCCATTGTGAAATTAGTATAAGTGAATACTCATCAAGGGTGTTCACCAGAACCTTTATAGGCACCATATGGGCAGGGTAAAGCATACCCCCAAGTACAACAACTTTTGAGTTGATTGTGATTTATAAATGGAAACAGGCGTAGGACATGCGTGCACACTCTTTTATAACTCTGAAAGTTTTTGTGTGCACGCATTTCCTGTGCTTCTGTCATATGCCACCTGTAGTGATCTTTCCTACACACATTCTTTTAAATGAGGCCCCTGGTCTGCTCGTATTGTCTGCATGCTCAACTCCTTCTGTACTTGGCTCTGCACCCACTGTGATTCGGCCCCTTAATCTTGGCCTTTATGACTCAAACTAGCTACATCAGAGCAGGCCTTTCTCACACGCGGTGGGTGTGAAAGTAAGCCAAACATGGACCAAATGAGGCAAGCGAACCAAGAGAGAGTGAATTGTGTCTTGGATCTGGCCAGATATGACAACAGTTGGAAAGCTTACATCATAAGAAAATATTAAGAAGAGAGTGACTAATGTTACCACTGCTAGCACTGCTAGCCCCTTAACACGTTAACGTCTACAAATCCATCTGGAATATGTTTATACATCGCTCCAGTCAATATGCAAGTTCCACCCTATACAACCTATATGCATCTTTATCTTTATTTAAGTGGCACAGAGGACTTTCAAACAGTTTCAGGCTTAACTACGTTATTACTTAAAGGTGGTTGTGTATTTTTGGGTCATAGTGCTACAATGGGATGGATGTCAGAAACAAAGACCACAGCTACAGCCCCAACTAGTGGCAGGAGAATTGATTGCACAACATTTGACAGGCTTAGATCCACCCAACTAGATGCAGTGTGAAAGTCAACCAAACCATGTGAAAACTGAAGCAATGTTGCAATTTCATCCCAAACCGAATCAAGTCTGCTAAGCTTTAGGTGTGAAAGCAACCATAAACTAAACCTCTATCTGCTTGATTGTATGACTCGTTATCATGAGGACAGTTATGTCTGTTTCTAAGCCAAGTTAAATAAGTAAATCACACACCATTGTGTTTTTGTATGGGCCAGATGAAATGCATGCATGCATGTCCTCAGAGGGCTTCTGTGGTATGGTACACAAATAACGTATTCATATGGTGTGTGCTCACATTTCACTGTGTTTAGACTGAATGCTGTTTTTGAGTCAAATTGCTGTAATCAGGCACAGAGGGAGCATTTTTAAGTCCCCTTCATGATCTCTGTGTCACAGCTGCTCCCGCGGCTCACACTGTCGATGTTGTTGATAAATGAGCTGAATCAGCCTCCTGGTGTTCGAACAATACCTGATGTGAACTTTTCCCTTGTAGCTCTTTCAGCATCTTTGCCTCATATCAAGGTGTTCAGAACATGTACAGACAAGTCTTTATCAAGACATTAAGTGAAGTGTTCTGCTCTCCCGCTGGGGACTTCCATCATGTTCCTCTGGTGAAATGAACAGACAGCTCACAGAAAGAATCATAATTTGATAACTTAGTGTTTAATGGTATGCTGCTGGGCTTGCACTTGATGTGCAGGGTTTGTTTTGACTTGGCTGGTTTTGTGCTGAACTGAATGTGACAGCCTCCACAAGCAGCACGTTGACAGACTACTACGACTGATGTGAGTGAGTCAGGGTCAGCGCTGAGAGTCAGGCCTTGTGAAGTACTAAACAATGATGCATTCACTGATTTTGGCCAAAGTGCACTGAAATAAAAAAACACTTCACATAGGATAAGGACAGAGAGTTTTAAGTTAAAGGATTAAACCACTCTACACCATGCCCAGGAAACTACACATAATGATATAAATCACCTAAGTTATTTACAACTTCCCCTAATCCTTGTCTCAGCAGCCCCCAACCAATTCTCTTAATTGAAGGCTATCATCTCACTCATTCATATGCTCCCCTGGTAGGCAAGAAAAGCTTCTTACTCTGATTTACATGGGGAGGTTGTCAGTCTCTTTTGTTTCTAGACCAGTAATATTTTAAGTTATCTTAATAAAGAAAGTTAGTTTTAAAAGTGATGCACTAACCACTAACAAGACCCCCCAGACTATACATTGATTCTACAGAGTCTTTTGTAAAATCCAGAGTTGCACATAATGGATTCGTAATTGCTCTCAGTGACACTCCACTAAGGCTACGTCCACACGTTGGTGGGTGTTTTTAAAAACTGAGGGTTTTTTTTGTGTGTTTCACCCCTCTGTCCACACATAAGGTCACTGTAAATGTATATGTAAGAAAACTCCTGCCAAGTTGAAAATTTTTAAATCACCATGTAGGGTGTCTCTGCTTCGACAAGGAAAATGGCGTTTTGGGCCTGAAACGTGGCAAACTCTCCTCAGGATGACGTTACTCTAAGGAACATTCTCTCTCTTGTTTATTTCATTCTTCCTATTCTGTTCATATTCTCAGTTACCTCAGACCAGGAGCCTGTTGCACCAGTTAGCTTTTGTTCAAACCCAAGTTATGGTAAAAAGTCCACCTATGTTGAAATTAGTTAAGTTGAATCCTCTGTGTCTTTGGTTGCACCACAGAGATGTGAGGTTGATCTTAACTAGTAGAGGGTAACCAAGCTAAGCAAATCATTGGAGCAAATATGGCGCTTAAATTTCATTTGTTTGATCAGTAAATAGAATCTTGATTTTTACAGTGCTGCCTTAAAATTCTGAGGCTGATGGATCGCACAGTGTCCCGGGACAGCGCAACAGCTGCAAGTATTGGAACAGCCTCACTCTGCTGCCAGCGTAAAATCACAACAGTTAAAATGAGCAGTAAAATGGCCTAACATGAAATCATTTAACTGTACTGTAGTGCTGGGAGGTCATAGTTTACGGAGGACTTTACATCTATTGAGCGGTAAGTGTACAGTTAAGGTTATAACTTAAGCCTCAATTTGAATCTATCTCTATCTATATTCATAAATTGTCATAAGTACACACTTATGTTCAAGCTAGGCTCTGTATAAATTTACGCAGAGCTGCTAGTGTAACCCATAGCAGCTAATCCGTTGTATGACCAAAGAAATGCATTATGATACATAAGCAATTTAATTCTGTGCATTTCAGAGGTAGCTATGAGACTGATTGATAAAGACAAATGCTGTCAACATGTATAACAATCAGCTTAATTTTTAAAGCTTAGTTATAATCACGGGTTTAAAGCTACTGTAAGTTATAATTTATTTCAGACTGGATACGTAAGAGTAGAAGCACAATGTTTATGAAGCCCTGAAAACCCCTTTGAATAGCAAAAAAAGAAAAGATCACCACATTGAACTCCTCTACAGATCTGAATTTTAAATCAAAAATGAGCAATCTCCCAACATAAATTTTCACATCCCTAGTAAAAATCCCCAACATAAATTTTGCAGGCTTGGCTTCTGAAATTCTGCCCCCCTTCTCCAAAAAAAAAAAAAAAAGAAAAGAAAGAAAAACAAAAATAAAATGTTCTCCAAACGTTTTGATTTCCAGTCCAATGTCTCAGTTCCCTTTAAAGGAGAGAGTAAAAATCCAAGTGGTCTTGTTCCAAACCCCAAAGTCCAAAAACAGTCAATCAAAACTTAAAACTGAAAAAATCCATCAAAAATCAAAAGAAGGCAATGCATTGGAAAAAATAAATATAAATATATTCCGAAAGGGGGAGACTCACCAGTTCTGGGAAACTTCCTCTGAGTCCAAACCTCCAATACTCACAACTGTCCTTTTCCCTGGCATCCAAGCAACCGCATGGAGAAGGTTTTCCCCCCAGTCCTAGAAGAATCTTTTTACTCCTCACTTCAAACTCAGAGGCCTTGCCAAGTTTCTTTCAGGCTCACCAGCTAAGTCTCTTCTCAAATATTTCCCCTTCTCCTCTCCTTTGTTCTGCCTCACTCCTCCCCGTCTTCACACCTGACCCAACCTGGCTGCAGCAGGTCACCTGACCAGGAAACTGCAGCTAACCAGACTTCTCCTCAGCAGTGTAAAGATAGGGTGAGAAAGAGGATAAAACCTTGCAAGGATTTTATTAAAAATATAAATCCCCAATCAAAATAGTTTGCCACCCCAAACACACACTTTGTGGCTATGTCACACATGTGATTAAAGTACTTAGCGCTCTAGACTAAGGTGGAGCGTTGTCCTCTTTAGAATACACAGTCTTGTGTATGATTAACTACTGAGCCCTGCTAGTAAAATTTAAGTATCTTAACCTGTGTGATTAATCTAGAGGCTGTTCAAGGGTAATCTAAGCTGTGTGCACAAACTACTAAGTGTAAAGGTACATGCAGCATCTTCGCCTCCACTACTCTTTGGAAACATGAACTGATACTAACAAACTATAATTTAGACCCAAAGTAAAAAAAAAAAAAAGAGAGACCCTTGCTGAATATTTCAGCACATCAGCCTACTGTAATAGGTCATTACAGACTTTAAGATCTAAAAAGCCCCCTCAACATTACCACTACCACTCAAAAATCTAAAATTAAGATGGGCTGCTTTGCAAAAGGCTGCATGTAGCCTTTGTGATAATATGATTAATTGTGACTAATCTCAGAGTCAGGAATACAAAAATGCAGGTCCTTTGTTTGGTCAACAGCACATTTTATGATGTTTATGCACAACTCAAATTGACTGGGTCAAAATGTCACAAAATAAATATATATTGATTTGATACTAATTTTTGATTCTTACAGAGCCCTGTTTGTTTTGCAGTCCTGCTATAAGACACAATATCACTGTGGGATTCCTGCTGTACAGGAATAAATTCCAATATTATTTTATAATTGGGACAAGACAGGAAAAAATCCATGAGTGTCATGATCTGTCTCAGATTTACAAACCCCAATTCCAATGAAGTTGGACAATATGTAAAACTCAAATAAAAACAGAAGACAATGATTTGTAAATCTTTTTTGACCTTTGTACATTTGAATACAGTACAAAGACATGATGTTTAATGTTCAAAACTGTAAATTTATTTTTTGGCAAATACTCACTTATTTTGAATTAGATACCTACAACCTTTTCCAGAAAACTTGGGACAGGGGTAACAAAAGTCTGCGAAAGCTTAAAAGTGCTCAAAAACACCTGTTTGAAAAAGTCCACAGGGGAAGCACTTTGTGCTGCATTTTTAATATAAATAAAGTTTTGATTTGATTTGATTTGAACAGGTTCAAAGGAAACAGATGAGTGAGATGTTTGGCTATAAATATAGCATCTCTGAGAGGCTCAGTCCCTCACAAGCAAAGATGGGGTGAGGATCACCACTTTTTGAACAACTGCTTAAGCAAATAGTACAGCACTTAAAGACCAATTTTTCTTAACATACAGTAGCAGGAATTTAAGGATTTCATCATCTATAGTCCATAATATCATCAAAAGATTCAGAGAATCTGGCCAAATCGCTGCGCGTAAGCGGCAAGGCTGAAAATCAACATTAGATGCCTATGACCTTCAATCCCTCATCGTTATCTGAAGGATATTACCGTGTGTGAACATTTTGGAAACCACATTTTGAATTGTTTTAGAAATCATAGATGTTGTGTCCTATGAGTTAATGAGGAAAAGATCCATCCAGATTTAATCAGTGCAAAGTTCAGCATCTGTGCATGTAATTTTTGGAGCAGCATTTGCTGCTATACAAGTGTAACCCTTTTACTGAGGTTAGCTTAATTTGCATGAAGAATGTCAAGTAACATGCGCTGGTCACAGAAGATATAAGAATGACTATGGAGCCTAATGAGTGCCAGACAATATCAAAAGAACCAATCCAACACATCATCTGCTTTTAAAGGATTTCTCTTCATATTTAGTCAAAATATGTTTCAAACAAGAATCCCACATAGCAAAATTGGTCTGGCCCAGTTCTGGCCCACATGATGCACTTCATCTGGCCCACATCCAGCAAAGAATTACGGCCCTTTAGTGGCCCGGATCCGGTTTGCCAAACATAAACCGTTGCCACCATTGCCAGATCCGGCCCACATCTGGTTCACTTACCACTTGCCATGCCAGCAGTAGGCTGGCTTGATGCCACAACTGGCCCAGACCCATCTCACAATCATACAGAAACACATAACTTTTACCTGGGTAATAGAAATAAAAATAATAAAAAACAAAAAAAAACAAAGACAAAAACAGGCCTTTTAACTTAATTCGACTTTTTTAACTTTTGTGACTGTGGTCACCAGAATATACACTGCCACCGCACTGGTAGACATTTTGGTCCTACTGCACTGTAGAACTGTAAGGTCAACAAAGTCCTCAATTTCAATCTTCCGCATGCAATTGGTTTCAGTTCATCTCCATGGGTAGCTCACCATCACAGGTCTCCAAACGAATCCAATAGTATCCTGGCTTCAATTCCCCGAGGGCCCAAAAAAAACCTGACCATGCAAATCCTGGACGACCTCAGAGATAACTCGGTTCTCTTCCCTCTTCCATGAGAGGTGGATATGTTGCAGGAGTTCTTAAGATGTCTTTCGCTCACTTTTTAATCCTTTTTCTCACTTCTCAAACTTTCCTGTATGTGTTGGTGGTGTCTGATCTTCTGTGCCGTGGCTCAAACAACATACTAATTGCCATCAGCTGTGTTGTAGCAGCTACACAGGAACTCGTGGGCTGGACTCGCGCCCTTCACAACAAGAGTCAGTTATTTTACCTGGGTTACACAAGCAATGTCTTTCTCAGAGACATCCCTGTTTATTTCACTATGACGATTCTGCTAATGACTTTGTGGAGTTTTGAGACTCATTTTGTGTTTCAATGGCTCTCACTCTGTCTCAGAAAGGGGGCGTGTCTTCTGGATGCTGAGGCTCCCTGCATTCTCACACCTAGTTCTCATCATGGCAGTCACCTGCACTATTTAGACGCTGCTCTGACTCATCTCCAGCGCCAGAGTATTCCCGCATCTACAGTTTTTTATTTTTTTGGATGAAGTTTGTATTTTGTGCTCCTTGCCTTTGTGTCTTACCTGTGAATCTGCTCCCTTTTTTCCAGTGCCTCCACAAGTCCCCACCACGTCTCACGGCCCATCTCTGAAATCACTGCTGCACCCCCTTCAGCCCTCACTTACTCCTTGGACCCTGGATTCCCCCCTCCTTTATTTATTTAGCAAAAATGGGAAGAATTCCACTTCGAAAGCTTCAACAATTAGGGTCCTCAGTTTGAAAATGCCTACTGTGTGTTGTTAAATTGAAAGGTGATGTAACCCAATGGAAACATGCCCCTGTCCCACCCTTTTGGGAACACTTTACAGGCATCAACTTCAAAATGAGTGAATACTTGCAAAAAATAATTTTGTCAGTCTGAACATTTAATATCTTGTCTTTATAGTGTATTCAATTGAGCATATAGGTCAAAACGGATTTTGAAGTCACTGTATAATGTTTTTTAGTTCCACTTCATACAGCGTCCGAACTTGGACAAATACCTCAGTCAAGTTCAATTCAAGAACAACCATAGGCTATCTCTTCAACTACTACCAGAGTATTTTACTGAACTAAAACAGGTAAGCTTTTCCTAACTTTCATACTATTGTGCTAAGATAAGCTAGGTTAACAGACTGTAGCCGCAATCTCTACCACTTCATTAGGCACATCTTGCTGGTGCTGATTTGGACCCCTTTGCCTTCAGAACTTAATTTATTCTCTGTGGCATAGGTTCAACTAGTTGCCGTATACATTCCTCAGAGATTTCCGTTCATATTGATACAATAGCATCACACAGTTGCTGCAGATTTTTTAGCTGTGGACGCAAATCTCCCTTTACATCACACTCCAAAGGGGCTTAATTGGATTGAGATCTGGTGACTGTGGAGGTCACTTCAATACAGAGAACTCACCGTAAAGTTCAAGAAACTGGTTTGAGATCATTTTAAATCAGTGACATAACGTATCATCATCTCCACCAAGAAGGTTCTGTTTTCGCTGGTGTTTGTCCATCTGTTTGTCTGTCTTAAGCAAGGTATCTCATAAAGTTATGAAAAGATTTGATAACATCTTCAGAGAAATGTTTGCAATGGCTCATCGAAGAAGTGATTAGATTTTGGTGGTGATCCAAAATCAGGTGTAATTCCAGAATTTTTGAAGGATTAGTTAACATCAGGTAGCCTTGCAAAGCAGACAGACCTGCCTGATTCATTGTCTGGAATCCTGCATGTCCATCTTGCCAACCTCCATTGTCCAATGACTTCACTCGGCTAAATGCTTAATGGCCCAATCAGGGAAGAGAGGCGGGGGCTGTGGACGTGATGACAACAGGAAGTGACTGCATGTTTGAAAACAATGGCGGCTTCTAAAGTGGTCTCAATATCTGTGTTTTGTTTTTTTTTTGCATCAGAAACTGACTCAATTTTTTTCTTTGAAAGAGGAGCAAAAAACATCACTTGAAGCTTGTCTTACAAGAAATCATGTTTTTGCTCTTCTCCTGACTGGGGATCACAGGGAGAGAACGCGGAAATCCTCCACAGACATGTCGGTTAGTCTATGGTCGTCATGGTTACTCAGTGATACCTGGCGAAATATGCTCTCCTCAGAAGTTTACTGGGAGAACTTGGTAGGGACGGTCTTTGACGAGGTTCATGTCACATGTAAGTGTTAAATGATACATCTGTGTGGTATAATTTAATGTAAGACGATAGTCTAAGGTAGTTTAAGCTAACGGCCAACAACAGTGTGAGCTGCTATGTCATACATAGCAGCATTACTTGATATGGATTGGTCTGTGATGAGTGTGACGAGCCGAACAATCGTCCAATCACAAACTGCTGTTGTTTTTGAAGGTTCTGCCTCTGAAAACATTTTCGAACGGCTCTTTCCCAGATGGATTAGTGAAATATTTCTGTGGCGGATATATGGAGCTGTCCGTCTGGCGTGTCAGGTTAAACATCGGGCAAATAGTGTCAGAGATGCTTAAGCTGAGGGTGGTACTCTCGAAGCACCTCTAGTTGCTGTAGAAACTGAGACTCATCAGACCAGACAACATTTTTTCAGTCTTTATTGTTCAATTTTGGTGAACTTGCACAACCGTAGCCTCAGTTTCACATTTTTAGCTTACAAGAGTGGCACCTGGTTTTCCCATCTGCATCAAGATTCGGTTTAAGTTCTTAAGTTTGAAATGGTTGTAATGAGTGTTTTTTTGTGACTTATTTTATATTGTTAAAAACAATGCAGATAAACAACATCTCATCTTATCCATATCAAATTTCCAACGATTCTGAACATTTTACCCCCTACCAAACAACCACCACAATTAACCCACTGGGCACCAAGACCTACACAGACAAACATACTTGATTAGAAAGTAGATCTTAAAGTTTCATATGAAATGTGTCTGGTTTGAAATTGAACAAGTAATTATTATTTCAGTTATTGTTGCCTTTCTATCATCTTCTCCTCGGGCTTCTGGCACCAACAAGGCCTTTTCACGTTGCTCACTGGATATTTTCTCTTTTTGAACCATTCTCTGTAAACTCAAGAGGTGGTTGTGCATGAAAATCCCAGTAGATCAGCAGTGTCTGACATACTCCAGACCAGCCTGACTGACACCAACGACCATGCAATGTCCAAAAGTCACTTAAATCATCTTTCTTCTCCATTCTGATACCCAGTTTGCAGGGATGTGATTGGCTGATTAGCTATATGAATTAATAAGCATTTGAATGGGTGATGCTAATAAAGTGGCAAACAACCACACGAGTGACATAAATCCTCTTTTCCAGCTCTCCACTATAAAGCTAATAAACCAGTCATTGCCTTCTCTGTCTATCGTTTGCTTTTAGGGTCGTGGATGTGTCTCATGAGCCACCAGTGAACAGATGAACTTGTTATTTCGAGGGCACCCGGGAGCGAGGAGGGAAAACCGAGAGTTTTCTTCGGCTTAGATGTTTTTTGGCCCCCTCATTCCCTCTTTGTTTGGGGCATCTGTCAGAGGCTGTTTTCTCGACAGTGATTCTGGGATGAGGATGAGTGAAGCGCAGCGTTGTATGCGTGTGCGCGTTTGTTGGTGTGTGAGTGATGCTGGATAACTGGGGGCGATGCGCCACAGTTTGGAACCAGGAAATAAAAACAACATTCCAAAGAGAATAATGCAGCAGGAGGAGGAACCTACTTCTACCGAGGTCCCCTGGCATCACTCGCTCTCTCACTTTGTGTGTTTGTGTGCATTTCTATGAGTGCATTTCCATGTGTACGCGTGCTTGTCCTCAAGTGCAGGAATGAATCACATGCATACACACTCATACAGTCGTATAATTAGTGCAGGGTCCCCCTCAGCGGCAGATTCTAAAGACCCTCTTCCACATTTCCACAGAACACAATGTTTCTCTTATGTCTTCTGCGACATCAATCAGAGGACTTTTACTGTTTTTCAGCACATTTTTTACCCCCCTCTAACTCTATTACTCCTCCCTCTCCTCTTAATCGCCCCTACTTTCAAACACCTCCCTCTGTAATTATTTCCTTCCCCTTTTCCCCCTCTCTCCTCCTCCCCCTCTTTTTATTATTTCTGCCTCCCTCGCAGTCCTTCCCCCTTCGTTACTTCTTATTTAATCTCACTTTCCTTGTTACCACCTCACCCTTTTTCTCTCCCCCTCGTACCCTCCTCCCTCCCTGTCTGTCTGTCTCTGTTAAATGGGAGCAGTGACCCCATTACGGAGCGCTGGTTGCTGCGGAGCGGAGGAGGAGGAGGGGAGGAGGAGCACGAGGAGGAGAGAGAAGAGGGATGGGGAGGATGGATTGCGTTGCCGCGTGTGTTTTGAATGAGATGATTAATGAGCGTCGCCTACCAGAGGGTGTTATCCCTGCCCGGGACCAGCAGGGACACCACTGGGTCACCTCTGGTCACACATACACACACCAGTGCAGAGCTTTGATACACACCGACAGAGTCCACACAAAGGCTTTCACACTCTTCAAACACACACCTCACACACCAGTTAGTGCTGACATTATCATTAACAATGGAGGGACAATGGGAGCGGGGGGCCACGATAGCAAACACAACCCCAGTGGATGATGGGAATGCGAGCTGATGTTTCACTGCTGCTGCTCTGACTTCTCTTTCCTGCAAACTCACAGACAAAAACTGTACATGATTGATTATTTTAATGACTCACCAAGTCCAGAATCTGTGCAATCTTGAATGTCCTCTATTTAAGTCTCAAAGAGCAGGCCTTGTGCTGCATCAACTTTTTTTTCAGTATTGATCGATCTCTTAAGTATTTTTTGCATAATGCAGTCATTGTTCAGTCCAGTTTATGTAGAACATTTTCTGACATGTTGCTGTGTTCCTTTGATTTATCAACCACTTATAATTTGGAAATTAATTACACAAATTTTATTGAAATGACATCAAGCATATTGGCTTCATATTTTAAGATTATTAAGTGTCAAACTTGCTGTAAATTGATGAAATTAAAAAGACAGATTTACAAAGTGCTTTTGCAGCAATAAGAACAGACATAGAAACAAAGCACAACAATTCAAGACCAATGAAAATAAACCAAAGACACTAAAAGCTCAAACTACAACCTGAAGAGCCCAAACAATGACATGCACCCAAGCAACAGGAATAACTCAAATGTGACAAGAATGGGATACAACATAGAACGTCAGAGAATAACAGGCAATGCAAGACCCAAGCAACATGAATGTGTATCCATATTCCCACCTAACCTTGCCCAGCAGGTGGATCTGCCTGATTCAATGTCTGTAATCAAGCAGATCCATCTTGCCAAGCTCCATATACAAGGATTGTGAGTAGCCTAAAGTGGCACGGCTCAGTCACTGTCCTTAGGGCAGGAAGAGGTGGGAGCTACGGGCAAGAAAACAGCAAGAAGTGATTGCTCGTACAGAGATTAGCATGGATGCTAACAGCTTCAGTAGCAGTTTTGCCAGAGCTGGACCACATTTATTTATTAAAACAACACTGAAAGCATTTCTCGATAGAAATAATATATTGGCTCAACTCCAGACATGTTTTGATAATAGCTGGTTCTACCTAGTGGCTTATGTTTTGTATTTCACACCACTGCAGTAGCGTCCGCCTACAACATTATCTGATAGGCCTGTAATGAATGTGACTGACAGGGCCATCGCCCAGTCACCTGTCGGGTATGCTTTGCAAGGTTCTGCCTATTCCCGAACACTTTCTATGGGCTGTTGCCCAGATGGACAAGTGAAATATATTGAACGGTCAATCTGGTGTGTCAGGTTAATTCCCATCTATATGTATACATATATATGCACCGCATATACATCAAAAATCAGTGTGTATGTATATATGTCAACACACTTTCATACATATACTGTATCTATGCGCATACTATAAATCTATACATATTTTTAAAAGTGAATCCAAATAAAAACAGACAGGAATAAAGGAAATCAGGTCAAAAAAGATAAGAGGCTAAAAAGACTAAAATTGACAACCACATAAAAGAAAGTCTCTAAAAGTTGGTTTATTATTGGCTCTGTTTTACTAGTGTGAAAGTCTATTCTTTCCTATTTTGTCAAGGCAATTTCCTATTGCAAAGCCAGGCACAGAGCACAAAGTGGATGAATTATTTGCCTTGATTATACATAGATGTGTTTGTGTTTGTGTTTGTGTTAGCATGATTCAAATTAAAGTGTCTGCTCTCACTCCCTTTAAAGCAGTGCATTGACCAGCTGGTGTTTTCTTATTTAACCAGAAGATTTCACTTAAAGTTATATTTCATTGAAGCATTCCAAATATTAGGAAAGGCAAAGAAGTTGAGTTATGAGTGAAATTTATTAATCATTTAAATGAGGGATGGGAAAATTGGTTTCCAAGAAAGGTATACCTTCTAATTATGTTGAAACAATAAATAAAGGTCCCAACTGCGCCACAAAATACTGAAAAAAACTTTAACTGGGTACAGTTTTGGCCCAGCCATGTAAAGAGAGAAGGCTCTTTGATTTCTGGGCTGGAGAGCCAAAAAAGGGTCAGTTCTATCTCCTTGCTGTCAGTTAAAACCCATTATTGTTGGATGTGATATCAGAAACTTTTGCCCAATCAAATAACAGATGGAGCTGTTGGGTCTTAAGCTCCTGATAGGCCATGCCCCTATTTAATGATAAATTTTAGCCTCTCTAGCATGAAAATGTTTAGATTTAATAGAAAGTAACCCCTTGTGTCTAAGAAATAAGTAATTCAGATTATAAACAATTTTAGACCAGTCAGACTCTCAAAGCATTGCTTGGTCTTGCGATTTAGGTTTGCCCTAAACGCAAGACCAAGATGCTTCAGTCCTCCAAGCTGTCATCCCAGCCTTTAGTCTCTCCTGTGGCTTCTGTTTTATATATCATTCCTCTCTTCTGGAAATCAAATCAAATAAAGGTATAAATATATTTGAGTGGTGGGACTTTTCCATTCAGTCTAAATGGACAATTGAGGGACAGTGTTTGAATTAGCATCAGATTCATGTTTTGGTTCCAGACTTTGCCAGTTTGCACATTTTTTGTTGAAGCAGTGCGACATGATTCATGCATTAAAGTAACAGTTTTTGTATACAAGACATAAAAAAGTAAATATGTTGCAGAATGGCTGTTTGACTTAACCATTGGAAGTTTTATTAGACATTGTTAAGTAATGAAATGACTTGTTCTTACCAACAGAGTCAAGACCTAAGTAGTTTAAAAGCTGCACCTATCTCATTCATCACCCTGACAAAACCTGTGAAGACATGAAAAGTGGTTCCAGTGGTTCAGGACAATCTGACAGGACTATGCTAAAGCTCCTCTTGCCAAAAGTTGAGCCCAGTACAGAATTTTTCCAAAAGAACCCAACATATTATTCTGCTTGGGTCAGTTGGTGATCTGACTGCATTTCAGTGATTGACAGGACTGTTTGATTTTCAGTGCAGAGTTTAAGTCATTCTGAACATCCTTAATGCTCCTGTAAGGAGTTTTAAGCTGGTTATGAAACAGACTTAGACTAATGCTGATCCATTTATATCACCAAAAGCAAACAACGCCATAAAAAAGAACTGATTCCTCTTTTTTTAAGTAATTTATGGAGTCTGTTCCTGCTGGTGATGGGTAAGGGTCAAAATAGAAGATTACAGTGCACCGCTAAAACAACCTTTGTTTACACTGATAGGGCATAACATTTTTCCATTTGAGGTGTGGTGGAAACTCAGTCCAATGCTACATGGTTCCTGTTCACTATGCTCTGTTTTTAATATTTGACAGTACCCCCTCAGTAGGTTGTCATGGCCTGGCTGTGTTAAACTGCTATGGTGTCCAGACAAAACAACAATGGAGGAAATAAAGGTGAAAATATACATGGCCCTGAGTTTGGGGCTTTTTGTCACAGCAAGGAGACAAGTTATTTCCCAGAGATGCTTGAAAGAAGCGATATTTAAAGCAGACGAGTTTTAGAAATCATTCAGCAGAACTAAGTCAATAACCGGAGGCATTTTACAGACAACCCAAATATGTTGCTAGCATCACCAACAATCTATGACATCATATTTAAGAGTCAGCTCAGCTTGTTGGAACCTCAACAGACATGGAGAAAAAAAGGTAAAAGGTACCTGGTACAATTCCTATTGAAAAAAAGAAGTAGAGTCGTGGCAAGTCCAGACAATACCATGACAGAGAACTGCACCATTTGTCTTAAAAGTATATATATATGTATTTTTTAAATTGGCTTGTTGATATGTACAACTAATTGAGTGAGTTTTATTCAAAAATGAGACACAAAACAATGTTGAGTCAAATGGACAAAAAAATCAGACTGCTTTGTTTTTATTTCAGGAAGTCTCTGTGTTTGGCACAAGTTTATGATACAGCAAATGGCTGTGTTCTTCTGACTGTGAGCAATGACCCTCGATCTGTTCTATATAACAAGCCCATTAGAGTGGTTGAAACACTCATGTACTTATGCTTCTTGTTCATGAATTCATTAAAGTTGAGATTACTTGGGACTTCTGACAGTGTAGTGACTTAGAACGAGGAGGGGCTAAAGGTGAATGCTGCCATCGGTTGGTTTAAAAAGAGTACTGCCACATATGTTATTGCCTTATTAATGTAATTCATCCATTATTGTTCTGGTTTTTAGATATACTGCTTCTTGTTTAGTTTCATAAGTAAAGATTACTTGGTTTGTGTTTAAAGTGTCTCCTTTCTTGTTAGATTCATAGTTAACTCATTATAAGTCTGCCTCCTCTGGTCTACTTTCTTGACTTTGGTTTGGACTGATCTCCACCCTCGGATGACTCTGCCTGATAAGCGTGGTCTGTTCTTCTCCTCCTCCATTACTCCATGTTTTGCTGTCTGAACTACACTCACTAACCTGAATACTGATCACTCTGCTTGACTGGAAGCTCTCTTGTTTGTTTACTGACGTGACGGATCAGATTATTCAACTTTTGTTCCACACTTTGAGGACTGCCAGTTTAGTCTGTAACATTTAAAACAGTTGCAGAGTTTTTCAGGAGCATGTACTCAGTCAAATTGCTTCTTTTTTCATAACAAACAGCTCCAATCCCCGAAATGCATTGACATTTTTCATCCCAAACAATATAATCGCTTGCAAACAAATCATGCTCTATGGACTAATAATTTAATCAGCTAATTGTTTCAGAAATGCCAGGCACTTGAAGCTCTAATTACAGCATACAAGTCAGATGATATAAGATTTGATTACAGTGTTGTTTTAATGAGGGAATGCTGGATTAGCAGGGTGCTGTAGGTGTATCTGAAAGGTGTAAAAGCTCTGTTTGAAAAAGCTTTGTGGAGTCTGCTGTGTTTGCCCTCATTTTTATTTTCCTCTTTCATTCCGTCACTCGGCAGGAAGCTCTTCTTCCTCCTCTCCCCTGCTGAGTCTTCCTCTGTGCAAACAGCTCTGGTACGCTTCAGCCACATGTGGACAGTTGATGGTAAAATGAATTTTCCTCATTCCTGCAATGATGAGAGACGATGGGAGATCGAGGTGTCTGCCGATGTTGACTGCAGTGGTTTGGAGAAGCTGCTATAAATCATTTAAAAATATATTAAGGCATCAAAATCCACACAAGATGCCACCCTGATCTCTATTTGACATTTTGATTTTGATTTTTCAAGCTTTACAAAACCTGTGACAGCAGATTTGCAGTCACCGGTAAGAATAACCTGCAACTTTGTATGCAGGTGGACAAGTGCAGATCACAATTTGTTGAATGGAATACAAACACAGAAAACTTCAACAAGTATGCTCAAAGGTCTGAGCATGTCCCGATTTGGCATGAGTCTCATACACAACAAAAACCTAAATCAAGTTTTTTTTTTTTTTTAATTAGTCACATTCACCCTGCAAGTCTTTTTTAAGGTACAACCACAAAATTGGTGATTTTTTTTTTGCCTCTTCAAGGTATACATATTGCCAGAGAGTGAATGTACAGTGGTGAATTACTTTGGCTCTGACTTAACCCCTCAAATTTAATCAGTTCATTGTCAAGTCAGAGTGGATATTTATGCCAGAATTGTCAAAAATCCCTGAAGAAATTCTTGCTATATTATGTTTACAAGCAAGTTAAAATCACAAAGCACAAGGACATTCTAGCTTGTCCCTTCAAAATCTTGACAGTTCGTCCCTGAGTCAAAGTGGACAGTTGTGAAAAGTTCAAAGAAAACCTGTGTTTTTGAGATATCATATTCCCCGGTGGGCAGTGAACAGGTTACACACTGACCTTAAACTTGACCTAAACTTGACCTAAAACTTCCAAAATCTAATCAAGGCATAGTTCAGTGGGAGATGACAAATATGCATAGTTTGACTAAAGCTGCTGATAGCTTTGTCTTCTTTTTTATTATTTTAGATACTGCATTCACAAGCAAAGGATGACCAGAAAATCCATGACCTTGACCTTTGACCTACAACCTGTAAAATCAAGTTTGTCATACAAAGCCTCAACATCTGGAGCTGAAAAAGAAGGCCATACAGAAGTGCCAAAAACCGTAGTTCCTCAAGTGTTCACTTGGGATTTAAAATAACAGTTTCGGATATGTGTCTGAAAAAGATTCACGCAGAACACACACACATGACATTTTCAAAATTTCATGGGAAACAATAAAATGCATCTGATGTTGCCTGCCTTTGAATTTTAAAGTTTTAATGTGTGTTTAAAATGATGGTTGCTAATGAACTGCAACAGACATGAGGATCAACTAGATCACATCACTCGATTATGAGGAAACTCTCAAACAAGAGGTCACAACAAGACATTATACATGGGAAATATTGTAGTTGCTACTAAGTTGAGCCACAAGTTTTAGTTTACTGGTAGCTTAAAACAGCTTTCCACTCTCGCTGATTTTGTTTAAGCTTAAAAGATTATGAAAAGTAGTTTCATTTGTTAAGATTATTACTAAAGCAGAACATGTAAGTTCAGAATTTTTTGTCAGCTACAGAGCTTATTTTCAGCATTGACCTAAAAAACAGTCAAAAAAAAAAGTCCCACAGGCTTTTGGTAGGCTTGCAGTCGAAGAAACCAGCACAATGCTTACTTACACATTGGCCTACAAAAATATGTTGTCCCTGCAACTCTCTAGAAACATCTTCTCAGCCTGGTTAAAAAAATGGCTTCAGTCTGAAACTATAATACATCTGTGTGCTCTCACCGTATTAAGGATTTTCTGGTTTTTGCAATAAAGGACAAGGTTGACATGGTTACAAGTCTGTGTAAAGTCGCTGTGGGTCAGATTGCTTCATATCGTGCCTCACTGCAGCCTCATCCTCCGTGAGCAGGTTGAGCTAAACTTCAGTTAGATAGCACTCACAGTATGGCAGTACAACACATCAACAATGTTTCAAATGTTCCTTTGATAACCAAATGACCGACATCACATGGTTTTGTCTAATTCTTTTTACAGCCTATGGTTCGAACATGCGTCAGGTTGGATGCTTGTGTGAATTTTAAATGAAATCTCTAAAAGATATTAGGTTTTACAGCAAAGAATGATGATGAAATTCCATGACCTTATAACAAATGACCTTTGAAATCTTGACATTTTAACTCTAAAAAGAGTCAGTAATTAAATTTGATGAGCGTTTAAGTACAAACTCTCCAAACAGAGTGAAAACAACACTCTGGCGTGTGGACTCATATTAAGAAGTGTTAATATTTACTCTGATAGTCTTAATGTGCCTTTGCAGATGTTGCTGTGTACCTTTGCTGCCATTGTTTCAGACTGGTGTCATTTGAATGCAATCATAGTTGTGGGACGATAAGCTGTTATTTCCTAACAGAGGAAAAGATAAAAGTATAAATCACCATTCAGCAAAACATCATCATCAAGCTATTGTTTTTGTCAGTATGGAGTCCTGCGGATAATGTGTTTTGAATAACAAAGAATTATTGATTAAGATTGAACAAATACACCTGCATACTTTTGCATTCTTGCAGTGTTCTCAGCACAGCATGATCCAAGCCTGAGCCTGCTGTGACTCAAACGTCTAAAAGTTTGACTTTTCATCTAAGATTTGGTGATTTCTTTTGCTCTGAGATCTCCCAGCTGTACCTGAATTTCTCCGTCCACTCGATTATCGCTGTAGTACACCCGACTGGCTCCTAGCTCTGTTTCTCCATCTCTCATTTCATCCTAAGAAACACTGAACCGTGCGCTCTCTTTCTCCCTCTCCCTCTCTCCATCTGCCTCAGTCTATTTACCTCGCTCTTTTTCTGAGGCCGGCTCCTTCCCTCTTGCTCAAGATCACACAGTGTATCACAAAAACCGAAATGGACACCGAGCACCTGCTTCTGTTTTCTTTTATAGGGGGGTTGAATTCAGTCCACTGGCACCCGACTGGACTTTTATTTTCTTTAACTGAGTGCAATAATCTACTTAGAAGCACAAACTTGTGGTTTTTCCCTCCACAGTCCTTGGCTCCAATTCCAGAGAGCATCTTAGCCTTAAATATCATCTCTCTCTGCTCAGCGTTCACGTCTTACTCCGAGGAGTGATGCACATGCCAATATGCTTTCTGGAAGCCCTGAATGAGAAGTGGAAAATACGTGACATTTCACTTTAAGCTACACTTTTCCTTGAACAATGCACTCATTTGGCAAGCCAGCATTCTTTTTCTGCTCCTGACATTTTCTGTCACAGGAATCTGTTTGTGTCCTTGTAGGTGTTTCACTCTTTTGTTTTCAAGCAGCCAGATAACGTCTGCAGCAGAGTTACAGATGTGTAAGTCAGGTCAGAAGTTTAAAGAACCTTTAAAGTTTTAAGATGTAAGCACAGTCAGGCTTTAAAACCTTTAATTTGTTGTAAAACTTGTTCCTCACAGGGCTGATGTGCTCGGCTGCTTGCTGATAAAGTGTACTCAGAGAAGAAGAATGAGAAATACAGACCTTTGATTTACTTTGATGAACCAGTTAATCTACCCCCTATACTGGAGTCATGTTTTTAAACATCTTTTTAGCTACAGTGGAAACACTGAAAAGTTAGGGATCATTTCTTTGGACTTCATTATAAATAGTATTAACATATTCAGTGATCAACTAATGGGTTATGATCACGGTATGATTTGATTTAATTTGTTTACATGTCAGATCTCAGTTATCTTAGAGTTTAGAGTTTAGGATTATCCACAAAAGTTTGGACCCCCTTCTGAAACCGGATCCCAAAGGTAATCAATCTCTGAATGTGTTTCTGTGCGTAATACAAATACACACATTTTCAGGAACGGAGACCTCAGTGCCCCACCTCCCCCTTAAACCGCATGCACTGTAATGTCATCAGTGTTGTTAAAAAAAATCCTTGTCTGCCGGATGCCTCGGATACTGTGCCTGAAATTACTCGAATATATGGTTGTGTTTTGACCATGGACTGTAAAAGAATTTGATTTTAACAGTCAGGACACCCATTTAACATTCTCCAGCAATTTAGCAGTCTACTTGTTTACATCGCACATGTATTATACAGGCGGCAACCTCCAGGGCCGTAAATGGAGGCTCATGCAAAAGTGCGAAAACCTGTAGTACCCAGAGTGTCCACTTGAGGCTGGCTGCAGCAACCTGACACCTTAATGATTGTAAGCAAGGAAAATGTTGTTTTTATAGCCTGATTACACATGTTTATAGCCTGTTTTAAAAATGGCATCAGTATAAAACTATAATACATATATCTGCTCTCACTGTGAAGAGGCAAATTTTAATATACCAAGCCCATTTTTCTTTTAGTAAAAGTTTATTGAGGATTTATGGTTTTGGAAATGCTGAGTCACTTTTGGTCAGACAGCCTAAAGTTGACTCTCTGTCTGTGAGGTGGTTGAGATTAAGTTCAGCAAGTGCAGTCTGGCGTCTATTAGAGGGCATGAAAGACACTCCAAAGGCTCAATTGAAAATTAAAGGGCTGATGTCAAATGGCTTTGTCCAATTCTCTTACAGTCTATGGTTTTATATGCATGCTTAGTGTCTTCTTTTGTGGTTTTGGTTGCAGCATTACACCACCACTCATAAACCTGGCATATGTACTAGCATGTTGGTGTTTTCGTGTGGATGGTCAAATTTCTTGAAATGATGCCGTATATACGGAAAACTTTTTAAAAATGAAAACGAAACATGTCGTTTTTATCTGTGTGTGGACAAGGTCTTAGTAATTATAGTATACATTATGGTACCTTTTCCAACCAAAAAGTCATACCTTTTAATCACTAATTTCACAACTAAAACACTAACAGCACACAACTGTCCATATGCCTGCCTTTGAATACGTGGACTCTTCAGTCACTCTAAAGCAAGGGAGGGAAACTGGTGAGGCCATGTGTTATCCTCACCCTATACAGCCAAGATGATGGAGCTATAACTGGCTGTTATAGACATTTATATGTTATTATAGTGGGGTTTATAGCTTTATGTTATAGATATATATTCAATATTTTAGAAACTCCCTGTGATGCATTTGCCAAAATAGAAATAAAAATGTAGGTAAAATATACTTTTATATAATATAACCACTTCTTCTATTCTGTCTGTAAACTTTCAGCCATTTTCTCAGCACTTCCCTAAAGCTGGGATGTGAAACTTGGGTGAGACTGCAGTGAAAACAACTTAACTCCCCCCTCCCTTCCATGGTAGTGCTCCTAGCCATGCCCTCCCATTATACGCAACCAATCCACTGTGTTTGTGTGCCTTTAGCTGCTGTGAGCATTATGACAATCTAACCAATTTGCAGCCACAAAAGAGCCACAAACCACATGTCCCTTCATCAAATTAACATTACCTATACAATCAAAACAACAAATAAAGTTACATATTACAAGTACATAAACCTTGGTAGAGGTTCAAACGAGACCATTGTCCCTGAAATAAACCCTGATTGACCAAAAAGTGGCTTGATACAGAGTAAAGAGGGGGCACAGAAGTCTAATGATCTCTCATGTGGCTTCAGTAATGAGATGTTGACGGGTAATCATATTTTTTGGGCCAGTGACACAAAAAACAAATTACATACTGCGGCTTTAAGTATTTGTCCATTTCTATATGTCCTACCATCCATGAGAGAAAAGATTCCCATATTCTTAACTTGCTGAGAAATGAGATTTCAGCTTGAGTCCAAATTGGTACCCCCTAAACGTCTTTGCTGCTGCTTGCCAAAGTTTCTGTTTTCTTCTCTTCTTTGTTTACTTGAATTACTACAAATTTAATAGGATGAAACAAAAGCAGACTTGCACTGACAAAATTATTGGGCAAAAGCTAGCTGTGTTTATTCAACTTTTCCCGCTTTCAGCCTCTGTCTTTATTGATTGTATGATTTTATACAATCCTGTTTACTACCTGAGTAACTAGATGGTCTACGGAAAACAGATAATGATTGGTTTATCAGTGCGAAGGTTCGTGTGTGCGTTTACAAGATCACATTAATCCTACAACTGGTAAATATCAGGTGTTGGTAATAATCTGATTAGACACTTAAACATGCACTTAAGTAATGCAATAAGGATCTCAAACAGCTGGGAGATGCATACATAATTATATGTTGCTTACATTTTAGCCTGTTTGACCAGTGATGATTGATTTTAGCTCCCTCTCTTCTTCTATGATAATCCTTTCTTAATTGATGATGCCAGCCTGATGGTCTGTAATATGCGGTAAATACTATGTGACGGTACCTTTTAATATGAGCCCATTTTCAGCCTCACTGGTGAATTTCACTCTCTACCCTCTGTTTTAATATCAGCTCTTCCTTTTGTATCTACTCAAAGTCTTTTTTTCTGAAATTGGTCTGAGCTTTGAGATTAAACAGAATATGTAATAATGTGCTA
Organism: Cetoscarus ocellatus; assembly: GCA_037902135.1. NCBI lineage: Eukaryota > Metazoa > Chordata > Actinopteri > Labriformes > Labridae > Cetoscarus > Cetoscarus ocellatus. The sequence goes on along the minus strand of JBAMNC010000802.1, from coordinate 1,102,165 downwards.
AGAAGAACCACAACAATGAGCTGAAAAAATACTGAATGATACATCCATGTGAGTCTTAAAGATATGGTTAGAAGCTTTTATCTGGTTATGAAACACACTGAAATCAATGCTGATGCCTTTTTATGAGCTACAAAGGCAGACTACACCATCAGCATTAAAATCAACTTTTTTAAAAAAAAGGCACTTTTAAAGCCTAAAAACACAGCTGCAGGGGGGGTTCAGCTGAGGGGAGTAGTAACATGCAGAAGTAGTGAGGGTCTGATTGTTAAAAGGAATCACCTTGTATTCAAGTCATGACAAAATCAGCAGAGGAATCATAAGTAACATTTTTTTCCACAGGGGAGCAAAAAACAATGTAAACCTCATATTCCTCACAGGAGCTTTAAGACAGCTGCAGACTCAGACAACAACCTTATGGGGTTTTGTCATTTCATAACAACTTGAACCTTTGTTGATGTAATGCAGAGCCGCCCACAGACATGACTAGGCCCCTGAGAAGACCCATAAATGGGCCCTGGACTGGTTCTAGCACACACTGTAAAAAAAAAATGTAATTTTATAGGTGATGTTCTGTAATTTTTAACAGATTTTTCCTGTTTTCCAATGAAACAATGAAAGGCTAGTAGATTTACAGTGATTTTCAGTAATTTTAAGGTTTCATGTTTTAAATTACAGTTAGTTAACCATAATGGTAGTTTACATTAATATTCTGTTTTTTTATGACAACTTACTGTTTTTGTAGATCTTTAACTGTAATTTTTCATACCATTTTCTGTATTTTTTACAGGTTTATTACCGTTTTCCATAAGACAATGTAATACCTGTAAATTAACGGATACTAGCATTAATTAAAAGATTAATCTTTAGAATTACAAGAAATTAACCATAACATATTGCATCAGTATTATTATGTTTTTTTTAAAGGTAATTTAACATGTTTCTTTCATAATAAATTTTTTTTAACATAAAATGTGATGTCTTTTTACATATCTTTCCTATTAATGAAGAAATGTACATTAAATTTCAGAAATCTTTAGTTTGTTTCCATAACATTGCAGATCATTAAGTATGTATTGTAAAGGTGATTTTTTTTTTGTAGAAGAAATTAGTATTTTACAGACAAAAAGAAATGTACTGAACATTACTGTATGAAGGCAGTTTAAAAGTCAATTGCCTTCTATTGGTTATAAATCTGTATATCTATATATAATTTCATTATTTGCTTCATTCAATTCATGCAATCAGACTAGATTCAAATTTTAAAGTTTGCGCCTATTTCCAATTTGCTTTGTCCCGCCCATAACGACTTAACCTGCTGAATAAACCAATAATCTGCCAGTTGTCGACAAGTTTGAAGAATGACAAAAAGGTTGGGGTTAGTGTCCGTCCAATCAGGTTCAGTGCGGGTCATGACTCATGTGAAAGACCCCCTTCTTGGACACATGAGCTTCAATGGTATGAGACTACGGCTGGTCTGGCCCTACCTTGACTAAAGCCACAGCGGACATGTCAAACAAACGCCGTTTTAGGTAAGTGTCCCAGATAATGCATGTGCTGTGAATGATAATTTCAATGTGTCATACATCGGGTGGACAGCTTTGAAGCTAACGTTAGCATCCCTCTGATAAATTGCTACCGTTACATTGGCTGTTGTTAGCAGGTAGCTAATGTTTTATGACCAGGCGGGTAACCGTCAGTTGTTAACGCTCGCTTTTGGTCAATACGTTTTCTAACATGGCCAGAGGTAGTTCGTAATAGTGCCGTCTCTGCTCTCGGTGATATACGCTCTTAAAAGTTGTTATTCGTGATTTGAATGCGGTCAAACTGCTGTATGTTGCTCCGTGTCATATGCCTCTTGTCCTGAGAGAGCCCCGCAGAGACCTGAAATCATTAATTTATGTTTTTAAACAAGTTTCCTTCTAGCATTGGCATGCTAAGGTAGCCTGCTCACTGCTGTCTCCCCTCACTAATTTTATATTGTAGACACACAGAACAACACAAGACGAGACAAAGTGACAACAGGATGATTTTGATATTTTCAATTGAGCAAATCTAACTTTTAAGAACGTAATTTTAATAGAAGTGCAGTAATGTGCTGAGTGTAGTCTCTAAAGGTAATATTTATCACTCTATTTCTGCTCTTCTGTGTCTCTCTTAGTTTAGAAGAAAGGTGGCACATTGTTGGCTTTGCTAGCAATGCTCAGTGTGGATCACAGGGCAGACATGTACTGCTGTAATTGTGCAGACCTGAGGTAAGTGATGATTAATGTGAAATATACTTTAAAATAAAAAAAATCCTTAGGAATCCTCTAATGGAAACAATGACCTGGTTCTCCCTTCATTAGTACTGACAGTACCTGCTGTAGAAGAGTCATCTGGCTAAGAAAACAAACTCCTCAACACTTCACCTTGTGCAGCCAAAGTGAGTACACACACACACACACACACACACACACACACACACACATACAAAATAGAAGACAAATCATATTCCCTCTCAAGTTACATCATGTAGGGGCAATGACATACTATGATAGTGTTTGGTTGTGCTGTAAATTATGTGTGGTATTTGTGTAATATTCCTCCATGTTCCCTTGATGTGTCTTCATGGCCCTGGTAAGTTTGTAAAATAGATACAATGGGACCCCTTCAGTTTTTTCACATTGTAATGTTGCAGCCTTTTGCTGAAATCATTCAAACTAATTGTTAATCTCATCAATCTTTATTCCATACCCCAGGGTTTCTGCGACGCATAAATGATTGTGGCGCACCGCCACGCCAAGCCAAGCCAAAATATAAGCTATCCCTTCAGAATTATGATCTATTATTATTTTTTTTACAGGTGTTTCAAATGTAAATTATATTGTATGAAACACAAAGTCTATATTTGCGCATGTTTACAGACCAAAAAACAAGAAGGTAGAATTGTGCTCAACTCATGAAATGTGACACTGCTCTGCAAATAACTTAATTTTGAAAAACTATCACTGGAGTCTCAACTGAGTTCTTCAACAGAACTCATTAACAGGGTTGTGTCTAGGCACAGATCTGGGCAAGGGCTACAAACAAAGTCAAATATATGTTGCTGATTACAGCTCGGAGTGGCAATGAGGTCTTAAAATATTTTGAGGTGGTCTTTTAAAAAGTCTTAAGGTTTTGAACTTCAGGATTCCTGCATATACTCTGGTAATGTCTGATAAGAAAAAAACAACTCAAGCAGAAATGATAATTTCAGTTTCTCATGAATGTTTGTCTGTAAAATGCCAAAAGGTTTACATGGATTGTTTAACCACTGCCTGTTTTCTCCATAGATGGACAATCGGAGTTATTTAAGGAGGCCCAAGCAGCAAGTGAACAGACAGTTGAAATGATCTGACAACAGTTTCTCACGCACAGTATGTATTGCCCACATTGAATGTATCCTGACATAATTTTATATTTGTTTCAATTGCAAGAAATAGTTACAAAGTTTAATGGCCATGATTTTAGTCCAAATGTTGATAATTGTCTTCACAAGCTGTTCCTGTGCTTAAATTACCTCAAATTACTCTCATTGCACATAACAGGCAATAAGTAGATTCTCATGTTACAAAATTCATGTCAGATTTTAATTTCCCCACGGGGATACGTTGCTTTTTCATTCTGTTTAAAAAATAATCCATACATACACAATGTTTACTTCCCTTATAACAAATGTAGACATCTACGTTTGTCTTCTTTACGTTTAGTTGAATATGGTCTTCCACACAGCTTTACCCACCAGACATTTAGCTCTGTTTAGATTTGGTTTAGGAAATGGGATGTCAAGTGAAATCAAAACATCTCAATCGCCCCCTGTTGTCTTGCTGTAGTATGGGACATAAAGCCCACCCTCTCCATGTTGTCTGGTTAAACGTGGGCCAAACTAAGAAAAATTCATAGTACAAGAGACTTATTTATTTATTTTAAAGATGGTTTCTGTCATTATAGGTAGTTCTTATGGTGTTACTCATAAATGAAAAGAGTTTGCAGTGGGATACTTTTAACAATTAAAGTCTGTGTAAAGCAAAAATTCAGCCATTTTCTTCTAAACACATTAAATAGGTCATAAATGTATTTCCTTAAAACGTGTGAAAGCCATTCAACCATTCAGAATTTTATAAGCACAAGTGTGTGCTTATATTATAAATATTGTGAATTCTGGCAATTAAATGCTTTTTGCTGTGATTTCACATCGGGCATTCTGCCATGCTCATGTAATGTTAGCAAATGTTATTGCATGTAATCATGACATGATTTGGCTTCATTCCCTGAGCGGAGTCCATATGAGAGTGCAATGATTAACCACAGGTATTTTTTATGTGCCACCAATATAGCTATGACAAGGAAATACATGTAGACTGGGGTTTTAAGGACCTTTCTGTTCTGTGAGTAACACAAGTCTACAAAAAGTCTACTAGTGATGTCAGCTCACTAACAATGCCCTTTCCAGCTGATATAAAGAGGGTTTTACATTACAGTGCTAGCTTCCATTGTTACTGTAGGATACGTCCTTGTACAGTAGACAGAGGCGGCTCCCCTCCCCTCTCACATGTGGTTGTGGTTCCAGCGCCTCTAACTGACACGCCCCCAGCGTTTCACAGCAAAGAGAAGTGCTTGTTTTTGCATGATTTTGAGACTTAATTTTATATACTTAATTTTTTTAATCTTTCAAATTTGGCTCAGTGGTCAATGACACATGTTTCTGTGGTATGATAAACTTAAAACACAAATTTATTTTTGCTTTACACGGACTTTAATGTGTATGGGGGTCCAGTCAATGTATCTTAGTTGTAAAGCACAGGAGCAACTGCTGAAGAAGCTGCTCAATATTTTGGACGTCATGTACAGTACAACTCAACAGTTATCAATATCACTTTAAAGGATACAATTGGTGTAGTGTAAACTTAATGTCAAAATGACATGTGAAAAGAGCAAAATCTGCAATTCTTTTCTGTTAATAACTATGGACCATCTATCCAACACCAGAAACATTTATGTTTATGTACCATACCATGTAAATCATATCATTTACTCCATGGTGTTCAAAAATGAAACATATCTGCAATTTTTCTTTGATCTCCATTGTTTTATTTATTTATTTATTTATATTTATTTTTTTCAAACAATGCTTTTCAAGATAACAGACTGATCACAGTATGATTATCCTGGTCATGTCATGTTTTGAAAAAGATTCTTAGATTGTTTCTTATGTTGATGTTGATGCAGAACAGGAGAGGGCTTTCCAGTGTTTCCGGACAGTCAGAGCAGGGAGCTATCTGGTTTCCACTATAAGGGATCATGACCGAAAACATGTTTGGGCCAAGGTTAGAAATATTGAAATATTCCTATTTCTTAGTTGTTTCAAAGTGTAATAAAGTACTATCCTTGTTTTTCGATCAAAGGATCATTTTTACAAATGTTTGTTCAGTTTACTAAAATGACTGTTTAATATCTTAAATTTACAGATATTTAAATATACCTGTTTTGTATGTATTTTGATGTACAGTGCTCCATCATCCAGTTCTTTAAAGTAACTAATACTGTAAATGTGCAGACTTTCCTTTTTGATTAAAGGTATATATTTTCTTTATACATTGTGTCATTGTATTTTTCCTTGGGGAAACCACAATTACACAGCAAGTCAGTATAGACAAAACTGTTTCACGAAATTAATACCGTTCATTTACAAGGATTGGCCTTAAATAAAGCTACTTTTGATGTATATTTAATGTACTCTGCTTTTTCAATTGTGTAATGAACATTTTAAAATCTCATAATTCTTTAAAATTGCAGATTAATACTGTAAATGGGCAGAGATTTCATTGGCTTAACGCATTTATAGCATTTTTATACATTATTTCTCAGTCATTGTACTTGTAAAAAAAAAAAGTATTTTCAAATGAAATTACTGTAAACAGATTTAGCTGTTTTCCTAAAATAAATCATTTATACAGTGAAATTACAGGCTATTCCACGGGAAAAAACTACTAAATATTCTTAATTTACAGAGATTGGCCTTAAATGTAGCTATTTCTGATGTATTTATAACATACTTGGCTTGTTTTTCCAGTGTCCAGTGGTTGTTTTTTAACCTACTTATTCTCTAAAATTGCATATTAATACTGTAAATTTGCAGACATTTATCTTTAGTTTTGTGATCAGAGTTTGTTTTTATACATTATAACTTTGTTACTGTACATGGAAAAAATTGTATTTTAACATGAAATTACTGTAGATAGATTTGACTGTTTCCTAAAATAAATAATTTGTACCGTGAATTTACAGAGCTTAACTTGAAAATAATCTGATTTCAATGTGTTTTGACTGAATATATATGTTATTTTACAGTAAAATGGCATTTATTTACTATGAAACACTGTATTTTAATTAATTTTGACTGTAAAATCTAGTCCTGTATTTTTACAGTTATTTTACGTAGTTCTGTGTTACGATGTTTGACTGTAATTTTACAGTATTCGTTTGGAAACTTTGCTGCCAGTGCTTTTACCGTTTTTTTACAGTTTTTTTTTTTACAGTGCATGTTCAAACATTACGAACAAAAGTGAAGTTTTGCCCCGCTGTGTTGTATATTCCAGATTTTTTGGAATTGTCGTTACCAAACGGGGATACAAGGTACCAGTACAAGTTAGCATCTTTGTCTATTTACAAGCTATTTATTTATTGTCTCTGACATACTGTGCCCCAGTCTGTCATTTTTTACTTAATGTATACGTGGTTTGGTAGACTGCTTGCCCTATAGCATGAGTGAATTGAATCTGATTCCCTAACCACCGACAACATTAACAAAAACAATGGCTCCATCCACTTTACAAAGAGGAGGGTCACATTTTTAAACAGACAGCAATAAAAAAAAGTATACATTTTTACTTAGATAAGTAAGTAAGTGTTAAGTATGTCTTTGTTGGAAATAAAAATGGTCCATTTCTTTGCTTATTGCTTGCAATGACAAATTAACAATATCAGAGCTGAGTGTCTGTTTGGGTCCACACTACAAAGTGTTGTTTTCACTCTTTTAGAGAGTTGGTACTTATCAAGTATAATTGTTGACTCTTTGTGGAGTTAACTCTTAAACTTTGTTAAACTTAACGTTAGATCAGGTTAGAGTGCTGCAGTCTGAAGTGAGGTTAGGTAGAGGTCATTGAAGCACAATCTGATAATTCCATCTCGTTACTTGGCCTTCGCTTAATTTGCTTTTTTATTGCTGGCAACTGGTTCAGGGTGTATCCCGCCTCTCGCCCATTGTCAGCTGGGATAGGCTCCAGCCCCACGCAACACCAGAAAGGATAAGCAGTATAGATAATGGATAGATGGACTCCCTGTAGCCACAAAGCATGTTTGCAGTGCACTTTTTACCAGTCAGGACTACGACACATGAGAGCAGTTTGAAGGCTTACCATGTATAAAGAGCTCTGATGGAAGGTCCAGGAGAAGAGGTGTTACTAAATCCCACTTGTGACAGCATTAAGCCTGTGGGTTCATGGACATAGGTTCATAGTTCATGCATCTGCACCATCAAGTAACTTGTGATCTGTCCTGCTCCTACGTTCTCCATCCCTCTTTCTAACTGTCTATCTGCAAAAGGTCTTCCTCTCTTTACTCCGGTTCATAAAGATATCCTCTCGTACCCACAACTAAAGGCACATTGTCTTTACTTGAATCAAAATCTCTCATTTCTAGTTTAGTTTTGGTGAAGTTAGTGTTTGTTGTTTCCTCTGATGACCTGAAGAGTTGATGGTAGAGGGATACATAACCTCTACATCCCAACATACAATAGTTCTAAACACAGGGGCTTTGTCGAGGAAAAGTTAAACACTGTAAAGAATCTTACTGTAGCGTATTGTTAAGATAACATAGTTTTTTGAGAAGTTTAAACCTGTAAGTGGGTTATTTATGAGGCTACAGTTCATCTCCAGAAAAAAACTCATATGTACATCCCATACCATCTGTAAGAATCGTTACATTTTCTTCAGTAATTGTCATTTTTCTTAACATGCACACTCCTGGAACATATAGGATAAAAAAAAAAAACAATTAACTCCCATCACCTCAGTCTTGAGAGTCATCAGTTCCAGTAAATTTTTAACAGAATAATGATATTCTTAGGGCAGCAGCAGTGGTAAATCATTTTCCTAATGATTTCAAATAATGTAACACTGCAGAACTGTCTGCCAACTTAACAAATCACTTTATGTCAACACTACAACTCTGCAACAAAAGGTAACACACGGCAAACACATCTGACATTACAGGAAGAACAGCGGCGACATTAGCCCAAGGCTAAGTTAGCACTAACAGCTTTAAGCACCAACCTGTCTAAATGTTTCCTCTGTTTTCAGAAGTCTTTTAAAGGTGAATAGCGTCTAAGCCTTTTTCGTTCTGTACGTAGCACATTTTCCTCCCATGCTGCTGCAGGTCTTTGAAGTCCCTGAATCCAAAGGATGTACCTTGGAAATCCTGTGGGAGCTGCTCTGTGGACCACAAAATGCTTGTTGAACTGAAACACCTTTGACTCAGAGTCACGCAAGGTGAAGCCTTACAGAGGCATGATGAAAACATATTATCTTTCTCCTTTATTTAAGAAGTCATAACAAAAGTTTCTCTTTTTATTAAAATTCCACTCCAGCAAATAAGTTCTTACAGCATAGTTGAGAAACTGCCGCATTGGATTCACACGCTAAAAGTTTTATCTTTCTAAGTTAAAAAGCATACATTTTTTCGTGACAATGAAGTTTAAATAATTTGAATCCTTGACAGTTTTTAAAAGAATCACCAGCTTATTACTTTCACCAATCATTTCTTTATTGAAGGAATATGTTTCCTCTGAGTTGGAGGATAGAGAGGGAACATCCTCTGTTTGATCCCAATCTTGTTTTTGACAATAAAGTAAATATGTTTTAACAAGATAAACTGCAGACATGACTTGAAACCAAACACTGAGGTTACGATTTTGGGATAAACACAATGAAGGAAAAAAATCTTAAGCAGACTTATTGTTTTTGCATGCAAGAGCAAAGCTGCTGGATCCTTGTTGTTGTGCTCTGTTTTGAAATTGCCTTTTTTCACAGTGAATGTGCACTGAGCCAAGACTGTGTCTCCAAATTTTGGTATTATAAGTAATGTTTGGCATTGAAAATAAAACCTGAACTGGAAAAAGAAGGAGAAAAAAAGAAAAAGGAAAACATTGTGCAAAAAAAAAAAAAAAGTCAGGCTTGTGGATTGGGAGTTCTGGGGAGAAAAAAAGACAAGAGGAAGCCTGGGAGGAGTGACAGTCCCTTCTTAGTATGCAGATTATATGGAAATCCTGCTTCTCTATACCCCTCTAACCACCCCCAACCCCCGCACTTCAAAATCTCAGCCCAGTGCCAAAATGTTGAAAAGCACTGACACTGAACAAAAAAGTAGAGCATAAATAAATACTGCTGCTGAAAAAGGATGACATCAAGAAAAAAAGGAGAATTGAGGCCAGAAAGTGAAACACGAATCAGAAAACAGCAAAATAATAAAAAATATATATTTTTTTTTTTCAGTCAAACTTTATCTAGATCTTGCTTACACTCAGGGGCTTTGATGTTAAGTTTTGTCAGTGCCCATGACATTTGACCTGTGGCCTCCAAAGTCTCATCAGTTCATCTGTCTGTAGGAAGAGACAAAATGGGATAAAAATCCTTTAGACCTTTTGTAAGGTATCGCATTCACAAATGAGGCATGACCAGACTTTTGACCCTGACTTTTGACCTTCAAAAGTTGATCATTTCATCCTAATGCCAAATTGGAAATTAATGCAAAGTTTAAAGAACCCCCCTTTTCAGCATCCTTGTTATATTGTATTCAAAAGCAAAGGATGAGACTTTTATGACCTTGACCTTTGTCCTACCGCATTTAAAGGTCCCATGTCCTGCAAAATCAATTTTCTTGGCTTTTAATATTGTTAGAAGAAGCTTGGGGAGCAGAAGAACATGACACCTTTTACTAAACTCTCAGTTCATGGAGAAATGTGCTTTACCTCTTTAGAGAAAATGCCCCATGAAATGCTCAGTTTTTAACTTCCTGGGTTTTATAGCTACAGCCCCCACCTACATATGTGTTTTTTACTTGTAACACGATTGAAAGTCCACTTCAAAGTCTGTGACCCCTCCTTCCCCCTCCCAGCAGACATCATTTGTGCAGCCAATCAGTGCAGAGCTCATTATCACAGCCTCTCGTTGCCTCCTGCCCTCTCAGATTTTAGAATTTCCAAGGAGAGGGAAAAAGAGCAGCATCTGATCCTTCACAGACCAAAAAATTATTTTTTTTCCTTCAATCATCTTTAATCAGATTCTTGCTTAACAGATACCCAAGACATGATGTAGACAGTCAAACAATCAACATGGGACACAATGAAACAAAAACAGTAAGCATTATAAGCTTGCTGTTTCAACAGCATTTTCCTCCCCACTCGGGAGGTGAAGTGGCTTAATTAGTTACCCTGTCAACTGGTGTCTGATAAAAACAGAGAATGCTCATGAATGTCTTGTTGTTGGGGTTTAGAACCAAGCCCATAGCTTTCTCTGATCCTGTTTTACAGTGAGTTCTACTGGCCATAGTACAAAAAAAGGTTGGGGGCCACTACTCTATTGGATATCCCATCTGCAAGCGAAGGATGTCTAAGTGGCTCTAAAGCTGTGTTTCCACCAAGAAGCAAGGTCATTCTGGCTGGTACAACACAGGATTTACCGGTGTTCCCACTGTCGGATAAGAAGATTAGGTAACCAAATAACTAAATTGAGCAGTCCCACTTATTGGCACCACTCTGAAGGAGTGCCGAGTGTACCAAACCAATCCTACAAGGTGGAGCTAAAGCCCTGCAGTAAATGGACTTGAGCTTATATGGCTAGATTTCTAGTCTTTGACTACTCAAAGCTGCTCTACACCGCAGGTCACGCTTACCCATTCACTCCCACATTCACTCTCTGATGGTTCTGAGTTTCTATGTTAGTTAACCATTAGTATCAACTAACACATTCACGCCCTTTCATGCCCATTTAAACACTACTGACGCAGCAGTGGAAGCAACTTGGGTTTAAGTGTCTTGCCAAGGACACATCAGCATGTGACGCCTGGAGCTGGGCTCGAACCTGCAACCTCCCGAATACCGACTAAGCACACTGTCCAACTGCGCCACCGACACAGTCTGTTGATTAGTCACAAAAACTGTCAATTCCCATGTGACAGCAGCTAAAACAAAAACACATAAATTGCCATGTTCAAATAAGCCGTGGATTTAGGGTGATTTTCCTCTGCTGTTGCTGAAAAAGATGTCCACATGAAACAATGTTCCACCGAGTACTGAGCGGGCTGAAGTTCTCCACTACAGCTCTTTGTTTACAATTGCGCAACTTCATACCGGTTCACTGTGTTGGGCTGCTGTGACATTATGTATTTTCATAGCTGGCATGACCCTCTCCTCCTGGCTCACGTCCTCGCCATCAAGTAAAGGTACAGCTGGCAGTGGAAACACAAACAAGATCAGGGTTTACCGCTCCAGACTATACCAAACTGTACTGAACCAGACCACTCAGTGCAAACTCGGCTTAGTGTGACAATCTAAAGCAAAGCCAGCTTAAAATTGTCCCTACCACAGTGGCTGTTTTATGCTCCTTTGGTACGATACCAGCACTAAGATTTTAACCTATGCTATCCATAACTGCAATTTGAATCTACCTCACACCAGACTTTACTAAGCTAGTAAAGTCAGCAAGAAATGTTGTGCTCAACAAAAGCGCGGCCATAGGCTAAGAAAAGGACAAAGACTAAAAGCAGTAGCAGGTGAACTTTACAGGCCGTGCAGACACCTCTGAAATGTTAAACTTACTTCTTCTTCTTCTCTGATGCTTTGGTCGGAGGCTGGAGATACATTTTCTCTTCACTCCGCTCCAAGCTCTCTGCCACTGCAGGGCAGTTTGAGCTCCAGTCAGATGCTGCAAGCGGGGGAGCGTTAAAAAAAGAGAGGAGGAGCAGCACCTGAACCTCATTAACCCTCTGTAGTTTTTTTTAAAATCCCTCGGTCAGTGTCAGCAGTTAGAGGAGTCTGCTAAGAGTGAAAACTCCAGGCTGTGGGAACAACACCTACTGAATAAATGTGTCTGTTTATATTAGAGCCAAAGCGTCTGTTTGTATTACATCTTACAAGTCTGCATGGCTCCCAAAAGGCAAAGAGAAGTGTGTCCCTCAACTGCATACCGTGCATTCCTAGAGAGAGAAAGCACCATTGTTATGAGTGTAAATATTGTATTATACCTTTACCAATACTGTGGTCATGTTTTATTGGGGGGGGGGGGGGGGGGGGTCTCTTGCAACCTAAATGAGGCTGATTCTTAAAATCATAATAATCCTAAAATCTAAATGAACACATGATATTCACAGAATGTAACCATATTATCATGTAACTTATCCTATGATGAAATGATGAAACTTACCACGCTAATTAACAACATAAGAATGAAATCTTGAGACACTTGAAAAGTGTTCTTAGCCCTGTTAAAAGAAATTTTGGGATCCACATTTGATCTATCTGCAGCAATAGTTAACACATTATTGGTCAGATAATTACACAACAATACAACCAGGGGGACCGAGGGACAAAAAATTAGCATCAGGTATTTGGTGATGTGTGAGCCTGGCAGCTCTGGGGTTTCAGCTTTCTGGATGATATTTTGACCTTTGCCTCTGACAGCTCATCTCCCAGAGCCAAAAGAAACCAAGAAACACCAGAGTGTGATAAAAAATTGCTCCCCAGATTGAGGCTGACTCACCCTCTGGCTGCAGATGTGATCTGAATCCAGCATTTGTTTTCTGAAGGTGTGTTATGTGACATTTATACAAAAATATAGCCTAATATAGAATAAATCAAACATAACCTGATTAAAAACTGTTTGGTGATCATTTTCTAAAAAGTTTAGAGTGAGAAAGACAGTGTGGACAAACTCTCTTTGGGTTTATTGTTCTCAGCTCTTAGGGTACCGCCCCCTTGCTTCCTTTCATTTTCATGCATTAATCAGAGCAGGATCATGCACGGGAAGAGCTGGGCACCAGAAAAGCCTGGGACATGGGCCCTCCACAGATGTAGCTTAATATCAATAAGGTACACAGGGAGCACTGGTTTGTTACAGTGGCGAGCAATCATACACATCCCATATATGCTTTGGTCGGCCTGGGATCGCTTCCCACCCGAAGCCAAATGTTTCCTCCCCACTCCTCTTTCTCAGCCACTTTCACAGGCCTATGCACTGTCTCTGTCTCCACTTCTGTCACTCTCATTTATTATGGGCCTATCAGTTAGTTCAGTGGGCGGGTACTACGGCTGTGGTGTAAAATTAAAAAAGTAAGCCACTTCATAGAACAAACTCTCACCAAAACATGTCAGAAGCGAAGCAAAAAATATTCTTTCTATCCAGAATGCTTTTAGTGTTGATTGTTTTTCATTTAATAAAGAAATGTGGCCCAGAGCTGATAAAACTGCTACTGAAACTGTTAGCATCTATGCTAATCTCTGGATGCTGATTGGGCTGTACCACCAAGCCACTCATAATCATTGTATATTGGAGCTTGGCCAGATGGATCTGCCTGATTACAGACAATGAATAAGGTGGATCCAGTTGCACTGCAAGGTAACAAACAAACACACATGATAGTGAACACAACTTACTGCCGTAGGAACAGTGAAAACCATATTTGTTTCCAACAAAAAAAAAAAAATATGGAACAAAAATAAATTGCAGTTTTCTTTAAAAACATACCCAATGAGGATATACTGACATCACACAATCCGATCAGATGTTACCACTGATTATCCTGACCACTGAATTGTTTTCCTGTACATTCACTTGTTGTATACAGCCCAAGCTCTCTCATGTGTCTTGAGAATCCTCTAGAAACATGCGCTGTGCAAAGTCAAATAGGTTAAGAACTATAAATGCTGCAGGACCATTAAGTGAAGGCAAGTTTTATTGATGAGTTTGTCTAAGGTCTAACTTTTTAGTCATCACGACTGTGACAGAGACAAGACATCTGTGTGTGAAGTCTTGACAGCCAGACTCCCAGACAGATGTGAGAGAATATAGTGGTACCCTGCAGTCTCCATCAGTCAGAAGAGATAAATAAAATGAATCATTTATATCGCAGTACAACCTAGTACTACATGATCCATGGCCCAGTACTTGTCGACAGCCCAATGGTTTGAGACCCCTCTGGCCTAAAACACTCAAGAGTAATCAAAATCAATTAAAACTTTAATCAGTCTAACAAACAGCTCCTCTCTTTGGGAACATTGACAGAGGTGGGGTAGGGAAAGATGGAAGGCTGCAGTACTTGTTTCAATTTAAGAGACTGAATCTGGTGCTAAATTGCAACTTCTACTTAAAAATGAGTATGAAAGTATATTATTTTATGTTTTTGCACAGTTTCCAGATTGGAATCAATCCAAAGTCTATGATGTTAAATCATGTCTGCCCCTTTTTTGTTCATATGAATCCTTTTTATTGTTTAGGTGTCACTGATAATAACTCACTGTAGACATGAATTCTCACCTTAACCCCCTTTGCAAGGTGTAAGAATTACCTGTGAATTGCTGACATCTTGTGAATTACCCCCTGACATCAGTGTTTGGTATAGCTTATTACTCAATAAGAGAGATCTGTAATTTACTCATGTTTTAAGACATTTCTGATTGAAAACTTCAAGGTACTGCTTTTTTATTTCTTGATTTCACTCAAAACAGTGTGGCATACTATATGTCCCATTCTGCCAGTGACAACACCTTCATGCACACATAAAGTTAATTAGTACCCTCTATTCATCCATCCATTATCTGGGAATCACGGGGGCTGGAGCCTATCACAGCTGACATTGGGTGAGAGGTGGGGTACACCCTGAACCTGTTGCCACCCGATAGCAGGGCCACACAGAGAGACAGACAACCATTCACACTCACACTCATACTTGGGGCAGTTTGGAATCACCAGTCAACATAATGAGCAAGTTTTTGGTCTGTGGGAGGAAAACCGGAGTGCCGGGAGAGAACTGATGCATGCAACACGCATACTTGCTGTGAGGAACTACCTGCTGTGCCTTAGTCAGTGCCTCAATTTGAAAATACCTGAATACCTCAATCATATGCGCCTCCTGCACTGAGAATGACAATGCATGCTCTACAAATGATATATTGTTCAGTCATACTTAAATCAAAACAAAAAATATTCTCTCCTCAGTGAGTTCTGGATCACTGCTTTAAGCATAAACAATATACCTAATCCAGTAGATCAAGAGTTGGCATAACTAAATATTGAGTGACTTGGTCAGATTGAGACTTGTTACACTTGCATGAGAGAAGCATCAGGAAGAATCATGGGAGAATTTCTAGGCTTTATATGAGACGCATGCCTTGAAATGCATAAATGCCTTGTTTCGATTGAGTGTTCTGGTTTTAAGTACAGTCCTGTTCATTTTGGAGCAGTTAATCCTGATCTTGTTCTCATTTCCGCTGCCAGCAGTACCTCCCTTGAGGGCCAGAATGTGAGATGGAAAGTAACCTTTGCAATTGCTGCATAAATGTGTGACATCACACATTTACACAGTGGTCTGAAGTAGAGCGTGATTGTAAATGAAGACCAACGATGGAAGACCTTCAGCACTCTATTACTCCATGAAGCATTTCTTTATGCAGACATTTACAGCAACAGCGGTGAACAAATCACTCTAACTCCACTGCTTATTTGAACATGGCAAGATATGTGTTTTAGTTTTCGTTGCTGTCGCATGAGAATTGATGATTTTTGTGACAAATCTTGGCTTATAGCGCCACCTTTTAGGGTCTGTTTGGTACGGTTGTCACCCCTCAGAGGGGTACTACATATCAGGATAGCAATGGTTGGTTATCGGGCATCTTTCCTCCTAAACCGACAGCAGAAACATCAATAAATGCATGCTGTTCTGAGCCAAGCTGAACCAGACTGCATGGTGGAAATGCAGCTATTGACTTCAGACATTTTTATGCCTATGTGCCAACATTATGTTTCTGTTTTTTTGGGAAATGATTCAAGCAAATGAGTGTCATTTGTGAATACACACTTGAATAAATTGGAGGAAAAAACACTTAAGTAGCTGATACTTGTCATTATCTGCTTTACGACAACACCCTCTTTGTTTTACTGGAGCAGAAACAGGCACATAAAGCTGCATAGGCCATAAACATAAAAACAGAATTTCCACCATAAGTTACCAAGATGCCAACCTTGACTGGATTATTACTCCCAGAATGCCTCAGTGTAGGCCAAAATATGTTTTTATTTTATTTTATTTTACAAACTACAGGCACGGTTGATTCAAACAGAATTAAAAACACAATAACAGGTAAAAGTAATCCTGTGTGAATAAGGCTTAGAACAGCAGTGATCATAACATAAAGAGCTTTTAAATACCAGTATTAAGAGAAAAATCATGCAGACAAGTAGTTTATCTGGATTATATGAGATGACATGATGGAACAGGGGCTGTAAATGATTTCTACATCTGACAGTGACCATCTCAGTAGACCTGCATACAGAGAGAGATTTCACGTCCTCGGGCCTTCACAGTTTCGAGCACCCTCCACATAAATGTTTTGTTATCATGATTTTTGCAAAGTCAGAGTGGGTGCAGCTCTGACTGCAGGATAAAGACAAGCCTGTCTAACTTCACAGCTTGTCTAACTTCACAGCCTCACAGGAGTTCCCCTCTCTGCATCACCAGCTCTCATTTAGCAGCACCAGGGTCTCCTCGATCCAGATCTTTGATGAAGTATCAGTTATTTTAATGACGGTCAAACACATGAGTGTGAGCTGCCCTGCACACACACACCTCTGTTAATGACAGCAGAGCACTAGCATTTATTTTAATATTCATGCCTTTTACGTAACTTTTACGTAACTGTGGGACATGTGTACACGTTTCTACGTGCGTGTGCATGCCCCATGCACGTGGGTGTGTGCACCAGGGCGTGTGTGTCTGTTTGTGTGTGTGTACGTGTGTGTGTGTGTACGTGTGTGTGTGTGGTTTAAGTCTTTTCTCTGTAGTTTCCCTCATTATGAGAAAGCTCTTTAATGTTTGTCTCCCAGTGGAGAGGGGAAGGGAGTGTGAAACTCTTATTGCAGAGAGAGAAAGAGAGAGAGGAAATCTAAGGGAGGGAGTCAGACAGACACTCCTGCTCATGCGGTATCATCCCTCTGATGATGACACCCATATTTGCCTCCCTTACATCTGCACACGCACCTATGCTTATACAAGGGCACTCATTTGTCTGTGTGTGTGTGTGACCTCAGTAAAAGAGTGCGGGATGGTGGAGGAGAGGGGGGGATGGTTTAAGTGTTTACCTTAAGAGGATCATTTGGATCAGAGGGGGAGCAGAGGAGGAGTAGCATAAGTGAGGGTGGAAAAATACCGGGCAAATGTGGAGGGCAAAAAGGTAGAAAAGGGTAAACTTAAAAGGCTGGTGAGGAATAAAGGTAAAGAGAGAGAGAGGAATAGAGCGATGCAGGGATGACATCATTTTGTTGGCTAACTCTAGAGGCTTGCATTTGCTGGGTTTCAACTAAAAACAGAGTTTTTGGATTATTGCTGGACATAAGCTCTGTGGCCAAGAGAGAAGATCTAAACATTTTGTACAATAATTGTTCGTGATAATCTTAAACAAACCAGCTTTTCACATTTTTTTACGCTTAAACATAACTGGTGATAGTAAAAAGCTATTATGAAGCTACTATTAAACTACAACATATGTAACATCTTGTTGTGACCTTTTGTATGAGGGTTTACTTTAACAAAATTTTGTTATCAAGTTGGTCCTCATGGTTGTGGCAAAAGTGTGTAAATTATTGTTTATTATAAAGCATTTAGAAATTATTGATTGGTTGAAATAACATTGACATCTGACCTCCAAAATTTAATCTGATTAGCAGTGAGTCAGAGTGGATATTGGGGCAAGTTTGAAGCAGCTTGCACTGTCGGAAGTTACAGTTTAGGGATGACTTTGAGACCCAGTGGTCTTTGAATTCAAGCTCCCGACATCGTCATGTTCACAAGCAAAATCCTTTAGAGTATTGTGAAACATCCCATGAACAAGGGATCATCAACTACTTTTACAAGGGACATTTTTTTCCCCCCTGACATGTGCAGTGGGGACGTGTCTTTTAAAATATACAAATATTTTGGTCTAATTAGCATAAAAGTTCAATATCGTTATTTTTTTCCAAATTGTATGGATTTCTTAACCATTTGCTGCCTGAGCCTATTTTTTAAATTGCATACCCATAATAAAATGGATATATCTCTGCAACCACAAGGTCTATTTGAATACTTTTGGTGTCCTGGTAAAGGGGACATTTGTGAGATTTGTTGAGATGTGTTAATATGAGTATATGTGATATGGGTGAAGAGTAAATGAAGAAGGCACACAGCAAAAATGTAAAAAATAATCTAGCTGCATCTTAAAAAAAAGCATTTTCAGGATGAATATGAATATGAAAATGGCATCATATGGCGAGTGGGTCGACACAGCGGAGCACTACGGAGTTTGATATGTTGTTATTCATTTGGTTGTTATTTGAGTTGTGTTTAATGTTTCTAAAAAAGGTTTATATTGTCTTGTTGCCCAGGTTCTGCTGTTTAATTTCATGTATAGCGTCCCTATTTTGGGTCGTAATTAGCACCTCATCCTTCGCTGTGTTTGCGACTGCCTCTCAAAGTCCCCCAATTGGAGGACCCTTGTTTTCCAAGGGTTAATCTTTTAAGGTGAGATCAGTCCCTATCACACATACGACTGCCAGCCCCTTGGGGCAGGTTCCATATCTTGGCCACTTCTTTGCAGAGCTCTCATGGTTTTCAGTTCTGGTTTTGATGTATTTGTATTTGTATTTGGGGTTGCATTAATAGCTACGGGGATTTAATGACAAAAAGAAAGACACCCTTACAACCACAGCCCCTCACATTTTCAGAATTTGAGTATATTCTGGGGACCAGACAGAAAGCTGTGGAGGGGCTGATGTGGCCCCCGGGTCACAAGTTGATGATTACTGCCAAATGTTCAAGAATCCCAATGACTTTTGATCGTGAATGACTTCTTCCTCAACTGTCACCTGCACGAGGGAACAAAAATTACATAGACATTGATATAAAAGTGGATTGCTAAAATGCTCATTCAGTCCCATTTTTAAGGCCTTATTACTGCAGCACTCTGTGAAGGCTGGAAAAAGGGGGCAAAGTCTGCTCCCATCTGAGTCTGACTGTACGGAGGAGTGACTGGAGAGCCTGCAGGATTGTGTGTGTGTTGAGGGGGGTTGTTGTTTATGTGTGTTTGTGTATATGTGTGTGTCCAGGCATGCTCTGTTGGTCACTGATAACCCCACAGCAGAACTGTCACAGTCATGCTTTCACTCACTGTCGCAGCAGTCCGTGTGTGTACGTGTGAGCATATATGTGGGCATCTGTGTTTGTGTGAGTGTGTCGATCAGCCCTCTCCCTGCCGCTGTCTGCCTGCTTCAGCATCACTCAGAGTAAAGTCCATTTTTATATATGCAGCCCAGAAATCTGGATTTGCCTCTGTGGGGTTTTTAAAGTAACAGACTAAGGGTCAGTGTGTGTCTATATTCCCTTATAGCCCCGCAGTATCACAGGTCATGATTTAAAACGCCTCGCTGACTGCACAGGGACTCCGCAGATCGGGGAAGAAACCCAGAGAATATCAGTCAGCTAACAGGAGCCTTGTGGCCATTACTCCCGCACAATAGCTGAGCAGCCAGCTGGATTGCCAGGAGGCGTCTTGGTGTGCTGTTGCTGGACCAAAACAGAAAACAGGAAAAAGAAGTTGGAAGATGCTGATACTCGCTGAGGGCTGCAGAAAAACTGAAAAAACAGTCCTGCGCCGTCCAGACGAGAGCTGGGGAATAAATATATGACATATGCTCTTTAAATGTTCATAGTCTTCAAACAGGAGCTCTCCTCTCCCTTTGTGTGTCCAACGAGTTTGATAATTTACGGCAAATGAAAACTGTGTAAATGACATCATTAAAAAAACACCAGCAGCTGTCAGGCACCCTCGTTAAAATCATTTCCCTCTCTTGGAGCCTGAGGGCAGATTTGACAGTTTGCAATTTTTATATCCACCAAAAAAATAGCAATAAATATTAATAGTACATTCTGAAAGCTCCCGAGTTTTCTATGATTTATACTTTGTGAGTGTGATTATTTGATATTATCATGATATTATTCTGAAAATTAATCCGGATGGGACGAGACCTGCGTCGCCCTGTCGAGGTTCTTTTCTGGTAAACCCAGTGCACAATCCCTATCATCCCTCATTACTTGAATTATCTAACACAGAGCGAAAGAATTAGACTGACTTTTAATTGAATGATCCATTTAATATTTGATTGGATGATACATTTTTTGTGTTTATACACTAATACCCTGATGAAGAACTTTTCAAAGTAACATGAGGCTCAAGGACATCAGATTACCTGCTATACTGCACTGCAAAATATTTTTTAGCTTCTGCAGCAGCAACAGCCAAGACCAGGGGCATTGTTTTTGGGGTCATTGTTCCACTGTTTCAGACCAGTTCTTGTGAGTACAATATTCAACTTGAAGTGCTCTGAGTGCACAAACCTCCACAAAGGCATTTCTGACATTGTTAGCCAAGACATAACAGAAAATGTAGAAAACTGCCCAGTTGCGCAATGTTAACCATTTTCAAGCATTCCTGGATTTACACTTGGTTTTAGGTCACCACAATAAAAAAAACAACTTTTTTCTTGTGCAATGACCAATATGTGCTGAAAATTAAATCAAAATATCTTGCATTGTTGAAAAATGCCTGAAATATTTCTGGATCCACATCTGGATTTGGAAAACCACCAAAGTGTAATCACTTTTCTCTTGTACTATGAACAATATTCCCTGAAATCTAACCAAAATCCATTGAGGATTTTTTGTGTTATGAACAAAAATGTGGGAAAACTGCCCTATTGTTCAATGTTAACGAGTCCTTAAAAAAATCCTGGATCCACATTAGTATCGAATCACATTTTTTTGTTCAATGACCAATATTTCCTGATATTTTAATCAAAACCTGTAGGGAACTCTTTGAGTTATCTTGCTCTAGACAGACAGACAAATGAACAAACAACAGCAGAAAAATAATCTCCTTGGGAGACGTTAAAAATGTATACTCTGAGTGTTTTTCTTCAAGCTTTTAAGAAATGTCCAATTAGATTCAAGAAAAGCCTGAGTAGATTTTGGATGTCATAGGTAAAAGGTCAAGGTCATGGAGCCTCATGATCTCCCTTGTTCTTGAATGTTATCTTTCAGACACAATATTTCAATAATGCTTCCACTTTACTTCAGTTCCTGGCAAGGCCTTAGTATCTTTTTTTGCATTATGTTGCTGTCAGGCACAACCCTCTTATCTCCATTTTTCATGAATTTCATTTTTTTCATGAAACACTGTTGGTAACCTTCCATGTTGGTATGTGGGCTTTATAAAAGTTAAACCAAATTAAAGAATAAAAGGATGTTATTTGTAATGAGGAAGATATTAAATGTATTCAATAAGTAGTGGAGTCTTTTTGGTTGCAACTTTGGAGATAAGGGGTTTGTGCCCAACAGCAATGACTAGCTGGTTAGCCACAGTCGCTTGCTGCAGAAAGTTCAGTTTTGTTCTGGTGCTGGTTAACTATCCCTCCTCTGTTATCTCTTTGCAGCCTAGAGCAAAGCAGATGGCCATACTTGGGCAAGAAAAGAGCTTCCATATGTTTAATTATGCATAAATGTCCACTCTAACTCAATGAACTGATTACATTTTTGAAGTCAAAGGTCAAGGTTGAGGTCCCTCGCAGCCATCTTTTGCTTGTAAATGCCATATCTTAAAGGGATTGTTCTGGTTTGTTAAAGTGAGGTTTTGTGAGGTACATGGCCTGAACGTGTGCCACAGTTCAGTTTTATCTCTGTTCTGAAATGGCAGGACAGACGCTGATGCTATACATTGCTGTACATGGTGCCAAACTCTCTGCGTGATTATAAGAATTGTGGGAAAAACAAGAAGCAAACACTGTGTTGGGTCATCTCACCATACAAACAGTTTGTTTACATCCACTTATTCTTTCACTACCAAGCTGCTTTGATTAGGCACTATTTTGAGACACGGCACAGCCTTTATGTCCTTCCACCAGCAGCGTAAAGAGCAAACTATGTACTTACTTGAATTTGCAAAATACACAAATACGAGTCCATCCCAAATAAAAGACTAGCCAAATGTACAAATGCTTATGGATTACCCTGCTGATCAAGCTCAGTGATTTTGACGAAGAAAGTTTATTTCACCTCCACAACAACAGACAAACTGTGTGCAACCATGAAGTACACTCATCATTGAAAAATTTGCTTCTGTCTTTACAAAATAAACAATCTGTATGAGCCAAATACTTACTTGGCAATGGTCTTTCATTTGACTCCTCTGTTTTGTTCTTGGAGTTTGTAAAACAGTGAATCTGATCCATACAAGTTAAAATGTCCACTAAAGCAATGATGTTCTGAGTGATGAGAGCTGTTCACTGCAGAAGAGCATATAAAATGTGACTGTATCCTCTGATCCTGAACATCCTGAAACATCCAGTGGTGTTTTTTTCTTAGTCACATTCTTATTTCATCCAGTTTGACAACATGAGCTCACAATATATTCACCTGAATCAACAGGCACTGCGGGTTTCTCCTGAGCATAAACATTTGTGCAAAAAACATAGTGATCCATTAAATGCTTACTGAGATACTGGAGTATAGATTTAAGTGATGGACAAACTGTAAAAGTGCCATCAGCCTCAAAGAGCCCAACAACGACTAAAGAATTTACTCCATAAATATGATTACCTGTTAGTTAAATTAAACAGGACCAAAGAGCTATAAGATACATTTGATGTAAGGAAATGTTGGCATGCAGACATCAGCTGGATCACAATGTGAAATTTAAGCTTAATTAACCATATTATTGTGGGCATTTGGTGTTTGAATAACATAAAGTCTTGATAATGACTTCAGCCATTAGAAAAGTCCCACTGAGAAGCATGTGAAGTGATTCCCTCTCTAGGCCTTAAAATAATGAGGATCAATAAAAACATGCAGAGAGACTTAAGCAAGCTGATAATTCACTTGACAAACACAGAGTGTTCATGTGGAGTGAGAAAACAAGAAGTGTTGTGAAGCCTTGACAGAATCAGCAGCCTGCTTCCTCTGCTGAGCAAAGAAAACCCACTGTGCGACTTCCATTTATTTCTGCCTGTTCTCCTGCAGCCTCTTCATTGATGGATGTATTGATCAACTGTGTTAGCTCCATTTTTGTTCTATAAAAGTAGTTACACATGAAAGGGGAACTTTCCAAACTAAAACAGAGGAAAGTTTGTAAAGGAAATCAGATGACTCAGCATGAAATTAATGATCTTCAGGGGATTAACAGTCTTTAATCTCAGATTAAAATAATGAGCACTTTTTGTATGATAAACAGATGTTTACAAAGTTTTTTAAGTAGACATGACAATGACAGAACCACAGTGTTTTTGTTGATTAAAGTTGTGGGTGTGTCGGTACCCTGGCGGTTACCATAAAATACCAAATAATAGCCGAGGCGTTTATTTGTTTCATTCACTGAGCAGACCAGGCGTTTATATGAGACCAGCCGGCTATTTGGGACAGGCGCTTAATTCCTTTCTCAAAAAATCTTGCTTAACAAAAAATGAAAAAATATGGTAAATGTAATCAAATTATTCATTTACACCAGTGTGAATATCACCTTTACATTTGCAAGGCAAGATTACAGTACTGTAGTTACACTTTTGTATTCTTCTTTCAACTCAGCACTCTCTAAACACTCTAAATACTTGTAAGGAACTAGTTCAGTTCAGGTCTTACTTTTTTTTCAGCGTACCGAGGCCATGGCAATCAGCAGCAATGTACCGGTAACTGATGTGGCTGGCCTCCTGACCTTAGTTAAGGGCAAACAACATGCAGCGGCAGTGGCAACGTCTTCTTCATTGAATTTTCAAAGCCCTAGTATGTAAGATTCCAGCTTTCAGCTCCCTAGTGGCCTCTGTGGACATTGAGTGTAACTGCACTGTCATAAAACAGAGCGCCTCACTCCAATTTGTTGACATACAGAGGGAGGAGAAGTGAGCGGACAGGACGTCTTGAGAGACAAATAAACCATGCAGAAGGATAAGGTACTGTCTGATCATGCTTTTTTTTCGAATAAATCACTTTTCAAGCGTCAGCTGTCAGTTGCAAGCTCAGTGTTTGCATGTGTGCTCTGTAACTTTGACCGTAGCTCGTAGGCTGTGCCTAATAAATTACACCTGGCGTTTTTTTGGAACAGGTGCTTATTTATCAAAATGTACTGCTACACCCGGCGATTAATAGGAACCTGGCAATTATTTGGTATTTTACAGTATGTCCATGCACAAGCCCACTAACCTTGCAGTGCAGATGGATCTGCTTATCCAATGTCCGTACTCAGAGGGACCCATCTTGCCAAGCTCCAATCTACACAATTGTAAACATAACAAAGTGGCACAGCCCAATCAGTGTCCTTTAGGCAGAATGAGAGGGGAGCTACAAGCGAAACCACAGCAGGAAGTGACTGTACATACAGAAATGAGCATAGATGCTAACAACTTCAGTAGCAGTTTTACAAGATCTGAACCGTATTTCTTTACTAAATCAAAAAAATAACAACACTACAAACTTCTCAATAGAAAAGATATTTTCACTCCACTCCCGACATGTTTTACAAAGTGGCTAAGGTTCTGTTCAGTACACAGCTGCAGTAGCGCCCCACCTACTACATTATCTGATTGACCTGTAATGAATGTGATTCATGGAACGATTGTTCAGTCACTTGTTGGATATGCTGTTGAAAGGTTCTCCCCATTCCCAAACACTTTCTATGGGCTGTTTCCCAGATGGACTGGTGAAATATATTGAATGGTCCATCGTGTGTGTCAAGTTACAGACCACATACATGGAGGCAATCATCTTGTGTGGGTGGTCCGAGTTTAAGTCCAGCTTGAGGCCCCCTCTATCTCACCCCCTTTCTGACTCTATCCACCTTCTCCCCACATTATCATTAATTTTTATTTTCAGAGCTTTGATAATTATAAAACCAAGAATATTTCTTAAACTATGACATAAAAAATCTAGTAATTGCATACTTACTAATTCCTTACTTCAAAGTAAATATATTACAGGTTGTAAACCTAGTTGTAAACTAACACTGTAGTCATTACATTTTCCTCCTAACATTCAGGCATACCACTGGCTGGGTGTTGATGTACTGTGTCGAGTCTCCAGCTGTGTTAAAAATGACTGTAAAGAAGAATATCACAAACCATACATTACCAGGCAGCTAAAATCCTCAGGATTCTAAACATGTGTACTTAATAAAGATCAAATCACTTCAGCAGCAACAATTCACGTATTTGTTCAACAACAAACAAAGAAACAATTGTAAAACAGACGCAACTTCATCATTTAAGCTTTTAACTGCCATTTCTCAATTATAGTATTCCAATTAAAACAATAGTGACTGTAATAATCAGGGTGCCAACACCTATGTTTTTCAAATGACTTGTTTTGTTGCACTCCTGACACATGGCCAACACTTTCTCTCATATTTGTCCAATAAGTAATTCCTGAAGTCCAATTAGAAACTCCTTCTGTGATACAGCAGTTAGCTGTGCTTGATGTCAGCCTTACATTGATATAACAAAGGGATGGTAGTATCAATACTTTTACTAGTGCTGATTTGGTATTGATTCCTCACCAAATGAGCGCTCTAAAAGAGATTATGTCTAAGCTCTTTCCCCAACTGTTTTCAATCTCCATCTCTCTGTGCAGAGACAGAGCTGCTGTCTGCATCATGAGACTGTGGGGAACAATCAGACAAATCAAACGGCACTCAGCAGCACCTGCAAGCTTACACCCAGAAACATCAGAGGAAATGGGAAATGTCTAAAGTAACTTAGAACTGAGTTTGTTCCATTAAAGAAGATTTACAAGTCAGTGCAATCTCTGTCTTAATGTTTTATGTCATTGTTTTAATTAGTCTGTTTTTGTATTCATGGGCTAAATATCAATTTACAAAACATATATTTCTGTCGGGACCACTTTGTCAAGGAAAGACATATGAGCAGTTATTTGAATTTAGCTTTTTTTGCACTTATTTGCATATTTTAATTTGGCAGCATGATGATGGGGGGGCCTTCTGCGCCTTTCCACATGGCAATGGTGGAAGCCTTAAGCAGGAAAAGCACACATTCCCACCCTCCTTGCAGCCCGCAAGGAAAGCATGAGGCCAGGAGAGAATAAGACAAATCCCCTGAGAGCAAGCATCAACGTCAGCAGGATATTGATTCAGTCAGAGAATAGCATGAAGGAGGAGCTGAGGTGGAGCAGGGTTGCAAATCAGGTTGCAGCAGGAACAGTGTAGAGTAGGCAGGCTAGTGCATTTAGCCATTGGCAGCTCTAAAGGTGATTGCCTGGCTGTCAGCAATGGTGCGCTGCTTTGAATCAGCTGATTAACGATGAAATGCTGGCATATTAGAAATTTTGACTCTGTGTCCAGCCAGAACTAAGGCTAAGCTCAATAGTCATACCAGTTTAAATAAAGAATATGTCTCTGAATTATTTCTTCACACAACGGCTTTAAATTAAACTCACGTTTATAGACTTGATGGTTGGTAGACTTCGAGTTTCCTGTATTTGCTTAAAGTCAATAAAAAAATGGCAAATTACAAAAAATATTATGAAGTCTGCTTAGGAGATGATTGGTATTGGTTTTGGTATCAGTATTGAAAAGAAACCCAAACATTTAAAAGTCTGGTATCGCCTATAAACAATATGATTAAACAAATAAACAACTGAAACTAATATCTGTTCTTACAGCATTGATTTGCTGATTCTTGATCTTTGGGGAAAAGAAGTCTGTATTGATTGCTTATGTGCATGTCATCCTGCATTAACAAGAATCCCCACAATCAGGAGGTCATAGGTCAAAGGTCATCAAGTCTTGTAGTCATCCTTTGCTTGTGAATGCAGTATCTCAACACTTGATGAGATCTCTGGAGTGGAGAGTAACTTGACTGTTGTTTGGAGGATTAGGGGTTTGAGCCCATCTCCTTCTTTCACATGTCCATGTGTCCAGAGGTAAGACACCCAAATGTGCTCCCACTGCTGCATCAGTTAACGTGTTAATAGATATGAAAGAGTGTGGATTAGCTCAGCTGATACTGACAAACAACTTACATAAAAAATAAAAATTCAACGACCAGCAATTGACTGTTAGTTGAACGTGGATGGGTGTGACCTGTTGCTGTGTAACGGCAAAAACAAGAAAAGTGCTTTTCAAGCTCAGGCCTATTTACCATTAGATATTAGAGGTCAAAGGTCAAGGTCATTGAGTCTTGTAGTCATCCTTTGCTTGTGAACTCAACATCTCAAGAGCACTAAAAATAATTTTTTACCTTCCTCTGCACAATTGTCTACTCTGACTCAAGGATGACAAATTGGATTTTGGAGGTCAAAGGTCGAGGTCATGCAGATTTCTGGTCATCCTGTACATTGGAATGCAATGTCTTAAGAATGCTTATAGGGATGTCTACCAAACTTTATTCTTTTGTCTTCTTACACTGAAGGATGAACTGATTGGATTTTTGGAGGTCAAAGGTTTTTAGGCATCATGTTTTCCACCTGTTTGTAACTGAATAACTCAAAACACTGTAGAGGATTTTCTTCTAATGTTTGCATAAATGTTCACTTTGACTCAACGATAAGCTATAAATGTTTTGGACGGACAGCTTCAAATGTCTTTGGGGATCAGGATTATGTCCTGCCACTTGAATCTGATACTATGTCCAGGACCTATTTGAGGTACTTCTGTCAAACTTTGCACATATGACCTCTTTTACTTGAAGATAAACTGATTAAATTAGGGGATATACGGTCAAAGGCCAAATGACCCACCACGGCACTTTTACTGTCTGGCAATGAATATCTCTCAGAAGCATAAACCGCCCTGCAGATGTTCAAGTTTATTCAGACTTAGAAGACACAACAGAGGACACAGATACTCCCTTTTTAAGTGCGGCTCATTTCTTGTTAGTATAATACTTTCTGTTAGATGCTTCCGTTGTTGGTTCACACCTGACAACCAGCGCTTAGTGTTTTTTCACATAATTCTGAAAGATATCGGAGAGATATTCTAAGATGTGAGACAGAGAAGAGCTGCATCATTCAGTAACAGAAAATTGAACTTCTGCTTTTGTGCCACAGAAGTAATTGGTTTTTATGTTGTATAAAGAAACCGTCTCTTTTATTCATAACCGCTTGCTCATCAGCCAAATTTGTCAAGAAGATGGTGTAATGATGTACTTTGTCAACAGGAGGATAACAAAGTCAGAATGCGTTTTCAGGTTCATAATAAAAAACAAAATTACAAGTTTGATATCACAAAACATGAATGAGGTGACGAGTTAGGCTGCATGGTTTCCTAACACTCATACCTTTCTGATCATTACGCTAATATTTGTATGCCTCTGTGCCATAACGGCTGGGACGTATGTGTTTCTTTATGTCCCATTCTTATGAATAATATATCTTCCTGCTGTTTTGGCACTATTCATCATCAGTGCTTTCTACGAACATGCTCAAATAACAATTTGTGCGCTTCTAAACTTCTACCTTATGTTCTGTTATCATGGCAGCTCAACTGCATGTGAAGTTTGGCCAAACTTTTGGCTGCTAAAAGCAAAAAAGATCAATGTACCTGTTAGGAACCGAAAAGCAGAAATAAAACTCCCACCCCTTGTGGAACCTTTGAAACTAGGAGCAGGTTCTAGTTTTCAGTGCTCGAGCCTGTGAGGATGTACTGGTTAATGTCTCTCTTGCTGTGCACAGAATGTGGTTCTATGGGAGCCAAAATATTATTGCTAAGTAGCACTTTCGTTATCAGTTTGGTTGCTTGTTAGCGGTAATGCAATTATTTTTACCAATACTGCTGCTGCTTTTACTGCTACAGTTGTGAGATAAGTTAACGGGTCACCCGGTTTGTGTTCACTGCAAATGAACCACTCCAGGGGTCAACTGAGAGTGAGCTGAAACCACTTCTTTCAGGGGAGCTTGGCACAGTTGTTTTTATCAAAACAGGGATCAATTGCTGTGTACATATATTCCAAAGAACCATGCCAATCAGGGAATGTCCTCTTATAATGGAACAGCTCTCCCAAACAATCTGCGTAAATATGAGTACTACTCCCAATTTGAGGTCAAAGTTCGTAAGGCTTTATTTTCAACCCTTGCTTAATTGACTTGTATTGATCACACTGCTACAAAAAATCTCTCCAGCTTTTCTCCCTGCCTATTCCCTTTTTCCTTATAGAAGCAAAAAATAAAAGCCAAGTGGTGGATCAGGTACTTTGCGCTCTCAAACAAAACCAGGATACTGAAGATTTTATTGGCGAAACTAAATGAAGTTATAGTGCAAATTCAAGCAGGACTGACCTATTTAGTCAACTTATTCATTTCCTCACCCTGCCTACCTGCACAGGTGATTCAATCATTCAATTCATCCTGGTGCTGTCATATTTTTAAATCGTGTCTTTGCTCCACCACAGGTAGTGTGGTGGTGCCGTGCTGTGTGATCTTGGCAACCCTCCTCCACCCCATGACCCTTCTGTTGTCTCATCAGTGTCCAGGTCCAACTCTTCAGAATCCATCATGATGGAGTCTAAGTGCCAAAGAGATTCTAACAACAGAAACTTTGCACTTTTTCAATTATACCAACTTTATAATAAATAATTGTTTATTTAAATTTGGTCTCTCCTGATTGAAATAACAGGTATATTTTACAAGCTGCCAATGTTCCAGTTTATTTTCCTTAAGTATGAGCTTTAATAAGTCTCCTGATTGTAAGCTGTGCAATTGCAGTTCAGGGAAAATTGTTTGTCTTTGTCTTTTCAGGAGCATTATCTTGCCCTGTACGTTTACTGTTTCTGCTGACAGTCCTCGTCATGTTTCCTGCTCCAGCGGGATTAGTGACACCACTTCTCCCTTGTATTATAAATCATCCTCATTTCCGGCGATGCAGTGCTCTCCTGTGTTCACGGACCAGATGACAAAGCATCCTAATGTTTGCAACAGTCCGCTGATTACAAAACAGCCTGACAGGCCGACTGTGACGGCACAGCCGGACGAGCCCATGGTGCCGCTTTGCGTCCACTTCGGGCTCTGCAGGCCCTGATTGTCAGGGAGCTACACAAGACATTTTTTTCAGCTCCGATGGCTGCCAACTTACAAATAGCTCCCAGAGCACCCTGGCTGATGGAAGGTCAATTCGGTGGATCAAAAGGGCTCAGCAGGAGCAGGCCTTGTGCACCTATAATTTTGTGGGTTTGAATCTGTTTCCTGACCTTTATCCTCACACCACCTCTGCCTTTGCTGCCTGTCCTCACACCACCATTCTGCCTCAATCTGCTCCACCATATGTAATAATAATGAAACACTATGACATTTCTCTCAAAAAAGATCCCCTTTGACTCAAACTGCTTTGAATTTCAAAGATATCATTACAAAGGGTTTTGTGTTTTCACCTAAAGCCCGACTTGTCAAGGCTTCTTCTTCTTCTTTGTCACGTCTTTTTTTTACCGTTAAAGTGCCGAAAATACACCTTTGTCTTTTTGTCAATTTTTAAGTGATGTGATTGGAGGGAAGGTATTTTGGAGAGCGTAGGAGGAAGGGAGTCAGGAGTCAAAACTCACACAGGGAGATATGTTTTTAGAAGTCCCATTTTTATCTCCGCTGCACAGTTAGTAATCCTTCTCTCTCCTCTGCTTCATCGCTTTATCCAGAACTGGGAAGTGCACTGTATCAATATTGTATTGATAGCAGGAAGTGAAACCAGATACTTTGTGTGATTCCTCTTATGTAAGTGATGTAGCTTGAATAGTATCTTATCTTTGGTTTTCATGCTGCAGTGAACATAAATTATGAAATATTCTTACAAGGCATGTCCTGCTTGACCGTTACATACATTCAGCATACTTAAAACATTTTTCCCCCTAAAGTCCCTGGTTGACAGCATTTTCAGGAGAGTGAAGGTCATTATGGAATAGGGATGGGAATTAAAAAAACAATTCCAGTTGAGAATTGATATCAGTTCCTTCAAAGAATCTATATCATTAGTCTTTTTACTTAACAATTCCCTTATCTTTTCCTTCCACTTTGCTCTGCATGCCTTGGAAATCCAAGACATCAAGCTCTCATCAGAGGCAGTTTTAAGAAATGATAACAAAGAAGTCTAAGACATAATCATGGCCGGCAGTAGTGGTCAAAATTATGACTTGATTTTTGACAAAAGACACTAATGACATTTAGTGGATTGAAACACTAGCAACTTACAAAGCCATTCATCTATGCGGCACATTATTGAATTTCTATAGTGCAACGTGTTTGACAAACAGGTCAAACAGGTCAGGAGTTAGAGGTCAGGATCTCAAAAATCTCAGGGGGATTTTAATTTGAGCAAAATTTGGCTCAAGAATTTACCGATCCTTCAGGATCATGATCATCCCTTTCATGTGAATATTTTCTCTTAAGAAAGAAGGGATTTCAATCAAACTTTGCAAAAATGTCCTTTCTGACTAGATAATGAATGGAAAACATTTTGAAGAATCAAAGACAAAGGTCAATTAGCCCTATGTCCATTCTACATCAATGAAATTCTCATAAATACCACTACCATAAACACAACCCTGGCCTTTCTCTAAACCAACCACTAAACATTTATTTGGTGGCTCTTACCTCGTGGAAGCATAAAACTGCTAGGTGCTAGTTCCTGTTGACCCTGTGCAAGCTAGCTTCATCTACAACTAATCCGCATGACCCAAGAGAAACATGGCTGCTGTAACACAGAGGTCTAACAATGAGTTGTTTCCTATAGTGGCCGAAGAGCGCTGACAGCCTACAATGGCTTGATTGTTGGTTTAGATTGGTTAAGATTGTTTTGGGCTTTGTTTTGTTTCTATTTGCAGTGCGTTTCTACTCTAGCAGGTGTTTTCGTCTTATTGAACTGCATCGAGCCAGTTTAGGTCGTTTGCCCTTGTTGGTCACTATATTTTCTTCTATCAAAACATGCAAATGTTGCTCACCCTACAATGTGAATAAAACAGACAAAGAGCAAGAAGATAAAATTGCGAGCTCTACCAGGTGACTGAAACATGTTTGTCTCCCTGCCAGCTGTAACATCACAAGCTTGTACTTAAAGTCCGAAGAAGCACAAAACATACTGAGATTTTGTGATACAAATACTTACCTCTTCCAGCTTTATAAGGGACACGTTACCAGCTTTGTGTTGGTGCTTGGCTGCAAGTCCTGCACTGTGCTGCCCTCAGCTTGATGAAGCACTCAGGTTTAAAATGGTTGGCACACACAACTGTAGATGAAAGATTTCCATTTAAAAAAAAAAAAAGTCCAACCACTTCAGTCTTTGGTCCTCAGAGGCTGCAATATAATGTAAAGAAACAAAGGGGTCTGTGCAGCCAACAGCAGAGCATTTTTACTGCTGAGCTCTCCCTGTAGACATTACTCAAGTGGCCCATTGGCTCCTTTGCTTGCATAAAAATCAATGGTGGACCTTTGTAAAAGTTAAGCTCACATTCTCCAAAGCTATCAGGTGAGGGCAAAATCACTTCAATGACATTACAAGGGGAGCAAATTCTGGAAGATATCAGGCACAATGTTTTTAGAAGTAGGGGGACAATAAGCAAAAGACTACAATTGCTTGTTTTATGTTTTGAGGATCAGTGAATCCCTGAATATTTAGAAAAGGCTGTTTTTTATATAATGTCCCCTTTTTAAAGAAATGACATTCAGAGAATTATCAGTTTCAGAGCCTTTTGGCAATCCTCATTTACAAACATCATAGAAACATCTTTAAGATAGGGTTAAGCCAGCAGTTAAGAGTTAAATGTACTCTTGTGAAGATGTCTTTTCCTGTATGGTATAAACATATAAAAGCCAAAACTTCTTGGTCCAACTCTGTGTAGCCCCAGAACATCTGTTTCTTGTGAGTCTCAATTCAACAGTAGAATATAAGTCACACAGAGATCTTACTCTGACTCTCTTCAACTGTACAAACCCGGGAAATAAGCTGTTTTAAAAATGCTACACATTTGTAAGAAGTCAAACTTTGTCAGGTTTGAGGTCAAGAGGAGAGAAAAAAGACTTTTTGAAAGTTTGTATGTGAACTGAAGGTCAGTAGTTGATTGACTTCACTGTTATGTAGATATCTGTGAATAATAATAATTAAAAAAAAACTATCACAAGAAAAACAACTGATGAACTTTATTAAGTGTTAATCATTTCACTAAACAATCAATTTCAACTTCACTTTATAAAATCCACAGGCTCACATGTGTGGCATCAATAGTTCAGGGTTCTAGAAACATCTGTGCATGTGATCAATGCACAGAGCATGTGGGGGCATGGCCTCAACATCCCTGCACCAAGCAGTGTTCTGTGCATGTGATCAAGGATTATTATAGATATTCTCCAGGTTACTTGCATGAAATCTGGTTGTTTTAGTCAAGACTGTACTAAAATATTTTTTCCCAACTATATTTAAAATCTCTGTTTGGGGCCAAGCTTCAGTTTAGTAAATTCCAGGTTTATTCCCATTTATTCCCGTTCATTTACTGATAATTTACATAAATTCCCATTAATTCCTATGGAAAGCTTCCAACTTTGAGGATTCCTGGAATTTTGCAACCCTGGTTCAGCCCATTTTTAGCTGTCCATACAGACAAAACCCATACCATGCTGAAAATGCAGACCAGAGCAAATTGTTCATTTAAATTTGAATTATCAAACAATAACATTAGAAAATCAGTGTTGCTGAAGTTTAAATTGTAGATTCAAAATTCTATTATTTTGAATTTCATAGCTTTTCAAGTCCATACTGACAATATAGAGCATCCAATGCCCATACTACTTGTTCAACTGATGGTCATGGGCTGGTGCTTATCAGCTGCTATTGGGTGAGAGGCAGTGTACACCCAAGACTGGTAACTAGCCAATCACAGGGCTGACACATAAAGAGAACAAAAAATCACACTCGCAAATAGGGGAAATATAGAGTAATCTTCCTGACAAGCTTTTCAGGACCCATGCATGAAAGGGAAGAACGAGCAAACTCCCCACAGAAAGGCCCAGGCCAAAATCTGAGCTTCCTTGTTAGGCAATGGTGTGAATTTGCGCAAAACAGCTCAGCCCCTGTGTAAAGCAATTCTTACTTATTTCTTGATTTGGCAATCAAAGTAATGGAGAAATGTTATTTATTTTCAAATTAGCTGGACACAACCTAAGGAAGACAGCTTAATTGTGCTTATTCTGTAAAATACTGTTTGCAACTTATAAATGTAAAAAACATGCAGGAAAGTACCGTATTAACAAAAATACTCAATGATGTCCGCAGATCAAAACTAATTTGACACACTACATGGACCACTCAATATTTCTAACTAGTCCATCTGAGAAAAAGTCCCTAGAAAGTATTTGGGAATGGGCAGAATCTTTCAGATAGCATATCTGGCAGGTGATCGGATGATTGTTTTGTCATTCACATTCATTACAGGCCAATCAAATAATGTTGTAGGCAGACACTACTGCTGCGGTGTAAAGGACAAAATGTATGCCACGACGTAGAAAAACTCTCACCATAACATGACAGAAAAGGAGCAAAAATAGTTTGTAGTTTATGGTGTTGTTATTGTTTTTCATTAAAAAAAGGAAAGTGGTCCAGACCTGATAAAACTGCTACTGAAGCTGTTAGCATCTATGCTAATCTCTGTATGAGCAGTCACTTCCTACTGTCGTCTTTCTCACAGCTCTCACCTCTTCCTGCTCAAAAGGACGCTGATTGGGTCGTCCCGCTTTTGGCCACTCACAGCCATTGTAGATTAAAGCTTGGAAATATGGATTTGCATGATTACAAACATTGAATCAGGCAGGTCCATCTGCATTGCAAGGTAAGACTAAAACAGTCTTTACACTTTAGGAGTTCCAGTTTAGCATCTTTCTATGTGTAGGTGACAAATTCAGTCTTTCAAAATAAAATATGGATATTCTGGTTGATAATATAGCATGGCCTTAACTTTGGGGAAAAGAACTTGCTTGAAGATTAAATAAAAATTGTTTGAGAAAATGTTAAATAATGGGAAACATGTAACCTCTGATCTGTTCATGGAGCTCTTTGAAGGTTTTATCCAGTAAAATAAAAATCAAACTTGTAATTTTTTTTCCATCATTGTGAAAGCAGGGAGATTCAGTAGCATTCAACTGGTGCCCTTCTACAGTAGCTCGCAATTTGCCTAGAGTGACAAAATATCATGCATTAAATGTGATTAAACACATTGAATATAAAATATGTAAATTTCAAACCTTAATCTTATTGCTATTAATATTTGAAAGCTGACAGCCCTGGTCTTTATGTGGAATCTGTAGATAGAGATTAAAGGGTTATAAATGTAAAAAGAGAATTCCAATTACTGGAAAGGAAAAAACACATTCTGTACAATATGACTGTTAATTAAATGAAAAAAAGCTGCTTTCTCTGTAGTGTTTGGAGAATATAAACCAAGGACCTTGCCCATTATGAATGTCTTTTCCCATCATACAGGTTAAAATCTATCAGATACACGTGAACTTGTTACCAGAGACTGGTGTGTAGACTAACCATTGATGTGTGTTGTGGGGGGATGGGGCCACAAGGGACGGAGTCAGGGTATGTGTCCAGGTCTTATTGATGAGGCCACCTGCAGATGGAGGACACTGTTCTTGTAGCGTGACAGAGGTTTCAGGCTGGATCGACTGCAACCGCCAGCCAGAGGGAGACTGTCTCAAACTGTTTGTGTCCAGGGTGGGAGGTGGTCACACACAATCTGTACTGCATGTAAGACCCTGAAGGCATGAGATTCCGACTTCTTAGGGTGTAAACGTGTCCTTGTGCAGTGGATGTGATGCAGCTTCAATTATAATTATTTTTTTTATACCAGGGTGCAAAACTAGGTTGATTAATGCTTGATATAAAGAAAGAACAGTGCTGCTAATGAAGCCTCCTGCACAGGTTTCATACTTTACTTTGAAGTTCATCCACTCATATTAGACTGATTTAAAATATATTGTACAATACATCATCTGACCATGTTCTCCCATAATTACATTACCCACAGTGATTGTGTTCACTCTGCCTTATTTACTATGTTGTATCGAGTGAGGGTACTCGAGCACACACAGCACTGAAACGACATCCAGATAACTTCTATTTCACCTGATCTCATCTCTGAGAGTAGAGACGATTACTGTGCAATCACAGCAGTCACGTTCCCACGCTCACTGAGATACAGAGCGCTGATCACTGTGGGTACAAGGCCTCTGGAGGAGATGGCTTTGCAAAATTTATGTTTCTGAAATGCAGGAGACTACAAGGCCTTTATTCAACCTGCTTTATCAACAATGTCTGCAATGCAATCTAATATACAAAAAAGAGGCATAAGTCCATTCGCTTTGGCGGATGTTTTTATTCAGGTTTAAAACCTGCTAAAACAGATTATATATAAATCTCAGTGGTAGTGGACCCATGCTTTAAGTCCACTCTTGATTTTGTAAACTTGTTACAGGAAACACCCTGTTTTCTCTGCACCTAATGATGGATATTTAATGTTTCCTCTTGATGCTGCCAGGTGTAAAAATGAGAATCTGACTAAATATTGTTTTATTTTTCTGTTTAATGAGGGATGGGCAACCACACAGCCACCACTAACCTATTGTGTTTTATTATGTGCATTGATATTTAGACATTTGTAACATGTACTACTAATTATGGAGGAGAGAGAAATAAAGCCTGTGACAGACATTAAAACTTTCACTTCTGCATAATACCATTGAGCCTCTGACATGCATTGCAGGGTCTGGTACTACAACCAGCGTCTGATGGATTTACCAAACAGTCTGTCCGTTTATCTTAGAAAGAAGAGGGATCCAAACTGTTCTTATGTGGTTAGGATGG
This sequence comes from Cetoscarus ocellatus, assembly GCA_037902135.1. Lineage (NCBI taxonomy): Eukaryota > Metazoa > Chordata > Actinopteri > Labriformes > Labridae > Cetoscarus > Cetoscarus ocellatus. The sequence continues at coordinate 1,064,958 of JBAMNC010000802.1, read as the reverse complement.
ATCATGGCACCTTGTGCAAAAGCATACTGCTTTCTGTAGTACAAAAGCTTTATAATAATGTTCATCTCTGTCCTGGCTCCGTTGTTATAAATGGCTGCTTGATCTACATGAGGGCTTGTACTTCTAGTGCTGTGCTGGAGAGGAGACGGTGGTGGTACATAAGAAGTCTATATTTACCTAGAATCCCAAAGGAGGTTATGTTTTTGCAGGCATTGGTCTATTTTTCCATTGTCTTTTGCAAGATGACTAAAAAAGTCATGAACTGATTGAAATTTCCAGGAAATGTTTGCCATGGCACAAAGAAGTGATGAGATTTTGGTGGCTATCTAAATCCAGATACAGATCCAGGAATTTCTTTAAGGGATTTGTTAACACTTCAAAATAGGGCTGTTTGCCACATTTTCTCTAATAGCTCCAAAATTCTCAACAGATTTTGATGACAATTTCAGGGAATGCTGGTCATAGCACAAGAGAACAGTGATTACATTTTGGTGGCTAACCGAATCTGGATGTGAATCCAGAAATATTTCAAGCATTTTTAAACAGTACAAGATAGGGGAATTTTCCACATTTCTGCTTAATAACTCAACAGATTTTAATGACATTTTCAGAAAATGTTGGTCATGACACAAGGAAGAAGTAATTTGATTATGGTGGCCACATGAATCTGGATGTGAATCCAGGATTTTTTTCAACAATTTGTTAACATAGCACTTATCTTTTTTATATATGTATTTAGTTGGAATCTAATCTTTATCGTGTTTCATTTGGACAGTATTTACCTTCTGCTATTATTTAGTATTTTTGTCTTGCTGCTGTTTAAATCTTATTTTTTTACCTGGCATTAGTTGTGGACAACAGAGTAGATATTTCATTGTGCAGGGAAACATGTTTCTTAATGTGCAAATGACAATAAACACTTTGAATTTTGAATCTTTGAAGACAGAGCAGTTTTCTACAACCTTGCAGTGCAGATGGACCTGCCTGATTCAATGTTTGTAATCAGACAGATCTACCTTGTCAAGCTAAAATCTACAAATGTGAGTGGCCCAAAGCAGGACAGCCCAATCAGAGTCTCTTGGAACAAGAAGAAGTGGGAGCTATGTGCGAGACACGTGCAGAAAGTGACTGCTCATACAGTGATTCGCTTAAATGCTAACAGCTTCAGTAGAAGTTTTATCAGGTCCACAATTTGGACCACAATTCATTATTAATTGATAAACAAATAACAACACTACACACTTCTGACATGATTTGCAGGGTTTGTTGTATGAAGTGGCTTAAGTTCTGTCCTTTACACTGCAGCACTGCAGCCTGCCTATGACATTATATGGTTAGCCCATAATGTATTGAAATGATGGAACAATCATCCAGTCACCTGCCAGATATGCTATTTGAAAGATTCTGCCCATTCCCAAATACTTTCTATGAACTATTTTTCAGATGGACTATTTCGATATATTGAACAGTACATGTGGAGTGTTGGTTTAACAGGTGTTATTTTCTCTGCTGAAAGCCCCCCTTCTATCAGATCATGTTTGATACAACTACTTCATGATTTCTTTAGTATTCAGCATGAACTTGACTGCTTTGGACTGAAAAGATGTGGGCAGCGTGACACAAGGTTTGATGGTCTGTACTTCACAACTACTAGGCTGACAGCCATACTTTTAGCTGTCTACTAACACCATGTGGCAAAAAAGATGTTACCACAAAGAACTATGCTACAGAAGACTATCAGTGACAGGGTGGAGGAATTTATTATGATGCACTTTATGGAAAAAAATCAAAATTTCCAGAGTCAAACACAATATAAAGGCCAACTTGATATTGCATCTCATTAATATTCTTGATACTTTCCGCAGGCTTTTTCCCAAAGTTGTGTTTGGGCTTCATTCTTGACATTAAGACTTAAACAATGGGGTTTTAACTTTTTTCTCAAAGTGATTCATAAAGAAAGCACCAGCCCCCGACCCCCTTATTATTTTTTTTGCGTATATAACCCCAAAACTGCAGAGAAGAAGAAACTGCATGTTGTGGATTTTGCAAAAGCCAATCAACCCCCCTCAAAGAAATGGCTGTTCAGACCCATTTTCACGCCGTAAGAACCCTACTGACTAAATGAATGACTGCCCCTAATACTCTGGATTTTCCTTTTCTTTCCGAGAAATCCTCTATGGAACTAGAAGTACTTTGAGAGGACAAACCTCCACCAAGGCATTTCCAACATTGTCAGGCGAGCCCATGTCAAAAACTCTTTGGCAGAGGTACTAAGAAAGCTCAAATTCTGACATACTTTGATTTATTTGAGGACATGCCCTGAAGAAAACCTTGTGCAAACCTTCAGTTAAAAACAAAGTAACTGTTTTAATCTTCTCTGTCTGAAGTTGTGAGAGTTCTGATTCCAGCTACTTTTCCTGTACCTCTCTTGATCTCAGTCTAATTTTAGGGCTCTCCCTACTGTGTGAGACCCCTCCCGTTTCCCACTGAACAACTCCACAATCTGCTGCGTCTAAATAAAAAAGAACTGCAAACTGCCAACGTGTCAAGCAGACTGCAAGGTGGTATTTAGCCAGACAAGGACTTCCGCCCACCTTCTGTTATTTCCCATTGAATCAGTATTATTGCAGTGTCACCGCAGGTCAGGCCGGCAATGTCCACGCGTATGCCAACAGCTAAAGCCCTGGGCTCCGTGCCATTGTGGGAATGTCAACCTACAGTGCAGCAAGTGCTCAAGGATAAGGATCTCTCTCTCAGAGGTCACATTTGGAGGTCAATTTCATATGAGTATAAGTCCCCCTTGCCCTGTTCTGCCCGCTGAGGCAATGCTGTTATCTGTGTCTGCAGATTCAGCCCGAGGGGTTGAAAGCGTACGCCAGGGATGTTGTCTTCTCCTGTGGTTCAGCCCATGGTGTGTGTGGGTTGGTTATCTGATGACACCTTATAATCCTTCAAGTATCCCTACATGGTGTCTTGTACAATGCTTAACTTTGAGGTTTTACACTGGATTACACTAAGATATAGGGTCTCTAACCTTTCAGCCCTTAATCTCCACTGTGTGAGCTTTGAGGGGACATTTCTCTCTTTTGATGACAAACTTTTTCAAAACACTTAATGCACATTTTTGGAAAGCTCTTTGTGATTCGTGATGCATCAGCTAACAGCTCCAAAACCTCTCAACCTTTTAAGTGTTTTTATCTGGAGTGTGACTTCTAATTGTGATGATAATAGAATCAGCTCCCTTATCAGTTATTCCTTTTGAGAGGTACTTCATAAAAAAAGAAAAAACAACGATTTAGACTCCGGTTGGAACATTTTGTTCTTTAGTAAGCGGCCATTTCTTACAAAGAGTCTTGTCTCCTCTCCTCTGTTTGTTGCAGGGATCTATATTGAGTGCAGGGAAGGAAAAAGAAAGGCTGAACGCTGGTGGTTTCAGCCGATTCCCAAGGCAGCCAGTGTTGTAGGTTGACTGCTCCTGAGTTCCTCTGGAGGTGTGTGTGTTTGTGTGTTTTAAAAAAGCAACAGAAAACATTCTGCTGCTGTGAAAAATCGCTTCAAAGGGGCATTTCAGCAGTGTTGACTGCAGTAAGATACGTCTTAAAGAAAACACTTTCTTTCTGTGATGGATCTTGGTGGAGGTGCATCCAAAGAAGACAGAAGAGGCAATATGTATGAAAATGAGCAGAGCAATGTTCCAACAGCCTCAATACCAACACAGAGGATGTTGTACAATTCTAGCCCCTGAAAATTATTGCTCTGGGATGCATCGCTCGTCCTAGCTCCAAGCAAGCATCCTCCTAGAATCATAGAACAACAGAAATACCGATACAAAAATACAGATGTGCATGGTTTCATGTTTGGGGGAAGAAGCAACAGCACGCATGATTGGTCGTATGTAAGAAAAACATACACACACATGCTATTGCCCGTGAGCTGCCATACACTGACAGACTACATGTCAAATCCATGAGCAGAGAGGAATCATGCTTCTATTAATATGTGCAGAACATTTCAGCTGATTTTACAAAGAAACAACAGAAGAAAATTCAATTAAATGTTTGTTTACATCCATACAAATCTGTCAAGATTATCATAAATTAAGTGTTGCCACTAAAACCATTGGGGAATAAACAGGGAAGGAGATGCTGCCAAAAACAACAACTGTAGAAACCAGTTGTTGTTTTTTACAGATTTAAGTATGGCCTGTTTGTTTCATGTATCTACTTAACCCTCCCAACTCTGTGAGATCGCCGGTGCCCCTGAATTGTAACGTCCACATTGGTTACTGATATCTCTGGAAGCATACAATGGATCTTTCTGGGGACCACTGTGTTTGGAAGCTCACTCCTTTCAGGGGTTGTTCACAGGGAGACACATTCAGAAGTATCTAAACAAGTTTTTAATCATAAAGGTGTTTCGTCCACGTTGATATGGCATTTTAGGTGCCTGTAAACGCGCAAAAAACAGATATTTTTAGAAATGAGGATCTCATAGCCTTGCCTCTCCCTTAAACCTCATGTGTGAACCCTGACAACAACAGAAACAAGAGTAGAATACAGTGTGAAACTACGGAGCTTGACATGGCTTTAGCTGCAAAATCTACTGCTCCTCCACTACCAACATGAGCAACAAGAGGACATGGAGAACAGCATAAGCCCGTGTTTGTTAACGTATTTCATGATGTATGCGTATGCTCCACGTCTTCTTCTCTGGTTTTGGTGTATGTCTGCATGAGCAAAACAGTGCCACTTACAGGTCAGGAATATAAACTACAGCGTTTTCTGTGTTTTCATGTGGATGGACATGTCTTTAAAGAGGAAAACATCTCCGTCTCCATGTGGACTGGACCTAATTCTTTAGAGGGCTCAAGATTAAATACATCCTGTTCAGAATGTTTTTATTTCGCTATATGGAGCAGGTTTTTTTTTTGTTTTTTTTCCAAATTTTGTATTTGTGGCTCCACAGTGATACATTTGTCTTTAGTGATTATTTTATCACATTTTCCTATGAAAATTATAGCAGTGTTGTTACTAGACCTCCATTTTGACCCTTATTGCAAGTGACAACTTCCTGCCAGTCTGTTGACCAATTACATGAGCCCAGTTACAACTTCTTTTGTTTTCTTGGCAGTCATGTCCAATCAGGAGAGCTCAAGAGCCAACAGTAGACAATATAGTTATCTTTCAATCCCTAAAAGAAATTAATTGAAAATTTTGTATGAGCAGTCTGATTTGGTCCTTTGTAACATTTGAAAAAAACACCTGGAGATAAAAGTGTAAATACATAAACAGTTTATGTTTTGATTTTTTTTTTTTTTTTTTGCATGCTTTTATTTTTTTTCTCTTTATAACTAAGGTTTGTGTGAACCATATTCAGATATGAAAAGGCTTGATAATCATAGATTTGTGTGTGATTTGTGTGAAATTCTTTGAAATTTAAATTATGTCTGAGATTTTAGTTTATCTCTACTGTCATACAATTTTGATATATTAAGCTGACAATATGACAGCAATAAATATTCTGATAAGTCCAAGTTGTCCTGAAAAAGAAGATGTCTTAATTTAACTTTGCTTGAAAGGGTTTAGGTCCTACGTTCATAATTACAAAAAAATCCAGAAAGACTAAAAACAGCAGAAATGGCCTGTGTTGTGTTAACGAAAAGGTTTAGGAATGTAAAGTGCATTACTCTCACGAAATGTCATTAAACTAATATGTAAGAGTCGGGAGAAAGGAGGTAAGAGCTTGATAGAAAGCTTAGTTTGGAAGTTCCTTTAAAGTTTTCTCTCCAGCAACCAGCAACATCCCCAGTCCAGCTTCTCCACTCCTGCTGTGTACAGCCACGCTCTGCTTTCGCCTCAATTTGCCAGTCATCCTTGAGGCCAACCAAAAGTCCTTCACCATGGCCATCCAAAAATTTTCCCACATCAAGGTTTTTGCTTCCAAACTTTAGCTGCCTCTGGAGTTCAAGTCATAAGTAAAAGGCCTTCTTCTTAGCCTGACGAACACGCAAAACCCTGAGGCTGAGGCAGGTTATAGGCTGATGCACTGGTTCAATAGACAGTCAGCTCAGTCAGCATTGCTTTGCCTCAGTTGTGCTTAACTTATTTTACTTCATGTATAGTGTGAGCTAAAGCCCTGTGTGGAACAGCTCTTTTGTCCCTCTCCCACTGGATTTCTGATATTTAACAGAACAGAAATACTATGAAAAATCATTGCTCAAAGGAGTTATAGCTTATTACTCCAGCTGCCCAAATGTCTGTTGTTATAGCACATCCAAGGTTTTGATACTGGGTTTATCTCTGCCGAAATTGACACCTGGGGCTCTAATTTCCTGGCGCAACTCAGGGTGGCGCAGCCTGGCGCACCCCGCGCAGTGGTAGTTTCATCCGGTGCACCCCCGTGTGCGGCCAATTTGGCAATTTGGTAGACCGGCTGCGCCGAGATGGGTGTGACGGCGCACCAGGGGGAGGTGTCGACAGATTCAGCTTGGCGCAGTGACAATTTCGTGCCAAAAAAACTGCGCGGAAGGGTGCGCTGAAAGCTCGCCAGCTCCAACCTGGTCGCACCCAGGGCAGTGGTAATTTGGCTGACAGGCGCACAGTGCGCACACGTCACCGAAACCTCACAGGCAGGTATCCACAGTGTCAGGCACATTCCAATGCAATAAACAATCAAAGCAACCACTATTTCATGTAACCGTCTGAACCAGCATATACATTTGTATCTATATTAATTGTCCCGTCACATCTGATGTCAGATCAGAGACGTTTGTCATAACTAACAAGTTCACGTCTCTCAAGCCAACCACAAACAGCCACATCATCCGATACAGAGTATCCGGCTTCTCTCATCTCATGAAATTCAAAAGAAAAGAAAAAAGAGAGAGATGCTCGCTGAATAAATGTAAGTCACTCAGTGTTTTTATAAGGATTTACCTGTGATTGCCCATATTTCCCTCTTTTTATCTTTATTCGTAACGTGATCTAAAAAGATGGAGTACATTATTGCAAGGAGGATGAGGAGGAGATATATTTTCACCAAAGGTTCTGCTATTTGGCGATGACAGACCAGGAATGCAAGTGGATCACAAGCATGATGAATGGATTAGCCTGCTTCTGTGTTTAAATGTAATTATCACTTAATTTTGTACTCCTATTATGACACAGGAACAGATTACATCTGTCCCGGGAGGTGGTCCACACGGTGACGCGCATCGTGTCCTCCAATGCGCGGCCCGATCGCCCCTGCGCTCTCCCAGCTGCTGCAAAAGTGACAGTGGCTCTGACCTTCTTCTCCACCGAGGTGAAATTGTGCCTCGCCCGCGGCGCATTTAAAGGCGAGGAGAGGCGTTCATTTGATTGGTGAAGATCACACTCGGCTGTGTTAAACCCTACTCTCCTCCCTCTCTGCCATTTGCGCCGGTGGGAGGGACGGAGGCGTAGGTGTGCCTCCCTGCGCAAGACTGCGCCGTGAACGAAACTTGCAAAATGCCCTGGACACACCCCGTTGGTGCGGCGCAGGCGCGGCGCAAGGCAGGTGCGCCGCGCCTGCACCTGGTCTACGAAATGCTGCTCTTTTCCTTCCACGTGCCTGGATATGGTGGTCAGGTGAGGGAGAACTTCTTTGGTATCTAATATGCCATATAAAGGGCCGACATAACAAAGTGCTGAATCACCTCTACAAAGCCTTTTCTGGTGACCACGGCAGTAGAGTGTGACACATATCTTGTTCAGCATGCAGGGAGCAAAACACTGTGCCTGTTGTATATCAGAACATCAACACATTTGTTGCAGCTGTCAAAGTCCATTTCTCTTCCATCATTGCCAGTTACAATGGAGAAATTATTTCAGATATTAAAATTGCTGTGCTTTGTTTTTGTGCTGTGAAATCCAGTTTTGTCCTCTTTTCCAGGTCATTTGCCAACTCCATGTTGTGGGTGCTAGCAACATTCAGGACAGGCAGAGATTATATCAACCTCATTCACCTGCCTGAAGCAATTTATAAGTCCCATGTCCTGTGTTTGACCATTTGCATCACATTTTGGTGTCTATTAAGCAAGGGTTTGATTTAAGTTGAATGAAAAAATCATCACTGTAGAGGATCCCATTCGGCTCTTTTTCGCTCCTCTTTGAAATGCTAAGATCTGAGGTGGTAGGGAGGTTGGGGTAGGCTTTGATATTGAGCTCCACGCTGATTGGCTGCCCAAACGATGTCTGAAGGGAGAAGAGGGGTGAGAAGCTGCATAGCTATTACATAACAAATCCCAGGAAGTGAAAAACAGAGAGTTTTAAGGACCATTTCCTTCAGCGCATCTCTCCTTGAACTTAGAGTTTAGTAGAAGGTGTCATGTTCTTCAGCTCCTACCCTTTCCTAACAACATTAAAAGTTAAGAAAATTGATTTTGCAGGACATGGGACCGACCTTTAAGACTGCCCGTTTCTGAGAGATTTCCATGAGGTCTTGCTGGACCCTGCTCCCAATCCAGCCATGCCATGTGAACCAGTACAGAAAAGGGCAATTCAGACTCAAACTGTTTTTAGCCTGTCCATAAGGACTTGGACTGGGGACCAGAGGGTGGCTGGTTCAAGTCCCAATTAAAACATACTTGGAAGTTGGATTAGTACCTGGGGAGATGCAGGCTGACTTCCTAGGACACTGTTCCCGGTTAAAGTAGTGTAACGCAGAAAGGGGTTGGCATCCCTTACCTCGGGATCCTCAGGGCACAGAGTTTGCACCCTTGTGCCCTCAAACTTAACATAAACACCTACATATGAAGCAAGGTTAATGTTGCTGGTGGTGCAGACAAGTCATCAGGAATGATAAATGGCAGGACGTCGACCCAGCATGTGCTCCCAAGCCTGACCTGACCTGACCTTTTTACATTCTGCAGTATAAACTGGCAGCTAAACATGAGACCTCGTGAGGGTCCATTGGTTTTTACTGTCAGCTCCAAGGTGACACTCTTTGAACTGTAGTTTTTTTGTTTGCTCCTCTAAAGTGACCTTATTTTTCTTCAGCTGCTTAAAGGTCAATTTACTTGCCTTTCATTTTCTAAATATGTAATAAGGCAAAACATTACAAAGGTTAAAAAAGCCTTTTTCACCCAAATCCCGATCTTTAAGCCTTTAACTGACATGAGGAGCTGACATTTCAACTGCAAGTTAGGAGACTATTCCTCTCCTGAGTCTATTGTCATTGTTTTCTTTTTTTTTTTTTTTTTTTTTTTTTTTTGTCCTTTGGTGTCATCACGTAATTTAATCACATTATGTGCCAACACCAAATAACAGTGTCCAGAGGTCAGGGTCATTTCACACATTTTTTTCTTGGATTATATTGTCCTAGGAAGGGGTGGGTTAAACTAACAGTCGACTGGTGGCAGGGAAGCACAAAAAGCTATCAGCCTTTGTCATCTTATAATGTATCACTTCTTCCTGTCCTTCTCTGTCTCCTCTCCCTGAGCACTACCCTCCCTACCGTTTCCAATCTCTCTCTCTCTCTCTCTCTCTCTCTTTCCCTCTCTCTTTCACTTCCTCTCCATTCTCTGCCAACCAGGATGCTGACAATAGCTTCAATAAAGATGAACTGAAGTTGGCCTTGGCTGGATTCTGCTCCCCAAGACACACAATGGAAGAACCTGGTGCTGTAATTATTTCTCTGAATTCCAGGACAGTGTGCAGCAAACTCATTTTTCCTGTTTTCTTCCTCTCCCTTCCTCTGGCTCTCACTCTTCTTCTCTGGTTATTTCTCTCCTTCTGTCTCCGTCTTATTCTCGTCTCCCAACCGTCTGAGCCCCTCTTTATATCTCCTCCCTCTTTCTGTTCAAGCTACTCCAGTCCATTATTGTTGTTTGCTAAAGTAGAACTACAATTTCACAGCTGAGGAGCCAGATCAGGTCTAGAGTAGTGATTAATAATCTGACGGTGAATAATGATTTCATCCTCCATATTCAGCTGTAGGTAATTATTCGCTGCGTAATCGTGGAATAGATTTGCTCATGAAAAACAGACTTATTCAAATGTGAGATCGAAAACTGGCGTGCCTTGGGTGTGCCGAGGCATCCGTGAATCTAAATTTACATGGGCAGGCTCCAAACATAGGTGCAGGAATAAGATTAGAACATTAGTGCGGGCGTCATTTGGAGCCTCTGTGGTCCCAAAGTCGTCCTCTGTTCCTGTTTTCTTCTGCTGCAGGAAGGTACGCTGCCTGCCTGCCTATCCCGCTCATCAGAAATGTGATGAATGTGTCAAAAGAAGCGATGCGAGGCATTTCATTCTCTCCGTCCTTGTACCTCTTCTTGTCTATAATGATAATGGATTGCATTTATTTTCTCGATGGAAGTCGGGGGATCAGAGGGTGGCGAGCGAATGCGACAGACAAAGCGAGAGGGGAGATTGCGAGGAGGGCTGCAGAAATGAGCCTTCATATTTGGTCGAGGATGTTTTGTTTTTGTTTTTGAGTGTTTTTTTTTAATGGGTCTCAGAGCAGCAGAGCGCTGTACCAAGGGTGTGTGAGACAATGAAGACACTGTAGCTCTCTTACAAGGATGCAGACACACAAATAGGAAACAACTGTTTCTATGCAAGGCCACACAAATCCATGAAAAACAATCTGATTCACACTTAACCGAGACTTTGTCTTCATTTACATGTTTGTATTGTTTGAACAGGGGGCACGTGTGATAGCTTGTGTAGGGATGGGATTTAGTAGGATTTTTTTGATCACATTGTTGACTCTGCTCTTCAAATACCTTCTTTTTACATCTTAATATCTTTAGCCTGACAAAGCAGAAGGACTTTTACACATCCATATCAAGTCCACCTGGGGAACAGAAAGTGACTGTATAGGGCAGAACTTTTCAAGATGAATCGGAAGGTGATAGAACATATGTTCTGTGTGTCACATCCACATCCAGGTACGTAGGGGCTTAAACCCCATTCACACTTGCAAAAAAACCTAAATTCTAATCCTAATCCAGACTTTACAAACAACCAAGTTTTTTGCTTTACCCGGGAATTTTCCTCACACCACTCAAGTTTTTTAAAGTCAGAGTGGGTTGATGTCTGAACAGGAGTGAGTAGCCCAGGCAATGTACTGAGGGATAGATAAAAACAACCACTGTAGCAAGAGAAGTTTATTTGACTGTAAGGAGAGTAAAACATACTTCAATGTGCATCTGGACAATGGAAGTGTTGCTTTCACTGCACATCATCAAAGTTCTGTAAATCATCTGCTCTGGGCTTATTGAGCATCCAAAGAACCGTCTCGATCTGCACTTGGATACAGAGCTAAAACACCGCAGCTTTCTTTCTCTGGTGTAATCGTCATGCACATAGTGACACTACTTCATATTCACCTCTGTATGCTCTTTTGTCTATGCGGCTGATAAGCCTTTTACATGTATAATTGAAGTTAGGTTATAAATCGTGATATAAATTGTTCGTCTGCTATCATAGTGGGAATGCTGACTTCCACCTCATAAGTTACAAATCAACCCCCTCCACCACTCCTCCATCCAGCGGGACATACTCTCTACTGAGAGGAGCAAGTATGGACAACTATGTGGGGGAATTACCTGAGCAGACTGCCCAGGTATTATCCTGATAATATCAGGGTTGCAGGTGTGAAAAAGGCTTTACAGTCACTTTCCATTTTTAGTACAAATCATCCACACTTGCAGCTACTGCCCCTTTATCCTTAAAGAGGGATGAGCAGGTTAGAGACATCTATAAAAATGTGTTGAGGAATAATAAGGAAAAAATATGTTACATCAATTCTATAATTTAAAATCATACAGTGAGCTCTGGAGTCATATTATTTTACTTCTACATTAAAATGTTCGACTAGCTGGGACATTACAAGAGAGCGATCTCTAAGTTAGCTTAAGTTTTTTACATTAATAAATGTGTAACATAATAGTTTTATTGATAAAGGAGGACATCTTCTGTCTATATTAAATTTGCAGGCAATTTGCATTTAAGAATGGCTCGCTAACAAATTGCTCACTCACAACTGCGAATCAGCCGTTCAAAAGACTTGACTCATTCGCGAACTTCACTAAACCACCACTGAAGCAGGTCAACAAAGCAAAGCCTCTGCTTAGGGGTAGAAGAAGATAATACGGTGATGTATAAGCTTACATAACATAACGCTGAAAAACCGAGTCACAACAGGCACACAGGACCGTTTAGAGTTGCTGAAGAGTTTATATGATGACTATAGGCAGAGGCAGGCTAAAACATCCCATTGACTTCCAGCCATTTGAGCTGAGCTAGTCAGTGGTGGGTGACCTTTGTCCATCTCTTACTTTTTACTGCAAGCATGAAACGAAAGGATGGTGTCTATCTGCTTGTCATGGACGCGGGAGTGAGGAAAGACACAAAAAACAAAAAAAAAGTTGGACTATCACTTTAAGCACTGAACCAACTAGATTCTGCCACAGCCTTGTCTGGCCAGTTGACCCATGTGGTCACGATTCGACATACAGTCTCTTCTTCCCCACAGTCAACCTTTCTTTGTAGTGTGATCTAAGCAACCCTTCTCCACTCCCCTCACACCCCATCATCTCATCAGTGCCCAGATGCATTACCTCAACTACTCCTGTATCCCTCATCACTACCCCCACCACCAGATCTTTTGGTACTGAGTCGTAGAGAAATAAAAATGTGAAGCTTGAATTCAGAGACTTTAGACACAAACTCTCCATCTCTGTCACTGAGCTGATCAAAAAACTAGAACTTGACGCCAGCTCATGGTCTTATTTTGTGCTTTTGCTTTCTTTCACCTGCTCTGGACGTAGTTGTGAATATATTTGACTCTGCACAGTATGTGCACTGATTGAATTTAATCTTATGAACTATGAATGTGGACAAGCTCATTTTAGGATGTGTGAACTGAAATATGAGCTAGCTTATGTTTTACCTCCCATGGCTCTGCACCTGAGGCCTGTAACCTTATACTCAATATTCAAAGATGCTTTTGAGCATGAGGGCAAAAATCTATACTTTAACTGTAAATATACATCCAAATTAGCACATTAGGGCACATGAAGCACTGAACCACTTTTCAGGAAAAATCATCCACACTTGTGTGGCCCCCTTATCCTTTATCCCCCCTTTATCCTTTAAGGAGGATGTGCAGGCTAGAGACCACTGTGAGGAATAACCAGGTTATCCAACAGAGGGCACTCCCAGCACTACTAGACTGTCAACTGCTCTCTTGACCTCAACAACAGGAAGTACAACTTGAGAAAATGGAGAACGTGAAAAGCCACACAGAGGAAGCACTTTGGGCCTCATACCACCGATAGCAAAAGATTAAGAACCACCACGCTGTGTGTTTATTATGTGCAAAGCAGCTGGACCACTCCTCATCAATGACAAATACCCTAGCCAGTTTGTTGGCCTTACACAGTAAAGTGGCACCTCTTGAAGTGCAACTGGTTCCTCCTCAGCCAGAGCTGTGGACTGAAACATCTTCAGTTATTAGCTTGAAGTTATATGCTTGAAATTGGATAAAGTTTGATTTTTAGGAAAGTGACAGCACAGCCCTACTGCAAATACTGTATCTATATATAAATGGAAATAAACATAGTATCTATCCACTCAAACAAACACATACACATATACCCTTACACACACACAAATAAACCAACTCATAAATCAATGTCTGTAAACTCGGCTAAACATCCTGGGTGTGGGTCCTTGTTATCCCTGTCTAACAAAATATGCTATCAATAATTCATGCTGCTGATGTCTGCACACTTTTTTTAATCTCACAGCCACAGACATTTCACTTTGCTCTGTTTGCATCATTTTGTCCGCACTTCAGACCGCCTCTTTGGAGGAAATGGAGGGGTCCCTGAAAGACCTGGTTGGAGTCCTCCATAGATACTAAATAATAGATTTAATAGATCTAAACCCATGCATTTTGGGTCTTACTGCATTTTAAGATGCTGGATTTACATTTTATACAAGCTGCATTTTTCAGAAGCAATCAGAAGTGTATTTTTGTTTCATTTACAGGTAATGGTGAGTACTTTGGACAAAAGTACCAAAGGACAGGAAAAAAACTGTTCATTGTTCACATTGTTCATTTCCCAGCAGGTATCCTCATTTGATGCCGGGCAGCATTTTGATCTTCCTCAGGCTTCTTTGTAGATAAAAACATTGCCCTGGATGAAATAAAAATACTCACAGGGAGCTTTTTTCTGCATTCAATGATTTCTTTGTCCTGTACCTGTATGCATATCATCAGTTTAGCTAGATGACCTAAGTTCTATCAACCTTAAAATCATTATAGTTGTTAATGTTGATATAAGAACAATCTCTCTTTCCATGGCCGTTATTGATTTCACCTCTATAAAAACTACTTTTACAACCATATACATGATTACCCTCCTTAAAAAGAAGATGCCACATCTCAAGGGGCTTTACTCTAATAAAATAATATTCTGTAGAGACAAACATGAATACGTCACTACCTCCAATTCTTACATTAGACCCTTTGTCTCCACCCACCTCCCTTCCTTCACCCACACCCCAACACAGCTTCGGTGGATGGCTGTTTAGTAAAAGACTGACTCCACTCCAACACTTCCAACTGCTACACAGGTTTTTTTTTTCTTGCCACTGTGACTGTAAGTCTCTTACAGATGCACTGCACTGTAGGTTGACCCAGGGCTGTGCTAATGGTGGGCTCATGTTTGGTTTGGATGGATGTGTATATGTGTATTTTTATACATGTATGTATATAAATGCATATATGTGAATCTGTAAAATAAAAAGTATGGCTTCAGCCTGTCCTGTTGTAAAGTGTCTTGAGGTGCCATTTGAGATGAACTGGTGCTATACAAATAAAGATTAGATTGATTGATTGATTGATGCATAGTTAGTGCATGTGCTTCACAGAAAGACGGTTGCTGGTTTGATCCCTGTGTCCGTCAGGGCCTTTCTGTGTGGAGTTTGCATTTTCTCCCCATGCATGCGTGGGTTCTTTCCAGGCACTCTGGCTTCCTCCCACGGACCAAAAACATGCACGTTAGACTGATTGGTGACTCCAAATTGCCCTTAGGTCTGCATCTCCTTGTGGTCCTTGATTGGCTGGTGACTGGTTCAGGATGTACGCCGCCTATTGCCTAATGTCAGCTGTGATAGGCTCCCTCAACTCCCTGTTTATCATCCATCTGGTTGCCTCTTGCAGGACTGTAACCTCATTGTTTTTCAAGGCATGGCACTAAGAGGAAGGCATTGATAAAGAAAACATTAATGCAAATGACATCAATGCCTGAACTAGTTGGAGATGCTTCTCAACTGAATGCTTCTCTTGATTTCCATTCCTATGTGTGTCTATATTTGCACAGCTTTGGTTGTTTTGGATGCTGCTGAGGATGCTAATACACCATACAGCTGATCTAAACAAAGGTCACAATGCAGTTAATCCTGGTTTTCATGGCTGTGATAAGTGGGCGTGCTTTGTACAGTGTATGAGTGTGTAGGTTGGTGTGTTTGCACAGGTTTGGTTATTTTGGGTGTTGTCGACAGGAATCCTTTTTTTCTTTTTTTTTTGTAAAAGTACAAGTTTTCTCTATGTGGTTGCCAGGCAACCAAAAGCCTTGGGTTGGTCCACGAGAGGACGGTAGGTGCACATGGGTCCAGATGTAAACACACACAGACACACTAACACACACATATAGACACACACACCTGCATATCTCTGTGGTAAACATTGAGCTCTGGCGGTGTATAAACACGAGCTATCGCCCCCCCGCCGCTGTGTCCACTGTGGGGTTTGTTCTCACAGATCACATGCCAGATCACAAAGTGTGTGTGTGTGCGGGCATCAGGGGGATTTATAAAGTGGCATTGTTTAGACTGTTATGATAGTTGTGCTTGCCAAGGAATCAACAATCCCCTCCTGTTCACACAAACACAACTACACACCAATACAGTTACACACAAGCATGTAGATACACACTTCATACATGCACGTAAACACAGACACACATCAATGACAGGAAGATGCTCATCCTCATTCAGGCATGGGAGACGGGCGTCAGGTTGAATTTTTTTCCCTCCATATTTTGCACTGGTGACAGGTGGGGTAATGGGCCATTAGATTAACACCAAACAGAGGCGGTGCTTTGGTTTGTAATGTAATGCTTTGTTGATGGAAACCAGACGCTTCTCTCCTCCTGAAGTCGGCTTTTCTGCAGTGTATGCCCGCGCACGCTTCACTCAAAATAAGGCCAATGATGATAGAATGAGGCAATCTCTGCTCTTTAGCGCTTATGTGTGTGTCAGAAAGGGAGAGGCACAAACACAGGCGGAGGAATCCAGAAAGTGTGTGCATGTGGGGGTGTGCGCATATGTGTGTGTGCTCATTAAAACTGGGAGAGGAGCGAGGAGAGATGTTTGGAGGGAGAGAGAGAGCGAGTCCTCTGTGCCCATCAGCGAGGATTTACTGAGGAGGAAGTAAAGGGTCTCTCATCTCTGCTTAGACATCCCCCTCTCAGCCCTCTCCACTTCCTCACCGCCGCCCATTAATTGCCATTGTTCAATACTGTAAATTCCCTTTGTCAGCACACGCCCTGTGAAGAGGCAGAGTTAAAATTCTGACCGATTTCAAAGAGAAATTTTTTTTTCTCAGTATTCCAACTGTAGACGGAAACAGCAAAAAAAACACACAAAAAAACCTCAACCGCCTTCAGCTGCAGCGCCTTTCAAGTTGAAACAGATGGTGAGAGTGCGGCAGTGCTCCCGCAACAGGTCAGACTGTATCACTACAAAGCTAAGCTAAGTGAGGATGACTTTGAAACAGCATGGTGCAAGAAGATAAACAACCCCACGACTGAAAATGAGGGGAATTTTTTAAAAAAGAAAGCACAAAGGATTTTTTACCTCCTGCTGTCATGAAACGAAATCAGGAATGTATTTTAAGGACGCTAGGCTCTCTCAAACTTCGGATACCCTGGATTTTATTAAAAAAAAGTCTTCTGCAAAAAAAAAGACAGCATAT
Source organism: Cetoscarus ocellatus (assembly GCA_037902135.1). NCBI lineage: Eukaryota > Metazoa > Chordata > Actinopteri > Labriformes > Labridae > Cetoscarus > Cetoscarus ocellatus. The sequence continues at coordinate 1,047,945 of JBAMNC010000802.1, read as the reverse complement.
TAAAGTTTATTATAACACGTACATTTTAAGACATTGTGCAACTGTGGAGCTTGTAAATGTTCAATATTAAGTTCCCCTTCTAAAATGTGTTTTTCTTATTGCTGTTTCTTCTGAATGTTTGCCCTTCATGTCGCAGAATGATTTATGTGCTCAGTTTGACACATGAAGGCTGTTTTCACATTGATCAGCAGCTGAAGAGGGGAGAGTTTCTCTTGCGCATTTTAAATTTCTCGTCTTTTGTAGAGTGGATACAAATTTTGGAGGCTATCTCACAAAAACGCCAATTTTACCGTACTAGCTAAATTTGTAAATAGAGGCCTTCTGTCACACAGTTGCAATGACAATCAAATTTTTACAAAATCATTCATGGAATAAATTAGATTGAGTTAATAGTTAAGGCAATATACTCACTGGCCACAAGGTGCACCTGTTAAACTGCTTGTGAGTGTAAATAGTTAATTGGTGGATCACATGGCAGCAACTCAATGCATTCAGGCATGTTACCATGGTCAAGATGACCCACTGGTGTTCAAATACAGCATCAGACAGAGGACGAGAGGTGGTTTTAGTAACTTAAATATCTTGTCTTTACAGTCTGTTTAGTTGAATATAGATTGAAAAGGATTTGCAAGTTCTTGTAATCTGTTTTATTTAGCTTTTACACAATGCCCCAACTTCATTGGAATTGGAGTTCGTGAAAGAGGATCTTAGGAAAAGTGACAAAATCATCTTGTATGTATTTGTATTGTATTTTTCACTATGGTGGGCTGTGCAGCTGATATAACACATTGTAGACGTAAAAATGAGACGGGTCCCTGCTGCAGCCAAAAGACACCTTGGTTAAAACTTTAGGCCTTACGACAACAGCTCAACAGCTGCTGTGACACAATATTTATTATCGCTGACATGTTCTAGGGCCGCTGTCCAGCTCAGCCTGAAAGCACATTGTCAACTTACTGACTAAGGAAAACTGTTTCACTTGTGGCTGGGTGACAGCGCTGTTCTGACATCATCCAGAGGGCTTTCTGAGAGGGATTCACAGAAGAAAGTGACAGGGAAATAATTATAAAAACCTACAGCATGAGTCACCAAATTTCCCTTTAACATGAACAGAAAACTATTAATTTAACAAACTGTGACCGTGGTAAATATTCAGATAACATGCCTACTATAACACAAGAACAACTCCCTATTGTAAATACTTAGAATGCTGAGACACCAAGTAGAGAGAGGAACAAGATGAGGGTCGGCTGTTTGTGTTTGCTGTTCGGCAAAAGAGCAAAATGACTAAGCGTAAGCGAGCTAGTCAAGGATCAGCCAGAGGATCCATATCAGAGGGGAAGCAGAGTGGTGAGAGGCAGATCAATGTGCAAACACACCAGCCCTGAAAAAGTGCTCTGCTTGTGCCAGAGGACTCTTTTTATTATTCTCTCCTTTTACATTAAGTCGAGGATGAAAATATGCGTGAAACTATAAAAATTGGATGTTTAATTTCTATATGGTTTGGCCTTGAAATGTTAAAGTGTTTATCTGTGACCGCCTGTTCCTGTTTTGTCTTTAGCTGTGGTGCTTTGTTGTTAATGCATTTTGCTGTGCTGAGTGCATTTGACATTTAATGAGGGAGAAAAGTGTTCTTCTTCTTTGATTTTCTAAACTTAATGCACCTTTACAAGGCTCTTTTGTTTGTTGAATAAGCTTTGGTGGTTTTAGTTAAGAGCTAATTGTTTGATTAATTTTAATTAACTTACAACTATTGTGGGTGTTTCAACCACAAATTTAAAGGTTTTCATGATAGACCAGGAAACTAGCAGTGTGACGGTTCCTTCGACTAAAGCCTGCTTGTGGTTTGTGGCAAACAAAAATTCATGAAACCTGGATGCTTAATTCACCACCAAGTTATTTTTTTGGCCTTTATTAATAGCGGAGACACATTGTACAGATGTGGAAAGGGGGCAGAGAGTAAGGATAAGACCAATTCCGGTTGAGAATCGATAATAACTCCCTCAAGGAATCAATATTTTTAGTCTTTTTTCTTATCAGTTCCCTTTACAATTCCTTACACAGACGGGGGTCAGAAATGGTCAAAATTGTGACCTAATTTTCGACAAAAAGGCGCTGAGTGCTCAACTTTCAGCTAATGGAAATATCAGCAACTTACAGAGGCATTTATATTTGCACAGTATTGGATCAGGAGTGTCATGTGTTTGATATTGTTGCCAATGAAAAGCTGCAGGTCAACTTTAGCCTACACAGAAAACCAGCAGGAATTAAGTGAATTGATAAAGAATCAGACTGATAGGCAGAACTGTTTATGGCATTGGTATCAATAAAATCTAATAAATTCCCATCTCTAATAAAGGGTAGGGAAAGAACATCAAATGGGCCTCTGGTAAGATTTGAACCCGTGCTACCAACACAAGAGGAGAGCCTGAAGATATGAAGGATGCACTTCTGATCATTTTCATGTTTAGATTAAAAACAGTGATTAAACAAAAATAAAAAGAAATGTGTGTATCTATCTATCTATCTATCTATCTATCTATCTATCTATATATATATATATATACATACATACATATACACACACACATATGTGTATATATATATATATATATATATATATATATATATATATATATATATATATTTATATATATATATATATATATATATATATATATATACATATATATAAGGGATGTAACGGTTATAAAATGGTACAGAAACATTGTACTTTAGTAAGACTCAGGGAGATGTCTAAGTACTTTTCCATGATTTTAACTGATTTTTGACTTACTTCATTTAAACTTTTTTATATGGATTTACTATAATTTTAAATGGTTTTCACTGTTTCCTAATTGTGTGATTTGTTTGATTTTATATGTACTGTATGTTGGGTGGTTGTTTTCTATATTTATATTGGGATTGCCGAGTTCACCGATCTGTAAAACAAATTTACCGTCTGATACTAATAAAGAAACCTTGAACCTTGAACCTTGGTAAACCGCGGTAAAATTTCCAACGATTAGTATTATCGTTTCCTGTTCTAATTACCGGTAAACCGTGTTTGATTACCACACTCTGTCAATAACTCATGGTGATACTGCTCATTGCCTGGAAAAGCCAGAACTATGTGTCCTCTCCTCAGTGAAGCAGCCGCGGTCCCTCACAGACGGAGGCGCGCATGCGCAGTTTGTAATGTTTGGCCTCTGAAAGTGAAAGTATGGCCACGGCTGTTGGTGCCCGCACAGACACTACAGCAGCGACTTTTCATCTCAAAACGGACAAAGTCTGAAGTCTGGTCGAATTTTGGATTTTAAAAGGATGCCGTGGAGAAACTGATTGAAGACGGTCACCCTGTCTAAAAAACCAAGCTGAGGTGAAAGAAAAAGATGTGCGTGATTAAAACTACTGTAACTCCTCCAGTAAGTGAGCTGACTGAGCCAGAGAGAGTGAGAGTGGGAAGATTCAGTGAGGCATACCTGAGTGAATTATAGGTCGTATAGGTCGTATTTTCTGTGTAAATAATGTGTAAATGTTGTAAATAATAGCTTGATTAGTATCATTCTGGAGTGTGTCCTTGCCTTTCCTTTGACGTTTCTTCAATGTGTTTTGCTGTGTTTCGTCATTGATCGTCTTTTTCCATCATAGTTCCTGTTTTATGGATTTCATCATTTGTAATTTGGAAATATTGGAGGAGGAAATGTGGAGGAGATCTGCCAGTGAGAGGGGAGACCAGAGGAGAGTCATGAAGGGGGCTAACTGGACATGAATTGCCTCAGGGACTATCGTCAGTAAAAAACGCCTGGACATGGTCTAATATAACGAGCTGTAACATGGACACTAATGTTGTAGGCAAACAAAAATATGTGATTGTATGTATATCAGGTGAAGTTTATTTGTGGTAATCTCAAAACTTTGAACATGTTCATTTACAATTGTTTATGAAGAGAATCCTGTTTAAAGGTCAAATCTGTTTCTTTCTTTTCTCGTAATTACACACAGTCAAAGTATTTATTACAAAATAATGACAAATACTTGCCAGAATTGTTTACTTTTATTTTTCATGAAAAAACGGGTGAAAAAATTTACTCAAAGGACATTTCCTGACACATTTATTGACAAAAAAGACAAAAAGACCTGTTATAATTATAATATTGAAGGGGTTAAATGATTTCAAGTATGTGTAAAAGTACGAACATTCTGAGCACACTGCAACAATACCGCAATAATAATGATAACCGTAAAAATACCATTACATCCCTACTACATATATATATGTATATATATATAAATAGCCTATATATATATATATATATGTGAGTGTGTGTGTGTGTGTGTGTATATATATGTGTGTGTGTGTGTATATATATATATATATATATATATATACACATGTATATATATATATATAGATAGATAGATAGATAGATATATACATACATGTATTTGTATATGCATATATGTGTATATCTTCAGCCTGCTCTATTGTAAAGTGCCTTGAGATAACACTTATGAACTGGGGCTATACAAATAAAGATTGATTGATCGATTGACAATGTAGTTATACAACATGAGCAAGGTCTCTCCCAGGCAAAGATTTCTAAGCAGACTGGAGTTGTCAAGATACAGTGATCACTTCCCTTCAAATCAGAAGTGGTCCAGCTGTGCCATCAGCTTAGAACTGACAGATGCCAGTGGAACTCTGGGATACCCATTTACTATCTGGAGAAATCTGGCCCTGATGGACAGAAGTGAGGCCAAAAAGCCATAACACAGCCAAGTGGCTCACCTATGCACGACAACACAGGGTTGCAGAAAAATGGCAGCAGGTGCCCTGGACTGAAGAGTCAAAGTTTGAAATATTTGGCTATTATAAAAGACAATTCGTTAGCAGAAGGGCTGGAGAATGATACAATGATCAGTGTCTGCAGGCAACAGTGAAGCATGGTGGAGGGTCCCCAATGCTGAGAAATACATGCAGATACTTATCCATCATGGGGAAGCCAATTGGCCTTAAATTTATTCTGCAGCAGGACAGTGACACAAAACATTAAACCTATGGCATTGTGATTTATCTTCAGCAGAAAGAAAAAAAATGAGTCTTCGGGACAACAGTGGCTATAATCTGGTTTGTTTGGTGATGAACATGAACTTGTACTGTTCCCTCTCAAATAAAAAAGTGGGGTTGCATTTCAACACTTCCAGGTCTCTCACCAACTTTATAAGTTTGCACTGGGAGGAAGTTCTCTTGAGGCACATTATGTAAATGTGCTGCCAGGGGGCCCTCAACTGAACAAAACAACTGCAGATGAGTCACAACTAAGTGTGTAGTGACCCACAGTCAGCACCCCCCGCCTTCACCATTTAATGTTGTTTACATTGAGGACTCTATTTAATAAAAATGGCACACCGTGAAGTGTGTGCACTTTTTCCATTTCGACAAAAAACTTTGCATGATAAGAGAGAAAACTTACAAAGCAGTCTAGGACTGCTTTTAGAGTGAATCAGTAAGTCCTCTGTCAGAGAGGTGAAAGTGAAACTTCTTTGTGTGAAATTTATCCTTGAAGCAGAAATGTTGGTTTGCTGTAAAGTGAATATAAATCATGGAGTGATGTTTTTGTTGACCAGAGTCTTCAATTCTTAATTAAAAAAAAAAAAAAGTTACTCTGAAGGCCGACAAAGGTGATTGTGGATCTCTGTTAACTTCAAAAAGGGGGGTTAGAGTTTTAGAAGGAAGTCTGGTTGAGAACGAAACAGCAGGCAGAGAGTAACGTTGGTCCTTAACAGGTAAGTAGCACAAAACAAACTACAAAGCACTCGGAGAGCACAAACCTGCAGCAAGGTAGCTCACATATTGCTGTTACATCTACAAGCAATAGCTTCATGATAAAGTTAGCATCATAATATGATTCCTTAACCCTGAAAACCCACAGCACTCAGAATCATGTTGATATCATTATTAGTTAGACAGTTATTGAGCAAGTACAATCGTTCGCTAATGGCGGTTATCTGAGTCAGCACCAACATCTAAGCACTTTTAAGTTGGACAATTACTAATATCCCCTGAAAATTTCAGCAAAATGAGATGTAATGAGATGTACAAACAACATGGCAGCAGGAGCAGGTCCTGCTTACCTGTCCAGCAATCCTTCATTCATTGTTCTCGTGGCAACAACAAACAAGCAGTCATCATTGAAAGGCCTGTGTCTTCTATAAAAATTAAGAAGTTCTCAGTCTTAAAAATTTGAGGAAATATTTAAGGTAATGTTTGCATTCTACTAAGAAATACATTTTTAACTTAAAATCAGTCAATATAGAAAAAAAAATAAAAATTACACAATTTACACATTTACACATGAGGCAATAGTGTAAGATATAAGATGAAAGCGTGTTGGCACTTTCTGCCGAAAAGCCATGTTGTGGTTCCATCATAGCCTTACATAGCATTTTACTCTCACAATTACTTTTGCACTTCAAAACTCATGAAAAAACATGTAAAAATAAAAAAATGAATGTGGGGCATTGTTGCTAAAGCATTTCATTAGAAATAATAACAACAAAAATAATGATAATAATAACTGTAATAAAATTATTATAAAAATAGTCAAAACGGCAGGGAAAGAATTGATTGTAATGACAAAAACTTTTAACATTGTGACAAAGTCCCCACACACTTTGACATATTTTGCATGAGTGTGTACTATTTGGGGATAGTTTTGCTCCCATCAATGTTAATTTTGACAACACTTTTTAATTTACTTTTAGTTTTAGTCTTTTGCCTAAAATATCTTTTAGTTTAAGTCATAATTTAGTCATCTAAATTGTTTTAATTTTAGTCTAGTTTCAGTTGATGAAATTTAGTTGACTAAAATATGAAGTGTAAAGTGTAAGGTATTTTTTTATGTTTCCTTGAATTTCTGAAGTCATGTTTTATGCTTGGATCCTGCCACCATGAAGCTAAGGCAGTTGTGATTGGATGTCCCTCTTAACTCATCCAACCTTTCCACACAACCAAAGTAGCTGTGACTGGATATATTCCTAACTTGTCTCTACTTTCTACATGACGAAATTAGGTCTTGTTGGATTTAGTCTCTGTCAAACATTTTAGTCTAGTTTTTATATGTTGACGAAAATGTCAGTTAATTTAGTATTTAGTTTTTGTCAATGTACTTTTTTTTTTTTTGTTATAGAGTAGTTTTCGTCAGGGGAAAAAGGGTTGTTGACCAAAACTATGACGAAAATAATAAGTTGACAAAATTGACACTGGCTCCCACACTGCCTGATAGTCAGGGCAGGATGTGAGGAAGTGGCGCTTTGTCTTTATCTGATCTTTTAAATTTTACAGATCATAGTTAAGTATTATTTCTTTGAGACAATCTTTGCAGACAAGGGTGTTTCTTTGAACGAGGATGTAAACATTAAAAGAATAAATTAACATGGTTATTTATGGGACTTGTTGGCTTCTTAAGACCCTAGTGGTCACTTCTTTTTTTGCTCAGCACCACATTCAGTTTTCAAAATTATCTTTAAGCGTGAATGAGTTGGCTTAAAATAAGCTGCTTTAATTGTAAAAATAGGGTATTGAAATGCATCCATAGTTGTAATTTATTAACAGGATTATGGACCGTTGAGTAATACTTTTGTTAAATGCGTAGACACAGGCCCTTTCTTTACTTAAAGCACTAAATAATCCAAGTCAAAGCAACATTCCCTCATGACATTTTTCTAGATGATGAAACATTTTGATGGTGGCAGGTGAGAGAAAAACCTAAATCCTTTCGACTGTTAAGTGCAACTCACTATTTGTGAAATTGCACCTCCTTTTTCTTCTTTCTCCATCAGAGGCCATTTCACCATTCATCTCTTCTTCCCAGCTACAATTATGAACAATGTGCTATACGGCAGGCAGACAGACAGAAGGAGACAAGGGGACAGATAGATCGGGAGGAGGTGGAATTATCTATGCAGTGAATCACAGTAGTTACAACTTGTGATCACAGAAGGAACGAGAGAGCAGCTGAGATAGAGGGAGAGTGGCAGGCGGAGAGAGGGAGCGAGACGGAGTGAAGCAAAAGAAAAACAGGTGAGGAGGGAGGGTGGGAAGCAGAGGAGGTGTAGTTGAAAGTAAGAAGAGAATAGAGCAGTAGAGGGAATCGACGTTCCCCATGCGATCTATAGAACTCTCAATTATCCTCCTGCAGCCTGTCGACGGCAGCTCTCAAGATGAAGAGCGAAGATGGTAGTGCGGGAAATGTCAGCGAGAAAGAGAGGGGGAACAGGTCGCTCCTGTTTCGCCGGTGTCTCCTCACAGAGCAGAGTGCAATGAGGAACTCTGTTGCAATGCAAATTTACTGTCCTGTTTGTGCAGTGGTGCCGGCTGCAGAGGACAAAAACACGAGACATGGAAGAGAGGGAGAGAAACAGCAACAGAATGGGAATGAGACAGAGAAAGAAGAGAGCAGAACAAAGGGGAGGGAGGGAGTAGAGGTGAGGGGAAAAGACAAAAACAGCAGAAGGAGAAAGAGGAGGGACACCTTCAGTGGAAGAAAGAAGAAACAGATGGTGAAATAAAGAAATGTAGAGGGGGGAAAAGGAAGGGGGATAAATAAATTGAATGGAAACCTTCCACAAACAATGGCTGACTTCCTGTAAGAAAATCAATACCAACTGTAGGTAAAGTCCCTCCAGGCCGCAGAGACAGGATCACTCTGCACGAGCATTTTCACACCACACCACACATGTTGGATCTTCTACACCTGAGAGGGTGCTGCATTGACTGCATCCTTGTATCCTACAGGAGTCACGAAACTGTAAAACTTTATTGCAACTGGGCTATCATTAAAAAACATTCATCCAACTTGGACTTAAGTCTCAGGCCAGCTGCCATGTTGAATTTTTACAAGTCTCTGTTGTGAAAGTGAAGTTAATTGGCAGGGTCAAAATTCACACAAAAACAAATAAGTTCACTCCAAGATTAAATATCAAACTCCTTAAACCCTGTTCAGACCAGCACTTCAGATTGACCTGTGCAAGTCAGGTCACAACACTGCAACCAGAAGATACAGTGCAGCATTTCTGTAGTGATGACCTCTGATGCTTCAGTTTACACCTGTGCTTTTCATGCCTATGGACTGGAATCAAGAACCTAGGAGTGTAGTAAATTACTGATGCCCCAAAAATGTGCAATATTTAGCTATAGATACTGCTATAGACCTTAGTGGTTACCGATTTGTACAAATTTGTGACATTAATTTTGACAGCAGGCATTCAGATTTTTGACTATCTGTCTCTCTTTAGCACTGGGTCAGTTACCATGTTGCCAAAAAAGGTGGATTCTTGTTTATAACAATATATTGCATTACTCATGGTATTGCAACACAACCAGATTAGGGATGCAGGATACTGGATCCCTGGCAGGTATCCAACATGTTGATAATTCCCAAATCATTATTGCTGATACCAATATCAATACCGTAAGACATATTTTATTAAGAGCACAAAGCCTCCAATTAACTGATAGTTACCTGTTCCTTTATGGTCTATTCATGTTAAAATCAGATGTGAAGAGAGAAAAACAACTTTTTTTCTTTAATGAAAGAGACTTGATTTACAAAAGTGGACAATCAGTGATGATGAGGTGGAGCATTATGGTACATTTGTACATTCTGTCAGTATTACAGCCAGTATATGGGAAAATATGACCAATACATGTGGCTATTGTGCTATTGGCTGTAAATGTCAGCCAAAATTTTTAAATACCCATAATCAACATTTTAGGCAACTGGCCTTTTGTCAAGCTCCACCTTTTCCAGGAAGCGATCCTCTGTTAAGCTCTACTCTCCTTAATGTTACAAGGTTAGACAAAGCCTGTTATCGCTGGCGTCACTCCCACTTGAAACCACTGAAAAGGACTCACTTTAAAGCCAGCTTTTATTCATATTTAATTGATATTCTGTCACACATATCTGATCGCTAACATTAGGTGAGGATCCGATACAAGAGAGTCCAGGATTTATCTTTTAGAACTTTAGTGATCTTCTCTGACAATCCACTTCCCTTTTTTGTAAAACTGTACAAAGGCAACACAGAAAAAGGAGTGTTCAAATAAACATTTTAAAATGAATTGTTACACATGTCTGCTGTATGTCATTACTGCACACACACGTAATCATAGTTTGTATAACTGAATGTAAATAAATGTACATAAATCAACGCAAAAGCCTCAAATTGAGAAATTGCACATGAAATATGATTTTTATATGAACTCATTGAAACATTGCGAACATCACGTCCTAACTTAAAGGCATGGGTGGTAATCTTAAAAAACTAACATGAATTTGAATGTAGCATCTCCTCAGGACTCCGCCTACCACCCCCCACCCCCAAGTTCCTCAAAAACAATGTCCCCCCCCCCGCTCACATGCATGAGCGCCGCTGAATCATGACCATATGCCTCATTCAACTCAAAACCATTAAAAAACACACAAACATGGCAAGTAAGTTAGTACTCACAACTGTGTTCTCTGCCTCCATCTTGAATCAAGATCAGTGCACGCCGGCAGAATGTACACACAGAAGGTGGGCAGAACGGCAGTACGGGATTTGATTTGTTTAATAAATTGGGTGCCATTCGCTGTGATTGGCTGGCGTTTTCCCTGGTTTACTCCTGCTGTAGACAGCTGCTATTTTTTGCTCTCTTTTAAGAACACACCATGCATTGATTGCGATCGGGATATAACGATCATTTTAACCAGTATAACAAAAAGTGTATCTAAATCAGATCTGTTCTGCCTTTACCATGCTCATTATTAACAACTTTTTCTTCAAAATAAATCTATAAATTAAATCCAAAGTTGGTTTCACCAGCAGTTTGAATTATGAAAATATCCCCTGGTTGGTGAACTTCCAATTTTTCTGGCAAACACAAATTTTCAAACTTGTGCTCAAGTTACAAATTCCACAAATTCATATTTACATGTTGGCTAGCATTAGGAAGCCATTGTGAATTAGTCTTTTGCAGTGACTGATTTATTGTTGATGTTATCAGCGCCCAGACTTCACAGACAGACAGACAATCATCCTGATCTGCCTAAAACTATAAGCCAATGAAATGTGAAATATGAAATGAGGTTTGAGAATGGCTGAGGCTCTACTGCTCATCATTTGTTTTTTACGGTTTACACGAAATATACAGACACTCTGAGCTTGTGCATCGCCTTTTTTCCCATGTCCAGTACAACAAGCATACACAAGATCATCTGGCAGGTGAGGGCCTGCAAAAACGTAACTTTTAGGCCACAGATCTACAGAGATCATACATCACATTCTTGGCTATGAAGGTAGAGATAATCTAACACATCTGCATCAATAGTCAATATTTTAGGCTTTGTTTTGCTGTTGCCCACAATTAAACTGTTTTTATTTATTTATTTTTATGTTCACGTCAAACCTGTAGTATGCATAAATGCATAAGCAAGGAAAGCAAATAGCACAGACAGAATTCTGTCTATATTTGATGTATTTATATCAAGAAGATTTCTGTTCAAAACGGGTGTAGGATAAAGTAAAGAACTTATCTAATCCTACCCATACCAAGTAGTTGCCCACTAGAACTTTAATGTAGAGATCTAAGAGGAGAAAATCTTCTCATGACACAATTTTGGAGCGGTCACATGGGTTGTTTTTTAATATTTAGTCATGTAGGAATCAAAGTCCTCCTGCATAATTCAAAAGTTACATGTTCTAGGAGACTACTCTTCTGTATTTGACCTATTTTTTCTACTTAAGACCCAAATGTGGTCAAAGCATTCGTTAATAGCTTACACACGTTATTTTTAAGTGGGAGGAAGGACCTGGAGCTACTGGAAAAACTTACATAACAGCTAAAAGTGAACATGCAAACTCCACACAAAAGGTCTCAGGTTGGGTTCAGCACCAGGGCTACATGCCTTTGAAAGAAAACATTGGAAGTGCAAAGAAAAAAAAACATAGATCAGATGTAAGAATAAACCATATTTTGAAACAATTATATGTGGTTCTTTAGTAAGTAGGGAAAATATATTCAACATTTCACAAAATGTAAATCCAGTGAAAAACTGTTCCTTAATTTATTGCTAGAAACCTGATGGGAGATTAACACTTGTAATTTGTTTTTAAGTATAAAGCAGATGCTAATTATCCAAACCAAGAATAGAAAGTAGAACTTCTCCTGATGTCAACAATACACAAGAGATAAGAAAGAAAGAGAAGCATCCCTGGATAGATGTGACAAAGAGGACAGTGTGGACAGATTGAAGGTGAAAAGCCTGTAGGGCTGAAGTTCACCTAACCAATCGGAGTACAACCCCCCTTGAGAAGACAGAGGAAAACGGAGAAGAGAAAGATGTGAGGAGAGACAGGTTAGACAGTGCCAGGGAGAGGAGCTTATATAGGCTGGAGCTCAGTCTCACTGAAATAGGCTGTCAACACCATTTTCCCTAGTCTGTCATTTTTAAAGGAAGTGGGCTGCAGCCTAAAAAGTTCACCCCATTGACCTCCGACAACATCACCCTACCACTACCTTCCCCCAGTCTGTTCTTCTTAAGAAGGACAATAAATAGAACTGAAAGTGTTTAACAAATGAGAAAAAGGAGGGGAATACCAGGGTGACGAGCCTGTTTGGGCTTGACTTTACCTTTGCTGGATGAAGCAGTCTGCTTATTTAGCCAGTGTCTTATTGACTTATTTTAAAATGGAAAGACATAAGGGGAAGAAAGAGGAAAGGTGATGAAGATAGGACAAAAATGGGGAGGACAGTGCCAGGGCAAGAAACTTTTTTGGGCTGGGGTGCATCCTTACAGAATTTAACAGTTTTTCATGTGTGTCATTTTAATAAGACAAGTGCAAATATAGAGAAAAATAAAAAGTTGTGGGGACAAAAAGGACAAAGAGGGGAAAGGCAGCATAAGAAGCCTGTTTGGACTCTACCTAAGCTTTACTTGATTAAGCTGAACAACTTTCCACTGTGTCCTGTTGTCGTTTGAGGGAAGTCACAAAGGGAAGAAAGAAGCAAGGTAATGAAAAAAGGACATAATGGAGAGGGCATTGTCAGGGTAAGAAACCTGTTGGGCTGGAGTGCACCCTCTTTGCTATGTGACATTCTCTTATGGGAAGAAACAAAAATAGAGAGAGAACAAAAGTTATGGAAACAGCAAGGACAACAACAGGGTAAGAAGCCTGTCTGGGCTGCATGTCATCCTCACTGGATAAGGCTGTGTGGAGCTTCAGTGGTGCAGTCTGATAGGATATGAAAGGGCATGAATGTGTTAGTCTATACTGATGGACAACTGACAGAAACTCCGTCCATCAGCGAGTGAATTTGAGAGTGAATGGTTAGATGTGACCTGCGATGTAAGGCTGCTTTGAGTAGTCAAAATTCTACAAAAGCGCTGTACAAGCTCAAGTCCATTTACCATTTACAGCATCCCACAGTGTCTCATCCCCACAAGGAAAGAAAGAAAAGGAAAGAAGAAAAGTTTATGATACCACTCGCATAGACAGGGATGTATTTACTGCCTCACTGATAAGTATTGTTTTTATTTGAGTTACATAGAGTACTGTGTACTGTGACAGTCATATTGTTTGTTGTCTGAAAACATGACTCTTGGCTGTTGCAAAAGAATCTAAACATTTAATCTGTGCTCAACATTTTATCTAAAAAATAAAATGAGTGGAGGGCTTTGGAGGATTTACTCGATGTGTATGTGGGTCAAGTTTCACGCTTCTCTCTGACTTTACACCAGGCTAATCACCTCCTGGCTCTAGCTCTTTATTTAACACACGAACAGAAGAGTGGTATTGATTTTCTCATCTATCTCTGAGAAGGAAACCAAGAAAGAATACTTTCCAAAGCATCAAACCAACCTGGAAGATCTATGTTTCTACACCTGTAAAGACCATCCAGGAACAGCAGATTGCTACAGTAATTAAGCCCTCAAAACCTCTAACTTCAACAACACAGAGAACAATACAGCATAATCAATGCAATAGCCCCTACTGACGATCGCACACACTCACTACACATTGACAAGCCACACAGGAAAATAAACGTAATCTTAAGGTACGTTGATGACTCATTTTAATCGATGGGAGACAGTCTAGCTCACTCCAATCTCCGGGGAAGGTTGGCTCCCCCAACCCAGCGGGTGGTCACTTAGAGATATCCACCAGATCGATAGATCGCTTACACTGGAATGAGGAAAGAGAGGAGCGAAACCAATCCATGAATCTGTTACATTTTGTGTGTGTAAGGGAAAGAAGATTAATTGTATGCAGAGAAGAGATGGGAGAGAAGATTTGTGGTGCTAAGAGCTCTTCTGGATCCATGAGAAACAATTCTTTTTGAAGAAACTTCATTCCTCTCCCTCAGTGCCACCCTATGTGGGACTGAATTAAGTATGCAGTAATGTTCTATATATGTGTTTATATGTGGTATCTGGGTGTACACAACAGTGGAACAGGTAATTAGGGGGACGCAATTTCCCTTCTCTCCTCGGTTGTATTGTCTTTAAAGGTGGTTATGATTGAGATTGATGTGCCTTTTATTTAGTGTGTTTTTTATGTGTGTCCGTGTGAGATTGTGATAAAGGGTTATTGTATTCGGACTCACGCTGTGCCGCATCAAGAGGGGGGCCGTACCGAGTCATTATGGTCAGTAAGACATCCATTGATCAAACTGTCAAGTATCAGCGCTTGTGTGTGCGTCCGCGGGTGTGCTCTCGCCTGATAAGCTAATTGCCCCTCGGCCAATGGAAGCACACAGCCTAATGGCTCAGAAACATCCAGTCAATTAGCACATATAACAACAGGAAGCAATTCGTTCATACGCTTGCACATTTCCCCTCATCAAACGCATTATTCAACTGTGTGAGTGTGTTTGTTGTGCTTTATGTATCTTCCTCTTCCTCTTTGTGCGTACACCTACATATCATACTAACATGTGTGCGTACACCCACCTATGCTCCGTGCCTTTACTCACATGTGCTGGCTAGAAATGAGGCTACAAAACATGCAAAGGGAGCCGAGGGTTGGTGATACCTCAGGGAGCTGATTTACAGCGCTGGAGTGTGTTTCTAGACACACACACACACACTCAGGGATGCACACACAGCAGAATGAAGACACAGATGCACACAGACACAGATGCTTGCCAATGCAATAATTTATTCAATCTATAAAAAGGAAATAGCTGCTGAATCCTTTTATCAACACAACACCTACAAACCTAATTGAAGCAAA
Organism: Cetoscarus ocellatus; assembly: GCA_037902135.1. NCBI lineage: Eukaryota > Metazoa > Chordata > Actinopteri > Labriformes > Labridae > Cetoscarus > Cetoscarus ocellatus. The sequence continues at coordinate 1,032,666 of JBAMNC010000802.1, read as the reverse complement.
ACACACATGAACACGAGGGGAGCAGTGTTCAAACCCTCATGTGCAAAAACACGCATGAGCCCGTTAAAAAACACACACATGCCATCATACAGGGACTCACATACTCTCTCACACACACTCACTCAGGGATCACACACACAGAGGTATCTGCAATAAAATGGGATTAACTCGGCTGCTGCTAATCCTGTTTGTTTGGTTTGTTTTTTTATAAAGTCGGATTTTTCTGCACCATACTCAATTCATTCAAGCTCCAGAGTTGAAACCCAAATCTGTCAATTTCCCTGTTTTGTTTGAGTAAGTGGGCGGCCAGTTTACACAACTGAGCCTCACACATATGTTTAGAGGACTAACTCTAGTGTATTTTTCATGTCTCTGTATTCACCATAAAGAGGTCATCTGTCCTTAGGGGTGTAGACTTGTCATAAAACTGGACCTGTGAAAGGCAATAATAATAATAATAATAATAATAATAATAATAATAATAATGAACATGCGCTACCTTGCTAGAGAAATTCCACAGGTAGGGGTATAACAATTTTTATAAGTCCAAGTTAGTGAATATTGTGGCCACCATATTTAAAACTTTTTTCTTATTTTCTTTAAGGTGTTTTCACACCAAACACCTGGTTAGGTTTTTGGGAAAGTTCGGTTCATTCAGGGTGGTGTCAAAGTTCACACAACCACTGGTGTGGACTTAAGAACCAACCTCTTTTCTGCTGGAAAACGTGGGGTCTCGGTTTGCTTCTTTTCATTTATTTATTTATTTATTTATTTATTTACTTATTCATTCATTGTGGAAAAACAATTACAATGACAGTGGTTAACACATGACGTGTGATGTGGGCAGAGGAGAGCTAGTAACAAAAGCAAATGCAACAGTAAAGTCAACAATAAAGCAACAAACAAGTTAAAAATAAAGTAACGCAATGGATTAAATCCTAATAAATTAATAAAGCATCAACGCAACAAACCTTTTATAAGCTAAACTGTTACCATTTTCTCTTCCCCTTATTTCTCATTTTGCTTCCAGGAAGACCAGAATTCAGGTCCCTGTGGGTTTGAAGGCCAACCGAAACAAACAGGGGCCAAACAAGGCAAGAAAACCAAAAGGGAGTGAACTGTGGCTTGAATTTGGCTGAATATCACAACTGAGGGATAAAATCTGTCAATCACCAAATATCACTGACAATATAAAGCAAAGTGCAACTAACTTTAGAACTGTTAGCACCTCCAGCCTGCAGTTCTCTTTACAGGTTAACGTCTGCAAATCCGAAGTGTCAGCCAATGCAGCTTTGTCTTCATTCTATTCTCAGAAGACTTCCAAACTGCTTTGAGCTTGACAAAGTTATTACTCAAAACCAGTTGTGTATTTCTGGCTCATATTGCAATTATGGGCCAGATGGAAGGAACAGAGACTACAGCTATGGCCCACAACAATTGACAGGCTTTAATCCGCCCAACAAGGTGCGGTGTGAAAGCAAACCAAGCAAAGAGAATCAATCAATCAATCTTTATTTGTAGAGCACTTTTCATATATAAAATATAGCACAAAGTGCCGTACATTCAATTACACAAGCAGATAAGAGTCAGGGGATACAAAATACAATACAAAACCCCACACCCCCTCCCAGCCCACATTGAACACAGACAACCACTCATGTGCATACACATGCACACACATACACACACGCACATAAGGACATTAAGTCAGGACTCTTCAAAAAGCCACAGAGGACTGAGGAAACGCTATCTTGAATTAAAAATTAGGAAACACAGGAGATAAGACTAAACTGATAAAACCGTGATAAGATATAACAAAGGCAAAAAGATGCTATAAGATGATTAAGATAAAACTGTTTTAAAACCAAACAACAAAAGAAAATAAAAGAAAATAAATAAAAAGTTGTAAAACATAAAATACTAACTCTGAAACTAAAATGGAGTAAAACACATATGATGTAGATTAAAAGAGAAGAATGTTGCAGTTTCACCTCTGAGCCAAACAGAGTCCACCAAATTTTAGGTGTGAGAGCGACCTTCCTCTGGTGCAGACAAAAGAACTGAACTACGGTCCACCTGAAAATGGGGGTCTCAGTTCACCTCTAATGGACCAGAGTTTCAGTCGTGACAAGTGTGAAAGCCAGACCAAAACAAGGACCAAATGGAGCGAGCAAGTTAACAGTGCTTGAACTGCCAGTCTCCAGTCCTCTTAACAGTAGGATTACACATCCCTCCAGTCAAAATACAAGTGCCACATGACACTGTCCAAATGCAGCATTATCTTTATTTTATGGCACGGGACACTTCCGAAGTGCTTTGAGCTAAACATTACTACTCAAAGCTGGTCGTGTACTTCTGGCTGGATGACAGGAACAAAAACAGCAGCTGCAGCCCCAACTAGTGGCTGGAGGCTAAATCCCATGACATCCGACAGACCTTGGTCCAACTCACTAGGTGCAGTGTGAAAGCAAAGAAAACCTAGTGTAAAAGTAAACAACACCGCAATTTCAGAATCTAACTGAACGGAGTCTACCGAACTTAAGATGTAAAAGCAACCTAAGAGTTTAGCCCCACATTACAAAGACAGATTTTCAGTTTTTAACTCTTTTGGTTATTATATGAAATAATTATCATTGTTTTCTTAATTGAGAGAGAGAGGAAAGTAGGCGTCATCGGAGGGCTACATTGGCTTTTAACTAAGACAGAGTGGTGCATTGTGCCATTTCCTTGTGCACTTTGTTAATGAAACAGTGTTTTGTACTTTAATGTAACTTTTCCACCTTAAAGTAGTAGTTTAAAACCTACAAGTAGAAGAACATACTAAAGATTGGCATCTATCCCATTCCCTCAGAACGCCTCATTTGCCTGTGTATAGCACTATGTAAGTTTGGCAGCAAGCTGTGGTCATCTCAAGAAAGCATGTACTGCTTTTTGGCACAAGAGTCATTTGCCTCTCTGCCCTCCCCTGTCTTCAGAGGTATTATCAGAGATGTAATATTGGTGAAAAGGGGCCATGCGGACTCAGTGGGAGACAGCAGTGCTGTGAGTGAGTGTCTCTGCTTTTAATGCGTGTGGGAGTCCTGTGCATCCAAGGCATATCCCACCGTGAAGTGACACCAATATTACATCCTCTTGGAATTAATGTGATGTCTTGAAGCGTTAAGATGCCGACATTCCTTTGCGGTGCTCTTGGATAAATTCACTGTGAAAAAGGCTAAGAAAGAAGAGGATGGTGATGGATGAGGTTAAGAGAAGAAAAAGAGCATGACCAAGTAACAAGCTGGACTAGAGTAAATGCTGGAAAGGTTTTAACACCTTTGAAAGACTTTCCAGAAACAACAGGCTGCAGGTCAGATGCTGAGCTGTTAGAGGGCTGAGTAAAGCTGTTTGTATAAGCTTTTTTTCCTGTTGGATCAGCTGTAATCTTATCGAGTTGTTATCTTTTTTAATCATAAACCCTCTAAACCTATCTTATCTAGTATGAGACAGTAGCCTCTTCAAAGAGGCCTTTTAGCCACAGACTTTAGATATCATGGCAACAGCTGAATACACATATAATATAAGCAAACAGTTTGTAAATGATGGAAAATTTACACAAGAAAAGCTATATTATTGCATATGAGAATAATTATTCCATCCCCTATCAGTCAACATAAGTCATTAGTCTCTTGCGTCTTTCCAGGCAAGTTTCACCACTCTCTGCATGCCAACAAATGCATGCTGTCCATGAGGTGGAGGTTAGCAACTAACCTTGCAGTTCAGCTGGATCTGCCTGGTTCATTGTCTGTGATCATTTGGATCCACTTTGCAAAGCTCCAAGTCAAAACGATTGAGCTGGGTCTGCAGACGCACTGGGACCTGCAAGTGGGAGGATAGTAGCAAGTGATTGTTCATACAGAGATTCAGCATAGATGCTAACAATTTCAGTAGAAGTTTTGTCATATCTGGACAGCATTTCTTTGTTAAATGAAAAAATATAGCAACAATGAAAGCAAATATATTTTCAGTGCTCCTACATGTTTTTGGGGAGAGTTTGTTGAATGGAGTGACTCACATTTTGTACTTTTTTTCAAGAGTTAAATACTGTTTTTCTTGTTTTGCATCTTTTCCTCACACATATACAGTATATTGTTTCATTGAAAGCAACAAGTTAATTTTCATGAAAACTTTGTGCTCTTGACAAAAGATATTAGTATTGTTATTGGAGATAATGAGTCCAGAAATACCAGTATATTGGATATTGGCAAAAATTAAAAAATAAATGACCGGTGTTTTTATTTTGCATAACTTTGTCCATCCTTGCTACCTCTCTCCTCCACCGACACGGAAGTTATTCTCCCTCCGAAATGATGAAGGATCTTCTATTTCCCCAAAATGCACCTGTAGGAGGTAAGAATGGAAGAGAGAGGAGGCCTCTGGAGGAGCTCAGAGCAAGGATACACCAGTGTTTCCTCTCAGGAAGTCTTTAACCTTAGACAGACTGGGATTGGTTTGGAGGCATGGCATTGGACAAACAGCACCTTTACTCTGATCATTACTTTTTTTAAACTGGCTTTTCTGATGGTGTTAATCAACTACACATCACACTTTATAACAGAGGATTTATCTCTGTACAAGCTGCTGTTTTGTGTGATGCTACATTATTGTGACATAATGTTTGATTATTTTTGATATCAGTGAATGTTTGCGTAATGGGGTGTCTGACAGCCAATCAGATGACCAGCTCATCATCAACATCTGACACAGCTCAGACTGATGAATTGAAGGATTTTTCATTTGGTATTTTGTGCCTCCTTTTCCCTTGTGTCTCTTCCTCGCTTCTCTCTTTCAATTCCTTGCTGGGAGGAGGTAAGATGAAAGGAAACAATGCGAGTAAAGTTATGTTATGAGAAACACCTCATGTTTACTTACTACCACTTCTTCTATCTTCCTCTTCATCTTCCTCCTCCTCCTTCTCCTTTTCTTTCTTAAAGTTTTATTGACAGTGGGCAAATGACAAATTGTTTCATTACTGCCACTAGCTGGTGTACTCTTTAAATTGTGGCCCTCTCAAGAGTTTGTGCCAGAGTTTGATGATTTCAAATTGACTTTAGTTGATTCAAAAAATCATGTTGTTTGTGACCCCTCATCAGGTGCAATTGTGATCCCCACACTTTCAATCTGCTGAAACCAGTCTGTTAGTGTGTACCTCCTAGTCTTTTGAAAATCTGTAAAGATTGTAAAAGCCCTTCATGTTTTCTCACTTGCATACTAAGTTTTGATGCGATCTTTAGCGCACAGTGAATCTGATTATAAGAATAAAGGCATCCATTCATCCATTACCTGAACTGCTTAGCCCTTTCGGGGTCACAGAGGGTTGGAGCCTGTCCCAGCTGACACTGGGCGAGAGGCGGGGTACACACTGAACCAGTCGCCAGCCAATCACAAGGGCCGTAAAAAAACGAGACAGACAACCATTCACGCTCACACTCACACCCAAGGGCAATTTAGAGTCACCAGTAAACCAAATGAGCAGATTCGGTCTGCAGGAGGAAGCCGCATGCCCATGGGGAACCCACGCATGCATGGGGAGAACAAACTCCACACAGAAAGGCTCTGACTGACAGGGGGATCTAACCTATTATCGTGCAAACTGTTAAATAATTCTCCCACCCACAACATTGTTATAACAAAAGTAAGGATTAAACCATTTTAGGGTTTACACTGTGAAACAGGCAACGACAAATAAAATTATTTTTCTATGCTTTAACAAAATCAATTGGGAGTATTTAGGGTAAAACAATAATAGGACACCATAACAGTAATTTAGAAAAGACAATATCTCTAACCTTCATGGACCCCTGTTGGGCCCCAGAAAGCCTTTCCCTTTATTCCCCCTTATGGGCAGCCTTGCCATAGAGTCAAAGCGTACTGAGCTGATACCACACACTGAAAAAGCATCATTTATGCTGCTTCACCCTCTGCTGCAGCAGAATTTTTTCTCTGTCCATACTGCAACTCCTCTGCACTTGTTTAAGTAGTTGCTTATATCTGCTTTTACGTTTAAGTATTAAAATCCAATGCAGTCAAGAAAGGCACTGGTTCTATTAATTAATTAAAAAATGCACAAGAGATGAAAAATTGTGTATAGAATTATCCCATCCTAAATCTACTGTGTATATTTGATGAGCATGCATGCCAGATATTCCCTGTACTCTTATTTCATATTATTTATCCATTTCAGAGAACAACACATACACAACTGTTAAATGAGGGAAAAATATGCCCTTGCTACCCTTCTCTCAAGGCAAGGCTCGTGGGTATGCATATAAATGATTGCCAGATCACAGTAAGAGTGCAAAAGACATCTGAAAACTCTCCAACAGAGTTTTGCTGTTGTAAGAGTGTGGAGCTGTGAAATAAGTGAAACATTGTTCATTGACATGTAATACCTGTATCACAGTGACACGCAGCAGGATGAGAATTGGAAAATTTTCATTTAAAGTAAACGCTAATCCGACATCATTTGATTCAGAATGGCACCACTCCAGATTTTTTTTTCCCTGCTGTGAAAAGCTGGAGTCTGACTCTCCTGGTTCAGCGCCTCAGGTCAACTTGTGGAAAGGTGTGCTTGAGAAAAATGAATGAAGAAGACAGTTAGCACTCACATGCTCCAGTGGAGCCGCTCAGCTGCCGACAGTAGCAGACAGGGGTTCTCCTCCCAGGTGTGAATGTTTGTAAAAGCAGCAATTTAGAGAAACAAAACCGAACTTGTGCAAATCTTAGTGCTGTCCATCACTGCGCAGATAGCATAGCTCCCTGTGATGTTTTTGTTCGGACGCTGCAGGTGGGTTTGCAGAGATTGTTGGTTAGGGAGTTGGTTAAATCTCTAAACACATGTTTTCTCCTTGTTTAAAGTCATATCAAACAGTGAGATGATTTTATTCTGATTAAGAGGTTATTCAGACATCTGCCTCTGAATCACACCTCTTTTGTTTGTGATGAGTGTAACAGCAAACAAAAGAATTGCAGTCTTTTACTTCTCCTATCACCCATCAGAGCAATCTCTCATTAATTTCTGTAAAGATCTATGCAAATTGGTTCTAATTATGAGCGAAATAAATGCAGGCCTGAAACAAATATTTGAGTTAAGTTCTGTTGGGTAAGCAGTTGTTCATATCCAGAGGAATTTCCTTGGAACAAGTGCTCCTTTTAAACCAGAGTAAATAATTATTAATTATTAATTAGCTATTTGTAAGCTTGCCTGTAGACAAATTCTCCAATTTTGCATGTGCATTTGACCAATATCCAATTGAGCACTGCCTCTACCTGCCTGCATTTTGTGCCAAGCATATGTTTTTCCCCTCCAGAAGGACACTTCCATATGTTGATTGCTCAAGTACCTCCATATCACACAAATAATGATCCGTACTTGTAAGAAAAGCAACTGCTGGAACACAATGTCTCGAGTACCTCTACATTATACTCACAATAAGCGAAGGCTGGAACATTATGTCTTTTCTGTTGGCCTGAATGATGTTTAGGTGTTCCTGTGAACAGCTGGTTCTTGGAAGAGAGCCTCTCAAATTTCTTTGACATATCCATAAAGACTGTCAGTGGCGTTTGCAGCTTTGTCATGGAACATATGGTAGAAAAAAAATGTCCTTTTCTCAGGGAAGACTTTAAGATGTGGTTATTTTTTGTCCCAATCCTGACAGAAATCAGGGAAGAAACTTCATTATCAACACAATCTTGCATATCTTAGACTTAGTCCCCCAATTGATCATTGAATGATTGTTAGTTAGTTGGTTGGTTAGTTAGTTAGTTAATCAGTTAGCCAGATGGCTAGTAGGTTAGTTACTTAGTTTGTTTTCATTAATATGCAATATTCAAAAGGGCAGCTGTACTTCTATTTTCCATTACTCTTAAAGCAGAGAGATTATGTCCAGTAGTATCCTGCTGTTCTTCTGTGGTAGTGTAGCTTCAGTGTGCATAAACAGTAATAAGGATGTCTGATTATTACAGTTTAATACAAAGTCAATGTGTTAAATTTAACTGTACTCTAGCTTGAACAGTCCTATGTCATACTATTATGATACAAACAAGAACACTTCCTCGGCCAACAGAAATACTTCCTCATCCACAGTTTCTGCATCAAGTGTTAATAATTCATATCCTTGCAGATATATTTTGCTCATTTTTGTTTTGAAAAAATATAAGACACGTCTGGTGAAACCGACCCTTAAAATGGAGATAAAGGCTTACATCATTAAACTGAATCTGGTCATCAGTGTGCTTTTCCACAGGATGGATCTTTTGTTTTGACTGTAGCTTGAGCACCTTTGTTTCCTGCAGCTTGTGTCCCCTCTTCTCTTTGACCTGATTCATCCATCTAACTTATGGTTTGCTAAGCCTTGCAGCTTTCTCTATGATCTTGTCTAAATTTACATCTCTCTACATGCCCCTCTAATCGTGGCTGTGGAGAAGTTCTCATCGCTGCTGATGAAAGCGTGAGAGGTCGATCAAATGCAAAGCAGCCCCTCTAAAGCCTCCTTAGCATCATGCCTCGCTCGGTCTTTCTGGTCTCCAAACAGCAGCAGGACAGTCTGAAGGAAGAGATAGCCTTTGTATTCCTCTGGTGTCATTCTCCGAAGTAACTTTGAGAGCATTTCAGAAAATATGGAGAAGATTACCATGAATGAGTGTTTGTATTCTGCTGTAATAAAAAACAGCAGGACAAATCTGTGTCTGTGTCTGTGTTTGGGATAATGGGATGTGAGGACATAACAATTTCAGCGGATGGTATCTACATGATGGACTAAGCAGAAAGACGTTTGTCCTTTTTTGCAATCCAGATACATTAAGGATGTGGTGTAAAATATGCATGTCAGCATAAATCAATGTCAGGTTTGAATCACACTGCAGTGCAACACCATCACGACACAGTGAGTCACAGAGAGACTTCAGTGACAGCAGCATTTTTACAAGGAATACTTGAGCACCAAAACTTAACCCACCTGCTGAGTACAACATTTAACAAAAATCATTTTATAATAGATGCTGACTTTTACTTTAGAGGCACCCTGCGGTAAACCACTTAAAGCGCTAAAGGATGAAGCTTAATAAAACAGAACTCGGGATGCAAGTCAGTTTGTGAGGGTCTGTTTTGGGGATGTTCACAGGAGGATAAATTCAAATTTAGTAAAAATTGTGTTTGGCTGACTGCTCTAAAATCAATAAAGCATGCAGGAAACTGTCAAAAAACTGAGCATAGTGATGATTGTGGCAGGACATGAAGTCAAGATTGCTAACATGCCAGCTTTCCATTGTTAAACAGCTGATCCACAGCTAGCCCACCACTGCTGACAGCCAGCTGATTTGCCTCTAAGCTGCCATTGGCTAAATGCACTCAGGCCGCCTTACTTAAGCTGCTCTAGCCTGCCTACTCTTTACTGCTCCTACTGCAAGTTGCTTTGCAACCCTCCTCAACCCCAACTTCTCCTCCATGCTATTCTCTGAGTAAATCAATGTCCTGCTGACATTGATGCCTGCTCTGGGGGGGGATGTGGCTGCTTGTGCAAACCCTGTTGTGGACCGAAAATCCATCCCCCTGAAAACAGGGGATCTAAGCTTGCTTCTAAATGAGCCAGAGTTTAGTTTGCAGTGGGTGTGAAAGCCATTGGAACCAAATTAGGACCAATCAGGGGAAGTGTACCAAAAAGCAGGGCATGGTGGCTTGAATTTTGGTCTGATACCACAGCAGAAGCATGTTAATGTAGCGTTGATAGACATATCCAGCAGGAAGGGCAAACATTGCCACTGCTAGCATTGTCAATGTTTGCCAATGTATTTCCTAATGGCTTCGAGAAAAACAGTTATTTTTCAATGTCCCATTGTGTATTGCTATGCGGCTAGATTACACATCATTTGATAGGCCCTGGAAAGCTTGACAAAGAGCAATGTAAAAGAAAACCAGAACAAACAAACATTGCACAGTGTTACAACATCACCCACAAACCAAACCAAGGACTTACTTTACAGCTAATGATCTCACTGCTCACTGTATTATGTTCAGGTATAATCACATGGCTCGGATACCGAAAACCGTCGGTTCCAAATTACAAAAATTCAAGGAATCGATAAGGGTTGTGAATATAGGTTCCACTTTGGTGATCCGAATACAGACGCGGATGCAGGAATTTTTTTAAGGATTTGTTCACTCTGCAAGACAAGGCTTGTTTCCACAATTTTGCTAACAACTTAGCTTCTCAATTGATGCTTTTCAGCTAACATTGATCATGGCACAAGAAAGAAGTGATAACATTTTGGTGGTGATCTGATCTGGATGCAGATCCTGGAATGTTGTTAAGGATTTGTTCACATTGTGACATAGAGATGTAACACTCAACATTTTTTTTTAAGTTAGCGTTAAAACACACAAGGGGCTCTTTTAAGGAAAACAGAAAACCCTTTCCTTTTTCTTTAATAAAGAAAAAAATATTTATCAAGGCAAAACAACAACTGTGAATAAAAAAAATGAATGAAACTCTTCCCAGTGTGTATTAAATCCAAAGCATCACACCTTCAATTGATCCCTCCCCCAGCACTTATGCGCACAACACGCGTAAATTTACATAAAAAGTAGGTCAAATCAAAATCAGATAAACAATCTCAGTCTTTACACTACCAAAATAAACTTGCAGTCCGTAACTAACAAAAAACGCAATATTGTCCACTTTGAAAAATTTTCCTGTGCCTTTGAAATATTTCCCAGTCTGTGACACACGCACACGAAAGAGTCCATAATCCACTGGAATCCAGGAAAAAATAGCGTTAATCCTCAAGGCAAAAGAGGGTAAAAAAAAAAAGGAAAAAAACATGCAATCGATTGCTATACTTCTGGTATATCAGGTATCTGTCCAAAAAAAGGATCTCACCCCAGTCCCACGTACTCCAACAGGGAAAGTAATCAGTTTTGTTTGCTTCCTGGCGCATGCTCCAGAGTCCGCGCAGAGAAGGACAGTGAGGATACCGTGTCAGGTAGTATTTTAGACGTAACTGCTGGTTCCTTTTTCGTTTGTTTAACGGTCCTTTGGTGTATACAGCTTGTTACTTTTTTTTTTTTTTTACTCTCAGGTCCTGTTCTCCAGGTCCACCTGCTCTATTGTCTGTTTTCCCGGTTCTCTCTTCTCCGCCTCTTCCTTCCTGATACTTTCTCCTCTTATAACCTCGTCCATTTTCAGTTATCATTTTAACTAAAAATAAATACACACAAATGACAGCAGGTACCCATCTATTATCCATATAGATATACTGGGAATTTAACCTTTATCCATAATCAAAGAAAACCTTCTGTTTCCCTTGTTCCCCTAGTTACCAAACATATTAGAATACTTTTTAGGTGACATTGCTACAGGGAAGTTTTCCACATTTTTGCCAAAATCTCCCGACATATTTTAAAGAAATTTTCAAGGAATATCGGTCATGGCACAAGGAAGAAGTGATAAGACTGTGATCCTGATTCGAATCTAAATGTGGATCCAGGCAGTTTTTTCAAGATTTTCTTAACAGTGTGAGATAGGGCAGTATTCCACATTTTTGGCAATGTTGGAAATGCATTGGCAAAGGTCTGTGCACTTGGAGCACTTCTAGTTATTGTAATAAATTCAGAAAAACAACTTAAAACAGTCAGGGGACACTGCCCAAGTTCAATTTGCCCAGCTTGGCAGCCCTCTTACTGTCATGAATTGAAGATTTTTGTGGTTTTTTTATAAATAAAAACACTTTTCTTACAATGTATGTGTCCGGTATAATTAGAAAAAGAAAAGCAGTAAAAAAAAGAGTGGTGCCTACGTCTGGTCCATGCTATGTTAATGTTGCAGTGAGGGACAGGTTAGGAAGCTTTGCACATAAGTGGATATGGATGGACATTGTTTAGATTGCCAATGATTTTGCATATCAATCAACATTTCTATTGATACCCTTTCAGATTCTAGTTGATATTCAGAGTGAAAGAAAATAGGCTTACACAGTGATTCAATATTAACAACATCAACTATGCAGCATTTCTGATAATCAGTTCTGTGCTGTATTAACAAATGCTTTAGTGTAATTCTGGTGTTTCCAGCCTTACTTGAAATCATAAACTGTGCTGTTAGCATCATGTTGTGCAGAATTAAGCCACATCTCATGTCTCTTTTCTATTATGATAATTTCCTTGATTCATTTATTTTCATTTGTGCCGATTACATCTCCTAAGTGCGGGCATTATTGCTTTTACAGGCCCATATATCCAGTCAAATGCATTCGTCTTATATATTATGAGATCAAAGAATTTTAAGCTGCATTCTTATATTAAATATACTATACAAGCTGAGGATATTTTTGTTGTTTTTTTGATAGTTATATTTTTTTTTTCACTTGCCATATTTGTGTCTAGTTCTCCTATCTGAGGCTGTTAAGTGGGGCAAAGTATAGGCACATCAAAATTGTGAATACTTTTTCTGACAGCCTCTTCATTTGGCAAATAAGGCAAGAATTCTGTCATCATTTTCAGAGTACCTTCAAACAAAGACAGGGCTGGTGTTGCTAGGCAGACAGACAGACAGACAGACAGACAGACAGACACCCTTTAAGCAGAACACCAATGCTTGCATTAAACTGCAAGCTTTTCATGACCTCAATTGAAGGGATGGTTGGTTTTAAATACTACTGGATTCTGTATTACCAGCTGACCTTGAATGGTTGGTTTGCCATGCTGTCATTAAAAAGACTAAAGCCTGGTCCACATGAACAGATTTTTAAAATCCTATCTGATGATGAAAATGTGAGAAATTCAGCGTATGAAAATGAATAATGACAGTGAGTGTTTGAGCATCTGCATAACCACAGCACCAAACACAAACAGATTCCGTTCACAAACAAAGAGACCCCACTTAAAAATCTGGAAACATTCCCACATTTTGAAGTCTAATGCCACATTGGAGTTTAAAACATGGTAGATGACAGGCTGGAAGATTTGGTAATAGTTTGCAACCCTCAGGTTTTGATCATGAACACGTAACATGCTTAGAATTTAGAATTCCAAATCAGTGGCCATGATGAAACCTTGCAGTGCAGGTAGACCTGCCTGATTCAATGTCTGTATTCAAGCAGATCCATCTTTCCAAGTTTCAACAACTGTGAGTGGCCCAAAGCGGCACAGCCCAAGTTGGGTCCTCTAAAGCAGGAAGAGGTGGGAGCTACGAGCAAGACGACAACAGGAAGTGACTGCTTGTACAGAGATTAGCATAGATGCTAACAGATTCAGCAGCAATTTTGTCAGATCTGGACCTCAGGTCTTTATTGCATTCCCAAGCACTACAACCTTCCTCCCCCTAAAACAAGCAAGGTAAGCAATCAACAACTGTTGTTCATTAAATGTTTTCAATACAGTCATGTCGTCACTGTAACTCAGTGCATTGTCCCTCGCATTTAGCTGCTACTGAAAGCATGTTATGTCTTGATTTGGCTTTTCAGAATAAAAGCACTTGTCATAATTACAACAAACTCAGGACTCTGACATGGAAAAGTGAAACACTGTAAATAAAATCTTACGTAAAGGCAGGGTTGGTAGTCACAGAAAACTAGCATGGATTTGAATGTAGCATCTACTCAGGACTCCGTCTAGCCCCCCCCCCCCAACGGAGCTCCTCCAAAACAACACCCCTCTCACATGCACAAGCCACTGATTCACGACCATATGACTGATATAAAACCACTGACTCAAAACCGGTCCTCAGCACATCGTTTATGTTTTGCACTACACCAAGTCATGTCTCACTCAGCGGTAAGAAAACATCAAAACATTATCATAGTAAAGTAAAAAAAACAAACAAACAAACATGGTTACTTAGTACAAGTTATTTAGTACTCACAACTGTCATGCTAGCATTATGTACTTGTACCGGTGACACTCGGCAAAGTGCATTGAATCAGGGTCAGTGCACGCCGGCAAAATGTACACACAGAAGGTGGGCAGAACGGCAGTACGGGATTTGATTGGTTTAATAAATTTGGTCCGAATCGCTGTGATTAGTTGGTGTTTTCCCTGTTTTACTCCTGCTGTAGACAGCAGCTATTTTTTGCTTTCTTTTAAGAACACATCATGCATTGATTGCCATCAGGACATAACGATCATTTTAACCAGTATACCAAAAAGTGTATCTAAATCTGAATACCAACCCTGCCTTCAAAGTGCTCATTGTAGCAAATGTTGTTTCTTTGTGTAGTTTCAGTCTAAAAGTGGGGCAATTACAAGACTTTCGGTGGCATCATTGGCTGCTATGTATTGCCTAGGGTCAACACCCGGCTATCGCCCATCAGGGACAAAGCTGTTTCAAAAAACTATCTCTTTAAATGCAGTTTCCTGGTGTTGTATAAAAATGCAGTTGTATGTGCACAATGCACTGTGGCAACACTATGGTGCTGGTTTAAACTTTTTACACCTGACATATTAACATAAGCCTTCCTCCTCGCATGATGCATCGGCCGTAAAATCAGATTGTGGGTGAAAAATGATTGAAAATGTCAACATCACTAATAAATATATATTTCATGATGAAACTGTATTGCAACATTTTAGAGCAGCCACATATCGGGAGCAGTAATTTGTCTCTTGAAATATTTACAAATGAGGGAGAATTATTTATCCACATCACACAGTTTGGTCTGTTTTTAAATGCTTCAGTGTGAACAGGGGCCAAACCTGAGGTAATTACACAGAAATTTGGTTAGGTACAAAGACTGTGTGTTCCTAACTTAAGTGTGCAGTAGTTTACTGTGCTTTAAACCTCCTCATACCTGGTCTAAAATCCAAAGTCTGTGGCGCAGAGTGTGTCTGCTATTTTGAGGACAGATTAGTGAGACTGGCACACATCCGCGTGATCAAAACACACACTTAACAGAGCTTCTTTCACACACAGGATGCACAGCAGCACACTTCCATCATTAAATATAGGTGTATTTGTTAAAAAAATTCAATTTAAAGTTCATAGCGGGACAGAAAGCTGAGAGAAAGTGCCCTTTTTTTTCCAGCGCTGCTCGATGGTGGGGATAGTAAAAATAAATAGTATAACACCACCAGATGGGCAAACACTTATTAAAGGAAATGAAAGTAGACACTCTGGTGGTTGGATCTGTGTTACACCCAAAACACACCAATGTATAATCAAAGCAGATAATCCATACTCTTTGAGCCCTGAGACTGGCTTTGCGCCGAGAACATGCATCCTTAAAATGACAAAACATAGATCAACATGCCCGAAACCGTGGTGTGCCAAACACTTTAGACCATGCGTTTTCGGCATCAAAATAGAGGCCTAAATATTTAATGTATCTACTTGCGTATCACTGAATATGGTGTGGATTTGATCATATCGTGATCTTATTAACCATTTTCGGTTTTTGGAAATGCAGCGTCACTACTGGTCAGACAACCTGAAATCCCGCCTCAACACAGCCTCAGCCCCTGAGATTAAGTTTAGCTAAATTTCGATTGAAACAACATTAGAGGGCATCAGCAATGTTCCAAAGGGTTCTACTTACAGTATTCATCCCAATTCTTTCACAGTCTATGGTTGCTGCCTGGTTGTGATTCATTGTGGTTCATAATGTTTCCCGCAAGTGGTACCAGAGTTGCTGCTTCTAAAGCATTGTTGAAAGTGTACATCAGTATGAAAACCATAGGATAATCACATTATCATTAATGAGTTGCATATCATCCGTGCTTTGTGAATATCAGCGAGCGTGAGCAGCTGTTTGCTTCACGAGCTGATGGGAGGGAGCACCAAGAAGTCAGGAGGAGAGTGGGAGTCGAGGGGATAAAGCAGGTGCATCCAAAGAGCTTTTGTTTTGGTCTTAAAATCTGTTGCAAGGCAAGGCTTTTTTTGCAAAGCTTTGTTGACTAATGATCTTTTTCTGAGTCATTTAACTTTGATCGGGGGGGGGGGGGGGTTGGCTGCTTTTTGATGTCTTTAATTTTTTTTGGGTTTTGCCAAGAAACTCCTGGCATGATAACTTTGAAATTTGTCCAGCAGAAATCAGCTCCAGCTAGCTTGAAGTTAAAATAGGGACTTTTTATGCTGCAGTGTTCTGTCTCCTCTCCTCTCTAGTCATTTTTAATGCCATAGAAAAATACATTCTCACACTGACACTTCTTCAGATGCTGTTTTCTCAGCTCCCTAATATGCTAACTAGTTAATTTTGCAGCACTGAGTATCAAACCCCTTTGAAATACTTAATTTATTAGTAACCCTTATGAATTTAATGAAACCTCATAAAACAACCTTTATAATGTAAAAGCAGCTGACTTTAGAGGGTTGAAACAAACCAGGAACAGTGAATGTTTTTATGTACAGACTCTTTGTTGTGTTTTTGAAGTGCTCTCAAGTTCCTCCTTTCATCCACTACCACCACCATTAAGAAGAGATATTGTCCCTATCATTTATTGTACCATACTGCCTTTAGAAGCAATAAAGATGCTAAAAGCAGTTGAAACCAAGAGAGCAGAGTGGATAATGGCTGTGACCATGATGGTGGTAAAGACTGGGTGAGTGTTAAGATGATTGTGATGACATTTATGTTGTGGTGTGGGGATGATGGTGATTTGAGCGTTGTTTTTTAAAGTGTACCCAGGAGGAACATGGGATGAATGGTACACTGTGTGTTTACAATGTGTTTGGACCTCAAGAGAAAGTCGCAGCAAGGAGAAAATTAAAAGTATAACTTAAACGTAACCTTTGATATTCGTTTATGAGCTATGACTTATTTAAATGAGCTTCTAATTACTGTAATGGTTGTTAACCCTGTATGACGGGCTACTAAAGGGAGCTCTCGGATGGTATGTGATTAATATAGCCTCGGTTGCTTTATGATGGGCTATTTGTGCAGCATTCATTAAGTTTGTTATGGGTGAGGAGGAGCAGCAATGCCTCACACAGCTGCAGTGGAGCTAAATGCTGTTTATGTCTTCAAAGGTCCCATGCTGTGAAAAATGTATTTTAGAATGTTTTTAGACAAAAATGTATGTTCACGGTCCATTTACAATCCCCCCAATATGAGAAAAATCTCTTCTCTCTCTCTGCTGCTTGAATCTTTTCCCAGATGATGTCATGTGGCATCACCTGAGAGTAAGGTGTTTGGTAAAGTCACTGCCAGCTACAGCAGAAGAAACATGTCAGGGCATGTTTGTAAAACCACAGATAACATAAGAGCACAGCACAGGAAAAATGAAGCAACATCCACCACTCATATGGTGCGTGGACAGACAGTTTATGAGGATTTACATTGAAACAGCCTGTTCTGATCAGAGCTGATACAGATATAGGCAAGCTGAAATTCAGTTTAAGAGACATTTTAGTCCAAAAAAAAAAACTTGAAAAATAAGCTCAGGAGACATCTTGGATCAGTGTAAACTTGTTGAAAAGGAGCAAAATATGATCTCTTGAAAAAGAATGATTCCTTATACATCCATTCAAAAAAAAGAAACTCTTCTCTCACCCACCCCCCTCTCCCCCGGGTACGGTGGGTGGCTGCCCATCCTCTTCAGCTCAGGTCCTCTACCAGAGGCCTGGGAGCTTGAGGGTCCTGCGTAGTATCTTAGCTGTTCCTAGGACTGCACTCTTCTGGAGTGAGATGTCTGATGTTTCTCCAGCTATCTATTGGAGACACTTTTCCAGTGTGGGGGTCACTGCCCCGAGTGCTCCAATGACCACAGGCACTACCGTTGCCTTCATCTTCCAGGCTTTCTCTAGATCTTCTCTGAGCCCTTGGTATTACTCTAGTTTCTCATGTTCCTTTTCCTGATGTTGCTATTGCTCGGGATGGTTACATCTATCACAATGGCTTTCTTCTGCTGGTGTGGTAGATCTGGGCCTGTATTGCCCTGGTGCTCAAGGCCTGCTCCTGTGCCCCCTCCTCAGTCCAGTCCTCTCTTGCCATTGGTAGGATTTGTTGATATCTTCAGCTATCGATCGGTGGAACATCCCATGTAGGGGTTTCTCCTCCCATGATGATTCCTCTAGTTCATCCTTCTCTGTCAGTTTCCATTGTCTGAAACACTCATTCATCTCTTGGGGCCATCTTCCTGACGTAGTCATGGAGCTTGGATGTTTCATCTTGGAGAGTGGCTCTGATGCTCTGCCTCCTTGTTTGCACTTAGTGTATAGCCTCTGGATACTGGACTTGGGGTGGAACCCCCCCGTGCATGGTGAGCAACTTCCAAGTTTTAACGTCTGTGGTCTGAATTTCCTCCTTTGGCCAGCTTATTCCAGCAGGGTATCACTGTCAGGGCATAGCTGTTAATTGCCAGGACCTTGTTCCTGCCACTGACTGACTCTTTAGGACTTGCCTTACTCCCCTTAGGTATTTGGCTGTTGCTGCTTTCCTAGTGGCCTCTTCGTGGTTGGCATTTGCCTGTGGTATGCCAAGGTATTTATAGCTCTCCTCCACATCTGCTATTCTGCCTTCTGGGAGTGTAATGCCCTCCGTATGGACCACCTTCCCTCTTTTTGTCACCTTTTGGCCACATTTCTCCAACTCAAACAACATTCCTATGTCACTGCTGTAGATCCTGGTGGTGTGGATCAGTGAGTCAGTGTCTTGCTCATTCTTAGCATACAACTTGATGTCATCCATGTAGAGGAGGTGACTAATGGTGATCCCACTTCGGAGTTGGTATCCGTAGCCAGTCTTGTTGATTATTTAGCTGAGGGGTTCAGGCCTATGCAGAACAGCAGTGGGGACAGATTATCTCCTTGATAAATGCCACATTTGATGGAGGCTTATGCAATTGGCTTGAAGTTGACCACAAGGGTGGCGTTCCATTGTCTTATTGAGTTGCAATGAAGGCTCTTAGAGTCTTGTTTACCTTGTACAGCTTCAGGCATGCCAGGATCCATGTGTGTGGCATAGAATCATAGGCTTTCTTGTAATCAATCCAGGCAGGGTACAGGTTGGTCTGTCTGGTTCAGCAGTCTCGAGCGACTGTTCTGTCTACCAGCAGCTGGAGTTTTGCTTCCCTGGTATTTTTACCAATGCCTTTCTGTGTTTCTGCTCATGGAGTGAGGTCAGCTTCTTTAACAAGTAGGTATGGCTCATGTCCAGGCCTGGGGACTAATTTATAAAACTGTGCATAGGAGAGATAACTACAGGTGGCGTACGCCTGAAACACAAGAAATGCATACGCACAAAAACTTTAAGATTTATAGCAGAGTGTACAGGTACATCCTGCGCCTGTTCCATTTATAAATCACAATCAACTCTACAGCTGACGCAGTTCTCTGTGTACGCAGTGTTTATAAATGAGACCCCTGGCACTGTCCAGTTCTTCAAACCTAAGACTTTTTCTTGGATGTCTGCTACTGCTATTAGTGCATCGTTGTTATGTGATGCCACTTCCTCCCAGCTCCCATATGCCATACATGTATATATATATATATATATACATATATATATATATATATATATATATATATATATACATATATATATGGATAGATAGATAGATAGATATAGATATTTATCGATATATATATATATATATATATATATATATATATATATATATATATATATATATATATGAATAAATAAGAGCATAAGTTTGTTTTGAAAAGTGGGGGGGGGTGGCTACTGGCAAAAGTGACTTTTTGAGAAGTGCTTGGGATGATGACTATAATTGCAGGCATGAAAATGGGTTGGGGTTGAAAAAGGTGAGGAGGCAATTATCCCTCTAGGGGGTCCGGGGGCATGCTCCCCAGGAAGAAAATTTTGAAAATTTCATATCTAAAAGCATCAATCTGATGCATTTTGAGAGAAAAATCAAGCAGAATTACCAGACAGTATGAATGTATAATAAAGTACCTATTAAATTCTGGGGATGACTTTGTCCTTTTGCTGGAAATGCATAAAAGCTTTTATCATTAGTGAATTTGGGAATTGGAAGGAAACATTGATTTTTCACTTTTTAGATAAAACATACATTGAAGGGATGGCTCTATCCTGAGAAACAATCACCATCTTAACAGTCATCATGACCCAATTCTCAAAAAGATCAGCCACTTTAATTTGTTTAGTGAAATAACATTGCAGTTTGGACCTGAGATTGAAAAAGAACATATTTTTTGTGAAAAGAGACTAGAGAAAAAAATGTTATAAACAATAAATAATAATGAGAGCCCTGGGAGATCATACTTCCATAAATCTTACTCACTATGTTTCCCATCATAACATTTATATTTTCGTTGTTTTCTAGACATCTCAAGTCAAAAGTTTATCATAAGAAAACCCCAATTTCTATGCTAAGATAACAGGATATGTCGAGATCCTGAGAGAACAGCTAATATGTACCTGATACAGCACAACAGAGTGAAATAAAATGTATGGATGTTTGTCCGCTTAGGGCCTCTGAACACTGAAGACATTTTTACCTGATTTATACACCGTCCCCTGAAAACAGCTCTGAGACCCACTTTAGAGCCTCAACCCACACGTTGACCACTGCACTAGTAGACTAAATGGGGAGCCTTTACTGATTGCTGTTATATCATGGAAAGCAAGTGAAGCAGGAAACCTCAGGATGAATTCATCATTTAGAAAAAGTAAGTGAAAACCAGAGCTGGACTGCTCAGGAATGTTGTGTTTTAATTAACCAAAAGGCTGACTCGTCATTTTTTAAATTGTTGTGTTCACTTAAACCGTGCACCTCCATGGTGTATACCTCCATGTCCCGTCCATACCCATAATTATTTGACTAAGACGGAGCTACGCTCCGAGGTGGTGGAGCTGAGCTCCAGAGGGCTCTGGCCCACTTTAACCCCTGGTTGTGTTCACTTAAACCGTACATGTGAGCCAAAGGTGCACCGTCTGAATTACAATAAACACATAAAGTGATTCAGGATCCCACAGATGAGCCCTTCGCGCTCATATTTCCATGCTCTCAGGCTTGTCAAGTGAATGTTTTTATTGAATTCAAGGCTCCGCGCGCACATGCTCGCAGTTCACTGATCATCTCTGGTATACCTCCATGTCTCGTCCATACCCCCCCATCCCCCCCCACCCCAAAAAAAAAAATCTCTTCGGATTTACAGGATTCACGTAGGTCACCTAATTTGATTACAAAACGGCGAATTTCACCGAAAGGTGGGGGATTTTCATGCCTTAAAATTGATTTTACTTTTGGTATGGCTACTATAAAATGCGTAGACTTAT
Source organism: Cetoscarus ocellatus (assembly GCA_037902135.1). Lineage (NCBI taxonomy): Eukaryota > Metazoa > Chordata > Actinopteri > Labriformes > Labridae > Cetoscarus > Cetoscarus ocellatus. The sequence goes on along the minus strand of JBAMNC010000802.1, from coordinate 1,011,438 downwards.
TTCATGTTTTAGGTGATTGTCATGCGTTGAATAAAAACCTCTTGAGAACTGGGCCGACACTTTTACATGAATTACGAACCCCCAACAATGTTACATTTCATGTTGAAATCAGCATGTCAAATATATTACATCTCAACAGGATTTACAGCTCAGGGAGTCCAAGCCAACAAGTTTTTCAACTCACCACAGGTATAACCAGAAGAAAAAGCACACTCTGGGTCGGAGCTTCAACTTTGCACAGACGCAAATTTGCAGCAGCTGCACGTTTTTTTTTTTTAATCCTTGCGAAGGTCTGTAGCGTCTCTCTGCAAGTCTCGGACGAATGCAGATGGTGCGTTCAGGAGCGTCGGAATTTTTTATACTACTGAAAATAACTAGGGTTACAATGGCTTACACGTGAAGGATTTGTGTGTGGTGGAGACAAATGACCCCTGACAAAAAGTGTGTGTGGGGGGTGGGGACACACATCCCCCCCCCCCCCCCTTAAATTGACACCTATTTGTGTGTGTGTATCTCTCTCTCTCTCTATATATATATATATATGAAATGGGCAGATGACAGCAATTAGAATTTAACTAGAAAATTTCCTGGATTCCTTCTTTATCATAACAATAAAAAATAACAAGTGATGACCAAGAACTGCAGAAAGACTGAGAGAGACCAACTGACCCAATATGTTGATTTCACTCAGTCTGACCACATTAGCACATTAGAGATGTCTTGTTTTGATGTCATGTCACAATTGCTAGTGAACTGAAAGATGAGAGTACAAAGCATACTGGTTTGAGCTGCCCACGGGAAAAAACACACAGAAATGCATTCATTCAAAAGCTCATTTTTTTGCTGTCTTCTTCTCCAATATATAATATTGGGTAATTTATCGGGGCGTTGATGGCTCAGTCAGATAGTGCATTCTGTCCAGACCAATCGGTGTCCTTTGAGAAGATACAGGTGGTAACTATGAGAGTGGTTTAGTTGTGCTGAAATAAAAAACTGACTGTAAGCCTCTGACTGGCCCGTGATAAATGTGAAACACAGAACATTCACTCAGTCACACATTTTTTAAAGGTACTTCCTTTCCAAAACATCTTCTGAAGTATTTTACCCAGATGGGCGGGAAATACATCCCATGAGTTACTTTAAAAATTTGATGTCTGTGAGGAAATCAGCATTAACTACAAAGAAGCTGAGTAAGTTACCATGCCAGATGGGAGACAGGAGTGATCCAAACAATGTCTTAATGTTAACACAAAATGATTCTTACAATGCAACATGCAACATTTGTCACTGTGTGATTTCAAGAAAGTGTGGAAACATAAACATGTTGACAAATTTCTTGAATCAGAATGGCATTAAATATCAGTGTCATGTATATGACAATGTTTGACAGGAAAACCTGTCAGCTGACTTGTTCAGCACAGAAAATGCACTCAGACTTATGGAGAAATTGATGAAGAAATGGATCAATAAGCTGAGTGAGTAATAATATTGATACAAATAAAATTGTATTGATTCTAATTCCTACTAGGGTGTCAGGTTATGTCTGCTGAGATTTCTGTGTCTCTCCTCTCACACACCCACTGTCTGGATTCATCTGTACAGCTAATGACTGAATCATGTTCTTTAGATGAAATATGGTCCAATGGTTCCCTGGATTTTCATTATTTATTGTGTTTGTCATCTCTTTTAATCAGGAAACAATAAAAAAGGAATAATCTCTTGGTCTTCATGACAACATCCAGGAATATAATATGAGGACAAGATAAAAAATACTGGAGTTTCCCACCCCCATGTGATATCACAGAAAAATGGCAACTGTGGAGATATGATCTGTTACCTTGACCTTTAACCCATGACTTTAAAAAACAAATCAGCTCATCATTTACTCAACACACTTACTCAAAGCGTGAAAACAACAGCTTAGTAGGATGGACAGACAGACAGACCGATGCCCAAAACAGAGGCATAAAAATATTTGGTATTTGAGCTTTCATTGATAACAGCATAATTACCATGTGAAAAATAAATATTGTCATTTTACTAACCCAGATTTTCTTTCGGCTTGGACTTTTTCAGTAAAGTACAAAGTGTATTGTGTCTCTGCTCTCAGTTTGCTCTGTTTTGTTTCACCACTTCAGCTCACCACCATGTGTGTCCAGACCTCATCTATGACTCCCCTGGGATAAACTGTGACTGGCTGCTATTTATAGGACTCTACCCACGTAAACTGGTGTAATTGACAAGGTCAATGCAACACTCTTTAATCACTTGTGGCATCTCCCCTGATTAAACTCATAAAAAACGGTGCACAGAGAAGCACTGAGACAGGAATTTCATTTTGACATTTACAGGCAAATCAGGAGCCTTGAACAGCATTAATACAGCACATGTGATGGTCAAGGTAAACCTGTCATAAAACTGTAAGCCTTGAGAGAGCATAGTTTGTGTCAAGAAAAATGCACTTCTAGCCATGATTTAAAATTTGCATTTTAAAAATGAATGCCCTAGGGCCCTATCATATGCCTGGCACAAAGCGATTTGGCATGAAGTGCAGGTGTCTTCTCCAATTTCCACCTGATGTACGTGTCATTTATACGCCATTTAAATAGCAAATGATTGTGCACTCTTGTTTGATCCCAGGGGTGTGGTTGTCTGTAAATGAGGAGTGGCCAGGCAGAGCTGATGTGTTGCTAGCTTGAGGATGTAGAAACTGACTACGGTATTAACCTTTTTCTACGAGGTCTTAAGTCTAAAGTCTGTGGTGCTTAGAGTCTCTGCTAGTTTGAGAGTGGATTAAAGAGATCGGCACACATCCAAGGGATCAAAACACACTTTACTGAGCTTGTTTCATTCACATGGGATACACAGCAGCACTCATCAACCTTTAAATATAGGAGCATTTGTTGAAAAATTCAATTTAATGTTCCATACATGACAGAGCGGAGAGACAGTGTGGGGTTTTTGAAGTGCTGCTTAGTGCACTATATTCTCCTGCGCTCCAGCACATGTAAGACTCCAAGAAATAAGAAAAAAGCCTTAAAGATTTTCTCAAAGCACAGAGCTACATTTCTAATATTTGTATACATACCAATGAATCTCAAGTATAACTATGCTCACAGATAATAAGACCGGTTGTACAGTGCGTTTTACATACACAATACGGAATAAAGCCAAGAATTACTGAAGTAAAATAAGGAAATCAATTGCTTAAAACCCACAGTATTTTGATGTTTATCAAATAGGTCTATCATAAGCATAAACCTGCCTTATCCTGCTGGACAAAATAAATAAGTAATGAGGTTTCACTTTGACATTTATACAAAAGGGTCCTGCTCATCCTTTGGCTTGTTTCCTACATTCTGGATGCTTTGATGAAAAAAAGGAATTGAATATGAGCATCATCATATTTCATACAGTGTTCTTTGTATGTTATTTGAGTGGCACAACTAAAGAAGAGGAATTAAAGAATCCATGCAGTTATTTAATCCTGCTCAACAACTAAACCTGCTGTGTAAATAACAAAACAATAGCTGCCACCGCAACTGATTTAAAGGGAAAGAGAAGTGACTGTCCGATTGGTTTGATCTACATTGTGCTCAAAACACACCCGTGTACAATCACGACATAAAACCTGCATCTTTGCATCCTGCGCCTGCCTTTGTGCCAAGAATATGCACCCTCAATATAGCAAAATGCAGACCAATACACCCAAAAACCGTCATATGCCACTAACTTTTAAACAACGCCCTTCCTGCCATCAAAATAGGGCCTTTAATGTGTCAGATTAAACAATAAATGACACATTGAGTTTAACATGATTGTAAAAAGACGGTCTTGGTCCCTCATGTGCTCAATGTTGTTAAGATAATCTGTTAAAGCAGGCCATGCAGGTCATTTGTTTCTTTACAGGCCTTGGTGTTAAATCAAAAGACATGCTAACGTATGTTTCTTCACGATTTTTCTATTTTTGAACTTTGTTTTTTAACTATTATGTTTTTTATATGCAAGAGAGGACAGAGGACAGAGTCAGAGGGTGGATAGAGTGCCACCAACACCCTTTTGAACTCAGGGGCACATATCTAAACACTAGGTTTCGAGCACCTCAAGCAAAGCTGACACCTGTAAGTTAGGATTCACCCCTGCCTGTTCAACCATTGAACTTGCAGGCTAATTAGGTAACTTTGGTCAAGCAGTATGACACAGAGAGCTAAAAAAAAAAACTTAAAAGGTAAAAAGTGGACAGGACTTGGGTTGATATTGTAAATATTTAGGAGAAATTAGCCTATATTTAAAAAAGGAAATAGTATGTGTGAGAAATGTAAGTGTTTTTTGTTTGGTAGGAGACTCAGCCATATGTATCCTGGATCCTTATCAGGGTGAAAATATTAAGCATCTGTGATGATAATGGGCATTGATGATCAGCTGGAGCAAAAAGCGTGAACATAAATTACATAAAGTTCATAAAGAATCACGCCTTTCTTTTGGAGTTACTCATGCTCAACTCAGCAACTAAATATGACGTGGCACACACATGCAGACACCCAGCCATTTCCAATTCAGTGGCTCACACACACATATCTACCCTGGAGATATGTTACGGTAGAGTGGAGCTTGTAAAGTGATGGAGGTCATTCGTATTGCCCCACAAAATGTGTGTGATGCAAGAGATTTATGCCCCTGATACCATGTAAGACATCAGGAGGCTGCTTTTAGAAACTTTAGCACTGTTTTGGCTGTAATTGTGAGCTTTCTTTATGCACACCCTCTTGGTTGCTAAGATGGATGTAAGTCTGAAATCAGATGTTGATGCACGGATCTGGAAGATAAGAGCCAGGATGACTGGCCAAAGATCCAAGGCTGCAATGACTGCAGGGTTTGGATGAATTTTAACCTGACACAACAGATGGACTGTATAATATATTTCAGTAGTCCATCTTGGAAACAGCCCACAGAAAGTGTTCGTGAATGGGCAGAACCCTTTAAAAGAATATTAGGTTTGATGATCTTTCTGTCAGTCTCATTCATTATGGATCAGTCATATAATGGAGTAGGTGGGCACTACTGCTGCGATGTAAAAGACAGAATGTGAACCACTTCAGAGGTTTGTAGTATTATTTGTTTTTCATTTCGAAAAGAAATGCAGTCCAGATCTGATAAAAAATGCTCCTGAAGCTTTAAGCATCTATGGTAATCTTTACATGAGCAGTCACTTCCTGCTGTTGTCTTGCTCGTAGCTCCCACCTTGTCCTGCTCCAAAGGACACTGATTGGGCTGTGGTGCTTTGGGCCGCTCACACTGGTTTGAGCTTGGAGCTTGGCAAGATGGATCCACATGAATAGCCTGATGACATTAAATCAGGCTGATCCACCTGCACTTCAAAGTTATGAATTTGTATTAATTGTTGAGATGCAATTTCCTGTAGGGACTGTTTTTCCTGCTAGGGCTTATTGTAAGGAAGGGTGTATTCCCCTGCTTTAAATGAAAATGGGAAATAAAATCTCTGCAACTAATTTTGAATAAAATGTAAATTGCTTTCTCTTCATCTAATTTTGTCACATAAAAAAAGTCAAATCAAGAAACATAGTAGTGGGACAGATTATTTACACTTTATTCATTACTAAATGTACATTTTCACCCATTTGTCATTTAAATACTTAACTATTAATACCTCCACTAACAGCGGGGGCTCTCTCCACCTCATTACTCCCGGAGAGACAGGGATGCTACAGGACCAGGGAAGGCTCACACTCCTCTGGAGATCATTTGGCTTTCTGTCTGCAGATAATGAAGAGGATCAAAATCTGGTTCTGTCCAGCTCTGCCTTCCCTCCTCACAGTTATTTCACCTGCGGTCAGACGTTAATGACCCACTTGTTACAGGAATTATTTCTGGGGCTCTTGTCAATTATGTGCATACGGATCATGGCGAGGAGAGACAAAAGTTCAATGAGGTGAGAAAAGCAGATAGCTGAGTCGGAGCCCTTTCAAATGCAGAACAGTGATGCGAAGTCATGATTCAAAAGCAACAAGTAAAATGAAAAACATTGCAGAGACCTGGAAGTGGTACTTTCATACACCATCACCTTCCACTGCTCTGGTTGGACAAAAAAAAAAAAACTCATTTAACAAAAAGCAAATGAGATTCAAGCAGAATCTTGAATTTAGATTCAGCTTGAGCCCTGAAGATCAATCAGCTCTGTCTGATTTACTTATTTGGGTCAGAAGCTTCCAAGATTGAGAGGATGCAAGCCTTTGGGGTCTCTGTGGGCCACACCAGGCCTCTGAAACACTGCAGTGTGAGGTTAATATGGTGGACACTTGCTAAATCTGTTTTGACTTCTTACTGCAGAAGTGCTAAATCATTTCTAAGTGTTATTATACCTGTGAAATCAGGTTGCCACTGAGAAGAATAGAAGGGGATTCCAGTTGACCATAAAGGCAGGAGCAAGGTTCATACACCTTTTCAAAGGTCAAATCCAAGAACTGTACGTGCACTCTGACGGGTGCAGTTTTTGGCATTCAAGTCTTTTCAGCTATTGCATTGTTGTCATACAAATACATACATTTAAATTTATGCCAGTTTTGCAAAACTTACACCTGTATATAGAAATAATTAAAAAAGTAGGGTTTTTTGTTATCACAACTATTATATTTATATATATTTTAAACACAAAATACATGTTTAACAATAAAATCAAGTATTAATATTTTTTTTTTATTTAACCTTTATTTAACCAGATAAAAACCCACTGAGATCAAGATCTCTTTCACAAGGGTGACCTGGCCAAGAGGTCAGCTGCACACATCATGGTAAAAACAAGAGTGACAAACCCTGATATACTAATCGTTCAACATAAAATCACCTTTTCATACTTTCAACTTAAAATCAATATACATAACTCTCCAAACTTAATTCTAATACACAAGTCTAAAACATCCTCAATAAAAACCTGCAGAAATGTTCATAGCTGCCGATACCAATATTAAGCCATTGAAGTGATTAACTGCTGATACAGGTATCATTCTGATAATATCGTGCATCATTAATGACAAGGTATAAACAACTTGGGTTTCAAAATGGCAGTCCAGGGGACAAGACAAAAATTTTATACATTTTTGTGAAAACAATTGGTTTTATTTCAAATGATTTATTCATAAACAGGGAGGCTACAAAGATTTAATGAACTGCAAATCAAAGCGGAGCAACTTTATCAATTTAGGAGGTAGTTTAGTCATTTTGGGAGGGCCAGGGTCAGATTCATTTTAGACCTCAAAATCTTTACCTAATCTGGGTCTTATAATTGGCACATATAAAAATAAACTGCTGTTTATCCAAATTAACATACTCTAACAAGCAGCAGACCTGATGCCAGGCTGTGCTCCAGAATAGAGGCACTGGTTAGTCTCTGAGCAAATAATGAAGCTGCCATTTATGGTCTGCTCTGTTGTCTGTTCTACATTGGGACATGACTGGGCAAATATTCAAACGGGGCACAGCAGCACATTTTTTGCCCTAGTGCTCAATAACAGATTGATTCAGTCATGGGTGTGTCCTCATGTTCCTGTTAGGATTATTCCTTTAATCATCTGAATGATAAAAGTGTGAAGGACAGATTCATCTGATGCTTTACACAGTACAATGTGGTTAGTTACAGTCTGCATTATAAATAGATGTATATTATAATCAGATTTGAGTGTAAGGGTCGGGGTGTATTTATATCTTTCATATCAAAGATGGCTGTTTTTAAGTGCCATCTGTCAGGATGAGAGCACAACAAATACATCTCAGCCAGAGCCAGACTGACGCAGCAACAGAGAATCATTGTTCATATCTGCTCTTTGGTGACACCTGCTGGTAGAAACAACCATGTCTACATTATAATATACTGCCTAAGCTTTTGTTACTAAATATCCTATACTACTACTATGATCACCAATAACTGAGATAGATAGATGGATAGATAGATAGATTATTGTTAAAAAGAAAGAGGAGGGGGTCTTCTGTATTGTTGAAAAGCAGAAGATCCCCCACTGCTTTGATCAGTAATTGCTGCACAATTTTTGTCAAAGTTAAGGCTTTTTGAAACACAGTTAATTTACAATAAAAACAAATGTATCTTATAAAAACAAATGTATCTTATTTGTAGTACTCAGCTTCTTTGGTTTCATTTCCCCACATTTTGCAAGAAGCCTCATAATTTCATACTGAAGAAGAATTCCCTTGAACTTGCAGTTCCCAACTTCTTTCCTTATCTTGTTGGTTTACTTTAAATGAATTTGCTGGTAATACTTCACATAAATGGTGCTGGAGTTGCTATGAATTGTTATTTGAAAGGTAAACCTAGCCAAAACAGCTCAGACCTCCGCCAAGCAGCTTCAGTCCACTGTGGCGAAAATGGTCCTATCTCGCAATGTTAAAGAATCCTTTAAAAAATTCCCGGATCCGGATAGTGATTCAGATCAGTCCCAAAATCTAATCATTCCACACATTTCCTGAAAATTACATCCATATCCGTCCATAACTTTTCAAGTTATCTTAAACACAAACAAACAGACAAACAGACAAACTAACCAACGCCCAGCAAGAACATAACCGGAGGCGGAGGTAAAAATCATGTTGCTTTATCAAACAGTGCAGATTTAGTAGAGTATCTAGAAGCCTCAGTCAAATTTTCTTCCAAATTAAAGTTTTATACAGGAAAATTACAAGTTTTAAGACCATTTATGACATTAAATATCTGTCATTTTAGACCGTTTGAGTCCTTTAAGGTGTCCTCACAAGGCTGTTTTGTGAGCAAACCTACATTTAACAGATTTCTAACTCATAACATTACGCATAAATCCCTCTTTACTGTTGATATGGTTTTATTTTAAGTTGAATGTATGATATGTCTAGTAAAAGTAACAAAATAATATAAATTTAATTTGAATTTTTAAGGTGATTTCAAACTCTTCCATCTAAATACATAGTTAAGTACCCCAGGGTGTCCCCAACTAAACAAACTACAAGGATGCAAAAAAATACAGGCTATATTTTTGGAGAAATACTTTATCAACATTTTATTGAGGAGTATTGATATTAGTTATTATTTGTTAATAATCTGTAGAAATTCTGGACATTTGTTTTGCATCTTTTTTCGCCTCTAGTTATTTGTTTGACTTTATCATTCTATTTCAGCATGTTATATCACATATGGTATTTTTCTCAACTATTTGCGTGCATTATCTTTATAGTTTATGTGACTTCAAATTCTGCCTTTAATTGATTATATTTTGTCTTTTTCATTTATTATTATTTTATAATTTTATATTGTTCTTTTATCCGTTTAGTCTTCTATCCTGAGTTCCCTCATTTTTAATTCGAAATAGCATTTACTCAGTCGTCTCTGGCTGTTTTCAGAGTCCCCTCTTAATGTCTTGGTGTGTGAGACTGAGACAGATTATGACATTGATCCATGTTGTGGTGTGTGGGGGTGGGTGTGTGTGTGTGTGTGTGTGTGTGTGTGTGTGTGTTTATATAATTTTTATGGACTTTTTATTAAAAGCAAATAGTGGTATATTTCCCTTGCAGTATCACAATATGTAGTGTTGTCACCCCTGTACCACAACACATATCAAATAAACACATTCTTGCCAGTACACACCCCAGATTCACTGATCTGAAGTAATTTTGACATTAAGACCCTCAAGACGGTATTAACAGTATCATCAGTGCTGAATATAATGTTTTTAGGGACTTAAACAGCACATCCACACAGAAATATTTTGCTTTTGAGTCCCATAATATAATACTGTTTCTGTATTTCAACTACATCCATCCATCCATTATCCATACTGCTCATCCCATTTGAGGCTGCGGGGGCTGGAGCTTAACCCAGCTGTCAGGAGGGAGGCAGAGAACAGTCTGAGCTGGTTGCCAGCCGATCACAGGGCCACATAGAGAGACAGAAAACCATTTATGCCCCCTCCATGCCTAAGGGCAATTAACCTAATGAATATGTTTTTTGGTCTGCATCAGAAAGCCGGAGCGCCAAGAGAGAACCCACACATGCACCAGGGGAACATGCAGACTCCACAAAGAGAGGCCCTGACCAACACAGGGGTCAAACCAGCAACCTTCTTGGTGTGAGGCATGTGCGCTACCTGCTGCGTCACCATGCCGCCCATATTTCAATTTACAGCTAATACATTTTTGAAACCTGAGTCTAAACTTGTAAGTAAAAAATTCTTCCATACTGAGTTTAGTACATTTGTGGGTTTGATTCCTCTTCGTTAGCTGTCCTCCTTTCATGCTGTCGATGTGGCAAAAGTCTCTGTTTGGATTGTTTTATCTTTTCCACCTGTGCATACCGCTATCCTACCACTGATTATGTCCTAGTGCTTGCTGCACATTGAGGGAAACCCTGTTTCTCTAAAATACTATTACTAATGTCACTGTATTTCAAATGCCTAATTTTAACTTGTCCTAGCAAAACAACAGAGGCAACCAACAAAATGTAGTGGCATATTCCACGCAACAGTGCTGATTTGACACACTTAAGAAAAGCTATCCAGAAAGAATGCATAAATAAATACAGAGGAAAAATGTAAAAAGACTCAGTGCAGGTCAATTCAACCTACTCAGAGCTTTCAAGTGGGAGGAGGGGAAACATAGTTTAGGCATTTTTTGGAAATGGAAATATCTACCACCAAACTACTTATTTCTCGATCTTATCTAATAAGCGTTGGGGAGCAGTGGTAAAACAAGGCCGAGACTAATTAAGTGAAACAGTAGATATGCTTCCAGTCCTGTTTCAGGGATTAAACAATCACAGGATGGTATTTTGTTTAAAACATGTTCAGGGGGGAAATAATACTAGACCGTAGGCAGGTTCTTTTTCTTACTATAGAGATTATGTAATAAATTTTACCAACAAAACAATTAGATTTTCATTAAATTTGCACAAAGGGATCATAACATATGGCAAAAAAGAAACATCTGAGGAGCAAGATCTAATGAATTAAAGATACAGGATGATGCAGAGAGTGACTAATGTACAGTAATAAAAAACAGAGTTGCATGTACAGGACCTTGAGGTACCACACAGGGAGACCATATCTATCACAAATAGATGAATATGTTTTATTTTCTTTAATGAACCAATCACTCAAGATTTGCAGGGATGAAAGAACCAAAGCTGTTTGATGAATTTATTAAAGTCAGAAATAAAGGGAAAAATGCCATATGTTTCCCATATGCCAGCTCAGAGTCTAAGCTGAGTGTTTGTCTGCAAAAAAAACATCAATTTATGATCATGTAAATGCCTTTAAACAAACTAATTGTAGAGAAATAAGTCATCAAAGCACTTTTTTAAAGTACCTATTTTAAAGTGCATCAAACAGAGAGGGGGCACCTGAAAACATTCTGTCAAATTTACATGCAAGCCCGATGTTGGTACCACTGCACACCTCACAGTGCTGCAAGGCTGTAGATTTACGTTGACTCACATTTTTTATGCATTTTAAATTTGTAATTCATTTTTATCTACAGGCTGCTGGGTATGGCATTGGCTGGGATCTACAGCACTAGCTAGGGTCCTCACTGTAGATCCCTACAACCAAGAAGACAGCCAGGAGGGCTTCATGGAGATGATAGAAACATCAATCTCCATATTACCACGGTACCTACAACATTAACAAGTGGTATGGTTATTTCTTGTATTTAGTTCTTCTTTTGTTAAATCAGTGGTTCCCAAAGTGTGGCCTTGAGATGCCTTCCAGAAAACAAAAAGAAAATTAAAATGAATTCAGGTGGTAAATTTTACAAATCTTAATTAAAATTTTCTAAAGTTATTAAAATTTTAAACAAAGCTCTATATCAACAGGTGTGTTTATGATGAAATAAAAGTAACATGACAACATTTTAAAAATTTGTGTTTGCACATGGCAGTAAGTAGGGATCCACTCTAACAGCAGCGTAGCACTACATCCTTGGCGATGCTATGGGGTCTAACCTGACACACCAAATGGACTGTTCAATGCATACTATATAGAATATACTTCTGGGCAACAGCCCATAGAAAGTGTTTGGAGAGGGTAGAACCTTTCAAAAGCATACACAGCAGGTGAATGGATGATCCTTCTGTCAATCACATTTATAAGGGCCCAATCAGATGATTAAGGAGGCAGGCCCTGCTGCCACGGTGTAAAGTACAAAACATAAGCCACTTTGTACAAAAAAAATATAATTTCTTATCCAGAAATGCTTCCTGTGTTGTTTGTTTTTAATTTACTGAAGAAATGTGGTCCAGATCCGACAAAACTGCTTATGAAGCTTTTAGCATCTATGCTAGTCACTCCCTGCTGTGGTCTTGCTCGTAGTTCCCACCTCCTCCTGCTTTAAAGGGCGCTGATCGGACTGTGCTGCTAAAGGTGGAGCACAACTGTTGCAGATTGGAGCTTGGCAGGATGGATCCAGCTGCTGCGCAAGGTTAATGGGGTTACAGGCTAAAAAGTTTGGGAACCACTGTGATAAATAATAACATTCCTGTTGCCCTTTCAGGGTGAAGACCTTGGTGAACATTTCATTCAACATTAACACGATGTAATCTGCATTTTTCTGGAGCTTGTTTGCCAACATTATCATGAGCTGCAGTTTGGCTTCAGAGAGCTGCCAGCATTGCTCGATACTGTGTGTCTTCTTGCCTTCCTAAAGCCTCATCACCCTTACATTTTCCCTGTCCTTCTTTTCTAGTTAATGATTCTTTGCTCCTCCATCCCCCAACATCATATGACCTCTGGGGTCTTTAAAGCAACATCTATTCCAGTAAATCCATATTATCGATATGGCTGTAATAAAGTTAACTTAATGTTCCTGGCCTGAGTAAGCCTGTAATTTTATGAGGAACTAAACATTGATGAATTAAAGTGTAAGGGGGATTATGTATGTTCACAGGGACTTGTATTGACAGGTTGCTTAAGACAGAAGTGGGGGTAAAACAGGGACGATCTCCTCACCTGATGTGCACTTTGTAATCTAAACTGGACAGTTCCCTCCTCTTGCAGCAGCTGGGACTGCTGGCCTGTTGGTTTAGCATGGGACAAAGTCATATTTATATTCCCCAGAGAGCTAGAGGATCAGCTAACATTTACAGAGCTGCACTCATGCTGCAATTCTCTTTTAATAACCTGGCTAGACTCTAATGAGACAGATGAATGACTTTTAGGGTCCTCTAAAACCCTTGTGCATTATATTTTTGCATGTGCCCACATTAAACAGATAGGCAGGATATTACCTCCTACACGTTTGACCTTTTCAGCTTTTTAGAGTTTAGATTTAAGAAAAGGCCAGTTACGTCAAGCCACCATGATTGAATCTGTAGCACCAAAACCCATGAGAATGTGTTTTTTTGTGATGGATAACAATTTGGCTTGCCATGCAGAAAATAAGCTACATATGCAAGAAGTATAATGAAACTATAACTCAGAGTTGAAGAAAAAAATTTCCCCTCAAGAGCCGTCTCGCTCAAATAATCTTCTTTGACCTTTATGCTGGATTAACATGTTCATGCTGTAAAAAGTGGTCATAATTTGTGTGATTATAACTTTCATTGCTATGATTGGCTTCTTTACATTTATCACTAAATCTTATTTGGGGCATTATACCCCCTAGATTGTTGAAATCCTGTTTTCAAATACATTTGGACCCAGTGTTATATGTAAATAAATACAGATGTGATTATTTTCAAAACACTATATAGGGAATGTTTTTGTGGCAGTACCCTGTGCCAATCCAACCTATAAACTCTTTAGATTTTGAAGGTCAAACGTCAAGGTCATAGAGCCTGATTTTTACCCTTTGCTTGCAAAAGTGACTTCTCAAGGAAACACTGAGAGATATCGATCAAAAGTTCCACAAATAAAAGAGCATATAATTTCCAGTAAGTATCAGATTGATTATTATTCCTCTTTTGAATCTGATGCCTGTATCACATTTGAAAAAGCAGTGAAGCGAGGTCAAGTTTATCCAGCCTGACACACCAGATGGACAGTCCAATATATCTTACTAGTCCATCTGGGCAAAGTGTTTGGGGATTGGCAGAACCGTTCAAAACCATATCCAGCAGGTGACTGGATGATCGTTCAATCAATCACATTCATCATAGGCCAATCAGATAATGGAGTAGAATACAAAATGTAATCCACTATGTAAATGAAACTTTTGCTAAAACATGTTGGAAGTGGAGTGAAAATATCATTTTGATCCAGAAATGTTTTCAGTGTTGTGCTTGTTTTTCATTTAATAAAAAAATGTCTCCAAATCTGGTGAAACTTCTACAGAAGCCGTTAGCATCTGTGCTAGACTCTATTTTAGCAGTCACTTTTAGCTGACATCTCGCTCATAGCTCCTGCTACTTCCTGCTCTGAAGGACTCTAATTGGGCCGTTCTGCTTTTGGCTGCTCACAATTGTTGTAGATTGGAGCTTGGCAAGATAAATTTGGATCATTACAGACAATGAATCAGGCAGACAGAGCTGCTGCGCAAGGTTAATGTCTACCTCCCTGTAGCTGCTCCTTTGAAGCAGCAATACAGTGAATAAGAATTTGATTTTGTGATTCTCTAGTGGCCACTGAAAGATGCACGTGTAGATACACTCTCCTAAAACACCGCGCTCTAACCTCTGTCCTCACACACAATGTGCATTTGTTGACATACAGAGGGGTGGTGGCGCAAGCTGGTAAAGTCATTGAGAGAAGCAGATAAAGTATATTGACTGCCAAGGATCAATATTATCCTATTTATGTGTTGAAATATGGCTTTTCTTGCCCCAGCTGCAAACTGTTTAAAAAATGTTTGCATGTACATTATGGGCCGAATCTACTAAACGTTGACGTGTATAAAAACATTGTGTCTATCAAATGAGCAGAATAGCATGCGCAATTCATTTTGCGTGTTTGCCTTCATGAATATGCAGAATACATGCAGATTATCAAAACGCACAAAATACTGGGAGGAGAAGATGCAGATGTAAACACATTTAGCACCCGTAATGTGATGTATCACACCCAAAGCTGATTGCGCTCAGTGTTTTTGCGTCTATATATCTATCACTTTTGAAAGGCAGGTGCAAACTGGCACAGCTTTACGTACAGAGGGCTGATGACAGGAGAGGGAGAAGCTTCTGTGTGCGTGTCAAAATGTTTGGACTGTCATAAACAGCATTGACTGAATATTTTCTGTCACTGTCTGAATTTTTTGATGAATGGCAGAAAGATTTGGAGGCTGTCTGTCATTATGATGGGCTGGAAAAAGAGGGATGATCCAGTGTGCCATCATACGTAAAGTAAACCCTCTCTGTTTTGCGCTCTTAATACATCGTGCAGGAGGTCATTTAACCTATGTCAAAAAAAATTCCCTTCATTGCCAGAATCACTCTGTTTGTCACTCAGAGATGACTGCGTCACACTCTCCAGGCACTGACAGCGGGATTAGGAGCAGATCCAAAATGTTTTAAAGGATTTGTTAGAACTGCAGAAAAGTGTATTTTTCCTGTTTAACAATAACCTAACATATCGAAGCAGATGAAATGACATTTTCTGGGAATGTTGGTCATGGCTTAAGGAAGAACAATTTCTTAGGAGTGTGAGATAGGGCAGTTTTCCATATTTTTGATAATCACTCACCCCACAAAGTTGGAAATGCATTGACAGAATTTTGAGCTCTCTAGTTTTGAATGTTGCTGTATTAAAGCACCTCTTAGGAGCATTAAGCTTTTTATGAACCAGTCTGATTAATACAGATGTCTTTCTATGACTAGAAGGAAAATACAAACCATCACTGACAAGAATCATTTTTCTCAGTAGTATTTTTATATGCCTGTCACCCCTGCCATGGGTGTCAGACAAGGCATTTAACAGTTCTTCATAGCTCAGATTCTTGAGGAGTTATACGTAATACATTTTAATAATACAGAAAGGTGCAATTATTTTATTAGAAAAACACTACTTTGACTTGAACAGGACAAGATAAGCTGAAATATTTTCCTCACACCAAACACACATTCTGCGGACCTTACTGCTGAGTTTCATGGTGATGTATAGGGATTTTTTCCGCAGTAGACGTAGTTACGGTTATAGTGTTGAGCCTGAGCTGAACAGTATAACAAGATGATGAATTGTCTCTGCAAACATGTTCAACAGCATGCTTAGGAACTAGTCCAACTGTGTATGTAGGCATGTGCGGGGAACATGAACTGTTTATAAATCTCATGCCTTAAAGTCTATTATTTTACAGAAATACAAATACAGGCATTGCTGTGAATGGAAAACGTATAAATCTGGGAGCAGGAATATAAAACAGTTAAAAGTTTTTTTTTTTAACTTATCCATTCATCTTTTCTCATCTCTCTCTATCCAGTGCCAGGTCACAGAGGCAGCAGACCAAGCAGTTCAACCCATCCCTCACCCCCTGCAACACTTTGAAGAGGGTATGTAATCCCTCCAGCAGATTCTGCGTGCCTCAGGGCCCCCTCTCCACTGAGCATGACCGGAGGACCTCAACAGGAAGGTGACCAAGAGTCATCTTAACCAGATGCCCCAAACCACTTCAACTGACTCCTCACAATGCAAAGCAGCAGCCCTACTATGAGATCTCTTTGGATGTCTGTGCTCCTTGCCCTATCTCTAAGGCTGGAAATCCCATTTCAACCGCTTGTATCCATGATCTCATTCTTTCAGT
This sequence comes from Cetoscarus ocellatus, assembly GCA_037902135.1. Lineage (NCBI taxonomy): Eukaryota > Metazoa > Chordata > Actinopteri > Labriformes > Labridae > Cetoscarus > Cetoscarus ocellatus. The sequence goes on along the minus strand of JBAMNC010000802.1, from coordinate 994,722 downwards.
CATTGCCCAGAGTTCATGATGGCGAAGACGGAGAAACTTGAACTCCCTCAATTGAGGCAAAGACTCACTCCCCACCTGAAGGGGCATGCCACTGTTTACCTCAGACTTGGAGGTGCTGAACCTCATCCCAGCCATTTGACACTTAGCCACAAAACATCCTAGTACCTGCTGAAGGTCCTATGCAAAAAGTGGAAATAAGATTCTGAGCTCTCCAAACCAAATACCTTCCTCCCCACAGTTGCACCTTGAGATCCTACCTTTTTAAAATATTATTCTGAAATATGCTCAAATGTTATTTAAACTTAAATTTGTTAGCAGAACATTTTCTGTCCATGGAAGAATTTGAGAAGATACGAAAGCTGAAATTCCTGAATATAAGGAACTCTCTTTATAAAAAAAAACAATTTTATGAGCTCTTGCCAGCTTTGCAAAGGTAGAGTTTGTTTGTCCAGCAAGTTCCAGGGGCATCAAAGAAGAAATATTTTTCTCTGTGGTTGAAAATATGCAGTAAAACAAGTTCAAAGTTGAGACAGAGAGACAGATTCACTTTCAGTTTTTGGCACTTCAGAACGGGCCTCCATTTTCAGCCCCAGATGTTGTCGCCTGTTTCTGACCAGGTGAAAAACCAGACTTTAATTATTGTATCCAGGGTAAAGACTGTTTTTACTGCCCTAATACACATCTTTACAGTCTGGTTTAAAAAACGTCTTCAGTTTAAAACTATAACACATCTATGTGCTCTCACTGTGAGGGGGTGATTTTTTTTTAAATCACGCCCATTTTTCTAGTATTTAGGATTTATTGATCATTTCCAGTTTTGGAAATGTGGTGATGCTATTTGTCAGACAGCCTTAAGTCCCGGCTCAACACAGCTTTTCTGTCCGTGAGGGGGTTGAACTGAAATTTGGTTCAGATAGCACGTGCATTACAGCAGCATCCATTAGAGGGCATCAGCGATGTTCCAAAGGCTCCTATGACATGGCTTCATCCAGTTCTTTTGTAGTCCATGTTTTTGATACATAAACAATTAGCTGCCAGCTAAGTTGTTGGCAAGGTCAAAAGAAATATGATCTATACTTAGCAGCTGAAAAGGATACATACTGCCACCTAATGCAGTGTGGGTGGACATGCTTCAGTCAATCACATCAATTTTCTCCTGGTGCATGCTGGGAGACGGACAGTATCTCTGTTAAATTGACAACTCAAGCTTTGAAGTTTGACAAACTCTGCTTATAAACCTGATGACTGAGAGTCAGCAGCATCCAATATTCATGTATTCACTTTCAGCCATGGTCCTTTGAATGTCCTGATCAGTCTCATTTAATCCAATATAACAGTTCCTTCAGACTGCATTATATCGAGTTGTGTTTCTATTTTTGTATTGTTTATGTAAACATAGGTTGGCACAATATTAGCAACATGTAATCCAGTTTCCAGTTTTGGGTTTCAGATGTGCATAACAGAAGAAAAGTAAATTGGAGCATAATTGGAAGTGAAAATACACTTAGTGCAAAAGTAGAACATTTCTGCAAATTAACTCAGGCATCAAGGAGACCAATGTTGGCGTAACATCACACACAAGCTGTTAAAAATAGAGAAGAGGAAGCGAGTTAAAAAGGCTATTTTGCACATGACAGACTTTTGTTTAACTCTTGCTTTTAATGAGATGTGCAGGTTTAAACGGTTTTGTCAAATAAAGCTTGGTCACATTCACACCTCTTATGGCCTCAGTAATTAAAGATCATGTTCACTTTGTTCCTTCCATGCGTACACTCTTTGACCATGATTCTTACTCTGCTTCTTTTTTCTATTTAGAAAGAGAGAGTGAAAGAATTCAGGAGTAATTTCATCCTCCAGTTCATTGTTATCTTTTTCATACATGTATCAATGCATGCAGAGTGTGTGTGGATGCAGGGTCATGTCGGGGGGTGTCACCATGGAGCATGCTAACACCTGCTGTAAATGTGCAGCGTTCATGCCTGGCAACCCATGAATATGTGCTACAGCAAAAAAAAAAAAAAAAAAATGCTACATTGTAGAATAAAATCAATGTAGAGGAAGAGACAAGGCTCTGTTTTGACAACAGCAATGCGTTCTAGTTTTCTCAGACCCTGGAGAGATGCTGGTCAACTCACTATAAGACAAATATAGTACATGGAGGTGGATGCAGAAACAGCCTCAGAAATATCTCCTGAGATGAACCGGAGCCTATCTGTCACAGTCTGAAGACAAGGAGGTGGGGGTTGTTAGAAAATATAGATTTAATTCTTATTTTGATGTACAAGGATGAGTTTTTGAAATGAACACAAGATATCTGTGGTCTAATAAGAGACCCCTATGTACAACTAATTAGTTATATAAACAGCAACATGGCCTTTTAAACCCACAGCATTTCCACCTTCAACAGACACAGGCTCTGTACATGTAAGCTCCAAGAATTAACTCCACCTTTGTCCACTAAGATGACTGTGTCTCCACCCTAGCCTACCTTAGAGTAATTCAAGCCTCCATTAACCTTTCAACTCCAGGCCATTTTCTGCTATTTTAAGTCTGTCTGTTTTTTTTGTTTTTTTTGTGCTGCAGAACCTCAACCCTTTTAAACGAAAACACATTAATGGCACCTTTTTTTCTCAGGACAACCTGGACTATCAGGATATTTAGCTATAATTTTGTCAGCTTACTGTATCAAAAGTTGTGTGGCAGAGATAAACCAAATTTAAATCTACAAGAATTTCACCCAAATCACACACAGATCACTGATGAATAAGCCTTTTCACAGATATATATATATATATATATATATATATATATATATATATATATATATATAGATACATACATACATACATACATACATACATACATACATAGATATATAGATACATACATACATACATACATACATACATATACATACATACATACATATATATATAAATAGGAGGGTGGATATGTGAATAGATGTGTGTATGTATGTGTATGCATATCTATTTTTAAACATGTAGTATGGTGTATATATGGGGGAGTTTGTACATATGTTATACGTATGGACAATTAGGCATGCATGTTTATGTGCATACACATTTATATTTATAGATGAAGGTGCACTTTTTGTATTGGTTTGTCTACATATGCACAGATATGAACATATGACTGGTGCAAAACTGCAATAATATATACAGGTACATTTATACAAGCAGTTGCTTCCTGTTTTCTCACTTGTAGCTCCCAGCTCTTTCTGTTAAAGGACTCTGAATGGACTGTCCCACTTTGGGCCACTCAAAATTGTTGTAAATTGGAATTTGGCAAGATGGATATGCCTAATGCCCCAGCCACACATTCCCGTTTCTCATGGTGATTGTGCACGACAGTACACAATTGGCAAGGCTGGTTTTATCGGCATGATACGGGAAGAAGTGACTGTCTCTCCCCCGGACACACCCCGTAAGTACACCATCAGTAACACTTCTACAGCGCTTTGGGGGCGTTTGTCCCACTTCAATTAGGTCAATACAACGATATGACGGGGATTCCTTGAATTTCCAATCCGCTGATGCAACGTCAGCCCCATCGAGCCCAGTTTGTGTCATGTAAGCCCTGATTGAGCCCTGTCACTTGCGTCGCCTTGAACGGGACACAGTCAGGGCACAAACGGATATGTCCTTGTCAATCATCCTCAGAAAGCTTTCAGGATTGAGCCATGATCAGCCCGATTGAGCTCCGTACATGCCACGTTAATACCATTCGCCTTAGGGCTGCATTAGGCTCCCACCCCGCTATACTGAGAGCGGCGATTCTTCACGACAGTTTTGAACAGTTCAGAACAATCAGGACCCTTCCCTGTTCCCCGGCGTTCATCCACGACTATACAATGCTGATCCAGATCAAGTAGCGCATGCACCACCACCAAAGTACATTTCATCAGGATTATGACAATAAAGCACAATCGTCATGAGAAACGGGAATGTGTGACTGGGGCTTTATCACAGACACTGAAGGTCCCATTTCCTGCCAAAATCAATTTTCTTTACCCTGAATGTTGTTAGAAGGGGCTTAGGTAGCAGAAGAATATGATACCTTTTACCAAACTTCAGTTCACAGAGAAATGTTCAATGCTTCTTTAGAACCCGAGGGTCCCCCAATTGGGGGACTTGAGGAAGGCTCAAACAGGAAGTACAGTGCACCAATCATGTAAAAATACAGTCATGTTGCACATCAAATTGCTCAGGAAAAACTCAACTGCAAGTCCATATAAGCCATTTTTACACACACTAAACACAACTCAGACACCAAACAAATTAATTATCAAAGATCAAGATCTCTGTAGAGCCACCTAGTCAACACACATTTGCCACATTTCAGCCGTTAGCTCTGTGTCATATGATGCTACACACACACGCTGAAAGCTGAGACTGAGACATTTCCATCAATACCATGTGCATAGCTCTACGACCAAAACTCAGGGAACCAGCAGCCAAACCTTTGCTGTTTTGTGATGAAACTTTGTATCTGAGAGCAATACCACTGGTATTCATCAGTGAAATCCTCCATGTTGTTTTGAGTCTAAGGACTACATTTCCCATGATCTTCTTCTTCTGCATCTTGAATTTCCGGCAGTTTTCGACGCTACTAGGCGTATTACTGCCATCCCCCGGTCGGACTAGGTGTCACAGTCTGGTATATTTCCCATGATCAGTTCTTCTTCTTCTTCTTCTTCTTCTTCTTCTTCTTCATCTTCTTCAGAGTTTTTTGACGGTTGGCAACCAGCTGAAAGGTGCATTACCACCACCTACTGAACTGCAGTATGACTCTAGATTAGGCAGTTGATCTTAAATTCTGTTAATCAGATTTGTTCCTTTAAGAAAACTGAGTATCTGTTTGTATGTTTGCTGTAGTTTTTCCCCCAAGTATACATTTCAATGTAAAACTTCTATTCTGTTTCTTGAGTGCCATGATCATTTGCGTGGTGGGAGGGTTATAAGGGAGAATACAGCAGTGTTCAATTGGATCACAATGCCTTTACTCCTTTGTGGTTAGCCAAAGGTGTTTTTGGTTTCTATTTGGTTTCAAGATGGCGGCGCGTGTACACGCAGCGGCTCCTCTCTGTTTGCACCGTGGGTCCAAGAGGACTGAAATTTCATCTGTGCTGTATGTCAAGCATGTATAGCATATTTGACAATAAAGTTGACTTTGACTTTGACTTTGACTTTTTGGTGCGGATTTGGGTACTGCCCCTCAATTCTATTGGCTCTGATGGTACAATAGAGGTGTCAATCACCCAAAATGACCAATCCACTGCTGAGATATTGCCCTGCATATGTTACAGTATGTTTGACCAGTGACTCTCAATTATCACATTTTTGTACTTATTCAGTGACATTTTTTAGTAATGTCAGGACAACGATCCAAAAGAGGTTATTCTGTGGAGGAAGAGCTGCATATGCATTTTTACAGATTACATTTTCAAATTTTGCTTTTATTTTTATGATAAATGAATCTGTAGCACTTTGATTCAAATTTCATTTTTTGTATGATTTTGCCTGACCAGTCTGTTCTAGAACCTCTCTAATTTTGCTTTGCTTGGCTTTATCAGAATTAACCTTGGCAGAGGTAATGTTCACATATTTTGTTATTCATTTTAGAGATTTAAAGCTTCAACTGCATCATTCCAAAGGGATATTCACTAAAAAAGTATAAATTCTTTAAAGGCAGAAATGAAATCTTTCATTTATGCTTGTGTGTCATATTCATTTACTCTGATCTAGTAACATACATACTGATATTTACACATCTGAACAAATTTCACAAGCGTTCCCTTTATTATGACATCAAAGTTATTCAAATAGACCTTGTAGTTGCAGAGATATATTCTTCTCTTTATGGGCATTAAATTTTCTAGCAGAAGGCTTAAAAAGAGGCTCAGGGCTTAAGATGCCCCTTAAAACTCTCTGTTTTCGTAGGCATCTTTGCTAGATTAATACATTGTGTACATACATACCCAGCCATCAAAGTGTCTCAAGACATCTCAAGATGCATCTTAACACACATTTGTTGAAATGTCTTGAGATGTCTTTGTAAGTCAAGACATGTCTATAAGACATGTCTATAGACATGGGTCTTAAAACAGCTTAAGAAATCTTGAGGCATTTTAATGGCTGAGATTCTTTTTTGCCACATTCTTTGTACAATCTACAAAGACTACTGTGCTGAAGTTTTGACAGTTTTTATAATCACTTATATTAAAAGGATACTCTCCAACTTCTAAAGAGTATCTATCTCATGCATTTGTGCTATTTCATTGCAAAATAATGAGTAACCAACGTTAAAAGAAAATGACTTGCTCTGTTTTGCTGGTATAATTAAAAAGAGGTTCCACTCTTCAATTCTCGTGACCATGAGTTATTTAGAATAAAGTTTCACAGATTTTAAATGCTGCCTTTGCAGATATCTGTGCTGAGAAAAAAGTTTTTGTTACTCAAAGTCAGGGACATTTGGCAGTGGGAACATTAGCATTCACACTTATACCTAAGGGCAATTTGGAGTCACCAATCAGCCTAATGAGCATGTTTTTTTGGTTTGTGGGAGGAAGCCGGAGTGCCCGGCAAGAGAATCCATGCATGCACAGGGAGAACATGCAAATGCCACACAGAAACCCATGGGGAGTTGAACCGGTGATCTTCTTGCTGAAGGCGTTCACACTTACCTGCTGTGCCTCTGTGCTGCCCACGCTCATTTAGTGCTCCAGAAATATTTTTCCTGTATGTGAGACCATTATCTTCAACAGCATCCTCAGACTTCACATGTAACAACACAAGTTTCAAAAATGCATTTATTTTCAAAAGGAGACCAAGAAATTATCAGAACAATATTTTGTAGGTTATTCAGCTTAAGAAGTTAAAAGTCTACTTTGTCCAGACATTTTTTTAATATATGTTTTACTATTGAGTTGGCTACATTTTGGATGCAACTAGTCAAATTCACTCACAATTTAATGTGACTGAAAGTACTTATTATCCTGCAAAATCAACCCACCTTCAGCATTACCATTTTCTGTGTTTTTCTGCAATTCATTATAATAATATAATAATCTCTATTAAAAAACAGCACTTTTTTTTAACAAAGTTACAAAGTGCTTTACAAAAGGACACATAAAATACAAATCAAATTAAAACGTGTAGATGCATAGATGACAATATATAATTTATTAATTCACACAGAAGAATAAACTTTATCAAAACATAAGAGTTGACCTTTGGTTAAAAGCCTTTTAATAAAAGAGTGTTTCAAGAGAGGACTTCAAAGAAGAGACACAGTTCGCATACTGGATTTCAGCAAAGACATCATTCAAGAGCTTTGGTGCCTTCATAGAAAAATCTGACACCCCTTTGTCTGTACTCGGGCTCTGGATACCACAAGTAAACCCTGATCTGCTGATCTAAGGGAACGTCCAGACTCATAAGGGGTCAGTGAATCGCTTTATGTTGCTGATATTAAGTCATTAAAAGGTAGAAATCAATGCAATACTTGGATCAGGGTAATGTGCTTTTGTTTTCTTGAACCAGTGATCAGCCTAGCTGAAGTACTAATTGTAGCCAATGGAGTGAAGCCTGTGATATTCCAGAGTATAGTGTATTACTGTGATCAAGGACAGAATCCAAGCATGGACTACGCTGTGTAAATAATTTAAAATTAAAAATGATTTGAATCTTGAAATTAATTTGAGCTAATGAAAACAAGCCTGGGTAACTCTTAATTTGACTTTCAAAGCCGAGGTCGAAGTTAAAAAGAAACACCCAGATAGACATTAAGATGGGGTTGGATTGTTTTTTGCATACCACCACAGAATTATCATTAAAATGTGCCATTTTTTTTTTTAAAATATAAAACTAAAAAAATGTGTAAAATAAACACAAATTGAGAAAAATGTAGTGGGGTCTTTGTCCAATGCTATTGTTGCTTTGTGGGGGCTGAGATGAAATTTAGGGGTGTCACAGCTCTTAAAAAGGCTGACATGGAGATAGTTCAACTTTCAGGCCTTCACATAGATCAGTTGTAGTTGCCTTAGTTAAAGATTTCAATGCATGAGGCCAAGTCCAGTCTGCATTGACAGAGGTGCAGTGAACATACTGCAGCAGAGACGAGTGGACTGAAGTTCTGCTCTGTGGTGACATCTGCTGGTGAAAATTATTCTTCGCTCATGTAAAAATAAGGTTTGGCTGTCAGGAATATTCAGACAGATTTATGTTTTTGTGTTTATTATTATATAATTTATCTATTTAATTATTTTACTATCATTATTCCACAAAAGGTTATTGTGAGGAGAAAAAAATGGCAGTAAGGCACTGCTGATAAAGTTTGTTTTGTGAGGAACATGTGGGTCAAAAGAGAAGCAAGACCACCAATTTTATTTATATGTTGTTGGGGATAATAAAAAAAAATGATATAATTTTATTTTGTTGAGAACCTTATTTAACTCCAAGCACCCCAAGAGATTGTGCCCTACAGGCATAAATCACCTAATACTCAAAGCAGAAACGATTGCAGTGCATTCATAATGCCTTTAATGGTGCGTGCCTTTGTCTGACATAGAGTGTTAAAACTTGATTTATGGGGTCATTTACTCTGATACTAACCACCACTGTGCCTAATATACACATCAGCTTATTGATATGCTGAAATAATGGACAAAGGAAAGAATGATTTGCTGCCAGGAAACATACACAAGACTTACAGTATTAAGGGAAACAGGGAAGTGATCCAAAGCCAAAGATAAAGCTTTTCAGGGTCTTTTGATAATAAAATGTTTTTGAATTTCCAGTCGTGGATTGTCACAAAGTACATTTACCCTTGTACTGTATTTTTTTTATATACATAATTTTGAAGTATCTGCACTTTACTTGAGTATTATTTTTGGTAAAACTTTTTACTTTTGCACCACATTTAAGTTCTTTATACTTCACCTTCTTTCAGTGTTCTCATCTTTACTTCAGCTGATGATTTTTTTTTTTTTGTAATTCCCTTACATCTAATCTGAAAGACAGTAATGGTGGCATGGTGATGCAGCAGGTAGTGTGTGTACTCCACTGCAAGACAGTTGATGGTTTGGTCCCAGCTGGTATGGTTTTATATTTCAACAAGCAATACAGCTAATTTTGAATGATATTGGTGTAAAGTAAAATTCACCCCTTTCTTAACACATGGCAGACAAACCCAGAGGCTTGCAAAAGGCAGGATGATTTTGGTGAGATAAGTACTTAAATTAACTTTAACTCCAAAATGTTGTCAACTCAGTGGTAACAAATATTAAAACATGTAAACAATGAGTTGACTTTAACTTTATAGGCTGAATAACTTACAAAGTAATGTTCTGATTATGACCAAACAGTGGTTACACATGTACTGTGAAAATAGGTCTCCTTTTGAACAAAAAAAATATGCTCCACAAAAACTGTTGTATGAAACATGTGTTGCTTCATGTAATGTCTAAGACTACTGTTAAAAATAAAGGTCTTGGATGCAGGAAATCTATTTCTGGTCAACCAAATGAGTGTGGGCAGTATGGTGGCACAGCAGGTGCGTGTGCCTTAGGGTCAGGAAGATTCTAAGAGGTCCTGACTGACAGGGGCAATATTATAGAATCAGTGTTTTTTTTTATGTTTTAATTAGTTGACTTTTTACCATAGGTCTTCAAAGACTATTTTTGTCTTCACATACTTAAAATGCATTGCTTTTCTGGTGTAGGGCATCTACAAAAGAATTGCCCTTCTCCTCGTCAACCCAAAGAGCGAACCCCAGCAGAGTGGGGCGAGTGTTACCGGACAGCCGTGTCCCTTTGAGACGCTGGCTCTGTGTGACTGAGTGAGAGATAGCATACTGGATGGAGCGTGTGTATTATCCAGTCAGAAACGGTATTAGGAGACATAGAGCGAGTAATTCAGGCCCAGGTTCTGATGCACTTTGTGAAAACTAAAAGAAGACAGCAATAAATGTGCAGGTCGGCACTAAAGGCATCACTTCGTCCTCAATTCTGTCCACACTTCGGTCTTTCCACACCTTGGACTCCTTGACGCCGGTAACCAGCAACGAGCCATAAAGTGATGTAAAAGTAAAGAAAAAGTGAGTCAAAAAGCAGCCCTCCCAACTACAGTTCGGAGTGAGAGTCCTGCGAGTAAGACTGGTAACACTTTTCTGTCTTTTTGATGATATTAAGGTTACACTTGTCTCTCTTCTGGTGCTTTTTTTTTTCTCTAACCAGTAGAGATAGCGTTATCAGACATTAACACTCATTATTTAGTCCTACCAGCTAAATGACGCAAGTGACAACCTTCAGTGACAGTTTACTTAATTTCACAGATATCGGCCTGTTTATGTGTAGATAAATAAACTTTAATTACATATACTATCAGAACAAATCATCCGGTGTGTGTGTGGGTTGTTGAGTCATTTCTCCTATGACTTAGGTAAAGAATTATAAAAGGGGTCATATTTTCACTGATCTTCATCCTTCAGGTTTTGATCATAATACACTTGATCTCCTGAAGTTGCATAAATGACAGACACTGTATTTATCACTGTGACTAGTACCAGAAAGCAGCATCAGTTAGTAGGTTACTGAGGTAACTGTTATTATGTCAGTGTTTACTCATGGAGAATAACTTCCCTTGCTTTCACAGCTGGGCTGGCTGAATAAATAATAATAATAGTTATGAATTATAAATAGAACAATCAACATCAAACTACTTAAATAACCACACAGTTCGCACTCATAACTCAACACATGAGCTACATTTACACTAAGCAATAACTATATCCAAAACTAAATAAAATAGCTATATAAAAAAGCCATATAAATTACCTATTTATATCTTTATGCAAAATTATAGTTGCACATCATCTGTAGTAATATTAATTGAGCATTGCTTTACATTTGAATCAATGCAAGCTCTTAAATTTTAGGAGTTAACAGTAATAAACCCTCTTAATACTAAAACTATAACCAGAGCTGCGGAAAGAGAGAGTTGCATCATTGATGGGCCAGAACACAAGAAGGTCACAGGGTTCATCTAGCAGCCGAATAGTTCCAAACAAAGCTTGGGGGGTCATTTAAAGGAACTGCTCAGCTGCGATTTCTGGTAAATACTTACCAATATTGTCCATTTTGTGCAATGATACATTGACCTAGGCAAATTCCAACGTGATACATTCTATGCGCTTGTGTAGGAACATTATAATTACGATAATGCTTTTAAAATTACTGATATTTCCTCTGAAAAGGAAGAATGTGGACCGTAAACTAGCTTGGCTTCACTTACATTCTTGACTAGCTAGCATTTCTTGACACTGTAATGTTAATAAATTTCCTTGTTTATAAAATCAGTGTTGCTGATTTGGAAAATTACTGACTTGTTTTGTTTGCAGAGTCAATAAAATCAATCACTCAATCAATCAATCAATCAATCAATCAATCAATCAATCAATCTTGTCCCCATCTTGTCCCCCCCCCCCCCCCTTATTTCTGCTCCATGACTTGTTGAGGAGAGCAGGGGGCAGAGTCACTCAAAATATGTCTCCTGACGATGAAGATAATGAGGAGTGTTATTTGCAGAAACCTGATCGACAGGGACTTAAAAACCACAACCACTTCTTCTCACCGCAGGACAACCGGCTATGAGAGAGAAGGACGATCTACACTTCAGCTTTGAGTGAGTGCCCTCGTGTTAAGTTTGATTTGGGCCAATAAGTCCTCTTGATAAATTTATGTAAGACATTTTATCGACTGTAAACTGCGATAGCGTCAAACCCTGCAGCATTAATGTGAAGGATTTGTGGTATTTTTACTTGTTAAATTGTAATTACATTTGTGTTGACACTTCAGAGCTTACATGCCTGAACTGAATACCTACTTCATTTTTCTTCATTTTTCCCCTCTAACAAAGTGTAGCATTGCATATTTACCCTGTAGAGGCCTTGTTAGTAAGATGTAAGTTTCAATCTCTATGTAGTCAATTGGAGGCTTTTAGCTTCTCCTAATTCATTTTCTATATTTCTTGAAGTGAAGCTAAATGATAAACTAATTGCTACCCTGTTATATCAGTTTTCCTTTTCTTACGTTTTAATGCACTTGAAACTGTTAGAAATCTTGGGGTCCTATTTGATCAAGATGTGTCCTTCGACTCCCAAATGAAACAAATTTCAAGAACGGCCTTTTTTCATTTTCGTGACATTGCAAAAATCAGGCCTATCCTGTCTCAGAGCCATGCTGAAAAGCTAGTCCATGCTTTTGTTAACTCTTGATTAGATTAGATAAAACTGTATTAATCCCTTTGGGAAACTCCCTCAGGGAAATTAGGATTCCAATAGCAGTTTCAAAAAGTAGATAAAAAGACAGATTTAAAAAGATAGATATAAACTAAATTAATTAATTAATATAAAACAATTATAAATGAAAATAAAAATATGGCTCCTGGCTGACTACTGCTCCTTCCCGTCCTCTGTCTTCCTGTTACTCCTACTCCCCCCAGTGAAGAGTTGTACATTCTGGTGGCCTGAGGGACAAAAGAGTTTCTCGTTCTGTTGGTTCTGCACTTGGGAAGGAGCAGTCTTGGGCTGAACAGGAACTCTAGACAGTATTAATGTAATTCTCTTTTATCAGGCTGTCCCAGCAAGTCACTGAAGACTCTTCAGCTGGTTCAAAATGCTGCAGCACGTGTACTGACTAGAACTAGGAGAAAAGATCACATTACTCATGTATTAGATTCTCTGCATTGGCTTCCCATAAAATATAGAATAGAATTCAAGATTCTTCTTCTCACCTATAAAGCTCTCAGTGGACAGGCACCAATTTATCCTAAGGAGCTTGTAGTGCCATACAACCCCTCTAGAACATTACGCTCCCAAAATGCGGGCCTGCTCGTGGTACCATCAGTCTCTAAAAATAGTATGGGAGGTAGAGCCTTCAGTTATCAGGCTCCTCTTCTCTGGAACCATTTACTGACCACGGTTCGGGAGGCAGACACCCTCTCTACCTTTAAGGTTAGACTTAAAACATTCCTCTTTGATAAAGCCCTCAGGCAGGGACAGCTCAGGCCTGGACCAGCACATAGCTCATAGTTAAGCTGCAAATAGACTTAGACAGGGATGCCCAAACTATGGCCGGGGGGCCAACTGTGGCCCTCAGGCCACTTTAATTTGGCCCACAGTTGGGGCACACTTATTTGCTTCTCTATCCACTTGATGTCAAATTATGATTCACAAGAACCAGCTAATCCTCTTCAAGCACTAACAGTCCTAAAGACTGGCACTTTCTGCAGTTTGCTCCTGAATTGTGTCTGAATGTGTAGATCAGCCATTAGCTTACTCCCTTTTAGCTGCAGAGTCTTTATCATTCTCACCAAGGGTAGATCCGGTATATTCAGGGCCAGCCAAAATATGATTGTCCTTCAAAAATCCCAAAACGATTAATTGTCATGTCAAGCCATTAAGGGATAGCTTTATTATTTATATAAGAACATGAATTTATAAAGCATAATTGGATTGGTTTCATTAACCTACATAAATTAAAAATAGGCATTTAAATGTGGTCCTGTCTTCCTGAATACGTGTGGATGTGGCCCTCTGTGAAAAAAGTTTGGACATCCCTGCCTTAGACTGATGATTTAGGCTGTCTTATTACCAGTCCTTTGTGCTCTCCCACAGACACTCCAGTACTTTAGTAGGGTTGGTTCCTGTAGTTTTGGTTGGCCCAATACTGTGCCATGATGGATTCATGTTGGGTTTTGGATGTCTGTGTGTTCATACAATGTGTATGTGTGCATTTTATATGTATGTGTATATTTATGCATGTATGTGTTTCATTTAAATGAGAGGTTGTCTTCAGACTGCTCTATTCCAAAGTGTCTTGAGATAACACCTGTTACGAATTGGCGCTATACAAATAAAGATTAATTGATTGACTTGGTCGCCCTGTTTCTCCTTGGTTCTAGCAAGCTAAATATTTTTGTAATAATATTTGTAATTATGTTTTAGCTTACTGTGTGGCAGTCATTAGACTCACTGTGCTGCAAGGTAATAATGGAGGAGCAAACGTGGATAATTTCAGGCAATAACCACCAAGGCAGATGGACAAGACAAAATAAGAGCTTCTTATTCACTGCGTTATATTCACTGAGATAAAAGTGGCAGCAGCAGACATTAAAGTGTAGTATTCCAGCAATAAAGTGTAGGCATACTCAATTTCCAGTTAACTTTAGGTCTACTTAAAAAAGAGTTTTTGGACCTATAAAATGCCAAAGATGGTGAGCAATTAAGTTTCCTCAACTCAAGATAATGAGTTGCATAAAGTTAGCTTGTTTTGCTCTCTAATATCAGTGCTTGTTGACAGTTGGAGTCATTTTTATGTATTCCCAACAATTTATTTTTTCCACGTGACTTGAATTTTCTTGAGGGAAACTGATGCCATATGAGGTTAATCTGAAATATTCAAGTTTCAATGTAACTACTGCCATTTCACTCTGTTACCCAACAGAAGAGCTGTGTACACACCATAAAGTAGGAGGTTTGGCTGTTAAATTATGAGAGCGCGCTAATGAGGATAAAACTACATCGATCACAGTCACACCAAGTGATACATGGTAGAGGTTGGGTATATTCACACAAAATTTCAGGAATTTTAAAGATGAAAACTTTCCATTGGCATAATCCAAAATAAACCTGGAATTCACAAAATTGAAGGTTGAGCCTTAACAGGGATTTTAAATAAAGTTAAAATATATTTTAGCATAATCTTGACTAAAACAGCTAGATCTCATGCACATATACTTGAGAATATCTATGCTATTCCTCAGTCACATGCACACAGCACACTGCTTACTTGATATATCCCAAACTCTAATCACCAGCAATGTCCCTCCCCCACCCCCCACTAATTATTACAAAAATATCTCTCTTTTTGGTGTTGTCTTTTTTTTGTGAAACAAGTCGCAGCATATTTTAAAACTGGTATTTAAAGGGTTAACATTCTGAAATGATTGAAAAATTTGGTAGTTTTGAGCAGAGCTGAAGTAGTTTGAGAGATTTATGCGGAAAAAAAGCAGAAAAAAATATTGTTGTGTGATGATTTTATTGCAGTTGTTGTGCGTGTATACTTCATAGTCAAGGGTCCCGGGCGGGGGGGGGGGGGGTTAGAGAGATGCACAATGGTCAATTAAATCAATCAATCAATCGATCAATCCATCTTGTCGTCCCCCCTTATTTCTGCTCCTTGACTTGTTCGCTCCCCTCTGCCGAAACTCATGCGTCGCCTCTCCGTCCCGCACACATCCAGACCCGCCCAGAGGCATTAAGGTCCTGATAAGACACCGATGAGGAGAGCAGGGGGCAGAGCCACTCAAAATATGTCCGGATGATGAAGATGATGATGATGAGTTTCACTTGCAGAAACCTGACTGACAGGGACTTTAAAACCACAACGACTTCTTCTCACCGCAGAACAACCGGCTTTGAGAGAGAAAGACGATCTCTTCAGCTTTGAGTGAGTGCCCTCATGTTAAGTTTACTTTGGGCTAATAAGTCCTCTTGATAAATTTATAAAACACATTTTATCGACTGTAAACTGCGAAAGCGTCTTTCAACTACAGAAAAATGTGTAACTGCGAGTCTGCAGCTTTTTCTTGAGTTGAGGGGACAAACCCTGCAGCATTAATGTGAAGGATTTGTGGTATTTTTACTTGTTAAATTGTAATTACATTTGTGTTGACATTTTAGAACTTGCATGCCTAAACTGAATGTGCCTACTTCATTTTTCTCCCTCTAACACGGTGTAGCATTGCATAATTACCCTGTAAAAGTCTTATTAGTAAGTTTTAAGTTTCAGTCTCTATGTAGTCAATTGGAGACTTTTAGCTTCTCCTAATTCATATTCTATGTTTCTTGAAGTGAAGCTAAATGATAAATTAATTGCTACCCTGTTATATCAGTTTTCCTTTTCTTACGTTTTAATGCACTTGCCCGCCCTGTTTCTCCATGTCCTTAGTCCTATCACGCCAAATATTTTTTTAATAATAGGTATACATATTTTGTTAGCTTCCTGTGGGGCAGTCATTAGACTCACTGAGCCGCAAGGGAACAATGTAGGAGCAAACGTGGATAATTATAGGCAATAAACACCAAGGCAGATGGACAAGACAAGTAAGAGCTACTTGTTCATTGCATTATACTGACTGAGATGAAAGTGGCAGCAGCAGACATTAACCCTCATGTTGTGTTCATTTCGTATTAAACAATTGTGTGTTCCCAGTCAGAAACAACCGTTCCACTAAGACTCACCATAAAAAACTATGTTAATACCCATTATCACTACTTGTTGTGTTAGATTGTTTAATTAACTGATGTTCTAGTGAATATTACAAGTTTTGAGCTTCTGTATGTTTTAGTGGCCTGTTTTCCTTATTGATCTGATCTTATACACTTGAAAGAAAGTTCTAAAAAGCATAATTTTTTGATTATTTTGAGTAGAAGAAAAAAAATCAGATGACACATGGTACTGTTTCTTACAGGATACTTTGGGTCAAAGTTATTAAGGACATTTGCTTTGAAACCATTTCATTTTGACCTTTACGGTCACAAAAAGTAACACCTGTTGTGTTCCTTCTCAAATGTGACCATGAACATTTTAGTTGTGTACAAAGGAAATTATCCCTAAATGGCACTTGACATTGTCACAATTTTCCAAGATCAAATGATCGCTGCAAGTTTGTCATGTTGAGGATAGCCTGGTCTTGAATCCTGGTTGTCAAAGCAAATCACCAATGTCAACGTGGAATTTATGGAGTGACATGGTGGCCTGAAAAATTGTCCAACCAGACTCTGCATCCCATAAACTGCTTGTAGATTTGTTTCTGGATCTATACACACCAGCAAAAGTCAAAGACCCATGTATGTATTGATGTCTGTCGGGGTTAGCAACTTCCAGTTGTCTTTGTAAATTTGTTTCCCCTTCAACTTCAAGTTGGTCATGTTCACCACAGTGGTTACCATGGTCTCTTCCTCCTCAAGCCCATCCTTACTGTCATTTTCCTGGCCCCTCCCCTCCTCATCAATGTGGTGACCATCAAGTATCTAATCAAGAACCTCACTTATGGTATATCGACCTGCCATGGTGCTGTCACCCGATGAACTGTGAGCAAAGTCTCAAAAAGTATTGCATACCTATCTTACAGGAAAAGCTCAGTGTTATTGAGACAATAGTGGATTTTTTTGTAAGAACTTTCAACACAGGTGTTACAACAGGGTGTGTGTGTGCATGTGTGTGTCCATCTGACAAATGAGGATGTTACTGAGCTCAGTTTTTACACTAAACTGTTGTCTTCTTCATTCATTTCTAATGACCAGTCATTTTTGACTGGGAACATTAAGAATGCACAAAAGTTGAATAAAACTCACAAAGTTGAATTAAAATCAATAGAATTTATTTTGTGGGTTCAAGTCCTGTTCTTGGATGAAGTTGTGGTATCTCAAGTCAATCTGAACAAATTAACTCCAAATTTAAGAAATAAAACTTTTAAATTGGTCATATTTGATCGGAACAGAACATATGGGTTAAAGTGTGGTATTCCAGCAATAAAGTGTAGGCATACTCAATTTCCAGTTAAGTTTAGATATTCTTAAAAAAAGTTTTTGGACCTATAAAATGCCAAAGATGGTGAGCAATTAAGTTTTCTCAACTCAAGATAATGATTTGCATAAAGTTAGCTTGATTTGCTCTCTAATATCAGTGCTTGTTGACAGTTGGAGTCATTTTTATGTGTGCCCAACAATTTATTTTTTTCCATGTATCTGAATTTTCTTGAAGGAAATTGATGCCATATGAGGTTAATTTGAAATATTCAAGTTTCAATGTAACTACTGCCATTTCACTCTGTTACCCAACAGAAGAGCTGTGTACACACCGTAAAGTAGGAGGTTTGGCTGTTAAATTATGAGAGCGCGCTAATGAGGATAAAACTACATCGATCACAGTCACACCAAGTGATACATGGTAAACAGCCCATAAAACGGGTTTGGGAATAGGCAGAGCATTTCAAATCATATCCAGCAGGTGATTGGATGATTGTCCTGTCATTCATATCATTACGTCAAGCACATTATTACCAGCCAACAGACAATGTAGCAGCCGGGGGCTACTGCTGCAGTGTAAAGGACAGAAAGTGAGCCACTTCGTAAAACAAACTCATCGTAAAACATGTCAGCGGTAGCTCCCACCTCTTCCTGCACTGATTGGGCCGTCATGCTTTGGGCCGCTCACTGTCATTGTAGATTCGTAGAGTGGAGCTTTAGATGGATCTGCAGTTGCACTGCAAGGTTAACACATTTGAGCCCGTGGACTACATAAAGTGAAGTTGAAATTAATTGTTCAATATAATATTTAAAACTTGATAAAGTTCCACTTAGAAATACATCTGTATAAATTTTATGATTTTTATTGTATCAATTTGAACAGATGTCTGTCTTTGACAAAACAACATGTTTATATTTGTGTTTAGAGATGTTGTTTGTTGAAGTTACCCCCAATTTACAGTTAATTCCCATAAATTCCAAAAATTTCCTTAATTTCAATGGAAAGTTTCTGATTTGGAATAGTTCCAAAATTCCCAAGCTTAAATCCCATTGAAAGTTCCTGGAAAGTTTCCAGAGACTTTCGAACATGAAAAAAGTGTGAGTTGCAAAGTTGTCCCAAACTCCTTGTAATCGTTCCTTGAAAATGTGGGTTTCCTTCAGTTGGTTCCAAAATGTCAATTTTGCAGGTGTTTTTCCTTTTTTTCAGCAGTCTGAAGTTTTGGGAGGACTTTGGCACACAGTTTTCAAACATTTTTCAATGTCTTAGCAAAAACAAGTGCATGTCAGTCAGTTGCTAGCGGTAAACTCTAGATGTCACCGCATAGATTCATAATCATAATCACAGTCTCACTACTTAATAGCCACTCTACATCTGTCCATGTATGTTTTTGGCTGGATTAGGACACACAATATATTTTTTATTTTCTGTAAAGAATTAAAATCAGAGTTGTTTCAGAGTCAAGTCCACTTGGGTCCAATGCTACATCACTGAGCACTTCCATGGATGGTCAGCAACAACATGTCATACTTATATGAACAAAACATTATAATAAACTACCGTTATGAGAAAAAAAAAAAAATGCTTCAAATATCAAATCACATAAATTAAATGATTCTTTACTTAGGCTCGACATTTCAAATTGATTTTAATGTCTCAGTCAAATATATGGGCCAATGAAGGGATGGAAATTATTATTTTTATTTTATTGATGCCAATATCATTATCTAGGGATGAACAATATTGGTATAAAAATACTGGACTAATTCTCACATCTTCAGTGTATATTGGATCTGTGGCAAGGTTTTCAATAAACTCTTTTGTTATTCTACTGCACTCTGCAACCCTCTGACACCAACTGTGACACACACCTACACACACACACAAGTGAAACAACACATTTCCTCATCAACTTAATAATGACAATAAACTTGTTGCTTGTAATTGTGTTACCTAAGTTGTTGAGCAGCTTTGACAATCTTTAAAGTGAATTCTCATTGAACACTTATAATTGGAGACATTTTGAATTAAACAAGGCTGTATCTGGGACAAGTGTCATTGGAAACCTTTGCATTTTATGGAGCAAACAAACTGCATGACATGCTTTGAGTCATATGACTGACGTTGAACACTGTGATGTGACTATTGCACATAAGCAATGTTAAATTGATTTTTTTGTTCAACCCTACAGTTATTTTACCTGTTGGCCCAATTCTGGATCGATATCCTAATGAATTCTTGTCTATCTGTAAGCATGCTAACTCAGAAAGTTTTCAACTGATTTTTATGAATTTTTCAGTGAATGTTGGTCATGAAACATGGAAGAAGTGATCAGATTTTGATGTTTTTGGGTGATCTGAATACAGATGCAGATCCAGAATTGTTTTGTTCAGATGTTTTAATATTGTGAGATTAGGCAGTTTGCCACATTTTCACTAATTACTAAAAAAGGTTCTCTATGTTTTTCAATGAAGCTTTCAGAGAATGTTGGTCATGGCACAAAGGAGAAGTGACTGGATTTTGGTGATGATCCAACTCCTGATGCTAATCAAGGATGTTTTTTTTTTTAAGGATTTGTTTATGGTGCGCGATATGGCAGTTTTCCACTTTTTTGTTATTTCAGCTCAGACTGTGAGATATTCCTTGGTATAGGTTTTTGCTCTTGGAGCCCTTCTAATTACCTTATGTTTTTGCCAGCGTATGGTTGTTTGTTTGTTAGTTTGTTTGTTTGTTAGCAAAATAGCTGGAGTTTTCAGAAGATGTTGATAATGGCCCAACTTAAAAATAGATTTTGGTGGTGATCCAGATAACCGCCATTAGCGAACAATTGTTTTGCTCGATGACTGTCTAACTAATAACGATACCAACATGATTCTGAGCCCTACTTATGGATTTTCAGGGTTAAGGAATCAAATTATGATGGTAACTTTATCATGGAACTATTGCTTATAGATGTGACAGCAATATGTGAGCTACCTTGGTGGAGGTTTGCGTTCTCCAAGTGCTTTCTAGTTTAAGTTAATATTAGCAATTGTAATGACAAGGGAAAAGGGATAAATAAAAGGCTAAATATTAGACAGAAAAGGATATTTGCTATGCAGGTTCACAGCAGCAGGTTGTCCACACCAACGATCCAGAGCAGATTAATATTTTGTTATAAAGTTTGATCAAGACAATAATGATCTTCAGCTTGGATTTAACATTTTAAATAATAAATTTGTAGTCACTGAGCACATTTCTTTTTACTCGGCATTTAGGCTGGCATCTGTTTTATTTGTTATTTATTTTGTGAATTAACATCATGCTTACTAGAGATCTTACCTTATATAACATTTGAAAATATGTCTATATATATCTTGGATACTATATCCAATACCACTCAGTCCTACAACAAAGATGAGAAAAAGACATACTTGCTAAAAGCATCATGAATCTTTGAGGCCTAATTAACTTCAGACTGATTAAATGCTGTCACTCTGTTTGTGAATGCTCCCTCCAAACAAACACTTCCCTGAAAAAGTAAGCACTGATTGATCCGTCAGCATCAAAGAACCTGCTGTCTAAAAAGACTCAGCTTCAAAGTGTTTGAAGAAGCTAACAAACATATTTAGTTTCTTTAGAGAAGTTTTGTTTTCACAGCTGCACATTCAGAGAGAAAGTCTTATTAAGTAGTGGTGTGAGTTTGCTGGTAGTTGTGAGAAAGCTTTGATAAGATTTCTGTGCTATAGTTCTGTAACACTGGGAGATAAAAATGGAAAGGTAGATTTTAATGATAGTCTCAGATAATGTGATGAGACCGTCATTTAGGGATGAAGATCGCAACAAGATGGCTACAGACCCTCTAATCGTCCATACAGAAAATAGTTTTAAGCTAAAGAAAATATCTGCCCGTTGATAAAAAGTATTTAAGCTATAAGTTACAAAGAACCCTTAAAACAGAAGTAATGTTTTAATGTGGTTTGTTAAACTGTGCGTCTGTTGAAGGTTGCAAAGCGTAGGAGTGAAGGACCATGTGGTATATGAGTAGCTTTGATAAGTGTGTTGATTTTCAATGAGGTTAGGGCTCTTCACATAGCACATTTCCTGTGATTACAGCTCAGAGTCCTTTTTTTTTCTGTTTGAGCTACATAATGTGCATTATCATGAGTGTTATAAATTATATTCACTGTATAAATGGACAAGGTTTGCTTAAAGAGAGGACATGTCTTGGCTAGTTATGAATAAATATAATTCTTAATTGACTGAAATAGAACTAAATCAACAAAGAAAGCTCAGAGTAAAAATGACTGAAAAGTGGAACAACATGGAAGTGACTTAGCATTTTTGTAGTTAAGGTTCCCACAGCTGTGAATGTATGGGATTTAAGAATAGCTATTTGGATGAATACCATACGCATGCAAACAAGATTTGAACTTTTCATTTTGCAATATAATGCATCTGGCATTACCCTGCTTTTGAATATTAAAGCATTATCATGTTTTTAAAACAATGGCTTTAATGAGTCGCTAACTAGGACTACAAAAATGTCTGAGGACCCTCATGCAATCATTTCTGATTGTTTTTTTTAAATAATAAGAATTCATACACCATAGCAACAACCATGGGAACCAACTTAATCAGGTCATTTGAAGAAACAACAGGTTGCAATGTGGTATTACATGTTGCAAGTGTGGCAGCTGCCTCTAAGTCAAACCAACTTGTTGTAGTTCCATAACAGAGTGGTGCAGGAAGGAGTACAGAAATGGGGAAATGAGTTAGCATTTAGCACTTCCTGGTTCCCAACCCCAGAGCACATGGGATTTAGAAAACCTGTTTTGGATAAATGCCGGAATTAAGGTTTGTGGTGAAAACACGCACATGACATTTTAATGTTTAATGGGAAATAGTGAAATGCATCTGATGTGGCCTTCTTTTGAATTTAAAGCCTTATTTTGTGTTTAAAGCAACTGTTGCTAAATAACTGCAAACCAGAAGAAGTCCTGGGTTTTTTTTCAATCAGTTATTCACAGTACTGCCACAGCCATGAGGACCAAGTTGATAAGGCAAATTAATAATGAGGAAATTCTCAAAGAAGAGGTCACAGTAAGAGGTTATGCATGGGAAATATTGAAGTTGCTTCTAAGTCGAACCGCCATGTTGTAGTTCGATAGTAACTTAATTATAGCTTTGTACTCCCACTGATTATGTTTAAGCTTAAAATGTGAAAAGTGGGTTTGTTTGTTGAGATTATCACAAAAAAAACAGACCATCTAAGTTTTATATTTATCATCAGCAAAGGTCCAAGACAGTGAAAAATCACATTGGCTTTAGCAGGCTTGCAATCGAGGTAACCAGTGCGGTGATAACTTCCACATTGGCCTACAAAAACACATTGTCCCTGCACAACTCTGTAGCTTGATAGTTGCTTTTCACTCTTGCTCACCACATTTAAGCTTGAAAATATAAATGTGGCATTTAGGTACATTCATGAAGATTATCATGTTGAACAAAATGTGTAAGTTTCATGAATTTTTGTGCACCACAGAAGTTATTAACAGCAATGATCCCAGAACACTGTGAAAAATCCCATAGTCTTTTAGTTGAGGGAGCAGGCATGATGCCAACTGGTTGGCCTACAAAAGTACATCATCCCTGCATCTCTCTAATATCACATGTTTAAAAAAAGAAGTACATTTTCATGTTGTGTCAGTTATGTTTTCACACTAATTTGTCAGCTAGTTTGATTTTTAGAAAAGATCTCTGCATTCTTTGTTCGCTTCCATCTTAATAGTGTTAAAGATGCGGTTAAGATAGTTGCACCTGCAGCTTTTTTCTCTAATCCTCTCACGCTCTGGTACTCAAATATGTTTTTCAGCACTTGGCACTTCTCATGCCACATGAGCCTGAAGTATATATGTCACTGTCAGAAGCACTGTTAAAGATTTAATGACTCTGCAATGTTTGCCTTTGTCGCAAATATTAGCATTGAATTACAGTGGCCAACAACGGCAAACAGCATACAACAGCTCGATGCAGTACAGAGGAAAAAACCTGCAAAAGCAGTTGCAAGTTAGAAACGAAACAGAGCCCAAACAATCCAAACTAAGAAACACCAGCAAGAGCAGAAACGCAGCATAACTAAGTACAACAGAAGTGCTTCAGGCCTGGAGAGGGTCCTGGATCAGCCGTCTTTTGAAACTACTTCTTAAAAGCTTTGTTATTTCATGTTTGTGCAGGAAAGAATTGTTGAGTTGGTTATAAAGGCTGAAGTTTGTTTGTTGTAACAGCCTCATGATCAATGGCTTGTTCAGTGTTACTAATGGAATATCATTAATACAGAGCTATCCAGTACGTATCCACTGATGCAGTGTTCCTACAGCGCATTTACATTTATATTCTTGAAACCTTGTGTCCCAAGATGCGCTTTTAGGTTGTAATTAAAATGCAGCTAATTAAGCATAAAAGAGAATATTTCCTACTCTACTATCACCACCTGCGGATCATTTTGATTTATCATTAAACTTTTTTGTGTGTGTTGGCATAATGGGATATCCTGTGCTATCACCAGCTCAAACTGTGTGATCTCATCCTTAAATAAATTTGAGAAGTTGAAAAATGTCTTCAAATTGTGTCGCAATTTGTCTTTAAGACCATTAGAGAGCCACTGATTGAGAGGATGTAGTGTTTTATTCGGGAAGATGTCAATTTAGTAACTTTTGTCTTGCATTTCTGAAAAAAGAATGTTATTCAGGGTCATTTATTTCATGTTTTCAAATTGCATGGTACATCTTAAAGCCTTTCTATGTGTGTACAACTTTGTGCAGATGTTGATGTTAGGGAAACAAGATATTGGATTTTTGCCTTTATCCGAAAGGCGAATGTTTCCAAATGCATTATTTTAAGATACTGCTGCCGATGTTTTTTGTCGAGAGTAGAGAGTCTTTCCGGAAATTGACTTGGTGCTTTCAATAGGAGAGTCTATTTGTGGAAGAAACAGATGTTAAACAGAAAAACAACATTCAAGTCTTGAAAAATGAACAACTTGCTTTGTACATGTACCATACAGTTTTGATGAGGTGAAGCAATATGGTTCATTTGTGTACTTCCAGTATATTCATGCCAATTTATGGGATATTTATGGCGAATATGTATGGTCAATGTATCAGCTGCAAATATCAGTGTAATTTTCACTATCGGCTGTTACTAATATTCAGTTTTTTAGGCACATATCTGCCAATACCAATATTGTACCAATAATTTTTTGCATCCCTACCTGATATACTAATTACCTCCGCCAAGGAGGTTATGTTTTTGCCGGCGTTTATCTGTCTGTCTGTCTGTTTGTCTGTTTGTTTGTTTGTGTTCAAAATAACTTGAAAAGTTCTGAACGGATTTGGATGAAATTTTCAGGAATTGTTGGAAATGGGATATGGAAGAACTGATTAAATTTTGGGGGTGATCCGGATCACCGTCTGGATCTAGGAATTTTTTAAAGGATTCTTTAACATTGCCAGATAGGACCATTTTCGCCAAAGTGGACCGAAGCTGCTTTCTAGTTTGTTATGTTTTAAAGACAGTCTATTGTGCAATTGGATGGTTGTTGTGTACTGGACAGATGCATACCAACCAGTGAGTCACACTATTGTCTCAAAGCAATAGAGTCCTGCCTTGAACCTACCGCACTGCATTGTTAAGCTGTTGTGAGGCCTCCCTCTCAGTTTACTCTGACGTCCTGGCCATAAAGTTAAATTGGAAGCTGGAAATCACCAGTGGGTGTGAGGGGAATGTGTTTGCCAAGACTTAGATGTCTCCAACCAGCTAAAAACTCTTACTTAACACAATTGGGAAGAGCAAGAAGTGTCTGCAGATGTTATCAGGATAACATCTTTAAAGTAACAGCTGGATCAATAGATCAGCAATCAGTGTCTACTCTGTACAACATAATACACAGTGAGGCCTTAGGCACAAAGGAGAAGGTGACAAAAGAAGATGCCACAAGTGTTTGGGGACGGAATTGATAAGATTTTAGTGATGACATTGTCATTATGAATTCTGCCTATTGATTCAATTCTTTATCAATTCCCTTATTGATTCCTGTGTGGAAAAAATCTGCAGGTTTCCATTGCCAACAGCATAAAACAGATGGTGTCTCTGATGTTTTCAAGTCTAACCTGTGGCTCCTATCAAACATCATAGTAATAATAGTACATTTTATTTAAAAGTGCCTATCACAACACTAAAGGACACTGTACAAGATTAAAACAACAATAATAAAATCTATAATAGAACAATAAAAAAAGCAAAACATAACAGATACTGACAGGTATGTGGATGAAGTGGTAGGTTATTGTTAAATGGAGTATGCAGTCCTGAGTTTTGAGTCTGGTTTTGAAAAGGGACAACGTGTCAGAGGTCCACTGGGAGAAAGCTGGGGGGCAGAGTGACTGAAGGCCCTGCTCCCCATGGTGCCAAGGCGGGCAGAGGGCACAGTGAGGTGGATGGAGGAGGAGGATCTGAGGGAGCGGGCTGGAGTGGCAATGTAGGGGAGGTCGGACAGATATGAAGGGGCGAGGCTGTGGGTGGTTCATCATCATGTTATTTCCTATGTCTGTTTTTGGTCTGTGGGATGAAGCTGGAGTGCCTGGAGAGAACCCATGCTTGCTCAGGGGAGAACATGCAAACTCCACACAGAAAGGCCTTGAACAAGTAACCTCCTTACTGTGAGGCTCATGCATTACCTGCTTTGCCACCATGCCTCCCATGGTTTATAGTATTTTGTTCAAAAAACAAAAGTTTTTTTTTTTCTCTACAGTTTAAAACATGGCTGATGAAATTGCATTTTTCTATTGGCTGAGTGCAGATGACGTACAGTATTTGGAGCTGTCATCACCACAGGCCTCATTTGTTGTCACCTTTTCAATTTGCCTCCTTTTTTGTAGACCTAATATATTAAGCTATTTTTTCCCCCAAGACGTAGTGATAACAAACTTGTGTTTTCTACAGTAGCATATAACATTATTTTATTCCAAAGTAGCTCATGTTAGATCTACCTTGTGTATGCATGTGTGTTTCATGTTTTTCCATGTTGCAGCCGATGGTGACAGCACAGAGGAGTGAGTGGATAGTAGAACTGCTCAATTATGGCAAAAACAATAATCATGATGGTTTTTTATTGATAAAATACTAAGATCATGATTATGAAACACAATTACTCACAGATTTTACATGCACCAAATGCAGTCATTAAGCTTCAATGCACTTTATCCTATCACTAAACAATAAGGAATAAGCAACAAAACAAAAATGTCTGTTAAAAAAGACAAAAGTAGGGCACCATTTAATGCAGCACAGTTATCTTTTAATCTAGATTATTCAGTTTTCATAATTTTGGGATTATTGTGATTTAATATTGGTGCATTTTTCAACCCTAGTGGATTTTTAAGTTTCTTTAGATTAATTCTTTGTGCATAAGTGTATTATTTCATTGCAAAGTCACCTCACCAGCTACCGACCTGAGAAGTTCACTATGATATTTTTTGACATTTATTTGTATCCATCTGCCAAGAGTTTGATTTTAAAATACTGCATTGTGAACATGGGGCTGTTTTGGGACTAAAAGAGGATGAAGGATACTTGTCAAGAGTCAATTGTTTTTGTGTAAACCTTGTCTTACTGAAACAAGCTATACTTAAGATGAGAGTGCTCAGGATTAGAACATAATATTTCAGTTTACATATTAAATAAAAAAAAAAAATAATGTCCCAAACTCTCCTAAAAAACAAAGTTGAACGTGCCTGTTACCAGTAAAAAAAAATTGAACAACCTCAAGCAACAGAAATGGCACTTTCAAAATTTTAACCATATGATAAAAGCTGTTTTTTCTTTTGCCTTT
This sequence comes from Cetoscarus ocellatus, assembly GCA_037902135.1. NCBI lineage: Eukaryota > Metazoa > Chordata > Actinopteri > Labriformes > Labridae > Cetoscarus > Cetoscarus ocellatus. The sequence goes on along the minus strand of JBAMNC010000802.1, from coordinate 967,240 downwards.
ACACACAGATTATTTTAAGTTTTGTTTCAAACTGTGATGTTTTGCCAGCCTTGGTCAAGCTTTTCTTTATGTGTGAAGTCAACAATGACAGCCAATTGTTGGCTGGATTTGCACTGAAACATAATAAAGATTTATGGTGCCTGAACAATTAAAACCCCAAATGAGTATGCAGGTTTTTACATTGTTTAATAATTTTAATGTAAATAGTGTGCAGGACAAAACGTCTTGACATTGCATCACAAATCTCTTGTGATTTGAATTTCTCTTGAGATAATCAGGTCATCCTTACCCTCCTGTTGGACCTTAGAGCTTAATCCAAACATACCCATCTTCAGCCTGAGCAAGCAGAACTATTGAAAACACTGTGACCATGTGTTGGGCTGCTGAAAGAATAAATGACTCCTTTCTTTTGTCCATCATTTGTTTATTAATTCTTGTAGTTTCTTTTGTCCTTCCATGGGCAAATCAGACAGTGCTCACATTTGCTTTCATAATAAATCCAGCTTGACTAGATTTTCCCATGATTCTAATTTCCCTCAACTAATTTAGTCACAATGTACTTTTTACCCCTCCGTATTAATCCAGCAAGGCAAATTAGTCTGTGTTTGGACTGCGGGCAAATCAGATTTGTGTTTCAAATAAGATCCCCCCAACAGACTGTCCACAGTGTTATTTGCAAGATGTTTGATAGGGTTTGTGTTCAGACATCAACAAGCTTATTTGCATGCGTTGCCCTGGCAAATAGAGACCCTGGAATTATTCTGAGATCCAGTTCAAGCAGCCAGAGCATCCTTAATGAGACATGATAAAAACTGATTGTCAGTCTGTTTCAAACATGGCAGAGTGATGCTGGAATCTCATTAAAAACGACAGTTTTATGTGTGTTAATTTTCTAAGTATGGTTCTCAGAGCATTAAAATGGATATGCAAAATTTTGATCTGAAGTGACTAAGCCTCTGACAAATCTCTGCAGCATTTTGCCTAAATGAATTGTATTTTTTTCAGTAAGGCCCTCCAAATCCAAGGCAGTGGATGTCTTTCCAATCTTTTATTCAAGGGCACCATACTGAAGTCCCTAATTACGCCACTGTAACATTTTAAGCAATTACAATCAGTAATGCAATATTGGATACTTCCAGAGAATGAGTCTGACATTCCACTTGCAAGTTTGTAACATGGAGGCTTATTTTAAATAAGGGCCACAGAGGCAGGAAGGAGGGCAGGGGAATCAGCTGTTTCAGGAGGCTATTGGTGCTGTAAATAAGAGAGCCAGAATTTGTGTTTGTTGTCTTGTGAATAGAGGCACTATCATGCAGAAGAGCATGGAGAAAACTCTAAAGAACTTATCAACTCTTAAAAAGCATTATATGACCTTTTTAACCTGGTGGCAGAGTTATAGACAGTACCCATGGGGGGTCGCTTTTGCAATGCTGTAATGCAATATAAATTTGCTGACTGGGACACCAATATTTCACTTTTGTGGAATCAAGGTCAATGTCTTAAGGCAGAGGTCAACCCTGGGGACGTGGACTGGCACCAGGCTGTAGATCATTTAGTACCAAGGTGTAGAGAAACAAAAAGAAATCACTTAATTAGACCAAGGGCTCTAATTTCATAGACCAGGCGCAGGCGCGGTGCAGGGACCACTGGGCTGTGCATCAGAGGCCACGATGCACGTCACCGTGTGGACCACCTCGTGGGACAGATGTAATCTGTTCCTGTGTCATAAATAGGAGTTCAAAATTAAGTGACAATTACATTTAAACACAGCAGCAATCCATTCATCATGCTTGTGATCCACCTGCATTCCTTCTCTGTCATCGCCAAATAGCAGAACCTTTGGTGAAATACCCCCCCCCCATATCTCCTCGTCATCCTCCTTGCAATAATGTACTCCACCTTTTTAGATCATGTTAAGAATAAAAATTAAAACAGAGAAATATGGGCAATCACAGGTAAATCCTTAAGACACCGAGTGACTTACATTTATTCAGCGAGCGTCTCTCTCTTTTTTCTTTTCTTTTGAATTTCATGAGATGAGAGAAGCCGGATACTCCGTATTGAGTGATGTGGCTGTTTGTGGTTGGCTGAGAGATGTGAACTCGTTAGTTTGTGTCACTCTTCCATCTGCCGTCAGGTTGAGTTTCCATTATGACAAACGTCTCTGATCTGACATCAGATGTGACGGGACAATTAATGTAGATACAAATGTATGTGCTGGTTCAGACGGTTACATTAAATAGTGGTTGCTGTGATTGTTTATTCCATTGAATGTGCCTGACACTGTGGACACCTGCATGTGAGGTTTCGGTGACGTGTGCGCACTGTTCGCCTGCGACGAGAATAGACCAGGTTGGAGCTGGCGAGCTTTCAGCGCACCTTCCGCGCAGTTTTTTGGCACGAAATTGTTACTGCGCCAAACTGAATCTGTCGACACCTCCCCCTGGTGCGCTGCCACACCCATCTCGGTGCAGCCGGTCTACCAAATTGCCAAATTGGCTGCGCATGGCGGTGCGCCGGACGAAATTACCACTGCGCGGAGTGCACCAGGCTCCGCCACCCTGAGTTGCACCAGGAAATTAGAGCCCCAAATGTTTTGTTTTTTTGAACAATGACCAGATCTTCGCATTTCCGTCTGTGGAACTTGACTGCGTAGACTTTTGGGGTGTGGGCGAAGGAAGGAAGGGAGGTGGACAGAGACAAAGTGACTGAAGTAAGAATTGTAGGTAGTGACAGATCCATGGACCAGATCATAAATCTGTCCTCATCATATTTGTCTCTGCTGAATATGAATTTATAAGAGGTTAGCCCTTTAAGATGTGGCATCTCATTTTTAAGAGGATCCTCCTTTGTATATGGTTGTAAAGGTAATTATGGCTGTATAATCAATAACAACCATGGAAAGATAAACATATGGTATTACACAAAAAAAGCCATGGTACAACAAAGGCTGGGGACCATTATCTGAGGGTGTTACAGTGCTGAGGATATTTATTTACAATCTGAATATTTTACTGGATGGAAAGCATTTTTGTCATTAACCTTGCGCTGTAAGATGACCTTGAATGCTGAGAAAGGCACCTATAAATAAAATAAATCATTATTGTTATTCCAAAACAGATGTGAGGCATAGAATATGTTTGTTACCTGACCCACCAGATTGACCTTTTAATATATTTCACTAGTCCACCTGGAGCACATACAAAGTGTATGAGCAGAGCCTTTCGATACCATATCCAGCAGGTGACTGGACAATCACTTCTTCAGTCACATTCATTGCAGGCCTATCAGATAAGGAAGTAGGCGGGCACTAGTGCCATGGTGGACAGGACAGAATGTCAGCCACTTAGCAAAACAAACTCTGAGGAAACATGTCAGAAGTGGAGCAATAATATCCACTAGGTAGAGAAGTTTGTAGAGTTGTTATTTGTTAAAGAAATGCAGTCACAATCTGATAAAACTGCTACTGCAGCTGTTAGCATCTATACTAATCTCCATACCAGTAGTCTCTTCCTGCCGTCGTTTCATTCATAGCTCCCAACTCTTCTTGCTCCAGAGAATGCTGATTGGACCATGCCGCTTTGGGACGCTCACAGTCATTGTAGATTGGAGTTTGGCAAGATGGATCTGCCTTATAGACATTAAATCAGGCAGATTCATCTGCACTGCAAGGTTAATATATTTGAGGCTAGCCTAACAGACACAAAGTTAAAAAAATGATACTGAAAAATGCTATAGTAGTGCCCTGATATTTGGCTCTTGTGTATGAAAAGAAGTGGGACAGACGATATAAAAGGAAGGGAGTGCTTTTATATTGGGTAGCAGCATGGCTGTGATTATTCACATGCTGATACCCAGTACAACAGCATGACCATTTGTGTTAAAAATCCTTTGGAATAACAGTAGCCTGTTGCACTTAAGTTGTGTCTTAGTTCTGTTGCACCATAAAGACATAAGATTTAACTGAAGTTGTAGACTGTAACATTCAAACAAGCAACATATTGTCCCTGAAATAAAGTTTTAACTTCATCTGTCTAATCAGTCAAAAGCATTTTTTGATAATTTTTACAATGCAATCTCAGAATTCTGGTGTTCTGGTACCTCAATGCAGATAAACGACGAGAAATAACTTGAGTTAACTGTGGGTTATTGATATATAGCGACTAGAATGTATATATGATGTCAAAATATTCTGATAAGAAGGAAACTGAAGTGTACAGGCTTTGTCCACAGACAGAGTGATATAAAAACAATGACAACAACATACAACATGAAGTAAAATCGCCAACAACTTGTGATAATTTAACTGTGCTTTTTTGCTGAATGGCTCAAATTATCTCACAGAAAACAGAAAAGCAAGAACAAGGAAGTCATCATTTATTTCTTATCTATCACAGAGAACAAACTCCTGATGTAACCCCTTCTTCCTGTCTGGACCTCAGCATACTGAAGACATCACGCAACCACTTGGTTTGAGTTGATGGCATATAATTTTTTTTCCAGCACACCGCTGTCAGACAAAAACACAGGACACACTTGTTGGTGGTGGTGAATCACATAGCACAGCTCCAGCCCCGTATATGAGATCGTCAGCAAGCAAAGGGGGCTTGTACAAAACCCAAAACCAGTGAAGTTGGCACGTTGTGTAAATCGTAAATAAAACCAGAATACAATGATTTGCAAATCACTTTCAACCTATATTCAATTGAATACACAGCAAAGACAAGATACTTAACGTTCGAACTGGTAAACTGTGTTATTTTTTGCAAATATTTGCTCATTTTGAATTTGATGCCTGCAACATGTTTCAAAAAAGCTGGCACAAGTGGCAAAAAAGACTGAGAAAGTTGAGGAATGCTCATCAAACACTTATTTGGAACATCCCACAGGTGAACAGGCTAATTGAGAACAGGTGGGTGCCATGATTGGGTATAAAAGCAGCTTCCCTGAAATGGTCAGTCATTCACAAACAAGAATGGGGCGAGGGTCACCACTTTGTGAACAAATGAGTGAGCAAATTTTCGAACAGTTTAAGAACAACATTTCTCAACGAGCTATTGCAAGGAATTTAGGGATTTCATCATCTACAGTCCGTAATATCATCAAAAGGTTCAGAAAATCTGGAGAAATTACTGCACGTAAGCAGCAAGGCCGAAAACCAACATTGAATGCCCGTGACCTTCGATCCCTCAGGCGGTACTGCATCAAAAACCGGCATCACTGTGTAAAGGATATCACCACGTGGGCTCAGGAACACTTCAGAAAACCACTGTCAGTAACTACAGTTTGTCGCTACATCTGTAAGTGCAAGTTAAAACTCTACTATGCAAAGCGAAAGCCATTTATCAACAACACCCAGAAACGCCGCCGGCTTCGCTGGGCCTGAGCTCATCTAAGATGGACTGATGCAAAGTGGAAAAGTGTTCTGTGGTCTGACGAGTCCACATTTCAAATTGTTTTTGGAAAGTGTGGTCGTCGTGTCCTCCGGACCAAAGAGGAAAAGAACCAGCCGGACTGTTATAGGCGCAAAGTTCAAAAGCCAGCATCTGTGATGGTATGGGGGTGTATTAGTGCCCAAGGCATGGGTAACTTACACATCTGTGAAGGCACCATTAATGCTGAAAGGTACATACAAGTTTTGGAGCAACATATGTTGCCATCCAAGCAACGTCTTTTTCATGGACGCCCCTGCTTATTTCAGCAAGACAATGCCAAGCCACATTCTGCACGTGTTACAACAGCGTGGCTTCGTAGTAAAAGAGTGCAGGTACTAGACTGGCCTGCCTGTAGTCCAGACCTGTCCCCCATTGAAAATGTGTGGCGCATTATGAAGCGTAAAATACAACAACGGAGACCCCGGACTGTTGAACAACTTAAGCTGTACATCAAGCAAGAATGGGAAAGAATTCCACCCGAAAAGCTTCAAAAATTGGTCTCTTCAGTTCCCAAACGTTTACTGAGTGTTGTTAAAAGGAAAGGCGATGTAACACAGTGGTAAAAATGCCCCTGTGCCAACTTTTTTGCAATGTGTTGCTGCCATTAAATTCTAAGTTGATGATTATTTGCAAAAGAAAATAAAGTTTCTCAGTTCGAACATTAAATGTCTTGTCTTTGCTGTGTATTCAATTGAATATAAGTTGAAAAGGATTTGCAAATCATTGTATTCTGGTTTTATTTACGATTTACACAACGTGCCAACTTCACTGGTTTTGGGTTTTGTAAATCTTCTTTTTTTCAAGTGATCATATAGTTTTGCAGGAAAAATAAAACAAATATAACACATAGTGTTATGAAACAAATGTTCAGTTATAACATATATATACTCAGCATGTGCATGTAAAAATTAACATGAATTTGCATGAACCTTACTTTTTCATTGTGTATATGAACAAATATTTAAATTTTTCTCTGCAAAGGCTCTACAGTGTTCTCATAAAGACAAAAAAACTTTCAGTTTAAAAGTTATACACATACCTGTCGGACAAAAACACAGGACACACTTGGTGGTGGTGGTGAATCACAAAGCACAGCTCCAGTCCCTACCCATCAGAGTAAAAATACTATTACACACTGAACAGGCGCCAATTTTTGTTAGCCATGCTACAAATCTGCAAACACCAGTACACGAGGCTGGGTAGCTAGCAGCTAAGAAGCTAATACGCATAGCAGGCAACCTTTACTCAACAAAACCCTAAAAGCAGAAAATAACCACTAATAACCATCACAAACTGTGGCGACACTATTAATGTTGCTTTTCGTGCATTTTAGTCTGGGCAAAACTACTTTTGGACACTTATATTTGAAATTATTCATGGAGCTGTTTTCAGTACGTACCGTATATGAGATCGTCAGCAAGCAGAGGGGACGAGCTAAGGATCTCTGGCTGTACTGTTACCACCACCGCCACAAGAAGCCGCTGTTACCAAATAAATTAAAGAAGTCTTGCATATATAAGGAAGGAACCATCTATCTACCCATATTTCTTCACGGAACAAGGTAAACAGTTGACAAAAAATGAGAGGAACACTGAATGAACATAAAAATAAATTTTGAAGAACTTCAACACTACAAATTAACCCTGTTACACTGACACCAAACTGCCTCTGAGACCCTCTGCTCCTCCTCATCCCCCAAGATAGCCCAGCTTTTATCTTTAAACTAGGCTTAGGCTTTATTCAAACTTGCACACTCCTGTTGCAACCCATAGCAGTTCAACAAGCCACCTAACACACAAATGCTTAAGCAGTAGCAGACTGACTTTTGTACTTGTTTTAAAGAGGAGAAAATATAAGTCAACCAAATGAAAGTAAAATAAATGGCATTTGTTGAATGTGTTATCCCTTTAACTGGAGTATGTATTCTGCCTCAGGTTGGGACTTAACCTCCTCAGTGGCCAAATGGACAAAGCCAAAAGATTGAGAAGAACATTCGTCCTGGTCTTCGTCTTTGCCTGCCTCTTCTTATTCTTTTTTGCTGTCAAATTACCGGTTATGTTCGGTTATCTCCCGCTGCTGCAGAAGCCTCCAAAAGTTTGCCCTAGATGGACTACTGAGCACACCATCACCCCCCTGAACAACACTGACCACTTCCTGGTGTCAGCCTTCATGGACCAGAGAGTGAAAGGATTTGATTTACGCATTATTGGCATATTCAAAAGGGACTCCATCAAACCTCTCTACTGTCTTTTCTGCTGCACGGATGAGATATCAAACACGGTTCCAGCACAGATCTTTCAACATTCAGACAACTTTGGTTTTCCCTTTGTTACTACAGACGTGATGTGTCCAATACCTCCAAACTGCAAAGCTACTCATGTAACCCTTCAGATTCAGCCAGATCATGAGGTTGACCAGCCTTGGCTTCGGATAAGAAATCAGAAGACCAGGGAGAATAATGAGGAAAAGTTTCAGTTTAACTTCACTGTATGCATCTCCAGCCTGTTTGGAGACTACAACAATGTACTACAGGCTGCACAGACACTGGAAATGTACAGGTAAGCCACCACTTGATATTGTTACATCCCTATTAATTGGGCTAGACTGTACAGTAGATGACTGGTAAGTATAGCAGATGCCCCATTTAATGCTAATGTCAAAGGGATAGTTGAAGCGGGGCTGAATGAGGTATATAGCACTAGCCTGAATATTAGCCACAGAGATCAGCTATGCATCTGTACAGAAATAGTTGGCACAGAGAAACATACTGCTGGACATAGGACCACCATCCCTGTATGATTTAAAAGGTGAAAACAAGCTTCAAAAACAGTGTTGGTTTAATAGCAAGCTATGTCTAATTTCTTGACAACTTTCTTTGCCACTATCAAGCCACTTTGTTTTGGCACTACTTCAGTACACAGCACAGCTGACGTGTCCTTCCGCCAGTGGCATCCTAACCAACATTTGACCTCACTTTTGTTTTGCAGAGAACAGGAATATCACTACATCCTAAAAATATAAGCCAAAGTAACAAATGTTACAAATGTATCCACCAAGCACAGTCATTTTGAGAAAGTGTGTTATTTTAGCTTAGTTTACCTCCTCAACAATGAACACGTAAGCGTCAATATCAAGTAAACTTAGTGTCAAAACTGTACAATAAATGTAGGAACCAGACATGTAAGTTTTGAAGATGTCTTTGGGTGTAGGTGGGTTTTGTTTACGCAATGATTAGTGGGTGTGGTTTTTGGTGGCACGGCAGTGATCGGTTAATTTACTTCACGTGTGCATCGGTGGCATGCTTCTTTTGGAAATTGGAGTGGGGTGAGCACAGGGAGGACATTTTCTGTTGACCGCACGTTTTGGATGAAATTGGATATATCGTCGGGTCTCTGTTCAATGAAGTGGTTTGATGTTGGGATGCAGCGCTATGTAAATAAATTAAGGTTTGGTGCTTAAAGGAGTGAGTGCGCGTTATCACTTGGACTCCCTTGTTTAGCCTGCAGCGACTTGTAATTTTGGATGGATCGGCCGCTATAGAGGGTGTCTGCCTCCCGAACCGTGGTCAGTTAATGGTTTCAGAGAAGAGGAGCCTGATAACTGAAGGCTCTACCTCCCATACTATTTTTAGAGACTGATGGTACCACGAGCAGGCCAGCATTTTGGGAGCGTAATGTTCTGGAGGGGCTGTACAGTTGTACGTACAGCTGCAGGCATTCATTCATATAAACAAGCAGCACAGCCACCGGGACTGGAGGTATGGTCACCTACACACACACGCAGCATGAGAGAGTAAAGTAACTGCATTCCCCTGTTAGGTACAGTGATACAGCCACACAAGGTGGTGTTATTTTTCAGCCGTTTGTTGTCTTTCGTGCGTCAAGCGGTATAAGTATCCAGGCTTGTGGGGGTACAGCCGTAGTTCTTACGTGAGACAGCCTGTCTCTCGTGAGGCTATCGGTATATTAAGTACATCAGCACCCGCCGCTAGTATGCACAGAAGACTAGGGTGAGTTTAGATACATTTTGGGAGGCAGTTTAGGGGTAATAAATTTAATCTCTCTCATCCTCTCTTTAGTTAGAGGCTTAAAAAAAACACATTTTTGTAAAGATTACTCTATTTGTATTGGCTGTGATTTTGGTTCTTTTGTGAATGGATGTGTTTTTGAATGATATAAATGATTATTTTGGAATCAGGACATAGATTTCTGAATTAAAGATGGAGTCATCTGACTTAAATTTAGGAAATGTTCAAAAAAGACAGTCAAAGCTTACTGCAAAGGCATTAGAATGTCAAGTTGTAAAACTTCAAGCAGAACGAAAGACAAAGATAAATAAAATCAAATGTTTAATTAAAACTATCAAAGAGCTTATGCAAACCAAAGACCATGTTTTCAGTGTACAATCACATTTAGAAACTTTATGTACCTTGTTTAAGGAATCTTGTGCTCTGCATGAATCTGTGATTGCTTTGCTTCCACCTGAAGAACAGGAAAAGCAAAATTCTTGGTTCTCCAGCATAAGTGGATTTAATAATGAGTTTATTAAAAATGTAAAGAAATGGCTTTCTGATATAGATGTTAAAACTAATCAGGCAGTTCAGGGAATGCATATCATTTCTGAACAAGCGCAATGTGATTTACCCTGTTTCATTAACAGAACAAAATGTCACTGAAGAGTCTTGTGTCTCTAAGTCTTCTAATGTTAATGTAGATATTGCTGTTACTGTTGATGATGTCAATCCCAGTGACAGTATTTCTAACATTGGAAGTAGAACATCTCGGAAAAGGAGTTCAGTAGGTGGTAGTTCAGCTGTTTCATCCAATTCATCAGCTCATGTCAAGGCCGAGGTAGAGATAGCTGCGCTTGTTGTTCCAAAAACTTTTGAAGGATAAACATGCTTTGGTAGAACAGGATGCACAGCTTGGGAAAAGCTGTGCATCCTGTGAAATCCTTGGGAAAAACTTGATTTAGAGACAGAAATAGCTGCATCGATTCAGAGCTTCAGAGGAATCTAGAACATCGAGTGCAGTTTGTGTCAGTTCAGATGGCATGAATTCATACTTTGAGAGGGAAGGACAGAAAGTTTTGAATGCTTATGCTGAGACACTTGTGCCTGTGGCAGGGGCACAGTTGTTCCAGGGCACCTCTGCAGATGAACAACTGCATTCACGCTTAGATGCTAGACCTAAGGTGTAGGATGTGAGGTTTCAGCCTCAGGCTACATCAGGCCAGAAACTTCAGATTGGTAATCAGTCTTGTAACCAGTTTGATGTGAAGCCAGATCCTTCACCCATACCACAAAGAGCTTCTGATAATCATAACTTAATGACAGTGTTGGAAAAAGAGAATGAAGTTACAGCCTTATTGGCCCAACAGCAGTCTCTGTCATTCCTTCCAAGGTGAGAAATCCAGATTTTTGATGGAGATCCTTTACAGTATCAGACCTTCATTAGATCCTTTGAGCACTGTATTGAACAGAAGACCTGGAGTGCTAAAGATTGTCTTTATTTTCTTGAGCAGTACACCAGGGAGCAGCCCAGAGAGCTTGTCAAAAGCTATCAGTATATGCCTGATGATCTTGGTTACGCCAATGCAAAATCCCTGCTTCAAGAACATTTTGGAAACTCTGTGAAGATAGCTTCTGCATACATGAAAAAGATTTTAACATTTCCAGCAATCAAATCCAAAGATTTGAAGGCACTGCAGTCGTTCAGCTTCTTGTTAAGAGGATGCTGTAACACAATGAGTGAAATAGATTCCATGCAAGACTTGAATGTTCCTGCTAATATGCAAGCTGTCATAAAGAAACTTCCATATAAGCTCAGGGATCAATGGAGGAATGTTGTTTTTGACACCCAGGAATGATTTTGTCGTAAAGTTAATTTTGGCGACATTGTTGTGTTCATTGAGGGTCAAGTTAAGATACTTGGTGATCCATTGTTCAGAGATATTCAGGACTCTCCAGCAGCAAGGAAGTTGGCAAAGAACTCTTAAAACCAACAGAGTTTCAAGGCAAAATCCAGTAGCTTTGCCACTACTGTTACAGCTGTAAAAAATGACGGTGAAGCCACAACCAAAACAGAAAGAAGATCACCTGTTGTAAATGTTTGCCTGTATTGTGGAGCTGGACGTACTTTGGATTTGTGTCTTCTATTGGAGAAGAAAACACACAGTGAAAAATTGTTGTTTCTTAAAGATAATGGGGTGTGTTTTGGTTGTTTGTGTATTGGGCACAGAAGTAAAGATTACAAGAAACGTCTTTCTTGCAAAGTGTGCAATTTGAAGCATCCCACTATGTTGCATGTCCACTCCAGAGAAAAGGAGAAGTGCAGGTTGGTAAAGAAGCAAAAGTAACAGGCTGTAGTGCTTTGTTATCTGTGCAGTCAAGTGGTTTTACTGGGGCCGGGGAAAAAGATTGTACACTCTCCATATTGCCAGTTTGAGTGAAATCTAAAAAAAATTAATGAGGTGTTTGTTACGTATGCTTTCTTGGATCCTGGAAGCTCAGCATCATTCTGCACTGAGTCTCTCATGAACAGGTTGCATCTTTCAGGCAGAAGAACAAGCATTTTACTATTGACGATGGGTCAAGAAATGGTTGTTGGCAGTCATGTTGTATCAGATTTAGAGGTGGCTTGACTGGACACAGACTATTTCTGTGAACTACCAGATCTATTTACTCAAAGGAACATGCCTGTTAATCAAGGAAACATTCCTCGACAGGAGGATGTTCAAAGATGGCCACATTTGAGACACCTGAATGTAACAGAGATTTGTTCAGGTATTGATCTTTTGATTGGAGTTAATGTTCCAAAGGCCTTAGAACCATGGGAGGTGGTAAGGAGTCAAGATGGTGGACCATATGCAGTAAAGACTATGCTAGGCTTGACTGTAAATGGACCCCTTAGAGGAGACTGCAACTGTGACAATGTGTCCACACTGATGTCACTGTAAATAGAATCTCTGTTGCAAGACTTGATGAATTATGGGGGCAACAGATGAAAGCTTATTTCCCAGAAAGTGTTCAGGATGAACGCTTGAGTTTGTCAATAGAAGATCAGCACTTTATGGAGTCTGTCACAAAGTCTGCTACATTAATTGATGGTCATTATACCATTGGCTTGCCAGTGAAAGTAGGCAAGGTAAGCATGCCTAACAACAGGAAGGTTGTGGAACAACGAGCTTTGAATCTTAAAAGAAGGTTTAGCAAAGACAGTCTGTTTCATACTGACTATACCAATTTCATGAATGATTTGTTTGCCATGGGCTACGCTGAGATGGTGCCAGCTGAAGATCTAGGTCGTTGTGATGGTAAGGTATGGTATATCCCACACCATGGGGTGTACCACCCACAGAAAGGAAAGTTGAGGGCTGTTTTTGACTGTGCAGCTTTATTTCAAGAAACATCTCTCAACACACAACTCCTTCAAGGCCCAGATCTGACTAGCTCACTGGTTGGGGTTATGACAAGATTCAGAAAGGAGCCTGTTGTTCTGATGGCAGACATTGAAGCCATGTTCCATCAAGTCAGGGTGTCGAGCACAGACACTGACCTACTCAGGTTTCTTTGGTGGCCCAACGGTGACCTTGGTCAGGATTTGGTGGATCATAGAATGCTTGTACGTCCATTTGGAGCTACATCCTCTCCAAGCTGTTCGAGCTTTGCATTGAGGAAATGTGCTGAAGATAATCAGACACATTTTAATGAAAAGGTCATTGACACTGTGTTGCACAATTTCTATAGATGACTGCCTTGTCTCAGTCTGCTCTGAAGAAGAGGCGGTGGAGCTGTATTATGATCTCTGTTCTTTGTGTTCCAAGGGAGGTTTTCAGCTCACCAAGTGGGCTAGCAACAGGCGTGCTGTGCTCGCAGTTATACCTCCAGAGGAGAGATCAAAAGAGGTTAAGGATCTAGACCTAGATAAAGACACTTTACCAGTGGAGAGAGTGTTGGGTATGCTTTTGTGTATCGAGTCAGATTCCTTTCAATTCAGAGTTACCCTCAAGAACAGGCCTCTGACTAAGAGAGGGATCTAGTCTACCATCAGCTCCATCTATGATCCTTTAGGCTTTCTGGCACCTGTTGTGCTACGTGCAAAGAAAATTCTCCAAAGCTTGTGCAGGATTCAACAGAGTTTGGATGATGCATTACCGGCTGCTGCTGCACAAGAGTGGACAGCCTGGTTGCAGGAACTATATCTGCTTGGAGAATTTAAGGTGAACAGGTGTTTGAAACCTCCAAATTTTGGAGAAGTTGTTTCGTCTCAGTTACACCACTTTGCAGATGCAAGCGAGGAAGGGTGCGGAACAGTGTCTTATCTGTTGCAGCAAAACATCCATGGCCAGGTTCACTGTGCCTTTGTGATGGGTAAGGCACGGGTGGCTCCGCTAAAGTCCATCACTATTCCTCGCTTGGCGTTAACAGCTGAAGTGGTTGCTAGCAGGATGGATAAAATGTGGAGGAAGGAACTAAGAAGGCAACTGCTGGACTCTGTCCTTTGGACTGATAGTACTTCAGTACTGAAGTACCTCAGAAACAAAACTTCCAGGTTTAAAAGTTTTGTAGCAAATCGAGTCTCTGAGATACTTGCCTCATCCGTTTCATCTCAGTGGAGGTATGTTAAATCATCCAGCAATCCAGCAGATTTGGCATCCAGGGGTGCAAAAGTTGAATCTTTCCTTAAGATGGGTGACTGGGTGTCAGGACCAGAGTTTCTATTAGAGCCTGATATCGAGTGTCCAATAGATCCCGATGATGCAGGAGATGTTTCATTGGAGGATCCTGAGATCAGAAAAATTGTGTCCATGAATTCTACTGAATGGTATAGAGCAGTGTATGTGTGTGTATATAAATACACACATGTATGTATGTATGTATGTATTTATGTATATTTAAATTGTATATTTTATAGGGTATTATAATATAGATATATATTTTATATGGTATTATGGTATAGCATAGAGTATATTTTATATGGTATTATAATATCAATATGTATTTATATGGTATTATAATATCGATACAGATATGATATATGATTATTATGGCATGAGACATCATAACAATGTAATAACATATGGTGTATGTATATGGAATTTTTTGCAATACAGTACGAATGCATATGGATGTGTATATGTATTCATAAATATGTGTATTAGGTGTATGTATGTGTGTGTATACATAAAGACAATTTGTGTATAGACGATAGAAGATATTGGCATACAGCACAAGATAAATCTGGTATAACATATTGCACTATAGGCTCTATGATGTAAATCGTATATAATGTGAGAAAGTGTAAGCTCACTTTGCCCGGTGTTTTGTTGTTGTTTTGTTTTTCTTTATTTCTATTTTGCTGTACATATAATTTTGTTGGACCCCAGGAAGAATAGCTGTAGTCCTGCTGCAGCTAATGGGGATCTTAATAAACAAATAAACAAATAAATACTCAAGCTAGTGAGCAGATGGACTCAGTGATGAGAGAATGAGCACCTTGAGGATAAGCTGCAGAAGGAAATGCAGGTTATCAAAGCCCAAATAGTCAGAGGTCCCCTTTCAGTTGAAGATCTTGATAATGCAGAAGGTGCAGTCATCAGTTATTGTCAGAAGACCAGTTTTCCAGATGAGTCATCTAGTCGGCAGAAGGGTGAAAGCGTGAAGAGAACTAGCCAGTTGTACAGACTCCGTTCTGTACTTGATGAGGGCATTGTGAGGGTTGGAGGTAGGCTTAATAGAGCAGTTATGCCAGCTGAAGCAAAGCATCCTGCAATATTGGCCAAGGATCTTCACATTGCTGATCTTGTTTTGCGTCACATACATCAAAGAACAGGGCATGGCAGACGTAACCACAAGCTTTTTAAGCTTCGAGAAAGGTACTGGATTCCAGGTGCTAGTACTGCAATTAGGAGGATAACATCAAAATGTGCTGTTTGTTGCAGGTTACATGCTACACCAGGGTATTAGCAGATGGCTGATCTCCCATCAGATAGGGTTTGTCCTGATGAACCTCCATTCACCCGAGTTGGGGTTGATTGCTTTGGACCTTTTGAGGTTAAGAGAGGAAGGGCCACAGTGAAAAGGTATGGTGTTTTTTTCACATGTTTAGTCGTGAGAGCCATACACCTAGAGCTAATGTCGTCTTTAGATACTGATTCCTTTATCAACGCTCTCAGACGATTTGTCGCCAGAAGAGGTTAGGTGTTGGAGATTCGTTCAGATAACAGAACTAACTTTGTTGGGGCTGAACGCGAACTGAGGGAGGCAATAAAAAAATGGAATCAGAGTCAAATACACAACATGCTCCTTCAGAAGGAGATCCAGTGGATTTTCAATCCTCCCACTGGGTCACACTTTGGTGGTGATTGGGAGCGTTTGATCAGGTCAGTGAGAAAAGTGTTAAATTCTGTTCTCAGAACACAAAATCTGGATGATGAGAGCCTGCACACTGTTCTCTGTGAGGCTGGGGCAATAGTAAATAGTCATCCAAGCCAATGTACAAGGAGTTACAGTAATCTAGTCTGGATGTAATAAAGGCATGGATAGTCTTTTCATGATCAGTCTTCGAGAAATAGCACTTGGTCTTGCTAAAAGTCGGAGTTGGAAAAAGCTGGTTTTTACTGATCTGCTCATCAAATTTAAACTGGTTGTCAAAAATAAAACCAAGGCTTCTAACAATGGACTGAACGTTGGAACTCAAAGGGCCCAGGATATCAGCAGAGCAGGCCGTGGAGGTGTTTCCTCCAAACAGGATAATTTCTGTCTTAGGTTCACTAAGTTTTAGAAAGTTTGCACTCATTCATAATTTAACTTCGTTAAGGCAATCAAGAAAAGTCTGAACAGTGTACTTGCCTGGCGACCTTTGCGGCTTGCAAGTATTCCCAAGTGTCTAAAGTAAACCGTGGTCATATTATCTGTAAATGTTAATCCAGTTTGGTAGCGGTTGTTTCCTCTTGTGAAGCCTGCAGACTATAGCTGGTCAGCGCTGCTTGCTAAGGGACACATAGGCTGTGCCGTGTACTATTGTAGTGCTAAGCGATAGTTAAAGAAAGTTGCAGTGGCGGCTGGTGCCAAAAATTTTAAGGGGGGCGCAGCCTTGGAGGAAACAAACCAAAGAAGCGCTCCATACTACAGTGAAAAAAATAATAATAAAGACAAAACATAATCACAATGCAACCTACTTTGAACAATCCAATATTTGAACAGAAATTTTGCCTTCCTTTCCTTCTGGCCTGCAAATTTCTCAATGACCCTCTGATTGAAGTTCATCATCTCTGTCTCTTTTCCATTGACAGCATGGCCAGTGCATTCAGTCTGTCCTGGTTCATGGTGTTTCTCTGGAAAGTTCTGATTCTTTTTTAGGTTTGAGAAGCATCTCAGCTTCTGCAGTGGTCATGGGTGTGGTGATGAGGATCTTTAGGAGAGTGACAGTCTCTGAAGATACCTCTCCAAGATTATTTTCCATGAACAACTGGATAAGGTCCACAGCACCACAGCAGGCCCTGAACTCCTCCTTGCTGTACATAAGACTGAGCTCTGTCTTCAGCTTGCTTTAGTTGAGCATTGGGTCGGCCTTCAAGGTGCTGCTGAGGGCATCTTCAGGAAACATGGCGTGGTACTGTGTGAATCTGTCATTAAAAAATACATAGAAAAGCACTTTTTATTACCAAAAGTTAACATCATTATTTACTGAAAAAATCACTAAAACAGCCAAAGCTTAACCTGCTCCCCGAAAATAAAGCTGTAATTTATGTCATTTTCACCATTTTATGAACATTTCTTGTGTCAACTGAACAGTGTCTTATTTTATACATGATGTCTCATGGCTCAAGATTGTAAACACAAACAGAATCATATATACCACTAAACTGATGCTTTAAAACTAAAGGTAAAACTATGTGATACAGTTTTGGTATAGATTAACTGTAAAAAGTATGAACAAAACAAAAAAAACACATAAGAAAAAATAAATCAGATACAAGAGGGCAGACGGCTCACACCAGCTGACTGATTCTCACAACTGAAATGGAGGCTGTCAGTGTTTGGATGACATTTATAGTTTTCAGCAAAACTACTTCAAATTTTAAAAAGTCAAAAAAATAAACTTTACATTACAGTAGCCTGTTTCCATCTGCTGAAGCTTTTGAATACTTTTATTTTGTACCATTATGTGCAGTATTCAGTCAGCAAAAACCACCAACAGAATGTATAATTTCTGTATACAAATAGAATTTTTTTTTATAGCAAGTAAACATATGATATACAATTATATAAAATGAAAATACTGTATATATTTATATTGATATTTATTATTTTGTAACACATGTTTAGTTGCCAAAAAAACTACAACATTTGGAGACAAGAGATACATTTTGTTGGTCTGTTTTCATTGATTTTATACTGTGCACAGTGTTACAAGCTGGCACAGGGTAAGTGTCAAATCTAAAAGCTCCAGTAGATTAAAAAATAATTCTGTAAAGGACATACACCTAATAGGTAAAGAATTTGTGTTGTTTACACTTTTGAGACTAAAAAAAACCCCACTGTTTTCAATTTTTCAAAGGCTTTTACACAATGTATCAGTAATATTTTATGAGCAGTGCAATAAACCTTTGCAATAATCTACATGCACTTGTGTATAATATTAATATTACAATTCCTCCTATCTTTAATATGTTTCATTGAACTTCAGACTTTGTGTGTATCTGTTTTTACTCTTCATTAGTGTACATTGTTCCTGCTTTGCCATGATTTTTAAAAATAAATTTCTATAGGTCCCTTTATATAATATTTTCATCAAAATAATGCATTAATTTTGTCAATTAAATTTAAAATGAACTTCTGGTGGGGTAAAAACAAACTTACCCACCCATTAAAAGCACCAATTCCTCCTAAAAGTACGTTGTTTTTGTACAAATATACAAGAATTAAAAAACTATATAGATTTTTTAGAACTTAAGTCTGCAAAGGATAATGTTCTACTGAACAAAGAATTTATATCCTCTTGGCAAACTCATTTTGTTTCTCCTAATCTATAGTTTAGTGCCATGTGTGACATAAAATGGAAAACTTTGCCCCTGGATTATGTTATGTCTACTAGGAAAGACACATCCTAATCTAATCTTCAGTGTAGCACAGCCTCTTACTGATTTTCTTCTCCAATGCAATCTCACCTCTCCTGTGATCCTCTGATGGTTCTCTGGACGGAGTACCTGACGCATCCTCGGTGCATGGGAGCATTGGTTGAGGATACGTGAGATACTTGCGCATGCGTAAATCATATCTGCTGCGGTGACGTGTGGATATGATTGACGGCGCTCGTTGTCCAGTCACATGAGGAAAAGAAATACCAGAACGATTCTGATTCACTGCCGGTCAAAGTGGGAGTGTGCGGGGCGCACCTGCTAGCGCCTTGCAGGCAAAGTTGAAGTGGCCAATCCCAAAGACGCCTCAGGTCACATGCTGAGCAAAAGTTTAAGGACTTGCATAGACACCCATTAGGCAGGCGCCCCTACATACGTAAACTGTGTATTCACAACACAGTTCTTACGTAAAAACACTGTGAAACGCCTTTTATTGAATGGTGACAGGTGCTGCTGACAGACTATTATTGTGTGGTAAAAATAAATGTTTTTATCGGTTATTTTTCATAATTTAATGACAAATTATGTTGTGTTTAAGCAGACTTTCTCTGTCTAATTTTGGAGGAGGTGGCGCCCCAGCGCCCCCTATTGACAAACCGCCACTGGAAAATTGTTGTCAATAAATTAGATATAGCATGCTGTTATACCTACGCTATTTCTGTGGCTTGTTTTTGCCTAAAAAACTGAATTGTGCTGAGATTTTGGACCCATGTTCAGCAATCTATAGCTTTAGATTAAGTAATGACTGTTTCTGTATGGATGCAGAGCTCATCTGTTCCACTGTGGCTAATGTTCAGGCTAGTGCTTACGTACCTTATACAACACTACTTAAGACATTTTAATGGTATTACAATCAGACATAGTGATTCTGCTCAGCTTTGTAAGGACAGAGCCAGCAAAGAAGTTAGGGTATTCACTGCTGCAGATGGGGCCAAAAGTTTAGTGTAATAAAGTCAATTTCAGGTTAGAGCAACCGGTAAAGAAACAGTGTTGGGGTTATTACTACTCTGTACAGAACATATTTTCAATGCTTTTTTATTGTTCCACTTACCCATAGCAGGACACATAGACAATCCAATGTGCTGAAGCTGTACAGAAACAAATTCACAAAATTATGCGGAATTTTTGAAATTTGAAGAAAAACGCCCCTTATGATAGCTTTTCTTTGGTTGAATGGTTAAACCAATGATTTAGCCTTTGCCCCTCTGTCTGCAGGTTGCTTGGTATTAACAGAGTGGTGATCTACAACACCAGCTGTGGACCAGATCTCAACCGTCTGTTGATGACATACACCAGGACTGGCTTCCTGGAGGTGGTTCCTTGGCCAATCGACCTGTTTCTGAACCCATCTAGGGGCTGGCTCTTCTCTAAAAGTGGGGGGGACCTGCATTACTTTGGTCAGCTGACCACACTGAACGAGTGCCTTTACAGATCCATGGAGCGTTCACGTTATGTCCTGTTGAACGATATCGATGAGATTATAATGCCATACCAACACAACAACCTAATGTCCCTGATGAATATGCTTCAGCAGCAGCATCCAAGGGTGGGTTGCTTTTGACATGAGACAAAGAACATCAGTACACAAACTTGATAATGTGTATTAATTTTCATGTCATTTTACGTGTCTTTGCATGTCCTACAGACAGGTGTGTTCCTCATTGAGAACCATATCTTCCCCAAGACACATTTTGAGCCAAGCAGGAGGTTTCACCTTTCTGAGTGGGACGGGGTGCCAGGGATTAATATTCTGGAACACATCTACAGGGAAGACCCTGACAGAAATATATACCATCCTCACAAGATGATAATTCAGCCAAGGTAGGGTTCATTTTTTAACTGAAAAGTTGTCCACAAATCAACAATCATTCAGTAAGAATGGTTTGCAGTACAAATAGTGAGTCACTCAGTCTAACAAAAATCTAATTAACAAGAAATACTGCACAAATGATACTTAATGGAAAGCTCACCTAAAAAGCTGCCTTACTCCTAACAATTTACTATTGTTTTAGTTTTGAATGCAAAAAGAAGCTGCAAGCTCAAGTCTGCATTAGTTCAGAAATACACTAGAGCGTTCAATTTGTCAGTGTAAAGATGAGAGGATTTTAGAAAAACTTAATGAAGCTAAACAAAAAAATGAGTTTCTTAATTTAAAACAAAGCACTCTTTTTCTGAATACAGCAGTGTTAATTTTGACAGCACTATTTAATTTAGTTTTAGTTTTGGTCTTTTGCTTAGAATATCTTTTAGATTTAGTCATAATTTAGTCATCTTTTTTTTTATTTTAGTCTTGTTTTCTTTGATAAAATTGTACAACATTTTAATCAATGAAATCTACCATAAATTTAGTTGGCTAAAATATAAAGTGTAAAGTGTAAGGCATTTTTTTTATGTTTCCTTGAATTTCTGAAGTCATGTTTTACACTTGGTTCCCGCCACCACGAAGCAAAAGCAGTTGTGATTGGATGTGCCTCTTAACTCCTCCAACCTTTCCACACAACCAAAGTAGCTGTGATTGGATATATTCCTAACTTGTCCCTACTTTCTACATGGTGAAATAAGGTCTGATTGGATTTATTCTCTGTCAGAAATTTAGTCTAGTTTTTATCTGTTGACAAAAATATCAGATAGTTTAGTTTTAGTTTTTGTCAATGTACACTTGTTTTATATTAGTTATAGTCTAGTTTTCGTCAGGGGAAAAAAGGTTCTTGGCGAAAACTAGACTATAATAGTCGACAAAATTAACACTGTGATTCAGCAAAAAGGTTTAGTTGATAAAAGAAATTACATCTGTTGCATCCTCCCTGTGTTAAAATTAATATTAAATCACATCTTAGAAAAGTAACCACTGGAGTTCCACAAGGCTCAGTATTAGTGCCCAAGTAATTTATATTTAGTTAAATGATATTTGTACAGTGTCAGATATACATTCCATTTTGATTTTTGTTGATGATACTCTTCCATTTTGCTCCGGTGGTATATTGTTACCTTGCAATGCAGATGGAAAAGCCTGATTCAATGTCTGTAATCAGACTGATCCATCTTGCCGAGCTCCAATCTACTACGACTCTGAGCGGCCCAAAGCAAGACACTCAATCAGTGTCCTTTAGAGCAGGAAGGGGTGGGAGCTATGAGCGAGAAGACAGCAGGAAGAACTGGTTCTTGAACTGGAACTGGTTCTACAAAGCGTTTGACGTTCTGTCCTGTACACCGTGGTAGTTGCACCTTCCTACTAGACTATCTGATTAAAGCAGCATGCAGAACTAACCTGATTAACTAACCTGACCCACCAGACGGACCATTCAATATATTTCACGAGTCCATCTGGGAAAAAGCCAATAGAAAGTGTTTGGGAATGAGCAGAGCCTTTTAAAAGCATATCCAGCAGGTGACTAGATGATCGTTCCGTCAGTCACATTTATTATGGGCCAATTAGATGATGTTATAAGCAGGCGCTACTGTTGTGGCATACAGGACAAAACATGAGCCACTGTGTAAACTGAACTCTCAGCAAAACATGTCTGAAGTGGAGCTATAGGGAAATTTGTAGTGTTGTTATCTGTCTTTTATTAAATAAAAATGTGGTCCAGCATCTATGCTAATCTCTGTGTGAACAATCATTTCCTGCTGTGATCAGGCTTGTAGCTCCCACCTCTTCCTGCTCTTAGGGACTCTGATTGGGCCATTCCACTTTCACCTGCTCACAACAGTGGTAGATTGAAGTTTGGCAAGATGGAGCTGTCTGATTACAGACGATAAATCGGGCGGGTCCACCTGCACTGCAAGGTTACAGATTTACAGGATATAGAATGTATCAGTGAAAACAAACAGGAGGACAAATAATTGCTCATTACTTCACTGTGTCTCTGTGTGTTACAGGTTGGTGGAGCAGGTCTCAGTGCATGAAGTACTAAAGAGTTTTGAGGGGTTGTACAAAGTTCCCCCAAATGTTTGCCGTATCATTCATGTCCGAAAACCTCTGAGAACAAAACTAAAGTTTGAGGAGCTCAATGAAGATAAACATCTGTGGGACTTTCACGAAAAACTGATCCCCAGTGTGAACAATGCTCTGCAGAGAGCTGGACTGCTAAGAACTAAGGAACACAGGTGACCAACAGGATTGGATAACTGAATCTCTCCTAGCAGATTTGTTTCAAAAATGGGTGGGGAATGTGAGCCACATTGGCTTTATCTTTTGTTATTTGTACTCTCAAGACCAAGAGGTCCACCTGACTGTCACTAAAACGGTTCAAACCTGATAGGGGGCTGTCACACCTAGATCATTGTCGAGAATTGTTCAATCACAAGTGGACATTCACTCTTTGGCTTGGTTTGTTTGGACACATATGAGGACAGCAATTAAACACTGTCCAACCATGCAGAGATCCCTTCAAGGGGGTAATTTCGACTTGCTTCCAATTAACCCCTTGGAGGGGTTTCTTTACTGTTGAGAATGCAATCAACCGAACAACCATCACAAACAGGGCAATGAGTTAACTCATTATACTGCTGTATTAGTATAAGCTGCAGCAGCAGTGGCAGTTACAGCTATGCTACACAACTTAAATCAGAACTGATAGCAAAATACTACAGATAATCATGAGAATGTACAACCCAGTAGGGTCACTGTTGGTGTTAAAGCACATCACACTATTAGAATAGCAACAAGCTAACATTACTCGCCACCCCTGCACAGAGCATCACAGGATGGGACATCATCACCTGCCTTAAAAACTTGTTTAGTCCCCAGAAGTCCGTCCAGCCTCATTAAAGCAACAAAATTTATCATTTTCACCACTTTTACAAAGCTTCTCTCTACACTCCATGCACAATTATTAAGCGAGTATTTTGACCGTATCGTCATTTTCTACATACTTTCCAACTCCAAACTGAATAAACTTGAATTCCTACTGGATTTAATCAGGTGATGTGCATTTGTGTAATGATGGAGGGTACCGCCTTGGGAGATCATCACCCTATAACAGGTGCGCACAAATATTAGGCAGCTCCTTTTCCTCAGGCAAAATGTGCCAGAAAAGAGCTCTAACAGACTCTGAAAAGTCAAAAACTATAAAACATCTTTCAAAGGGATGCCGCACTATTGAAATCACCAAGATATTTGGACATGACCACAGAACCATCAAACGGTTTGTTTCAAATACCCAAAAGGGTCTCAAGAAATGTGTTGAGAGAAAAATATGCAAATTGACTTCCAAAGATTTGAGAAGAATCAAATGTGAAGTTACCAGGAACCCTTATCCTTCAGTAATGTCTTATTCCAGTACTGCAACCTACCTGGAGTGTCCAGAAGTACAAAGTGTTGAGCCGTCAGAGACATGGCCAAGGTGAGAAAGGCCGAAACCTGACCACCACTGAACAGGACACAGAATTTGAAACGCCAAGACTGGGCCAAGAAATATCTGAAGACAGATTTTTCAAAGGTTTTATGGACTGATGAGATGAGAGTGACTCTGATGGACCAGATGGATGGGTAAGTGGCTGGGCATAGAGCTCCACTCTGACTCAGACACCAGCAAGGTGGAGGTGGGGTACTGGTATGGGCTGGAATAATCAAAGATGAGCTTGTTGAACCTTTTGGGGTTAAAGATGGACTCAAACTCAACTCCCAAACCTACTGCTAGTTTCTGGCAGACACTTCAATTGGTGGTACAGGAAAAAGTGTGCATCTTTCAAGAAGACAATGTTTTTTTTTATGCAGGGCATGCCATGATACTGCTAGTTCTGTTTTATTTTGTATGAGTTTTCCTTGTATTTCTTGTTTAGGCTTCTTGTTCATCTTGTCTTGTGTTTCCTGTGCTACTTTAATGATCCTGCTCTTTGTCTTAGTTAAGACCCATAACATACCCATTTTATGTTAATGTTTTGTGTCTTGTCATGTGTTTCCTGTTTAATTTTGAAATTTCTCTTTTCCATGTGGTGTTTCCTGCCCTCCCTTCTGTGTGCCTCTGATTATGATTCCCTTCACCTGTGTGATTGTCTCACCTGTGTCTGATTACTCCCCAGAATATTAAGGGCCCATCCCAATTCTACCCCTTAGCCCTTGTCTTACCCCATACCCATAGGCGCAAATCCCGGGGGGGATGCAGGGGACGTGTCCCCCCCTTCCACCAAGTTGTCCCCCTAACAATCCGGTTCAAATAAGTGTTTCTAGTAGTACAGTAACGTGTTTTGATTGTACAATGCAAGTAACGCTACTTTAAAACACATTGTCAGGTAATTTTAACTGTTAAAGATTACAACCCCGCTCCCCTCACAATGCTTTGGTCCAAACTGTTTCTCCCGGCGACCGGCATAGCTGCTGCTGCAGAGCCGTGTACACACAGGGGCAGGTGGACAAAGTGGTGGTGATTGGACGAAGTAAGTGTATTAAAACACAGAATGGTTAATAAGTTGTTTATCACTCCACTTGTTCAACAAGCACAACATGAGAAGCAAAATTTTAACTCCTGTGTTCGAAGTCTGCCGGCATGTTTTAAATTAACACAGCACGCAGCTAATAGGGTGTTTATTTTTAAGCTAAAACGAAATATATATAATATAGATATTATATTATAGATAGTTTTATTTCATATAACTATACAAGACATTTGAGAAAGTATCAAAACAACAAAGCAAAAATATAGCATTTATTTTAATGTCCCTCCCAAGAATTACTCTCTGAAATTTTACTGTTTATTGTCCCCTCCAACATTGAAGAGGGATTTTCTCCACTGCCCATACCCCTTGGTTTTGCGCTTCACGTCTAGTGAAGGGGTGTCCCAATTTTCTGTAGGGCTAAGGGGAAGGGCTAAGACAAAGGGCTACACAGCCCTTGAAACGAAGATAATAATCCCATAATACACCACGCCTGCTGACAAGAAGGCAGAGCAGAGACCGAAGGAAGCACATAATTATAAGTAATAATTAAATCATCAAGTAAATATTAATCATGTTTTGAATTGTTATATTTCAAAATTTCTCAATCTAACAAGCTAGCTTTTGCAGCTGTAGCTAAATCCATTGTCGCATCTGCTTACGACACAGCCAGCAAGCGGCTCTGGGTGATGACGTAACGGGAATCGAGTGGCGTCTCGTTTCTCGGGAGCGTATTTTCACCCCTTCCTCTTGGCCCTCCAAACAGAGGGCCAAGGGGAAGGGGTAGATGAAGGGGTAAGATGGGGGGAAGGGCTAAGGGGTACAATTGGGATTCACCCTTAGTCTTCGTGTTTCCCCTTGTCTTTGTGGGTTCATTCCTCTTCTTGTCACAGCCACAGTGTGAGTCTCCAGTGTTCTTGTGTTCCGTAGTGTTTTTGGTTGGTCGGTTATTTCTTGGACTTTTCAGTGACCTTGATTTGTACTTGTTTGCCAGGTTTGATTTGTTACTTTGTGAGAGATTTTTATTTTATACCTTGATACTTGAAACTTTTTTTCTCCTACGCACCTGTCTCCTGAATAAGATGTGCGAAGTACTCTTCTGATTTGATACTTTGATACTTTGTAAGAGATTTTTCTGTTGTACTTTGACTTTTTTTTAATGGATTAATTTGGGGTTTTTTGATGCCTTTTTAGTTTATAATAAAGCCTTTTGTTTTTTATCTGCATTTGGGTCTCTGTAGATTTTGTTTTTCTTAATTTACCCTTGTTCCAAGTCCTGACAGGACAGTGCTCATACATCAAAGTACTCCACTGCATGGCTAGCCAGTAAATGATATGGCTCCCTTCCTGGCCTGACCTCAGCCCTACAGAAAACTTATGGGCCCTTCTTAACACCAGATGTACAGTGAAGTAAAACAGTGCAACTCTCTGAACAGTGTATGAGAGGCTTTGGTTGCTACTGCGCAAAAAGTTGATGGCCAAGTGATAAAGAGACTGACAGACTCCATGGATGAAAGATTTTTGAGTGTTATTGAAAAGAAGGGTGTCTTTATTAGTCACTGATTTACTTTTTGAATTATCAGAAAGATTTATCTGTAAAGTTTGTGTTGTTTGTTTATTTTTCTGACTTTAACAGATGACATTAGGGTAGTGAAATGGGAATATTTCTGTTTTTCTTTGTGTTGTGTAATAATTCTTCACACTTTGCCTAATAATTGTGCATACACAGATATTCTGGTACAAAAGCCAAAACAGCACTTTTGCTTCCTTGGATATTCAAGTTTGAGGTTTATTAACATTTTGGATTGACCAAGATCACCGTTTTTTTTTAAATAATAAAACTAATCCTCAGAAATGCAACTTGCATAATTGTCACAGTAGTGTCACAGTTTCTCTGGAGACACCTCTACAGGTGTTAGGGTTAAAAAAGTGAACAGTGGACCAAGTGTGTTGTATCCCTAGAAGACACAGTCAAATTCTTGTGACCAAACCCTAGAGACTGCATATTTTGCTTTTCACACGACAAAGACACATGAATAAAATCAAACCACTAAGGCATCTTGAATCTCTCAACAGTATTTGTGAGATACACTAAAACTGCAGCAAAGCTTACAACTGAATAGCAACTTCATAAAAAAAACATTTGAATCTTTTACAGATAATTTTCATCATACACTCTAATCATTTGCAAAGTTAGCATCACATGATGTCTTGTCGAGTTGATTCAGTCCAGTATTCTCTGTACTTTTGATCTGCTCAACTGACTTCTGATGAAATGTACATTTTTTAGTTGCTAAATGCTTTAGTGTTCACCAGCAAGTCTCGAACTTTGTCTTTAATTCTGTTAACATGGGCCTGGTTGCTGTGGGCTCTTTAAAGGTGCATTCACATCGACTTGGTGACCAAGATTGTGTCGCAAACCCAAGTCCCATCACCTGTACAAATAGCACATTTTGTCAGCGTTGCCGTTGCTCAGTGACGTCACACCCGCTCGAGTCTCACCCCGCAATCATATCATATCATATAATAGGATGTATTAGCTGACATTATTCCAACTGTATGCTTTACACTCACCTACCAACCACAAAACACTGCAGCTGGCCCTGCAGCAGCATCATCTAGACCAGTGATTCCCAAACTGGGATACTCGTACCCCCAGGGGCAAGGGTGTAGGTTTGATTTTGACATTGGTGGGGACATAAAAATGCTCCAGAATTTTATTTTATTTTTTCTTATTTCAACAAAATACATACCCACCTTCCAGTGGTGTAGTCTGGTTTATTCTAGTGGGTATACTCTGACATACTCTGATGGATGTTTGTCTGCTTAGGGCCTCCATACACTGAAGACATTTTTGCCACATTTTCACCTAAATTTCTGCACTGTCCACTGAAAACAAACATGGGCCTCCACCTACAGGTTTAGAACCGCTGCACTGGTGGATTGTATTTGAAACTTGATCCTTCAAAGATTGTTTTTATATCATAGAGAATAAGTGATGCAGGATACCTCAGGATAAATTCATCATTAATAAAACAGTGAGTGAGTAAAAACAGAGGGTCAGAGCTGGACTGATGAAGAATGTTGAGTTTTGATTCATCAGGCTGACTCGTCACTTTTTAAGTCTTTGTGTTCACTTAAACAGCACGTGAGCTATCAAGACACTGATTGAGTTATAATATCACACAAAGTGACTGATGAGCCCTCACTGTCCCTGCGATGCGCGTCTGTCTGCGTCTTTACGCTCACCGGCACGCAGAGGAGCGCGCGCCCAAAGACGCTGAGCAATTCGGGAGGCATTTAGATCAAATGTTCACGTGTACATCTGCAAAATGACATTACTGACAGACAACAACGGTAACAGCCACACTTTAACTGGAAAATATTAGGCCTGTAGTCCACAGAGCAGATCGTGGCTGCATCAGACAGCAGAGAGTGCGTCCTCTAGCGCAAAATGGGACCTCCCATGGATCGTGGGGTCCTACGCACAGCGTGTGTTTTGCGTACAGGGAGGGCCGGCGCTGGGTAGTGGCTTAATATTGATAGGGACATGTCCCTAGCGTCCCTACCCAATCTACGCCCTTGCCCAGGGGTACACGAATACCTGTCAGGTTTCAATCAGTTGTTTCAGTAGTTTAAGTTCAAACTGGCAAATGTTTGTATGGTGAGCTTTGATAAAGGCTTGAAGAGTTGGCAGAGAGGCTGGGGGCTGGATTTTTGAGGCAACTTAGAGAAGGAAATCTGTCCTGAATTAAGATTCTTATAGTAACATTATGTTCAGTCAGACACCCTTCTCATTAGAGCTGTGGTGAGTTTGTAACAGTTTCAACTTCATAACTGAATATGTTCCAGAAATGTACATTTCTTTTTTCGAAACTGAACTGGTGTTGCCCACTGAAATTGTTGGTAAATAAATCTATTTTGTGAAAAATAAATCACTTTAAGAGATGTTATTTGTTTGTCATGTATGTGAAATGTGGGAGGTGGGGGTGGCGGCAGGCTTACAGACACATTTCTTTTTCTAGCTGCTATAAGTGCGTGAGAGTAGGGGATACATGGCTGGAGGTCGAGTGTCTGAAGGGGTACAGGCCACGAAAAGTTTGGGAACCACTGATCTAGACGTTTTTCTGCAGTCCTGTCTAGGCGGAACTAATGTACTCACTAACCAATATTCCCCACACGGACATTGATTGTCACTCTGTGAACCGGATTAAAACAGTCTGTCACGGGTGTCATCACGCACAAACACAACGCTGATTGGCTCTCTCGGCACGACATCGCCTGAAGAGTTCAAATTTTTCAACTTTGGTGACGGAGCATGGCGACCTGGTCCGCATCAAAAGCGACCCCAGAGTTCCCATCTGCAGCAACAGGGGCGCCGCCCCCATGTCTCCCAAG
This sequence comes from Cetoscarus ocellatus, assembly GCA_037902135.1. Classification (NCBI taxonomy): domain Eukaryota; kingdom Metazoa; phylum Chordata; class Actinopteri; order Labriformes; family Labridae; genus Cetoscarus; species Cetoscarus ocellatus. Next base: position 937,889 of record JBAMNC010000802.1, on the reverse strand, counting down.
ATGTGACTAAGTCGCCCAGATCTTGTCTGTCGCATCGCGTGAGATCTGGTTGCGCATGGTCGCGGCTGATCATGGCTGTACTTTGACTCTGCATGGAGAGTGGTCGCCAAGGTTGCCAAGGTTGCCAAGTCACGTTCAGTGTGAACGCACCTTTAGGTTTCACTGCTGGGACCAAAACAATCACACCCTTATGTCCCTACACTTTTCCTGCCCCCTTGGTGCTTTTTCACTTTTTTTGTGAGTATTGTGGGAGATAAAACAAGTACTGTAAAATATCTGAAATCACCAAATTCAAGTGTCAATATGCACCTCTGAATTGAATCTGTTGTTACACTTGTTTTTAATAAAGTCTTTTATTATATTATAAAGGTCTGCTGTGCCCTCTACTTCTCTGAAGACCAAACATCACTGTACCCCTCAGACACACTCACACATGACATCTATGCCTATTGATGGTTCTTACATGACATTACACAGTAAAGGATCACCTCCCCCCCATTCTTTTGTGTGAATGCACTGTGAAAAGGGCTGCAGTTTGCGTTTGATGTCTTACCTTATCACTCCACAAAGATTCATTGAGGGAGGGTTGAAAGTAAGAGGACAGTATTGATGCAGGCAGAGCTGGCAGGCCTTACACTGTATCCTAACTAAACACTAACATCAAACGTTGCATCACATGCCTGCCGTTCACACCGCATTGGTCCACATGCTCCACATTCTCTGCTTTGTCAAACTGATCAGGAAGCTCTGCTATGTGAGAAAAGTCAAAGAAAAAACAAGAAAATCCTTTTAGCTGCTGGTAATCACCCTTTATACTTACTTAACTGCATCAACGCAAGCAACAGAGGAAAATAGAGACAGGGATCGAATCAATTCCCTTCCCTACTCCTAACCCCACTAGGTTTACTGACTCAGTTACCATAAAAACTAACTTAGAGCTTCGGTTATCTCCTTTACTGAAACAAGCATGAGTTTCCCCCATTCTCAGGTTTGGGTTACCAACTTCTCTAGAACATTAAACCCAGAGTTTTCCCCATGTCAGGGTTACCAAACCCATGCTTAATCTTAGGGGTTGTCCCAGCTGAGACAAATTCAGGTGTATCTGCACATTTTTAATGGTGCAGCTGTTTCATCCACATGGATCCAGCATTTCCAACACTCACTTTTTTGAAAACAGGTCCCATAGAAAATAAATTTGAAGACATCAGCCTTGCATCTCCATGTGTGCAACAAATATGGATATTTTCAGAAATGGTAACCTTCTAACCCCCACTCTTCCTTTAACCAGATGCATGAGCCTCAGCACTGAAGGAAACAATGGCGGAATACAGTATCACGTTCATGCTGCAGAAGCTTCTCAGCTTGTTGTGGCTTTTACAGCAAAATCTTCTGCTCTTCAACAACCATCATGAGCAACAAGAGCTCATGTCAGTGTTTGTTTACATTTCTCATGATTTATGCGCATGCTCCATGTTTTCTTCTCTGGTTTTGCTGTATGTCTGCAATAGCACCACTTACAGGCCTGGCACATGTACTACAGAGTTTTCAGTGTTTTCGTGTGGACAGGCAAATTTCTTGAGATGATAATGATGATGAAATAAAAATGTTTTTGTCTCCTTGTGGATCTCCATCTCCACCTAGAGCCTAAGCACTGAGCCCACATGGACTTTAATGGTATCAGGTGTGGGAATAGATGATATATGGATGGATCATTTATACCAGAGAACTGCCTCAGTTTGTGAGCATTATGGTACATTTAGCAAGGAGGATAGACAATCACTTCCTTCATGCCATCATTTTTTGCAGTGAACTCTGTGTAAGTCCATGGGAAATCTGCAAATATGCAAACTTATGGAAAGCTCATAATTTGCTGCTGAAAAGTCCACATCACAGACTGTGCACTCACGCACTTATCATGAATGCGCCTTAAGTCCATGAGGGTGCTGTTTGAGATTGGGCCTCAGAGTTAGGCCTGGCCTCTGAATATGTTGCTGGTATTACATTCAGAATATGTGTGCAATTCCAAACAGAAATTTCAAAAAAGTTAATCAATTTAACCAAAACTAAGGCCTGCAATGATAGTCATAAGTTATTTTCCAGACACTTTCAAGGATAGTTTCACTTAAAGGCTTTTTGTTTCTTATTTATCATCAGCAACCCAGGCCTTGTTTTCTGCTCCTTATTTCTCGAATACCTTTCTTTTCTGGATTTATGGGTAAAAATTGCTTAAAATAATTGTAACATGACAGTTTTGACAATAAAATAGCCAAATATGCTTTCTCATAATGGAGTTTTTTGCTGTGTAAGCAGTGTGTGGGTTTGTAAAGATGCTCTAATGTATATGATTTATGAACGGGTGAGCAAGTAGAGCAGCAACAGCTTTGTAAATGAGTCACCTTTATCACCTCAGGGAACATTTCCCATGAGTATTTCAGCATATTCAAAAATTATGCTCCTCATGTTCTCTTTAAATGTTTTTATGCTGATTTACTTGCCAGTTCATTTTGAAGCCATGAAAAAGCTAATGAATGCAGCTTGTGTAAGTAATTGCTCTATTTCAGTGAAGACTTCAAAAAGGAGCAGCATTATGTGGACGCAGAGAAATTATTTGCCTGCGAGGAACGAGGAACTGCAGTACTCAGTCTGTGGATTGTCTCCATGGTGGCCTCTGAGATCACATAACACATCATTAACAATATAAACAATAAAACAGGACAAACCAGGTAAAGGCCAAGAGCTGTGGGAATGAACACACTCTGAGGAACAGCCCAGACAAGGCTTTTTTGTTTTTCTCGTCTGGAATGTGTCCTTTCAGAGACAAAAGATTTAAGTTCTGGTTTTTCAAGACCAGGTTAGTTCCTCAGCTTGGTCAAGATGTATATGCAGTGATGTCAGTTAGTCAGACCGCCTTAGATTCCGCTATAATATCACTCCTGCTCTTTTAGATCACCTGTCACTGTAGGTGTCAAGGCAGTAAGTAACAAAGTGTGTTTTGCATTCATCAGGAAATTGTCAACTGGAAAAACTAAAATCCAAGCAAATGTGCTTGTAAGGTTTCTCATCAAAATATCTTATTTCTCTTGTTGTTGTTGTTACTACAATTTGTCATACAAGTTAGTTTTAACATCATGTAAAAAGATTTTAAAAGCTCAAAATAAGGCTTACATGGCTTGTAACGAAAACTACAACCTGATGGTTTCTTGACTCTGTGAGGTTTGTACCTGTGGACTAATGGTGGGGGTCAAAAAGAAGAGCTGGGGTAGTTTTCATTGTATTGTAAGTGGTATAAATGTGACACCTTTAATGACACAGGCATATGTGTTTTTAACTGGGTTTGAGGTCACAATGACCTTGACCTTGTGCTTCTAAGATTAGTTTAGTTTATCTTTTAGTGTGGAAAGAAAACCCCTTTAAATTGTTCTTAAGATGTCACAATCATAAGCAAGGGATGAAATCAGGCCCAGCTGAACTGGACTTTGACCTCCAAATTCTACTCTGTTGATATTTGTTTCAGGGAGGACAGAATTGAGGATAACTAACCAAAGTGTTCTCTTGATTTTGCCTGTATTTGTTTGTTTCTTTGTTGATTGGTTTGCGAAAGGAATAACTCACAACCAATGCAAAGATTAGTGTGCAGTTTTCAGAGAAAGTTGGTTATGGCACAAGGAAGAAGTGACTCGATTTTTGGTGGTGATCTGAATCTGGATGTGGATCCAGAATTTTTATTTAGGATTTGCTAACATTGTGAGACAGGGCAGTTTTCCACGTTTTTGTTAACAACTCATCTTCAACTGATTTTGATGAAATTTTCAGGGCATGCCTCTTCCTGCTTTACAGCGCTGATTGGGCCGTGTTGCTTTGGGCAGCTCGCAGTTGTTGTAGATTGGAGCTTGGTAAGATGGATCTGCCTGATCACAGATATTGAATCCATCTGCACTACATATCAGAGAACACATTTGTGCACATTTTTGATTTATCTTGTTCACAAAAACGCTGGCCTTTGGCCTTTAACCAACAGAAAAATATAATTTTACCAATCACAAGCAGACAGGTGTTTATTTCTCTATTTTTGGGAATGTGGGCTGAAAAAAAATTATATCATTTTGAGTTGTATTGGACAAACCCACTTGTTTACGTTTGAGCTTTGACATGCAGGGATTTATAAGTGCCATCACGTGTTCACATTTTTATAATTAGAAGAGTGTTAGTGAAATGTCTTCCTAAAAATAGAGGATTGCTAGTTCTCAGAAGAATAAACAAAAGCATAGTGTTATGGACCAAAATTCCTTCATCTAAAACATGCAGCATGGAGAGGAGTCATGGAGAGGTGTCCGTTGATGCAGACACGAAAAAAACACAAGACTTAGATCCAGACAGCACCCTTTGATGGGTCACACACAACCACTGACACAGTAAGACTCTCTGAGAAGAGGGCAAATATCTCAGGAAACTGTAAAACAATAAAAGATTTATCCCTTTTTATAAATTACCACTCACACCACCTGTTCTCAAGAGGTCAAAATTGTCTACAAGTACATGTCAGATAGCTTGTCTATGATTTACCCACTAAAACTGATAAAATCTTTACAAGAGTCCCTTTCAAAGGATTTGAACACTCAAATCTGGATGGTAAGATTTGGCCTTCATTTGACTGAATATCTTATCTGACAGGTCACATGTCACTTTGTTTTTACATCACTTGACTCCAAGGGCTATAAAATTAGAAACACAGCACTTTTAACTCCTCACTGTGTGTATTCGGCCTACCGTGACCCAATCCTGAGTCCAGTCAAGCAGCACTGAAGAGGATAAAGACCCTCCTCTGACAGAACAGTTTTTCTATCCCTCTGCTGTTTCATGCTTTTACTGCTCTGATGTTTCCAGGCATCGCTGATAAATGTTATTGTCCCAGTATCCCAGGGGAGCAGACAACAGAGTTTCAGCTGACAGGGGCAGGATCAAGGAAACAGTCTGGTATTTTCAGGAAGCATCTGCAGGGAAAGATGTGCACGCTCATCAAAATGGAGGGCAGTGACCTTATGATGGCACACATAATTGACTGTAAATCTGGATGAAGACTGCGAAGAAGACTCCATCACAAAGATATTTAAAAGGTGCTGCTTGTTGCTCCATTCCAGTCCAGCTGCCACGTGTTTCAATTACATCCAATCACAGATGTTTTATACACATATAAATATTCAAATCATAAAGTAAAGAGATAAGGTCATACAAAGGGTTAAACTTTAGTAAATGCATACTTTATGTCATAAATGAAAAGAACTCAAGTTTGTAAAAAGTGCAATGGGGAAACAGGAAAATCTTTGGTTATATAATAATGTAATTTTATAATGTAATTTTTTTCATGTGTCTACTTTTGGGTCTTGGTGGGTCTAGTGTGTCATATTCTTTAAACTTAAACATAATCGGCAAAAGTGAGAAGCTATAAGTAAGCTACTATCAAACTACAACATGGCAGTTTAACTTAAAAGCATCAACAATATTTCCAATGTGTACCATCTTGTTGTGACCTCTTCTTTGAGAATTTCCTCTGTCGTGTTTTTTATCCTCAAAGACATTAAATAAGCTGACTAAAAATCCACCCTGAACATGGCTGTCAAAACAAAACAAAACTTAAGGATGTCCAAAATGTCAAGTTCCAATTTACACTCCTGGTCCTCAAAAAAGAAAGCAGATATAATTCAAGTCCGATACTAGTTTATTAAAGTCCCATGAACATCAATAAACCAGCGTGAATGAGATACCATCACCCAACTGGCTACAAAGCTCCTCTCCTCCTTCTAGAAAGTTCCATCCCTTCTTCTTAATATTCACTTTCATTTATTCTTGAACTTAATTGTGTCATTTTCCCTTCCCTAGGACATCATACAAATCCAATGATGTCCAGAATTTCTTCATCTTATGATTATCATATATAGTATGGCATTTTTCCCTTTCCTATCCTGACTTAATGGAAATTTCCATTGAAGGCCTTTTCTCAAACTTAGTAGCACTGCATTTATACATATTTGATTCACCTAATGTTTAAAATAGACATCATTAGATATGTACATTGGCTCTATGTAAAGGAAAAGCAACTTTTAAGAACATTTATGCATATAAAAAAAATTACCTTCAATAAGACAGAAACCATTACATGAAAATATATTGTGTAACTAGAAAAGCACTCAGAGAGCGCAGACCTCCACCAAGCAGCTTCGGTCCACTTTGGCGAAAATGGTCCTATCTGCCAATGATAAAGAATCCTTTAAAAAATTCCTGGATCCAGACGGTGATCCGGATCACCCCCAAAATTTAATCAGTTCTTCCATATCCCATTTCCAACAACTCCTGAAAATTTCATCCAAATCCGTTCAGAACTTTTCAAGTTATTTTGAACACAAACAGACAAACAGACAGACAGATAAACGCCGGCAAAAACATAACCTTTCTGGCGGAGGTAAAAATTCTAATCCCACTTTGTGGGATTATAAAATTAAAACACTCTTGTAGCAGTCATAAGGCATATATTGTGTGACAGTTCTAACTAGATAAGGCATATATTCTGTGTGTGAGGACTATTGAGGCAAACCATCTAAGAATATATATAAGCCACATAAAGTGTAAAGTAAAACTTATGAAACCATTAAGCATATAATTAGTAAAACATGAAATTAAATATATAAAAATAAGGAAAAAATGAAAGTAAATATAAAAGTGAATCATTGATTACAACATTGTTTATGATAAGCTAGAGTAAAGACCAAAACAACTGATTAAGACCATCAATCATTAATATTTTTCTTCTGCACCTCTTAATGGAATGACCTCTTAGCCGTGTGCAATAGTGAATGAATAACTGAGTGCTTTAAAACTATCAGAAATGCTTGCTTATGGGTCTCTGGCCATTTTGGTCGTCCTTATTAGCAGTTTGATAGCAACTTGTTTTAAACACAACAGATAAAGATTTATAAGCAGATGAATTTTATTATCTCCTTTTAAAGATTGAAATCTCATGTACGTGTGTTTACCAAGAACCTTATTTCAAGAATTTATCTAAAACCAGTATTCTAAATCCCATTTAGTTTCGGGCATGAGGACCAGGAAGTGCTAAATGCAAACTAACTTCCACGTTTTTGGAATTATTTCTGCACAACTCTATATGTTAAGAGTAGCTTTTGTCTTTGCTCTAACACAGCACAACAGAAAATGAATGTACTACTGACACATCTTAGACTGTGTTAATGCCAGAAAACATTTCCCTCTCAACCATTGCATTTGAAAAATAATTTATTTTTGTGTTTTTTCAACACTGAAACATCAACTTATCATGCATTGAATTGACTGAATTTTCTTTCATGGCACTTTTCTAGTCTGTCCATTTCTGGAACACAATGATCTACATGTATCTACTTTTTGTATATGAATTAAGGATTGAACATTTAATACAAATGTATCTGCCCCATAAGAATTACTTTTTATCTCTGTTCTCTCGCAAACAATCAAAAAACATCTGTGAGAAAACACCCAGATTTATATCAGCTCTACTAATAAAAGTGGCAACAGTATACGAGGTACACTGGGGGACATACACAAAAGCTTTAGGTTTCATGTGAAATCTGAAGCATCATTGGCTCATGCAGGGTAAAGATGGTCTTAGTGTAAATGATCTAGGTGCAGCGTTACTACTGATATCCCCCATTATGTACTCCTCTGAGCTCCAGACTGACTGGCTACATGATCTACTGGCATCATAGCATGACATTCAGGTTTACCATGAAACTGAAGGCTCAGTAGGCCTTTCGGTAAAGGGTTTCATGACTTTGACACAAAAGACCTTTCCATCGTATAAAACACTCTGCTGTGACAGCTCAAGCCCTTTTTGGTGTCACAGTGACTCTTTAAAGGGAAGGGGGAGAGCTGTATGTTCAAAATAAGACTGACTGGACAAGATTTTTAAGTGACACAAAGTGGAAAATAGATTCACAGCATAAGTTACTTGAGAGACAAGTCCACAATAAATCTGGTAAACAAAATCATAGCATCCAACAGCACCCTCTGATCTGAGAATGGACTTTTAAACTCAGGGTGCAGGTACAGATGAACAGTTTCTGCTATTTAACTTTCTGTTGAGTCTTCTGCTGCTTTCATGGTGTTTTTAAGTGATGTCTGTCAATAAGTTTTTCATTATTGTGCTGTGCCATATGGATGTTAATGTGTTTTCCTTTTCTTTGCTTTTATGCTCATGGTGCAAGGCAAATTACACCCAGGGCTAACAAAGGGTTCATTCAATGTTTTGTTGACAACAATTTAAAAGCCTTGAATTTGATGTTTTGGTCATCATCTTGTTTAGGGGCAAGAAGAAATCAAAGTCATGAAATCAACAAGAACAGACTCTTACAGACTCACTTAAATGATAAAAACTCCTTTATTTTATGCCATGGTCATGTAAACTTAAGAAACATAATTTGAGGCTAGACTTCATGGGAGAGTCGGGTAAAAAGATCCCATTTAACAATCCTTTTAAAGTGGTGCTCCAGCAATAGAACAATTCAAAGCACTTGACATGGTGATGTCACAGTGGATGTGCACCCAGACTGGTGGCAAGAGCACCATGTAGATACACGGATATAAATACAATGACGAGTTTCGATTACTGATTAAAGGGGAAAAGTGTATTATTCTGCCACAGGATGGCAGTGGTAACCTTGCAGTCACTGGACACGTCTGATTCAATGTCTGTAATTAAGCTTCAATCAACCACTGTGAGCTGACCAAAGCGGCACGGCCCAATCAGTGTTCTTAGGAACAGGAAGGAGTGGGAGCTTTGAGCAAGATAACAACAGGAAGATACTGCTTATACAGAGATTAGCATTTATGCTAACAGCTTCAGTAGCAGTTTTATCAGATCCAGAACGAATTTCTTCATTAAATGAAAAACATACAACACTGAAAGCACTTCTCAATAGAAAGGCTATTTTTGCTCCACTTCTAACATGTTCTTCAAAAGTCTGTCCCATGGTATGGCTTAAGATTTGTATTTAACACCACAGCGGTAGCGCCCACTTGCTACATTATTTGATTGATCCAAAATGAATGTGATTGACAGAATGATCATCCAATCACCTGCCAGATTTGCCAGATGAACAAGTGAGGTGTATTTAACGGTTCATCTAGTGTTTCAGGTTTTGGCAGCGTAGAAATGTGGAAAAAAATTCTATGAATTACTGTCACCAAAAACTCGCCCTGAAGCAATATATATGTTTATGGTTATGTAAATAGTAGCAGAAGAAACGTGTGCCAGTAATGATTTACAGTGTTGTGACATTCATGAAATGGTTAGTTGAATAAACGATATGGAGCTAATGCTCAAATAGCTCCTCAAGGTAGGTTCATCGTCTGTATGTGGATGTTTAACAAGTTTATAGCTCTTGTTTTATAAAACTGTGTTTTATGTCCTCATTGCTGGCTAAGTGTTACCGTTTCAAGAGAGCCCATGTTAACTGGTGATCCCCATCTGAGCAGCAAATGTTGTGGTAGGACAGTTTTTTAACAAAATTTTTGTTGTTCAGGTTTTCATTAAAACTGTATCTGCATTTTTGGCCAAGTAATTCTAGAGTTCAACATTTTAAAGATTACAATGAAAACAAAACACACATGACTCTTAAGGTCAACAGATAGCACACAAACGTTTTCAACTATCACACTTTGCATAACCACGGTCCTTGTTACACCAAAATGTCAGACTATATCAGTATTTATTGTCCTTGGCAGCTCAGTAAAGTACAAGAAATTGCTTCAGTGTGTGCGAGTACCTTGAGATTTTATCTGTTACTACATTGCTGGGGTTTCACGCACTATAAACTTCTCTGTCCTCTGTGACTTTGTTCTTTTAGTTAATAGTTCATCCATTGAGCCAACAAAGAGTATGGCTAAAAAAACTCTCCATATTGCTAAGGGTTAGTTTGTCTCTTTCAGAAAACCTGATTCTGCTGACAAAATGTTAAATTCACAAGAGAAAGAGTCCAGCAGGTCTGGATTCCCATGATGTGCATTGAACACAAGCTACACATAGCAAGCTTTATGCTACCAGTTAGGCTCCTCCCACAAATATGTCACCACTGGTTAATAACACCAAAATGGCCTACAGGGATTTGCCACTTGTACTTCAAGGCTTGGCCTGCAGAAGGTGGCAACAGAAAAGCCTTCAGCAGATGGTGTTATTCAGGCAAAAGGAGGCAAAAAGTGTCTTTAAATCAAACCCATGCATGTAATCATGACGAAGACAAAAATCAGTTAAAACATCATGACAATGCTGGGATCAAGCTTCTAAGAGCAGGGGGCAAGTCCCTATTGGTACAGCACCACTTCAAAAGGGCCTCCTGTGACTCACCATCTGTTTGCTTGACTTCCTTATATAGGTCTGGTGCCAAAACGCATAGGTCTTTGTTTTTTAAGGTCTACACGAGTGTGCCATAAAAATAAAGGCATCTTAATTGGTTTACGAGTCTTTCTTGTTAAGCTCATGACTATGTGATTCCCATTCCAAACAGCACCTCATACAATTATAGCTTTAGTCCAGGACGCACTCCTTTCTACAGTTTTTAAGAAAGAATCACACTTAAAGATGTTCATAAACTAAAAGTAGCAGCACTCCCCCTGTAACTCAGAGACCCTCTAACCATTTTATTAACTACAGTTTATGAGACCACCACATAACCTATATTTTCACCCTTGAAGGTTGCAACTTGGTTTCTGTGCACATTGTATGGGATGAAGCAGCTAAGTTTAACAGCAAACTTTCCCCCAGCAACCAGTAGCGTGTGGTGTAACAGTGGCAGCCCTACTTGTGCTCATGACACCATGTCTCATATTTTATGCAGTCTCACCACTTGTCAGCTTTTTTCCATTTGATAGATTGCTTCAACAATCAGTATACATAGTTTTTTGGGTGGGGGATCAGCTTGGAACCATGTTCTTGTTATAATTTTTTACATGCAACTGTCAAACTTTAATCTTCTTCTTGTACATCTGCATCTGAGAAGTTACTAAGGTACAGGACAGAAATATTAATAGGTAAATTACACACTAATATTGTATTAATATCTTAATGATCCACAGTTTCTCCAACACGGTAAAGGTTGAAATAAATACTTGCAGGAAAATCCCCTCTTTTTCTTAGATATATTAAGTATGAAATGAATTCACGTTTCTTTTAGCCAACATTGGCCATCACAGTGAAAAGTAGTACAGTGGGACTGTTCCTCAACGTGGTATCAGCTCATCTCGGCTCTACTTTAGTTGGTTACTTTTGTTTTCCATTAGGGTTTGTACCTTGTGACCTTACATACCAGATTGAACATTCAATATATTTCACTAGTCCACCAACAGCCAGTAAAAAAGTGTATGAGAATGGGCAGAACCTTTCAAAAGCCAATCTGACAGGTGATTTGTCATTCTTTGTGTCAATCGCATTCATTATGAGCCAATCTGAAAATGTAGTAGGTGGGCGCAAATGCAGCGGAGTAAAGGACAGAACGTAACCCATCTAGTGAAAAAATATCCTATTGATTGAGAAGTTTAGTAGTATTTTTATACGTTTATCATTTAATAAAGAAATGCAGTCCAGATCTGATAAAACTGCTACTGATGTGTCTATGCTAATCTCTGTAAAAATAGTCTCTTCCTGCTCGCAGTTCCCACTGCTCTGAAGGCTGTTTTGGGTCATACTGCTTTGGGCCGTGCACAATTGTTGTAGATTGGAGCTTGACAAGATGGATCTGCCTGATTACAGACACTGACTTGGGCAGATTCATCTGCGGGCAAGACTATGTACCTAGTGCCTGGCACAGTTTTTCTATCACCTCCAGCAAGGTTCTAAGCGAGCTGTGCCCAGACCAACAGCTATCTACACTGAAATTAGTTAAGGCATATTAGCAATAGCTTTTCATCATTGGTGTGTCATCTACACAGAAGTGCCTGTTTGGACGCCCGAAAAGCTACATTTTTTTAAAACAGGGTCCCAAAGTGACTGAACTCAAAATGCCACCCTTGCATTTCTGTGTTTACAAAGAATTTGCATATTTTCAGTAACAATGATCTCATAGCCCAGCCTCTCCCTTAAATCACATGCGCTAGCCCCGTCGCACATTCATGTTCGCCGCAATCTTGTTTTTGTTGTGTTTGATTACATCACACATATATTATAAGCATGCTCCATGTCTTCTTCTCTGGTGTTGGTGTTTGCCTATGGCAGCATGACAGCATCATTTACAGGCCTGGAATATATACTATAGCATTTTCCTGTTGTCAGACACATTTCTTGAAATGATGCCGTGTTTACAGAAAAGTTTTGAAAATGAAATAGATCATTTTCATCTCCGTGTGGACAAGACCTAAATGTGACATGGAGATACTGCTGACCTCTGAATGTTCAGAGTACTGCTGTGAGTAAGAGGTACTGACGAGGCAAAAAAAAAAAAAACCCTGTTGTCAGCTACGTAATGATGAATGATTCTCAAACTGTCCTCTGCTTCATTAGCATGTTGTTTTCATGCTTTCAGCCATCTTTGGAACAAAATTCATCACCTAGCTGCAACTAAAAGCCACAAAGGGGGTGGCAGCTCAATCTCCTTCGTTATTGTCAGGAAGTCCACAACAGTTTTGCGCAGCCATGCTATGACTGGTTCTGCCCACCTTAAAGGGTACCGATATAATATATACTGTCATAGAACATGGTGCAGGTAGTTTCAAAACTATGCAGAATGAAACTGAGTTGAGCAGATACCACAAACAAAAAAGAACAATTACAAGCTCTGTCACGCACTCTAACCAACAGCTTTTTTTGTGTTTATCAAATAGGCATCCCACACATATTGGACATGACACATTTGAAAAGCATAGTCATTTGGAAACTATTTATTGACATTTGCAACCAGATATCAGTTAAATACATAACTGTCATTTCTCTCTCTCTGTCCCCCTGCAGCTGGGACAGGCTCCACTTCATTACACTGAGAGGAGGGAATGTTACAGGACTTGGTAAGGCGCACACTGTGCTAGAAGTCATTTGGCTTTCTGTCTTCTGATAATAAAGAGAAAAGAAATCTGAGTCTGCCTCTCAAAATGTCCAGCTCTGCCCCCTCTTCCCGCAGCTAAATCCTGCGCAAACAGAACATGGCAAAATGACAAAAAAAGGAGCCGAGAAGAGAAAACCAGTAAAGACGACTGAGACACACCCCTACTGAATGCGGTCTGAGATGTGTAGCCATTGAATGAAAAGCTAAAAGTAAAATGATCAACATGAATATATTAGAAAAAAAATGGCAATTAGTCTTTAATAAACACCTCGCCTCACCTATTTCTAACAAGACCAGGGTTATAAATTAAAACTGTCCAAATAAAATCAAGCAACACTTTGGGCCCGTTCAGTTCCGTTTCAAGACTGGAAAATCCTCATTTAAAAAAAAACAAAACACAAATGGCACTTTTCAGTCTCTTCAACTGGAAACTAGAATATCAACTTCAATGGAATTGACCCCCAACCCTAAAATCAACTCTGTCTAATTTACATATACGGGTCAGGCGCTCTCCAAGCTTCCACCTTTCGAGCGGTTGCTCCCCATAAGATCAGGGTGGAGGAGGGGAAGGAGGAACTCTGTGGTCTCTGAAGGCTAGGCCACGGTTTTGAAGGTCTGCAGTATGAGGTTGGTTTGGTGGATGAGCCGATTTGCACTGATGAAGACATTTATTGCCCTGGAAATGGAGAAAAAAATGTCAATTTAACAACAGACTGGAAAGGCTGTTCAAACAAATGGTAAAGGATTTGTGAGGGGAGAAGGTGGGATTGAAAAGGGGTCTGGTTTGGTTAAGGTATTTGAAGATCCACAGCTGGTTTTGTTAACAAATGACCACATGAGAGAAAGCAAACATTCCTGCCCCTGGTCCTGGTCTTTGTGGTTCTTTATACAATGAAGGATCGTTCAAAGACAGCAGGATAAGGTAACTGACACTGACGCAGCACAGTGAGGACATCTTTTCTTCTGAGCAGCTGCAAGTCACATAGATGCTACTTGAAACTCATGATATGACACATGTGTAAGGTGTAAAACTAGCCCAATAAATATAACTGAAATAATAATGGAAAGGCTGTGCATATTTACAACTGGATGATGCAAAATCATTTCTGAAATAACAAGAAGTAATTGAATTCCCAGCTGGCAGCCTGGGCTTTTCTGAGACCCATGACACTTTGTAGAATGTCATCATGAACTCTGACCCAGATTCCCAATGTTATCAAATGATCTGTCATCCATATAAATGAAAAAAATATATATAAAAAAAGAAAAATCAGAAAATCAAAAATAATTTTAACCACATACTACGACTGAAAGATTAGTGTGGAATCTATTGGTCTAATGAAAGAACATGTCTAGCTGTTCATCACTGCTTCCTATTGTCAGAAATTATTTTTATATCTATATTTTATTTAATTTAAGTGAAGGACTACATAAAAAATGGACAGCATAACACTTCACCTCAAGTGAAGTCAAAGGTCTAAGGGCTCCCCCTGCTGACTGGCTGTAGTATAAGTCATAAACTCTGTCTCCTCTTTGTTGAATTTTACTTTGTTGAATTTTACAAAGTCAAAGTAAACACTGTGCGCTACTTTTCAAAAAGATCATTTTGCCCAATAGTTTAATTGTGCTGATATGAGTTCAAATTATTGTTTGAACTCATATCAGCACAGTTTGCTAGTTATTCAACTGATGCAATAAAAAGTTTTATAATACTGTGACTGACAACCATGTTGACAAATGCAAATGCTGACATTAGCGAAGTAGACAAAAAACAAACAGCCACTTCATTCCAACAACCGTTAATGTTTGAGTGAAGAAACTCTAATGCTGACTTCCCGACCAGAGGGATCTCTGCTTCCTCTATTGTCAGTGACACAAATTTGTGTTTTTAGTAAAAGCAGTATCAGGTAAATACTGTTGCTCTTTCCACTAACCCCTTTTGCACAAAGCTCAGGCTCAAACTGCACAACATGAAAGCATCTACCATAGGAATAAATTTGCTTCATTTTTGGACAGCTGGACAAGGCTGAGGTGCTCTGTCCAGCTTTATATAAACTCTCTGATTGAAGCGTTAGCATCTACTTATTATTCTGTCTTGGTTCTGATTATCTTATAAATGATTTTTTTGCCCCAATGGGAATATTCCCACTAGAATTTAAGTTAAAAAAGTAATATTACACCAGTTTAAAGTAAAAAAGGCTTTGTATTGCAAGTTAATTTTTTTTGGCAGGGGCTTGCATGAATCAGGTTAACAGCTAAGACAAACCAGAGAAAATGTTTAACTGTTCCTCTAAAAGATGTATCATAGTTTGATTTGACAGTCACCAAGCTTTTACTGTTTAATTAATAATGTTAACATAACCCTATCATAACTCAGTAGTGCTCTTAGAACTGAAAAAATGTATTTTTTCCCCAATCTATATATGACACATTTGCCTGTAATGGTCAGTGTTACAACACTAAAAGCACTACATGCTATGGTAACACTTACTTTCCGTCTTTGAAGTATGTTTTAAGAGTGTCACTGAAACTTTTGGAGTATTTCACAAACTCTTTTTTCTGATGTTCCAGGGCCTTTGGAAACAAGAAAAAAACACAGGAACAGCTTTTAATAAAACCATAAAAAGTGAGACACACAGAGGAGGTGTTCGCGTCTACTGATGTAACTCACTCTGCGATTCTGGTACTGATATTTCTTTATGACGTTGTTGACTGTGTCCAGCAGCTCTTTGATGGCACTGGCTATGTCTCTGAAAGAAACCAAAAATAACAGGAGTGAGGATTTCATAACACATTTCCTATCCTGGGTGAAACAGTACAAGCAGAAGATGTTTGTAAAGAAACTACTGTGACAGCTCTGAGATTTACTGCACTGTTCTGTATAATCCTAACATGCATGGTCTGGATTTCAAAGACTATTTGCAAAATTAGATTCATTAATGACAAATAAATTTACAGGAGGCTGGTCGCATTTTCAGTATTTAAATCACTGATAATTACAAGACTGTATGTACGTCTATTTAGGTATATTTTTAAAAGCACGGCTATATGTGTACTGTCATCACTCAAATATCATTGTTTTAGGTTTGAGTAAATACCTGTTTTGGACTTTATTGACAGCTTCTGCCTATTAGCATTCATTCTTTTTTTAAAACAAAAAAAAACCTACATTAAATTGGGGATCGGGAGACAGACCAACTGACGGACGGAACACTGTCACCAGAATTTTTGGTTTTATGAAAAACATTTCTGCATTTTTGGATGTTGTCCCTCAGTGCCAATTAAGTTTTATCTCTATCTCTTTAACAAGTCATCCGCCTCTATCATACGCCTGCAGCAGCCCTGGCCAATGAGCCTTTTGTCTTTGCTCGTCTGCCTCGACTTAAACATACACGGTGAAGGGACAACATCCTGCAGGAGCAGTGTGATTTTGCTGTATTTAGATCTAGAAATTGGAGATCAAGCTCTAAGAAGATTGTGTCAAGTTAATCTGACACAGCGATGTGTAACCACATTCAGCACAGGCACGTAGTGAGAGCACCTCTAATTTTACACTGATATTGTCGTTTCATTTCTAAAATTATTATGTTGTAATGTCTTGCCTTTATGCCATTTTGTGTGTGTCTGTGTAGTTGAAATTTGTCATATGTTATTTGACAGCATCATTATATCTCGTCTTTGTCATGTTAGACTGTGTTATTATACTTTGCTTTTAGTCATTTTGTCTATCTTTCCATTACGTCCTGTTGACTGTTATGGATGTTGTAATGTGATGCTGTTTGATTGTGTTGCTCTACCTCACTGTTCTCTCTTATTTTTAGATTGAATTATTACACAATGTCGTTTTTCCACATTGTTCTATCATGTTGTTATACCTTGATCATACGTTGTGTTCAATGTGATTTATACTGTGTCGTATGTCATGTTGTCTGACTGTGTTCTTTAACTGTACCATTATGTCACACATTGACTGTGATGTTCTGACTTGTTATTGTGACATTAAACTGTGCTGTTATACCTTCTTAAAGGTCAAATAAGTTGGCTTTGATTTTATGTTGTCCATATGTCATGTTGTGTGATTGTCATACAATGTCATGTCTTGTTCAACTGCATTGTGTGTTGTGTTGTGCCTTGCTGTTAAGTTATGTCATGTGATTGTTATTACATTTAATTTATGCAGCATTTTGTTTAACAGTGTTGTAATACCTTGTTGAAGTACCATGTAGTTTAATTGTGCTGTTATGCACAATACACTTTTTTTGACTGTGTTGTATGCTGTTATAGTCACATGTTGTGTGACAGTTGTTGTGACTTGCTGTTGTGTCATGTTGTTTTACAGTGTTGTAATAAACCATGTTATTAATTGTGTTGTTATGCCTTCATAAAATGCAATGTTATGTTGTGATGTTATATATTGTTCTGTCATGTTGTGTGCCTGTGTTGTTACACCTTGTTCTCCTGTAATGTTGTACTTGTTGTTGGTTACTTATGATAGGGGTGTCAAGTGGGGTCCCTCAAGGCTCAGATTTGGGCCCATTTTGTTATTGCTTTACTTAACTACCTTTGTGCAGGTTACTGGTCACTTGAGCAACATCTCCTGATTCAGAAAAGATGACGTAGACCTCTGCTGCTATTTTTAAGAAATTTCCCTTGATGCAGGTACAAGGTTTTGAACTGGAACTAAGTGAAAAGCACATATTAACTCTGCTTTATACGCCCTCATTGCAAGCACCACATCTACATCAGGTATGGAAAAGATCAAAATGTGCTCGGGCTTAAAACCAGGGACTGCATGTAGGAAATGGATTTAAAAACTGTGACATGACTCATAGTTTGTAGAGAGCCGATTAAGGTCATTGTCATGGCTACGTGAATACAGCGTGGGTTCACTTTTCAGCAGGGAAAGGGCCTGGCAGACAGACCCACTTTTTTTACACTTAAAAATGGTTTCAGCAAACTGCAGATAAAAGAGGCACATTTTTTTGTTTGTAAGTAGGTCTGTCTGTGCTGGCTCACACTTACTTGATAGTCTGTAGGAAGCGTACTCTGTCATTGATCTCATCAGGGATTTTGCTGAGGATGTGTTTCAAGGCTCTGGCCTTCTCGTTTAGGTCCTGGAACTCCTGCTCAGGTCTGTCAATCATAAACTCTGCAGAAAGGCAATAGTCAGAGATATCGGCATTTTGTGTTAAAAAAAAAAAAAAAAGTGCAAACTGCAAGGAATGCACCGACTGTGAAAATTGGGGCCAATACCGATGTTAAAAAAAATCATTTTACCTGATACCAGGTAATTAGCTTTGCTGTTGTAATTCTCCCACAATGCCACATTTTTCTTTCCTGTTTGATCGTGGAAACCGATCACATTTTTTCTAAACGGTCATTTCACTGTCCTATAAAAATATTCTATAAATGAGCAGTTAGGTGCACCAGATGTCAGCATTAAATTGGTTTGACACAACAAACAATCGTCTAAAAACTGATATGTTAAAAAAAAAAAAAAAAGACCAATAGTGATTCTGAACTGATGTCGATGTGCATCTCTACAGACTAGGAATGTTTTAATACCCAATACATACATGAATAGTTTCAGCCGTTTGTACAGAAATGTTTTACCTTAATACTGTTTTTTTTTTAAACTAGAAGAGGGTGATATCTGCTTTTACTTGTCTGATTTAATGTTAGATGTCCTTTATTACACTCTAAAATCTTAAAAATCATGCCCTCTCTGATATTCCCACCTTCAACATCATCAGCTGCCATGCGCAGTAAGGATTCAGTGAAGTTGATTTGGACGTTCTTTTTCTCCAAGATCTTCATAATGATGTCCTGAGTCAGGCCGGGGTTCTCCCTCTCCGCCTGACAAAAAAGAATAAGGAAAAATAATTAGGCGAAACGAGAGGCAGCTTTTCATCTATGAGAGGGGGAATAAGGAAAAATAGTAAGTTTTTCTTCTCCAACAAAAGCAAAATGAGGCTTTGAGCTGCAGAGAACAAAGCGAGAATTTTATTGAATTTAAGTTCAGTCGAGTGCACAAAAGCTCTGCTCCTGAATTATTCAGCCGTGAATTACAGCAGGCAGGAAGCAGCAGGGGCAGCAGAGACACCAATCAGTGAGACGAGTGAACAAAAGACTCACAAATGTCACAGTAAAAACAGCTGTAAGGTGAGCACGTCTCCCTTTGGTTTGGAGAGCGACAAAGCTGTTTCTCCTTCATTAATACTTCATCTGAGCGCAGAGTGAACGCTACAGCTCATCGAAGGAAGAAGAACAGAGGAAATCTATTCCCAATACACTTTTATATTTCCAATACAATTACAGCAGTGTGTAGATGAAAAAAAACATTCAGGTATCAGTTGTAAAAATCAATACTTGTGCCTGATTGAGTAATTTTGACAAATTGGTGCCAGCTGAGTTCAGTCACTGAATATCAATCGTGAAGGATGGGTTTGCTGGAAGATAATGAACACATATTAACTCTACCCACCAACTTCTACAAGAGTGATAGCGAAGAGCAGAATGAAAAAGTAATCAGAACATTTTTATGACTTCATACATTATTCAGTTCAAAATGTAAATGAGCTGCCTTGATATGCACTCCTTCGCAATAACAGTTCTCAAGAAGAAAGACATTTTATCAGTGTTCAGGGACTTCAGGGTGTAGAGAACACACTCCACAGTACCCACAAAAAACTCAGACTACCACCTGACAGTTCTGTGCCTCAATGATAAATAATCAGTTTTCTATTCAAGATTCACAATATTTATTAAAAAGGTGTTTATTGCAGCGTCTGCTTCCGCCTTCACTAAGAGACAGCATAATATGATATGATATAATCAGCACAATACAATGAGTTCAACATATACAGGTAAAGTCTATGTAATGTTTGTATCAGCTGATTTACAACAATTTAGATACACTGTGTGTTAAAAAGATGTTTAAAAATCAAGTCATGGATGCTCTGAATTAACTGTGCCGCTGGATCAGCCTGATTTAATGTCTGTTATCTGGTAGATCCATCTTGCCAAGCTCCACCCTACGACGACTGTGAGCAGCCAATCAGAGTCCTTTAGAGAAGGAAGAGGTGGGAGCTACGAGTGTGAAGACAGCAAGAAGTGACTTATTGTACAGAGATTAGCATAGGTGCTAACAGCTTCAGTAGCAGTTTTATTACACCTGGACCGCATTTCTTTATTAAATGAAGAACAAACGACAAAAATGAAAGCATGTCTTGATAGAAAGGATATTTTTGCTCCATTTCTGACATGTTTAGACTTTGTCAACTCGTATAACACTATCTGACTGGCTAGTAATGAATATGACTGACAGATGGATTGTCCAATCACCTCCCGGATACGCAATTGAAAGGTTGTGCTCATTCCCAAACACTTTTAATGCCATCTTTCCCAGATAGACTAGTGAAATACACTGAATGGTCCATCTGGTCTGTCAGGTTAGTTTTGAATCGATTCTGAAGCTTTTAAAAAATACATTTACATACATGAAAGATTTATCATTTTCGGATCGAAATTGCAATTTCAGACAACAAAATCATGTGATCGCCAAAGCTGCAATTTTTTGCAGCGCTCCTGACTGACCCAGGATCTGTTGTGTCAACTATTTAACACATACTACTTTACAAATTTGCAGTTTGCATTTACAGAAGTGCTGGTAAGCAGGTCAACAATACAAAGCCTCTGATTAGGAGTAGAAGTTGGAGTATTCCTTAAATAATAACAGATTATTTATTATCAATATTTGATGATGAATAATTTGTTATGTGCTTTTGATCAATGATTTGCTTACTGTTGTCTTTACTGTAAACATAGTGAATGTTGTACTGAAGCTTGATTTGAGGAATACCGTGGATCAAACTGAAATCGCAATATCTGCCAGAAGAATCACAATTAGATCTTTTCCTAAAATCGTTCAGCCCTACTCCAAAGTATACCATTGCCAGAAAGTACAAAACACATTCGCGGGACAAGTGAATGACTTTGGTGTTTTTCGTGCTTAGTAGAAATCTTATTTCTTTTAAGATGCAGAAAATAATCATTCTGAATATGTATTTTTCCTTACATGACACTGCCGTGGTAATCTCTGGTGGTCTGTTGTGTGTCTATCATTGTTGACATTATGCTAGAGCAGTGACCATCAACTGGCAGCCTGGGGGCCACATAAGGTCCCCCACAGCTTCCCATCTGGCCCCCAGAGGATAAACAACCTCTCAAAATGTCAGGGGGGACATTTGTTGCGTCTTTTTGTCATTCTGTATCATTTTGTTGTTCTGTCCCAACAAGTATTTGCACAACTCCAAAATAACAGCAGCTGAACCAAGTTTACCAGGAATGACTCAATGTTTTACAGAAATCCACTTAAAGGCTAAAATTGGCCAATATTCAATGTGGGTCACGAACCAATATTCATGGTTCGAGTATAACTATGTCAGAGTCCAATTCAGAGATGGAAAACAGACAGCCCACAGAGTGAAGTAGCCAAGATAGCTGAATTGGCCTGATGTGGCTGGCAGCTGTATGTCTAATTGTTTTCACTTTTAAAAGCTAAGATCCATTCAATTCATAGAAATTAAAAATATTAAAATAATAGTTTGTTAATCAGACCTCTGGTTTTCCATGGCGTGATGACCACTAGTGTGGAGCAGTGTCTGCTTTTTCAGACACATTTTCAGCATTTTCAGCTTCTAAGAGACATTTTTTTAGGTGGGAATGTACCATACTTTCAAAACAAGCATTGTGTCAGCCCTAATTTATTTATATATTTTCTATTATTGTATTGTCAGTGTCAATGTCAGCTGTATTTATACAGCACGTTTAAACAGCCAGTGGCTTACCAAAGTGCTTTACAGTAGAAAAGACAGACACAATAAAAAACAGTAAAACAATAAAAACCGATAAGAGCAATTAAAAATGTTTAATAACCAGTAAACCCAATAAAAGTGGCTATACTCTGCCAAAGGCCAACATGAACAAGTGTGTCTTTAGCCGTGTTTTAAAGTGGAGAGGCTATTTGCAGTCCGTACATTTAAAGGTAATGTGTTCCACAGAGTGGGAGCCGCAACTGAGAAGGCTTGATCTCCTCTAGTTTTTAAACAGGATCGAGATCGTCCAGGACCATCTGATTTCCTGACCGAAGTGCTCTGGAGGGCTGATGAACCTTAATATGGTCAGACAGGTAATCTGGAGCCAGCCCATTCAGAGACTTAAAAACAAATAAAAGAATCTTAAAATCAATCCTGAACTTTACTGGAAGCCAGTGAAGGGAAGAAAGCACCGGAGTTATGTGCTCCTGTTTCTTTGTATTGGTCTATTTCTCTTCTTAGGGATAAAATACTGTCCTCATGGTCAAATTCAAACAAATATTAATATTGAATATTTAACAGGACAAATCAGCACATCACATGGTAGAACTGAAAACAACGGTTAGATAGTTCTCCAGCAAAACATGCCAGAAATTAATAGCTTTTGCTTCACAAATCAAAGATTTTGTTGCATTTATCAGTTATTTATGTCAATAAACTAAGGTTGCAGGGTTCAAACAGAAAAGGAAACATGACATTGCAATGTCAAGAACATTAAAGTCAGTGATTTGACTGTTTAACTCAAATAGATGGATGAAACAAAATAATTACCCCTAAAAGTTTTTTTTTGTTTCAAGCTCTTTAACCTGACACACCAGACCGACAATTCAACATACACAACACAAAATATATTTTACTTGTTCATCAGCGCAACAGAGGTCAGCCTTTCAAAAGCTTATGCAACAGGTGATTGGACGATCATTGCATCAACCACATGCCACAGTGTAAAGAACAAACTGTGAGCCAATACGTAGAACAAACTCTCGCCAAACCATGTTAGAATTGGAGTGAAAATATCCCTCTTATTGAGAAACACTTTCAGTGTTGTTAGTTGTTCATTTAATAAAGAGATGCGATCCAGATCCAACAAAACTGCTACTGAAGCTGGTAGCTTTTATGCTAATCTGTGTAAGAGAAGTTGCTCTGGCAGTCATCACCCTCGCTGATTGGGAAGAACCTCTTCTCAGACGTTTTGGCTTGGAGCTTTGTGAGATGGATCTGCCTGATTACAGACAATGAATCAGGCAGATCCAGCTACACTACAAGGTTAGAAAATCTAAGCCTTGTTTAAAAAAAACATTTACCAGTATAAGTAATTACAGATATAGCTTTCATAAAACTCTTAAAAAATAGGTACCCACATTAAAATAATGCATCTTCTAGAATGAAGCAGCACACATTAACAATAAACAGTGATGAATTCAAGGCTGCATAGGTAAAAGAATACTGCTTTAGATAGCAGGGCTTGTTATGCTCCACTTGTTTCTCCCCTCTGTGCTCCTGTTTGGACTTATTTCCATAAATTATAATCAGCATCAGGCAGTCAGACAGACAGCAGACAGAGTGGCCTTGTTGTTAAACAATCCTTGAACTGGAGAGTCTGCCTCAGTCATGGCCAATGTGTTTGTAAGTACCCAAATATGTCCTTCAGAACAAGTCGATCCTTTGTCAGGATCTTATTTAGGGCATGGCATAAATTATGGATGAAGTTTTAATATTTTCTACAAGTGGGATACAGCCCAGATTTAAACCAAAGACATCACGACAGGACAGTAAAAAGCTAAAGAGTGATGATAACTGGTGTTTGTGTTTAAGGTCATTTGAGACAGGAAACAGTTGTACCTTTATGAAGGCTGCTCTGAGCGTCTGAGCTGCTGATAGGTTGATCCTCTCCAGCTGAAGGAAAAAAAGAGAAATGCACATAATGTTCGGTAAAACTGAACATGTTTGGGTGCTGCTCTATTAAAAATTAGGCCAGACTTCATGGGGGTTTCAACTGTGTGTTTAGTCAAAACCTCTGCCTTTGTAACAGATGTTGTCTCTTCATCTTTATTAAACATTGCGTACACTATGACAAGACCAACTCGTCAAAAAAAAAAAGTAACTTCTTTTTTGTTGCATGAACTACCCAATCAAATTTTCCTTACAAATAAACCAAGTTTCCTTAGAGTTCATATCAAATTATCTTTAAAAAAAAAACATGCTTTATGAAAAAATACACCAAATTTTTGAAATAGATAATGTTGTGTTTCTTGACAAACAATACCAAATTATTTTCTAGCATGTAAGGAAAGTTTCCACACAAATAAGCCTACTTTCCCAAAAAAGTAATCCCTAGTTTGTTTGTTTTTTTTAACAAATAATTCCTTGTATTCCAATCAACTAATATCATGGACACATGACGTGTTTTTTTTTAACAAATTACAAAACAAAATTCCTAATAAATAACACTACATCTCCCCAACAAACAAGCCTTTTATTCCAACCAAATAAAACCAAGTCTTCCAAACTCATCAAAACAAGTTTTTAAATAAATAATGTAATGTTTTCCTAGTTTAAAAAAATGTTTTCCTCACATAAAAAGCCAATATTCCAGAAAATAAAATATTAAACAAAACAAAACTAAAAATATATTGTTCCTCCTCTCAAATAAACAGAGTTTTCTTGTCATATACCAGGTTCTCCAGGCAAATAATGTAATTTCATTTGAACATATAAGTTTTACAAACAATTGAATAAAGTTTAAGAATAAACCACGTTTTCTGGCAAATTAATTGTTTTTCACATATTTTTCCAGTTAAACTAACAAATTCTATCAGGTGTACAAAGCAAATAAGCCAAAGTTTTCTAAAGAAAAGTTATCAACATTAAGCCAAGTTTAATTTACCAAAAGCAGTGTTTTTTAATAGACTAACTATTTTTTTAAGAATAATATCAAATTAAGTTCTCCTCACAATTATGTCAGTGTTAACCAATTATATTATTTCCTGGCAAAACTTGGTTATAGAGGGAGGGGCAAATAAGTTTTTTGCCTTTGACTTTTTCTACACAAAAAAAAGCCTACAAGAGTAGTTACATTTTCAACAATTAATGCAACCCATTCTTTCATTGCTTTAAAGGGTTAGTTCAGGTTCTCTGATGGGGTTGTTAGAGGCCCATGGCACCAGTACATATGAGTGCCAAGAAAGGAACTTGAGAGTTCTGTTCCCGAGGAGGGGGGGATATCTGGGGGTGGGGTATCTGGGGTAGTTCACTGCGCCTGGCAGTCAACCCACTTACAGGCTAAAACTATTTTAAAAACTTTGCTGGCTCAACAATAAGTTACATGTAAGATTCTTTGCAGTGTTTAACTTTTCCTCAACAAAGCCCCTGTGTTTAGAACAATGTCATACAACAAAGATAGAGCCCAATGAAATCATTTTTTCCCAAATTCTGTTTTAGTGTTTCCCATATTCCTTTTTTTTCAGTTTTAATTATTTTAACATTTGGTTTTTAGTATTTTACGCAAATTTAACCCTGAGACACAGTACAAAGTAATGAAATATAATCACTCACTCTTCACGTGGTCCTCACACGTATCTTTAAGGGTCCAGTCAACAGCGTGTTGACAAAATTTGCAGAACATTTGATTGCCTGTAATCGTTGGGAAAATGCTCTGCCCTGTACTTTGGAGTTAGCCAGGAGTTTCATAGCTTCTTTGCCAACTTAGCCGGTGTCTCAGGCAGCCGCTTCAACATGTTTGCATTGTTAATGTGGGGAGGAGGAGGGGGAGGGGGAGTGAAGCGTGCATTGTCCCCAGCCTTAGTGACCCCCTAGGAGTATTTTCCCAAAAGATACATTCCTTTTTATTAAAAAAAAAAAAAAAAACTTTTACGTAAAATGTCGGCCATTTCCGTGATTTTCCATGTTTATATTGAATTCTGCGTTTAATGTCCAATTCCGTGATCGTGGATTTTATAGGGCCCTACAACGGGCTGCATAACCCTGCACCAGCATCTTCCCTCATTAGATCAGGTCAGAGTGCTGCAGCGGGGTCAGGCAGAGGTCACTGGAGCACAAAACCAATATAATTTAACTCCCTAGCCGTTACCAAAAGGGTCGTTCCTGTATTTATCTGAGATGCATAAAAAAGTCAAAGCAAAGGCCAATTTTCAGATTTCATCGCATTCTGTCTCATGACTTGGGCCTTTGCTAAATTTGGCATGTTTTTTCTTAAATGTGGACATCAGGACTCTCTGCAGCAACAAAGCCTTGTGTTTGCAGTACCCATTTTATACAATTAGGACTAGCAGTTTGAAGGCTTACCAAAATGAAAGAGCTCTGATAAAAGGTCCAGGAGAGTGGCTTTGACATGTAATTTAACCTATGGGTGGGTTCATTATGAGGCTTATGGTGGTGCCATGTATTGCCATACGTCAGCTAGTGTCCGCCCCAGATATACTCCCAAGAAACAAAGCATGCAAGTTTCTTTATTGGAGGCATATTTGCAGGTGTCATGGGCCTTCTACAACCACAGTTTAAAAAAATGAATTAACCCTTTAAAGTTGTGACATCGGTGTACAAATAGTGGAGGTTTTTTATTTCATGTCCTGAAGTAAATAATTTCAATATTATACATTGTGTCTTTTTCACAGTTTTATTGCTTTAAGTGATCAGTCTGAGATATGAGGCTAGATTGAATTTGGGAGACTTGCTATTACCATTTTTTATACATAATTAGTGTTTACAGACAATCTTGCCTTAATTTATATTTAAGATTAAGAATTTCAGCTCTTTTTTTTAGCAAACTAACAAAGAAGAATCAGTAAAGATGAAACAGTCATGCTGTGGTGTCTCAAAGTTCAAGCTTATGCTCCAAAACACACTTAGGCTAAAAACACTAGACTACACAGAGACCCTGTACTTCAAGTGTTTCTGTTTCGTTACCTCGTTGAAAACGGGGTACATCACAGCGTACAGCGTCATGGATACCATGGAGTTTGTCTCCGCTTCATTCTTCATCTCCTCCATTGTCATCCTCCAGGGAGGAGCAGCTCTTGGTACAAAGGTGAGGAGAAAATCTGCAGCTCACACACACTCACACATACACACACCCACACACACTCACACACACTCTGAAATCCACACAACCTCCAGAATGAAGAGAGCCTGGGAGAGAAAAAGAGCAAAGTATTACTTAATCTTTTCATGTCTGCTTTTTGATAGATTTCAATCAACATAAGAGGAGAACTGTTTGAATTAACCGCTATCGTTTTAATGATGATTGTTACCTCATAATTTCAGGAAAATTAGCTTTGTTATACCAAGATAACAAAACTATCACTCTTTTCGTCATTACAGACTTCCTCTTATTTCTGACATTTTTTCTCAAAGGGGAATTCAGTGAGAACATTTGTAAGAAGCATCTTAGGATCTTTGAAGCTGCCTCAAACTACGGATACAGACATAAAATAACTACACATACTTTAGTTTCAGCTCAGCACACTTATGACATCACTGAGAGTGATAGTGCCAGGTACTAAGAACAATCTCTAAAGGAAAACTAAAACAACTGAGTTTTCTGCTTAGTGTAAAAGTCTCAGCAGTGCTTTAACTGCAATGACAACAGAGTTTCCATTACAAATACAAAAATAAGGATCTCTCTGTTTGTAAGAAATGTAAGGAATATCTAAGGAAATGTAAGTGCTCAACTATAACATAACTATAAGATTATTTTGTAATTAATTTAAAAATTTCAGATTCCAATTTTCCAGAAATCTACATATTATATCTATAATTTCTATTTTTTAATTATTGGCATTCTTCAGTAATACTGATTATCTAATAAGTTTGTATTTTCTCAAACATATGACATTAAATATATCACAAGTCACAAACTTAAATACTGCTCTCTTTTTTTCAAATCACTCTTTAGATGTTTAAGACTTTTGTCAATTATCTGTATTTTGGCCTTATTTGAAGATGAAATCACAAGTGATCAATGACCGAGTAACATCCTATCCAGTTCTCTGGAAAAAAAAAGTGTTTTCGCTCTTTTTTTCTCAAGATAATTAGACTTCTTTCAGTGAAATAAAAGGAATTAGGAAAAGCAGGCACATCCTCAGCAGGCAGCTTTTCCCAGATTTTTTATCAGTGAGAATTTACAGATCTGGGCTTATGTATTAGTACAAGCTCTAACTACACACTTTCAATATTTTTTGATTCGTTAGTTTTAAGGATGCATGATAATATGGGTACAATATCAGTAGGGATGCACGATATTATCAGCATGGTATCGGTTCCTGCAGATATTTGTTTAAAAAGTGGAATATCGGCAGAGTATATCACATGTATTGTCTGTAATACCCACAGAACACATCAGTGTAGCACAATGCTTCACCCTATTATTGCTAAATGTAAAAGTCCAACATCATTCATCTCTGATGAATTTATTTTTATTTTACAGAGACATTTCATGTCAAATATGCCAGTAAACTAAAAGGCTAATTTGCACCTTAAGTGCCGGGTGTTATAATAGGTTTTTCTGATAACATAAAATAAATAAAAAAGGGTGAGTAAAATACACATTCTACTATATATGACTACAAATGACGGACCGACAGTAGCTTAGGCTTGGTCAGTTTAGTGAAAGTTACATTCTTTCAGCAGTACAACCCTGTAAAACAGAGACACACAGCCTTGTATCGCCTGATCAAAACAACTCCACTGACCCTCTTAGAGAGGAATTAAGATTTTAAACTGTATTCCACTGTGAAAGCACTGGTATCACGCCTCTACTTGGCAGGGTCCGGGCAGAGATTAGGCATTGTTATTTTGAGGGAATACACTGTTGCATCTGTTTACAAAGCAAGGTATTTTTCAGTCCGGCTGTGTTACATATAAAGATGATAGCACAGAAAAACACAGAGCTGTCAGGAAAAGATATTTCTGTCTTCTTGTTACTTCTAAACATTGATATTAGTTGACATCCATTCATATCAACCACTACTGTTAATATTCTCAACATTACAACATGATCTGGTGTCCACTTTGTCAAAGTAAAATTAAAGAATTTTTAAGTCATGTTCAATTTGAATTTTCATGCTTTTTCGGCACCTAAAAGCGCTTTTAAAGTACAGTAATAAAAAGACACATTCTAGCTAAACCATGTATTTCAATTTCTTTAAAAAAGCTCTTAGAATTGAACAACCAAAATTACATGTTGTAATAGACAGGCTCTGAAACTAATGGTATTGATAATTAATACCATATAGTACCATATGAACCAGCTCGTACATTGGGGTCCTCAAGCAGAGGTCTTTTGGTCATTCTCCACAGCAGACTAAAAACTAAAGGGGACAGGGCCTTCTCAGAGAGGGCTCCAATACTGTGGGATGATCTGCCTGTGGAGATCAGGTCAGCTGAGTTAAATCTCTTCTCAAGACATACTTTTATCAGCAAGTCTTTCCTGATTTTACTTGAGTTAATTTTATTACATTTCACTTATTTTGTTTTTAATTACTGTTCTGTATTTTATTTTAAACAAATTCTCCTTAGAAATAATTATATTTATTTTATAGTTCTTTTAAATGATCTTTGTTTTAAAATGTTATTGTTACGTTTTATAGTGGTATTTTCTTGATTGTTTCTTTGCTTGTATTTTTATAAACCTGTCTGCTGTGTTGTATGTTTTATGATTTAAATTATTGCTGTCCTTGTTTTTCACTTTTTAAGTGGAGTTAGAAAAGTGCTTTATAAATAAATATTACTACTACTATTTTTAAAAACAACATTTATTCTTTAATAAACGTGGACACTGAGTGATGTAGTTAACCATCATGGTACAATTGTACATTCTGACAGTATTACAGCCAATATGTGAGATATTTATTGCCACTTTCTATGGTCAAAATATCAGCTGGAAATACCAGCAAAGATTTTTATATTTGCCTATACCAATATTCAACTTCTAAGGAAAATATCTGCTGATGTTGGTCTTATAATACTGTGCATCCCTACTTCCAAGTTTTCTTGGTCTCACCTGATAATCTTATAAAGACAGGCTGTGTTATCCCCAACATTGTTTTAAACATTGGCATGCAATCAACATCTGTTCAAAGTAGCAAGTAACAGCACGACAGTATTTATATGTGATGTTAACAGGCAAACTTAACAGTGATAAGGAAAAACATTACAGCTCTGCTTTATTTTCAAATTTGGGCACATCAGTACATGTTAGCCAATGTCAAAGGATATTACAAACTACAAAAACATGGCATTAAATTGTGCAGTATAAAGGGATTTAAACACATGCTAACCTGTGGTAGGTGAATTAAGTACAGAGCAGTGAGAGAGGTCTCAGTGTTGACTTGTTTAACTTCGAGAAGGGGAGTGGCACAGTTATCTGTAACCTGGCTGAAGGCTAGTCTGACTCAAGTACTTCACTTAAATCTATGTATGAATTAAGATAAGGAGACAGCCATGACAAAAGGCCAATCTTTCCACCATATTTTAATTTCTTTTAGGATAAAATTCTGCCAACCAGTGCAGCTTACCTTCTTGCTAACTGCGGCTAACATCAACGTAATAAGCAGCATTTAGCTGTCCGGCTAATTTTGTCAGTATACAGTGCCTCTGAAGAACTGCCCTACGTTACTATATACAGTACAGTAATATAGCTGCTGAATAGATAGAGCTTGACACAATGCGATGGCTGACTTGAGGAAATGCTACATCGATAGCAGACTGATTCTACTCAGTTCCAGGTACAGGCTAGTCGGCTAACATGGCTAAGAAAGTAGCGGATAGACATTTAACAGAGGTTGTCAAACCTACAGTATTTAAAAGACGATACAAAATTTCAATCTCAACACACGAAGATTAAATGTATTACTTATACTGAATTTGGAAATACAGATCGATGTCGTCGTTAGAGAACCCAGCTGAGGCCTATGGGCGACCAAATCGATGCTAAGAGCTGCTAGCAGTGAGCAGCGTAGCTCAGGTGCTAGCTGCAGTAAATTGGAGATTTGTTTTTTTATCGAAGGGTTAAAAATGCCACAAAACAGCGTAAGGGCATTTGCCTACCTCTATGTGTGTGTGTCAAATGCGAACTTGTATTTACCTTTTGTCTGACTTCTTTAATGGGCTGAAAACGCCGTCGATTGCCTTTTAGCTGCTGTGTTTTCTTTACAACTTAAGGCGGAAGTTTTTTAGGACTGGCTTGAGCGACATCTTCCGGACCGTTGCTACGTCAACAAATGACGTCCAATCAGAGGGCGTCCTGTCAATGAACGTGACGTCATGACAAAATCGTTCATAATTGTTAGTTTGGCAATTTAGGCAGTTCCAGAGCAAATAGAGTTTTTTTGTTTTTGTTTTTGTTTTTTTTTATAAGAAGGAAGGAACAGACTTTATAAAGTATTCACACTGGATTTATCTATTTTCTTGAGTAAACATTTTCTTCACGAATGTAAATGGCAGGAAAAACTCCAAAATATCACATTTCCAAATAGAATTAAAGCACTATGCACAATCTTTGAATGGACTGAAGGACAAAAAAGCAGGGAGAACATGAAACATTTGGAAATAATTAACTTTGCAATTTAGATACACCTGTGTATATGCAAATAACTGTTTAAAGGCAGAAGTCATTTTTCCAACTTCTTTTTATTCAATAAATCCTAATAATATACAGAGCAGTCAAATGTCAGATATCAACACAGGCACATACCCCACTGGACAGTCCAAAAGTCTACTTGTCCACACATATGAGTGTCCACAAAATGTCCCCTGTGCACAGGGAAGGGTGACACTCTCCACAACTCTTCAATTAGTCAGGGATAACATGTAGAGGTCATTCAACAAACAATTAGAAATAAATGAATTAAAAAGACATATTAGTAATAAATCAGTTTTTAAGAAAACAGATAAACAGAACTCTTGACAACATCTGGTCTGTACATGTTCATCTGTATGTTAGTAATTTTGCAGATACCAGTTAAACAAAGGATGTTATTTTCATTTATTTTCTCCACATCAATTAACAAAGAATGCATATACTGGATACCATTAAAAAAACTCTCTAATTTCCAATTTCAAAGTTAGCTTTGTAAGTTCGATGTTGTAGACCTCTTTAACGCTTGTTCTCCTCTGTGTCAGTGTGGGGAGCTGTTGATAGAATTAAGCAGAATCAAACTGTGCCAAAACTCATTCAGAACTCTGCTGTATCAATCAGTGCCGCAATTCAGCTAGAAAATAGCTGTATCTAAATGTGCCATGGCTCTACAGGGCATCAGCCTTATCTCGCCATACTCAGCTGAAACTGAGTTGTATCGGCACTTATGGTCTCAACCAGAACTCAGCCAAAGCCCTCTCTAGTGGCATTCAGATACACCTCAGCAGGGACTCATCTGTATCTATCTATGAAGGAGCTCAGCCAAAATACAGCGGTAACTCTGTGCTTGAATAATATCTTTATTTATCTTGCACTAAAAGTACCAAAACCCAATATAAACCCACTCAACATAAATGATCCAAGCATGAAAAGGACCTAAGCATTACAGCATAGATCACAAGAGCCCACACAACAAAAGAACCCAACAACATAAAATGAGACCAAAAACTCACCAGCACTTCAGGTGGATCTTCTGGCGGCAAATTTCATCTGGTGTTCAGCCATATGAATCAGTGCCTTTGTTTGGCATGTTTTTATCATTTCCATATCTCAGATGTAACTCAGCTGCCCCAGCATTTGAGAAAAGTTAGGCAGTGATGAAAATTTGACAGCACCTAATTCTAATATTCTGCCAAAGCTCAGGTGAAATCAATTCTAGCTTTTTGTGCCAGAAGTAAGCCATGACTCAGCTGTACCCATCTGTTCTGGAACTAAGCTGAAACATAGCCAGATATCACTCGGATCTACCAGTGCCAAAATTCAACCAGAAACCGTCTGGATACAGCTGTGCAGAAGCTTAACCAAAGACAAGCAGTATCAATGTGTGCTAGAACTCAGTCATATCTCAGCGGTACCAGTCAATGTTGGAATTTTACCAGAAATTTACCAGGAAACCAGCTGGATAGCTTTCTTAAATCTGAGCCAAATTGGTCATATCTGTATGTGACAGATCTTTGCCCTAACGCAAATGGAAACTAGAAAGATCTTTCCTGTTCCATAGCTCTGTAAACCAGTGTCATATATCTTTGACAGAGCTCAGCCCAAACTAAGCCTTATCTGTTTGTG
Organism: Cetoscarus ocellatus; assembly: GCA_037902135.1. Classification (NCBI taxonomy): domain Eukaryota; kingdom Metazoa; phylum Chordata; class Actinopteri; order Labriformes; family Labridae; genus Cetoscarus; species Cetoscarus ocellatus. The sequence goes on along the minus strand of JBAMNC010000802.1, from coordinate 904,716 downwards.
TTGGAATTCAGCCACAAATCAGCAGTACTGCTCATTGCCGCATCTCAGCTGGTACGCAGCCAGAAACCAGCAGGATCCATCTTTGCTGGACCTCAGCCGAAACACAGCTGCATTGCTCTGTGCCATATTTTTGCCAGAATTCTGTAATATGTGTTATTGCTGAATCTCAGCTAGAAATTGGCTGCAGGAAAATCTGGAGATGATTTAACTTCATGAAAAAAATGGAGATCACCCAATCTGTGCCAAAGGTCAGACCAAAATAAGGCAAAGCGATACATATCAAAACTCCCTTAACCCAGCCATACCTGTTTGTACTCAAACTCAGCCAGAACACAGGCCTACTTTTCAATAGTCAAAGATATCAGTCAGTGATGTATCTCAGCTGGAACTTGGCCAGACACAGCTATATCTGTGCCATATTCCAGTCTGAAATATACTGATTTTCTTTCCATCCATCCATCCATCCTCTATGTTATTTTGTACATGCATATGTCTTTACATGTGCAAGTGAAAAGTTATGTGAACATGATATCTATGAAACTCTAGGAGCTTTCTTTAAACTGTAAACAAATGTCAAATTAGGTTCAAGGATAAACTATTTAGATTTTGTAAGTCAAAGATCAGAGGTCAAAGCTGAGAAATCTAGGGATTGGAATCAAAAGCCAACGCCAGTTGATAATCAACAACTAATACCTTAAGGAATCAGAATCATTTGTCCTCATACTTATCAATTCCTTCCTCAATTCCTAACACTTTGTTCAGCATGTCTTACAAAACAAGGACATCACGCTCTTATTAGTGGCAGTCAACAAGAACATCAACAAAGCAGTCGCAGATGTAATGATAGCAGAGAGGAGACAGAAGTAGTCAAAATTGTGGCTAAATTTTACACATAATTATGCTAACTAGTCAACATTCAGTGTCTGTATCTGTGTGATTTATAACAAGAGCAGAAACCCCAGAAACTTACAGAAGCATTTGTCTATGCAGTATGGTATAAAATATCAGGAGTGACATGTGCTTGACTTGTTGCCACTAAAAACTTGTGTAGATCTGCTTTTATTACACAGAAAATCAAAAGGAATAAAAAAGGACATCTATAAAGAACTGTATCAACAAGAAGAATCGATAATGGCATTGGTATCAAGTCAATCTGATCAATTTCCATCCGTAGTAAAATCTCATGGTCGTCTGAAGCTTGAAAAGGCAATATCTTAAGAAGACTTGAAGGTTTTTTTATTATTTAACTTTGCACCAATGTCCACTTTTACTAAGCAATGATCTGATTGGACATCCAAGGTCATGGGTCAAGGGCCAAGGTAATGAAGTTTATAATCATTTTTATTTGTGAACATGCTCTGAATGCTTTGAGGGGCTTTCCCTGAACTTCTCACAAATTTCCAAGGCACAAGGATGACATGTTTAGATTTAGAGATCATAGGTAAAAGGTCACAGTCATGGTCATATTTTTCTTCTGTGTGCAATGTGAATGTAGTATCTTAAAAACACTTCAAGTTAATTCTGTCAAACTTTGCAGATCTGTCTTCTGGATGAAAGATTATTATATTTTAGAGGTTACAGTTCAAATGGTGCTTTCAAGTTGATCTCGGTAGTCGGGTTCTCAAATGTGCAAATTATTAATTACATCACTTTGAATGCCCCTTGGGGTTGAAATTTCCTACTGGGAAGTCAAATGATCTTCAAGTACCCGAACTTTACTAGTTTGTAACTAGAACGCATTCAAGTCGGACGTATGTAATTCCCACGTCCCACGTCTCAGTTCTAAGGTAAATGGAACACACCTAAAGACCAACATGTTACGTTGATCCCCTGCTTGTGAATACAAATATCCCAAAAAGGCTTGTTGGCATTTACTCCAAGTTTGATACATGTCAACTCAGGCTCAAGGATGAGCTGGTAACATTTTTAAAGGAACAAGATTTAACAATCACTGCACCTCATGATCATTCGTTTCTTCTGAACTTGATTTCGGTCAAACTTTGCACAAACTTCCTCTGACATTTGGGCATTTAGGCACAGAGCCTTTACGTGTCATGTTTCATCCTTTCTTTTAAGATTTCTTTGAACCACTCTTCCACAGGAATCACTCAGGTTTTTTCCTCTTGACCGACTGCTGCAATTTTGCTGTCTGACAATAATCCACTTGATGCAGATATATAACAGCTATGAGGTAGATCCAGTTTGGTTTGTTTTTTTCTTTTTTCTCTTTTTTTCAGTCTGGTCTATCAGGTTAATGAAAGCATACCTTTGAATGAGGTCAGCTGAGCGTTTGCTTAAAATCAGACCACTGATGGCCTTGATTGATTGCTTTATCTGTTTGTCAAAAGAGATTGCCATGATGAAAGGTTTATTACTAACAAGGTTTTCTCATCTATAGTATCCATCCTTCAGCAGTTTGGCTCTTTTGACTAATTTCTCTCTGACTGCCCCCTCTTCAGGGCCTTGTTTTCTGTGTTGTCACTGCTAAAAAGTTTTGTTGCAACTTCTTCATTGGCTGGTGTATGTAAAACTGTCCCAAATTACTAAGTTACTGGAAAACTAATTTTGGTTTAACTGTCTTGTGTCAAGCCTGGGCCTTACTCTATTTCTTTAGATCTATTTTTTATTGGCAAGGAATATTATGTACAAGGAATTTTCCTGTTACAACTGGCTTTTTTTCTACTTAAACAAAAGAACAACAACTAAAAATAAAACTACTATAAAAAATCACATAAGTGCAAAATGAGATGGACTATGGACTACAGCTGGGCAGGTAACTGACTTTAATCTAAATTACAATTATGGCCTTCCATAACTATGAAAATGGAGTAATCAATATTACTATGCCACATGACATTATTATTATTTTTATTTTTACAAGTATCTTTCCACACACTGCCTGTTCTTCAGTGCTCCAAATGACAGTGTCAAAAGCATATGTATTTCATGAAGGCATTTGATGTTTGTTTTAAAATCAGTGAGTAATCACATTTTACAATGTGACCACTCCCTGACTGATATCAAGAGTGATGCAGGAATGTGTCCAAAAATGCGGAAGTGAGTTAACATTTAACACTCTCGGAAAGCAAATGGGATTTAGAAAACCCGTTTTGGATAAATGCCTGAAATAAGACTCGTGGTGAGCACGTTTTTTAATGTTTAATGGGAAATAATAAAATGCATCTGATGTTGCCTGGTTTAAAATCTTAAACTGTTGTGTTTAAAACAAAGGTTGCCAAACAAATGCTAACAAGGACTACAAAAATTGCCGGGACCGACAGTAAATATTTCTGATTTTTTAATAATCAATAATTCATACACAACTGTATGTTTTTTTGTTTGTAGTAGCTTAATAACAGCTTTTCACTCTTACTGATTTCGTCACTCTCTTTTATACTTAAAATAGGCTATAAAGAAAAGTAGATTTGTATGTTAAGATTGTCACAGGGAGCAGAACGTAAAAGTTTCATAATTTTGTTTCCTACAGAACTTTTTTTAAATTTTATATTATTTTTTTATTTATCAGCAATGATATGTCCAAGGTGAAAAATTCGATAGGCTTTCAGTAGGCTTGCAGTCGAGGGTACCAGCGAGATGCTAACTTCCGCGTTGGCCTAAATAAATTACAAAATCCCTGCACTACTCCCTTAAAATAAAAATGATTATGATTTTTGCCATGATCAAGCAGCCCTAGAACTGGCAATTACTTCATAAAAATAATGTTTATAAATTTTCATAATTATTACTTTTGTTTGAACAGAAAGTTGAAAAAAAGAAAATAACTATCAGAAATAAAATGAAACAATAATATAGATACATTGACTTACTTCGTCAATACTTTTTTTGGTTGGCCATATATATATATATATATATATATATATATATATATAGATAGATAGATAGATAGATAGATATAGATATATGTTGGGTTTTTTTGTTGTTCTTTTTTAACAAAAATCAGTTATTTATTCAGATAAATAAGACATCTTGAAGAATTCAGAGATGTATCAAATGTTGGCAGTCCAGTTATTTTTTTAAGATTCATGACAAGAACATGAAATAGAGAGACCCAAAATTTTCATATATATGAACCTGAATTCACCCTAAAGCGTCGGAGAAATGTTGAACTTCTTCACGATGGAAGAACTATTTCACCTCTAGTCACTCGTTTGCTGTTGGCAGACTCGCTGTCCCCGTCCCGCCCACCAGCAGCCTGTCTGCACCTCAGCCTCAGCTTATTCGTTGCTGTTGCCACGCGCTCCTCTGAGCATCCTCGCGCGTTACGTAAAGACAGACGGAGCGTTCTGATTGGCACGTGTGGAGACAGAGAAGAACCGGCACCTGAACACCATTGACGGAAAGGACTAGAAACTTATGTTCATACGGTCGGAGTAATTAGTTGGAACCTTTCTGTGGTATCTTATAAAAGAGGCAGCGTCTTTGCTCTTGAGGCAGAGCAGACACAAAACCAAACGAGGAAGGGGAACAGGAAGCGAAGGCGGAAAAGGTAGGCTACGGATGTCTTTTGTAACATGAGGTATTACAGTATCCATTTTTATGTATCTAAATAGCCTTAAACAAATCGGCATGTTAAGGCTGTAATGAAGTTGAGGGACGTAAGAAATACAACTCTCAATGTTTTTTTTCACATTTAATCAATTTCCACCATGACAAGTGATCATCATGAAAGGAGTGTCATGCGGTGGAAATGAGCTTACACATGATGTCATTTCCACATGCACTAACAGTGGTTCTCTCTGTTTCTTTTTGCAGAATCCACAGCCATGTCCGTGAAAATTAATATCAACAGCCCTAATGTGCAGTATACAGACACACATATTGTGTCTCATTATTCCTACCAGACCACTTCAGTGCACAGAGAGGGGAACAAAGTCACGGTAAGTTAATCTGAGTGGTAAACTTTGTGTTTTAAGGGCCGTCTGCACAGTTTCCTGGTCGTATTTCTCAACAGAGCACACTTAAAGAGATGAATTAGCAGTTTTGTTGTGGGTTTGTGTGAGGTTCTTCTAAATACCAAATTCATAAGCCATGTAGTTTTGGTCACCGCTGCCCCATGCAAGGATAGGACTGACACAGAAAGATGGAAGCAGAGCAATTAGCCATTTTAGGTTAGAAAACAAACAAAAGAAAATGTATAGATGATGCTGATTGTACACCGCACTGGACACTTTACTTTCCTGCTATCAATCCCCTTTATTTTGATAGCACTTAGCTAAAGGAGAAAGGACACAGAGACTGTGCAGTGTAAGAATCAAGCCTTATAAATGTGCTCAGTACAGTGTGCAGTGGTTCATGGTTTACTTTTATTTAAAATTTACCAAATTGTAAGGAGCCCTTGCCCTATTTGCAGCTAGGTAGAGTACAACTTCCTGTTCTTCAAGGGGCACAACTGACCAGGGAAACTATTTCTAATGTACTGACTATTGGTATGTACCTCATACAGCCCACTTTAAAAATACTGACCTGCCCCTTCAGTATTTCGCAAGGCTGTAATATGTCCCATAAAGCTATTGGGACTATTGTGTTCTTAGATTTTTTTTCACCCTTGAAAATTTCTCTTCCACTTTTTTAGGATGTTAACACTGTGTCCTTCTGGTTTGCCATGGTGCATGCTTTCCTGTAAAAGTGTTGATTTTGCCTGTTTTTTGTATTTATTCGTTTTATTTTTACATTTTGCATCACGCAGGTGACTCCCAGGACTACTGAGATGACGTTTTGCACAGAGAGGCATGTGCCTCGTCTGGGTGTGATGTTGGTGGGCTGGGGAGGCAACAATGGGACCACAGTCACAGCAGCTGTACTGGCCAATAAGCTGGGCCTCACCTGGAGAACCAAGACAGGGCTGAAGGTGAGTGGAGGGACTCAAATACGCCCACCTCGTCATGGTAATTTCTAGGAGAGGGTGAGGGACAGCCCACATAATCTGGACATTTCTCTCATTGTAAGTGGTAAAAGTAGATTCCCTTAGAGGTCAAGAGATTCAGCATTGATTAGAATGATTAGAATACAATGTGGTTTGTTTTTAAGCCTCAGTGGCAATAGTCTCTTATCTTTATTGCTGTTTGCTTTTTATTTGTTGATTGTTTTTTATTGTCTGTGTGATTGTATTATATTTACATTGTACGCTGTGAAGCACTTCGTTCCTGTATAAGAAAGTGCTAAATATACAAAGTTACAATAATGATAATTATTGTCATTATTATTACTGTTATTGCAGTTATTGTTATCAGATTCAGAACATGAGCTCCAAGGGGGCAGGGAACCCTTTTGAAATCACAATGTCTCCAATTGTGAAGTCTTACCCTAAACCTTGTGCTTGAAACTTGGCACATATACCTAATAAAAAAGGATATTATTGGTCTCTGACACTGGTAAAGGAAACTGGCTCTATACCCCCATACCTGCTTTGAAATTTTAGCTTCTGGGGTGCAGAAAAAATGGCCATGGTCACTGTGCTTACATCCACAAAGAGTGTCCAGCATTTTGTCAAAAAAAAAAAAAAAAAAAATCATTGATTCCCAAAGTGGAGCCCATGGCCCCTTGGATGCACAACCATGTCAGGGGGGGCAGCAAGACTTGATAAAAACAATGAATGCTGTTATAAAGTACTGATAAAGTACTTGCAAATTTTGTCAGAGCACTTACATTTTATCCTAATGCAAACACTGAAGTCCTCCAGACATTACAGATTAAAATATAATAATGAGCAGCCATATTTTACCCTTGCCTCTACTTGTAAAATGGTCACCTTGGCTGGGGTTATCCATAAACTTGAAGGTGTAACACAACAGTCTCACTTCTTATTTCAGTATAACTGTTGAGAGCTGCACAAACTGTAAGCTGCTGTTTTTTGTATTTTTTGTGGAGATTGTTTGAGATAAGTGCTAAAATACAGAAATTTGTGGGCCAAAGGCTTGAAAGACAGTGATTTTATTGATTATCTATACATGTTGACGTGTATAGTGATAGATGTGGGGGCTCAAAAATATTTTCAATTGCCAAAGGGGACCTGACAATACAAAACAGTTTGGGAACCACTGTGTTGGACTAACCTGCCCAAAATTTTTTGATGCATCTATCCATCCATCCCTTATTTGTACAACTTATCCCTTTCAAGGTCACAGGGGGCTGGAGTCTATCCCAGCTGACATTGGGCAGAAGGCAGGTTCACCCTGGACTGGTTGCCAGCCAATCACAGGGCCAAACTAATTTTAGTGTCTCTCCATTGGCTTCCTGTATGTTTTAGGTTTGATTTTAAAATTTTATTGATTTTTTTTTTAAGGTTTTAAATGGGCTGGGATCGTCTCATCTTGTTGATCTGGTTCAACTCTACTCCAGCTAGATATCTCAGGTCCTCCAACCGACTGCTTTTGAAGGTGCTTAAATCCAGTCTCAAAACCAGAGGAGATCGAGCCTTTGCGGTGGCTGCTCCAAGACACTGAAACTCACTCCTTTTTCAAATAAGATCTGCTCAGTCCCTCATCTCTTTAAGATCTCTGCTAAATACCCATCTCTTCTCAAAAGCCTTCAATTAAACTAACCCTGAGTCTTTCTTTTTTTTTTCATATTTTGACATTTTTTCGATTGTTTTTGTTTTCATGTTTGATTGCATGTTTTAGTTGTATCTTGTCCTCCCTTAACTGCTGTGCTGTCTTGTCCCTTTTAAGCCATTTTAGTGAGTTTGTTTTACGACATACGTTGTTGCCCATTGTTGTTTTCTTATGTGTTTACAACTTTGTTATTGCACAGCACTTTGGTCAACAAATGTTGTTTTTAAATGTGCTTTATGAATAAATGATGGGAGATGACACAGCAAGAAGGTTGCTTAAATGGATTCCCATTTAAGTCAGGGCCTTTCTGTGTAGAGTTGCATGTTTGCCCCGTGCATGCGTGGTTCTCTCTGGGCGCTTCAGTAGACTAGACCGCAGACTAAAAACATGCGTATAAGGTTGATTGGTGAGTCTAAATCACCCTTAGGTATGAGTGAGATTGTGAATGTTTGTTCGTCTCTTTATGTGGCCCTGCGATCAGATGGCGACCAGTCCTGGGTGTACCTCACCTTTTGCCCAATGCCAGCTGGGATAGGATCCAGTCCCCGCGACCCCAAAAGAGATAAGCGGTATAGATAATGGATGGATGACGATAAATTATGACTTGACATTTCATTGTAGCAAGGCATTAAGTATCAGGAGTGCCATGTGTTTAAGGTCATTGGCACAAGCCCTGTTCAGGCTGCTGTTTCAAGCTGTAATATTTACACCCCTGTGATGTAGGGGGGTGGCTCAAGATACACAAGAGTTTTGCAGGACTAATCAGTCCAAACACTGTCTACAGTATGTGAGGCTCCTGTTTGTTAACCGCAGTGATGTTCTGGCTCTTGCCGCTCATGAGTCTACACATTTGGGTTGGGGAGCAGATGAGTGGCCTTGATTATTTTATGTACCAGTTGAGCACCAGGCCATAGGTGATGTTAGGTTCTCTAAGGGCTTATCTTGTAATAATAGTATAGTTATCTTGTGTACAAGAGGCTATAATGTAACTTTGGTGATATTTATCATGCTGATCAACCTCCAAGTTGCTTTCTATACAAATTAATTAAGACCATTTGCTGCCTTGAGGAAAGCAAAAGCTGAAAATCATCCCTTGTAATCCCTTCTTGTAATAAAGTTGGGCTTCAAGCACCATTAAAAATCTTTTTAGAAGAGCTCAAAGGTCCAGTTGCTTAATGAACTCTTAATATAGCAAGGATATAATAGAATACAGCAGTCATGAGGGAGTTCATAGAGACCCTTCCTGTCCTATTTTATTAATGTAGCCCACTGTATGGTCCATTATACAGTGCTGGAAACTCATTATAATCTGGTTATGCTGACATGTTCAGTAGAGTGTTAAAGGCTTAACTGAATTATGTCTTGGGAAAATTCCCTTAAATGGACATCCACTGTACCTCCATTCTGCCGTTTCCATTTAGGCCATTTTGAGATTTAATGTTCCTGTAATAGACTTTAAATGCACTCTTTTTTTACCCTTCTGTTTCTCTCATGTTCTTCAGGAGGCAAACTATTTCGGCTCCCTCCTACAGGCATCTACTGTCTGTCTTGGATCGGGGCTTGAAGGTGATGTCAACGTGCCCTTTCGTGACCTTCTTCCCATGGTGCACCCTGATGATATTGTCTTTGATGGTACGGACAGTTACAGATAAGTCTCCTCATGTGCTGACCTATGGCAGAGAAACTGAGAAGTGCATGAAGGAGGTGAAGTTAGGTAACAGCAGGGGAATCTGACCCTGAACAGCTTCAGAGGGCCTCCTCTGTAAGACAGATATGGTCAGAGTCTGGTATGTTACTTCATTAGGAGAGAGCTATTTATAGATCTGCCACAGACTATTGTACGGTGAAACTAATGACTCTCATAGTTCAGCTCCTTTTGTCCTAAAAATGAAGGACATGTCAGAGATGCAGAATCTTTTTACTCATGGTATGTTTGTATCTTTAGGCTGGGATATCTCATCACTAGATCTTGGCCGTTCAATGGAGAGAGCTCAGGTGCTCGACTGGTCTCTGCAAGAGCAGCTTCTACCGTATATGAGCCGCATGAAACCTAGGCCGTCCATCTATATCCCAGAATTCATTGCTGCAAATCAGGAAAGCCGTGCAGACAACATTCTCACCGGCACGATGGCGGAGCAGGTAATGTTTGGTTTACTGAGCAGCTGTGTTAACTCACACCCCAGATAGACACTTCAGTATACAGTATATATTTCACCAGTCCATGTTGGCAGCAGCACAGAGAAAGTGTTTGGGGCGGGAAGAATCTTTTAAAACATATCCTGAAGATGATTGGGTAATCATTCTGTCAATCACATCCATTATGTTCCAATCAAATATTGCATTAGGAGGACGCTACTGCCGTGGCACAAAATACAATATGTGAGCCAAATTTAAGCTAACTCTCTCCAGAACATGTTTGAAGTATAGCAAAAAAAAAGTTTCCATTGAGAAATGCCTTCAGTGTTGTTATTTGTCCTTTTAATGCAGAAATGTTGCACAGTTATGGTAAAACTGCCATTGATGCAGCTAACATCAGTGCTAGTCTTTTTATGCGCAGCCATTGTTTACAGGCGTACACCCGCATCACACTGTCATCACGCTCATAGTGCCCACCTCTTTCTCCATAAAGAACGCTGATTGATTGTTGTTTAAGCATGGAGCTTTGCAAGATGGATTTGTCCTTGATTACAGCAAATTAGTCAGGAAGACAGCTGCACTGCAAGGTTAAGCAGACGGATGAAGACCGAAGTCTTTGATTCCAGTTCATACCAGGAATGTAACAATACAACCAACTCAAAATACAATCGAAAGTATCATGACATCCCTATTTCACTGGTATTTTATTACTGTTTATAACTTACACTAGAATTGCATATTGAGGCTGTTTACATGCACACCAATAACTAGGAATAGCTGAATTATGGTAATAATCTGATATGTCAAGTTACATGCACTTTCAAAATTCAATATTTAGTGAAAAAAAAAAGTTTACATGATTCTGTTTTATTAGAAGGAAAATAACACCGAAAACTTTGGAAAAGCTGTTCCCACTCCTGTCCCGACACAGTTTGATTTATGGACTGACTCATGTTATCACCACTCCGTATATTACATCATTTGATCAGCGCATTATGAATGCGATCGACAGAAAGATTGTCCAGTCAACTTCTGGGTATGTTTTTGAAAGGCTCTGCCCTAAAACTCTTTCTATGGCCTGCAGCAGATATGGACCAGTGGAGCATACCTGTAGATATAATATCAAAAATGTTCCCCTTCTTGTAAAAGTTCATAACATCATATTCATAATCAATCAATCCATGTGTGGGTTTTTTTTGACATGCATGCAAAGGGGTGAAATTTATTAATATTAATTACTGTCATAACTTTTGAACAGTAGAAATAAATTTAATCCTAAAATAAATTGTTTTATTTTTTGTTTTTTTTATTTAATGTATGAAAATGTTTTTATTTTAGTGCTGTCTGTCTCATGTGCTGGTGAACCAAAGAAAATTTTCCACTTCGGTGGACAATAAAGAATTATTCTATTCTATTCTATTCTATTCTATTGTAACGTACCAACAACTTCAAATCGATCATCTGTCGGTTTTATCCCTACCTACTAAACTCTCTTCCAGGTGGAGCAGATCAGGGCAGACATTAAGGACTTCCATCAGTCAAGTGGTGTGGATAAAGTCATTGTTCTGTGGACCGCCAACACGGAGCGCTTCTGTGACATTGAACCTGGGGTCAATGACAGTGCAGACAACCTACTAGCTGCAATCCAGGTGATAGATGGAGCCATTAAGACTAAAGAAATGTGTAACAAGATTCTGTATAAAGACTTGTATTCCTCAAAGCAGCAGTCATTGTTGTAGCGGTCGGTAGGTGATAAACTTTAATTTCCTCTCAATTCAGAGGACCAAACAGTAATCCTCTAACACATTTAGTGATTAATAAAGCTGAGAGGATGAAAAGATTAGCTCTCCTCACACTTGGCAGTGGATTTGTAGATGAAATTCAGTAATGAGTCTGAAATAGTCTCCTTTTATATCAGATCACGGGTAGAAAATTGTGATTTTCCCCTTGTGGGTATTTATTATTTTATCTCCTGCCTTCAGCATGTTTGTTCTGCTGTCAGCTTAAACTGTCTATTTCACAGACTTGTGATTTTTGACAAATATCTTATTCTAAAACCAGAGCAGACAATAGAGTTGTTCAACAAAGACGGCACGAAGAGAGTCTCAAGGGAAATGCAGCTTTGTGGCTTAAGCTTTTATTTCCTCAAGGTAAAATGATGAAACACTTTGTAAAACTGTTTTTCTCCTCATCAGGCTGGAGCAGAGGTCTCACCCTCCACGCTGTTTGCTGTTGCCAGTATCCTAGAGGGCTGTGCCTACATCAACGGCTCCCCACAGAATACCTTTGTACCGGGGGTGGTGGAGTTGGCTGTGCAGCGAGGCGTGTTCATCGGAGGAGACGACTTCAAATCTGGTCAGACCAAAATCAAGTCAGTGCTGGTGGACTTTCTGGTCAGCTCAGGTATTAAGGTGAGAGAGAAAAGGGTGATTCAGTGTTAAATCATAAAAAATATACAAGTAAATCTTAAAAGACTGAATTCAAGATGAGTAAATTATGAATGAATGTTTATCCTATGTAACAATTTACCTATCTCATCATACATCATGTTTTAAAGTATAATTTAACCTCACTTGTTTCCAGGGTTTTCCAATTGTACAAAGACATGAGATTTAGTAAGTTGTTAAAAAAAATAGCTTCTGGCTTGCACTGTTATTTCAAGACATATTTACATTCCTGTGATGTGTCACCTCCACTGTAAATATCAAAGAGGCATAACTCTGGCATGGGAGATCCACTTTCTGTGTTTTGGGCGATAATAATAATAATAATAAAAATAAAAAATAAATAATAATAATAATAATAATAATAATAATAATAATACATTTTATTTAAAACCACATTTCATGACACTCAAGGACTCTGTACAGGATTAAAAAAACGAGAGCTAAGGTGGTACTGGTGGAGAAGCCAGTGCTGTGTGTGTATGTGGAGCTGCAGCTTCTCTGTGCTCTCTTCCACTATATGAAATGGGAATAAACAGAAAGGGAAACCTTAATAAAACTGTTACAGAATTAGTTGGATGTCTTGGGGTGTAGTGAGTGTGGCACTCTGTTATAGTGCTGGTGCAGGAACGCTCTGTGAAAATGGCTTGTGACTCTTTTTTTCCTTTTCTCTGACAACAAAAACATAAAAAGTCCCTTTTCATGTTCTGTTTCTAAATATTTTACTTCATAGTTTCTAGGTTGTATACAGCTTGTAATTAGAATTATTTGATTCACAATGACACTGATAATCCATAATAAACAGTTTTTATCATATAAAAAGGATTTTAGAATAAAATCTGCGTTAAAAAAACACATGAGGCACCATTTTGGAAAATCTATTTAAATAGCTGTAGTGGCACCCAGGGTGCCAGGCATTTGAGACCAGAAACTTGAGTATGTTTTCTGCTCATCTCAAGTCTAGAATCCTCCTTTTAAATAATATGATACGCCTCAATCCTTCTTGACTAAACCGTGTCTGCAGAAAGGATGAAGAGCCATTGAAAACAGAGCTAAATGTACTAAACTAACAAATTACCACAGAGTTGACCAGTCATCCATTTAGAGCAGATTGGGCCAGATGAGAGGGAGAGGGCTGAAAGTGACAGGAGCTCCAACAGAACATCTCAGAATATGCCCACACTTAGGTGGGTATTTTCAACAACAGAGGTTTTCCTCCTCCCTCTTTTTTTGAAAATATGTTATGTTATCTGTGATATCCATGCTTTTAAATTTATAATGCAAATGCAGTTTTATTTTCATATCTTTCCAGCCACCAGTCTGACAGGTGTTAGGATTTAATTTGTAGATGTTTTGTATTCTTTGGTTATATTTCTGTCCAGAACATGTCTAATAGTCTTGATGAAATTCTGTTAGTTAAATGAATTCATGAGTATTCATGTCAGCATCAACATCTGTTGTTACAATGACAACTGCAGATGCAGACAGCCGTGGGTCACCAGTCAACACAATCACTTTGAAACAGTGACACCAGGCCTTGTCTTAAACACCACCAGTCATTGTATCCTTTTAAAGCAGCATCATTGTGAGGAAGCAGCTGAAAGTCTGTGTGATCATGTAAATAGTCCATTCAGCAACACTAAAAACAGCAACAGTTAAGCTAGCTGCTGCAACACATGTAAACAATAGTGATAATGTTACATAGTGTCGGCACAGTGTGTGACGTTTTAGGGAACCATGATCTGGTTCCAGTTGAGCATTAATTCTAACTCCTTATTCAAATCATTATTTGCCTATTTGACAACAATTTTCTTATCAGTTTCTCTCACTTAGATTTTCATTCCTTGCAAAATACTGATGCCACCCTCTGCAAGAGAGTCAGTCAGAACAAATGGCAATAAAAAGTCAAGGAAAAGGACAGAGGTGGTCTTAAGTGTGGGTTGTTAACTATATGATGCCAACCGCACAATTTCTGTATCTGTGTGATTTCAAGTAAAGTGGAAACACCAGCAACATGCTGAAATGTCTATCAGTGCAACATGGCATCAAGAAACTTGAATGCAAGATGTTAGATATTGTTGATACAGAAAACCTATGGGGGCCTGCTTTTTCCCACAAAGAAAGTCACAGAAATTGTTCAGGGATTTGATAAATAAGGGGATTAATAATCGGAATCAGTAATTGCATTGGTATCAATAAAATCTTATCACTTACCATCAGTTAACCATGCTTTCTGGATGACTGTTTGACACTGGAATAAATAATGCTCACTATTTTCAAAATTTTAAAAACAGGACTTCACTCTGGTTCTATTTAATGCTTTATTTCATACCTAAAATCTTCAGAGGGACTGAACTTAAACGTGTTGTTAATGTTTCAGCCTACAACCAAATAAAGCCCACACTCTACACATCATAGCTCTCCTACTTTCCTCAGACCCACAGGATGTTTGAGTTTGACTCAGTAACAGTCTGATGGTCTGATCAGATGACATGTCAATAAAATGACAGCTTCAGGCTCACTGTACCATGTATTCCCTTATTTTAATGAGCTCCTCTCACCCTTTACAGCCAACCTCCATAGTCAGCTACAATCACCTCGGCAACAACGATGGGAAGAACCTCTCAGCTCCGCAGCAGTTCCGCTCCAAAGAGATCTCCAAAAGCAATGTGGTGGATGACATGGTGCAGTCAAACCCTGTGCTGTACGCGCCCAGAGAAAAACCTGACCACTGTGTGAGTGATGCAAGCACACAGACAGATGAAGAGCTCTGTGTTATTGTCTGAACAAAAACAATGATCAGAATGTGGTTTGTTTCAGGTGGTGATTAAGTATGTTCCCTATGTGGGAGACAGCAAGCGTGCCATGGACGAATACACCTCTGAGATAATGATGGGTGGGACCAATACCATTGCTCTGCACAACACCTGTGAGGTCAGTCTCTGAGAGCATAATAGACACACTATTGAATTGAACATCACAATAGAATAGCCTTTATTGTCATTGCATGTTGTACATAAAACGAAATTTGTTTGAGCGGTCTACCATGAGTGCAGAACAAATAAAAGAGACATTAGAAACACACAATCAACCAACTATTTAAAATTATAAATATAAATATATGTTAAAAATAACCAGCAGGTATTGCACTATAGACCAATTGGTTTTAAATTCAAACACTATCCAATGTGAAAGTTCAGACTGTGAGCTACACCAGTTGTACTGCTCCATTTAACTGTGGAGGCTAAATCTGAGAAGTGCTACAGCTTAATGTTAATCCCTCTTAACAAGACTTGGAGCTAATTTAAGGAGACATCTTCAGGTCACTGACTCATTGAGTATCAAGCAGCCCCTCTTTGACATGAAATAACCCCATCTGCTTATGTTTACTCATTTTTAAAATTCAGAATGCATTAAAATCATTTGAAAGATGGTTTTGGTTGGTTTTCTTCATATGTTGTCACAGACTCGAGAGCATGTATTTAATCTGATCAGTCAAAACTTTGACGCCCTCTAGTGGCAAAATAAGAAAAAAGACTCATTGGCACACAGATGATCCACTATAACCCACTGTGTTAAAACATCCGCTGTAAATGACATGATTTAAAAGATTTTGCAACCACGTAATAAGGTGAAACATTCTGACTTATATCAGATTATTTTTCCTTCATATTTCAAACATTCTGTATGTTTGTTAGTATATAACAAGTTTAAATCAAAAAATGTCCAGCCCAATGCAGACACGCCTTTCTCAAAGCACTGAATTATGGTTAATCTGACCAGCTAAATTATACCTCAGACAGTCGGCATGTGATTCAATGGCCATGTCCCATTACCCACATTTCTGCCCTAAGGTCTTCCTAATGGTGCACACTTGTTGGAAGTGCACTTAAATGTGATAAGTGTGAACTGATCCATTTCAAGTATAAATCTGTTCAGAGCAGTAATGGGACAGTTTTGTAAATGTCACTGTGCATATCTGTTTGCATTGAAGAAATGATCTTCAAGAAAAAAAACAAAGCTTAGTGAAGGCCATGGTAAATGCTCTGTAAAAAGCTTGGCTGCTTAAATTGCTCAGAAATCACCAAAAGACATAATCAAAATTATTTTCCAATTTCTTTTCACATTGCTGCAGGGTCAACACTGTGATTTTGATAACTTTGCTGAAAAAAACACATTCACCCATTAAATAATTTCATAAATGTGATTGCAGACTTGTCTGCTCTTGTGGTCATGAATCATGAACATTTCTTCAGTCTGTGCCCTGTGATTTGCTGCTGAGCTCTGCACTGAACTTAAGGGAATTCAACACAATCTGGTCCGTCCCTATGTGGAAATAAGATAACCTGACCCACCAGATGGAACATTCAGTATATTTCACTTGTCCATCTGGAAAAGGGTCCATAGAAAATGTCTTGGAATGGGCAGAACCTTTTAAAAGCATATCCTGCCGGTGATGGGACAATTTTTAGCATATGGGCCGATCAAATAATGTAGCAGGCATGTGCTACTGCAGCAGTGTAAAGCAGTGATTCCCAACCAGGGGTACGTGTACCTCTAGGGGTACATGAGCACACTGCAGGGGGTATGTGGAAACATTAAATAATTTATTTCCACCTTGGAAGTACTAAGATAAAGCTGTCAATAAAATGGTAAGTATGCGCTATTACTAGTTTCCCCAGGGAGACAATTACCTGTGGCACAGGTTATTGTCCTTTACAGACACTTCCCAAGTGTTGTACATGGACTGGTTTCATTGAGTTATTTGCCAGGACTTCACCACAAAAGAAGCACCGAAGCTGCGGTGGGTCTGCAGACGTAGAAGTGAATCCATATTGAACTAGGTTGATTATGTTCTACGTTCGAAGAATCATCAACATGCATGAGTGAGGGGGTACTTTTGGTATAACAAAAGGACTCAGGGAGTACACCAGGCAAAAAAAGTTGGAAACCACTGGTGTAAATGACAGAATGTGAGTCTTGAAGATTCAAAAACAAGGCAACTGGAGTGTGTTGAGTTAGTTGGGAAGACGAGTTAGTTGGGAAGACGTTTCACTTCTCATCCAAGAAGCTTCTTCAGTTCCAAATGGCTCGTGATGGAAGCAGATATTTATCTTGCTAGAGGAGAAAACAACAACAAGGAAAGGAGGAGTTGGAGAACGACTCATAGAAACTTATCACAGGGTGATGTAACCCCTGAGAGTCGTTACCCTAATTTGCCTTATTTTTTCTTTGGCGGTGGGCAGTTGGTTCATTTCAGCCCATAATTTGATATATATCTGTGTTTCAACATCAATTTCTTTCCACTTACATATATGAAGAAATTTCTCCTCTTTCATGTTTTTTCCCTTATCTTCCCTGTCAGTCAGATCTCCAGCGTAACAACCGTTCTGCTTCCCTCACTGAACAGCTGCTAGAACCATTACAACACTACAGGGCATTCTGGGTAACAGCCTTGAGTGAAGTGTGGTCTGATGCGCACTTGTGGGATTGGCGCATTAAGGGCAAGAAGATGGTAATCTTGTACAACAACACTAGAGAATTGTTACACCCTAATGTCTTGAACAACTTAGCAGGAACACACGTTTTAAATGCACAAGGGCACAAGTGTGGATAATGGGATAGGGCCAATAACAGTCACAGAGTTCACAAAACATGGTACTGTGTTTTCTGCATCTGTGTTGATATTAAAGCTAGAGATTTTAGAGTTTCTGGTTCAGCAAGTGCCACCAATTGAAACTGAAATGACACTGCTGGTTGCTCAGTTCAGTTTCTGCTGAAAAAAGACATCTGTGTATTAGTAAATGTATTCTTCAAATCTAAACTCAGATTCCTGATTTTTCAACAGGACTCTCTTCTGGCCAGCCCGATCATCCTGGACCTAGTGATCCTCACAGAGCTCTGTCAGCGCGTGACTGTCCAACCTGAAGGAGAGGATGACTTCCAGTCTTTCCACAGCATTCTAGCACTGCTCTCCTTCCTCTGCAAGGCCCCCCTTGTACCTCCTGGGGCCCCAGTAGTTAACGCCTTTTTTCGCCAGAGGGCCTGCATTGAAAACATCCTGAGGTATGAACAACAAAGGGATGCACTCTAAAAGATTCAGCACTCGTTTACCAGTGATGACTTCAACAAGACAGGTTTAAAAGTTGATGTAAGATTGTTGTTTCAGTTTGAGACAGAAGTTTCCAACAGACACTTTTTATGTTTCCCCACAGTAATGACACGTTTCGAGAATGGGCTTTATCAATGGCAGAACATTAGCCAGCAGTAGCTTGTGGTCACTGCTCATCATTAAGTTTTGCACCTCATTTCATTTTCATAGACCGCTTAGAGGATCACATTATTATAATCTTCAGCTGGGGGGCTGAGATTTGGAGAGCTTTACTGTAGGCTCAGTTGGTCAACCAAGGGTGTGTTAGTGCCAATGGCATGAGTAACTTTGACACCATTAACACTGAAGGGTATATGCTGCCATCCAACATCTTTTTTCAGGGATTGTGTCTTCACTTGCTTCCTCACCCATTTTGTGGCTCTGTCCACTTCTTCTCCACCATCAATGATGGCAGAAAGCCCCAATAATATCATTAAAAACACATAAAACCACCCACATGTCTGTAGATTTTCATCCTGGCAGGGGTGTAAGAGGTAAGATTCTCCAATATTAAGGCATAAGCGTCACAATAGTGATGCTCTGGCACTTTGCTGTTTAGTGAATTAAATAATGGGAGCTGTTTAAGGTCCCAGAGTGCTTAAAGCAGACAGTTTACATTAAAACCTCTGTTTTTCTGTTTTTTTATGGTGTGTCAATGAGTCATTTTGACACACAGTGCTCGCTGACGCTCATTTTGACCTTCTGCCTTCCATGTTGGTCACATGACTCAAAGCTGTCAATACGAGATGTGGGCTAACTTAAACAGGTCAAAAATATTTCCTGGCTATTAACTGCATTCTGTTACACTTTTTTTGCAGTACAATCCATATGCAATGCCACCATTTGTGTGCACAACTGCTGTAATGTAACCAGGATGTCAAATCCAAATGTGTCTGTTCTCTCTCTCTTTGTTTTTTCTAGAGCCTGTCTCGGCCTTCCTCCTCAGAACCACATGCTGCTGGAGCACAAGCTGCAGAGAAACTTCCTGCCTCAGCATGATAACCACGTCAAGGGCAATGTGGCTGCTCTGAAAAAACTTGCACATTCCAACGGGAACCATTTACCTCTAACAAATGGCATCTGTGCACATGATGATGATGCAGTGCATGCAATATGACAGTTAATAGGGCAAAACTGTCCACCTTAGAAGGAAAGTATTTCACAAGAACTAATCTAATAATTTCTGTAAGAGGACAAAGGCCTCGTTGACCTAGCTAACAATACAAACAGACAAATACTTATAACTATAAATAACTATCAATATTCAGCAAGTCTTCACTATTTTAAGACTTGTGTGTTGATGTAACATTTTGTTATGAAGTGCCCGTGGGTATTTATGAAACCCTTACACTGCATTTATTTAAGTCTCCAGTTTACATGACCATGTAAAGGGCAACTTAACTGTTAGACCTACATTTGTGCTAATGTCTGTTTTCTTTTTTTTAATATTTAACATTACATTACAAGAGACAAATTCATGTTTTACTACAAAATGTAAGATTATTGCAGCTGTGAAATAACATAAGTGCTCTATTGTTTTGCTGTACTTTAAAGGGTTGCATAAATACTAAGAGGCAGCTTTTGAACTTGCTGTATTCTATGTTGTCTGCTTTTTGTGGCTGTTAATAAATAAGGAAGCAGTTTTGTAGTTGTTTTGTTGGTAGGTTACACTGGCTTTTTATGAGCAATAAAAACACTTGTTTGGACTGAACCTATTCTAAGGTATTATTACTAAACTATTTGTGCATCATTTTTTCATTCATTTGCCTTTTGCAGCTATTCACTAATTACCTCTGCCAAAAGGGTTATGGGTTTGCTTGTCCAGTTATTTGTTTGTCTGTCTGTTTGACTGTAGGCAACATAAGTCAAAAAGATGGTGAAATTTTCAGGGAATGTTGGTCATGGCACAAGGAAGAAGTGGAGATTGGTGATCCGATATGGATCCGTATCCTGGATTTTTTTAAAGAACTGTTTGAACTCTTTAAAATGGAAAATGCAGACAAAAAAATATTTCCATGGTGGAGGTCAAAAGGCGTAAACAAACAAAAAAAACATCAAATCACTTAAGCTCATATCATCCAGACAAGGAATAGGGACAGGGATAGCCTTTTTGCTTATTAATTTCCTTATCCATTCCTTCCACTTTGT
Organism: Cetoscarus ocellatus; assembly: GCA_037902135.1. Taxonomy (NCBI): domain Eukaryota; kingdom Metazoa; phylum Chordata; class Actinopteri; order Labriformes; family Labridae; genus Cetoscarus; species Cetoscarus ocellatus. The sequence continues at coordinate 884,266 of JBAMNC010000802.1, read as the reverse complement.
TTTGCATGCTTTGCAAATCAAAGACGTCACACTCTCAGCAGAGGCAGTCATGATAAAGAATTCAAAAATCATGATAGACAGGGCAGAAGTGGTTAAAATTGTGGATTAATTTTCAACAAAAAGAAAATTGTTGCTCAATTTCAGTAGGTAGAGACTCCAGAAACTTGGAGGAGCATTAATCCTTGCAGCCTGCCATTGAATATCAGCAGTGCCATGTGTTTGACATTGCCACTGAAAACCCTATGTGGGCTTTTTCCACAAAGAATAACAGCAGGAATCGATAAGGGAATCTCTAAAGAATCTGATCGATAGGTAGAATCGTCAATGGAATTGGTAAAATCTTATCAATTCCAATCCCTAATTCAGACTAAACCTAAACGTCATTCAAAAATTGTATGGACTTTCAGACAGTGGAACTAGATGTGCTATAATGCTGACTAATTTCTTGTCTCAGCACTTATTAGGACTACTGTATCACTCCAGGAAAAGGAGATCCTAAATTAATCTAAGTTTGTGTTTTCTTACTCTTTAGATTAAAGTTTATTATATGGACTGCTCCACATAGACCAGTGGGAATTTAGTTGAATTTAGTAGTTCAACCACACAAAAATGTTTATAAAAAATATGTTTATTCTTCTACATAAGGATTTTAGCACCTGTGTTGAAGGGAGACCCTTGTCGTTGATTTACCTTGGGGGCGTGTCCTTAGAGGGGCGTGTTCTGTACTCAGTCCAGCGTCTGCATCTCACTCACTTCGGAGAAGTCTCCTCGCACATTCAGACAGCGTCCCTACCAACCACACCACGGAGGACAGATCTGGGTTAATTCAGGCGATGGTTTTGTGTTTGTCGCTGATCAGAATCATTTTAAAATAACTGCTTAGTTGAATTGAACACTCACACCAACTGATCCGTTTCCTGTCATCCCACTGGTCACATATCACTTCCGCTGCTGTTGCTGCGACACGTTACGTCATCAGCAATGGCGGACAAGGAGAAGCGCCGGTCGGGACCCACTCCTCCGGGGATGCCCGAGGGTAAAGCCACAAAATCAGAATGCGACAAGGACTTTCTGACGCAGGCTGGAGTAGGGGAGCTGCTCCGCGGAGCCATCCTCAAGATGGTGGAGGCAAGATCGGACGATCCCATCGGGTTCTTGGCAGACCACTTCTGCAACCTCGCGTCCGTGTCAGAGCCCAGCACAGCTGGATGTGGGGACGGGGATCAGGTGAACAACGGCTTGCAGAGCGCAGGCGCGCAGGAGCAGCAGCATCTCAACCGGGCCCTGTGGCACCTGCGGCTGGCGCATCACTCCCAGAGGTCTGCGCTTATTTCTTACTATAGGCTACCCTTAGTGTGTTTGCTTCTGAAACTGGAGAGGCTCTGGTCACATCAGTTCTCTCATATTTTCTCTCACCGTTTTCATCTCGTACATTTGTTACTGTGCCACGTCTAAAACGTTTAGTAGGCCATCAGGCTTCAGTCATTCAACAGAAAGAATCTAAAAAAAATTACCAAACCGGACATTACGTGACAACATATGCTAAAAACACAAGAAATGAAACCATCTGTTAACATATAATGAACTTAAAAGCAATTGAAATTTTATTATTATTTTAATTATGGTACATTCCCTGCTAGGAATGGGAATTGATAAGATTTTATCGATACATATGCCATTATAGTTCTTGCTTATCGATCCAATAATTTAATGATTCTCTTTATAATTCCTGCAGACTCTCTGAATCTACAAAGGACCTACATAGGTATTTAGAGGTGAAACTGTCAAACATGCCAAACTCGATTTATACATACCATGCTGCAAAGATGAGTGCTTCTGCAAGTTTCTGGAGTTTTCACCCATCAACATTGTGCAGCTGTCGTATTTTTGTCAAAAATTGAGCCACAACTTTGACCACTCCAGTCTGATCTACCATGATTTCATTTTTTGATTTCTCTGTTATCATTTTTGTTGACTCTGTCTGATGAGAGCTTTAGAAAGTTGTTTTCAAATCTCAATCTGAAATGGTTTTCGATTTCCATCCCTATTTCCTGCTGTGACCTGATAGGAGTATTCTGCAAACATATAAACCAGAGACAAAGCAAAGCCTTAATTTTAGAAATAATAATAATCAATAAATTAAACAATGATGTGAATATTGCCAGTATTAACCACTATAACGACCATGGAAATAGGGTGATGGAGCATAAGTGCCTCAGTCTGGTAGTTCGCCTAACCAGTGATTGGAAGGTTGTGGATGCGAATCCAGCTCTGGCTGTCACATGTCAATGTGTCCTTGGGCAAGACACTTAACCCCAAGTTGCTCCCATGGTGATCTCAAACAAATGAGATTTTTTAAGTTTAATTGGAAATAATAAAATGCATCTGATGTGGCCTGCTTTTGAATCTTAAATCGTTGTTGTGCGTTTGAAACGACATTTGCTAACTAACCGCCAACAAAGACTACAAAAATGGCCAGGGACCCAACAGCAAACATTTCTGATTGTTTTTCAATAGTCAGTAATTCATACACTATTGCCACAGCCATGAGGTCCAAATTGACAAGGTCATTTGTTATAAGGAGACTCTCAAACAAAAGGTCTCAATAACACACTTGTCCATTTTGTAGTTCAATAGTAGCTTATTAATAGTTTTTTACTCTCGCCAACTACGTGTACTGTATCTCAAAAAAGTGAGTACTTCCCCTCACATTTCTACAAATATTTTATTATATCTTTTCATGGGAAAACACGAAAGCAATGACCCTTTGATACAATGTGAAGTAGTGAGTGTACAGCTTGTATAACAGTGTAAATTTTCTTTCCTCTCAAAATAACTCAATACACAGCCATTAATGTCTAAACTGCTGGCAACAAAAGTGAGTACACCCCTAAGTGAGAGTGTCCAAATTGGGCCCAAAGTTTCAATATTTTTGTGGCCACCAATATTTTTCAGCACTGCCTTAACTCACTGTTGTGTACTCGCTTTTGTGAGATACTGTAAGCTTAAAACACTGTAAAAAGTAGATTTGTTTGTTTGGATTATTACAAAGAGAAGAATGTGTATGTTTCATAATTTTAAGTTCACTGCATATCTTATTATCAGCAATGATCCAAAACACAGTGAACCATCCCATAGGTTTTTAGTAGGCTTGTAACCGAGGAAACCACCGTGATGCTAACTTCTGTGTTTGCTGACAAAAGCATGTCATCCCTGCAGCGCTGTATTAGCTCTGGGTGGCAAGCCCAATGCAGAGCATAGACTGTAAAAGAGAATGCATAGCCAAATCTCCAAGTCACAGAGCCACAGAATCAAACAGTCCACCAGTCCTAGCAGACTGGGCCTATGTATGGAGGCTACCCTAATGTGACAGGGGTTCTTACAGAGCATTTCAGAATGAGAATAGAGCTGGTTCAGGGGTACTTTGTTACAACTGGTAGTTTTTTTTACATTAGCAGTTGTTAAAATACTCTGTTGCAGTCATCAAAATCAAATACATGAACCAAAGTTAAGGTAAAATAGGACCACTTTAAACATTTTCCAAAAACATACTCTCTTTGTATTTGTATTCCTCAGTCTTTACCGAAAATAATACATTTGTTTAAGAAGATAATTTTGAGAATCTCCTTCTTTTCTTTATTATGTCTGTCTTGAAAATGAATATTAAATTTACCTTCTGTTAATGCTTTGCTTTCTTTTTGTCCCAGGTCTGCATTCAGTAACAATGTATGTGTGGCCTATGACCTGTTAAACTTGACTGGGCCCCTCAGACTGTCAAGTGAGGCTCCAGAGGGCCCTGAAGGCTCCTGCAGTGACAGTTCCACAGGCGGAGGAGGAGTGAGAGGAGGACTCTACACTCAGACTCTACAGTGTCTATGCAGTGAAGGTGGTGTCCCTGCCTCCACCTCAGCCCCCCTCCTCCACCGACTCCACTGCCAGGATCACGAGGCTGTCCCTTACGACATCTTCCGTCATGGCGTGCTAACGTGTGCGGTTTTCTCAGATTACATCCGCCAGGCTCAGAGGCTCTATGCTGAAGTGTGCTGCCCTGATGAGGGGCCTGCCTCTAGGGCCCTGTGCCTAGCAGTGCTGGGGACCTTAAAGGAAGCCCTGGAGACCTCTCAGAGCTGTGATGGAAACTGTTCCCCCAACGCTAATTCTAAAAGGCCTTCGTCCTGTTTGGAGGCTAATGCAAGGGCTATACGCTACCTGGAGGCCAGTGTAAAGATCTCGCCATGCAAGCTAGCACATGCCATAGCTGGAGCCCACACACGGGGCCCTGGAGGTGATATGGATGCTAAGGAGTTTGAGAATGCAGCAGCAGAGCTTTTTATCACTCGTGTCAAAGTTGTGTCCTAAAATTTAATGATGAATGTACAGTATAGATCCTAAACAAAGAACAACCCTTGTACTAACAACCAAGTTCACAAAGTAGACATCTCCACCTTCCCTAATTTTGTTGCATTTATGTGGTCAGCTCTGTCTTTTGAATAAATCTTGGTATTCTGATAATATTTAGTAGGACTTTGCTTACATGACCTTTAAATATGGTTCAATATTTAGTTTGATCAAAGGTGAGAGTTGTTTAATATTAAACAACACATGCAATAGGTCAAGCAAAATACTAAAGCAAATCATATTGCTTGACAAAACAACACTTTTGTTTCCCTATTAGCTACCAACATAAAACTGCTAGCATTCATTTACCGTACAACCCATCAGTATTTAGCCCATTTTAAGCTAATACCACTGTTAGCTTGGAATACACTAACATTTCCCTTTTTTTGAATAAGCTGTACAATACATTGAGGAAAGGTGGAAATTTCTAGCTCGCAGAAATGTTTGCAGTAGATTTTTTTTATTGCTAACCTTAGCTTATTTGTCACTAATAAGCTATAGATAAGAAGTGTTAAAGACCTAATTATTATACAACACATGTAATAGTGAAATCCTAAAGGACATTGTAGCTGTTGTAAAAAAAAAAAAAAAAAAACTACTACTACTTTGTATACCTATTAGCTGCTAACCAAGATAGCTAACTTTAGCATTCAGCCACTGGTAACCGAAAGGCAAAAAGCCAATTTCTAGTTAATATTTCAGTTAGCTGGTAATCTCCTTTCTTTCCCTTTTTGAAAGTCATGCAATATATTGTGGCTGAAGATGTTGTTTTGGGCTGCAGTTAACTAATGTTAACTAGAAAAATGTTTTTAATGCTTAATGTTGCCGCTATTGCAACCGTGCTGAGCTAGGTCCATTATAAATGTTTTAGGAAATGTAATATTTGCCTTCATTTTAAACTTTATGGCTTATGTTAGTGCTTGGATAACCTTTGTCTTGCTACCTAGATAAGGCTATCAAAGTTTTGGGGAGGTACAATATAATGAATACAATATTTAGCATTGGCATATAATAGCTTAAAAAGTTAGATATTGGTATCTACAGAAATGAACATTTTGGCCAGCAATTACAGACAATATATCACCTTAGGTATACATTTTATACCTTATATTGACTGAAATATCAGCGGAATGTATGATTTTACCGTAATAGTTCACCTGTTATCAGTCATTGTCTATAGGTTTAGAAATGACTGTTATTATTTTTTGGAGAATGAAATGTTTTTCTTGTTTTACGTCTGTTTCTAACACAATCAGACAATGTAAGTTAAAAGTAAAGTTTTGGTAAAGTGGAGACTGCACACTTTTGACCAAAAAATATCAGAATCAGCAATAATGAGTTTAGAAATGCTAGCATATCAGATACTGGCCAAAACATCACTAATCTATGTCCTTACTTAGCATGAAATAATCCTCAAGATACTGGCATGCAACTTCTAACATGGAAAATTGCAGATCAACAGTTAAGTGGCATATGAGCTTTGGACTTTGGGTGTAATGTTGAGAAGAAATGGCTGCTAATTTTGTAAAGACAGCAAAAGTAACAAGCAAACTACTGAACACCTTATATGCAAGTAGACTTTTAATTATGCACAGAATACCTTTTATGCATCGTCTGGGAGAATGGCACTAATCTTACAACATGTGTTTATGACTTCAACTTATTTGAATGGACATTCATCATTGCTGTTTCGCCATTTACCTTAAAATGCTTAAAGACTTAAATAACACTCTGCTCATCTCATGCATTCTAAATAAACAACTCTGTAATAACATCTATTTTATTGATCACTTCCATGTTTGTTTGAGACAGCTTGAACTAAACTAATCTTCCTGAGATTACAGTGTGTCTTTCTTTGAGTTTTCTTTCCTTCCATTTCAGCAGTGCAATGTTTTATTGACTTTTGATGAGAAACTATTTGTCAGTTCTCCATGGGATCTTAATGAATGCATTGTACCAGAAAAAATGTCATGAATTGTAAATTAGTTGCAGAAGGTGAGTTTAAATGTTGTTTTTAAATTAATTTTATTTTGATTTGTTTCCTGTCTTTGGTCTGTTTCAAAGGAGGGACTGACTCTTCATATTTACTAGCATTTTACTACTTGGATCAAAAACAGATATAGTTAAGTGAAGGGTAGTGGGTAAGATCAAGCCAAACTACAGCAGCTCCAGATTTTTTTAAATAATCAAGACTTATAAGGGTGTAAAGGAGGAACAGCCGTATCTCATGGTGTTTAAACATTGCAAGAACATCAGATGGAAAGATCCGCTTTTGTTCTGATGTTAAGAGATTTACACAGACTTTGGTATATTTAAGACTGTAGGGAAGTCCAGCCAAATTGAAATGAAAACCAATTCATTAAAATCCACCAAAAGTGCACCCTCAAGGAAATATGACACCTCCCCCAAAACAATACTTCAAAATAGTTGTGCTTTTTTGTGAGGGCCTTAGAGTCCACCAGTGAGGGAAGATGGTGTTTTTGTTGTCACTACCTGGAGTTTTCATCTACTGAGTCTGAGTCTGTTTAAGATGGCATTGCTGCTTGTGATGGCCCTTTATAGGGTCTGTGTGTTGGCATGGTTATGAGGTGAGAACTACTTTATTTCCCTCAAGTGGAAGTGGTTTATGAGACAGAGTATCTACTCTGTCTCATAAAACGCTTCCACTTAAGGAAATAGGACAAGACTGACTTAAACATTTTTCAGAATTCTGACTTCACAGATTAAAAAAAATCACCCCCTCTCATCTCAGAATTGTGACTTTTTCTCAAAATTCTGACTTGGTTTCAGAATTCTAACTTATATCTCAGAATTCTGTCTTTTTTCCTCAGAATTAAGACTTTTATTATTTTTTACTTTCCGGAGAATGCTGACTTTGATCCCAGAAGTCTGACTTCTTTTAAAATTAATTCTTACTTTTCTCAAAGACTTAAGACTTTAATCTCTGAATTCTGACTTATTCCCCAGAATTCTGATTTTTTTTTTTTTTTCTAAAGTCCAACTTTAATCTCAGAATTCTATTTTTTTCTAGGACATCTGGGTTTTTTTTCTAATCCTGGCTTAAATCAAAAATACATCTATTTTTTTTTTTTTTTAAATCATTTTAACTTTAATATCAGAATTCGTCTTAAATCTCAGAATTCTGGCTTGTAGTTTACAAACTCTTTTTTCTCAGAAATCTGACTTTTTTTAGACTTCTGACTTGAATCTCAAAATTATTACTTTTATTATAGATTATTTTTGTGCCTTTTTATTGACAGGAGAGAGACAGTGGATAGGCATGTGAAAGAGGAGGAGACACTGCCAACTGGTCACAGGCTGGATTTGAACCCAGGCTGACAGAAGGATGTATATGGGTTGTGCCTGGTTGCTCACCACTCCGCCATCCAGCACCCTAAAAATTATTACTTTTGTATAATTTAGACTTTTCACTGAATTCTAACTTGTTTTCGAAAGTCTGACTTTATTCTAAGGACTCTGGCCTTTTGTCCTCAAAATTCTGACATTTTTAAAATTAACTTTGACTCTGGTCTCAAAATTGTTGCTCTTTTTCATAATTCTGACTTTTCCAAAAATTCTGACTTTTTCATAATTTTGACTTCAATCTTTAAATCCTGACTTTTATTATATTTCTGACTTAAAAAAAAAAAAAAGTTCAGACTTTTTTTCTCCGAATTTTGACTTAAATCTCAGAATTCTGATTTTTTTTCACAGACTTAAAAAATTTCAGATTCTATGTTTTTCCGTGGCCCTCATCATCTTCAATTTCCAGTTAAGTGAAGACAGAAACCTCAAAGTTACGTTAAATCTCCAGCGTTATCATCAGTAAACCTGTACTGCCACTAGTGGGCAGCACCGCTCTGTTGGTCAGACTGACAGACACAAACACAGAGAAAGCGGAAGTGCACTAGCCTTCAGTTGTTTCTCTCACCTGAGCAGCTCTGAAGCCCTGTTATGAACATGTTTCTGTAACTGTTGTTGTGTGCCGCTGCTCGGTGAAAGTGGACAGCATGGAGGAGGGACAGCTGCGGTCTTTAATGTTCCTCATGACCTACCTGCTGATGAAGCGCAGGAGAGACATCAACAACGCGAACATTCAGAGACGAAATGAGATCCAGAGGAGGATCAGACACCGACAGTACTTCCTCCAGAGACAGAAGAGGATGATGATGGTCGGTACCTGCCCCCTTGTCTCATCACTTAAGCTTTACGTTTAATTATACTTCTATCCTTTATAGTATGGATGGGCATGTGAGGTGTGTTGAGTTGTACATTATATTTGTCTTTCACAGGGTCCACAGTGTAATTTATACATAAAATGTCCTTTTTTTTTTTTACCAAGATATAAAATTGGGTCAGTTTATGGTTGGATATAATATTTAAATCCGTTGTCAATATCAATTTACATTCCTCATATTCCCTTTTTTTCTTTCTAAATCATTATCAGTATAGGCAGATATTAAAATTTCTGTTGGTATTTTTAGCTGTAATATCAGCATAATGTACACATTTACAATAAAGCTTCTCCTTGTCATCACTGAATGTCTTCATTTAAAAAGCAATAAAGCATGATCTATTGTAGAAATAAGTGTTATTTTCCTCTTTCACGTCAGATTTTAACACAAATAGACCATCTCAATGAGAACAGGGTGACTGTCAAGTCTGTAAGTGGTGATATATTTTTTTTATCCCCATTAATGATGAAGAACTTAGCAATGATAAAATTAGACCTCACTCTAGACCCTAAGAGAAAGTAACAACTACATGCTAGTTTACCGACCAATCGAATGTGCCCAATTACTTCTTCTCTTGTTTTCTTTATGGTAGTGTCCAATCAGGAGCAGCCAAAGGTCACTAAGATACAAGATACCAACGTATCAGATCCTAGAATAATCTAATAGGACATGTATGCAGTTTCATGTGTCCCCTTGTACCATTTGAGACAGTGTCTGCGTCCAACAGGATCCAAAATCCAGGCAGACTAAAATACAGGAAAATTACCAGGTTGAAGAGTTAAGGTCATCAGAAGTTGCTTTTAACAAAGGACTCAAACAATGGCAAAAACAACAGTGCTCATGTGAATAATTTTAACTTGATGATTGCTTGGCCATGTTGCTTTTGCTTTACTGCTTATGTATATATTTAATCTAGAAAAACTGCTTTTCTTACATTGTTGTAATGTTGTACACTGCACTTTTTTTTCTCTCTCTTTCTTTTCTTATCACATTTATTATTTTATCATCTCTAAAGCCTCCCGTGGACAAGTGTTGCGTATTAGCACCTGTGCTATAACACTTGAACAGTGCATCTGGTTTGTCCAATGTAATTGTGATGTCCACATTAAGTAAACAATGAATAAATAAAATGAAAGTTACCTTTTATGCATTTCTTCTAAAAATGTCATGAAATTACTTAACTTATTACTGCGAATCAAAATGAATGAATGAATTTTCTTTTAAGTCACCTCTTAATTTCCTTATTTTTTTTTTTTAATAAAAAGCTGATTAATAACAGGTTTAATTTAAAGTTTATAACAAACAAAGTTCTTTGCATCCTGTCAGACACAAACTCAAACAAAGTTAACGCTCTTGACTTGATGAAAGACTTGCTCTCTCTCTTCCTTTTCAAAAGCTCAAAACAATGCTGCATTGAATGTTTTTGTTAGTCAGTGGTCATACATGTTATTGTAAGGGCAGCCTGTGTAGAACATGAAGTAACTCAGTAACTTAGTATGAATTTGTCAAGTAACTTAAATATTATTATTGTTTGACAAAATGTACACACTGCTAGTTACTCTAAGATGTATTTAAACAGTAATACATTTCCTGAAACTAGTTACTGCACAACACTCACTATGGATGTCAAGATTGATGAATGGAATTGGTGAATGATCCATCCATTATCAATACCGCTTATTCCTTTTGGGGTTGCAGGGAACTAGAGCCTATCCCAGCTGACATTGGGCAAGAGGTGGGGTCCACCCTGAACTAGTAGCCAGCGGATTGCAGGGCCTCATAAAGAAACAGACAAACATCCACTCACTTATCCCTACCTAAGGACAATTTGGAGTCACCAATTAACCAAATGAGCATGTTTTTGGTCAGTGGGAGTAAGCCATAATACCTGGAGAGAAACCAAGCATGCACGGTGAATTAATTTAAAGGTCCCATATCCTGGTGTGTTTGACCATTTACATCATGTCTTGGGTGTTTATCAAGCTAGGATTTGATTTAAATTGAATAAAAAAATGTAAAATTCTGTCTTTGTAGAGGGTCAGATGCCACTCTTTTCCCTTCCCCTTTGGAAACATTTGGATCTGAGGGGATAGGTAGGCTATTGGAGGCTATGATAGATAATGCACTCTGTGCTGATTGGCTGCCCAGTTGTCTGATGGGAGTGGGGAGGAGGGGGTACAGGATGCAAAGCAGACTTTAATACAGTCATGGCGTCTGCCTGAGATGAACAAAAAAAACCTATAGGTGGAGGTTGATTAGCTATGACATAATAAACCCCAGGACGTAAAAACAGAGCATTTTAATGGGCATTTTCTTTGAAGAGGCATAGAACATTCCCTGTGAACTGAGAGTTTAGTAAAAGGCGTCATATTCTTCTGCTTCCCAAGTCCCTTCAACAACATTAAAAGCAAAGAAAATTGATTTTTCAGGACATTAAAACCTTCAGTGGAATTCATTATGTTGTTGTTTGTCTTCTCCCCAGATGATGTTGGCTGGAGGTATTCGCTCAAACATCCGCATCCGCACTCGTCCCTGGACCACCACTGCGAGCACCGATTGGTGGGAGCGTGTGGTGATGACTGAATTTCAGCCGTCTGATTGGCTTGATAAGTTCCGTATGAGCCGGGAGACGTTCTTCTACCTGTGTGAGACACTGAGGCCTCGTTTAGCTCGTCAGGACACCAGCTTCCGCCTGGCACTGCCTGTGGAGAAACGTGTCGCTGTGGCTCTGTGGCGTCTGGCCTCAAACATTGAATACCGCACCATCAGTGCTCTGTTTGGTGTGGGGAAGTCCACTGTGTGCAGGTGTGTCAGAGACATGTGTCACGCCATTGTGGCGCTCCTCAGCTCTACTTATTTGCGGTCTCCCAGTGAGCAGGAGCTGGAGGATTCAGCCCAGCTTTTCCTCTCCAACTGGGGCTTTCCCCATTGTGTTGCTGCCATAGCAACACTCCACACAGCTATTATCACGCCGTCAAACAACGCATCTGACTACACCAATCCTGCTGGCTGGCTCTCTGTGATGTCACAGGTAGAGAGATTGTGCATTTATTGCCATCCACTTGAAAGATACTTGGTTGTCCTGTGTCATATTTCAACCTCTTGTGTCTTTTTTGTATTTTTGTGTTTCAGGTGGCTGTTAATGGGCGGGGTCAGTTCTGGGATGTATGTGCAAGTTTCCCAGGTGGGACAGACCCAGCTGACATCTTTCAGAACTCATCACTGTGGGTGACAGCAGCAGAGGGTGGACTATCACCTGCCACACCTCCTGTCTTCATGGGCAAACAACTTAGGTACAGTTAGAGATAACACAATAATGGATGTGAGTTAGCCACATTTTAGGTAGGTAGTTAACCTTGCAGCACAGCTGGATCCCTCTGATTCAATGACTGTAATCAGGCAGATCCATCTTGCCAAGCTCCAGTCTACAACAATGTGCTCAGCCCAAAGTGGAATGGTCAGCCATTTGCATGCTAACAGCTTTACTAGCAGTTTTATCAGATCTTGATCGCATGTCTTTAGTAAATGAAAAAAAAAGATCTAAATTGAAAGCATTTCTCAATAGAAGGGATATTTCCACTTCATTTATGACATATTTTGTAAGTCAGTTCATCCAACTCATATCTTTTAAATCCAAGCCTTTTCCAGTCACCACCGGTGTTCCCCTGGGTTTTGTCCTGGGGCCTCTTCATTTTATCATTAATTTCCTTCCTCTTGGCCATATCCTCTGTAAATTTAACATCAACTTCCATTTGGATATAAATTACACCCCGCTCCACCAAACTAAACTCCCCTCACCCTCTTTAATTAAAATTGAGTCCTGGTTCTCCTCAGGTTAACTCACACTGAGCACAGATCAAACAGAAGTTCTTCTTCTCTGCACCTAATCCACATTAACAAAATATGCAGTTTTCCCCAAAAAGTGATAATTTCTCAGTTTTATCCTCTGAGATTTAAGTTTGATACATTTTTAAGATGGCTTTAAACTTATTTTAAACAGAATGTTTGCGTGTATTTGTGTAAAAAGGTTCAGCACATATCCTGCCATGTTAAAACATTTGCAAATCAAACCTCTGTCTCTGAGTATTTAAACGTGTTAGAGAACTGACAATGACAAACACTGCAAACAAATCAGCCAAATTTTAACCGGACAAATAATATTCTCCATTTTGTAAATACCACATCTTTAAGTGTTTGCTGAAAGTCTGAAAGCAGTCTCTTTTTTTCCAGGTATGTGCTGCTAGGGGAGCCCTGCTACCCTCTGCTGAGCTGGCTTATGAAGGCTTATCCGGAGGAAAAGGGCCGGAGAGCTCACCTAACACCCCTCACAGAGCAACAGAAACTCTTTAACCAGCGGATCACTGCGGCACTGCACGTGTCTGAGGAGGCCCTGCTGAGGCTGAGGGCCCGCTGGCAGTGTCTGAGCAAGAGGAACGACTGCGGCCTGGACGTGGTGCCCACAATGATCCTCGCCTGCTGCATCCTGCACAACGTGTGTGAGTCCCACGGTGACGCCTTCAAGCCAGAATGGCAGGTGGAGGTCTCCTCAGCTGAGAGTCCCCAGCCAAAACACAGGCAGCTCTCCATACCCAGTGCGGATGATAGTCATGCTGAGGAGGCCCGACAACTGTTCTGTGCCTACTTTGAACAGATGAACACATAAAAAACTGCCTGTAGTCATAGACTGACATTTATGTCTGTGTTTACTATGTTGTTTTACATCTCTTAAAAAAACTTTGTTGTTCCTCATAGCATGTGCGATGCCTTAAGAGCTCTGTGGCTGCTGTCTTGTACATTTATTCATATGCTAAACCCAGTAAAAAAGAGCTTGGATTTTTTTAGCATCTACATTTCGGAAGGGGTGAACCAAAAGGCCACACTGGAATTCAAATGTGCTCTCCTTCATGAACTCTGTCTTGGAACATTACCTGAAAACGCAAAACTTAAACATACTTACAAAAATCATCCAAAAAAGAATTTTTCATCGGGCAGCAAATATCAACACAAACCAAAAGTTCGTAAGGGGTGTTTTAAGGAAAGGTATGCTCCCTTGTTTGGATTTGATATTTACTTCTGCCAAGGGGGTAGTGTTTTTGCCGGCATTTTTTAGTTTGTGAACTGAGTAGCTTGAAAAGATATAAATAGATTTTGCTGAATGGAAAAGAAGTGATTCGATTTTGATGGTGATCCAAATCCATAGTGGATCCAGCATTTGTTGACTTGTGAGATAGGGCAAATATGGAGCTTTTCCACTGTGTAGTATCTGCTCAACTTTATTTGGTTGTTTTGCTTGTACTTAGTAGTGCCTGGTGTAATTTTTCTTATCACCTCCAACCAGTTTCAGACAAGCTGAGCCTAGAATAAACATGACATAGAGACACTGCTGACTTCTGAATGGTCAAAGTATCGCCACGAGTCAGGGGTATCGACACGGAAATGTAATGCCCCTTGTTGGCTCCTGGAGGCTGCATGTCTTTCCAAACTCCCCTCTGCTTGAATATTATGTGATTTTACTGCTTGTAACGGTCTGTAACAAAATTCATCTCCTAACTGTTACAAAAAGCCACTAAGGGGCGGGCAGCTCTGTTGCCTTTATTTCCTCCTTTGTTTTTATGAAGATGCCATCGTAGTTTAGCGCTGCCACGCTATGACAGTCCTGCCTACCTTAAAGAGGTAGTCTAAACTGTAACGTAAAATGGAGTAGGTAGTATCCAGACCCTGTGGAGTCAAGCAGAGTTGAGCAGATAACACAAATGGAAACACACCAACAGTGTCAGAAAATGTCTTGGAGAAGGATTATGCCCTCGGAGCACTTCTAGTTTTTAATCAGTTTTGATTTAAATGCTTGAATTAAGTTTGTTGTGAACACAAACCTGAGATATTGTAACACTCTTTTCTGTGACATGACATATATCTGCGTGTCTACTTGTAATTGTTTAAGCTTTTTAAATGGATTATAAGGTTTTTGCTCACAAGTATCTAAAAAGGACAACAGTGTGTGTGAGTAGATATTAAATATTATTTTTGATCATCTTTGAAACATGATGTTAGACTTGCAGTTGACACAGCCTTGACCACTGACTTAATCATGTCGCTAAAAATGGCTGAAGAGGTAATGGGAGATATAAAAGTTGCAGGTCTTGTGGTGGTGCTGTTGGAGTCCCTAGACCGTGTTCTAGTTCCAGTATAGCCTGATGTTGGCTTTTTATTTAAAATGACTGAAAGAGTGTTTGTTCGTGAATATTATCTTGTTGAAAAACAATGTAAAAGTGAGATAAACTTTTGTATGTTGCCACAGAGCTTATATTCAGAATTAATCCAAAAGCTCACTGAAGAACCCCGAAGGATTTTTGTTGAAGGAACAGCATATTGCTAATGTGTCGGTTTGTCTACAAAATTACGTCATCCCTACTCCACTTAATTTTGTTAAGTTGGACTGACAACTTGTGATCATTATGTTCTGCAGTATGTTTATGATGTAAATAAATTATTTTTTAAAACTTTTTAATGTTAACATCTCACATTACTTGGCTTTAACATGAATACACGTCGTCATCATCGTCTTCTTCTTATCTGTGGTCGGGTTGCAGGGGGCAATGGCCTAAGCAGAGAAGCCCAGACTTCCCTCTCCCTGGCCACATTGTCCAGTTTTTCCCAGGGGATCCTGAGGTGTTTCCAGGCCAGGTGAGAGACATAGTTCCTCCAGCATGTCCTGGGTGTTCCCCAAGGTCTCCTACTGGTGGGATGTGCCCTGAACGCCTTACCAGGGAGGCAGCCCCTCAAAACAGAAATAAAAGAGTCATAAAAAGGACTCAGTAATGAGTAGCTCAGCCACTCTTGATCGCTTCAAAAATTCGTTTAGACATGCTTGATGCAAGTGTTCCCATGAGGCTAGTGGGAATTTTGCTGGAAGCTGTTAAGATGGCTTCACAAAGGGCATCCATTGTCTAGACCTGATGTCCATTTTTGTAAACTTCCCTTGCCCCCCATCCCCAAATGTTCTCAGTTGGACTTAGATCAGAGGAATGTGCAGGATGGTTCTAAAGAGTGACATTGTTCCTCTTGAAGAAGTCCTTTGTCAGGCAGGCATAGTAAACTGCAGTGTTGTCCTGTTGAAAAACCCAGCCAGTACCACACAGACGAGGGCCTTCAGTCATGAGGTGTTCCAGCTGCAAAATCTCCACATAGCCAGCTGCTGTTTGATGTCCCAACACAACCTGAAGCTCCAGATCATGATGGTGCCCCCTCCACTGTGTTGTGTAGAAAACATCTTATTCACGTCAGAGAATAAAACTTTTTTTCGATGTCCCATGTTTGGTGCTCCCTTGAAAAGTCCAGCAATTTTGTGGCATTAAAGGAGATGTGGACTTTGAAGACATTTTTTTTTTTTTAAGCCCTTCCCTTGCAGATGCAGTCTGGTTATTGGACTGCAGTCAGCATCAGTAACGGCCTTAATTTGGGTCGAGGATAGTCTTGTGTCTTGATGGACAGCCAATTGGATCCTCAGGCTCAGTGCCGGTGAAATTTTTTTGGGTCTACCACTTCGCTTTTTTGTTCCATAACCCTCAGGATCTTTTAAGAAATTCAAAGTGGCTGTCTTGTCTGTCCAACCTCAGCAGCGAATTTCTTTGGCAGCTCAAAAATCCTACCATGTAAAAGACAGAAAGTTTATTTGCCTTTGCCATGAGGAGGTCATGACAGTGTGAATACCTGACAGAAAATAACATGGAATCCAAATTTTTGCACAGGGTTTGACTTTTAAATGCTGTGGTCTTAAACTTTTGAGGGCGGACAAAAGCATGTTTGAGTTTAAATGCAGTTTTCAATAAACTGCCCGCTCTGTTTCTTTTGTCTATTGCTCCCATTTCTTCTTTATGCATTTTAAAGCTCTACTTTGGACCTTATCAAGATCCAACAGTACAAAATGCAAATTCTTGCGATTTTTCAGCTGGTCATAAGATTTTATCTGGAGTGTATACTGAGGTGCAGTTTTTGTCATTTGGAGGCTTGAGGCAAAATTAGGCCAGTCCTTGTTTTACCTAAAGCAAACAGCTTGTAAAGAAAAGTTTCCGAAGTATTTCTTCTACAAACCAACACAGAATTACCAGAGATACAGAAATGTGAGCAAACACGACCTGCTCATCACCTATTCTTTGGGAAACAACACAACTTGAAGTCCTCATGTCCAAACAATTTTACATGTACTGATCATTACAAGAAAAATCTCAGTACGCATCAAAATTATTGGATCATTTGTTTTTTTAAACATCACATTTCATGCCCACGTTTTGCACTTTGTACCAGTACTTAAACAAAGAAATAAACCCCATTACCACTTGCAGAAAAACCCTGGAATTAACCTGAAATTACCTATGTGAGCTGCAGGTGTGAATGCAACAATCAGGGCTTTTTATTCTGGAATTTCCTTGATTATTACCCACTGCTTCTTTGTTGACCTCTGCTTACCCAGACATTTTCCAGGAAGTACTTGTGTTGTATGTATGAAAAGGGGTATACAGTCAGGGGAGTCGGGGTGGGGAGTCAGGTACATTCTGAGGGCCATGACTGAGGAAACCCCCAAAAATATTACATTACCGGTATTCTTTATAATTATAAAATTATTAACTTTTTTGCCATAGGTCTTTATAGATCTATTCTCTCTTCACATAAAAAATACCAAAAAGTTCTTGTTTTAGTAATAATTAGGCATCTTTTGTGTCTCTCAGTTCCCATATAATAACATTTTTATTAACTAGAAAGCACTTGGAGAGTGCAAACCTCGGCCCAGGTAACTCACATATTGCTGTTACATATATAAGCAATAGTTCCATGATAAAGATACCATCATAGTATGATTCCTTGGCCCTGAAAACCCACAACTGGCACTTAGAATCATGTTGATATCATTATAAGTTAGACAGTTATTTAGCAAAAATGATTGTTTGCAAATAGTGAATCGTTAAGTTGTGCCATTACCAACATCTCTGGTGTAATCTTGCTGATAAACAAACAAGCTGGAAAAATCATAACCTCCTTGGCGTAGATAAAAAAGAGACCATTATGATCATTATTATTAGAGGATATTAGTTTAGTTTATGCTGTCCTAAATATCATGTTAAAATATTCAGGTCTCTAGATAAACAGTTACAGAGCAAGAGAAATGTATAATCAGTAAAAGTTTCATAGAGTTTACACATTTAAAAGACTAGGGCTTCATGAGGGCTATTTAAATGATAAATAAAACATATGAATGCTTAAAATGGTCTAAATGCCAAAAAAACAGTACAAATGTTAATATGCAATAAATTATCTTGCCGGTATGTTTGAAGCATATTTATTCTATAGACAGAATTATTTGGCTGTATTGATAATAAGTGGTCAATTAAAATTTTATATTGTCATATGTATTAATCAATTTGCTTTACAGATGGTTGGTTTGAGAAACTGTGCAGAGCTGGTTTGGGATGGGGCCCAATCTGATATTTCTATGGGGCCCAGAATTTCTGGTAGTGCCCCTGTATACAGCGGATAACATGTTAAATACAATTGCACAGTTAGACCACTAGATGGCAGTGCTTTCCCAGCACAGGAGCCCCACAGCAGTCTCCTGTAATCTGTCTGGTCTGATGCCTGTACTGTACTGCAGGTTAGTGATGAACTGGTTAGGGTACTATACTGATTTTCAGCAGTTACTGTCTGATCATTAAAATGCATCCTATTCCCAAATGTTCAAATGATTTTCTTTCGGACGTGCGGGATAATCGTGAAGTGTTGGGGGGTAATCTTTATGATATTATATTAAAACAGACAATCGTAAATGATACATTGTAATATGACATCTCCGCGTCAACCTCACAATGCGCTCGGAGCCAGAGCCCACCCTCAGGACCCGCCTCGTTCATTCAATTGGTCTGTCATAAACCTGCTCCATGCAACCCTCCGTCTGTCACTCAGCTCCACAGCGTCTCCTCCTCTTTGCTCGGCGTACACTGCTGCTGTGAGCCGACCTTGTTTCAGACGAGCTACCCGAAAAAGAAGCCAGCTGTTTGTTTGCAACCCTGGCGCTTCTGGCTAAAGCCGCCGGCCCGGCTTCGCACTTTCTCCTTTTTCCCCTTTTTTTTTGCTCTTAGCTTTGTCACATTTTTCTGACCGTCACAATGAGTCGGGATGTAAGTGGTAGCTGCTGTGCTATCGTTAGCTAGGCGGAGAAATTCCTTCAACCAGCTCGCTGCTTCAATCACTGCGGGTTGACACCACATTAGCTGAGGCGTCGTTAATGAGCTAGCCTAGGTAAGCTAACGTTAGCTAATGTAGTCAGTTAGCACAGTGCAGTAACGGTTACCTCTGCTGTTAGCTCACTAGCCTTATCAGCTAGCTAACGTCTGCACTGATATCAACTGGTACGGGTTTGGATGTAGCGACGCTGCAGCTTCAGCCCTTGTGTAGTGGAAGATAAAGCAGTATCAGAGGGGTTAATTGTATCAGCGACGTATTAAGTGGCTAGTCTGTTGCAGTCATTTTCACTTTAAGTGTATTAATAAGGCAGCGCATCCCGAGGAGGCCCCACCATCTTCCTGGCTCCCTCCCCTCTTATCCGAATCTCCCGTGATCTGCCGAGAACTCCCCAGGAGAAGTCGCAGTTGTTCTAGGCTGGGGGGACAACTTGACAGCGAGGCCCCTAGCTAGTCTCCCCTCCCCCCCGCCACCACCACCACCACCACCACCACCTTCCCATCCCGTCCATACATCCATCTAGCTATCCATCCATCCGTCAAGCCAGACACTCCACCACCACCACAACCACCACCTCCTCCTCCTCCTCCTCCTCGCCTGAAAATCGAAGCGAGGACCGGGGATAACAAGGTGGGGAGGGCTGAAGCCGAAACAGTGGGTAAGCGTCGCCGGCCGTGTCCCGTGTGAACCGGGCTGATAGAAAGCAGAGGGGATGACTCTGGAGTCCATGATGGCTTGCTGCCTGAGCGAAGAGGCGAAGGAGTCGAAACGAATCAATGCAGAAATTGACAAACAACTCCGCCGAGACAAGAGAGACTCCAGGAGAGAGCTGAAATTACTTCTACTCGGTATGTGACATGCTAATTTACATATATGTATCTCCCGTCATGTCTTGTTCCGTTTTATGGAAACTAACCATCTTGGGCCTTCTTGGCAATGCTAGCAAATGTGCTACTGGTGAATGTTGCTAGCTGGACGCCTAGTTTCACTATGAGTAACGTTATGTCATGTTAGCTGAAATGCTTGGTTTGTGTTGCAGCCGCTTTGGTTAAAAATATAATATTTTCCCATATATGCATCCAGCTTTTTATCCTACTATTTGCATTACAGACAAAAGCTTATCGAAGTTGCCAAGATGTCACCATTTACAAGCTCCCACATGCTTGTCAGTGACATTATTGACTAACCCTAAAGCTAGTCAGTTGGCCAGGTTTACAAGTGTTGTTTGAAAGGTTGGTAACACAAGAAGCAGCAGCAGTTTTGTGTTGCTTTTCACTGTTGCTTTCTTTAGGTTGCATAACATTTGTGCAGCTGGATGAGACACCAGGTTCTTCTTCTTCTCAGCCTTGCTTGCTTCCTTTTCCTTCTTATATCATCGATTTGTATTTATTACCCCTGCACAATCTACCCCTCCATATGAGACTGATACTGAGGGGATTTGCCCCCTCATCCTGTAGTCTAGCTGAGTAGGTTAGCTATTTTTATAGCTGGTGTGTGGGCAGGTGGGAGCTGCTGTTGAATAAGTTGCTCTGTGCTGCACTGATTCATAGTTCTGTGCACAGCAAAAGGAACAATAGGCTATCACAAATGTACTTCATATGTTGCTTCCAGGGACATGTATTTTGTGTGCATGCCTCCTCTAACAGGCAACATTCAGCTGGGTGTGTGGGATGAGACCAGCCAGCAACTGGAAACAACAGATAAATGTGAAAGCTCCTTGGATATAAAAAAATAATCAGGCGTCCATTTTTAGGACAATTAAGATTATCTAGGTTGCATCCTCAGTTTCAAAACGTTTGCTCCCATTTCTCGCCCACCTAAAGCAGCCCTGGATATTTGACATGTGTGTCTACTTTCATTTCCCTGCTGAATACCTCAGCTCAGAGAAATAGGCCACACCAGCGCCATACCGTTGATGGGACGTGCTCTGTTCTGTCTCTTTAATCTCTGTTAAAAACCATTGCACCAGCATGTTAAAAGGGGGTGTAATTATTTAGGCTTCATGTTTTAGTTAGGCGTGCATAATATTGTATCTTTGCAGATATCCAGTATGCTAATATTTACATATTTATTTCGTTACTTTCTTACACATCGTTTTTTTGTGATGAATACTGAGTCTCTCCAATAGTAGAATTGACCTGTCCCTCTCATTTTGACAGTTTGTCTTAGAAACAGACCTCAACAAATGAGATTTTGTTTGAACACTGCTGATGATATGTTTTGTTCTAAAGTGGTAGGTATTCACTGGTAGAAAAATTCTGCAGGATTACATGTTCATCGAAAGAAAAATGCACTTTTGTTGGTAACCTTATTAGGTTAAGCATCACGGTACACATTTGTCATTACACCCAACATGTGTGAAATATGGCCAGTGTGCATGGCCAAAATATTGGCTGTGAATATCAATAGAAATAGTCATATCTGCTGATACGGATGATTATTGTTGAATAATATGTAGTTTTACCACTGTGATTGCAATGTGTGCATGTGCAATTCTCACATTGCAGGATGTGTAATGTTCGCCCCTTGACTTGAGGCATAGCAAGCTGTCACTTCTATGTTTGTTGGAAGTCAAATCTGCCTGTTTTCTCCTTTTTAGATTACAAATTGTCACTGAAATTCTGACTGGTATTACAATTAGTAATCACAGAACTGCCCGCTCAGTGTGCTAAGTCTACATGTGTCTCCTCTGTTTATGATAGCAGAAGAATGACCTGCAGCCTGAACATGCAGACAAACTAATGTGGCGCTCAAGGCAGACACTCTCACATGAGGCAGCTCTTTATTGAGTGTATCTCTGCCATCAGCAGTACCTTGTGCTTTGTTTCTCATGCAGGGACCAAATATACAGTCTGTGAATGGCAAAAATGCACCACTTTCAAGTGTGTGTAAGAATTAAAAGAAGAAATCATGGGGTGATTGTGTCAACCTAAAGAAGGTTTGATTACTTTTATAAACAGGTTTGCAAAGTGCTTTGACAATCAGACAGGAATGTATTGAAGACAAAGCACAAGAGCTTAAGCACAAAAGGAACTACTATAACTTACAAAGAGCAAAATTTAAATCAGAGAACTCTTTCATACACAAATGACATAAAAAACCAAGCACCCTAGGAACCTAAGAAGAGAGAGCATGAACAATTAGGTGACTGTCAGACAAACTATGCTTATGGAAGAAAAAATATTCAATGAAAGTGAGGAAACCTAAGACCCCCAAAAAGCTGGCACAACAATCCCAGCTCAGGCACCCAACACAGTCCAAAAAACAAAAAAAAAAAAAAAAAAAAGGGTCCCCAGTCCATGGGGCGTGAAACACCAGAGACCATGGCAAAGCACATCATCCCAAGCCCAAGGTACAAGGACGGGCACAGTCCCCAATGCCACCAGCCCCACAAATCAAAATGACTTAAAAACCCAGGACAGAAAAAAAACAACAGAATTGTACCATATAATCACTTTTATTTCTTAGAAAAAAAAATGAATTCAAATTCCTTTCTTAAACTTTTCAAATAGCCTGCTTTATGCTAAATGAGCATACTGTAAGTGGGTCTAGCTGTAACCAGTCTTTATATTAAACATTAGGACTGACATCTTTCTTTGAATATGAACATAACTATAATGATAATCAATATTGACCTACCCTGTTTATTTAAAAATATTTTTGTCCTTATTACTTCTCATATTTCCCCGTCATAACGGTAGAAGTTAAAACATAAGAAACAACAGTTATTAAGCTGTCGTGAAAAAGTCATCATGCTAACACTGCTGTCAGTCATAGTGTGAGTGGCCCATCCTGTATGATTTAAGGCTGTCAGTCGACGCCCGGATAAGGACGTGTAAGGCAGGATTAGTGCAGGTCTTAATAGGCTTGGTTAAACACATCCGCCGCTCACTGACTCCTATTATCCCCTGCCATTATTCTCAGGCCCACGGCCCTCAGCTAGCCAGCCGCCTCTCCACACTCGGTGGAGGAAGATGACATCCTTGTGTTTCTCAAAATATTCCAACAAGTGCAATCTAAAAAAAAAAAAAAAAAGAGGGGAAATGATACTGAGTTGTATACTTTAAACTGACCTTTCGTTTGTCATTAGCTACCTGTCTGTGTAACATGAGATACATTTCAGCTTGGCTTTGCAGTCTTGAGGCCTTACTGCTCCAATTATTCTCTCGAAGTTGTACATGCTCTGTTACAACTGACTACTGTCCCCTCAGTGCTCGACCTTCAGAACACATAGATATGAAAGAATGGTTTCATACTAGGACCCAGGCACAGATTGGACCACACTTAAAGCAATATTCTGTTTTTTTTCCTTTGTGTGTGTAAAAATGCACTGTGCTCTAGCACTGTGCCCAAGTCCTCTTGTAGAGTTGGTCTCGGGCATGATTAATGTGTACTCTGGCTTAAAGGAGATGTGAAAGCATTCATGCTCCAGTATGGGTCCTTGTGGATAGGGTTGATCAATCAATTTGATCCATTCCAGTTCTGATTCCGGTTCTGCTTATTGATTCCAGTTCTTAATGCTTCCTACTTACAGTTCTTTATCGTCTGGGGAGGAGATTATAACCAATATTTCTAAAACAAAATAAATGCTTGCTGCTGGCCTACTTTAAATCACAAGGATAAAGGGTCAGCCGTGACACAGAATTGTCTTTTGTCCTCTATCTTTACAAATAAATGTTTTTAATAAAAGATTATGGCAACAAACCAAGCTTATTAAAAAATTACAATAATCCACAATTAAAAGATAGTATTTATCGTATAATCTCTGTTAATCATTCTCTTAATTTCAGATTAAATATGTTGATATATGAAGCCAAGTGTTAATCTGTTGATGTAAACATACATATCCGTAAATAATGTGTTTGAACACCTTAACACTGCTGTCAGTGTCAAGAGCTTTGAACTCCTTCACATCTCATCACTCGCTGTACGGGGACATCCTCCTCTCTCCTCATTCATTCATTACTACAGTGACTTCTGTAGGGTCTCTTTACAGTAAATGTGAATGTGGCCCTCCTGGGCCTCATATCTAGAAACTATATTTCCACATGATTTATGAACCTTAACAGGACCTGAGCACTGTGCATTTCCTCACATGCACTTTATGTCAAAGGAAATGCTTTGTCATGTTTTTGCTGCATTTCCTGTAAAACATGTCTTTATAGCATGAGCTGTTTGTTTAACCCAGTACAGCCAAACCTTGTGCTGCTGCAGCCCGTTACTCTTCTCAAAACTTTTGTTTACATGCTACGTCACACCTGATTTAAAGCTACTGCGGTGCTGACCTAACACTCCAGATAGACTGTTCAATATATTTCACTAGTCCATCAGGTAAACAGTCTATAGAAAAGTGTTTAGGAATGGGCAGAATCTTTCCAACAAATATCTAGGAGGTGACTGGGTGACTGTTCCAGCAGTCACATTCATTACGGTCAGAGTTTGTAGTCGATAAGCACGGCTGCAGCAGTGTTAAGTGAAAACACAAGTTTGTACAGCAAACTCTCATGAAAACATATCAGAAGTTAAGGGGAAATATCTTTTCTATTGATTTTAGTTTTATTTGTTTTTCATTTAATGAGGAAATGCTGCCCAGATCTAAAAAAAACTGTTACTGAAGCTGTTAGCATCTATGCTAATCTCTATAGGAGCAGTCGCTCCTCACGATCATCACACTTGTAGCTCCTGCCTGCTGTTAAGGATGTTGATTGGGGAGTTTGTCTGAAGACTGATCTCAGCTGTTATGGTGCGGATTGACAAGATGGATTTGCTTGATTACAGACATTGAACTAGATAGATCCAGCAGCACATCAAGGTTATTCAGGAGCTGCCTGCTCAACTACATAATTTTTTCATGAAATAGATGTATTCATAACTACGTACTTCATTTTACAGGCTGTTAGTCATACTTGTACAAAGGTGCCTTTTAAGTTATTTTAATGGTTTCATACACACAAATAATCCAGCGTATATCTTCCAGAAATGGCATCTGGATGATATACAGTAGGGTTGTACATCTAGAGTATAATGCCGATACGATACGCATCTCAATACAATGTCTCCGAGAGGCTCACCAGTGAGCAGCTGAAAGTGATTTCTTTCATGAACTATGAGTACAAAGATGTCTTTTAGCGCTTGCAGCACTTTTGCAATACTTTGCTCACCACTTCTGGAGCTAGCAGCTGCTGGCGAATCTGAGCTGGAAGCAGGGGAGGCGGGGGAGCAGACGCCTCCACGACAACATCGTGGCGCTGCTTCAAGTGAGTTATTAGATTAGTCATACTGTCCGTGTATTTTACAGCAGCGCGGCACATTTTGCAAATTGCATCTCTCTTGTAAAGTTGTCCGTCTCTCTTGTAAAATCCGTAATGTTGCCAAACTTTAAATTTAAAACTCAGCAGAGGATAAATTCGCTCAGCGTCCAACATGTTTATTTACCTTACTCCTCACGCTCCCCTGACTACACGTATACTTCCACGGCGCACGTATCACAGTGCATCCGCGGAGCTGATACTTTCATTTGTAGTGTACACATCCGCAACTCTGTTGCTTACTTTATGTGGGTCGAATAAATAATGCACCCAAAATGGGTTGGTAACACTTATTAATAAATGTAAAAATACAAATTATGTATTAAATGGATCGGATTGTATAGATAAAAATATTTAATAACCGATGCATCTCGATATACTTCCAAAATTGCATTAATTCTCTGCTGCTCTACTGCTGCACTCGCACTGTGCACGCACATGACCGCGTATCGATACGTATCGGTCAATCTTCTCATCCCTAATATACAGTGCTAATTTTATTCAAACTCTCAGTATCTGTTTAAGCACAAACAAATTATGTCTCCAGAGTGAACTACACTTGTGTTTTACTCACAACAAAATGAAAACAACATGGCATGTAGCACTGTTAAGCTCTGTTATTGAGGCATGCTGATTACCTTATTTGTATGATTGGTAAAGGCTATAATGTTTTTTGAAGCCAAAAAGTCTAGGTAGTTATCAAATTAACCCAGTCTAGATAGTTGGTAAGTCTCAAATCAGAACCTTTTTGATGTACTTTTTATTGCAGCTTTGATGGCTAAATAAAATATGCACATTCACAAATATCAAGAAAGTTTGGCTTTAGCATGAAAATACAAGACAGTTGGCAGGTACAAATGATGACTGATGGGTGACTCAGGGAGAGAAAGGCAAAACAGTCAAATGCTTTGGACAATGGGAAACAAAAGTGTAGACCAACAAAAACAAAAAAGCACGTATGCCTCCAAGTGCAGAGATAGGATTATTTTGTCTTTGTTTTTGTCCCAAGGTCTCAAAATCTGTAATATCATTTGAAAACGTATGCAGCCAATCTGATTGGAAACTGCAGAAACGTTGAAATACTTGCCTGATTTATATAAAACATATGTAGGCAAGGAATAAATCCATCAAATTTGAAGGCAAACTGATGCACACTGCCAAAACTGCTGTGTTTTGGTATCAAAAGTTTTCCAACATATTTGTGCAATTTGAACACAGTGCAGTTGCCTGCATCATTTGGTATAAAAGATGAGCATATTTTCCAATACCAGCAGCCAAGGGCTGGTGTTAGTACTTTGTTACTATGTTTTATAGTTTTTCTGCCACATTATCATTTGGTGTGCTCCATATGTTTTTTTTTTTATTTTTATTTCTATTCTAAATTTTGCTGCTGTACAGCACTTTGGCTCAAACTCTATTTGTATTTAATGTACATATATATATATATATATATATATATATATATATATATATATATATATATATATATATATATATATATATATATATATATATTATTGCTGAACTTTAAATTCTGGTATTGTGGCAACCTTACAGAAATGTAAATGGATGGATGATGTTACAGTATTTTAGAAGCTGAAAGCACAAACACTTGGCATTGTTGCTTTAATTTGACTTCAATAATAAATGGTCTTGAAAAGAGAAGCCAGTTTTTTCAGTTATTGATTTCCTGCAAAATGTTGGAGCTGTAGACTGATGCTAAAGCCACTTCCATTTCCTACAACAGTGTTGCTCTCACACTGACTCAGGTCCACCCTCCCTCTGTTTCTCTCTCCCTTTCTGGCAGGGTTTACTAAACGGCACAGGGTGCTCTGCCAAAATAGCAAGGAAGCAGCGGTTCAGTTTGGTTCCTTTTTGTGCCAGACACAGGCATGAAGTTTGAGAGTATGCAGAAGAGGAATAGTAGGGTTTGTGGTTTTCTGGGCTAAAGCTCCTACAACATTAAGCACATCCTCTTGCAGAAAAGAACAAGTCTGCCAGGGCTGCAGCAGTGCCCACAGTCTGCCTGTCACTGAGAGCCATATCAGGCCATACCGCCAGCTTCCTGCTCCACAGACCAGTGGTTTGCCTCTACTTGGTCAAAACACAGCGGGCTGCAGGCTGTGGCCTCTGCTGCTTCGGGTAAATGAACTGCTGGAGCGAGAGAACGGTCAGTAAAGTGAGATGGAAGGGCAAACGCTTTAGGCTTTCTCAAAGTGCTGACCGGAGTAAACTGTCAGGACACCAGTTGGCACACTTATTTCCTAAAAATGTGAGTTTCACATGAAATATGAGGAACAGAATGCCTGCTTATTAGTTTAAAAAAAAAAATCCCCAGGGTGACGTCGGACGGGCATTTTTGGTCAACAGAGCATTTGTAAAGCCCAGGGTTTAAGAGAGTGGGGTCTCATGGGGCAAAAAGTTGGCACAAAAGCTAAAAGTTGTAGACGGCTCCACAGCACTTGATCTAAGGCAGACGTTTAATGTAAATGCATTGCCAAGTCTTCATTGATTGAGTCTTTCTCGCTGATCCTCCCTGCCTCCTCAGCAGAACGTCCTGTTACCCGGTTAAGACATCCTTCAGACAAACAGTGAGTCTGAACCAGGAAGAGGATCAGGGGTTAGGCTCAGATGTTTATTGCTGACCTTACTTCTCTTGCCAAGCTGTCTTATTTTGATCATATATGGCAATAGGGATCTTCTAGCTTCTACTCCTCAGTGGTTGTGCGTGTGTGTCAGTGTGTGTGTGTGTGTGTGTGTTAGCACGGTACGTTTAATGCCAGTGAATGTGGAGCTATTTGGATGGTCAGGTATTACTGAAATCCTCTTTATCATGGTCAGATCTCACAGTTTTAATATGGAAATTATTACGAGACAGGCTTATGTGATATTAGGAGGGTTAGTAAGTCAGATATTGGAAAACTTGTCAATGAATTTACTTTTCCCATTATGTGTATTGAGATATTTGAAATTAAAAAAAAAAAAAGAAGTTATCAGAGAAGTTACTAAGATATAAAATATGTGTGTAGACTTTTTACAATCAAAAGACGTTACCAGGAGCACTGTTTTTCATATCTTTGTCTCAGCTGACATTAGGCGAAGCCCTACTTCATTACTTTTATTAGTGCCCTTTTCACTGTGTGTTTATGCAAAAGTGTGGCAACAAAGCTCTGACATCATCAAGACATAAGGTGTTCATATTGAATCTGCATGGACGTGATATTGTTGTCAGTTCACAGTGTGATATGGCTATGGGGGAGTGTGAGAGAGCATGGCACAGCTCGTATTTCAGACACATTCGCAGCACTGCGCTCCCCTGCTGGCTCCGCATACTCTTGTCTCACCTCTTTTGTGCCCCATAAACTATAGCCTGAGATGTTACAAATGGTGGTGGTGGTGGCGTCAACTCATCTCCTTCTCTGCCTTTACAACCCTCACAGTTGATGTAAATGTGACAATATGAATTGGTAATGTGAATGTGACTTCGTTTGGAGAAAAAAATCTTGTCAAAAGGCTTCTTCCCCTTAAAACTTTTAGAAATTTCCCTAATTTGACTAACCTATAGATGTAATTGTCTATTTTATAAGCTTGCCTTCAGTTGAAAAAACAAAGCTAAAGGATTTACTGGGGATAACAAAAAAACCCTAATACTTTGTTAAAATCATTTTTAATATTATTGATCAATAATAGTAGTTGGCAAACATTAGTGATCCTCCTACTGCACACCAACAAGGTACTTGCTTTATAGAGAGAAATGTTATGGGTGTGTTTTACATTATAAACTGTCTCACATGCTACTGAATAATTTCAGAACTATGCTATTATTTTTTTTGCAGTGTATCATAAATTTGTCATTAAGTAGCAATATAGCACCATCATTTGCAGAACATAATGTATTATCCATCCATTAGCTACACTGCAAGGACCGTGCAAATCAGGGCTGATGCCGTTATCCATGTTTATCAGTATTGGTTCATTACCATTGACTCACTGCTGCTCTGGCAAAGGCTTTCAAGAGGCTTTGAGGGATGGTTTGGTAGGTTTGGTTTTTCTTGAACCCAGCACTTACATTAAAAAAGCTTAATAAACTGTTTGTTTCAAGATGATCCAAAGATGTGAAGAGGCAATGAGTCTTAAGCAAATGTGTTGCTGATAATATTGTTCTTTAAGTCTTCTTAGCTGCTAATTGCAGCCTGCTGTATAATCACCGGCGCTTCGTTTGGTGTTTGGTTGGAGGGGATAATATTTACTGTCAGGTCGATAATAAGCACGCTATTTCACATATTTTCTGAATTAGATTCTGTGGTTGTTGGAATGCTTTAATTGATAAACAACCATTTTTGAAAGTTGAGTATTTCCACTTAAAATTGTTTTCAAAATTACAGGAAGAAACCGAGTTACATCTCTGCCAAAAGTATGAATCCAGAAAGATATTTATGTATTGGATTTCAAAGAAGCAAATACGTAATTCCTCCTTGATAAAGCCCATACTTTTATCAGTCTTCTGAAAATTCTACATGTTATATCTTGGACATTGACAAAGTGTTGTACAGTTATTGTCAGATCAGACTCCACTGTTTAAACAAGATTACAGACTGACCCAACAGTATTAGTCATTCATAATCTGTTGTCTAGAAACCAGTGGTTTCATGTCATGTATTGTGTCGTAGTATCATCAATGACCATGAAGTTTACCTAATGGGCTCCTCATGACTTCCTGGAAGAAAATTGTGTATGATTTATTTTTTCCTACCTCCTATGAGTTGTTCTGTCACTTCAGAGACTGACCAATGAGAGCACAGAGGGCCCTGCACAAACAGTCTCAGATGTTTACAGCCATAACAGCAGAGCAAAGGAAGGATCAAGTTGTTGCATCAGGATTTAACTATTAGACAGAGGGGAAGTTTATCAAGCTCTGGAAGCAACTTCTGTCTTTGCTTTCATG
Source organism: Cetoscarus ocellatus (assembly GCA_037902135.1). NCBI lineage: Eukaryota > Metazoa > Chordata > Actinopteri > Labriformes > Labridae > Cetoscarus > Cetoscarus ocellatus. The sequence continues at coordinate 854,147 of JBAMNC010000802.1, read as the reverse complement.
ATGTTTTATGCAGGGAAAAGAGAAATTTTAGGGAGAAATGGCATTAACATTTGGAAAGGCAAACACAGTAAAGTGCTTGAAATCCTGTTGGTTTGCAGCCTCCTTTTCCGGTGTTGCCCCTCCATCTTCCAGAGTCGTCATGTTGGTCTTGAGGCGTGACAGGTACAACTTTGTAATCTGTTAAATCTCCAAGTCAAGTCACAGCACAAGTTTATTGCACTATGATCTCCTAATCTGACATGTTGATCATGATAAAAGACAAATAAATCATGTAGTTTGACCTCAACTTCAGACAGCGTGCATTAGTTTGGACTTGATTTTTTTTTTTTTTTTGGATTCAGTCTTCTTCACACAAGTCTCATGAAAGACAATTTGTTCTTTAAAGTTTTGTCACTATTTTTGGTGATTAAAATAATAGTGATCATTTGCACTGATTGCTCAATTTCTGCTCAAATGACAGTGTGTATTTGTTTTGTAGTGGGAATATCAGTGTTACATAATGGGATTGAGGCACTGTACGTTGTTCAGTGTTGATTTACCTGTTTCTATTCTAACCAGTGGCCTATTTGGATTATTTATAATCATATAAATGTCTTGATTAATTCTGAGTAACTTCCAGTTATTCATTTATTTTGAAGTCTTGAAGTGAGCACACACTGTATGTTTCAGACACACTCCCTCCCTCTCTCACTCTGCCATTTTTCACTAAGTGTTCGGGCGTTTGTACTGACCTCAGGCGGCCTTGCACACTCTCTTTGTCTCCCCTCCAATATGGTGTCTTTTACACTGTTTTTCAAATCAGTGCACGGATAAAGGCACACATACACCTTCCTAAACAGGGTCATGGCTGCCTCTCTGGTGATACGAGGTTCACCGAGGATGGATGTCTGATTGTCCCACTTGCTGCTGCTGCCGCTGCCTCCCCGGTCCCCAGACAGGACGAGAGACCTGGCCCGCCTCTGTGTTCGCTGCCAGTTATCTTCAGTTCGCTCTGTGCTGCTGACAGGGTGGCATGTTCATTCCTGCTTACTCCCACCAGCTGCTGTGTACAGTAAAGCCCACATGTCTCTATGATCGTACCGTTTTAACTTCCGCCACTTCATCTTTCAGTTTAGAGTTGGATACAGGATGACAAACTGTGCTTACACTTGTGATTTTTGGAGGATGTTAGACTGGCAATGAGGTTGTAAATTCTGGTGTGATTTATGTAATGTGGGTTCATTTATTTCATTACACCAGAGATGTTCAGTTAACGTGTTCTGTCCTTTTGTGGACACACAGGGATGTGATCTCGCACAGTCTCCAAGACGAGGTTTCCTAAATTAAAGAGCGCTGGCTGAAGAAATAATGTCAACATCTAAGGATATGGCTTTTTAGTTTAAAACAGCCCTGCTCTGTGCTTGTGCGAGTGTGTGCTGCAGACTAAAATACTGCCGCTCACTCCAAATCTTCTCTAAAGCCTGCATTTGATTTTTCTTTTTTGCTCACCCACACCCACTCGACCAGTGCAGCACTCGGCTCACACTCACCGGTGAACAGACAAAACCAACCAAAGGTGGTCAAATGAAGGTGTGCAGGGTGTGCGATGATGTGCAGTGCACGCTATGGTGTGTTTACTCAGTTTACTGTGCTGACACCCACGCACGTGCAGTAGCACTCTGCCGATGCAGAGACATCGCACAAAGCACAAGTGCTGCGGAGCCTCGACGTGGACTGAAAGAGCACATGTTGGAGAGCTGCAGCAAAGCTCACAGAAACATGTTTGCCTTTAAGCTTTGGTGTGTCCTGTTTAGTTTGAGTCCTGTTCTGTCTGGATGGAGGTTGGGTATTTTTTTGACACTTAATGCATCTCAGTACAGTGTGTTTTCAAATAGGATTACTACCTTTTAGGTACTACCTGGTTCTAAATATAATATGATAACTCAATAATACCATTACAGTTCTTAAAACTAGATTCAAAGTGCATTTTACTTCCATCAGTTGTGTATTTCCCCCTCTCTTGATACTCAATATTTCATAGTTTGTTTGTGCTCTACTTTGGAGTGTGTTAAAATGTCACCGAATAAAGCAAAGGCTTCAGCTTTTCTCATACCTGCACAAACATAAACAATCTTTTATGCATTTTTACTGTTTACATCATGTCTATAAAGCAAAGATTTGATTTATGGTAAGTTAAAAAATTAAAAAATGTTACCTCTGTAGAGGATAAGATGCAGCTCCTTTTCCCTCCCCTTTGGAAATGCTTAGATTTTAGGGGGCGGGGGGCTGATGTAATAAGCACTGCACTATATGGCTGATGATGTCTGATAGGAGGAGAAAGAGGGGAAGCAAGCCGTCATGGTGTCTGCCTGTGATGAGCAGATAACCTGCATTTAGGTGGCAGCTGTAAAGTTATTAGATAATAAAACCCAGGAAGTAAAAATCAGTGTTTTAAGGGGCATTTTCTTCAAAGAGGGATAGCACATTTCTCTGTGAATTGAGAGTTTAGTAATGGGTGTCATGTTTTTCTGCGTCCTTTGCCTCTTCTTACAGCATTAAAATTCATTTTGCAAGACAAGGAACCTTTAAATCATAACAAACACAGAATCAGCAGTGTTTAACAAGTAAAAGGATTGCTTTGCTTGGTACCTGCACTGATAATGATACTGGTATAAATGCATCCCTATTTCAAATTGAGATAATCTATGTTATTTATATAATTAATAACTGTAAAAATTAAAGGTTTACAATATGCTGTGCCAGACTTACTTATAAAACAGTATATGAAACTAAAAAGTGTCATGTTCTGTATACCTCAGAATTAGTATCAAATGCAGAGAAACCACTATGATCACATGTGCAGCTGCCACCATCACTCACTGAATGAGACTTGATGTAGTAAGGGTCCAAAAGTAACACCAGCCAAGCGACTGATGCAGATAGATTTTTCATTTGGCAACCCAAACTTCAAACAGTTAAGTATACCACTTATAAGTTCATCACTCGCCCTCTGCTGTCGCACTGAAAACTTGTTTAACTACATGTATGTGCAAAGCAGCCAAAGTGGTGACTTGTGTGTTGCCCACGGCTTTTACATGTTGTTATCCTTTTCTCTTGAAGTCATACAACTTCAAAAACAAATTAATATCAATTTTTTTTTTCTTTTTTTAGTCCTCAGCCTGAAGCACTTAACTGAACGATAATGTCTTTTCTCTGGGCATCTGTTGTGAAGATCGCTGCTTTTGTGTTCATCCACTGAATGTGCTGATAAATGTTCTTATTTACATGACGATGTAAACTGATGTTTGCTTTGTCTGGTTTCCTCTGCTTTAATTGTTTTGTTTTGATTAAAAATTTGGTTAAACCAAGTTAAAACCAGAGCTGTGCTCAGAAATGCCTCCAAACTGTCTACTTTTCTCAAGAGCTACCTTCTTCAACATACAGTCTCTCCAGAGAACTAAAACCAGTGATGTAGAACATGCACATGATGGCTACAAAGATAGATTTGATGTTTGGCACTGTTCAACACCATGATTGAAGTAGTAAAACCGTATCCTGAACAGGGTTGTCTTATTTTCCTGATTTTAACTTACAGTTTTATCACAAGACAAGCATGTAGGAAATGTTTTGGTACTTCAATGGTGCCATGAGTTTTGTGCAGTCTATACGGTGAGTAGGAGTTTGCCAGTTTCGATGGTTAAAAACAGAAAAATTAGCCAATATTGGATTAATATTCTAATCCAGCCTGTGGCTCTTTTCCTGCATGTCACTTCTTGCTGACCTCTGACCTGTCTAGGGGTGGGAAGAGTGAGTCCCATTTTCAGTTGAGAACTGTTTTTTAACTACTTTGAGGTGTGAATTCATTTGCCATTACGCTTAACAATTTCCTGATCAGTGCCTTCTACCAAGTTGTAGCTTGCCCTGTAAAACAATGACAGGCTGTAAGAGGCAGACAGCACAAATGACAAAGAGGAAGTAGTAACTGCAGACAATTAACAAGTTAGAAACAGTGTAATGTTTAAGTCTGTTGATTATTAGACATCATGAGCAAGTTTTACACAGTATTTTACATAGTTGACACAAAAAACTTTGAAGACCCACTTTTTTACACAGTAATTCCTCGTGAAGTACTGAAGGAATTTGATCGATGAGCAGAATTAATTATGACATTTGAATCAATAAGAATTTTATCAATCCCAATCCTGAGTTTTAAAGGCATTATATCCACAAGCAAATCTTTATATCTATTCTTCTCTTGTCTGAGAGCTCAGGTTATCCAGTGAGAAAGAAAGTAAATGTCCCATTGCAGGAAAGGTAACATCCATGCCCGGAGGTTTGACCGCAGATCTGAGTGAGTCTACAGTCGGTCAGGCAGCTGGTGTGTGTGTTGTGTAGCTCCAGGCTGCCTTGGCTCAATCCCTTCCCTTTGTGCGCCTAAAAGAGGCTACTCTCCAAGATGAATTCAGTGAAAGATTGAGGACACTGCCACATTTCGGTTAGTTCTTGTGACTGCCAGGTTCATACAGTCCCTTTTTCAGCATGGAGATAAGAGGGTAAACACCTGACCCTGTGCCAGTGGTGTGGTTTCAACTCGTCCATGATGAATGCAAATTTTTCTCTTTGCTGAGATTGGATTGCTGTGTGCTTCCTGAGAGGACAGTTCATAAACCCCGATAAGCAAACACTTTTATACCAATCAGCTATTATCTCAATGTCTGTGTTTGCATGCAGGTTGGCCATGAAGCCATCATAGAAAGCTGGGAGGAAGAGGTTAGAAAATCCATCCCCTGTATGCAGTGACAAAAGTGATCTTTTCACAGCCGTTTCGAACAGATGAGGAGGAATTTTCCTCTTGCTGAAGCCAGTATGTTTTGAGTCTGTCGTGGAGTTACTAGAATTCTTTATCTAAATCTACATTAGAAAAGGAGCAACATGCAATGCTTACCTTGATGCATGTGAACATGAGCTGCAGTGTAAAAGCACTTTGAGTTGTTTGAAAGACAAGAACAGCAAAAGATAATCTCAAGTCGAATTACCATTTACAAAGGCTTTATAACAGTACTGATAAGCCCTAACACTAGTGATTTTTGGGGTTAGCCTACTTACACCACAGATTATCAGAATGGTTATCCCTCATATTGCGAATGTGAGTGCAGACGTGAGGCAGAGAAAAGAGCAACAATGCATGAAAGCTGCTTGAACTCAAACCTGAAGATACCACAGTACACATGAGCGTATTGAACCATGGACATCGTACAGAATAGTATATTTCATTGAGAGCTGTTGCATCCCTGGTATACGCTGATAACTACATTTTAAGCCATATATTGAGTAGTGTGGAAATATAAGTTGAAGCCAAAGTGAGAAAATGAACCTACTGTAGAGTTGGTTCGTGTTTCATGTAGGGCTGAACAATATATCGTTATCGTATCGATATTGAGATATGAACATTCAAGATATTAATATCGAAAAGCAACAATATAAACAATATAGATTTCCCCTGCGCTAAAACTGCACTTTCCACATTCTTTTGTATTACGATGTTTTTATTTTTCTGAAAAATGCTTGGTTTTCACCGAACCCGTAGTCATATTGTATTGTATCGATATCGAAATATCTGGCATGAATATCGAGATATGAAATTTTGTCCATATCGTTCAGCCCTAGTTTCATGTGCGGTCAAGATGGTGCATGTCTCAGCATTTCAAACTTATGAATTGGCCTCATAAGTTTTAAAGCTGTAGGTAATATTGTCTGGATGGAAAATGGGTATTAAAAGTGAGGCTCATATAGCAGATTTTACTTTAAGTGAGGACAATGTGAATTCCAAGGAAATCTATTTATTTCCCCATTTTTAGACTAATTAATAGATTAATATACAATTTCTTGTTAAGGATATTGTATAATTAAGGGGGTTCAAAGTGTAGAAGAGTGAGCCTCCACTGAAAGAATGTAATATCGATTGCAACCCGCCACTTAACTCCACAATGAATACATCAGTTTATAACTATTTAATACTTTATTAATTATATATGACAAAATACCACACTCTTAAATAACATTGTTTAAATATCCTTGCCTATTCTTGTCTCATCTGTAGGGATTATTTTTCTTTTGGAAAACATTTTTGGCATCTTTTTTTACATTGCCTTTTTTTTTTTTTTAAAGGAGAAATATTAATTTTTAGATTCTCAGTAAATTATAACATCTTTGTCTTGGCTTCAATGTGTATTTAAGGTTTTTAATAATGTTGTCAACATTTTTGCATTATTTAAAACCAAACAAGGACACAAAAGTGCAGCCTGAAATATGACCATTATAAATCAAACACATTATTTTTCTTTTATTCTTTTGGTAATAAATGAATTGCCAATTTAGCCCAGCAACTCTTGGCAAACAATAGACAGGGGCCATAAAGTTTTACCAAGACCCTTTCACAGAAAAACAAATGTTCAACATTAGTGGTTGAAGGCCAGCTTTCTCTTTTCTCAGCTGACTCCTGAAACTGTCTCCTAGAAATACTTAAAATAAATTAGTTTAGGAAACATTCATCCTGCACCTCCCCTGAAGTCCTTTTGCTCCCCCCTGAGGAGGCTCTCTTCACACTCTTAAAACCACTGGTATAATTGATAACAAAGTGGCCATCAGGCAGACAGAACAGAACTTAATTGGCCCTTTTGGTAAAAAAGTTGCCCATGAAAATGCTAACATGTCATCCACACATGAGCTATAACCTGATAAACTTGACCCAAACTGCTGCACGGACAGCAGTGGGTCACGTCTGTCAGGCGCTGACATCAGCTGCGTTATGTAAAGCCTTATGAAAGCCATCCCAGCAACGGAGCACACAGGTGAAGTGTTTGGTAGTTTTGATAGCTGTTACTATTTACACTCTGTTTTCATTTCACTTCTTAATTTGGCTAGCTCTGCTCATTGTTTGAAGGGTTACCCCTGACTGAGACCGCTCCAAGAAACACACACATGCAACAAAAATGAGAATGGTGTGTGTCGGCGCGTGGGCTGCGTAACGTGCCATGCGCTGTTGCATTTGGGGCACAATCTGAGCTCTCTTGTCTTTCTCTTTCCTCTCTCACACTTGTCGCTACCTGGAACAGGGAGGTGTTATCAAACCCAAGTCGTGTGCGAGCTATTAAAAGGTGGCCTCCTTTTTCTAGGTCATTACCAAAAAAGAATGGACGGATTCTAGTTATGAATATCCAAAATTCTTGACGGAGAGGGATGAGAATGGAGAGGCATATTTCTAGCCTGAGGGGGGCTAGGAAGGGGGGAGCCAATGAGGGCGTATTTGGGGTGGGGGTGGGGGGGTATATGGTTGTGAATGGTACAATCTGGAGAGGAAAAAGAGGGGAAGACAGAGGCTGGTAGTGTGCTGTCTGGGAAAGAAGGGACACGACAGTTAAGAGAACACAGCAGAGAGAGATCTTGTGATGGGGGGTCACGAGAAATAAATCAGACATCAAGTTGGAGAGTGATCCTGTTGCTTCCTTTTACTACACTGTGCGGCAGCCCTTGACAAAGAATATATGCTCTGTGTTTGGCTCTTTTTGGCCGCTAAACAATCACACTTTTGCGAGGAGCTTTTAAGTTATCCATCTTGTCTTCAAAATTGTCAGTTTGTTGAGTTGATTGAAAGAAGAATGGCCTTACATGTTTTCATTTCCTCTTACTATGAGCCCCAGATACTGACCCAGGACTAGTTTTCTTTCCCTCCACTGAAGACCCAGGCCCATCTTTCTCCATGCTACGCCAAAAGATGAAGAGCACAGAGCAAGCCTGAGGGGCACACAGCTATATTTACTGTCTGCTACGAAAGAGAGAGGAGATAGAGAGAGGAAGAAAGATGGGAGGGGTTTAAAAAAAAGGAAAAGGAGAAGAAAAAAAACACAGGAACGAAAAAAAGAGGGAGACAGAGGAGGGGTTGCTATGGTGACAGAAATATGGCTGCTCTTCAAAAACCTTGAATGTAGGTGGTTGTGAGATGAGTGTATGTGTGTGTGGTTTTTTTCCTCCTCATCTTTCCCTTTCAGTTTTGCAGATATTATGGATGTGCTGGATCCTTTTCTGATTTCAGAGGACTGAAATGCCATCAGCTTGTTTTGTGGCCTGAGGGCAGCGTTCCTGGGCATATCGGGCATACATAGGGTGAAATGTGGGTTAGGCCTAGCAGAAACCCCCCTTTATTAATCAAACCGCCCAAGTAAATTTGGGTGTATTTGGCAAAAAGTGTCATTGCTAGTGTCATTTATTCCTCTCAAGAGACACTGATTTGTTCCTGAAATCAAGCATGTACGTGCGAAAAGAAGCAGCGAAAGTGTTTCAAAGTGTGCAACTATAATCTGAAGCCTTTTCTTGGGTTCCTTACCATATGTGTAAATCTGGAATGCTGCCATCACTCGAAATATTGCGAAGGTCTTGCAGCCAGAAATGGACTTGGGAGGGCAGAGGAGGATCACCAGAGGAATGCAGCCTTTCTGACATTGACCCCTGCCGTCACCTTTCAGGAGAGGCACTTTAAGTGTTAGATTCTGAATGTAGGCCATCTCATCTTAATCATCTCCATTAAATTAGCTTGGAGAGCCCCTCCTCCCCTCTGTCTTCCCTCTTCTCCCAGGAAATATTTTTGATTTCTTTGCCTTCAAAACTGTGTGATAACAACATGCAAAAAACAAAGAGGCTTTTGACATGCAAGCAGTTGTAACCGGTTTAGTTAATCAACTTGTAATTCCAGCAGAAGGGCTCCATAACGATCTTACATGAGCATCCCATGTGAGGAGTTTTGAGAGAGGACTTTTGAGAGGAGTAAGACTATTACTTTGGTTTGATGTACCAGGCACTGCCTATTTGTCTCCTTATTAATTTAAATAGAAATTTACGAGCGCTAATTATCTGACTCACAAACAGAAAGCTCTGTGTTCTTGGAAAGTTTTCTGTCATCTTGTGGCTTTTTTTATGGAGAGTCTTGGGTCACAGATGTCATTGTTTTGGCACAAATGCAAGAAGCTAGTTTCAGAAAGAGTGGTACACTAATATGAATGACCGAAAAATAAAGTCTAAAAAGAGTATGAACTGAGGAAATCCTCGCACTGATATCACAAGACGAAAAGTCTTATTGCCTTTAAAATATCTTTTCTTTTAATATGTTGAAAGATCTTTTATTTTACACATCAGCTCTCATTCATAAGACAAGGTAAAATGGTTTAACCCAAATAAAAGAGGTGCAGAAGTCTGTAAAAATGCAGAAAGTAGACTGTGACAAGAGTCATTTGAAAAAAAAGATGTTATGATGTTATGATGGGAATCAAGAGCCAGTTTCTGTTGAGAATCTGCTCCAACTGGTTTTAGAAAAATGACATTTTCCCATTCCCATAATCAGGACCCTAAACTTGGCACAAGGTAAGCACAAACAGCAAGGAAGAAGTAGACAGGAAACTGATGGTATCGTAAGTGTAGCTTAGTTTTATATAGCATGCCACTGCAACTGTGTCTGTGATTTCAAAGATGATTTGAAACATCAGCAACATGTTGAATCATTTATAGACACTAACCTGACAGCTCAGATGTACCGTTCAGTATATTTCAATCGTCCATCTGGGAAAGAGCACATAGAAAGTGTTTGGGAATGAACAGAACCTTTCAACAGCATATCCAGCGAGTTATTGGATGATCACTCTGTCAGTCACGTTCATTAAGGACCAGTCGGATGATGTAGTAGGTGGGCACTATTGCCGCTGTGTGAAGGACAGAACGTGAGCCACTTTGTAGAACAAACTTTTGCCAAAACTTGTTGGAAGTGGAGCAAAAACATCTTTTCCATATATAATTTTGTAGTGTTTAGTGATGCATGATATGAAAAATTTCAACCGATACCGATAATTTCCTGCTTCTCATGTCCAGTACCGATAATCGATAAGTTCATATTCTTTATATTTAATATAATCTTTTTGCATGTTAACCACTGAGCCATTAAGCTTAGCATGCTGACTGGACTAAGGTCAGATGTCCATATGTCTGTGGTAAAACTTGCGTGTAGTTTGTTCTTGTTATGTGTTATATTATCAAGTTATGGATGTGTGTGGCAATGATACCTTAGAAGGCAGGGATGGACACATCCAAGAAGAAGCAACGACTTGGGAGGGTGTAACGTGGCTCCAAATGTGCTATTAACTTGCGAAAACCCGGGCTCTCAACGACAGAAAAGGGCTGGTCGTCGAGCCCTATGAACTCCATCACTTTGTTGTTAATGGCTATAGCCTTTTCACTGTCTCTAAAAGTTTTTACAGTTTTCAAACACATGCTGAATGGAGACATCTACACTCTGTGTTGTTGTTTTAGCCTTAGCACTGCTGGCTGCTACCGTGGCTGCTTCGTATTCTTTCAATACCGCTTCGCCGCGATGGCGACTTTTCAGGTGAGCTATAAGATCTGTTGTGTTAAAACTTGAAGTCCTCTTTCCTCCTCTCGGAATTCTCACCAAACAGGTTTTGCAAACAGAAATGCTGTTGTTACCTTCTGCCAGTGAGAAAAACAACCACACTGGTAAAGAAAGCCATGTTCACTTTTGGTCTGGCAGAGACAGGGACAGGCTTAGGTCATTCTAGTAAGGCGTGATAGATGACATAACCAGCACGACATGGCTTGTTTTGGGGCTATGCGGCCGACAAACAGTTTCCCCAATTTCATTAATTTATCAGATCTTTTTATCAGATAAAGTGTACGTATCGGGTCGATTAAAAAAAATGACGTCCTTTATATCGGCCGATATTATATTGATCTGATAAATATCGTGCATCCCTTGTAGTGTTATTTGTTTTGCATTTAACAAAGAAATGTGGTGCAGATCTGATAAAACTGCTACATGAACTGAAGATGCTTCACTTCCTCCTGTGGTCCTGCTCGAAACTTCCACGCCGATTGGGGTCACTTTGGTCCACTCACAATTGTTGTAGACTGGGACTTGGCCAGACTGATCTGCCTGATTATAGACATTAAATCAGCCTGATCCATCTCCCCTGCAAGGTTATGTAGGCACAGCATGACATCAAATGTCAGGAGTGCCACGTGTATGATGTTGTCAGCATAGGAAACCCAAGTAGGCCTACTTTTTCTCACAGAGTTTACAAGAATTGGTAAAGAAATTGCTGAATAATTGAAGTGATTAGCAGAATTTTTGACATTATCATTAAAGTCATATCAAATCTCAGCTCTAAACACAAAACTCTTGTGCCCTAATTGAAGGACAAGCCCTCAGTAAAGGGACCCTTATCTCATTTGTGTGCCACATAGTGAGACCACTGATGCCACCTACCCTGCCACAAGGCCTCTCAATGGCCCCTCTCCAGTCAAGACGTTGTTGGCGTTTTTGGGTTGGATCGTCTTTTGTCAGTGTTTTGTTTGATGACGCCTACAACAGGCGGTGGTGAACTTGCACATCCCAGAGTCAACCTCATCCTTGCTGGCACTTGTGGTAGGTCCATTTGGTTTCATTGGTAGGATTATCCAAGTTGCAAATTAGATACATCCCTGGGAAGTTAAGTAGGCTTGGTTCCATTTTTTTTCCATAATTCAAGGAATCAATTAGGGACACAAGTTTTGGCTCTGCTTTTTGGTTCCAGACAGGAACATAAATCTTTTTTAATGTTTAAACCTGAGAGAGAATACTGCAGTCCATTTAAGTTTGATCTATCTTTAAGAACCTGCTGTGTCGTTGTAGCATTATGTCATGTATGACCGTGTAAACAAATGTTTTGAGAAGATTATCACGGTGAACACAGCAGTGGAAAATTTTGGCTAAACTACTCCAAAAAGAAAAGGGCTTGTGCGTTAAAGATAGTTTGTACAGGCATGGCAGCAATAATGGCATGGCAAGCATTTCCTTTAACACAGTGCAAATGTGAGGAGATGGACCGAGTTCATTGCATCATGATCTCCCTCTACTTGAGCTATTCAGCCACTCGGGTAAAAACTCAGCTGTGCTTACATTCACATCTCTGTTAAGGTAAATTAATCATCTGGGCAAATACTTCAAATATGTTTAGTAGAAACAAATCCATCAAGCCCCCATTCACCGCCATAATATTGTAGCGACCCTACAGAGCTCACCGTGGTGATGAATATACAAAGAGAGAGATGGAGGGATGTCACTGTACAATGAGCAAGAAGATTTATTGTCAAGGAGCCCTGACCTCCTTGACATTTACTGAAGTGTTTAGGCATTTATATGTTATTTTTGGACGCTTTTGGTTACATCAGCAGATCAAAACTTTGTTTCATATCATTGTTCATCGAAATGTTTAATCTAAAATTGCTAACAGAATAATTAGCAGAGATAACATGATACCAGTTTTAATATGCATTACTGTCATTTTTGTCATTTTTTTAATATAATTAGTTTGGGTAATAGTTGACTGTTGCAGTCTTTCCACTTTTAAAAGAGTGATATTGATTTGTACATTTAGAGGGCATAAGAAATGCTGGTGTCACAGCTGACAGTGAAATCTAAAGTAGACTCACAGCAGGCAGATATTTTATTCTTGAAATATTCATTATAATGTCCTCTACAGGTTATGTTGAATCGTAATTAGGAACCGTTAAGAACTGGAATCGAGATGCAGAATTGGAATTGGAACCAGAATTGATAACATTTAAGCAGAACCCAACCCTGCTGTTAGGTTAAGTCTTCTACTTGGGAGGCTGAACAAAGTTCAGTTACTCAGAGTTCACCAGCTCGCAACTGGAAAATGTATAACAGGGATGTGACGCCCTAGCTCTGACATCGGAGTTCTGAGGTTCTTGGAAAGCACCATCAACACCCACCATACCCATACAAATACCACAAAGTCTGGAATATACTCTGCAAAATGCGCTTGTATAGAAGCCACACACATTTTTGTGAGTCTTTAAGGCAAAAAAAGTGCTCTGTCTTTTATGCTTGATAATTGATACTGATGTCAGATGAGCCCACAGCATGCAGTTTTTATGCAGCCATGTTGCTCTTTTAGCACCACACTATTTGCCATGTCAGCCTGCATCTCTGCTACCTATATCAAGGTCTCAGTCTGCCCTGAAAGGATTTTGCGAAGGGCAGATACAGCCTGGAAAAGCTGAACTGCTTACTTTGTCTGTTGTCTTAATTGAGAAATACTTTCAAACAAATGAGGGCCATTTACTTCATGATATACCAGCATTTAATTAAAACTCTAAAAATAACTTAAAGATGGATAAATGCTGTTGAAAAGTGGTTCCAACTCCCTGGACATTTTAAGCATGAGAGCATTGTTTTCAATATTGTCAGGCTGCATGCTGTGTGAGATTGTGGCAGCTGCACTTGCAGTCATTAAAAGTATAAGTGTGGTCTACTCTTTAATTTCATGGTACCTTTTTTATTTTACTCACCTTACAAAATAGCCAATGCAGTCCAAACAGCATTTTTAACTCGAGAAGAGCAAGGCTCAGTGCTTGCATGCTACTGGTCGTAACATTGCTGATACTACACCACATTGCCCCTTTAATGCACCCACAAGCTAAACAGCAGTTCCTTGTACCCACCATTACACATGAGAAAGAACTGCAGAGTCAACACAAAGGGGCTAGCACTCACCTTTCAGAACCAGGATTTTGTTCTACCTTACACTACTTCCTCATTTTCATGTTAGGAAAGCATCTCTTCTTCACAGCTCCTTTACCATCTTTGACAGACTCTGTCTCTGCACGCTCAGCTCTCAAAGTATTGAGACTGCTCAACTTGCTATAAACACTCTCCATCCCACTCCTACTGGAAAAACAAATTTTTCATCCTTGCTGTTAAGCTTCTGTCTCTTTTTTCTCCCTTATGCTTCCTCAACGTAATCATCCCACAAACCTTTAATCCTATAAACTATCAGCTAAAAGACCATAATATATTGGGCCTCAGGTAGAGCAAACTATCTCTTGGGCTATAAAAGGCCCAAAAATAATGTTCTTGACACAGTATTGAAATGAATACATTCCTCTTTGTATCTCTGTTATTTAAAGCAAGTATTTTTGTGTTTTATGAATGACAAAAAACTTGAGTACATTTTCTCCTTATATGGTTTAGTGATTCTAACTCTGCACTTCTGTGTCCGGTTCAGGTACGGGAGAAAGTGGCAAGAGCACCTTCATCAAACAGATGAGGATCATTCACGGAGCGGGATACTCTGATGAAGACAAGAGAGGCTTCATCCGGCTCGTTTACCAAAACATCTTTACCTCCATGCAGTCAATGATCCGAGCCACAGAGACCCTCAAGATTCCCTACAAATTTGAGCAGAACCGGGTAAGTGCTGACCAGGAAAAGCAGAAAATGAAGTGCACATACAGTCAAAGAATCAGTATTATAAGTATTTCAAAATCTTAAGTGTGAATGTTTCAACAGAGCCATGCTTTCAATAGAAGTGACTGAAAGTGAACTAGTTACAGGTAATGTGAGCACAATACAACTCCATAATTATGGTCTATTATTGTATGCTTTATTGGCTCTCAATTCCAGTCCTCAGAGTCCCACTGCTCTTTTATTGTGAATCTCTAATGAGGACTGATTTACACCTGGGATACACGGTGAATGTAGTCCATGGCTCAGTAGGACACAAAACCACCAGTACAGTACTTCCTAAAGACCAGGGTTCAGAATCAGTGCTCTGCTTTCCCTTACTCTTATGAACAGAAAGAGCCCATATGATGAGATCTCCAAGAAGACATGCAGACATCAAGTGATATGCAAACGTTTGGGCACCCCTGACAATTTCCATTATTTTCATTTATAAATCATTGGGTGTTTGGATCAGCAATTTCATTTTGAAGTATCACATGACTGATGGACACAGTGATATTTCAGTAGTGAAATGAGGTTTACTGCATTAACAGAAAATGTGCAATATGTATCTAAATAAAATTAGACAGGTGCATAAATTTGGGCACCCCAACAGAAAAATCACATCCATATTTAGTAGAGCCTCCTTTTGCAAAAATAACAGCCTCCGATGAGTGTCTGGATTCTGTATAAAGGTATTTTGGACCACTCCTCCTCACAAAACATCTCCGGTTCAATGTTGCCGAGCATGGACAGCCCACTTCAAACCATCCCACAGATTTTCAATGATATTCAGGTCTGGGGACGGAGACGGCCATTTTGTACTTGTTCCTCTGCATGAATGCCCGTGTAGATTTCAAGCAGTGTTTTGGATCGTTGTCTTGTTGAAATATCCAGCCCCAGCATAACTTTGACTTTGTGACTGACTCTTGAACATTATTCTCAAGAATCTGCTGATATTGAGTGGAATCCATGCGACCTTCAACTTTAACAAGATTCCCAGTACTGACACTGGCCACACAGCCCCACAGCATGACAGAACTTCCGACAAACTTTACTGTGGGCTTGCAAGTGTTTTTCTCGGATTGCTGTGTTCGTTTGTCGCCATGCATATCGTCCCTTGTTATGACCAAATAACTCAATCTTTGTTTCATCAGTACACAACACCCTAATCTAAAATGAAGCTGCCTTGTCCAAATGTGCTTTTGCATACCTGAGGCGACTTGTTTGTGGCGTGTGTGCAGAAAAGGCTTCCTCCGCATCACTCTCCTGTGCAGCTTCTCTTTGTGCAAAGTGCGCTGAATTGTTGAACGATGCACAGTGACACCATCTGCAGTGAGATGATGGTGTAGGTCTTTGGAGGTGGTCTGTGGGTTGGATTTGACTGTTCTCACCATTCTTTGCCTTTGCCTCTTTGATATTTTTCTTGGTGTGCCATTTCTGGCCTTAACAAGAACTGTGCCTGCGGTACTCCATTTCCTCACTGTGGTCCTCACAGTGGAAACTGACCGCTGAAATCTCTGTTGTAGCTTTTTGTAGCCTTTCCCTAAACCAGGGGTATTCAATTAAAAGTCACCGAGGTCCAGTTAATAACATTTCCTCCAATGAAAGGTCTGAACCGAAGTCCAGTTTGTGTCTTATAGCCTTCCCCTATGCCCACATTTTTATGGTTTCAACAATTTTTATTGTCAATTTTTAATGCATGATATGTTTTATTGAGTGCACAGCTAGCTCTTTACCATTAATAAAAATAGTCCTGGCAAATTAATTTAAGGCCTTTATTTCAGATTAAAAAAG
Organism: Cetoscarus ocellatus; assembly: GCA_037902135.1. Lineage (NCBI taxonomy): Eukaryota > Metazoa > Chordata > Actinopteri > Labriformes > Labridae > Cetoscarus > Cetoscarus ocellatus. Next base: position 838,024 of record JBAMNC010000802.1, on the reverse strand, counting down.
AAAAACCTAAAATAAAATAAATAAAACAGTGTAAACAGAGCCAAAAAAACATTCTTTCTCTTAAATGAAAGAGGTCCCAGCCAAGAATTGAAGGCCTACACATCAAGTAAAAAAGTCAACATCTTCAGAAAACAATAAAGGTGGCTCTTTTTAGGAAAAATCAAGTGCATACAGAGCGCTGACTAAATATTTTTTCTCTTCTTTTTTCTTAAATGAGAGGTCACAGCCTAAAAAAATGAGGACCTACACTTTCAGTAAAAAAGTCAACATCTTCATAATACAAGAAATTAGCTCTTAAAAGTACAATCATTTGTCACCTGTAACTTCTTTTCTGCTGTGTTGTTGCAAAATAATGTAACAAGTAAGTGATAGGAAGATAAATATTTTATTTGCACATGTTTCAGATTTTGCTCTCTCTCTCTGTGGCTCTCTGTCCTTAACTCTCTCTCTCTGTCTTTCAGTCTTTCTCTCTCTCTTTCTCTGTCTTTCTCTCACACAAACAGCGCTACACGCATTGCATGAACCCACACCACATAGGCTAATAAATAAATAAACAGAACAGTGTTGCTAGAACTTGCAAAATGTGGAACATTCAAAAACAAACTAGTGCTAAAAACTGTAGAACTGCAACAATGAAAATAACACGAACAAATGATCAACTTGATTAGTAAACAATTAGAAAAAGAACAGGATCAGCCCCGTGGACAGCGCAGCGCCACCACAGCGCAAAAGCTCTCAGCCCTCATCAGTATTTCCCACACACAGGTCAGTCGCAAAGCTTGCAGGTGACAAGGGTCTTATTTTTTTGCACTGACTGTTTATTTGTCTCTGCCTCCTGTTTGCTGGTGCTTGTGGCTGCCACAGCTCGTGCTGTAAACACGATAGCGGCGGGAAAATCACCTACCTAAATATCCGCGACTGTCGGAAAAAATGCTCAATTAAAATCTATTCTTGCGAATTTATCAGAGATTGGTGAAGGGTCCGGACAGAACCATCACTCAGTCCGGATCCGGACCGAGGTCCGTCATTTGGTGATGCCTGCCCTAAACCATAATTTTGAACTATTTGTTTTCAGGTAATTGAGAGTTGTTTTGAGGCCCCCGTGTTGCCACTCTTCAGTGGAGAGTCAAAGAGAAGAACAACTTGCAGTTGGCCACCTTAAATACCTTTTCTCATGATTGGATGCACCAGGCTGTAAAATTTATTGCACAGCCTATTTTTCATTTCAGATTCAATTTCATACAACATATTGCCACACTAAAAATCTTTTTCTGGAAACACCACAGTACTCAGCTTTTACTTGAAGATTAATGGCATGCCACTGTGATCATTTTCTGTAAAGACAGTAAATAATTATGCAGCTTCGGAGGCGTGCCCAAACTTTTGCATACCACGGTACATATTATTTAACTTGATTGACTTGCAAGTAAAAAGTAAACTATCTCATTATCTTTGGTGTAATGGCTTCAATTTTTCATTAATACTGTTAATTTCCCAAGAAAACTAATTTTAAATTTCGTCTGACTGAGATAATGAAATGAGTAAAGATAAGTAGATAAAAATAACAAATGTTGATGTATCGTAAAAAAAGAAAGGAAAATAAAATGTTCAAAATGTGTGCCAGGATTCAAATTCTTCATTATGAAGCTAAATTTCTGTCAATTTCATATTTGTGATGATATAATGGTCAGCATTAATCCAAGGTTGGGGGAAAAAGGAGAACAATTGACAGGACTTTAGCGTTTCTATGATGAACAAGCTATACTCCCAGAAAGAGGTGGTGATTTAGTTGCTCCAAGCAATATATAATTAGAATAGTGAAAATAAGGGATGTGGATCCTTCAGTATCTCCTGATTCGATTATATAAAGATTTTTGGAGTCGCGGTTGATTCATTTTTATTTTTTTCAAGATTATATAAGATGATATCCCTTGTACAATACATTCTTGTCATCAAGATGTGTTTACCTCAAAATCCTCTTCGGTCTGGTGTGTCCAAGGAAGCTGCAGATGATTATTTTACTTTGAAAGTGTGATAAAAGTTTGTAAAATGAATACAGCTTTTTGTATTTGAAATGTTTCATCAGCTGAACATGATTATATACACAGGGGTGCTGATTAGATTGTCAGTACTCCTTATATACAGAATATCACATCTGGTGTAAAAAACAAATCTAAGCCTGGGCCCTCTGTGCATGTTATCCCCTGCTTTCTTGCCCGCTCTTTGTAACTATCTATTTTATATATATATATATATTAACCCCTTTTCACAGTTCATCTATGGTAAGCTGCCACAATAAAGATCCTGCATCTTTACACCAAGAAACATTTGTATTTCTTACCCAAAGACATCATATTTGTGTCAATTCACTGTAAGATGTCTTCGGAGGAGTACCAAAGAGCATGACTCAGTGTGTTTTTAAACACACAAAGACAGACTCACACACTTACATGCTACTCTTCTCCACTGGGTCTGTATGCTCCCCTTTCACCTATATTACACCTCTGATTACTTCTAGAGACAGAGCAAATGGGGATCACCTTGTCCCCCCATCCCGCCCCTACAACTTTTCCCCATCACAGGGGCATAAACGTTATGGTTTAAAATAGCAGTGTAAATAGGGCTCCTCTTTCCGCCATCGATGAAAGGCAGAAAGGCCCCTATAGAATCTTAAAAGTATCATTAAAATATACAACCTGTCTGACATTGAACACGTTGAACATCTTGGAGGAGAATGAGTTGACCCCCTCTTTATTCTGTCTTAAGAGGTAGTAATAGAGGCGTGACATTGGAGATGGGGGGGAATGTGGACTCAGCGGGAGACAGGAGCGCTGTGAGTGAGCGTCTCTGCCTTTGTGTGTATCAGAGAGCACCTGCCGCGTCGTGCCCATCAAAGCCTTATTGCAGCTTGAATTGACACAGATATTACGGCCTTGTGGATTAATGTGAAAGTCTCTTGATGAAAATATAGCAGAACCTCAATGCAGCACTTTCACATGAAGGCTCTGTGAATTGGGCTTCAGTTTGATAATGACTGTTATTTCAGTTGGTTTTTTGTATTGAAATAATAGTTTGTCAAAGAAAGACACATTTTTAGGAGGAAGTCCTTTTTTCAGTGAGGCTGCTAAGAACATTTTTTTTCTACATCTGGTCACATTATGGCACTGAAGGAGCCCGTGCTCTCTGAATGTAGCCTAGCTCAATGTACAGAAGTATGTTAGGAGTCTAAGAAGATGTGTCTTGACTTATGTTTGTGTTAATTTAGTCCTCCAGGTCTGTCTGAGCAACATTTTGGAAGGTCTTAAGACAGTTCAGTATAGTGTTTGTGTCTGTTGCACAAATTATAGTTCAAAAGTAATTTAGTCCACTGTTTTTCTGACAAAAAATAGAGAGTTCTGTAGCTGTCTACTGTTTCTCCTTACTTTGTTCATACAGTAAAGAATGATGGTATGCGCAAAACTGTGCAAAAGTTTTAGGCATTTGTGAAAAAAATTGGTAAATAAGAATTCTCTCTCTAAATTAAAGTGTGAATAGCATTTCTTTGTTGATTACCAAATTCAAAATTAATGAACGGAAGAGAAATCTATTAATATTTGATGTGACCACCCTTTGTTTCCAAAACAGCATCAGTTCTTCTAGGCATAGTTGCACACAGTTTTTGTGGGAACTTGGCAGGCTGGTTGCTCCAAACGTCTCGGAGATCTAACCACTGATCTTGTGTGGATGTAGGCTGGCTCACACCCTTCTGTCTTTTTATGTAAGCCCAGACACACTCCATGGTGTTGAGATCAGGGCTCTGAGGGACCATACACCACTTCGAGAACTCTGTGTTCTTCTTTACTTCATCACATTGGCTGCATGTTTTGGGTCCTAGAAAACAACTTGGGGCCAGCCATATGCCTCTCTGCTGGTATTGTATGTTGGATAAATACCTGCTTATTTCCCTGCATTTGTGACATTGATTGCTGCCAGATTGTTGCCTGCAGACACTCATTATTGTACTGCTCTTTAACACTTCGGCAAACAGACTGTCCTCTGGTACAGCCAAATATTTTAAAACTTGACTCATCAGTCCTGAGCAACTGCTGCCATTTCTATGCTCTCCAGCTCCTGTTTTCATGCAAAGTTGGGTTACTTAGCCTAGTCTCCATGTTGGATGTAAGGCTTTTTGGCTGCATTTCTACACCAAGACCACTACTGGCCAGACCATGGTTGCGCTGCTCTCTCTGCCAGTTCTGTGCTGATGACACTGCGTAAAATCTTTTACTGTTGAAGGATTCAAGCATGATGTGCCTTTCAGCTGCAGCACAAAGTTTCCTTGGCGGACCACTGCACCTACAGTCCTCAGTTTTGCCCATTCATTTGTGCTGCTTCTTAAGAGCTTGAACAGTACATCTTGAAACCCTAATCTGCTCTGAAATCTTGCCTGGGAGTGACCTTGCTGATCTAATATAACTACCTCGTGTCTTGTTGCTGTGCTTTGTCTTGTCATGGTGTGCAGACTGTGACACTAAAATGTTTTCCAAGACCTCAATTTGGTGGCAGAGTTTGGCTGTTTCTCACTCAGTTTTCAGCCTCTTACACGGCTGTTTCTGTTTCAACCTACACATGAAAAGGAAGAACATTAGCACTTGTTTGGTATAATTGGTTAATTATACACCTGACTGTAATCATTCCAAGTCCCTGACTGTGTACCAATAAGAATTGATACTGGTAACATTTTACTTCATTTTTTTCACCTGCTTGAAACTTTTGCACAGTAGCCCAGCTACACTTAAGCTCTGTCAGTTTGGTAGAAAAACACACTGTGTTTCTAAAGTTTTAAAAATGACTCCCGTTTTTAATTTGTCTTTTAAGATGAAACAACGTCACAGGCTGTAGGGACATTTATAACTGAAGCAACTTCATTCAGAAGTTCAGATATTTAAATGCCATGAATCAATTCAGAATTATAGAAATTAATATTATTAGGTTTATAGGTTTTCCAACAACACCTACAGAAACAATGGAAGCACTGGAGGCACCTGAGCACATTACAAAACAGAGGTTAGATAAAGCACAGAGGCCCTAGATAGTCCCCAAGCTTTGTGAGAGAGCATCAGGGAAGAGTAGATGATTTGAAGATGCAGTATCACTTTGGGATAAATGTTAAATACCATTTGGGGAGTGGGTATCATAAGAACAGATTCATTAAGCCACTATAGAGAAGGAAAAAATGTATTTTTTTTTCTCCCACGAATAAGCCTCAACTTTGCTGTTCAGCATATTCGTTTAAATAAGTTAACCAGTCTGTCTTTGAGAAAGTACTACTGGAAAAAAGGGATGAATGTAGTCTTTCTAGCAGAAACACTATCTTTTGAATGAGTACAATATGTGGGTGGTTATGGTGAGCTATTGGGTCCAAACAGCAATATCCCCACACATCTTTAAATAAATGTTAAAAATTGAAGCCTCATTTCAGTTACCTCATCAGCTCGTCCTCACCTCAAACATATTCTCCTTTTCTCTCTCCTCTGTCTCTGTGCCGATGCAGTCTAACGCCATGCTCATCAAGGAGGTGGACATCGAGAAGATCAGCAACTTCGACCACCCCTACATTGCAGCTATCAAAAGCCTTTGGGCCGACCCCGGGATCCAGGAGGCCTACGACCGACGCAGAGAGTACCAGCTCTCTGACTCCACTAAATAGTACGTCTGTGTGTCCCTGTGTTTGTGATCTTCATGTAGGATTTAAGGAAGATGTGACACAATGTCAGTGTGTGTGGTCATTTAGTCACAGTACTGATATTTTTCTAGTGTTGCCTTTGGAAATTCACCAGATTTTTTATAACTATTGTTATTTCAGCTCTTAATTCTGGGAGACATGACAATTCTTAGAACCTCTGAACTTGTCATCTATGTTGACAAAAAAGTCAGTTCCTCTTAATGCTGTGTGTTTTAAACATACATGCAGAAAGTATCTTGAATAAGTGAGGATTAGAAAAATGTACTGATCTTAAAAACAAAAATTAACCAAAGAACACTGTACGCTGTCCAAATAGCTAAATGCAGTTGTTCAATTTAGGAAGTGCAAAAGTTTGTTTGCAGTTCTTTATAATGCTAAATTTAAAAAAAAATCACTTTAAGGTGTGTAGCAATTCTGTTTTTGTTGCCTTGATAGTCAGATTACAGAATTGTTCAATTTTTATTCAAATTGTGATAGAGCCTAAAGTTTTGCATAAAGAATGTGAACATGCGTTGCATTTTGCTGCAGTGCCATCTTTACAGGTATGATATTGAATTGTCCAGTAGCTATTGATGATTTGCTAAAGTTTGATAGCTTAGACTTGATTTAATTTTGGAGTAGATGGCTAAATAACAGAGTACGTGAATGACTACATTTTGGTTCAAAACAGGAGTACATTGGAGCATATATATATATATATATATACATATATATATATATATATATATATATATATATATATATATATATATATATATATATATATATATATATATATATTTATAGTTATATATATATTATGTTAAAAAGAACAGTTTTAGAAAAGACAAATAGCTTTAACCTCTTGATAGCTCTTGCTGTTCCTGTAAAAAATCCAAATACATCTAAGAGTGAATGTGATACTAAAAATAACACTCTGAGGGACCACCAGGCTGTCAGAGCTGAATCAAGCCAAAACCTTTGACCTAAAAAGGAACATTTTTAAGTGTGGGTTATCTGCACTGTTACATCCCTAATGGGGATGGAGTGGTTTTTTTTAGATGTTCATACCTGCAAAGATAGTGAGCACAGTCCAACATGCGGTGGCTTGACTTATCCTCATTCTACAACCCTTTTTTTGATTCCCTGTGACCCAGGTTTCACGTCCGGCAGGCCCCAGTTGTCAAGAGCTTGTCAAGCTTATGTTCTGAGTCACTAGGTTGTGGTTGTGTATGTGTTTTGTGGCAGCCTGCATGTGTACTCTGTCTGAAATGGTATGTTTGTTTTGTAACATGTGCTGGGCAGGGCAACATGTGAGTCTACAGGTGATTTCAAGACTAATTTCTTAATAACGCTCCAGTTTCACAATTGGCAAGATAAAAATTTGCAAGCCACAAGAAGAGCCTAATCTCTTTATTAATGTCTGAATGTCAGCAGTATGACATGTAAAACCAGCCACAGATTTAAGTAAACAATAACGTGTTGCCAAATATGCCTTATGATTGTTTTGTGTAATTGTGTTTGTCACAGCTATAATAATAGTGTAATAATATGTAACCCCAGGGTGAGCAGCTTCAGGCACTCGACTTGTATTTTTTAGTGCCCCCTGGTTGTGGACTTGCTGTACTGCAATTTAATCTTGCTCTGTTCCTGTCATATCAGGTATAGGTTTTCATGTATGTTAAATCTGTATGTCTTTGCTTTTTAAGGTGTTGATTGACTGAAAAAGATGTTTTAAAGTTTTGGATTTGTATATTTCACATTATCCACACTGCTATAATGTATGTTTCCAGTTACCTTAGCGATTTAGACCGTGTGACTGCGGAGGGATATGTTCCCACACAGCAGGATGTGCTGAGGGTCCGTGTCCCCACCACGGGTATTATAGAGTACCCGTTTGACCTGGAGAACGTCATCTTCAGGTACCCTCCTCCTTCCCCAAAGTCCATGGCACCAGAGCAGCAGCTTCACCACAGCAATGGGTCTGAAACCACTGATGAATGTCGGAATGTTAATTTGCAATTATAAAAATTTGTACGCCGATAAAAAAGCATCAACATTACCATATCAATTTTGAACTTGCATCACTTACAAAAAAAAAACGATTTACACTTGCAAAAAAACCCTGAAATGATCCTTACTTTACCTGGGTAAGCCATCTGAGTGAGCTCAAACAGCTGAGTCCTTTTCTCAGACTAACTGGTTAATTTACTTGCTTCCCCTTAGTATGCTTTGTGTATAGTCTGAGTAAGCCAAAGTGTGAATGCAGCAGGGAATCAGGGAAATTCACTAGGCTGATGACATCATCCTGTGCAACCAGTGCAACACAGGAAAAGGGAGACTTGACAGGATGGATAAAAACAACCGATTTTGCAGGAGAGTTTATTTGATTGCAAGGAGAGTAAAACAAACTCAAATGTGTGTCTAGACATTCGTAAGTGTTGTGTCCACTGCTCATCATCAAAGTTCTGTAGAACATCTGCTCAGAAGAAATCACCACTGGGTCTTTTGCACATCCAAAGAGCCTCCTTGCGCTTCTGTTGAATACAGAGCTAAAGCACTGCAGCTTTCTTGCTCTAATGTAATTGTCAGGCACATAGTGACGCTGCTTCATATTCACTTGTGCGTGCTCCAGTGCTCCCCTGCAACTCTTTTGTTGATGCTGTAAACGTGTATCACTGAAGTAAAGATATTAATTGTAATCGTAGTGTAAAGTCTTGCTGCTTCATACGCCATCATATCATCAACACTGACTGCTCTTGTATTTTTGATGTCATGTCCTACCTATCTGGGACCCTCCGCCCCCTCCACCACTTCTCCCCTATTTAGCAGGGAATACGCCCAGCAAGTGTGAACAAGCATGTCAGGGAATTTCCCAGGTGGGCTACCCAGACATTTTCCTGATAATATCAGGCTTGCATTTGTGAAAAGGGCCAAAGATGAGCCAGTAGTCTTTTAAAATCATCGTTTGTTTTGCTTTGATTAGATAAAAAGTCTGTGTGGCCACATCATTTGACCTAATTTACGAATCAGTGGTTTGTGATCTCAGTTGTGCTGAAGTTCTGGCTGCAGGACACAATCTGACGGCCAGACATGCCGCACTGGAGCATGTGGGGAGCAGCAGCTCACTGAACACCAGAAAAAGAAGGCCAAGACAGTGATGTCAGAGAATCTCCAGGAAATGTTATTCAATCATTGAGGCAATGAGGCACAGTGAAAAACACACAAGTGTAATGTCTGAGCAACAGTAGGAAATGACTTCCCTGGCCTCTTTGACAACCTACATGTTCAGACCTTCCTTCTGGTGTCCAGGTGCTGCTGAAGTCACTGCCTCTGCTGTCACTGAAACCTCCTCACTGTCTGAAAACATCACCCACCAACCTCACTGTAAACTGATGCAATTAAAACAAGAGTCATGTAGGTTTAATAGATGGTGCTGGTGGAGCAGTGACACTAACTAACACCCCGCCGTTTCTGAGTTGGGACCCTTTTTCTGTAAAGCTTCCTCAACAGGACTCATCTACACTTCCTGGAATGGCACTGAGGGTTGTGGTAATTGCTTGTCGCGCTTTATGTAACTGTTTTTCTGTCTTTTTTCTCTCTTTTTGTATCTCTCTCTCTCCTGTTTTTCTTTCCTGTACGATCCTTCCTGTAGTTATCTTACCGATCTGGATCGTATCGCAGATCCCAACTATCTTCCAACTCAGCAAGATGTGCTCAGGGTGCGAATCCCCACCACAGGAATCATAGAGTACCCTTTCGACTTGCAAAGCATCATTTTCAGGTAGACAGACGTCTGTTTCGGCTCAGCCACTCATTGTTTTGTTTTGACATCTTTATACCATACTAAAGTGGTAACATTTTGGATACATTTTTTATGACAGTATGTTTTAAACACACAGTATGATAAATACTTTGGAACAGAGTCTTCCCTGGACTTAAAAAAGTGTATGTCTAACTTACATTTTGGATGGGATCTAGGTATTCGTAGAGTTATCAAAGATCAATTCAAGGTTAAATCCCCCAATTAAAATGCTTTTGCTTTTATGACACTGTCACACGGAGCCATTAGGAAATCTGATGAAGATTTCAGTTTACCTCTTCAGAAGAATGAATGTCGAAACATGTTCCAGTGTTTTTCAAGGTCATGTGATCATTTAAAGTTGATCTAAATGGGCACTCATTTGGATAAACCTTTGGATGATGGCCATGACCAGGATGAATGAGGATCACATTTTGTCAGCAAAAAAAAAAAAAAGCTAATAATAAAGAAAAGCTCTTAATATGCAGGTTGTTTATTTGTTTCTTTTATTAAAATTTTTGTGTAATTCAGCACAGTATCAGAAGAAGTTAAAGCAAAATTGACATAAAACAGTGACACTTTAAACACAAAACAACAAAAATTCATATACCAGAAATTAAACTAAATCGTAGTATCTTATCCATGCAGGGGATGATTCTCTACATCTACTACAGCAGCAGCTGTTTACTTGCCCAAGCTTCGTTTACAGTCCCTTCTGATAAATAGGGTTATCCATTTTGGATAACCAGCAGTGCTGGATTAAAGCTTGTTAGCCAACTCAACAAAGCTACTCAGCATCACTTTTATAATGCATTAAATCCCTTTTATGGTAACTAGTATGTGATGCGTTTAGGGTCTAGTTGGTAAAACAAGTAGTCATTGAAGGTTTATCTGTAAAATGAATGAGGGTGATGCATTTGAGGTCCTGTCTGAGTACAGTCTGAGTTAGCCAAAGTGTGAGCTTGTATTGACTATTATCCCCCTCCTTTTTTCTTTTTACTGTTTTAAATAAGAATATTGCTTTGAGTTACTCGCACTTGTTTATGCATAGTGGTGGCTTTTACAATCAATGAGGGTATGTCTTCAGGGAAATCTGCAGATGGGAGGCCTCGGAATAAGTTATTTTTTCACAAAGAGAATTCAGGGTTTCACAGTGGGACAGCACTGTGCACTGAGCCCATGAGTGTTGAGTACAGGATTGGGTCTCTGTTCATCTCTAAATTGTATTTTGTTTTGCTACTTGCAACCATTGTAGAGCAAAACCTGTATCATTGCTGTGAAAAAGTGATGCACAGAGAACCAGGTTCACTGCCATCTCTGTTGTTATGTAGGACGTCAGTAGTTCCACGCAGCATCTCTATGGTGCCCCTGCTCATAGTGATGAGGCCCCATCAAGATATAGAAGACAAAGTGGCTGGTACCAGATCAAATTGAGTCGAGCTGAGCTGAGCTATTACCACATATGGAAATGCACTAATAGTGACAACCCTTGTCTTTTGTGGCCCCTTAATGCAATATAAGTTTATTCCTTGAATAAAGTCTCTGTTTCTTATACTTATTAATCAACCACTCCCCTTATTGTATAGGAAAATCAACCCACACTGTCTTTTACCTCCTGCCACCAAATGACAGAAGTGGCAGCACACTGAACAGCCCCCCAACAAACACTAAGTCCTACATTCTGGTGCCCGCTCTCTGTAAATGGGTCACCTCCTCTCTTCCTCCTCTCCTCCTCTCTCCGGCTGGCAGAAGAAACGAGGTCGTCCTCTCCGCGCTGGAGGAATGTTATTTTTGGGCAGCAGGTCCTGCAGGGCCTATATTGGCCCTGGGTCTCTATGGACTATAGTGGACTGGGCCACCACTAGGGGGCAGCCCTGCATTGTGAACTGATCATGCTTTGTGCAGCTTGTTAAGAGACCATGTCACAGCCGGTCCAGTGGCTTTGACCCCAGTGTCAAGAGGTGAAAAAACTCACAGTTAGGCTTTAAGTTCACGCCAAGCTGTTTTATAAATAGCTTCAGTTCAGAAGGTCTTAACTGGAAAGATTTAACCAAATCAGTCATCACAAATGAAGGCTTAATGAAACTGGGACCTAAACTCCCTGACGAGTGATGGCTGACCTTGTGAAGGAGAAGATGAAACAGTACGAGGATCCAGACATCCTACAAACTGTGTTTCAGCCAATAGAACCTCAGTAAATGGAAACCTTGAGACCAATAAGCTGAAAAAGAGCTTTGATTGGTTTACTCACAGTGGCTACTTAAACTCTTCAGAATTACATAAATAAAACGTGCTGCTATCTCAGTTCATAGCTTTTCATTCGGTGACATTAGAGCCTCAACCCTGAAAGGATCCCAACATCAGAGGTGCCCCTTGTACGTTTGTCCTCCTGTCCTCTGTGTGTCTTCTGTGTCTTTTGTCCCTGCAACAGTCACCTCCACATCATGCTCCTCTTATTTCACTTTTGTCTTATCCAAATGTCCACTATTTGTTTTTGTGTGGTGCTTTGTCATACCCTCACGAGAACCCCAAGAAAACTGTCCACTTAAGTAATGAGTGTTATGACAGGGGTGGGACAAAATTCAGCAATATGGAGGATTAGTAATGATTAAGTTTTCCACAATAAACATTGCTTACATTGGTATTATTGATGATTGAAAATATGATTTCAAAAATAAAACAATGCCCATCTAAGCAGATTTTTCTATGAATTAGACCCACTTTGTTGCCAATTACTTGCTCAGGTAGTATCCACTTGTATTATATTGTATTATACCCAGAGATACCACAGATTTACATTTAGAATACCTGATCAGTTAATCAGATTTACTGCAAGTAGTCACCATCTCATCACATGTGATTAATTTTCTGTCTGCAATAAAATAAGTGGAATGCAGCACCTGAAACTGTCTGCTTGAAAACAGCCCTGCCGGCATGCGCTGCTGCTGCTGCGGCAGCCCAGTCATCTCCTCCAGCAGCAGCTGTTTACCCACCCAAGCTTTGTTTACAGTCCCATCAGATAAAAACTGATATCCATTTTGGATAACCATTTTGATTAAAGCTAGTAAGCCGTCTCAACAACGCTATACAGCATTACTTTTATGAAGTAATGTCGCAATCCCATTTTTATTATGACTATAAAGTGATACATTTAAGGTCTAGTCGGCAAAATGAGTAAGCACTGAAGGTCTTATCTGTTAAACAAATGTAGGGTGATGCATTTAAGGTCCAATTTGTAAAATGACTTTTAGGAAATTAGTTTGTCCCTTAATAACTCAGGAAAGAGATTGTTAGTCAATGCATTTAAAGTTAGTGCAGTGACAAAAAGACGCTTTTAAATCATGTCAGTAACATGACCGTCAGACGGGGCATTTAAGTGTCTGTCTGTAGAATGCTTAAGAAGCAATGTGTTCAAGATCCTGTCAGTAAAGTGCCAATTAGGCGATGTGTTCTGTTAATAAAATGACTACGTAGTCAATTCTTTCAAGGCTCTGTCATTAAAATCATTAGTTGATGCATTCAAAGTCCTGTAGGTGAAATAAGTATTAGTCAGTGTGTTTAGTCCAGTCAATGAAATGCCTCACATCAGTTGAAGAGTTCCAGTGATCCTTTTTAGCCAGTCTAATTCTTCTTTTACAAAATGTGACCAATCCTCTAACAGTGAGAAGAAATGCAATTTTTTTTAATGAGCGACATTTCTGTTCATACTGATCCAGGATCTGTCTGTGGGAGGGAGCTTCCATTTTTGTGTTGGCACGCATGAATCACTTACAAGGACACATGGGTTCTTCACACTGCTCTTTGGTTTCCTGTTTATGAGGGACATCTGTCCTCTTTTTCTTAGAGATTTCTTAAAACATTTGGTCCCAAACCTTGGGTGTTGATTAGTTTTTCTTATGAAGGATCTGAATACATCAGGTTCATCTATTTTTCAAGCAAATGTTTTCATGCACCTTAAATGTTGAAAATTATTTAAAGCATATTGACATTATACAAATGTTGGCAATTAAGATTATACAATGAACAGGTTTAAAGGTGAAAACATCCTGATGGATTCAAAAACTTCTAAAGAAAACTTCAGTTCACACTTAAAAAATGATTCTGTTAAAATAAAATGTGTAAGGTTACATGAGGTAATTACTAACATATTTTCTTATCCTGTCACTTGATTCGTTATTCCTCCGCTTGTCCTTCATCCTGCCGTCAGAATGGTGGATGTTGGAGGTCAGAGGTCAGAAAGGAGGAAGTGGATTCACTGTTTTGAGAATGTCACCTCCATCATGTTCCTGGTGGCGCTGAGCGAGTACGACCAGGTCCTAGTGGAGTCAGATAATGAGGTAGGTGGGAGTAAAAGCAACGAGTTTCGTGAGTATGGTAGAGCTGCAACACTTAAGCTTTTTATTTAACAAAATGTGCACTGTGCGATTCTGAAGTGTATCTTTAACAAGGGATGTAATAGGACCTTAAACATCTGTACTCGTACGGCAGATAGCCTAGAAGCTAGTAGCGCCTCTTGTAATGCTCTGTGTCCTCATTTAATTGTAAACACACTTAAATGGAAACTGTCATATACCGTCAAGCAAACAATCTCTGGAGTTTGGTTGGATTAAAATAACAAGGCTGAGCACTGCCAGCCTCTGAGCTTGTCATGATATCAACTCCATTCTTTACCATACCACCAGCAGCTTCATTACATACACTGTTGCATCTTGGGATGCCAAGCGTTGAGCTAAAAACCTAGCAATGCCTCTTAAATGGTCCTCAGTGCATGTCAGTAGGTTTGAGCGTCTGCACTGTACATACAGTGTGGATGAAAGCATCTTTGTAATGATTTTTGTATGAGCTCAATGCTGTCAGACCTTGGTCCAAACTCAGGATGCAATGGTGGTGTGTTAACAGTGTTCAGTCTATCACTTGCTTTCAGATCACCCAGGATCAATGTTAGTGACAGGCATAAACCAGATTGTTGAACTATTAGGAAGGTGCCACTATAAATCTTTCACTGTACTTTTAAATCCCTAATTTTTACACAAACTAGTAAATGCAGTATTATACAGTCAACACACACTCTGTGACTCCTTTGATACTGACTGTACTCCTCCTCCTCTGTTCAGAACCGTATGGAGGAGAGTAAAGCACTCTTCAGGACCATCATCACCTACCCCTGGTTCCAAAACTCCTCCGTCATCCTCTTCCTGAACAAGAAGGACCTGCTAGAGGAGAAGATATCCTACTCACACCTGGTGGACTATTTTCCTGAGTTTGATGGTGAGAAAATCAAACTACTCCCAATCATTAAGAAAAATAAAAATTAAAGAGTTTTAGTCACACATGATGAAGAATTAGTGAAGCGTATGTGACAACAAACTAAGTGAGGTTGATAGTAGTCTTGACTTGGATAATAATGCTCATGATACCACTAACAACCTGTGTGGATTATCTGCTGTAAATATCAGATCATTTTATTGACCCAGTTAAACAAAGGTTGTTTGAAATTTGACTTGTACAAACCTCCACTCCCATTTAATCTTGTCGTTCAGTGATGTCACGCCCACTCAAGTTTCACCGGGATCATATCATATATCATACATTTTATATATGACATTATTCCAACTGTTTCCTTTTCGCTCATGTACCACCCGTTAAACACTGCAGCTAATGCAGACGAGGACCGCAGAGAACCACCACTTCTGTTGCATAAGACAGAACTAATGTACCATAATTTCTTGATTATAACATGCACTTTTTTGCTTTTAAATAAGGTCTAATTTCCGGGTGCGTATGATACATGAGTACAAGCAAAATTCCTACCATATTTCGTCTCGCCAACATCACGAGTGCAACACATCTGATACAAAAAGCCAAAATATTCTCTTTCTTGGCGAAAACACATGCAAACACCTGGCGCTGCCATCTTGTGAGAAAGGGGACACAAAATATCTGCGCTGTGATTGGTTGAAGACATCGGCATGTTGATAGCTGCTCTCTGATTGGTCTGTACACCGTGACTGAGCATGCTCAGGCAGAAATTGAGTAATTGCACATGCATGAGGCAAAAGGTGTTTCTGCATCCGTTTGAGAGAGAAAATGGTGTACGGTATTTGTTGTGAGAATACTGAAATTTCATTGATTAAAACTTGGAATAAATGTTATTTTTGAGTAGTCTGAGAGAGTAAAGTTTGGGCAAAATTTGGGTGCATGTTATTTTGGAGTACAGTGTTTTTCCGGACAAAAAATGTAAAAACATGGAGTGCATGTTATAATCGAGGGCGTGTTATAACTGAGAAATTACGGTACTCACTAACTAATGTTCCCACATGGACAAGGATTGTCACTCTAATGTGAGCTAGAATAAAAACAGTTGTTGTGTGTGTCGTCACACACCCACACAACGCTGATTGGCTATTGCTACACAGCCACACACGATGTCGCCTGAAAAGTTAAAATTTTTCAACTTTGGGCGACCAAGCAACGTGAGCTGTTCATGCATCCAGAGTGACCGGGTAGTGCAACCAAGTCGCCTATATCGTTTCCGTTGCATCACATGAGGGCTGGCCCCGCCCCATCACAGCTGTACATTGACTTTACATGGAGAGTGGTCACCCAAGTCACATTCAGTGTGAAAGCACCTTTAGTGTTGGTTTGTGGTTTTAGTAGGCATTAAATGTATTACTTTTACAGTATATGCATTAGAGCTGGGTATCGATTCGGATTTCCCAAATCGATTCGATTCACAAGGGCCCGATTCGATTCGCGATTTAGTTTGATTTGATTGATTTCGATTCAGCGAAGGATATTTCAGCCAAAGTACCAATTTTACTTGAATATGGAAGAGATTCTGGGAACTTATGCTGTAAATAGTAGAAACTAACTCTAACTTTGTGCATTATTAAAAATAGAATTGAGCCCAATGCAGTTACAATAATCATGTACTTTTTATTAAACATAACCTGACCAAAACAAAATGTAATAATTTAAATCAAATCAAACCACAGGGCTGGCAGTATAAATAAAGTGGCTACAAACACACTATATGGTCGTATGTCCTTGCATATGAGTGCTACGACAGCATTGGTTATTTTCTGGGCTCGTGGAGAGTTTGCTAGTAACTTAATATAAATGCCTTCTCAGCTCCATTTGCTTAGGGTCCGACGTCTTTGTAGACTGTGTTTCCAGGTGGCGTCTCGATAAATGATTTTGGAGATTCATTGTTTTTCCACAATATGTCACTTGCAGGCTGCATATCTTGCATATAGTTTTACTCTTGTCCAGTTCATTGCTTCAGTCGTGTTTTTTAAATCCAAAGTGCATCCAGACATCTGCCTTAAAGTTTGTTGACAGTGCCTTCAGTGCTCCCGCCATGATGTTTCGTTCAACAACGCTCCTCGCCGAGTGACAAGATCTCGCGAGATCTCTGGTCTGGTCACGCGAGAAGTGAAATGGCATTATGGGAAATGAATGGCTGGTCACGCGAGACTACTCGGCATTAAACTGCAGGCTGCATTACATACCGAGAAAAGACGTATTAAAAGATCGATTTAGGGATTTTATGAATCGATATTGGGCCATTCAATGGAAAATCATTTCAAATCGATTAATCGATTTTTTAAAACCAAGTTCTTATATACATGTGCACAAATCTGTCTAAAAACAGTTCATGATGTTGTTGTTGGATGACTTTCTATTCAGTCTTTTTAGCTGATGAGTACAGCATTTAGGCAGATGGTAAGCCATTGCTTGTAAATATTTTAAATGAAAAGCATAAAAGTTGGAATATTAATAGTCTACCTGGTTTTAAAACAGATTCTAATTTATTGTTGTCTCTCTTCATTAGCTAATGAAGCCACCAAGACTATTAATGTAAAGATACATTTATTTGTAATGCCTGAAATTTCTGTGCAGGGTAAATGTCAAGAGTGCTGACACAAGCTTATATTAACCGTGTCTAAGAGATTGATATGTTTGACTGGTTAAAGACAGTAGATAAGATAAGAGACAAGATAAGATATTCCTTTATTAGTCCCACAGGGGGAAATTCCAAGATATACAGCAGCTGCAGGATACAAGAGAAATAAAAAGAAAGAAGCATTATACTGAAAAAAGGTAATTACAAATCAAATACAGTAATGTAAAAATAGAAATAATTTTTTTTAAAAGAGTATATACTATATAGTAAGTGGCATTATTTACAGTCCTTATGTACATGTTGTTTAACAGATGGTTTGTACATGTTGGGGCTGCATACTGAAAAATAGATGGATGACTAGGCCATTGTGCTACACTTCACTTTAAGTTATTAGAATTTAAGGGGAGACCAATCAGTTTTCAAGGGCCCCCTGGTTGGCCCTGCCTACCATACAGTCAGACACAAAACAAGAACAGAAAGCAAGACGTTAGCAAACTTTGTAACTCTATTGGTGCTTGAGCATGAATAGTGCAGTGTGCCTTATAAATGGGGCCTTGAGTTCAAGAAAATCAAGCAGAAAATGAGCATGACAAGTACTATTGCTGCTGTTATCCCATTGTCTTTTTTCACTGTGGGCAGCAGTTGGCCCCCAGGCCACAGTTTGACACCCCTGCCCTAGGCTGATCATTTCAAATCTGGCTAAATGCAGATTAGAGCTGTGACAAGCTGACTCAGCCAAAGTGAATCAAACATGCCGAAATCTGTCAAAGTTGAACAGTCTTTGTTCAATCCTAGGTCACAGTGTCAGTGAGTCAACATGCAAAGTTAAACTGAGGACAAGATCGTTTGGCAGATTTTACCCACAATTCCCAGTTGAGCAAAGTCTGCACCAGTCTGCACTATTTGGGGACAGACATTATGGCTAATTGACACTAAAATCTGTTGGTGTGTGAGGGGTAGAGGCACAATCTGCAAGTGTGTGAGGAATTATAGACCCGGCCTGATCTCAGTCAGTCAAACATGTTTGAATTTTTTTAGCAGAATCTGGACACAATCAGGTAGTGCGACCTGATTACCAACCCAACTGCAAGAAAAGCGTTGCCAACAGTTAATGAAAAAATGAGGGTGGGACACTGGAAATATAACTGGCTCATGTTAGCAGTGCTAACACCACTAGCCTTTAGTCCTCCTCTCAGTGTAACATCTATACATCTGTGAATGCAGTTAGTTGCTATTTCAGTCGATTGGTAATATGTGACCATGACCTTGACACCACCTACATAGAATTTGATCTCAGTTTTCTTAATCGAAAATCTTCTAATTCTTGCTGTCCCCTCAGATGATATTGATACCATCTGCCTATTCCATTTTGTCATTCGTGGTCTTTTTTTTTTGTAGCAGAGCTACAGTGGATACCAGTGGTGGGCAGCTGTGTCACAGTTTGAACAGTGTTTAATTCAGATTTTGGACCTGTAGGGACAAAAAATAATTGGTTAAACCAACTTTTAGATGTGGTGCCTGCTAAAAGGTTATCTGGCTTTAATCATTCAGAGAGCTAAGCGCATAGTAACAGTCAAACAGCAAATATTAGCAAAGAACTAAAGGGTACAGCTTCATCCATGAGAGGCACCTGAAACATAGATGTTAGGCCTGGCATCTTTTTGTTAATTTATGCTTTTATCAACCTAAACTTTTTGTAGGGCTGGGCGATATTTCCTAATATCAGTATCACGATTAATTGAAGCTGTTACCTTGATTACGATTAATGAACGATTATTTTATGATATGATGCAACAAATTGGTGGTGTTACCGACAATCGTCGAAATGGTCTTCCTGCAGTATTTACACTTAACTTCTTTCTGCTCGATGTCCTTTGCACAGAATCCAAAATGTGCCCAAACAATGGAGACGGCATTTTTCTTGGCTACAAGGTCCTCTGATAGATTGGTACTCCATATTGGCAGCGCGTCCTTTGCCACGTATAAAGTGAACGCAGACTGTATGGAGGGAGCGCGGTCACGTGAATTACAAAGGGAAAATAATCAAAATAATTGACATGAGTAAAATCACTTCGATTAGAGGGTCTAAATGTCGGTTTCAATTATTTTTGGATTAATTACCCAGCTTTAACTTCTTGGTTTGAATTACTAATATCTTGCATTATAGCTCAAATAAAAATGTATCTGACATTTCCCAGTTTTACTGCTTATGAATGAATTAAAAATGATTCTGTTTGAGTTAACTGTGGACTAAACCTTACCAGATGTTCCTCTGTTTGTGGCTTTGCCACACCTCCTTTTAAAGCTCTATTCTAAACGCAGTCTAGAGTGCATTTGTCTTATTGCTCTGCCTCTGTGTTAAATTAAGAATCTTGTGTCTTATCTCTTTGTGTCTCAGGTCCTCAGAGAGATGCACAGGCAGCGCGAGAGTTTATCCTCAAGATGTTTGTGGACTTAAACCCAGACAGCGACAAGATCATCTACTCTCACTTCACATGTGCCACGGACACTGAGAACATCCGCTTTGTGTTTGCAGCGGTCAAAGACACCATCCTACAGCTCAACCTCAAAGAGTACAATCTGGTGTGAGGGCTCTCGGACGACGCACGTCTCCTCCCCATTGCACAAACGCTCACCTCCCGTGGGAGAGTGCGCTCGACTCCACACGCATCACACAGCACACAACAATGCCGGCTCACACACACACACACACACACACACACACACACACACACCAACAGAGTCCTTCACTCCCCCTTCTTATTGCTGTACGTTCACAAATCCTCCCACCTGCAAAACGACGCCCCCTCCTCAATTACCAAAGCTCCTCCTTCCTCCTTCGCTCGGCAGCTTGTTGTGTCAGAGTCCTCGCTCCTCCCAAAGCTGCTCCGTGTGTCAGACCGGGCTCTGGCACACTTTCATCTAGCACACAAACCTCTCCACACAGGCTGTACGCTGACTCAAGAGGACTTTGTTGTATCATGTGTGCTGTGTGTGTGTTTCGGGGGCACTAACGAGGAGCTGTGTTTCAGCATCAACCCCCTCTGACCGCCTGAAGTCGGCTCCTCCTCTTAGCGGTGCGAGATCATATCCTCTGCTATGTCCTTGCTGAGCTCACGTCAGTGTGGAGGGAGGCAGTGGAATTTAGACATCCTGAAACCAACCGCGGACCAGAGAGTGGCCTCTGTACGTGAGGTCACACGGCGGATACAAGGGGGCTGGGGCTGAGGATTCTCTCTCTACCTTGCATCTATGAATGTACCCACCAGTGTGAGCATCGCAATCGCAAAAAAAGAAAAACCTAGAAATATATTAAATGAAGTAAATGCATATGTTAACACACTTAAGACAAAAAGCACGAGAGGGCAAGACATAGCTAATCAAAATCTGTTAATTGCTGAGATTTTTTAAATGTTTTTAATGATAGAAATTTGTTGCTACGTCTACTTCTATTTAACAAATTATGGCTAAAGGAACGGTGATAAGAAGTGTTAAGAAAATCTTTAAAAACTCTGAATCTTTGCGAAACAAAGACACCTGAAAAGAAGAATTTACTTGACATAAGTATCCTTTAAAGATTTTTTTGTGTGATTTTTGTGTTTTTTTTTTTTTTTTTATGTTTATCACATCACTTCCCTCCTCCAGATGTTTTCTGCATGGATTCACAGGCACAGCCTCTGACTCCAGCAACACCTCCGAGCCCTTAAAACAGAACATTCAGGAGGTGAGAGGAGTCCAGGCTGCGCTCTGATTGGTGGACGCAGATGTTGAGGGGAGTGTGATGTCATCAGCACACCTGCCGAGTAGCTTATTCAACAAGATTTAAAAGCTGTAAATGAAACACACCCACACATCCTGCGACGTGAATGGAATCCATGTAGTGACATCCCCGCTAACGTCACACATGCGAACGTCACCCAGCCGTCCAATCAGATCCATTTCCTGACCGTGACATCACATCAGGAGGTGCTTCTGTTTACTTTCTTTTTTCTTACTGTATAGTCACTTTGTTTATAAAGGTTGCTTGCTGTTGAGTGGTGAGAGGGAGGGAGGGTGGGTAGGGTTACGAACCCTTTCACAGGAAGCGCACTCTGAAGTCTGCAAACGTTTGTGTATATTTGTTTGTAAATACATATACACAAAACACTCCTGTACAAAAAAACGCTCTGTGGTACACCATCTTTGGCAAAAAAAAAAAAAAACATACGAAAAGGAAAAACAACAAAAAAAACCCAACTTCTTTCATTAGCATACAGTTTTTTCCTCTGAATTTCTGGTAGTAGTGATACTGTGATTCTGGATTTTGTTCACTTGATTGCACAGAGCCGAGCAGTCGTCAATGAAACGAACAGAAAAAGGAGCAATAGTCTGAGAGAAGAGGTTCTTCCCAACCAGCCTCTCGACTCCACACTACTGCAGCAGCTCTGGCTCCTCTGTGTGCTAACTAGGGCTGGTTAAAAAAAAAAAAAAAAAAAATCTTCACAGTATGGTGATTTTAAGAGTAATTAATTTTTTTTAATTTATCTAATTTATGGACCAGGTTTGAAGGTGTTAATAATTTGACTGCTTTTGATTCTGTCATGTTGAAGTGCTCCTTTTCTCATGGCGGAGCCTACTTGAGTCTGAACTGCTGTATAAAAACAAACAAACAGAAAAAAAAAACAAAAAACGAATGTCTGGTATAGTAAGGACTTTTAGCTCTGCTTTCTATTTCTTATTGAGACATTTCCAATTGTACTTTGCCATCACATCTCCATCCATGGTAATACTGTTTGGTTTTCTTTAGGAGCCCTCACATTTTTTTTTTTTTTTTTTTTTTTTTATATTAAGAAGGAACTTGTATTTCCTCTTGGTTTATAGACGCAGCGCTGTATTGCATACCTAGAAAAATGTACAGTATGAACGTAGGTGGACTTTTTTATCAGTGATTGAAGACCCACAGGGTCCATGCTTGCTATTTGTAATTTAACACAAAGATTCTGTTGTCGGGTTTTTTGCATTGTTAATTTCCAGTTTTTTGAGGCTTGCTTTGATAGTGCCAGTGAAGTGCAGATATACTTTTTGGTCTTTGACCTTTTCTACAGGTGACTTATCCTTCATCGTCATTAAGGGCTATCACAGTGCATCAGACAGACCGTGAGGAGTGGAGCGCAGCACCACAGTGAACCAAGTCATACACGTTTAGAGATTACTCACAATTTGTGCTCTAAGTAAGGAAAGGTATCAATGCAAACATTAAGTGCACATAGACCAACACTAAGCAGTTTTCTCTCTGTATTTCTTCTTGTATTTGGTCCTTTGGTGACCTAAATGTTTCTGGCTCTCAGACCTCCACCTCCTCATTGCTAGTGCTGTGTTCCCTGTTATCACTCTGATATCACTAAAATACACCACTACCAGGACAAGTATTGTATGTTTCCCCAAGTATTTGACCTCTTGCTGACAACCAAGTGATGACCATACTCATAGTGTTGTACATTTTAACCCATTAACTACAAGTCATACTATTTCTCCAGTCAGTGTTTGTACATCTTGAACACCTGTTGGTTTCCATTCATGCCAGTGTGGTTTGACCAGTTAATGATCTGGTCACAAAATGTACCTCAGTGAATGGAGGTTTTTGTCATTTTGTTATTACACAGTTTTTGTAGAGTTGATTTTAGAGCAGGGGCTGCTTTTACTCTACTTAACAAAGCATCAAAATGGGTGTTAAACGCTGTCAACGTTATGTTTGAAAACTCCATTGATCCAGTCTTATAGGCAGCTTGATTGAATGTAGGAGCTTTGTAATATCCAATCCTATTTTCATTGTCTGCATAGGTTAATGGAGCCATCTAATGTGATGTAATGTAAGAATGAAAAGTTCCCCATGTCATAACAAAACAAATCAAATGAATTATGTAAAACTTTCAAAATCATTTAAGTGAAATTGTATTGGTCACAGAAAACAATCTGACAGCTGTCATGGTAAAGCTGATATGTGGAGTCTAAACTGGAGATAAAATGGTCCAGAATTGTTGCTGCTGTCTCTGTGAGCTGCAAAAACTAATGAAAGTTTCAGCGACAAGATCAATAATTTCTGCTTTGTCATTTTTAAGCCTGAAACTGCTGCTGGCAGAGGAAGGTGTAATGAGATGTTTGCCTTTCAACAAACAGCCTTTTTTAACAGTGAAGATTCTCCTGTCTTATCTTTATCAATAGATAAGACATACTGATATTCTTATGGGACGCCAATATTCATACAATCTAAACATTCTCATGGGAGCTTTGTTTCAAAGTTTGACTTGTGTAAAATTATTTTGATGGATCTAAACCTTCCAAAATGTGCCAAAGATATGCCTTAAAAACTAAATTAAACCTACCAAGAAACTTAAATTGGATAATGTCAGGCTCAACATCAGTACTGATAAACTGTCTGACCACTGCCACATTGTGCTAAAGCTGCTGTGTGGAGTTTTTAACTGGTTTAAAACAGGCTGAAATGCATGCTGCTGTCTCTACACACCCTTCAAAAGCAAAAGAAAAATATCACCCACAGGATAAATTAGTCTACATTGTCATTTTTGTAGCCTGTACCTGCTGCTGGTGGGGGGTAGGTGCTGCATGAAGTGTTTGCCTGCGACCTGCCAAACCAGTTTTTTTTTTTTAAATACCGAAAATTCTTGATGAGGTTTATGATTAGGAGTAATCAAGACAAAATCAGCAGTAAGTTGAAACACCATTTTGTTCACGGGGGATGACAAAATTGACACAAACTGACAATCCCTTCCAGGAGCTTTGGGTTTCTAATTTTGATACCTAACTGTCATAACTCAAGTTAATCTTAACTGCAGTATCTAAACTGTGTGGAAATCGTTAACAAAATGAATTAAATTTTGTAATAAAATTTGCAAAGAAACTTAAGTTGGCTTTATTGTGTCAGGCACAAACTTAATACCAGCTCAGTTTAACTTATCTGAACATCACCTCCTTTTATTAAAGCTACTTAGAGGAGTTTTTAATTGTGGATAAAACAAAATGAAATTTGTATGGCTGTCTCTTGATGACTTACAAAAGAAAAAAAAAAAGAAAAAACATAGTCCACCATATGACAAGTTATTTCTACGTTGTTACTCGTCATGCCTAAATTAGCTGCTGGTCAGGGGGGCACATGATGTGCTTGCCTGTAACCTGCAATCACAGCCATTTTTAGAGCAAAGATTCCTGATGCTTAATGTTTAAAAGAAATCAATATGGAACCAGCAAACCGAGAAGACAAAATTGAAAACTCATAGTTGTTCTCATGACCTTCAAGTGTTTAGTGGTTAACTTAAATGATCTAAACTGTGTCAGAGGTTTGCTACAAAGAATAAATTAAACTAAATGACTAACGTACTGAGAAGTTTGCTGAAATTGGATCGATTATGTCGTACAAGAGCTTAATATCATCTCTGTTAAACAAATCTAAGCACTGTCACCTTAAGATTAAAGCTGCTTTGTGCCGTTTCTAACCAAGTATAAAACAGTGCATTTTTTTCTGCTGTCTTAGTATGACCCCATGAGCCATTTACTTTTTCAGCTGCTAGATAAATTATTTCTACACAAGTCATCTTTGGTGCCTGTGGTGGGGGGTAGGCGCCACAAAGTGTTCACCTGCAACCTGCCAAACCAGTGATGTGATTTGTTGAGAAGAAAGCAATCTCTGTGAGTTTAGCTAAGAGACGAGAGACCATTTTGACCACAGGGGCCCACAAATACAACTCCTTACAGGAGCTCTAAGACAATGTTGGACCAGTCTGTTCATCGTCACTTGGCTGTTCTGAGATTTCTTTTTTCTCACCCTTGACAAGAAAATGTTCTTTGATGAATGGAAACCAAAAGCTGTCAACAGATGTAAGATGGAAAAACTTCAGTTTGTAATACTTGAAAATGGTCTGAACACTCAAGTTAATGGGTCCAGGGTTAAAAAAAATGCCTTTATGGTCCTAAACTGCCATTTTGTCTGCTTAAAATGTCACAAACCTTGAGAGGAGAAGCAGACAGACAGCGGTTATCAGACTTCTGTCATTAGAGAGAGCCAGGATGCTTAAATTAAACCCAGTATGGATACCCAAGTATTAATCAGTAATATTATAGTGTTGCTCAGTAGATGGTTACCAACCGTGTCATATTTTTAGACTTGACACTACAACTCTGCCACATGGTAATAAAGGGCTGACTGGATGTTAGTGTGGGACTGGCGGTGTGTTAGCAGCCCGGTGTTGCACAGTGTGTTTTATTTAAACATTTAATCATAAACAAGTACATGAGCTGGAGAAAGGCAAGGCAGTCTGTGTGAAACTGCTGATTCCTGACTCATTGATAGTTTTTTTTTTTTTTTTTTTCGTAGCAGTGACCAGTGCAGAGGGACTGGATTGCTTTCTCACTATCATGCTCATATTTGCACAGTATTTTCTTTTATTTTGTGACACATTTAATCTCAACATTTATGATGTATGAGCTGGCGCAGACTGAGGGAAACTTCTCATTGTGTCGGTGGTGACAGTTTGAAACGGTGTGATGGGGTTAGGCTTTTCACTACATCTCTCTTGTTTGCACATTGTGTGTGTTTTTTTAACACTACTGCAGTTTTAATGAAGCCAGAGAAGACTTTATGGACGTAGTCAGTTTTTTTAGTGAAGAGAGATGGAATTAACATTTCACTACAACACTTATTTATTGCCTTTCATGCCTTGAATAGAGAGCGTTGGTGTTTCTGGCTTGCTTTGCCGCCTTCTGGGTGGCTGTGGTTGTGTGATGTCACATCCGGTGGGCTCGTTGAAAGAATAAATGGATTCAAACTTATCTCCTAGAGATCAGTGGGGAATTGTTGCATATTCAGATTTGATCTTATTCCCCCATTTTTGTGTTTTTCATTTCCTTTATGATAAATGAACATTACCATAACACTGTTTTCTTTTTAGGACCACTTGATTATTTTTCCCCCCTCACTCCAATGAAACCTGAAGGTCAATTGTGTAGTGGTGTATGAAATTGCTGTAATTTTTTTCTTTTTCCTGATTTTGTATGTAAACCAAATGTAAATTATGTATTATATTGAGTGTGCCAACCCCACTCTCTCTAGAGCCAGGCTCTCTCTAAGTGCCAACGCTGTGGTCATCATCAATGGACCACCACCTGAGATGGTCCCCCCTCCCACTTTTTAAGTAAAACACACAGGAGACAAAAAGGATAGATGACTAAGAACACACAAAGACTTTATTCTGTATTTAAGATTGAAGATTTAAAAGATAATCTGCTGTTTTTTAAGAAACTGTAATTATAACTGCATGTGCTGTTTATTTTGTGTTGGAAGTGAGGGCTTTGATGTTTTCATTGAATCAGAGCCCTCGATGAAGGGGGGTTCAATCAGTTGGTTATTATCGATTATTGATTTACATAACTTGCCATATTTTTTTTATGTGTTTCATGTATTTGTTTCAACCACTGTTGCCTGATCCTCATTCAAACATGAACATGACTTATGATCATTGCCGCCTTCTAAGAGAAACATAATGACAAGGTATCTGTTTTAAATTGAAATAAATTTGTTCCTATACTTGCTCATGGTGTGTTTGAGTAGCTTTATGTTTTTTTTTGTTTTGTTTTGTTTTACTTGAATATATCCTGACATGATTTACATGACTGCAAAGATCCAGGGTCTGTAAGTGTTTTTCAGTTCTAAAGTAAATATCAGAAAAATGAAATTATAAAAGTAACTATTTTTCAACATCTTAAGTTTTCTTAAAATTTAAGACCATATTCCTTCTGCATTGTTTAAGACGCTGCAGAGTTCTTGCTCTGTCTAAGCACAGCCACAAACAGAATTCACTGAATTACAGTCAGTCATAGTGCCACCTACTGTGACACTCCAGCACTTAGCCTTCAAAAACTGTCCTGCCTGCTTTTACTCTCATGGTTGTTGTACCTTAAACACCTTTACAAGCTTGTGCTCTAGTGCTGTTGCTGAGCACCAAGAGCTTAACAACTGCTAAATAAACACCAGTTTAACATGACATCTGCACAGTGTTATCTGTGCTTCCTGTAATAAAAGATTTGAGCAGCATTTACTCCAGCCTATCCTGCAGCAGGGAAAAGGGAAGATCCTTGAGCTGACCAAAAGACTTGCAAATGAGGAAATTAGAAGTCTGCAATTTTATAATGATTATTTTTTCCCTAAAAGTCATATGCAGCAGTTTTCAAAGGTTGATAAAAAAAAAAGTCATATTTATGTGATTGTGTGACTGTTTTGTATATATGAATAAAAGATTTTTAACTTAACTTTGATATGTGACAAAAATTTCTCACAAAATCCCTCCAACCTTTTAGAAAGTTACTGATTTTCCTGAGAAAATTTACAAAGAAATGAAAGTTTACCTAATGTTTTCAGAAATATTCCCAGGATTTTTTGTGTGACTATCTGGAAATGATTGGGGAGGGTGATACACATAGGTGATACACAGAGCAATGATACGCATAGATTTATAGCAAATATTTAAAAAGAAAAGGTTACATATTTGGAAAGCAATGTAGTAAAAAAGCTCTTGAATACATTTAATTATTTCTTCAGTAACATCTTTTTTTGTTTTTTTCATGTACAGTTTAGAACATTTCTCGATATTTATCATGACTGTCTTAAAACTATTCTTTGAAATATCTTGATTTTCCTGAAAAAGCAAGCATGTGTTTTCTGGGGGAAACATACAGAAATGTCTCAAAGTTTCCAGAGAGATATAAAATCCTGAAATTTTGATAAAAGTAAAATGTTCAGAGAATAACATTAAAAAATACTGAAAGCTTACTGATACAATTTTTGAAGAGAATTTCTTGCAAAATAACCAAAAAATTTCTTTCAAAAATTTCATACAGGTATAATGACCCTTTGAATTATCCCTTTTTAAGGGGATAACAGTATTTAAATTCTAAAAATGCATCAAACTTCTGTTGAAAATCCCTTCCTTGCTCCCACAGTAAGTCTAAAATATGGAGTACAAACAAGCGTTACACTTGTTAAGCACAAAAAAAGTGCCATTGAAACCCAGTCAAACTGCAATTTTTGATCTCACTTCCATTAAAGCACAACACATGCATTTTATTATATCTAGGTGTCAGTCTAGGCTTTTGCCTTGGAATTGATCATTTTTAATATTCTCCATTAGACAGCATCGTTTTAACCACATAAACATGAGTGAGTAATTGACACTGTTCTAAAAATGATGCATAACATCAGTGTTGCTGCCTGTCATTAATATGTCCCGGACAGTCATAATTTAACACAAAAATACTTTACGTCTATATGGCATATTTTAAATATATGTTTGTTCTGTTTTTCATCTAAAAGATTGTGGCATCATGACAAAACCTGGCATTCATAGTAGGGATGCACAATATTATCAGAGCAATATCAATATCGGCAGATAATTACCTAAAAAGCTAATCATAGGTATCGGCAGATAATAAAATTTTGGCCACATTTTCAGCCGATATATTTCGACCATACAAATTGGGCATAAACACGCCATGTATTTACTGTAATATTAACGAAATGTACAAATGTACCACATTAGTTTACCTCACCATCCCTGGATGTGCACTTTTATAAATCAAAAGTGTCATTTGTTAAAAAAATAAAATGTTGTTTTTCTAGCTTCACATTTGTTTCTGACACAAATTAACTGTAGACATGAAGGGAACAGGTCACTTCTAGTTAGTCTGAGACTTTGTGCTCTTGACTAAAAATAAAGGTATTGATATCTCAGATAATGAGTTTGGAAATACTGACTCACTGGACATCGGCAAAAATCCAATATTGTGCATTCCTAATTCAAAGTAGGGCTGGGCCATTATTCGAGTTTTAATCTCAATTAAAATTACTGCCTTCCACAATTATGACAACTGCGCGATCAAGATTCATGTTCCACATGACATGTTGAACTTTGTCTCTTCACATGATTATTGTATTATAAGGATTTATTTTATTTTTGTACATATACTTCAAAATTATAGAATCAAAAGCATGTAAAAGCATGTGGTGTGTATATTAAAATCAGTGAGTAATCATGTTTAAAAATTGTGACCTCAGTATCTAAAATAGTCGTGATTTTGATGTTTACCATATCTGAGCCCTAATCAAAGGGTCAAAGTCTTTTAATTTATTAAATTAATATTTAATAAAAAATTAATTAGTATTTGGTATCAATAATTAGGTCAAATGTAGGTGGAAGACAGCTAAATTACAGCAGTATATAATATTAATGTACAAGATTTTCATAGCTTGGTGTGACTGGTATTAGGCCTCAGGGTCAGGTGTATTTAAACCAGTGGTCATCAACAGGCGACCTGGGGCCACGTAAGGCCCTACACAGCTTCCTATTCAGCCCCCAGAATGTAATCAAATTACAGTCAAATATGATGGGAAAATTTTGTTGTGTTGTTAAGGGTTTCTTTTTGACATTAAATCCCTAAAACTATTAATGAAACAATTTGGGTTCAAACATTTTATCAGCCATTTTCAGCCAACAATCAACCAGGAGAACGAGTTTATTCAACCCGGAGGAGGGCAGTCTTGACAGCCAAAGGGAGACGTAGTCAAGATACTGCAACAGCCTCAAGTGAGTGGCAGCGCTATGGGTGATAGGGACTGATCTTACTTCTCTGAGGAAATACATTAGGATTGTAAAAAAATATATATATCAGTACTATTATGGTAGTTAGACAAAAATATTATTCATAAATTTTTTGGTTGAAATCCGGCCCCAGTAGCATATGTCATAATGAAGCAACTTGGATTGAAACATTTTATCGGCCTTTTTCAGCCAACAATCAACCAGGAGAACGGCCCCAGAGAGAACCAGTCAAGACACTGCAACAGCCTCAAGTGTGTGGCAGCACTATGGGTGATAGGGACTGATCTTACTGCTCAGGGAAATACATATGGATTGTAAAATATAAAAATATCAAACTACTACGGTTATGTTAATTCGACAAAAACATTATACTTAATTTTAGGGGTTTAAATCCGGACCCATAGCATATGTCATGAAAAAACTGGCCTTTAGTTGATAACCCCTGATTTAAAGCAACTACCAGAAATAAACAATGTAAGCACTTTATTTCTTTTAAACTGCTGACACTGAGACTCTTGGACTGGGACATTATATATTAAGAGTATTTGACTCTGTCCTGGTGCCTCTGAAGCCCGGTGGCCCGTCCGGCCCCGGATCCCAGCCGTCCTGTCCGGGCCCGGCGCCGCAGAGCGGGTCAGTTCAGCGGTGTGTCACACGGGGCGCCCGCTTCTCCGCCGCTCGGTTTGTGTTCCGGGTGATGATGCTCTTCTCCTCACAGCAGAGGAAAGTCAGGGGCTCATGTGTCAACATCCAGGCTTCCCCCGGGGAGGTGCAGCGTTAACGTTATTTCAGAAAAAGCTGATGTACGTCTGAAGATCTGTTCCTCCGTCTGAGCCAGCGCGTCCTCGGAGGAGAGCTTCGGTGTCCGCAGAGAGCAGGAGACGATCTTCGGCTGCTGCGGCTTTGACTTTAGCTAACATTATTTTAAACGATGACAGAGTACAAAGTGCGAACAGCGTCTCCACTCATTTAATCATATCTGGGGACCTGTTAGCCTAGCCAGCTAGCCTGGTTATTCGATCAGACCAAGGAAACACGACGAAACACTCCGCTGACATGATGTTTCCTCAATCCAGGCACTCGGTAAGTTGTGTGGATGAACTTGTCTCTGTGTGAAACTAAACACTGAGCAGCCCGAGCTAATGCTAGCTTAGCCACCAGCTGATACTAGCTGTGCTGCTGCAGGAAGCTGTCAGCTCCTTTTCACAATGCAACACCTGTCTGCTGCTCCACTCCGCCGATATCCCGATATTTAAGAGCAAACATGCCGCCCTACAACTTAAATACGTGTATGTTCAAGCCATGATGCTTCCTTGTCTTTATTTAGAAGGAAATACAGGCTATGGTAGCTAGCTGGTAGACACAAACAGCTAACCTCAATGAAGTGTCAGTCAGTAAACAGTTTGATTTCGTTATTGTGGATACATTGTATCTACAAATAAGCATTTGAAAGAAAAAAAACATTTCCAATGAAGTCCTAAAGTACTCCCTTAAAGATTAGAGAACAGTTTTTGTACATTTTAAAATGAAAGATATGCCTGACAGAAAGTCTAAACATGTTGCTAAAGGATAAAAAATAGCAAATAACTGCTAATGAATGTCTGGTTAACAACCAAATATTGCTGATTTATTTCAGATAACCTGCTTCTAATAGTCTTTGTCAACTACTAGCATAGAGAAGCAAACACTCACATTGGATTGAGGCCTCAACTAAACCACATCAAGAAGTGAAAGTGCTCAGAAAGCACAAACCTCTGCAAACAGTATTTCTGACAATCTTAGCCGAGTTATTCTCAGTAATGTGGAAAACTGCCCTGCCCCAAAAAGTTAACAAATACTTTTTGAAAAAGACTTAGTAGACATGCACATCCATAGGTAGGCGCTGCTCCAAAAAACTCATGGAAAAGCACAAAGATCTGCATAGCAATTTAAGAGATGGCTGTACAGCTCGAAATGTCACTGATTTCAGTATAAAAATCTTGAAGCTAGCTACTTTTCAGTGTGCAGATGTCTTTGTGTTTTTTCAACAAAAACTTTTTGAAAAAAATATTGTTATACTCTGGATTCAGGTGAGCACTGAAAACTGATCACTTTTTCTTTGTGCTATGACCAACGTTCTCTGAAAATTTCATTAAATTCCATTGAGAAGTTTTTGAGTTATTTCGCTCTCCGTCAGACAGAAATACAGAAAAATGTCACCAAAATTGAAACACTTTTGCCTTTCGCCATGACCAGAAATCCCTGAAAATTGAATTAATATCTTTGTGCAGTTTGTGGGTTAATTGTGAAAATTTGGAAATCTGCCCCGTCTTGCAATGTCAACAAATCCTGGACTCCTGGATCTGCATCCATATCCAGTTCACCACCAAAATCTTCTTCTTTGTGCCATGGCCAACATTACCTGAAATTTTATCCAAATCCATCACGAGCTTTTGAATTATCTTCCTCATGGATGGGCGGACAGACAAATACAAGCCAAAAGATGACCTCCTTGGCAGAGATTACAAAACGGGATCATATCATCATGTTATATAAGCTCACAAGTGGTAAAGCTACGTAAAAACCTTAAGGTGAACAGATTTTTTTTTTAGCAGAAATTATTTAATGAGTCTATCAGCTATTTATTGCTTTAGTTTATTGTTACTCCTAAACTGTGGGTTTCATCCTTGAAGGACTTCCAAGTCCTCTTATGTTTTGTTGGAGGGTCCACATGGTGGCATTAACATGTCAGTTAGCAACCTTGTCAATGTTCTGGTTGTTAAAGGGCCCATATTTTGCTTTATGAAGTTTTAGATGCTCTTTTCGTTTCATGTCTCCATCATGTGATTGAGTACTTCTTTACACAAGATTACACAAGATACATTGGGACTTCTCCCTCTCTTTACAGTAATAGTAACTGCTTTAAATGGCTTGTTTCTCTAGCCCCCATGAACAGACCTACCACTGTGATGTCATGTGATTTATTCATTGGCAGTTTCAGATAATTGGCTCAAGATAGCAAGCTCGGTGCAGAACATGGACCGTAGCCAGAATGCAAGGCTGGTGTAAATATGGCATTGAGCAGGGTTGAACAATCATCACTGAACAGACTGGTTAACCAATCAGAGCGGAGTGGATCCACGTGAAGAAAAGGGGCCCTTTAGTGGCAGGAGCTCTAACACTGCATTGTAGGCAGAGCGAGAGTACATGTGAAACCAGAAGGTTTTTCGACCATCCGGTGTTGTTAATGTACTCTACTTGTCATCAAAATAGAATATATGAACCTGACTTAAAGCAAATTTGCGCTCCTCTGATTTATTCTTGATTAAAAATAAACTAGTATGCATGGTCTGAAAAAAAAACAGCTTAAAGCAGATCTTTTTGTCTTTTTGTATAAAAATTGCAGTCTGAATCTAGACGTGAATCAGACAGGTCAGGAAATGACCAAAACAAAAGATTTGCTCGTAAATGATGAAGAAGTGAACTTTGTTCTATTTATTTATGATCTGGTTATAGCTCTAGCAAAATTTTGACGTATGTGAATTAATCATAAATCAAATTTTCAGTTCTGAATTATGGTTTGTTGAATTATGTGAAATATGATGTAATGATTGCAAAGCAAGCGCTGAAGATAATCATAGCAGCGCTAATACTGAGTACAGCATCTCAACCTGGAGTGTGATGTTGCTTTAATATAATAGTCAAAATACTTGATTATTAAAGAAAATATGAAAAACAAATATCATTACATTTTCTCCACCAATTCAATTTTGTTTCTCCATGTTACCACAGACTAGCTATTAATCTAAGTAACATTTGTTTGTCTTGTCTGATCTATAATGCAGTGATTTTAGAAAAAAAACTCTGATGTTTACACAAGGCCTCATTTTTTGCTCCTTTTTGACAATATTTACAGGGTTTCTTGCCAAAAAAAATGACATAGATATTTGATTTTGACATGCCTATAAACCCCTCTGTTTCAGCCCCACTCAAAACAGGCTGCATTGGTTAAAGGTTGTTCAGTCTCAAAGAGGTGGTTATGGCTTTAGCTTTCTGGCACTTAGCATCAGTTTTTATCGTGGCTTGACAGACATGCCGAGACATGTTTCTTGCACTGGAGCTGCCTGCTGATAAAACAAACGTGTTACTCCTGGAGTGTCTCACATCTGGGAGGTTGCATATCCCATATTGACATCGTCACAGGACATTTTCAAATGGACTGAGGGAGCACAGATTTTTTTTAAGGTGCCGTGAAGTAGGGAGATAGGGTTTGTGGACAGGCCATGTATTTTTGTACCAAAACAGTTAAAGTGTGTATTTTGGAAAATATGATGCAAGCAAGTGTTAGAACTCTTGGTTAAGGCAGAAAGATGGACTAAGTGTCAGCACACATTGACTGCCTTATGTCCAGTCAGGTAACACAGTCAGAAATAAGTGTTTTATAGTACACAGTAATCCAGAGGGTTGGACCGCATTGCAGTACTATAAAATAAAACAAAATTGCTGATTTTTTTTAAGGGTCCCTCAAAATCAGGATTATTATAAAAGTATATTTTTTGTCCATGTGGTTCTTTCGGGTCTCAAAAGAGTCTTGAAGGTCCTATATTTGTTTTTTAAACCCAGCCCAAAATGTCTTCATATTTTCTTTTCTTTATTTTGTTACATGTGATATGTCTTAGGTTTTAGATGGGTGGTTGACTAAGACTGTGTTAATCAAATCGGTTTTGAGCTGCTGAAGGTCTGCCTTAGAAAACACCTGAAGAAAAGTGGAAGCAACAAATCACTTCACCATAAGTAAAAAGACGTTTTTGTCCATAAATATGTGCCATGATCTGCATCTCTCATTTGAAATCAATGCACTCTGAAGTCCTAATATTAAATTCAAACTTAATACCATGGGTTGATCTCTCAATATAAAATCAGCTTTTTAGCACATGTTAAAAAGCACATGTAAAAACAAGTTGAGTAAACAGCCTCTGTCAATTGCTGTTTCCTCTGTCGTGCAAAAATGATATTAATTTTCCTCAGCTTGAATCTAGAGAAGTTGTGTAAAAAAAACCTTGAACAATAAGTTATTAGACATTGGAAATAAAAATAAAACATCCTCAGTCATTTGCTGTAAAAAAAAGATTAAATAAGTATATCTCTGTAAGAAAAATCTGAGATATTTTCAGATGACTTCGTTCAGTTTGTTACCTACACCAGGGAAGTAATGTTATGGTCTGCGTTTGTTTGTTAGCAAGATTACACAAAAACTACTGGACGGATTTTGCCGAAATTTTCATCAGATGTTGGTAATGGCCCAACTTAGAAATGATTAGATTTTGGTGGTGATCCAGATTACAGACAGTAGTGAATGATTGTTTTTGCTCAATAACTGTTTAATTAATAATGATATCAACATAAATTCTCAGTGCTAGGTGTGGGTTTTCAGGGTCAAGGAATCATATTATGATGGTAAATCATGGAACTGTTGCTTATAGATCAGGGTTCCCACAGTTCCTGGAAAACCTGGAAAATGATTAACCAATATTCCAGTCATGGAAAACATATGGAAACTGAGGAAAAACAGTAAAATGTCCTGGAAAAGTTTGAATTGTCCTGGAAAATGATTTAGCTTCCTTCTACCTTGTTAGTGAGCAAAAATCAAACATATGAAATGAAGTAAAAATGTAGATAAAATAATGCAAGTTAAGGAATAAAATATAAAAACAAAACTATAGTAACAAAAAGAAATAATAAAAAATGGCAAAATAAAATTTAGGCTAATTAAACAGTAAATCAACAAAATAGATTTGTAAAAAAGCAGAGTAAATAAAGATTGAAAAATAAGTATAGACCATAAATTTATGTCAGTAAGACACTAACATAAGACTAGTTTGCTCTCTTCGAGTGCTTTCTAGTTTTCCTCAGTTTGAGTCTTGAAAAGTTGTGTAAAAAAGCCTTGAACAATAAGGTATTAGACATTGGAAATCAAAATAAAATATCTTCAGTCATTTGCTGTAAAAAAGGAGTAAATCAGTATATCTCTATAAGACAAGTCTGAGATGTTTTCAGATGACATTTTGGTTCAGTTTGTTTTCACTTAATTCAGTTTTATTTAACTTTTTAGTGGCATCAGGCATAAATGTAAAACATCCTACAGAAGGCATTATGTCAGCAGTTGTTTGATAATTTATAGATCACCGTCTTTGAAGTAATCAATGCATTAATCAATAGTTTGATCATTTTACTTTATGTAGAGCACTAATACACTGTGCATTTGTGTGTGACCAATGAACTCCATTCTCTCTGCTCTGTTCTTTAATCCCACCGCAGACCCTTTGCCCTGTGCCACTTATTTCGAGAGTAATAAGGTTTAGGGGACACGATAAAGCCTGGATTACAGCCTCAGACTGATGGTTTAAGTGTAGTCTATACATGCAGACTCTAAATCCCGCTCACATATGGTCAGCACTTTAATCTTTTCTTCTGTAAACACACTTCCATGTTCATTACACAGTCAGCCTGAAGAGGGCCTGAAAAAAGTTGGTGTGGTCATTTTTAGATGCTTTTGTTTGATATCAGTTTGTAAAAGACAGATGTGGGAGACATCTGTGTTTATTTTACATAATTGTGCTGCGGTTAATAGCCGCGCTCTGTGAGTTTAACATGGCCGACTTGCAATCTTGCTATCCTCTCAAAAGGTTAATCCTGGATGTCAAACTGCTGTTTCCCAACAAACACAAACACTTTTTCAGAAACAGGACACACGTACACATCTGGCTATGGCTGGACTGTTTAGGATGAGATGTTAACATAGTGTTTGTTGAAGCTTGTTGTTTGTAACATTTAAAGAATGATCTCTTTCTGTGTGCCAGGCGTCCTCTCAGTCCAGTCAACCTCTCAAGTTCACCACCTCTGACTCCTGTGACCGCATCAAGGATGAGTTCCAGTTCCTCCAAGCACAATACCACAGGTAGGAAACTGACAGAAAAATGTAAAAAAAAACATAGCGTAATGAAAAAAACCTACAACTAGGACTAGGATAACATAAAGAGAGATGAGCGCAAAACTAAGTTTAATGTCTGTAAAATGACCATTCAGAGAAAGGATAAGACAATCAGACAAGAGCATTAACTCCAGTGTCATTATTCCATTTCTGCACTGGAACATTGACACTGGTTATGTTTCTGTCTACGTTTGTCTGTTTGTGAGCAAGATTACGCAAAAACTACAGGACGAACTTTGCTG
The DNA here is from genome assembly GCA_037902135.1 of Cetoscarus ocellatus. Lineage (NCBI taxonomy): Eukaryota > Metazoa > Chordata > Actinopteri > Labriformes > Labridae > Cetoscarus > Cetoscarus ocellatus. The sequence continues at coordinate 800,756 of JBAMNC010000802.1, read as the reverse complement.
AAGTTTTCAGAAGAGGTTGGATTGGATCCAGGAATATTTTAAAGGATTTGTTGAAAATGTGAGATAGGGCAGTTTTTCACAGTTTCACTAATAACTCAGTAACTTCTGAATGAACAGATTTTTATGACATTCACTGGGAATGTTGGTCATGGCACAAAGGACAAGTGATTTGATTTTGGTGGTGATCCAGATGACCACTACCATTGTTGAATTATTTTCGCTCAAAAATTGTCAAACTAATAATCGTACCCGTGGACTGGGTGAGAGTTTACAGCCTTTAACAGAGAAAACTGATTATCAAATGTAGATCCACAATGCTGAATTTTACAGTTTACATTCACTGCACTTCCTGTTGCTTATTGTCCTGCCTTTGAAAAAAATTAGCAAGCAGTTTAGGGCAAGATCATTACATTAAAAACTGATTTGGCAGAACAGAAGCTCAGTAGTTTGTATTTTTTAATAGGTGGCAGTGATGCCAGTGGATGAGTTTTTCATTGAATATCTTACAGGCCTGACTGTTCAGAGAAGACTGGTTTTTGATCACAGAGGGTGAAGCTTGGGCCCAAACTGTTGGACAATATGAAAAATGACCAAGAATCACAGAATGTATAAACTTCTGTGCTGCTTGAGCTGGTATAAAATGTCAGCTCAAGCAGTTTAAATTATTAATTTTTTCTATGAAAATGCTCAGCTTTGGTTTAGTTCACACCAGTTAGTTGTAAGATTTAGTTTTTTTCAAGTACCCAAAGAGTTTGGAAATTTATCTCTGTTTCCTCTGAGGCTGTAGCTCAAAAACTGTGCAGCAGTTTGAGTCACAGTTGATGGCGTGTTACTGGGGACGGCAGGTCAACCATCAAGGATAATAGTTCTGGGTGTTGGATTTGTACACACACGTCAGTTCGTGTTCATTTTGTATTTGGTCCTGAGAATGATTTTTTATAAGTCCACACAGAATATAATATTAAATAGACAAAAGTTTGGCCCATTGTCATTACACACCAACCATGCATAACATTATGACAGCTGAGAGGTGAAGTGAATAACACTGATTTTCTCCTCTCATGGCACCTGTTAGTGGGTGGGATATATCATAGACTTGGTAAATGGTAAATGGACTCGAGCTTGTATAGTGCTTTTCTAGTTTTTGACTTCTCGAAGCAGCTTTACACCGCAGGTCACATCTACCCATTCACACCCATTCACTCACACATTAACTCACTGATGGTTGGAGCTGCTATGTTAGTTATCCATCAGTATCAACCAACACATTCATGCACATTTACATGCCACTGACGCAGCAGTGGGAGCACCTTGGGGTTAAGTGTCTTGACCAAGGACACATCGCCATGTGACCGCCAGAGCTGGGCTCGAACCTGCAACCTTCCTATTACAAACCAAGCGCACTACAAAAAAAATGGACAAGCATAAGGATTTGACTGAGTTTGACAAGTTTGGCAACTGTGATGATAGACAACTGGGTCAGAGCATCTCCTGAACCAAAGCTCTTGTAGGGTGTTCCCAGTCTGCAGTGGTCAGTATCCATCATAGTGGCCCCAGGAAGGAACAGTGGTGAACCAGCAACGGGGTCATGGGCGGAAAAAAGTCATGGATGCATGTGGGGAGCGAAAAAAGAGCACGTTTTGTTTTTGATCTCAAACTAACTTGGATTGTTTGTTCTTTTTGAAACCTAGTTTGAAGTTGGAGTGTGACAAACTTGCCTCTGAAAAGTCTGAGATGCAGCGTCACTACATCATGGTAATTCTGTCTTTTACTTTTGTCTCTAGTTTGTTCATAATGTCAGCACAGTCTGATCTGACAATCAGTTACTAGTACCAACAATGAATTGATGATTCCTCCCATTACTGCTACAGTCCAGTTCTCCTTGACTTTCAGTGTGTTTCATTTTAACATGTCTCCTTCTCCCTCTCTGTTTTTGTAGTACTACGAAATGTCCTACGGGCTTAACATTGAAATGCACAAACAGGTAAAAGCTCTCTCAAACAATGTCCCCTCCATTAAGTCACACAGATATGATTGTATCTGTAGGTTCTGAACTCTTTTTCCTTTCAGGCTGAGATAGTGAAGAGACTGAATGGGATCTGTGCCCAGGTCCTGCCTTACCTGTCACAAGAGGTAACAACATTTTGGTTGTTTTTGATGCAAACAATGTAGGTTGTAACTCTGACTTTATTCTCTTGGTATCTTCTTTCTGATTGTATGCACAAGTGCTGTCAAAATTTTGATAAACTCCGTTTTGAATTATTTATTTGCTCACAGTTTAGATGTTGGAACTTTGACAATGAGACAATAAAAATGTTTACTTGTTTCAGCATCAACAGCAAGTCATGGGAGCCATTGAGAGAGCCAAGCAGGTCACACCTCCTGAGATGAACTCCATTATACGGGTGAGCTATGGGTGTCATTTCTTCATCACTGTTATTACAGGGGGAGTGCAGCCACAGCAATGTTTGTTTACAACACAGAAAAGTCTGTGACTCTGTTGTGGTTTACCAAAACTAAGCAGTAAACACACACTGGAACATTATATTGGCTGCTGCCTCTGTCCACTTCATTGATGTGTTTATAGAAAACAGAGATACATTTTATTTTAGTCAGCATGCTTTTCATTTATGTTAATAGGAAGGAACTTCTGTGGTGGGCAGACTTCTCTTGCAGGACAACTTTGCTCTTTTCTGATTATTCTGATTTGTGTATACCCTTGCCTTAATCAGTTTACTTGATTCAGTATACAAACAGTACTGTGGAGTCATCAATTATATTGACCACATTGATGAAATACTGCACATGAAAACAAAGTTTTTACTGTTTCACTTACTTTCAAAATATGAATGCCATATTTCCTCAAATAGAGAACTGTATTCATGTAGCGTCTGGGCTAGAGGGGCATGGTCACTGCATTTAAAGGCCATAGTATTATCAAAGGTCAGTATGCTTATTACTTTGTGTTTTTTGTTTTAAACTAATAAAGATGGATCAGCCTGATTTAATGTCTGTAATCAGACAGATCCAACTCACCGAGTTCCAATCGTCAACAGTTTTGAGCGGCTCAGTGCATAAGACAGAAAGAGGTGGGAGTTACGAGCGGGACGATGGCAGAAAATGACTTATTGTGCAGAGATTGGCACAGATAGCTTTGCTTCTCAGCTTTCAGAATCCATTGGAATCGTTTGGATAGTACAGATACTCAAGGAGTTACAGTAGTTTGTATCACTCGTGTTTTTCTGTCACCGGCGACAGCTTCGTGATATAATTATACTCAGGGTGACTTTTTTCCTAAATTTGTGGCGCCCCCTGGAGGCCTTGGCACCCCTAGCATTTGCCTATATTGCCTTATGGGCCAGCCAGCCCTGATTTCACTCCACTTTTTAAATGTTTTGGAGACAAGTCAGTTTGTTCTATAGAGTGGCTTTCATTCTGTCCATTACACCGCAGCAGTAGCGGCTGCCTGCTACAGTGTGTGATTGACCCATAATTAATGTGATTGATGGAATCGTCCAATCACCTGGCGGATTCGCTTTTGAAAGGTTCTGACCATTCCCAGACTCTCTCTATGGGCTGTTGCCAAGATGGATAATTGAAATATATAAAACCGTTCATCTGGTGTGTCAGGTTAGGTCACAGGCTCTGCATAAAATCTTGTACTGAATTACCTTCTACCTGACACAGTTTGATAACCTAATGCCAACGTAAGTTTTGGTTATTCTTTTGATTCTTAATTTGAACTGAAACAAAGTCACTTCTCAGATGAAGAGCCTTTCATACAAAGGCCTGTCTTCAATAGAAAACCTCCTTCATATAAAGGCCTGGCACTCCAAGCAGTTTTGTAAGCAGAGGCTGTGGTCTATAGTTGAGGATTTATAGTTTGTTATTAGTCCTGCACCTTCCAGCCACAATAAATCTGTGATTAGTCAGTACACCTACTCTCTTATGAAGCACTAATTGAAGAGCACAAGATAATAAAACTGAACTAACAGCGTTTTTGACCCTACGCTTTTCCAGCAACAGCTCCAGGTGCAGCACCTGTCTCAGCTGCAGGGCCTGGCCCTTCCTGTGACCCCGCTGCCCCTGGGCCTCACCCCTCCCACCCTGCCGGCTGTCTCCTCCAGCTCAGGCCTGCTCTCTCTCTCCTCCATCCTGGCCAACTACTCACACAGCCAGGCACAGGTGGCGAAGGATGACAAGGCCAGGGACGCCACAGAGAGAGCGCCACGAGGGGAGGACGGGGATAAGTCAGATTAGAGTGAACAGGAGGAGAAGGAAAGTGAAAGTAAGGTAAAAGTGTAAACTTTAAATGGAGATTGATGTAAGACTGTTGATGTAGAGGAGGGACTACAGGGAGGAGAAAGAGTTCAGGCTGTTCGAGACAGAAAACTGCTGAATGGAGAGCAAGAGTAAATGTTCTTATTTAGTGCTAACAGACTCCATTCAGGCTTCTAGACTTTAAATAGATGCTTTTTTAGTGTAAGCCACTGTTGTGAGGCTTAACTAAGATCAATGTCCCCCTCTTCGGAGTGCAAGCTGAAGATGAGAGCTAACAGCAGTGTCTCTACACGAATCTGCCTCAGCCAGGTCGATTTGATTCTCTCACTTATTTTTTAAAGTCCTCTTAAATCCCTGTGGTTGTGTTGTGTCTTACTGGCCCGCTGTCCTGGTAAGCAGTCCCTCCTTGCCTTCTGATTTTCTTTAAAATATATTTTATCCCATAATGAAAAATGTTCGCTGGTTCCCTGTGTTAATCTGGATTTTTTTAAGGAACATTCCACTTATTAGGTGCATTTATTTAAAATAACCCTCGTTATTTTTTTACTTCTTGATTTTTTTGAAGACCAACCGGTGGATGTGTTTAAGTCATGTTCCTGGATTCAGTGGTTCTCAGCTGGTACTCAACAGCCTCAGGACTCCTCTAGATAAGATCACAGCCCAGATTTTCAGAAAATTTCAACCAATGTTTTCCTTAATTCTTGAAAAGTTTCTCATGATATTTCAGTTTTCCTCTTTTTCCCATGATAATGTGTATTTTCTATTACATTCTCACCAAAGAGATGTCTACTTCCAACAATTTTCATTAGCCTGTTGGGAGACATTTAAATCTGTCTTGGCTTTTTTAAAGGGGATGGTTAAAAGAGCATAAAAAAATAAAATATACAGTTCTTAAATTTAATTTGAGATATCAATTAAAGCAGTAATTATATGCATTCATACATGTTTGAAATACCAGTCAAGGTACGCACACTACAGAAGAGCACCCAGAAATTACGGTGGCCCTGAAGTGGAAAACACAACGTGAAATTGAAAAAACAATGACAAATAGAAAAAAACATTAATTAACAAGATAACTAATAAGAAAACATATTAACAAATTAATAAATCACAAGATCAGATCAAACAAAACAAGAGAAAAAGGAATTACACACAAGAAATCACCAAGGCAAATTCAAAATGCAACATATTTAAAAACACAACAAGTTTATGAAACACGACGGTTTAAGACTCAAAAGCAGGCAACATCAGATGCATTTTTTTAATTTCCCATTAAACACTGAAATCTCGTGTGTGTTCACCACAAACCTTATTTCAGGCATTTTTCAGAAACTGATATTCTATATCCTGTGTAGTTTCAGGCTTGAGAAGCAGCTTGTGTTAAATGTTAACACACTTCCATGTTTTTGGCCTCATTCCTGCACCACTCTGTTATGATTAGTTGTTTTTTTATTTGTCGTTATGTTTTGCACTGAAGTGACAGTATGTAAAACAACCCACTGAAAACGGGTCCTGAACCACCAGTTGAGAACCACAGCCTTAACTTGAAGACGTGATTATGTGACATTAAAGACTAGTGTATAAATGGCAGTGCACTCATATTTGAGGTTAATTTGTGTTTAAGAAGCAGAGCTGCGGCTGCATGGCACTGACCACGACTCTTATTTAAATCTGAAGAAATTTGACTTGATTTTGTCATGATGTTTTCATGAAGTTTGAGACTGATTAGACATTCAAAATGTGTGTTCTTGAGTGAATGTGGTAAGAAAGAAGAAAACACTTGTTTAATTTAAATTTTATTTCTCAAAGCACCTTTTGTATATTTTCGTCCTGCCCCTCCCTCATACTGAGACAACAGGCATCAGAACCAGACGCTCGAAACATGTATGAGCACTGTGATTGTCAGGGAAAGATTGAAGTCCCTTTTTCGTACTTTCCACTTTGTTTGGTAAAGAATGAGTCTGAGGTGACTTGCTGAAGCTCTTCAATGATCTACCTGACATGAAAATCATCAAACTTTGACATTAAAACACTTAATCGTGCCCTTTTGTAAAACATTTTTACATCAACATGGTTTTTAAAGAAATCTGTATCCCAGTTTTACACCACATATCAATAAAATGCAGCACATAAAGTTTACAAGGCCTGATGATGTTTTTTGTCCAAGTTTGCCATAACCAATAATTTTATAAAGTCCATTTTAGCAGTTCTCATCAAATCGGATGGTACAACATGTTTTACAACAATGCCGCGTTCAGAGCACAAGTACATGAAAGCGGTGGAAAACTACTTCCTGGTCTCTGCCGCTCTCATGTAAACAAATCCCATCTGTCTGTGTCAGAGAACATTGATGACGAATTTAAGTCATAGACGTCACTGTAGCGTCCCGTGTTGCTTGAACAACTAACAGACACGTCCTTATTGAAGTTTTCAGGACTTGAATTCTTCAGGAACGTTCTCTGACACAGACAGAAGGGATTTGTTTACATGCAGCGGGAGACCAGAAGTATTTTTCCGCTGCTTTCATATACTTGAGCTCTGTGATTGTCAGCATGAAAACAGCAAATTAAATATTAAAAACTCAAACATGTGGCCTGTCTTTCCGCTTTGTATTTTTAATCTGAGCCTGAAATCAAAATGACGAAAAACAAGGCTTTTTTGTTTCAGGTTCAAAACTGAATAACCAGCCAGTTTTTCATTATTTGTTTTTTGATTCTCAATTAAAAATCGAATGAACGAAGAATACAAGGATTGTTGAGTTGTCTGCTTTACATGGCGTTCATTGAGTGGTGGTTGTACAACATTCAGCAGTGCCATGCTCCCCTGAGTTGAGCGCGCTGCCAGTGCTTCATGTCCATGTTGGCGAACACTTAAAATCTATCTACGATCAGTCATGGGTCGTTGAGAAACGTCATACTCCACAAGCAAAACTTTTCTCCCTGCTTTATTTACATCCACCTTCGTTGAACACAGCAATATTGACCTCGGAACGTACTTAGACTGAAATAATGATAATTATTTTGATGTGTGAATCCTGCTAAATGTTGCATCTTTTTGTCGAAATTTAAGCCACAGCTTTGACTGCTTCTGCCCCATGTCTGCCATGATCACATGTTGATTTCTCACATGTAATGTCAGTATCACACTCACCGTGTATGTATTTGATATGTGGTTTGGAGTTGGGACACAGCCGAGGTGTTTAATCAGAGGTTCATGTATCAGACAGCAGAGGGCAGCATTGTGCTGTCATATGATCACTGAACTCAGAGAGGGTCCTGCTCATTTTACTCTTCACATTAGTGTCCCAGTAGATCTCTTTCCCCTCTCTCTGTCCCATCCAAAGCTGAGTGTCTGTTTTATTCAGTCTCAGATGTTTTTTTCCCTTGAATATTAGCGCTGTGCAGAGCTTTGACTCACCTTTAACTGTCTGAGCACATCCCTAATCAGAGCTTCAGCCTTTTTTGTCCTTTTATTTTTAATTTGGAAAGCACTTAAGTTGTGGCTCAGTGCTCTTTTATTTGTTTATTGTTTTATTTCCGTGCTAGATTTGGGGAGCTGAATAAATCCCCTCCCTGGAGATTTGACCTCAACATACAGAGTGTGAGAACTCTGCATGCTGACGTCGGGCTCCTTTGGTTAATCTCAGACATATGAATGGTATGTGTGTTTGTTTTTGCTGTGAAGGGCCAATTTGTATACATATGAATATATCAATATACATATTTTTTAAAGCATTTTTGTATGTTTCAAAGCTGCTTTTTAACGTGTGTGTATCATGGAAGATTCAGTGTTGTGTGTGTGCTTTAAAAGCCTACAGTTAAGAGAGGCACAATGTTGTATACCATATGTTGTTATTCCTGTTTTCTTTCTCCCATTCTCCCTGTAGGCTGTAACACTTAACATTTTTTTAGGTTTGTAAATGTTTTATGTTTTTTGTGCTACAAAACAAAAGCAGTTAAATGTGTTTATGAACACGGTCTCATTTTTTTTAACTGAACAGTATTAAGGCCAGGCAAGAATTACATAATGAGAGGAGGATTACATTTGCCATGATAAAATAAATTAAAAAAATGTTTAAAAAAAGAGGAAACAAGTACAAATCTGGAGAATAAAAGCCGATTTACAATTTTAGGAATAAAGATGAAGTTCTGAGAGTAAATCAAAATTATGAAGAATAAAATCAAAGGGAACTTCGACTTTTGTTTTCTCAAATAATCTAGTTGTACTCTCAAATGTGGATTTCAGCCATTGGATCTATCTCATAAAACAAACCTTTAAAAGACAAGGCTTTTGTTTGCGATATGACATTTTTCATTGAACTGCTTTCTTAAAAAAAGCTTAAAATGCAAATGTTTGGTATCCTTTTTTTCTTAGCACTACTTTAACTATTTGATATTTGCTATGAAAATGATTTCTCTTGACTCACTAAAAAAAACATCAGAAATGATTTTAAAAAAAGTTAATTTAGAGTCTTTGATACCAAGGGGGGCACAAGATACTGTTAGTTTTGAGGTGGACTTGATTTGGCTTAAACAGTAGGGAGATACTTTCTTTATAGGTATTTTGCACATAAATGTGTATGTTAGCCCTTTTGTCTAAATTTTATTAATGAAAACAGTTAAAATTTTGTTCATTTTTGTCTGAAGAAAAAAAATATCAGGAACCACTGAAAATTCTGCACATTTAAACATAAAAAGGTTAAAAAACGAGGTAAATCAAACTTAAAATGACTATTTTCTGCAAAATACAAGGAAAGCCATGGACCTTTGTATTCCTTTAAGTACAACTAAGTTTAAAGTAATTTATCTACTTTATTATAAAAAAAAAACACATTTCTTGCATTTCTAGACTGTTCAGCATTCTTAAATGGTGTAAATTAACTTCTAGCGAGGTGTAAGTAAGCATAAACAAGCTGGATGAAACAAAATAAAAAGGAATCCGGTGGTGTTTTTGACTCTTTAACTGTCCTACATTATTTTATGTCCCCATGGACACAGAGATTGCATTGCAAAGGCAAGGAATACTACACTGTATGATTATAACACACTCAAGTTAAAGAGCCTATAATATGCTTTTTTGTGTTTTATATGCCGTTCAGTGTGTTAATGTACATTTAAAAACACATAAACAAGACAAAAAGTGCTGCATCGGGATTTCTCCCTCTTCCCCTTTTAAGAATGCCAGTATCTATCATTCCCCAAACCCCCCCAAACAGACCTACCAGTGTGATGTCATACCATTGGCTCCAGGAACCAAACCCAGTGCAGAGCCGTGCACAGCTGGTGCCAATATGTTGCTGAGCATTGCTGATCCAACCAACTACCACAGAGTAGACCTGTCAACTAATAGGAGCAGACTGGGCCAACGTGGGGAATTTAGCCGTAAAGGAGCAGGAGCTTCTCAGACAGAAAGAGAATACAGCTGGATCAGGGGTACTTGGCCGATTTGTTCATTTTTTGTAATGTACACATAGAATATACTGTATCTGAAAATTAGCTTGATAAATCCCATTTTACAAGACTTACTGACTCAAACAAAAACTAGCAGAGTATGTAGTTTGTACTTTTGACTCAAATGTTTTATTTTTATGCAGTTATGTGACAAAAAAATCACACCACTATGATAGTTGACCCGAGCAGTGTAAGGGCCTTTTTTCAAGACTTAGTTTGACTCTAAACATTTCAACTTCTATTTGTCGTCTCATCTTTCTTTCTCTAAAAGCACGATAACCAAATCTTCCTCCTCTCATTTTCTTTCTCATGCCTGGTCCTAATACACTCCTGTACATTTTAAGATACCTGAGGCAAAAAAAAAAGATGTAAACAATAAACTGTGTACTCGAATGAGAATGAATCAACCTTTTAGCAGTAAGGAAGCTTCTCTGGTGCCTTACAAATAAAAGACGTGATTGAGAGTGTTTATTTGTCTCTGATTTGTTACTGTGTAAAAGACTGGAGAATGTGGAGGACACAGATGAAACATTAAAGGGCATCATCATCCCTTCAGCCTTGAGCCAACTGAAGTTCATCAAATGTTACTCAAATCACATAAAACTTTCTCTTTGGCAGCCGGCTTCTCTGCAGAGTAATAACATAATTTGTGATATGTGAGTTGACTCAGATACAAGTTGGCTTTTGAGAGATGTGTTTCATTTCAAGTACAGTGTAATGAAAATCAACACCACTGAATGAGTCACAGCTGAATCATGATAGGCTTGGCATTAAAGCTGCCCTAATCGGTAAGTCTGTATATACAACAATAGATCAAGTAATTAAGAAAGCAGAGAAATCAAGCACCTTTTATTCTACACTTGTATAACAGTGAACATTGAGGTTTTTCAGCTCTGTTTTGGTTTATTACTTAAGAGCTCATCAAGCCTCCCCTTCAGAAAAAGTTCTATAAACCAACCTTACTGTCTCAAATGTCTGAAGTGTGCTGCAAGTAATGAGCTGGTTAAATTGATAAGAGAGTATTGGGGACTATAGTACGATTAGGGCCATGAAAAAAAAAAAGTTAAGAGAATAATCTCATAAAATTATGAGAATAAAGTTACGAGAATAAAGACATTAAGAAGGCTATTTGTCAACACTTAAGATCAATATAAGCATACCTTAATGAAGAAGATGCTCTCATTTCATCCTCTGCGTAGGCGAATGGCGACGCTTCTGGTACAACCTTTAAGAATAAAGTTTGTTTTCTAGCTTACAAAACCCAAAACCAGTGAAGTTGGCACGTTGTGTAAATCGTACATAAAAACAGAATACAATGATTTGCAAATCCTTTTCAACTTATATTCAGTTGAATACACTGCAAAGACAAGATATTTAATGTTCGAACTGAGAAACTTTATTTTCTTTTGCAAATAATCATCAACTTAGAATTTAATGGCAGCAACACATTGCAAAAAAGTTGGCACGGGGCATTTTTACCACTGTGTTACATCGCCTTTCCTTTTAACAACACTCAGTAAACGTTTGGGAACTGAGGAGACCAATTTTTGAAGCTTTTCGGGTGGAATTCTCTCCCATTCTTGCTTGATGTACAGCTTAAGTTGTTCAACAGTCCAGGGTCTCCGTTGTATTTTACGCTTCATATTGCGCCACACATTTTCAATGGGGGACAGGTCTGGACTACAGGCAGGCCAGTCTAGTACCCGCACTCTTTTACTACGAAGCCACGCTGTTGTAACACGTGCAGAATGTGGCTTGGCATTGTCTTGCTGAAATAAGCAGGGGCGTCCATGAAAAAGACGTTGCTTGGATGGCAACATATGTTGCTCCAAAACCTGTATGTACCTTTCAGCATTAATGGTGCCTTCACAGATGTGTAAGTTACCCATGCCTTGGGCACTAATACACCCCCATACCATCACAGATGCTGGCTTTTGAACTTTGCGTCTATAACAGTCCAGCTGGTTCTTTTCCTCTTTGGTCCGGAGGACACGACGACCACACTTTCCAAAAACAATTTGAAATGTGGACTCGTCAGACCACAGAACACTTTTCCACTTTGCATCAGTCCATCTTAGATGAGCTCGGGCCCAGCGAAGCCGGCGGCGTTTCTGGGTGTTGTTGCTAAATGGCTTTCGCTTTGCATAGTAGAGTTTTAACTTGCACTTACAGATGTAGCGACGAACTGTAGTTACTGACAGTGGTTTTCTGAAGTGTTCCTTCCAATGTTGGTTTTCGGCCTTGCCGCTTACGTGCAGTAATTTCTCCAGATTCTCTGAACCTTTTGATGATATTACGGACCGTAGATGATGAAATCCCTAAATTCCTTGCAATAGCTCGTTGAGAAATGTTGTTCTTAAACTGTTCGACAATTTGCTCACGCATTTGTTCACAAAGTGGTGACCCTCGCCCCATCCTTGTTTGTGAATGACTGACCATTTCAGGGAAGCTGCTTTTATACCCAGTCATGGCACCCACCTGTTCTCAATTAGCCTGTTCACCTGTGGGATGTTCCAAATAAGTGTTTGATGAGCATTCCTCAACTTTCTCAGTCTTTTTTGCCACTTGTGCCAGCTTTTTTGAAACATGTTGCAGGCATCAAATTCAAAATGAGCTAATATTTGCAAAAAATAACACAGTTTACCAGTTCGAACATTAAGTATCTTGTCTGTGCTGTGTATTCAATTGAATATAGGTTGAAAGGGATTTGCAAATCATTGTATTCTGTTTTTATTTACGATTTACACAACGTGCCAACTTCACTGGTTTTGGGTTTTGTAATTTAAATAGAACAATATAAATTTTACTCTCATAATTTTATGACATTATTCTCGTAACTTTTGGACTTTATTCTCCAAACTTTTCAGGTTACTAAAAGGATTTAACATTTTCTAAAAAATAAAATTGGCTGATAACAAACTGCTCCCAAGGACAACAGAATGGCCATGTAGTAATTTTTGATCACCTTTGTTACAAACATGGTTGCATAAGCCATGAGCGCCAACTTGATAAAGTCACACTACATGGAAATTCTCTTAAACAAGAGGTTACAGCAGTGTGTCTCAAAGAGGGGGCGCAACTCTTTAGGGGGGCGTGGCAACACCTGAGGGAAGGAAGAGAAGTAAGAAGAGAGTTATGTCAACTCCGTAGACGCCAAGTGGCAAATTATTTGACAGCAATGGCAGATCATGGGAGCCCTTAATAGTTCCAAACAATGCGACTGAGGCAATAGGATTCCTATGGGGAAGGTATGTTTCACGCATTTATCGAAGGTCAATTTACATGTAGGAAGCTACAGTTGACATTTTAATGATGACCTAAACAAGCACATTTAAATCAAATTGACTGTGTAATTTAATGCATGATAGCTCATCAACTTTAAACAAAATATTAGTTTCAATGTGGTCACTGGTCTGCTTCTTTTTACATCTTACATTCTTGATGAATACTCATTTGCATTAGACCTGTGTGCTAATCTGGAAACAACAGGATTGAGTAAAATGTTTTTAAGAGATCATGTAAGCCATTGTTTTATTGCTTAATTTTTGTTGAATACAAGAAAGTATGGTTAAGTAGTCAACTAGTAAAAAATAATGCAGTGGGTCGGTTTTCCTCCTGTCCTCTCTTATTTTTTTCGGTCGTCAGCTGTCACTTACATATATATTAGGGCTGAACAATATATGGTTATCGTTTTGATATCGAGATATGAACATTCAAGATATTAATATCGAAAAGCAACAATATAAACGATAAAGATTTCCCCTGCGCTAAAACTGCACTTTCCACATTCTTTTGTATTATGATGTTTTTATTTTTCTGAAAAATGCTTGGTTTTCACCGAACCCGTATCCCGATATCGTATCGATATCGAGATATCTGGCATCAATATCGAGATATGAAATTTTGTCCTTATCGGTCAGCCCTAATATATATATATTTATATACAGTAGATAGATACGATAAGATTTGATATTTTATACTTCACAATTCAGAGTTTCCTACTTGTTTAAAGATAATAAAGCATAGACATTGTCCTTGAAACATCTGAACATGTTTTCCTCCTCAGGAGGATCACACAGGCTTCTTCCTTATTTGTTTGAAATGTTTAAACAAAACAAGTCAGTAATTTTCCAAATCACCAACCCTGATGTTATAAACAAGGATATTTAATAACGTTACAGTATCAAGCAATGTTTGCTAGTCAAGAACGCAAGTAAAGCCAGCTAGTTTACAGCCCACATTCTTCCTTTTCAGAGGAAATTTCAGCTATTTTAAAAGTATTATCGCAATATTAATGTTCCTACATATGCACATAGAATATGGGTCACGTTTGTATTTATCTATATTAATATGTGAATGTAAAAAATGGAAAATATTGGCAAGTAATTACCAGAAATCGGCGGCTAAGAAGTTCATTTAAATGATCCCTCAACCATTTGACCCTCTCGCGTTCTGACCCCTCAATGACGCCACTCTCTCCTTCCACAGCTGTGGGTGCAGCTGGCTGGGCAGGATGTGGCCAGATGGTGGCCAAGCAAAATCAAGGGTTCAGGCCCCTTGAATGTGCAAACCCAAAAATGACTCTACTGGATGAAAGTGAGACTTAAGTTGGAAAGGTGGCCTGACAATAGCTTTTCACTCTTGCTAATTACATTAATTCTTCAAAAATCTGAAAGTTGCCCTCGTTTGAAAAGATTATTATAATAAACAAAGAACGTATGTTTAATGGATGCTTTTTTTCCACAGTACCTATCAGCAACTACAAGTGCTCCGAGAGCAGAAGAACATGACATCTTTTAATGAACTCTCAGTTCACAGAAAAATACAGCATGACTAAGAAAATGCTCCTTAAAACTCTTTTTACTTCCTGGGGATTATTATGTCATAGCTATACGGACTCCACCTACATGTGTATTTCTGCTTTTCACAGGCAGGAGCCATGACTGTTTTGAATGTCCCCTCCATGGTCTGTAGCCCCTCCTCCTCCCTCCCATCAGACATTGTTTGGGCAGCCAATCAGCACAGAGCTCATTATCTTATCCTCCTGCCCCCTCCAATCACAGCGTTTCCATAGAGGAGAGAATAAGAGCTGTGTCTGATCCTTTACAGAGATATAATTTTTCAGTTTTTCATTCAACCCAATTTAAATCCTTGCTTAATAGACACTCAAGACATGATGTGGACAGTCAAACACATGAGTACATGGACCTTTGAGACCCTCTTTGTTTTACCCCTTTGTCTGTTAAGAGGCTGATCTGAAGTTAGTTTGAGATTTTTAATACGATGGCGGTCCTGATAAGCTTCTACAGACAGCCTTACAAACCAAACGACTGACTGCTTGGACTTCATCCAAAACCCTTTACAGTTTTGAAAACTGAAATGATATTTTTCTGTTTAATAACAAACTTTAACACGTTTTATTGCTATAAATGGATTTCAAAATTAGTCAGAGTAATAATACAGTGTGATTAAAGTCTGTACAGAAATATCCAGAATAGGTTTTATAATTTTTAATGGCAATGATAAAAGATAATGCCTTACACAATGTGTGGTTTAGCAGTATTAAGTTTTTCACCTTATAAAAAAAATCCCTTAAAGGTGCAGTGTATAGAATTTGGCATTTGAGCGACATCTATCGTTCAGATTCTAGAACGAGCCCAACCGTAACCAAAACGTCACATCGCTGAGCAACGGAAGCCTGTGAAGACCAAGAGGGATCGTGAACATGGCATCATTTACTAAAGTGACAAGGTTTGTAACCATTATTTTTATAGATTATAGGTCAGTTGTTCGCTGCCAATTGTAGGTTTTGTAAACTTGTAGTAACACAAATAAAAATTAACGCATTAATGCTAATCAGATCAGATCCTGATGCAGATTTGGCGAATTAAGGTAAAGAAGAGAGAGAGAGAGGGAGTGGGTACAATGTAGCGGAAAGCTGGGCCGGACGAATGAGAGTTTTGTAATATGATTAATGGAGTATTTATTTCTACGCCCACCGATTATGCGCTTTATTTACAATACCAACACAATACGGGAGTTGTGTAGCAGCTCCTCTGTGTTGGACGTTAAAGTTTGCAATTTAAACATAAACACTGTTACAAAACATTATAAAACTGCATGTTGCACCCTTACCTGTCCAGCAGGAAACAAGCAACTTCGGCAACAGTCTTCAAACATAACTTTGTCAACAAGGCTCTCCACCTTGTAAAAGCAACACCAATGTTTACCCTTGTTTTTTGACGCTTTCTGTCACGATTCCGCTTCATTTCATCATGTTTTCTTTTTTTCGACAGAAGTTGACCGGACTCTCGACTCTCTTTTGAATAAATGTGATCTTCCATTTACAAAGCTTTAACTGTAAAATACACACAATTTAAATCGCTAGTGCAGAGTAACAACTGTCTCTACATCCACCACCATCCTCTCTCCTCTTCTTCGCCTGCATTCCAGGTAGATTTCAGAACCGGCGGACAGATTCGCGTATCATTCTTTTTGTCCCTAAATTCCACCCGCAGACAACATGGCGGATCGTTATGTTGGCCTACATGAACGCGGCCCGCGGTAATGTACATTTTTTGAAGCTTTTTCTAACTAAATAAAAATAAATCAAACGTTTTATGGGGATGATTGTACTCCTATTTTGACAGACTTTACATACAAATAGAAACATTATATCCTATATTCACTGTTTCTGTTTGGCGAAATGCTGCCAAATTCTACACACTGCACCTTTAAGTGAGGACTATAAGAGCATCCAGGTGTATTTGCAATGTATGTGGTTAGGGGTGATTTTGAAACCAAACTGTCTGCATATCTGTGATGGAAGGTGCGATTATAGAAAGACACTTTGATACTTTGACCGACTTTGGGTTTTGAGGTGGGATAGAAAAAAAAAAAAAAAAGGATCTCCCTCTTTTGTAAAGATTGTAACTCTGACAAGGAGAAAACGGCACTGAGCAAATATTTCCTGATTTAAAACACCTCGTACGTGTCACTAACAGCCTCATTCCTCTTGGTGCTGTGGAATACCACAGCAGACCGCAGCAGGTCCAGACATGAGGCCTGCGTCACTGACTTGTGTTCTGTTGTGAAACATGAATGCGACACAGAAATAAGTCAATCAAAACAAAACAAAAAGCATACATCCACTTGTTGCACACATTTTCATTTTAGTCTGGCTGTTGGAATAAGCACTAAAGACGTGATGTTGGTGCATATTAATGGAGGATTAAATACAAAAAAAAACAAGTCTGAAAAGGGAAAATGATTATTTTGAAAATGGATACACATGGTGTTATACAGAGGAAATGAGAGGGAGCAAGAGGGTGTGTCTGGTTTGTGTCAGATTCAACGTGAAATTTGATTTCACAAACCTTGGAGATTCTAAAACAAAAGAGAACGATAATGGAAGAAAAATCTTCACCCTGTTTTAAACTTTTAAACAAAAGTAATTTTATATATTAAAAATAATAAACACTGTAACATCACAGTAATATAGTGGTGGTACACTTTCAAAAAGCTACAAAATGTATTCAGTACAGTAGTTATAAACAAGATAAAAATGTTAGTACTATACAGACTCATGAATATAGATGAAGCAGTCTTGCAGTCATGCACATTTGTTAAAAACTAGGGATGCACAATATTATCACACCAATATCGATATTGACAGATTATTGTGTAAAAAGTTGATCATCGATATTGGCAGATATGTTAGCTGATATTTTGATCCTACATAATGGCCAGTTATATCCTGTAAATTGCCTTTGTTATTTGAAAAATGTACAATAAATAATGATGGCTTATCTCATCATCACTGAATGTTCACTTTTATAACTCAAAAGCATAATTTATTAAACATTAAAATCTTGTTTTTCTTGCTTCACATTTGTTTCGATCACAAATGGACTGTAACCATTAAAGGAACTGGTCAGGTTAGGCCTTGTGCACACAGAGACGAAAAAGTTTGCTGTAAACACATCAAGAAATGCGTACATCTTCATAAAAAACACTGAAAATGCTGTAGTGTATATGCCAGGCCTGTAAGTGGCACTGCAGTGCTGCTGCAGACATACACCAAAACCAGAGAGGAAGACATGGAGCATGTGCAAACATGTCCCATGTGAACAAACACTGGCGTTTGCTGTTCCCCATGTCTTGCATGGTGGTTGTAGAGGAGCAGTCGAATTTGCCGTAAAAAACAGAACAGGCTCAGTAGCTTCTGCAACAAAAATGCGACACTGTGTTCCGCCGTTGTTTCTGTGCTTCTTTGGGGTCATGCATTCGGTTTAAGGGAGAAGAGAGGCTGTGAGATAATCGTTTCTGAAATGTGCGTTTTCATTGTACACACAAAAACGCAAGGGCGATGTTTTTTGATTTATTCACTCCGGGACCCATTTTCAAAATTGTGTGTTTTTTGGGCTCCCAAAAAGCCAGATCCGTGCGGACGAAATGCCTTTCCTAAAAAAAACAAACAAACAAAAAAAAAAAACATTTACGTATACACCTAAACCTGTCTTCATGTGGAATAAATGCCTATACAGTAAAAATAAAAATATGTTTATGAATATGCCTAAACTTGTCTGTGTGGACGGCCCCTTGTCGGCATTGGCGAGAATGAGTTTGGAAATATTGGCATATCGGACATCTGAAAAAATCCAATATTGTGCATCCCTTTTACAAACAGTGAAATAAATTGTGCAGATAAAAACATCATAGTGGATATGCTGTAGCTCCAGTGTGGGTACGACTAACATGAAACTTTTTGGCATTTTTGAAACTTGATGATTTAGCAGCCTCTGCTTTCAGCTAAACTCTCGGCATAAAATCTGAAACTCTTTCATACCACAGATATAAAAATGCCGTAACTGCACACCACACATGTATACAAAAACATACCACAAATCACTCGCACATACTGTTGCCTCACACACCCTGACCAAAAAGCCACAGAGATGAAGGAGTGTGTTCCAACAGGTTTGGGGAATCTGTTTTAGCAGTTGGAGTGATCTGGATCTCCAGGTAGTGGTTTCTGTTCTGTGTTCTGTTTTCTGTACATGTCACAGTTTTTTCTGCTTTTAAAGAGTGAAGGTTAGTAAAGTAGCTGCTGCCGTGAGGGGCTCATACAGGTCCAGAGTAATTGTAGTGGTTCCCGTGCTGTGAGTCAGGGGGCGGGGGGCTGGGTTTACGCTCCAGGTGTTCGATCTCTGGGGTGTCGGGTTGTGTGCAGCTAGGGGGGCGGTGTTTGAAGAAGTCTGACACATATCGGACCTTAAAGAGAAGGATTTAGGATTAGGATTTAGGATTTTTTTTTTTTTTTTTTTTTAATGGGACAGTATGCATTAATGAACATTTTTATATGTAAATGCATGGGATTATAGTCAAGTGGCTAATTCAATCCCCAGTCCCATTAGCAGGTTATTTGACACATAAAACCAAAACAAACATCAATAATAGGAATAAAACAAATAAAACAAACAGAGCATATTAAAAGACAAAGAAACAATATAGATGACATACAAGAAGAAGGAGAAGAAGAAGGAGATAAGTGAAAATTTGAAGCCAAAACCTCAAAAAAGAGAATAATGTGTTCCTTTATGAAACTGGCTGCTGTAAATCCAAAGCTTAGAATCCAAAATTATATCAATCAATCAATCAATCAATCAAACTTTATTTGAATAGCACTTTTCATACAACGTCTTGTAGCACAAAGTGCTTTACATAAAAACAAAGAAATAAAATAGAATAAATAAATAAAAACATAGAAAATTGAATACAATGAAAAAAACAAAACTCCACCCACCCTCGCAGTCCACATACAGCACGCACACTCACTCACACACACACAAAGACACACAGAAAACAGAATTAGAGGACTGAGGAAACACTATCTTGAATTAAAAATGAGGAAACACAGGAGCTAAAACTAAAATGACAAAAAATCATGCTAAGAAATTTGATTAAAAAAAAATAAAGCCACTATAGGAAAATAAATAAATAGATAAAATTTTAAATAATAAAATAGTAGATGAGATAACCAGACACCATATGCATAATAAAATCTACTAAAGTAGGATAGTGGAAAGGAAATCGATGAACAGAGAATAAAATTCCAATAAATCTGAGCTGAAACTAAGAATTAAAACAGGTTGAGAGGGTTAAAATACAAAAAAAAGACTAAATAACAATAGTAAATATAATCAGCTAAAAGCCAGACTAAAAAGGTAGGTCTTGAGTTTGCTTTTAAAAATACAAACAGTAGGTGCTGCAGTAGGCAGACTGTACCACAAACAGGGGCCATAATGGCGAAAAGAAGCTTCACTGTACGTTTTAGTTCTAACTTTGGGAACTATTAAAAGACCACTACTTGAAAACCTGAGGGCTCTGTAAGGTTCATAGGGTAAAAACAAATCAGATAAATAAGAAGGAGCAAGACCATTGAGGGATTTAAAAACTAATAAAAGAACCTTAAAATCAATTCCAAAAGAGTTTTTGCAGTTTTTTAATGAACAAAACTGCACCAAGGAGCAACAATAACCATCAAACACTTTTACAGTGTGCTGTATCACAATCCTGTGATACATTATGAGACCATTGTGACAGATTTAGATTTTCATATGATGTGAACAATATGTCCTTATATTTGGTTCATGATGTGATTTTTCATGATTATTCAAGGCTGACATTAACCAGGAGAACCACAGCATGACCCTATGATCCATATCGGGCACAAACCTATCTCTAAAATTGTTACTTTACAGATATGAAAAAAAACACTCTACTGCTGAATAAATGAATTTTGTATTGCCCTGATAGCATTTTTGTGTGCTTTAATTTGGTTAAAAGTTTATAAAACCCGCTCCCCAAAATGATGGGTGAACAGAAAGAAAATCATACAAAATGGAGATACGAGGTTGTGCCCAACAGCAATGCTATGCTGGTTAGAAAAACTACAGTATATTCAATTGTCAAATCAATTTAAACTGTTAACATGCAATGATTTTTAAATAAATTGAAGAAGAGTAAATCTCCTGCTTTTTCTATGAGCAGCAAATGTCAGTAGTGAAATAAAACCTCGATGCTATCTGAGCTTCATCCCAGCCAATGAGCAGCAACATCAGAGCCCATAGTTTAATGTTTAAAACTGCTCATTTATCAAACCCTGAGTCTGGAAATATCATATGGTATCAAAGAATATTGCATACACTGAGTAGGTTATTGGTCACTGGTGAAAATACACATTTTTCAAGTACAAGATAATTAGTTTACCATTTTTAGAGACCTGGACATGTTGTTGACTGATTTCATGGAGAATCACTGAGCCAGAAAGATTTTCTGTCTGCTCTGTCAGCAGCTCACGATATTGTTTTACAGTCAGTTACTCATGTATCATTGAACTCACAAATTCCTCTTTCTCACCATCTTAACCACTTTTCCTACAGTGGGGGCGACTTCCTGCTGTTAATCAGGATCACTGTGGACATGATGAAATAATTTGTGGTATTGAATTACCGTAGTTTTCAATGACTCAGCAGCTAGTGAGCGTTTCAGGGGATGAATCCTATTACAGGAGCATGCAGAGTCACAGTAAAAAGCATTTTCTTTGTATTATTAACAACTTACTGGAAGATGATGACTCCTGTAACCAAATTTAATATAAAAACATTTTCTCTTAATAACATTGACACATAGTGTTATACTCACAGTGAGCACAGCGATGAGCGCCCCCTGCAGCAGCCCCACCAGCACGTCACTCCAGTGATGTTTGTAGTCAGACACTCGTGTGTACGCCACATAGACAGAAAATGCAATCAGGAAGAACTGGATGGTTGGTCGGACCAGTCGTGTCCACTTTCCCTGCATGCGTGCCTGAACGTAGAGCTGCAAAACCACAAAAACAGTTCAATACCTGAGGCTGCTACTTGAGTGAACACCTTAAATGTACAGGTCATACATTCTACAGAGTTGTTACACCCTTTCAAAAGAGATTTAAGACCTTTTAAGACCTTTGAGCTAAAAACAGAAAAATTAACCACTGTTTTTTTTACAGTGTAAACCATCTGAGCTTATCCGGACCCAACAGCTTTGACTCCCTACATCGAAAGTATAAAGGTTTTTTGTATCATTTCGCAAAGTTACTTATATCCAGTCATCTGACTCAAGGATAAGAGGATAAGTAGAAAGCATGAATGGTTAAGTGTCAGAGGTCATGGGTCAAAGGTCAAGGTCACAAAGCCCCATGTTCATGCTTTGTAAGTGAACATGATAAAATGATTTCAGTATTTTAAAAACACAAAGATCATGTGATTACATCTTAAAGCTCAAAAAGGTCCAAAATAAAGGTCATCAGGCTTCTTGATCATGTTTTGCTTACAGGAATATTCACCCAACATTCCTTAAACGTCCACTGGTTGTCAGAGATGATTTTGTTACATTTTGGAGGTCATCGGTCAAAAATCAGGGTCACAGAGCCTCTTTATCATCTTTGTCTCATTCTTGGGACACAGCATCTTAGCAATTCCAAGTAATTCTAATTCAGGATGTTCATCAAACTTTACATGAACATTCACTTGGACTCAAGGATGAAGTAAAAAAAAAAAAATGTCACAGGACAAAGGTCAAGGTCATGGAGTCTCATAGCCATCCTTTGCCTGTGGAACTCAGCATCTCATGAAGGCTTTCAGGGATTTTCTTTAAACCTTGCACTAGAGCTTGGAATCTATATTTTCTGTAACAAACATCATCAAAAATTATTAGGCCTGCTGAAAACTACTAAAAATACACCTTTTGGTCAATTATAGCGTTTCATTGCTGTTTTTTTTTTACTTCCAATATCAACAACCAGACGCTGGTCTCTGCCACTCAGTGAGTGGAAATGCCCGTCTGCTGCACAAATAATGACGTAAATTCATACCCTCTATACTATATAAGACCAAAATAATTATAGCATTTCAAAGTATTTTAAAATTCAGCCCTATTATAAGGGATGCACAATACTGGGTTTTTGCCGAAATTCAACATGCCAATATTTCTGAAGTCATTATCGCCGGTATGGACATCAATAGTTTTCATCAAGAGCACAAAGTTTCTACTTTACAAAACTGACTTTCTGCTTTCAAAGTTACAATGATTCCCAATATTTGTGGGAGAAACAGATGGGAAACAAGAAAAACAGCATTTAACTCTTAAAAAACTCTTGATTTTAAAATGAACCCATGCAGTGACGATGAGGTCAAGCATCATGGTAAATTTGTGTATTTTGCCAATATTACTGCTGATATATGGCTGACATGCTTGGCCAATATATCAGCTGTAAATATTGGCAAAAACTTCAATATCAGCCGACGCCAATATTTAACTTTTTAGGCCAATATCTGCAGATACCAACACCACACTCTAATCTATGTAATTCTCAGGGTCAGGGTCTAAACTTGGCACACTCCACTAACAAAACGGAGGTAAATCTTATTTTGTAAGTCTCTCTATCATTACAAATAATACTCCATCCTAATGAGCACATATCATTTTGCTACGACTCTGTATGTTGCGTGTGACCGTCAGTAACCATCAGCAGGTCACCTCCCTTTACTGATAAACCTCAGGGAAAAACGGATACTTCCCAGAGACGTCAAAGGTCAGAGGTCAGGGGTCAGGTAAAGCACCATACAGTGCACAAAACTGCTTATCCTCTTATTTTGACAGAATTTACTCAATCATGTTCCCTCCATTGTTCACAGTGTCGTATTAAAACAATGATGTTTTCAAACATCAGCTGTGCACTCTGTGTGACACACCTCCTCCTGTTTTCACTCACAAGTTGCTGCTTTTAGTAAACACGACATTTTACACACAGCGACGTGAACGGACTGAACACTCACCGACAGAAAGAGCATGCAGTACATCCCAAAGGACGAGTGGCCTGAGTAAAAAGACAACCTGAGGGGGAAAAACAGCAGAACAGAAATTATAAACAGGTCGGTCATTTTTTAAACAAACAGGCGCCAGTGTTTCCAGCAGGAAAATGGCCAGTTCAGGTGCTGGTGGGTTTGGGGTGGGGTCATGCTCTTGTAACATGCATTAATATAAATTGTTCTTCAATAAAACACTCCTCCCTGCACATATTAGAGAACATTATTTGTCTGTATTAGGCAGGGGAGCAGTGGAAGTATGTCTGAACACATATATACATAGAATTATTATTGTCTTTATTTTTCAACATCAGTCAATATAGAGGGGACACTTTGTTGAGGTGACTGCCTTAACTATAAAGTGCTGAGGTAAACATGTGGCTTATTATCAATGGTGGAACTCAGGTTCATTCATCAGTTGTTTGACCACTTTCACCTGCGTTCTTATGGAAACCTTTATATCACTTTTTGGATTTAATGCATCTAAAAAGATACAATTCCGTCTATACCACAGCATTTAGCCCTTGCAACTCCAAGGAGGCTCGGGCACCCAAGAGTGGTGCATCTCATGTTATTTAGGATATCTATGTAACCATGCAACAAAACTTTTGTGATCAACTCTGTTTGGAAGCTTCCTGTTTTGTCAGTCTGCAGAGGGCTCCAGGTCAGATACATTCATCACATTAAGAAATTTGGATCCAGCCTTGATATTCTGTTTTGTTTTGTTTTTTGATATTTTACACTATAAATCCACAGTGAAAAATCCTTGCTTGTGTCATTACTTTCTAATTGTTTACAATAAAAAAGGATCCATAATGTTGGCAGACCTCCTGAATCTCCAGAAATTTCGGAGGACATGACCGTGGCATCCTCATTCTCTTGTTTTCTTACCAGTGGGTTGCAAAGTACAGCTTACAAGAGACAAGATAGCTCTCTGCAGGCTAAACAGAAACAGAACAGAAAAAGAGCTCTCAACAACCAAATTACACAAATAAATATGTGTTTTGCGCCCAAACTTTACACACTGAGGGCGTGTAATCAGAGTTTTTCAATGCTTATTGTTTGTCAAACTTTTTTATTGGTGCAAAGTATGCCACCCAAAAAGTTTCCACCTTGGAGAAGGCAAAGGCACTTATCTTAGAACCAAGGGGCGACACAAAAGTGGATTTATTTTACGCTAGAGTCAGAGGGCAGAGAAAAAAAGGCCTTATCTGGGAGAAGGAAGTGCCACTCCTGGAAGCAGTGACATAAACTGCTTCCAGGAGTGGCACAAGTAAAAACTAAGGCCAAGAAACACCCAGAGGAAAAACTGTAGATATGTGAGTAGTTTTTGTTTTGACTTTGTTTGCTTGTTGTTATTTATCTTCTGATAGCCAAAGCTCAAGGTAATCACATGTAGATGTGAAAAGGCTTGTTCATTGTTGATCCATGTGTGATTTGTACGAAGTTCAATTAAATTTAAATTCTTTTCTTTGTTTTGTCTCTCTGGAAAAATACTTATAAGTACATTTTCTTGACATCATTACAACTCCAATATTTGGATAGCCCAAACTGTCATGAAAACAAGGGTTAAAGTGTTATATGCGTTTTTACAAAGAAAAAAAGTCCAGATTAACCAAAAAATGTCTCTCAAAGAGTAAAGTTCATGTCCACAATGCACCACACTGAGCCTGAGTCAAACCTAAAATGCTACAAACAGAAATATTAGGTGTTAGTTCATGTATAATTAGAATATGAAAGTGTGTACCTATTTCATGTTGTCTCACTAGTGAATCATTTATTTTGGGTGTTAACAGGGATTTGCAGTGCCCTAGTTTACAACAAACCTTTGCGCTGCACTTGATGAGTCACTAATAATGACTTTTATAACCCTTACTATTGTAGATTTTGAATTTTTAATGCAAGACAGTTTTTTAATTTCATGTGGTTAGCATGGAACAGATACAGAAGTAAGAAATATCCCTGTTTAAATCTGCAGTTGACATAATCCTGTTTTGTAGATAAAAGTTTTTAAACAAACAGAATCAGTTGAAATGTCCTTCTATAAAGTTTTTAAAATGTAAATATGCTGATTTAACATTGTTTAATAAAACCAAATGGAATATTATTGGGTTTTAACTGCTTGTAAATAAAACAAAACAAAACATGGGGATAGGGTAGATGAGGATATTCCTGATCTGTTAAACAAGATGGGCCAACAACAGGATGTAAAAGTAGTCTGTGCTGTATTGTGCAAATAATTATGATTTCCAAAAATACCTAGAACAGTTGTCATTCTACTTTAAGAAAACTCTGCAGTGAACAGAAATGTTGCCAAAAGCTCCCAAATGGCTCACTCTTGTCAAAATGGGGAATGAATGGATGAAGCATGGATTAAGAAAAAACAATTATATAACCATAAATGGAGACAGAAGTTCTTACAGAATATTTACACACTGAGCTCCCCGTTAAAGATATAAAAAGTGAAGACAGACAGAATCTCACCTTGATTCAGTCACATTGCGAGGGTTTCCTGTACAGTTAATCTGCAGCAAGTATCCGTTACAGCTGACAGGGGCGCACACAGCTAAGAAGTTTGGGCGAGGTCGACCAATAGTGAACTTGGCCAGGTCAGTCAGTGATTGGCTGACTGCTCCTCCAAACAGGAAGGTGCCTACCACCTTGTACAGAGCGGACAGGTACTGGTTGAACTGGGAGTTGGAGTGCAGACGCTTTGTGTGAACCAGGTAGGCCTCCCCTGTGGTGATCTGTGGGATCAATGGAGAAGACACATCACAAAGGTTTTTTTTTCCTCTAACTTGGCGTGCAACATGTAATTAGAGGTTTGGACTCACAATGGTGATGGAGCAGATGATGGTGACAGCAGCCATGGCTCCATGGGAGATGGTGTCTTTTCTGTAGGGGTAGCTGATGCTTGTATCATCGCAGTAGATTCCTCTTTGGTATGGAGTGAACATCAGAGTCAGGATGGCAGAGGGCAGAGCAGCTAGAAGGAGATGACATAAAAGCTTTTATTTATTCTATATTATGGAAAAAAATACCATTTTCTGTCATCTAATCCAAAGGTCCCCGACCACCTGGCAGCAGACCAGTAATGGGCCAGGAGATCATTTTGTACTGACCTGTAGAGAAACAAATTTACTTCATTACACTTTTTTGAACACCTGAGACTGAAGGGTGTTTAATTTTCATGCTTTTAATGCTCATGCACTCTTCCACCTGTGCTCTGGATGCAGTGGTACATATCTGACACTGCATGATGAGTGTAACAGGAGGACACTTGAGGCACACGGAGGCACTCAACTTCCTGAAGTGGAAGGATTCAATTCTTAGGTAAGAACTAATAAAACACCCATCAATGATCAGCAGTTACATCAGATCAGCTCAGACTGATGGTCTTTGGATACCACACACATTGTCAGCATCGTTTGCGTGCTGTTTTCATGGCATTTCCTTGACATTCAGAGGGTGCAGGGATTTAACGAATGGTGCTTATGAATATCTCTTTATTGGGTTTTAGAGATAAGCCCATGGCTCCCTGTGATCCTGTATTGTAGTGAGTTATACTATGTACAACATGTATGTGATAATGACCTTTTCAGACCTTTCTGTGAATGTATCTCATTAAAATTTGAACTGAAAAGGTGCACTATCCTTTATTTGTCAAGTTCATTTTGGTCAAAAAGAAACAGACATATTCATTCATTCATTCAGCCCTTATTTAATCTTAAAGAATCACTGAGGGAAAACCCTCATTTTCAATGATGTTATGAGTACAACACTGAAATAAATTTGCATCTTGTTTATCAATTCAGAAGAGGGTACAAACATATTTAAAACGTTACATTCAGATACAGAATATCATAGTTTTGCATTGACATATAGATATAGGTGTTTGCAGTGTAAATGTCTGTTGTAGTGCTCCAGGTGAAAGAAGGAGAGAAGCGAAATGAAGTTTTACCAAATGAAGTATTAAGAAAACTTAATAATGTTTGCAAATGTACACGGTGTGCACAATTATCAGGCAAGTTGTATTTTTGAGGATAATTTTATTGTTTAACAACAATAGTGCACTTGATCAATCCAAAATGTTAATAAACCCCAAACCTGAATATTTAAGGAAATGAAAGTGAGGTTTTGGATTTTGTACCAGAATTTCTGTGTATGCACAATTATTAGGCAACTATTAGTGTGAAGAATTATTACACAGTTCAAAAAAAAAAAATATTCCCAACCCACTACTTTATTGTCAAAGTCAGAAAAATATACAAACAACTCAAATTTTACAAGTAAATGTTTCTGACGTTTCATAAATGACCAATATAGCCACCTCTCAAAAGTCTTCCATCCATGGAGCCTCTCAGTTTCTTGATCACTTGACCATTAACTTTTTGTGCAGCAGCAACCAGACACTGTTCAGAGAGGTTACTGTTTTACTTCACTGTACATCTCACGTTTAAGAAGGGCCCGCAAGTTCTCAATAGGGTTTAGGTCAGGTGAGGAGGGGGGCCATGTCATTATTCTCCCATCTTTAAGGCCTTTACTGGTTAGCCACGCAGTGAAGTGCTTTGATGCTTGAGATGGAGCATTGTCCTGCATAAATATCATTGTCTTCTTGAAAGATGCAGACTTTTTCCTGTACCACTGTGTGAAGAAAGTGTCTTCCAGAAACTGGCAGCAGGTTTGTAAGTTGAGTTTGAGTCCATCTTTAAGCTCATCTTTAATAATTCTAGCCCATACCCCACCTCCATCTTGCTGGCTTCTGAGTCAAGAGTGGAGCTCTATGCCCTTCCACGTACCCATCCATCTGGTCCATCAGAGTCACTCTCATCTCATCAGTCCATAAAACCTTTGAAAATCTGTCTCCAGATATTTCTTGGCCCAGTCTTGGCATTTCAAGTTATGTGTCTTGTTCAGTGGTGGTGGGTTTCAGCCTTTCTCACCTTGGCCACGTCTCGGAGAGCTTAACACCTTGTCCTTCTGGACACTCCAGGTAGGTTGCAGTTCTGCAATAAGACATTACTGGGGGATAATGGGTTCCTGGTAGCTTCATGTTTGACTCCTCTAAAATCTTTGGAAGTTAATTGCATCTTTTTCTTTCAACATGTTTCTTGTGACCTTTTTGGGTATTTGCAACAAAACATTTGATGGTTCCGCGGTCACGTCCAAATATCTTGGCCACTTCAATAGTGCTGCATCCCTCTGAAAGATGTTTTATAGTTTTTCAATTTTTCAGAGTATGTTAGATCTCTTACTCTCTCACTCTTCAAAGTTATTATGATTTATCTAATACTACTGTTTCAAATTGCAAGACTTTATCCATCTGCAACATTTGCCAAAAATAAATAAATGGTTGGTCACAAAATTAAAAAAAAGTGTTTATATACATTCAGTATCTACAAGAATGGCACTTTAACACGTATGAGGTAACAAATGATACCAGAAGTTTCTTGTTTTGGTATGGCTAATTTAATCAGTGCATTAGAGCAGTGATATTTTAGTCTTGGTAGCTTCACTGTTGTGTTCAGAGTTGGATGTGGATCTTGAGAGCGCGTTGGGGCTCAGCTGAACACTGTCACAAAACACAAAGAGGAGCAGCTCAGGAAACAGCTAAGCATACACTGATGGACTGAACCTTTGGCTCTGACAAGTAAATTAACATGTCATCAACGAATCTCAATGGCGACGACTTCATATCCTCAGGTCACTCTGTGTGATGATTGGCTGCCTGTAGCCATGGAAACACACAGTACGAGACAGCCATGGCCTTTAACATGAGGACACTGTTTACACTGTGAAGGGCCTGGGAGCTGAGGATACACGCCTTTGTATTTATAAATCTGTCATGACAAATAGTTTCCGACAGAAAATTCAGTTTTATGTTTTTTTTTAGAGTGCAAACAAAAGAGTGAGGGTTCAGAGCAGAAACACATAAAACTGTCTCTTAAATCTGAGCACAGACAATAGTTCAGTCTGCAGCGCTGATGTCACAAACCCCCCAAACTTCAACTCTGTTATTTTCTTCCTGTTTTTAAGGACATGCATAAACCTACAGAAGCTAACAAGACTGAGGAATGGATGTAGTTTTGTTTTTAAAGATGGAGCTGTTAACACAAAGAATGATGCCGTAAGAGAGGCTCTACATGGACAAATTACTTCCTTCCTCCAGAGTGTGTGACTGCACACTGACAGATAGGACTGAATTGATGGAGACACATGAACAGATGGGAAAAAATGTTCAAACAGGTCATTTTAGGAGGATATCTATCACATGAGGTCATGTCTGTAGGTGTAGAGCTCATATTAAATCTGAGATCATATGTCTGTCACATGTAGACATTTACATATGATGATACAACATACATGACTAATAATGTACAAAATAGAGGACAGAAGTTACACTGTTTTGGTAGATTATGGCTTTCTTAAAGAGATCATTATATGGTTTTTGGAGTTTAATGCCCTTTAGCGTGTTTAACTTGTTTCCTCCCTGTGATACAGTGCTGCTTTGAACAAGACAGAAAGTCAGCAGCATCGGGACTTCTCCAACTTCCCCTTTTTATGGCGCCAGCAACTGCCTAAAATGTTGCGTTCCCTCAACCCCAGAGAAAAGACTGACCAATGTGATGTCCCACCATTGTTCTGTAACTAGTTTAAGCCCATTTCCTAACAGTAGCAAGCCCAGTGAAGAGCATAAGCTTTAGAATGAGTGTGAAGTGTTGACAATATGGCGTCGAGCAGTGCTGAACTGACCGATTACCACAGAGTAGACCTGTAGACCTATTAGAGCAGACTGGGCACCCGTGGGGAAGGGAGGGGTAGGAGCTCTGACAGAGAGTCTCAGACAGAAAGAGTATGCAACTAGATCAGGGATGATTTTTTGTCATTTAAGCCCTTCCCTCGCAGACGCTGTCTGATGGTTAATGGGCTGCAGTCAGCACCAGTGACGGACTTAATTTGAGAACCACCGCTTTAGACCTGCTCTTTTTGTAAACTGTCTCGGGATAACATCGATGTAAATAAAGCTTGTTTTATTTAGAGCAAACAAGACAAAATGAGCAGGAACAAAACTATTTAATGTAACCTAATGTTTTACAATGTATATGTTACCCAATTCAAGGAAATACATTAGACATACAATATTATACCAAGCTTTGGCAGAAATGAAAAAACTAACAGCAAAGCTGCAGAGTCATGTACCAGAGGGATTTGTTTATGAATGTGATCTACTTTAGATAAATAATGATGAGTTATTTGAGATACCACTTGGAATAATCTTTGTTAATTTGACAAACAGGGCAATAGAGTATCATCAAAATTCATCTGAAGTGTTATTAATGAACTGCCTCTCTTCAAGAACATCAGTGACACACCCACAACACACACTGCCTGAGGAGCGCACACAGACTGTGAAGTGTATTGTTGAAAAAACTGAGCACTTATCATAAGTGGCTCTGATGGTATTTGATGACCATCAGTTGATCATTAAAGAGGATGTTTTCAGATGAAAGGAGGCCCTCCCTCTGCTCCTCACATCTCAAAGTTCATTATTTCAGCAGGTCAAGCGTAGACCGCCACTCTCCACTCCTCTTTGAACTCAGCTCCAACCATTGTTTATTCTGCAGGCCGCAAGAAAAACATTTAGACAAGAGCCCGTTAGCTACACACTGCCCAGGAGGACGTGAGAGTGGACAGAGCCTGCCAGTGACTTTCAAAACACACACACACACACGCACGTATGCACACACACACTCCCACTGTACCCACTGCTAAGCTTATTCAACAGAGTCAGTCAGGAAGTCAGTTCCAGTGCGTATCAAACATGCTCCAGCAGCCTCTGGGAGCTGAGCCCGCAGCGAGCTTCTATTATCAGAGAGGACGGACTGTTTTTATCTGCTGTATTATTACAGGGGGCTCAGTGTGTTTTTAAAGGCCCGCTCTGCTGGGGTAGTGTGCCCTCCCCAGAGGCTGGGCCGAGCTGTGGGGAAGAACGCTGATTTCACACATTTACTCAACAGAGAAATAAGTTTTTTCTTTTTCTAACATTTTTTTTTTAACACAAGACAGAAATTAACAGTTTTTGTTTCACTATTTACATTATGGAGGCCCATGCAGAAGTGCCAAAAGCTGTAGTACCTCGAGTGTCCACTTGAGGCTGGCTGCAGAAACCCAAAACCTTAATGACTGTATGCAGGGAAAAGACGGTTTTTACATCCTTAATAAACATACAGTTTCGTTAAAAATATGGCTTCATTCTGGATATGTAACACATCTATGTGCTCTCACCGTAAGGGGGAAATTTTTTCATCGTGCGCATATTTTTCTTTTATTGAGGATTCACTGAGGATTTCAGGTTTTGGAAGCAGGTCATCGCT
Source organism: Cetoscarus ocellatus (assembly GCA_037902135.1). Taxonomy (NCBI): domain Eukaryota; kingdom Metazoa; phylum Chordata; class Actinopteri; order Labriformes; family Labridae; genus Cetoscarus; species Cetoscarus ocellatus. The sequence continues at coordinate 768,740 of JBAMNC010000802.1, read as the reverse complement.
ATCGGTCAGATGGCCTTACGTCCCACCTCAACACGACCTTTCTGTCTATGAGTAGATGGAGCTAAGGTTTGGCTAAGATGACGTGCAGGCCCCTATGACATTCAGATCGCTGGTGACGCATGCCTTCATCCAATTCTTTTACAGTCTATGCTTCAGACAGTACTTTGACCACTGACAATGACGTCATCATGGTTGCACATACAGCTACAACAGTTTTGTGCTGATAACTTAAAGTTTTATGCTACCATCACACATGTAGACACATGTACAGGCCTCCTGTTCACTTTTATTATAGATGTCTGTGTTTGGTTAAGTTGCTGTTGCTAGATATACCTCATATACTGATATTACTACTTAAAAAATAGAGTGAGTCAATGAACAGACACATTAAGCGCAACACTGAGGAGATTTAACTTTGCAAAGCCACTGCATTTGCCATCAGGTGCATCCACCTTCAAAGCCTCAAGCTGGAATGATTGTTCCTGGTGAGAAAATCACCGAGCACATCAGCGTCGTTGTTAATGTGGGTTAGCTGTTTTGTAAGGGAGAAGTGACTGCAAGCCTCTAACTGTCCCATAATTAGGGACGGGAGCTGATAAGATTTAATCGATACCACTTCCATAAAGGATTCTGCTTATCAGTCCGATTCTTAAACATTCCCTTATTGATTCCTGCTGATTTTCTGTGTTGAAAAAAGTCGTCTTATAGGTTTTTATTGACAACAATATCAAACACATAACACTACTGATTCAATGCTGTGCTGCAGAAAAATGCCTCTGCAGTTATTGGTCTTTTTGCATTTTTTTGTTGAAAATTAAGCCACAATTCTGACCACCTGTGACCCTGTCAGTGGAAGGAATTGATAATGGAATTAGTAAGCAAAAAGACTAATGATATTGATTCCCTGAGGGAGCTGTTTCTGGCACTCAACTGGAACTGGTTTTCGATTCCCTGCCGTATGCATAGTGCTGCAGGTTCCTGGAGGTTCTGCCTTAGCTTAAAATCATGTAGACACAGATACTGGATTATTTGTAATTAGTACAGTATAAAATTGAGCTACTTTTAGACCACTCCTGTCTCCTAACTTGATGTCTTAGCTATTCGTTCTCCTGACTGCCTCAATTTGGGCCTGCTGTGTGGGACGAATTGATAAGGGAACTGTTAAGCAAAAAGACAAACGATTTTAGTTATTTGAGCTAGTTGTTATTGATTCTGAACTGGAATTAGTTTTTGATTCCCATCCCTACCCATAATGAATGACACAGACAAAACATTCGCTCAATCACATTTCAGTTTTTTTTTTAAAGTTCTGTGCTTCCTGATCACTTTCTATGGGATGTTGCCTTGGTGGTCCAGTGAAATATACCCCATGGGTTTGTGAGACAGTCTCAAGATTCAAGATTCAAGACTTTTACAATATTTATTTTCACAGACAGCCTCTTTTAACATCCTGGAATTAATACAAGCTAAACACTGGATTAACACAACTAGTGTAAAAAAAAAAGGGTAAAAATGATGTTCCAGAAAAAAAAAACATAGGTGTCACTGTAAAATCTTTAACTCTGAACTTTTTACTCTGAACCTGTAAGTGAAACTAGTAGAGTGATTCATCCAGCCTGTTTCCCATTAGACAAACATGTACCAACAGATGCCACAAGCCCACATCATGAAAACTGTATGGCATTGTTTTTGGTTTTTGTATTTCGCATTTTTTTTTTTAACAAAACATGGTATCTTTATTTCAGCTTCTTTTCCCCCATTCATTTACAGTAAACAAATACAGCAATATTTACACTTTGCAGTGTTGATATAGAGTTTACACTTAAGCAATTAGAAATATACTCAGACAGAGTGCAATCCTAACTCTACACAAAGGTGTTAATCAAAAGTAACGCTCGAGTGTTACAAAGTTTTAAATTCTAGCTCCAAAAAGAGTCAAAAATTAAATGTGATGAGAGTTAAAGTACCAACTCCCCATAAAAGGGTGAAAACAACACTCTGTGATGTGGACCCATGTAGACATTTATGATGTGTTAATATAAATCCGATAGTGTTAATTTGTCTGTGCAGATTTTGTTGTGTACTTTTATAGTAGCCTATATCTCACCCAACATGCTAGTTTTACTTGATTAATATGTAAACTGAACTAAAAAGGGTTATCAAAGAGAAAAAAAACTGTTTCCACTATTCTTCGCAAACATTTGAGAACTGGAAAATTAATGCTTCCCGCTGAACTGTAGCTAGATTTACCATCCAACATCCAAAATTAAATGTAACAGTAAGATCAGGTTTTCCCACATTTCATCGTAGAAAGCGTGCAGTCAAAGTTTTAGCTAAGAATCTGTTTCAGTTAAAAACCCTCCACAGGAGAGATAAAAAAAAGGAAGAAGGGAAAGTATTGTTTTACGCTTTCACAATCTCTTCTGGCAAGAGCGAACCCCTGAATCCACTTTGAGAAAATAAACATGATGGAATTTCGGATCAGAAACAAGTACAACTTCCCCTTGACCTCTGACCCAGCGGGAAGTGGGAAGTGTTCCTGTTTTTCAGCCCTGAAGATGAGCAGCCAAGAGCCTGAATAACTGAGACTCAGTGAGGAAAAAGAAACGGGTAACCGTGTTTCATGAGAGCATTTGTTTGACTTCTGCATGTACAGGAAAATCTCAGCAGGACGCTGAGAGGTCTGTGGCTTCACTTGGCAATGGTGCTGTTAGTAAGTGAACAGAGATTTACAGTTCATGTTTGTTCATGATGATGGCACTTTATTTCTGTCTGGTTTACTTTGGCTCAATCCCAGGCTCTCTGACCTTGTGGCTGTGAGACTTTGACCCTGACTCACTTTTTTTCCCTAAAATCTTAACATCACTAATGGTGATCATTGGTCAATATGCTTTGTGGGGCCTATCTTGGTCCAAATTCAGGAATAATGTTGGAGAGAGCACATAATTTCCTGTGAGCTTGGGGATTTTTCCAGGGAAAGTCCTGAGTGGTACAGGAAGTAAAAATAATGCTTGGTATAACGCTTCTTTGTCATAGCAAATACTATTTCCTTAAAACCGTGGACATCTTTGGCTTTAACATTTGAAACCCAAGCTTCTCTTGTTCCATTAAATATGGTGTTAATCACATGTGTTGCCATTTTTGCTAAGGTTACACATAATGTATCTTAAGACATATCACCCCCTTTTTCCACCTTTAAACAATGTGATATGTCTGGAATTGGGTCACTTCCCAGATTCATTAGGAGGAACAATCAGGTCGGAGTCTGTCATAAAATCACCCGGTGCAGGTGAGTGCAAACTTTTCTTTAATCTGGGGCCACATACAAAAATATATCTTTATATAAGATTTATGGCTATTGAATAATGAAACAACACATATGAGGATAAAACCACATGGTCCACAGTTAAGACATTTTAGTTAAGACTTAGTTTTATACATTAAAGGTTGGGTATTCACACACAACTGCTGTAAGTTTCTTTAGTTCATTGCTAGCTCTTGATTAAAGTGCACATGTTTTTGCTGAGGCCTCGGAAACACATTAACTTCAAATTTTTGGTGAAATTAGACTGAGCCCTCTCTTCAAGCAGCTTCAATGGTGGTGCAGTGATGATGTATTTTTTAATTAAATGCAGAATGTTAGCATCACGTTGGTTCCCTAAACTGCAAGCACACTAAAAGCCTATGGAATTTTAGTGTGTTTTAGATCATTGCCATAAGAAGCTCTGGAGCAAACACAAAAAATATGAAAAGTAGATTTTCTTCTCTGTGATAATCTCAACAAACATCATCTTGTTGCAGCCTTATGGTGAATATGGATGAGGCAGTAGTGTATGAATTATTGACTTTTAAAAAATAATCAGAAATTCTTGCAATCAGGATATGGCCATTTTTGTAGTCCTTGTTAGCAACTGTCATTTTTCGCATACAACACCGTTTAAAGATTCAAATGCAGGCGACATCAGATACGTTTTATCACATCCCACTTAACACTGAAATCTTATGTATGTGTTCATCACAAACCTTATTTCAGCAATTATTGTTAATCTCCTCACTTTGGGAGATTGAGAACCAGAAGTGCTAAATGCTAGCTTGTGTTTTTTGGACTCATTTCTGCACTACTCTATTGAAGACCTGTTTATTACCTTTAAAGCTTTAACACTGACATTTGTAAACCAAATGTAGCAACATTTACGCAGTGATTTCCCTCTAAAGACATTCCTCTTTGTCAAGTGTCTACAATCAGTCGTCCATGACAATCAATCCTGCAGGCGTCTGACTCCTCCAGATCACAGGAGCCTGTTAATTGACTGTGACCTTTAGAGACAGAATCCGTTCTTCTTTTCTCACATTAAAACCACAATACGGTACTATGACAATGTTCTGAAACCACTGAAATGACATTCTCGGAAATCCCACACAGGAACATGTCCCCCTAATGCTGAGTTTTACAAGAGGCTTCCCCACAAGAAGTCACACACACACACACACACTTTCTCTACACCGGCTTCCTTTTGACACAGGAACGTCAGAGAGCAGAAGTCAACAGTCCCTACTTGACTTTGACACTGCTCTGACAGAAGCAGATTCTCCGTCTTCATGAGTGTGTGTGGGACTTTACATATGTCAATAAAACATGTGTTGGAGGATCTCAAACATGACAGCAAAGTGTTAAAATGTCAAGTAAATAAGATTCAGCAGCTACAAACAACAACAGCTGTTGCCCTCCTCTGCACCACAACAGCTTCTTCATGACACACTTCAGTTAAACCTCACAGTCTGCACTGACCACAACATTTACTAAACTTTGATGCTCACCTCAAGTTCAAATATATTCAGTGTCTTCAGCAACCACTGACATCTCTTTAACATATCTTCAGTTGAAATGATGAGCAAGTTAAACACACGGTAAAAAGCCCAACCATTATGTATTAAAAACTACAGCCACCACATGGCGGTTTAATGCCTTCATGAAGTCAACATTGACAGAGAGGGAAAGTATGATGGTCCGTCACTTAGCCTCTGACTTTTTCCTCCAAAATGAAATAAGTTCACTGTCAAGTCTGAGAGGACATTTGTTCAAAGTTTGATTGAAATCCCTTGTAAGAGTTTTTTACATATTAAAGTCAAGAGCAAAGTTTATGAGACCCTAAACTCTTACAAGGGATTTCAATCAAACTTTGAACAAATGTCCTCTTTTTGGAATATTTACCTTGTACTTTGCAGTTTTCTGATCACCAAGGCACTAAGACTTGTATCAATTAAATATGAAAATCAATTTTTACAATAACCAAATCTATTTGGTGACTAAACTATTTATTCACTATTTATGATGTTGTATTCTCCTCAGATAGCTATGACCCTCCATCCTTCATCTGCAAGCGCGAAAGTTTTTTACTCTTTTAGTCGCACCGCTACTTAAAATTCAAAATTAGTTTGACCGTCACACCATTATTAAATAATAATTATTCATAACTAATAACAAAAAATCCTTACGTTTCCCTGTGAATTTTGTATCATAATTCTATTTTGCTTAAAGTATAACAGCATAATAAAATTGAGCTTTTGAAATTCATGTTTGTTTGTTTGTTTGTTTTTATATTTCATGTAGTTCTAGGAAGTTTGGGAGGAAAAAGTCTTCAATGAAATGTTTTCTCCGTGCAAGCATTTAATACTGCTTGGAGGGCTAAAGCTCTAAAAAGTGAGACATGTAATGCTAATATATGAAGTTCTGCACAAAATGTTGCACAGCTGCACAAAATAATCTTGTGCTGACATTTAAGTTCACTTTAGTTCATTATCATGTGGAAGTGAGACGGCTGTCCCTGTCAGAGATCATCTTTCTGAATGAATGCTCTTTACTTTAAAACTTAAGGGGTCTCGGCCCTGCAACCCTCAGCTAAGCCCCGGACAAAACATTTTTGTTTTTGCTAAAACAAATAAAATGGGTAATTAAAGAGTACATTTGATTTATTTATGAAAACCACTGTCACATTGGACTCTGGTTTGACCCAGAAGCAAAACAGAGAATCTAAACTGACTGAAAAGGGAGTAACCACAATCATAGAGAGCAATCACACGCTGATTGTGCACTGCTATCCCAGTGACCTCCTTAAGGTTCTAAGTGCCAGAGACTAAACTTGGTCAAACTGATAAGTATCCAGAGAATGCAAGCATACAGAGACATTTAATATGTGGCTCATAGCATATGAACATCATCAAAATGGAGGCTCACTGCATTAGATGAACTCTTTTAGCTTTGTGGAAGCTCAGAACTGGGATCAATTACATGACACTAATAAACGTTAGCATAGCTTTGCTTAGCTGAGTCAAAAGAACTTCAACAGGAGGAGACTATTTAACTGCCATACTACCATACATGACTATTTTACATTATATATACCTGGTGTTTTTGTGGGGGTTGTGTGCAAAACAAGCTGTTCTCCCCCTTTTGTTGTCACCATAGGTCAATGGCTTAGTTCAGCTTTGACAAAGTTGTATTACTTTTTTGATAAGAGTTAAATTAAATATGACATGCTGGTTAATAACTTCTACTGATGATGGAAGGAACAAAGTGCATGTGACAGTTGGCCGAGTGTTTCCTATGCTCTCCAGTCATTATGCTAGCTAGACAAAGCTATCAGCTAATAGTTGTCATCAACATTAACAATTCAAATTCAGGATTGAGTTGTTGGTTAGGGCTTTGTCTTCTAAATCTATGAGCTTTTACTCTGCAAGCAGCACATTTGACCCTTTATTTGCTCTCTGATTGGTCCCTTGATCCATCAGTCAGTTAACCAATCAGAGAGCTGGCAAAGGGTCAATTGCTCTTAAACTGGTAATGAAACTGTGGGCCATGAGCATCAACTACAGTTTCACTTGATGACTGCTGCATTGAATCCAAAAATACTGTCCAACACGAGTGTAAACAACAAAGGTCGAACGAATGCTTGATATGAAAGCAAGTCTGCTTTATCGGAAGAATCTATTAGCATCTAGTTTTGATCTTAAAAGTAGAGATAAAATGGATAGTTTGGGTTTTTTGAAGTGAGGTTGCCAAGGTCCATGGCATTAGTAAATATGAATGCCTCTAAAGAACCAGGCAGGTTTTGTACCTGAGGAGAGAAACAACATTGACTCGTCTGAACACTACATTAAGATTCTTTATAGCGTTCACTGTTCCTTGACAACAAACATGAAAAGCCACGAGTTGTATCCATCAACAGTTAACAAATCAGTATAAACCGATACTTACATTGAAGATAAACTTTCTGTTGGCCTCTCTGTTTTTTCTAGTAGGTCACAAAACTGTGAAACTGGTCCATGCAACTCTAAAAGTTCATTACAGAAGGGAGGCTCTGCATGATGAGAGCTACGGACTACAGAGCCACGTATATAAGCAACTGGTATCCTTTGAGCCTGAAACCACTGGAGGTGATCTTTAATTTTCACTCTTATTTCATCCAGACATGAGCTCATAAAATTTACACTCCTCTATCAACAGATGTGGGTTTTCTCTGGTCATCGAGATCATAGAGCAGTGTCCTCCATTTTTCATTCAGACCTGTTGACTCTTCATCTACAGAAGTTTTTTTTTTTTCTCAGCGTGTACTGCAGTGCATACAAGTATTGCTTATTGCCAAAGTAAATGGCTGTCAGATGTGCTGCATAAATAGCCCATGTCTGTAGCATGCCAGAGGTTGTTTCCACTTGTGAAGACTGCAGATTGTAGCTGGTCGGCGCTGCTGGTGGATGGACACATCTGCTGTAGCCTACCTTTCACTCCTTTTACTTAACCCTGCAATGAAGCTGGACCTGCCAGATTCAATGTCAGTAATCAGACAGATCCATCTTGCCAAGCTCCAATCTATGACTGTGAGCAGCCCAAAGCAGTACAGACCAATCAAAGTCCATTTGGGGCAGGAAGAGGCGTGAGCTACGAGCATGAAAACAGCAGGAAGGGACTGCTTGCACTGAGGTTAGCACAAATGCTAACAGCTTCAGTAGCAGATTTATCAGATCTAGACTACATTTCTTTATTAAATGAAAAACAATTAACAACACTGAAAGCATTTCTTGATAGAAGTAATGTATTCTCTCCACTTCAGACATGTTTTTGACAGCCGTTTGGTCTACGTAGTGGCTTACGATTTGTATTTTATACCACGACAGTAGTACCCAGCTACTGCTTTATATGATTAGGCCTGTAATGAATGTGACTGACGCAACGATCGTCCAATCACCTGCTGTATTTGCTTCAAAAGGTTCTGCCCAGTCCCAAACACTTTCTATCAGCTGCTGCCCAGATGGACTAGTGAAATACATATTGAACAGTTCATCTGGTGTGTCAGGTTACTTTGTACTTAAGTAGTGCCAAAAAAGTGGCAAGAAATAAGATATAAGAAATAAGACCCTATGCTTTTTGTGGCTTTTTTTTTTTTTTTTTTTTACCTAAAACTGTTTAAATTATGCAGATTGTGGCCTAATGTGCAGAAATATATAGCCTCAGCGCTGATCTCTGTCACTTCTGCTAATGTTTTGGCGCTGTACCTCATGCAATTCCACATAAAAATCCCCAAACTATCCCTTTAACATGAGGGGAAAATAAAAGAAAGTGAACACAAATGTAATTTTACTCACTTATCATTACTTCCTTCGAAAGAGACAGAATATGAGGGTTTGAAAAAATGCATAAAAAGACAGATGAACAGAGCACATTTCCAGTAAAGTTTGAGTGCTTTTCCTTTCATTACGGCACGAGTACCTTCTTTCAAATTGTTTGTATATTCTTGTTAAATTCGCTGAGAGATGTGTGGCTGTGTCACATCTGCTATGTGCACTTGTAACAAATGTTGGCAGGATGAAGGTTCAACTGCAGAGGAAGAGGATGAAATAAAAAACAGAGCAGAATCAGATCAGTCACAATGTGGACGGTCAGCACATTCCTGTCGTATCAAACACACACAGTTTTAAATAAGGGGAAACAAACCTGATGACAGTTTATCATCCCTCTCAGATTACTGTTATCAAGATTGAAACAATCAGAGAGCATCGGGGCAGGAGGGACGGAAATGAAGATGCAGTGATAAAAAGGAGGAAATTAAAAACAGAAAAAGAGAAGAGATGTTTAGCAAATGTGAGTATTGTTATATCCTGATAACTTGACACAGATACAGGGGAAAACAGCAAAAAAAAATGAGATTTAAATGACACAAGCTGAAAATATCAGTGGTTTAATTCCTAATCAAGACAATGCGCCAGCTCACACCGCACTCTCGCTAAAGCGGTTTCTAGCCCAAAAGCAAATCACAGTGCTTTATCACCCTCCCTATTCACCTGATCGAGCACAATGTGACATTGTCCTTTTCCTAAGATCAAATCTGTGCTCAAAGGAACATGTCTTGAGTCTGAGTCAGAAGCAAACAAAAGAACAATAGAGGTTCTGATACAACTGTCCGAGGAAGAACTGCTGCACAGCATTGATAAGTGGAAAATGTTTATTTTCAATATACTGGATTAAAGCATTAGTCTAGTTTTTTAACCATACCTCTCACTATTTATATGAATGTTAATGGTACGAGGGAGAATGATAAGTTGTGAGGGAGCAGGGATGTCCTTTTTCAGCTCTACTATTCCCTGACTATTTAAGGCTGTGTACCCGAAGACTGGTGTCATTTGGTCAGTTTATGTCGATTAAATCGGCCGATTTTAGCCCTTTTCAAAGGATTCAACATCAGCCAGAGTTTTGCTGATATAACGTCGATATATTCTTAATTTCTCATAAAACAGTAAACACTGTTCGGTGTCCAAGCTGCGCAGAACGATGACGTTGCAAAAGATGGTGGCGCGTTGTTAAAGCGGCTCTGAGCTCTGCTGTGTGTATGGATGATGGAGTGTATGGGGCAAAACTCTCCTACAGTCACACAGAGTTGCTGAATGTTGTTTTTGCCTGCAAGTCCGACATGACGACCGACTTTCAGCGCTTGCACAGTATACCGCTGGACATAGCTGAGAGCACCGGGCTCTCTGCTCAGCTACAGAAGCAGCCGCCAGACCGACACTGATGAACTGACCAATACCAGATCTGTCATTTACAAAACTGACGAATTGGACCTTCTGATGGCAGGGGATTGGTTTATTTGTGACTGTTCTGTGATGATTATTACGGAAAACTGGCTTCACCTGCTTGTCCCCGATGCTGCAGTTGAGCTAACTAGCTGGCTAGCTAACTTTGCTAGCATTAGCATTGCTCCCTCGGAGCTGTTTGACGCCATCGGGGGGAGCCTACGTCATAGCTGGGAACTTTAATCAGGCCTGTTTAAAGAAGTTTGTGCAATAAAAAAGTGGTTCTACCTGCACTAAAACTTACTTCTGATACACTGATGAGGACTCTGGGACTGAAAGGCAGATGTGACAGGACAAGAGTTCATAATTCATCTATATATTTACATTTTAAATAAGGTTACTCATTTCATTTGCAGGAATTGACTGCAGTTTTGCCCACTATTTTATTTTGTATTTGAAAGTTTTTTGCTCTTGAAAGTTGCAGAGGAGAAAAATAAAAGAGGCTTATGAAAAGAATGTTGTTGCTTTCCTCTCACAATGACCTGTTTACAACTTTTTAAAAGTTGTTCTACCTGAACTATAACCTACCTTCTTATTATTTTCATCAACAAGAAGTGCAAGATAAAGAGTGACTCTTTTTAAGGTTTATAATTAATTTCCCAGAGGTTTAACGCTTTCCATGTTTTTGCACTTGAAAATTCCCCTCTGTTGTAAAGTTAAACAAATACTTAGTGACAAAGTATTGTAAAATGGTAAAATGTTCTGTCTCTAATTCATATATTCATTGTTGGAAGTGTTTTTGGACCTTTTTTTTTAAAAAACTCATTTTATATACATATTTTTAATTAATCGACCGATTAATCTGTATTTTTTTCTGCCAAATATCGGTATGGGCATCGGCTTCAAAAAATCCATATCGGTCAGGGCCCTACTGATAACCACTAACAGCATTATTCACATTGATTACATGACAATGTATTTGAAATGTTTGGTATAAATGGGATTATATAATTTTATCTGGAACATTTTCATCTTATTAAACTGGAAAGTTTCAGTTCCACCATTTTTCAATGCATTTATTTTTTGCAGGCCTGCATTTACGCATACTTCATATTGTTCCTGTACATATATATAACTAACTTAAGCCCTTGATTACATTGTATTGATAAAAAATAATTCAAAAATAACCTTAAAAGACTTTTACTCCTTTGGTGCACTTTAACAACCATTTCTTCTTAGACATGTGACGAACCCACAGGTTTAAGAAAAGTTTCACACTTTCACACCTCCTACAGCCCAGGATCGTGAGATGATGAATACGTGAACATACTATTAGTCAGTCAAAGTCATTATCTTCTGAGGAACAAGTCATCAGTGACGCTCGGATTTCACAACAGCTTTTTTCAATAATGGTTAAACTCAGAGCTCTGTCTGTGTGACTTTATTTAACCTTTATTTAACCAGATAAAAACCCACTGAGATCAAGATCTCTTTCACAAGGGTGACCTGGCCAAGAGGTCAGCAGCACACATCATGGTAAAACATATTGATAAGTGACAATATACAATAATTTAGAATACACATTTTTTGTGAGTGCAGGAAATCTTGCAGTAAAGTGCAGAAGCTTATTAAACATAAATAACTATTCAAAAACACAGGCACTGTTTAATGACCACCTGGACAAGTCTGAACCTGTCCTTTACCACCCTCAATGTAGCTGTTTAACCAGGGACTGCTTTTCTTCTGCTTATAGCTCCTGTCGTGGACTTTCAGTTTTTGTCAATTTTAATACAAAGGCATCACAAAGTTGCTGCAAATTTGTTGGCTGCACATTAATCATGTGAAGCTCCTGTTGAACCACATCCCAAAGGTGTATCTGTTGGATTGAGATCTGGTCACTGAGTTGGCGTGGTCATTGCTTGCTATGGTCATAAAGGGATGGACATGGTCAGCAATAATGATCAAGTAAGCTGTGGTGTTTAAACCATGCTAAGTTGATGCCAAGGAAATGTCCCACGCTCCATTAAACCACCACTACCAGCCTGAATTGTTGATAAAAGGCAGGATGCATCCATGCTTTGCAGTATATTAACCCTTTTCACAGTGCATTCACGCAAAAGCACGACAACATTGTCCATTATCATTACACCATTGTAATGAATCTGATTGACAGAATGATCCAATGATCCAATCACGTGCCAGATATGCTTTGAAAGGTTCTGCCCATTCTCAAACACTTTCTTTGGGCTGTTTTCCAGATGGACAAGTGAAATATACTGAAAGAGCTATCTAGTGTGTCAGGTTAATTTGGACCTTAAGATGGAACAAAACACAGGGCTAAAAAGAGACAGGACTACAAACATTCGATAACTTCATCGATGCAGGAGCCACACTAGAACATGTGTGCACACATTTTATTCTTACTTTCTTTCCTTGATAACATACACCTTTTGATTTGCTTCTAGAGATCTCTAGATATAAACACATAATCATGAAAAACACAGATTTCAAATCTCTGTCTTCCAAGACTTTTTTCTCCATTTCTTCATTCCAGGCACACATTTTCTACCCACTAAAAACAGCTCTGTGACCCACTTTGGGTCCTGACACCCCAACTGAGAATCACTGGTGTAAACACTGTTACGCAACTCCACATACCAGATTTATTAAAAGGAGTGAAAAATGCACAAGAACATCTCTAAGAATCCTCTCTATTCCTTCACAGCAAGATTTTCATCTATAGTCCCCTCTACTGAGTTTATGCTTAAAGGCTTTAGGCCCTTTCTGTGGAAACCTGAACCTGCACAGCACTATGGTGGAGTCTGCAGAGTGTACACACTTGAACATACACGTATTGTGTGGAGGGGCAGGAACAAAAAACAGTTATTATCATTCCTGCTCGTCACTCAGCAAATGAATCCATGGCTGAAAGCATAGGCGCACACACACATGCACACACTCTATCATACTACTTGAACCTCTGGATTTCACCTCTGGAAACTTCAACCTACTGCCTGACAGTTTCAGTCCTATGAGAGGTCGACAAACAAGTACAAGATAATAAGGTGCAGGCTCCTTAACATGGACCTTTGACCTATGACCTCCAAATATAGTCAGTTAATCCCCAAGTCAGAGTGACGTACGCAAAACTTAATGAAAAATCACATTACATTTTTCATTTTAAATATTAATATAGGTGGACATTTGAGCAAAGTTTGATGAAACTCCCTAAAAGTACTTATGAGACGTAATGTTCACAAGTAAGGGATGAATATTTGGCTTTGACTTTTGACCTTTATAAGTGGACATAGAGTGGTGCAGGAATGAGTCCAAAAACACAGAAGTGAGTAGCATTTAGTACTTCCTGGTTCTCAAGCCCGAAGCTAAAAGGAATTTAGAGTACTGGTTTTAGGTAAGTGCCTGAAATATGGTTATTGGTGAACACATGCACATGAGATTTCAGTATTTAAAGGGAAATAATAACATGCATCTGATATTGCCTGCTTTTGAACCCTTGTTGTTTGTTCAAAATAACAGTTGCTAACTAACTGCTAACAAGGACTACAAAAATGGCTGGGGACTAGGGATGTAAAGGTATGAAAATTTCATATCACGGTTATTAATATTATCATGGTACTGTTGCAATGTGCTCAAAATGTAAAAAAACTACTTATACACACACTTGAAATCATTAAACCCATTTAATACTATAATTATAACAGGCCACCTGGTCTTCTTTTTCAATAAATGTGTCAGGAAATGTCCTTTAAGTAAATTGTTTCACCCTTTTTTTTCATGAGAAGTAAAGGTAAATAAATCAGGCAAGTATCTGACATTATGTAAGAAATGCTTAAAACAGTAATTACAAGAAAAGAATAAAAACGAGATTCGAGTTTTCAACAGGTTTCTCTTTATAAACGCTTGTAAATTAACATGTTCAAAGTTTTTGAGATGACCAAAAATAAACGTAACCTATTTTAAATAAACTAAAACATTTTTGTTACAGCTTGTTCTATTAGACCATGTCCATGAGGGTTTTTTTTTTTTTTTACTGGCCTCTCCCCTCTAATGCTGCTGTGGGGGTGTTCGTGGTGAGTGAGACTCTTAAGTGCTCCTGGTACTTTGTGGTTCATCCCTGCCTCCCTTTCCGGAGACTATTTTCTGCATACAGGGTGACTGTCTTCAATCAGTTTCCCCTCAGCATCTTTGTAAAATCCAAAATACGACCAGACTTCAGATTTTGTCGATTTTGAGGGGGGAAAAATCTCCAGTACAGTGTCTGTGCAGGCCACAGCCACCATTTCACTTTCAGAGGCGAAACATTGCAAACTGCGCATGTGTGCCTGTGTCTGAGGGACTGCTGCTTTGCTGAGGAGCAGACACATAGTTCTGGCTTTTTCAGACAATGAGAGAGTGCAGGCAACGGGAGTTATTGACAGAATGAGGTTATCAAACACGGTTTTAACAGTAATTAAAATAGGAAATGGTAATACTGACTGTCTGAAATTTTACCACAGTTTATCATTTTACTGGCAACCATTACATTCCCACTGGGGATGCAACAGCAAGCATTTGATTGATTTTTAATAATCAGTTATTCATACACAACTGCCACAGCCATGACGACCAACTTGATAAGGTTGTTTGATTGAGAGGGAATTCTCAAACAAGAGGTCACAACACGACATTATACATTGGAAATATTGTGGTTGCTTCTAAGTTGGACCACCATGTTGTAGTTCTGTATTAGTTTACTAATAGCTTTTCACTCTGGCTGATTATGTTTAAGCTTATAAAAATCATGGTTTGTTTGTTAAGATTATCACGAGGACAGGCTTTATTATCAGCAATGATCCAAAACAGTGAAAAATCCAATCGACTTGTAGTGGGCTTGCAGCTGAGGGAACCAGCTTGACAAAAACTTCCACGTCAGCATACAAAAAAACGTGATTCCTCTACTCCCGCTCCATTTGTGCACAGTTCAAAGGGAATTCCTTGAATGTTCTTAAGATATCTGGTTCACAAACAAAATTTGAATTAGCCAAATCCTCTTGACCTTTGAACTTTTTTTTACAAAAAACCCTCAGACAGAGCACAAACTTTTGTAAACTTTAAAAGAAAAACTCCTGACCTGTAAACGTTCTTGAGGTATTGCAATCACATGCAAAGGATGAACATACGAACCAGTGACTATGACCTTTGACCTCCACATTCAACTGTGTTCATCTTTGATTTTGAGTGGACAATAATGCAAAGTTTGACAGAAATTCCTCAAATCATTAAAATACTGCATTCGCATTTAAGCAAGGGGTGATCATGAGACTCAATGCTTTTGACCTTGTCTTGTCCACCCAACATTTATTGAGTTTATTCTGAAGTCAGAGTAGACAATTCTGCAAAGTCTTGAGATGCACTCGCACGATGATGTTTAGGCCAGTTTTTGCCAACATATAGAGAAATCTTGTAGCCAATCAATCCAAGTCAGGTCACACAGAACAAAGTTTACCTAAGTTGGGCAACACAGATGTTCGTCAGCTACGTAGAAAACTTGTACACACACTTAAAAATTTTGTTTGATCCAGCACACTTGTAAGTGCCAGCGAGAGTTGACCTCATCTTGCCTTCACTAGCCTAACTTCGGGGCCAGTCTGGCTGTATTTCAATGTACATCAGCTCTGTTGGCCCTAGCTACTGCTCCTCAAGACTGGACTCCTGTTGAACCACTTGAGGAACCCTTTTGGGGACAGAAGTCTCTTGTCCTCTAGGCATGGTGTTGGAATACTGAGACCAGCTACAGCAGCACGTCACTTAGTTTTGCATCATATGGCATTTGTTGAGTGACGTTGCTATACATTTGTACAGCGTTCAGCAGCGCCAAGCTCCATTAGGCCAAAGTTCCCGTAAAGCGGGGTACACACATAAGGATTTACTAAATCTGAAGAGATTTTGTATCTGTTAGAGATCCCATACATGGAGATAAAAAAATCAGGCACTGAACAGTTTTGATCGTACTGTGTGTGGTGTGCTCCAATAATCTCAACACAGCACACCACACACAACAATTCTGCCTCACCACTGATCTAGTATCTAGTCCTCAAAGACAGAAATCTTGCGTGATCAAACATGATCGAACAAAACCAAAGAAGACGACGCATAGCAACATCATAAACGTTGTCTATGGCACCAACCGGAAAACACAACACGCAACATGGGAGAGGACATACGAGAAGAGGGAATGATGTTGGTCTTTGGACTATTTTTGACGGAAAATCGGGAACTAAATAAAAGAAAAGACTGGAAAAATCCTGGAGACAGCGTGAACACGTGAGCTGGTCCTTCGTTTCTTAGGTCCACCAAACTTTATGTTTATGCTTATGCTGGGCTCTGCTTGTTTTTATTTACGCCTGCTTCCTTGTTCCTCAGTCAGCTCGCTTCTTGATTGGCTACATTCACGTCACAATTCTCGAGTCATGACTCGAGAGTGGTCGGCTTTCCACACACATGAAGATTTTTGGTCGTAAATATTAAACAAGTTTAATTTTTACGCTTGTCGGCCTCGACCCGTTTCGGAGCAAATTATCGGGACAAATTCACTCTTAACACACCTCAGACCACAGGACAATCTTATAGGATAATCTTACAAAACAGAAGATAATCGGACATTTGCCATCCTTGGTCAGGAAGGGGGAAAGTCGGGACAAAAACAGCCCAATAATCTTTATGTGTGTACCCCGCTTAAGTTGAGTGTGCTGCCTGTGCATTACATTTACATTGGCAAACATTTCAAAACCATCAATTAGTCAGGGGGCACAGCAACACCGACCCAGGGAATATACAATTTCACCAAAATTTGATGATTTCTCAACACTGGTCAATGTCAGCTACTGTACATTGATGTGTGAATGTGGCTTTAAAAAATATCTTTAAAATGTATTATGACATGGCATTTAAATAGAAAGGGATAAACATAAGGCTCATTTATGCAAAGTTTGTAGTAAACCCCTTCAGAAGTTCTTGAGGTGTCTCATTTTGGGGCTTATAAACATGTGTACAAATGCACAGACAACCTGTAAACATGATGCCTCTGGTAAACTGGGTGATGAATGAACCTGGTTGACACCCTTCCTTCTTTCATCATGTAAACTACCGCCTCTGTGGGCTTCATGCTGAGAGAACTGTGACACTAACAGCTGGAAGCTGTCAGTGCTCTAATGGCTTTGTGTCTTCTCTGGAGTCCAAAACAAGTCAGGACAAGCCAATGTGTTCCCTTTACTGAGCCCACTCTTCAACACACATGTACAAACACACACACACACAGACACACACCTGATCTTCAGTTTCCAAAACAGGATTCTAACTGTCACACAGAGAGATTCATTGACAATGGTCTTTGCTCTTTCCCTCCTGACCCTACATTTAAAAAAGGAGAAAAGCCAGGGGGTGCAGGAAGAAAAATACAAAAAGCATGAACACAGTCAGAGAACGGAGAAATTATTCATGGAAGGAGAAACAAAAGAGGCAACACACATACTCACACTCCCAATCTGTTTCTATGATCCTCAGATCAAACTATTGATTGATGACTTCTATGAAATCCACTTGGTGAGATAAGATAGTGTGCCCTGCTTTAACCTGAATGATTTCAGCCCTCTTGCTAATGATTGGGAAATACTGTTTGGCCTGTTTGAACAAGATAATGAGCTCTTGTAGCGTTTAACTTCACTGCTGAGTGGAAATCAGTGCCAGTGGATCAACTTTGTGAAAGTTTTCACTTAACATTTTAAACAAAGGATGGACAAAATATGATCAGCACAATATCACGGTTGGCAGGGTTAAAAAGTTAATTAACTGTATTTGTACATATTGACTGAATGTAAAAATGTGGTTTTAATTATATTTGTGGAGTTTTAAGAAGTAACAAAGGACTTATCTCAGCTGATGGTTTAACTTTTTCATCAAGATCCCTTGAATTTTTTGTGTGTTCTAAGGATTGATGTATTAGGTTTTAGCGACAGCTAGGTTAAGATTTTAGTACTGTCGTACTATGTGTTATATTGAGCACATCATCAGAACTGTCTCAATAAAGCTGCATTCACACACGAATGTTCTGGCCAACTTTTGCCAACGTATAAGTAAACGCCAAGCCAAGTCAAGCCACGCAGAAGTTAACATCAGATGGGCAACGGTGATGTTCAACGATAAATTTTCCCCCTTTATCAAAATTCTTTCTTTACCAAATATCTTTATATATATTTTTTTTTGTTTACCATCTATTGTAAAGCACTTTGGTTCACCGAAAGGGTTGCTGTAAAGGGCTGTATAAATAAAGAACATTTACATCTTCAGTTACAGCTGCATTCACCTCTGTCGGCTCTCTAACTGCTTCCTCCTCAGGACAGGACTGCCATCTTTCGTCTTCTTGGCATGATGTTGGTACACTAAGATCAGCTTCAGCTGCTCATGGTGACATTGCATACATGTCCGCTTTATAAAGCATTTGTAAAGTGACATCACAATATGTTGTACAACATTCAGCAGCATCAAGCTACGTTAGGCCAAAGCTCCCTGGAGTTAAGTGTGCTACCCATGTGTTACATCTGCGTTGGCAAACAACTAAAATCTACAATCAATGTCATTTACTTGTTGGGAGCCATCGAGAAACGTCATACTTTACCAGCACAGCATTTCTCTGTTTTAGATACATCTACCTTCGCTGAACACAGCAAAACTGACCCAGGAACGTCCTTTCACTGAAATTTGATCATTTCCCAGCATTTGTCAACATCAGCTCATAAAACTTGAGTAAAACATTTTTATTAAGTTCTCTAAAGAGGTCACTAGCAGTGGAATGATTAAAAAAATACATAAACCTGGGCTTTATGGTTAAAAAAATAATTTTTCATATAATACATGTCAGTGTGCCCTGCAAGAAACTGGGCAGTTAAAGGAATAGTTCTGTATTTTTCAAGTGAGGTTGTATGAGGTACAAGTTTGTAGGAAACACATATGCCATGGATCAGCTCAGTCCCTGGAAGAATGAAACTGACTCGGGAGCGAGGTCGCTCATTTCTATTGTTGGAGCTCAGGAGAAGAGTCTCAAGTAATTAAGTGGATTTTTGGTGAAAAAAAAAAAAAAAATAGGGTCAGGGTGATTGCACAGTAACAGACTCTAATTCAGTGCTTTAATTTTTTTAAACACTTTTGGCACATAGCATAGTCTGTCTGTTCTTCAACCTGGAGAGAGGTAGTACCAAACCAAAGGGGCTTGCTGGCAAAATGGAAAGCATTGTAAATGTTTTTGTACAGTGTTTGATCACCCTGACACGGTCACTTTAAGTCCTTCAGTTATGCAATAAATTACTCAGAGCACACAACCTATATTTCTTCTTGCTCTCTCTTTACAGGGGCAGGGCTGATCACCATCACGATGCCAAATGTTCTAACTATTTACAAAAACCTCATACAGGCCTGCTTTAAAAATGCAGGACCATCCTTACCATCGTGGCTTGTTGTGTTCTGAGCATGCTCCACAGTGTCTGCACCAACTTTGTCCCAGAAGTAGAACAGCATTAATGCTGAGTGTGGCAGGAGTTGTGTTGCTGTCTGCCTCCGGTTATTACCACATTATGCTGGAGGTATGGACTTCTCGCAGACACATGACAACAATCACATCACGTGTTTCAGTGGATGGACGAGACCTTGTTGTCGTCAATAGGTTTCAATGCGTTTAGGGCGATAATGTGTATTATGGCTATCAGTTGCTGACACGCACCTCATTATGATATTTAACTGCTGACATTGATTTTGCTCATTACTAAACAGCCAAAGACTTCTGTGTGCCCTCTAGTGGTAGTCTCCAGTAACAGACATCACATACAGGTAGGTGTCTATGGAAGAGCATTCCTGACACTGACAGAAACAAACATGAACATAAAGACAAACAGCAAGTATCTTCAGCCTCAGCCACACCTCAGACCTCATCTATTTCCTGTCAGCCATGATTGATTTCTTGACCACTCTGTTGTCATTTGTGCTGACTGCCTCTATCTAGAGTTGTTTTTAGACATGTCAGACTACATAGATGGCACTGATGAAGGGAAGCGCATGGAAGGATAGAGAAAAAGTAATCAAGTAATTCTTCAAACTAGGGGTGCAAGAAAATATTGATACACCAAAATATCGGGGTTTATTTGTGGTGCAGTACTTTATAGATATTTTCAGGGAAAATCTGGATATTAATGTTAGACTTTAATGCAGCCTTTAACTTGTAGTTAGCAGCAGACATTCAGCCATTTGTCTCTCTGTTGCATTTATTGCTATTATTTCTGTTTCTGTGACAGAAAAGGTTTTTAAATGTTGCAGAGGCCATGCCACTATGTATAGCACTGATATGAAACTGCATTTTTTATGCATACAACATTGTGGTTTCTTAATGCAAGAAAAAGAAATTAAAAACACTTTTCAGGAATAACAATTGTGATGTACATTGCCCTCTTTATTAGAACGGTACATCTTCACTAGTGTCATGATTCAATTGGATTCAATATGCAATGTACTGAGTAGTGTCCCTGATAGTCCATGTTACTTCACCAGGCTACTTTCTAGATTAAAAAAAATACAAGCGGTCCGAAAAATATGAAGTCCTTTTATTAGAAATGGCTTTGAGATCAACTTCAACAAAAATGTATTTATATTGTAAACAAAAATAAAAACATTCACAGGTCTCATCTTCCTTTACTTGTATTTCTTCCTCAGAAACAATGATTATTGACTGTCTTTGCATCAATGCATCTTTCTCTTCATCCGCATCATGATGCATTGATTAAAATATTATTTTTGACATCCCTACTGTTTACAGTATCGCAAAATATCATTGGTATATAACATAGTCTCCCATGTATTGCCAAATGTATCTGCGGGTTCTTTACAATATGCCCTCCTACTTCAAACCACGTCTCAAAACTGGGTTTAAATTCTCATCCCAAGTGTAAACGGTACAGTAATATATCCAACCAGCATATCATCGCTGTCAGGCACAGACCTCCTATCTCCAATTTGCTAATTTTCAGGAAAACAAAAACGATTCTGCATCAATGAATAAATTATTATTGTTGTGTCCTGATTGTAAATGTGTTTGTAATTCTTTAATTTGGATAAAAGTTTATAAAACCCACTCAGGAACATGGAGGGTGACAAATACCTCTGTGTTATGAAACAAAGAAATCTAAATCCTAAAAAAATGGAGATAGGAGGTTTTCGCCCTTCAGTGACAATATTCAGTGGAGTCTTTAGATCTCACACAACACAGGATGATTTCAAATGTATATAGATAGAATCAAGATTATGTCTAAGAGAAAACTGCATTGGTATGTGAAAGTCAGTGCATTGACATTGTGAAAAATGAGCCTCTTCATACAGTTAATCTTCTAAACATCTGTATTTGACGAGTTTGAGCCAATGCTCTTGGAAAATTGAAATAGTTTGAGAGAAATCCAGTATAATCGTGGTAAATTTTAATGTCTCTAAAGTTCAAGGAGGTAAATTATAAGGACGTAAAACAATCAGATTCTCACTATAAGAGTAAAGGTTAAGTCTAGGACAGGTAGATTTGTTCAGATTGCAACAGGTATGAGCAAACATTAAGTACAGATCTATTAGCAGAACTCAGTTTTTATGCATACCTAACTTAACAAGAGTCAGTAACTTTGACAGTCTTTCATAGAAAGGTGGATGTGGGAGGACAGGTTTTAAAGTCATGGGAATAAGTTTCATAACGTGAACTTTTAAACATAATCACTGAGTTTGAAATTAATATGAATCATCCCCCTGATGGAAAGTTCACGGATTTGGGCTCATCTGTGTAACCACAGTTCCACAAACCAACCATTATTTCAGCCATGTTGTTAAAAAGGGATAAAAAAAACAGCTGGAGTGACTCACCAACAAAGACACAAAGAATATCCACCACGATCAGAATGAGCTTCTTTCCTTGTTCTGTCATGATTCCTCCGCTGCAGCTCCACTTTCATAGAGAAATCGCGGATTGAAAGAAGTTTGGCGACTTAAGAGCGCATGGAGTGACTTGGGAACAAAGTAGGTTACAATCAGCAGATTTCGACCTGCTCGTTCTTCCGGCTCCTCGGTGCAGTAGTCTACCTACCTGCCTGCCCACTGTCTGTCTGTCCGTCCGCACGCTGCTCTGCTTCAGGTGAAGCAGTGCGTCCGCTCTGTCCCGCCCTTTTACGCACTGGGGGCGCGTCGATCCAAACAGAGTGAAGACAAAGGATTTGGAGTTTCTGAAATAATCCCCTTCCTGTGCTGTAAGGAAAACAGCACACTTTTGTAATGATTACACGTTGTACCAGAGGAGGAATGGGGAGCTTTAGTCACACAAAGAGACAAATTAGACATCTTTTTTTTTTTGCCAGAAGGCCACTTTGCTACACAGTGCTGCACAATCTCAATGGACTATGACTACTGATCAGTGGACTTTTAAATGGCTTAATAAGACTCCATCGTAACAAAATGTATATTTTTAACTCGAATGTGAGGACCAGTAGTTTATTTTATGAGCTTAACACAGAAGTAAGGGTAATTTAAGTTACGTTTTGATGCTAAGAACAGGGTAATAGCCCCTTATCAATATTTTTATTGCTTAGTATTTTTCTTCATGTTTATGAGAAATGGTCCATAAAATACTTTGTTCAGAAAGAGTTCCACTCACTTGTAATCACTTTTCTTAGAATAAAATATTAGGATTTAACATTAAAGAAATATACCTGTACAGATTTTTTCATTGGGTTGTTTTGTAACTTTGGTTTAAATCATTCACTGCAGATTTAGTGGGTGAAACAAAAATTTGATTTCTTTGAAAGCCCTATGCACACATTTTACCCTCTGAGTCTGTGATATTGAAATGATCTGTATGTAGCAGGGTCAAATAATCAACTTTTTTTTTCTATACTGTCAGTATAATTACACAAAATTACCTGGAAATCTTCTCTGCTGATTCAGCCCAAAAGTCTCCTCCATCCATGATGCTCTCGAGGTCACAGCTACAGCTCCTTCTTCCTTTTATTTATTCTTCTGTGGTTATTTGTAAATATTACTTTAGCCCCCTCCCTCTCCTCTTTTCCTATGGGAGAGGTAGGTGTCTATCCTTGTTTCCAACTTTTAATCTAGTTCCATCTACAAATGCAGCACCATTTGAAAGTGTGATAACAGGCTTTCAACCTTAAACGATTTATTTGCCAAGAAGCATTGTTACAACAAAGAAATGACCTACCAAACATCAGTTCTTTTAATTTGTGTGCTAAGTATAGATGCACAAGATCAAAAAAAGAAAAATAAGAGGCACAACTTTGTCCACAGGGGGTGCAAAATATATCAACAATTTCTCACAGGAGCGTTGAATTTAAAACTTGAAGTCTTTAGGAAAATAACACTTTCATTTGAACACCAGATAGGCCAAAATGAAGCTTTAAGATGCTTTTATTAGCTGCATAACTGCACATTCAAAAAAGACAGAGCATTGCTTAAAAATAAATCTGGCTTTTTAAACATTAGCAAAAATTTAACAAGATACAATTTGCTCATTACATTCCTCATCTTTCAAGTCAATGCTGACATACAGTGCAGCATTTAAGAGTACAGCTCGGCACATTTAAAACAATAAATCTTCACAGTAGCTAAAATATGTAAAAAAAAATTAATAATAATAACAAATAGAGGCTATTAATGCTGCTAATATTTTATTGGGCTCTCCTGACAGATAAGCCATGCCTACTTAAAAGCCTGAACAATAACTGTGAAGCCAAAGTAATGGCAAACAGCTTGCTGAGAGTTCAAGTCCTACAGAATCGAAGAAATGTTTTCACACAGGTGATGGCAACAAAGAGAAACAAGCCCCCCGCTCAGGCCGACTGTCCAGGGTTTGATATGTAGGTGTTTGTGAGTCTTAATGCAAAAATAAGCGATTCATTGGGGAACCCTGCAGCCTCTGTGGGTTCAAACCTGGGGCCCCTTTGCAGCATGTCTCTCCCCACTCTCTCTCCCACTTTCCACACGAAATGAGTCCAAAAACACGGAAGTGAGGTAGCATTTAGCACTTTCTGGTTCTCGTCAAGGTGGCATGGTGGCCCAGCAGGTAGTGCACGTGCCTCACAGCAGTCAAGACTTTCTGTGTTGAGTTTGCATGTTCTCCCCGTGCATGTGTAGGTTCTCTCAGGGCACTCCATCTTCCTCCCACAGACCAGAAACATGTTCATTAGGCTGACTGGTGACTTCACATTGCCCTTAGGTACAAGTGTGAGCGTGGGTGGTTGTCTGGTTCTCTATGTGGCCCTGTCATTGACTGGCAACTGGTTCAGGGTGAATGGGATTAAGAATACCAGTTTCAGATAAATGCCTGAAAAAAAGGTTTGTGGTGAACACACAAATAATAAAATGCATCTGATGTTGCCTGCTTTTGAACTCAAATTGTTGTGTGTTTGCTAACTGCTAATAAAGACTACAAAAATGGCCAGGGACCCAATAGCAAGTATTTCTATTTCTATTCATTCATTTTTGCCACAGCCATGACTTGATCAGGTCACTCGATTATGAGGAAACTCACAAACAAGGTCACAATAAGATGTTATACATTGGAAATATTATTGCTGCTCCTAAATTGAACTGTCATGCTGTAGTTTCATAACAGCTTACTAATAGCTTTTCACTCTCGCTGATTACATTTAAACTTAAGAAATCATGAAAAGTGGGTTTGATTGTTAAGATAATCACAGACTGCACAACATGTAAGCTTCATGATTTTTTGTTCTCCACATACCTTATTATCAGCAGTGATCCAAAACACAATGAAAAATCCCATAGGCTTTTAGTAGGTTTGCAGTCTAGGGAACAGTTGATGCTAACTTCCGTGTTGGCCTACAAAAATACGCCATCCCTGCACCATTGTGTTCTGTCCATAGTCCCTCCTTCTATCCCATCAAGTTAAAGAAAAGGTCCTACCTAGTCATGTTAACACTGTATAAACCAATAAAACAACAATAAAGCAAAAATGTTTAGGCCTCAATGGTCAGCAAAGTACAACCTGTCTAAGACCTGGACCAAAACTTAGTTTGGGTAAAAAATAAAGGAGAAAACGGGGATCACGTTTAGACATGTGACATCAGCAATAACCAGTAAACTCTAAAAGCTGGTCCATGTCTCACTATGGGAGAAAAATTTAGCCAATGCTTGTGCATCTGATTTAACACATGAGTTTATATGATTTAATCATATCCAAGGAGGTGTCCTATTGGGACATCCAAAGGCCCAGCCCTCTCCTTAGGTGGCCACAGATCTACTCATGAGGTTTACAATACCTGAAGCTACACTTCCAACCTGAAAAAAAAATAACAGACGAATCAAACAGATCACAAGGACCAAATCAAAAGGTCTTCTCTTCTTTGAGATTTCTTATGAGTCAATTTGCTTTAATTTGATTGGACGGTGGACAGGGTAAAAATAAGTGGGGGATGACCAGCACGATAGGAGTGCACGCTGGACACACTTGGACGACGGTACCTTTTTTTTTTTTGTTTAGATATGATCTGTACTGCATATGTATTGTTTTATTAATGAATATACAACTGTAAGATTAAAACATAAAATGAAAAAAGTATTTGCAGGGTTCAAACGTACTTTAAAATCATATTCAAGACCTAAGATGCAAACTATGAAAACTGCATCAACACACTGTAAGCCTAGTAAGTAAAAAATGTTTTTATAGCATCTTAAAATGTTATGGACAAGTATTGGGGTCAGACACGAGAAAGAGAATGAGTGAAAGATTTTTCTTTGGGATGCACTTCAAAAAATGAAATCAAGGAAAATATGTTGAAATGTTGAATCTAGACTTGAAATACAATCATGAGAAAAAAGCTGAAATTAAATTTTAAGAATCATATTGAAATATAGCGAGGAGTAAAACTTTATCATGATGTCTAAAAATCATGAATAATGTTGAAAAACTGGGCCAAAATGAAATGTAGAGGATAAAAGTTTGAAATGCCACTTGGAAAAAAGGTCCTCTTTTTGTCCTCGTATCTGAAAAGAATCTTCCACCTTTAACCTGTTTTTCTTCCAGTCTGTCACTGATCCCTTGTTATTATTATTTTTTAAATGGTGATTCATTAAAGCAGGATTGGTATTTTATGTAAACTTAACCAGAAAAATTGCTTAATATTTATCTAATATGACTTTGCTCTCCTACAGAGAAAGAGACACAGACATGAGATAGAGCAGACACAACACAAAGAATCTAAAATGCTTGCTGTGCAGGCATTTTGTCAAAAACACTCTTTTTACCTCTACCGAGGCAGTTGTGTTTTTGCTGCCATTTTTCTCTTTGATTGTTTGTCTGTCCGTCTTTCAGCTAATCTGACACAACAGGTGAACCGCTCAAAATAATTCACTAGTCCATCTGGGAAAGAGTCCATAGAAAGTGTTTGGAGAGGGCAGAACCTTTCAGGAGGACATCCGTCAGCTTCGGTCAGCCAACATTTATTACGGCCAATCAGATGATATGGGGGGGGGGGGGGGGGGGGGGGGGCTATTACATTGCAGAATGTGAGCTACTTTATAAAACAAAATTTCATCAAAATATGTGGGAAGTGGACTGAAAATATCATTACTATTGGGAAGTTTGTAGTGTTGTAATTCATTTGATAAGGAAATGTGGTCCAGATCTGATAAAACTACTACTGAAGCTGTTAGCCTCCATGCTAATCTCGACAAGTGCAGTCACTTCCTGTTGTCATCCTGCTCGTCTCTCTCACCTCTTCCCTCTCCAAAAGACCTTATAGGGCTGTGCCACATTGGGCTGAGCACAAACATTGTAGACTGAAGCTTGGCAAGATGAATCTGCAAACTTACAGATACTGAATCAGGATGATCCAGCAGCTACACAAGGTTATCTCAGCAAGATAACTCAAAATGTTTTCAATACGTTTTGATGAAATCTTCTTTGCCATGGCACAAAGAAGAAGTGATTAGATTTTTGTGATGATCTGAATGCAGATCCAGGAATATGTGAAGGGATTTGGTTACATTGGAAGATAGGGTGGTTATCCACATTTTCCCCAATACGTAACCCCAAAAGTTCTCAACGGATTTTGATGAAATGTTTAACGAATATTAGTCGTGGCACAAGAGCAATGTGATTAGATTTTGGTAGTGATCCAAAGACAGATGCCATTTCAAGGATTTATTTGCACTGTACAATAGAGCTGTTTTCCATATTTTCAAAAGTAATCGAGTAAAGAATTTCAGAAATGCCATGGCAGAGGTTTGTGCTCTCGGGTACTTCTAGTTTCCTTGTACTTTTTAAGGCAGCCCATCTTTAAGGACCTCCTATATTAAAAGTGCCATCTAAATTTAAACAATTTAAATTAGGACTTCTTGTATTTTAAAGGGTCCCTTATTTATGCAGAAAAACAGAGAGGACATATTCATGGTCTCAGAATAAAAAAAATGAAAATATTTGTTCCTAAATTGATTTAAAATTCAATTTACGAATTACAACACAATAATATCAAGTTCAGTTTGACCCTTTAAAGCCTGAAAACACAAATTATAGCCAGAAAATTCTAATTTTTTGGAGGTGAAATATTTATTTTATGTTCTACTGAAATCCCAAAAAATCAAAATTACCATAAAATTTACCATATATATTTTTTGTGTCTCATTTGATGCATTAGGTGTTTTTGGCAACTGATAATCCACTTGAGGACATTTTTTATCATTTATTTGATTGTATTCAGATGTTTTTTTTTTAGTAATTTGTTGATCATATTGATTAGACAGAGGTACCATAAAAGTATGTATCAACTATAATACAACAGGCTTTAAGGGGTTAAATCAAGATCAAAGAATTGTGAAACATATTGACTCGTACCCTTTTGTATTATTCAGTGTATTCAATGTATTTATCAGTACGACCAGCAAACTCTTTTCTGCTGTCATGAAGCTAGACAGCAGGTGAAACTAAGCATCACACTGCACAGGACAGTAGGATAAATCCACAAAAACTGAGGGAGGACAAGGCAAAAACAGCACAGAGTCACCGAGGTGGGTCAGTTTCTCAGTCTGGAGCAAAGGGACAGAGTTAGACTGGCTTTTAGAAAAATACTTTTGAGGTGATTTGCCTTCAGAAAACAAAACAGAGGGCGTAGAGACTCTGCCGTAGTCTGCACTTTCTTCCTGCCTCTGCAAATGATAAAACATTTTTAGTTCATCCATTTGGGAGAGAGGGGAATCATATTTTGTGCTCGATATATTTGGATTGCTGTCTCCCCCTGGCTGTAGGGTAACGTCACAGGTGCTGACGCTGCTGTGCTCCCTGTCATTACACTGGAGATGGGACAGTGGTGAAAACTGGAGGGTCTGAGAGGGGAGGAGGTCAGCGTAGATGGAGGGGTAGAAGGAGAGATCAGTGCTGGAGGTCGTCTTTGCTCTGTTTGTGCTGGGGGTGCATTTCTTCTCCAGATTGTGTTGAAATGTTTGAGCCTCTGACAGTGGGAGCTGAGGGCAGCAGTAAGATGAATTTGTCTGCAGGTTGTATACTCTTTTATAGGTGAAGTCTTTTTCTAGGTCTGTGCTCTGCAGCTCACTTTCTCCGGGCAAAACCACCTCACAGTATTTGATTTTAGGCTCGCCTACAACCACCTGCTGCCTCACACTCTGAGGGGGAAACATAAAAAATGTAGTTAGAGAGTTTATTACTACAGCTTCCATCAGCTTAAACAATCAACAACAAGAACATAAAACAATAATCAAAACTCCTCATATAGATTAATATTGACTTTAATCCGTTGTGTCCTCCTTGCGTAGACAGTGGGTTATAAAATCTACTCTGACATGTTTCTCATTCTGAGTCAGGGTCTGCATATTCTGCCATCTTGTGGTTAAAGATATAAATTTGCTGACTTTGGTTTTCTTCTGTTCTCACATTAAAAGAGTATTGTTTATCTGGAGATTAACTACATAAACTCTGTACATTAAAAAAGAAAGAATTTAAAATCTACCAGTATAACACACTGTAATACAGAATATCTCTTATTCTAATGTTTAAAACAAAACTACTGTGGAGGCTGTCAACCACGGCTGCTTTCTAACAAGCTAAGAGTCAACCGGATGGTTTCTTGGTTAAGGGTTATAACCAAAAAAGTAATTTACAAATAAGCTTTTTACCAAATAAAAAACACTAAATACTAAATAAGTCTGTTATTGAGCCTTGACCACTTTTTTTTAATGGGACCTCAGACCTTTCAGACTCTTATATTCTTTGTGGAGCCTTAAATCCTCAGGCCTAACACTCTAATTTATGGACTCACTATTCCATACTGGCCTTAAAGTATTGAATTTGCTGGGCCTCAGACTTATTGGGCCTTAAATTCTTAACTAAAGGGGCCTCAAACCCATTGGGGCTTGGAATTTTTATTAATAGAGACTGAACCCAAACAGCCCTTTCCTCAGTATTTCTATGGGGCCTTGAAAGCCTGGCTCTTAAACCCTTATATTTAACAGGCCTTGATTCCTGTACTTTTCTTATATGACCTCCATTATCTTTAAAATCAGTGAGACCCTTTAGAGTCGACTTGTCAGTTGAATTAAGGGAAACATCAGACACTCATTTACATGCAGTCAGAAAAATCTGAATTTTGTTTTGGTCCATTGGAAGTCAAATTAATGTTTTTTGTTGTATGTTATTTAAGCTGTGCTGCTGTCTGCCAATGGATGACCAAAGCAAAATGTTTCTCTCATTTGCACCTAATGCAACAAATGCACCAAAGGGCCAATAAGTTAAGGTCAACAGGAGAGGGGTCAATGGCAGCTTTCTACCACTCAATGCAGCATTTAACAGCATCAAGGTGACAATTTATTAAATTTCATCTAACAATCAATTGTCTGAGCTGATGTTGAACATATCATATTGTAATCATATGTAGGCTTATTACGTTGGAAAACTAACTTTTACTCTTTTAGTTTCAACAGATTTGTAAAATTGTCTGAATATTTTGAGCAAACAGGGCTCAGAGTTATCTGAGTCTTTTTTTTAAACTGAAAGTCAAAGTGTGGCATTTGGATTTAGTTTAATGATCGGTGCTTAAGCGCTTTGAGCTAGATAATAATTTTCACTCTATCCTAACCTGATTTTTCTGTTGGCAGTAAAACTCCTTAAGTTGTTTTAGGGATTCTGTATTTGCATTTTTTCTTACAGAAATTTAAATGTAATATAAAATAATGGTCCAGAAGACAAACCCTGATGACCCACTGTCTGAGAACAGAACAACCCTGAACAACCTGTTTGTAGTTTATTGATCATTAGTCTTTTGTGATTTAGGAGATAGTAAAGCTAGCTAAAGGACGTCTATGTGAGTAAGCTTTACCTCCAAAGCAGTTTTGGGGGTCCAGTGAGCAAGGCTGCTGTGAGAGGGATCAGGGACGTCCTGAAGCAGCTTCTGTTTTACACTGTAAGATTATTTGGTGAGACAGTTAACAAACCACATTGAACACATGAAAAAATAAAATAAAAAATAAAGTAAAATGAATTATTCAAAATGATTCCCAGACATGTTTTTTTGCACAAAGTAAGTAGACGAAGTGATCAGAGCTTTCATTCAGTATATTTGCTTGTGTTTGAATTGTTAAGTTTGTTTCAGGTAAAAAAAAAAAATCTTACATCTTGGTTTGTGCCAGACAAGCCAACAGCACCAGCAGAAGACATGTTAGTATGACAGGAAGGACAGCCCACACCATTATGGAGACCTCTTGAGAGCCTTCAGACAATCACGTGTGAAAATACACAAACAGATATTAAAAAAACATAAACAAACAGCATTTATCATTGTCCTTGGTCATAGACAGACAGACAGACAGACAGACAGACAGATGGATGTGAGTGTATATGTATGTGTGTGCATGTGTGAGATCTCCACCTATGTGCACAAAGGCAGTGAATCCAGGGGGTCCTGCTCCAGCATCAGTGTTGGCCCCCATGGAGATACTGTAGTTACCAGGCAAAAGATTCTCCAGAGAGTAACTGCTGGCTTGAGCTAATACACACTCACCTGGATCACCAGAAACAGGTGGACACAAGAGGATCAAGTAAAAAGTGAAAGCCAATCAGGGAAAACATCAACATAAACAAATGCAACGTGAAAAATGCAGGAAAAGTCCACAGCAGTTTGTCATATCTGTATCTCAATAAAACATGTTCATGTTTGTACCACTCACTTTTCGTTGGTTGATTCGCTCTTGTGAAGTTAAGTGTGTAGTTGCGGAGGAATCCATGAAGCAGCTCCACAGGCACAGGAGTCCAGGTGAGCTCCACCGTGTTGCCTGAGATCGGCTTCACATTCACTGCAGGACCAGCAGAGGGCACTGTGTGGGCAGAGCGATAAGGACGTGATGTGAGAAGATGCAGGATGACTATCTGTATTTGAAGACAAGCGGTTTGATACACTCGAGCTGATGCTGTCTGCACTGACACGAAGGTAGAGATGAGTTTGATTTCAAATTCAACAAATGTGGGGGACATAAAATATCTTCAGAGTTGAAGTACAGACATTTCTCATCAAATATTACTCCAAACAAAATTTAAAGTTGCTCTGTCAAATTAAACAGTCAAAGAACTGGACCACCTGCTTTAAAAGATGTCAAACGGCCTTTCAAAAGTAAAATTCAGGCACTTTTCAAGCACTTCAAGGTGAATTTCCAAGCTTGTCTGCCACCTAGTTGTTGTTTTTTTGTGAATATATACCAATAAATATATTTGCATTTCCCTCTCCTATCAGAGTGTATCACATTACAATGTACCTAAAAACAGTTTCATTAGCGCAGCTTATAGTAGAACAACTGTTTAAAATGAATCATCTGTAAGTAGACTTTTCACTCTCTCAAGCCAGAATGAGTTCTTCTAACATGGTTGTACAAACTGGCAAGCACTTCCAAGCACATAGTCCAAAATCCAAGCACTTTTCAAACATTGGAAAACAACTTTAAAGCTCTATATTTTTCAAGACTTTTGAGCAACTGTTTGTGTTTGAACCCTGTTGAATTAAAAAAAAAAAAAATCTCAAAACATTGTATTTTTACGAGGGCGGCATGGTGGTTGGTGCAGCACGTAGTGCACGTACCTTACAACAAGAAGGTTGCCGATTTGATATACATGCCTGGGTTCTCTCCAGGCACTTCGACTTCTTCCCACAGATCATAGACATGCTCATTTGGTTAAATGGTGACTAAGGTACGAGTGTGAGCATGAATGGTTGTCCGTTTTTCTATGTGGCCCTGTGACTGGCTGGCAACCAGTTCAGGGTGTATCCTGTCTCTCACTCAATGTCAGCTGGGATAGCCTCCAGGCCCCCCCAGAGACCCCAAAAGAGATAAGCAGTATAGATAATGGATGGATGTATTTTTACAAAGCATAAGTTGAGTTTAGACTATGAGCCCAATGAATCCTGGCATTGTCATCTTGGAATATGCCCGTGCCATTAGGGAAGAAAAAGTCCATTGATGGAATAACCTGGTCATTCAGTACATTCAGGTAGTCAGCTGACCTCATTCTTTGGGCACATAATGTTGCTGAACCTTGACCTGACCAACTGCAGCAACCACAGATCATAGCACTGCCCCCACAGGCTTGTACAGTAGGCACTAGGCATGATGGGTGCATCACTTCACCTGCCTCTCTTCTTACCCTGATGCTCCCATCACTCTGGAACAGGCTAAATCTGGACTCATCAGACCACATGACCTTCTTCCAGTCCTCCAAAGTCCAATTTTTATGCTTCCTAGCAAACTGAAGCCTTTTTTCCTGTTAGCCTTACTGATTAGTGGTTTTCTTAAGGCTACACAGCTGTTCAGTCACAGTCCCTTGAGTTCCCCTCACATTGTGAGTTTGGAAATGCTCTTACTTTCACTATTAAACATACCCCTGAGTTCTACTGTTGTTTTTCTTCAATTTGATTTGGCCAAACGTTCAAGTGATCGCCGATCACGATCATTCAGGATTTTTTCCAACCACATTTCTTCCTTGAAGACGATGCTTCCCCACTATCCTTCCAGTTTTTAATAATGTGTTGGACAGTTCTTAACCCAAGTTTAGTAGTTTCTGCAATCTCCTTAGATGTTTTCTCTGCCTGATGCATGCCAATGATTTGGCCCTTCTTAAACAGACTAACATCTTTTCCATGACCACAGGATGTGTCTTTTGACATGTTTTTTAAGAAATAAGAAGCTACTCGTTGCATCAGCTGGGGTTAAATAACTTGTTGCCAGCTGAAAGATAATCGCCCATGCTGTAATTATCCAACAGGAGGCTCATACATATTTGCTTAGTTAAATTCAGGTGGAGACTTTTTTTTGGCCAGGCAGTGTATATATACCCTAAATAAAATATACACTGAGGGCATATAAAACTAAATTTACCACTAAATGAGTGAAGCGTTAATAGTATAATAAATATCATTTAAATGAAGTGAGGTAAAATTAATGCTTCCCCAAAACATAATACTAAAGCACCGATTCTCTAAAATGTGTACTTCTGTAAAGTTCTCAGCTGACTTTACTTTGTTACTGTCCACAATTGTCCAGCTTAAAATTTACTTCTTCTCAAAAGCCTATGGTTCTTAATAACTTACTAAAATACTGTTTAACTGAAGCTCAGGCCTCAGTGGATCTGTGTACCCTGGGTTACTGGGTGCTCTACTTCTCCCTTTATTTGTATTATTCCAATTGTTGCTGTGCTTTAATGGCAAAAATTAAAATGTTTTTAACTCTCGGGTCTGTGAAGGACTTTGGGCCCCCAGGGTTGTGTGTAAAGTGCTATATAAATGATGATGGAGGGATTCATGATTGGCTATATGGATTCATGTTGGGTGTTGGATGTATATATTTGTATATATATGTATATGTGTATTTTATATATGTATATATGTATCTATGCATATATGTGTATCCATAATATGAAGAGCTTTGTGCTCTATTGTAAAGTGTCTTGAGATAGCATTTGTTATGAATTGGCGCTATACAAATAAAGATTGATTGATTGATTGATATAAATATAAAGTTGAGTTGAGTAATGGGAGTAATACTCTTACCCTCTGCAAGAGAAAACAAAAATAAAGAGTAGAGCGGCATTCAGTACCTCCTTGTTGTGTATAATTGTGGACGGTCATCTTCTTTCCTGCACCTTGTTTACCAAACAACCCTCTGACAGAAACAGCATAGCGCTCCAATGCCTGGACCCCCTCTGAAACATGAAAAAGAAAGAACTAGGCAAGATAACTACTCAGTCAATTTCAACAATAAGTATTCTCTATTCAAGGACTTTTGTTCCTTAGTATCAGCCCCAAAGGCGGGTTACTCTGATTCACAGTGTAGTTGTGAGATTACCTGTGATGACTAAGGCAGTACTGGAATTACTCAGAGTTTTCCAGTGTAAAGTGCTGCTGTTCTTCTCCTTCACAGCAAACCACTCCACCACATAGCCCGTCACTGGCCCACCAACTGGAGCCGTCCAACAAACATCAAGCCGGCTGTTATTTAGTGGCCGTACAGTGAGATTACTTGGAGGTGGTGGCTCTGGAAACATATATGAGATTTTTTTTTTTTTTTTGATCAGTAATGCCACTGAATTATGTACAATTTGCAGTCTTTTTACTGACTCCTGGTTATTCCTGTTGAAAAACTGCAAAATTCAGTAAATCACTAATAAAAGTTTAAGAGATATAAAAAACTTCACGTTGATCATATGTTTAGTTTGAATGTCGATGTTGCAGCTAACGTCAAGTTTTAATGTTTGGAAAGCTGCCACGCCAGGGGAAGACTGCAAGTGCAATTAGATGCTGACAGAGGCCCTCAAGCACAAAATTGAGTGCCAAATGGACAAACACAACAACAAATCCTAACACATAACAACAAATCAACAACACAACAGTTTAAAAAAAACAACACAACAAAATTTGAATAACAAGTCACAAAATACTATAAAAAATAGATAAAACATAACAGTATATAACAAAACACAACAACAAATTAAAAACATAACAAACACATCAAATTAAAAACACGATTTGAAAATTAACAATTCTAACTTCACAACAATAATTTAAATATCACTACTGAAATTGTTGAAACAAGTCACAAATAACAACACAAATGCATAGAGAAACATAACAACATATCATAAAACAAAAGTATAAACTATACAAGCATAACAGTAAAAAGAGGGCAAAAGAGAACAATAAACAAAAAAACAGCAACCTAATAAACACAACATTAATTGCAAAACATAAAAAGATAATTGAGTAGCAAATTTAAAAAATCATAAAAATTTTGAAAAAAAAAGCATTTTTTTCTTTAAATAATGTATTCTGTTTGTTTTTTAAGGGTTGTTGTACTATTTGATTTTTTTTTTTTTATTGCTACTATGTGCTACCTTACAACCGTTTTTTGACCATAAAAAATCAAAACAGAAAAAATCAGAACAGCTCCCTTTCTGACCCAGGTCATCCCTTAGTGTTTCTAAAGTTTTTAGCTGTTTGATTTTATACTTATTTCTTCATCTTTTTATACCAATGTGGACAAAAGATTAATGCCTTTGAACAATCTGGATTTGAGCTAGAGCAAGATGGTCCAACAAAAAAAAGCTGTGCCTAATGCTTCCAGTCAATCCTTTCCAGTCTTTAGTGCTACCATAAAAAATTCTGTAACAGTAGTGTATTTTGGTTTTTCATTAATTACCATTGTCATTTGAGTCAGTCATGACAGAATCAATTTAAAGGAACCACCGAACAGACAAAAGCTACTGTGTCAAGTGTCCAATCTATGAAAGAAAAAGAATTTTTACATGTTCTTCTTGCTGACAGTGCATATTGTTGCATTGTGCTTCTGAAAATAAGAATTGACATGTTTGTGCAGGAACATGAAAAAAGACCTTGAAACAAAAGAAAGACTCCATTCATCTGTTAGAGTGGGGACATTTTCTAACTACACTATATTGCCAAAAGTATTTGCTCACCCATCCAAATATTCAGAATCAGGTGTTCCAGTCACTTCTATGGCCACAGGTGTATAAAATCAAGCACCTAGGCATGCAGACTACTTTTACAAACATTTGTGACAGAATGGGTCGCTCTCAGGAGCTCAGTGAATTCCAGCGTGGAGCTGTGATAGGATGCCACCTGTGCAACAAATCCAGTGGTGAAATTTCCTCGCTCCTAAATATTCCATAGTCAACTGTCAGCGGTATTATAACAAAGTGGAAGCGATTGGGAACAACAGCAACTCAGCCACCAGTGGTAGGCCATGTAAACTGAAGAGAGGGGTCAGCAGGATGCTGAGGCCGCATAGTGCAAGAGGTCGCCGACTTCCTGCACAGATCAATTGCTACAGAGCTCCAAACTTCATGTGGCCTTCAGATTAGCCAAGTACAGTGCGAGTAGGCTTCATGGAATGGTTTTCCATGGCGACAGCAGCTGCATCCAAGCCATACATCACCAAGTGCAATGCAAAGCGCGATGCAGTGGTGTAAAAGCCGCCATGGACTATAAGCAGTGGAGACACGTTCTCTGGAGTGATGAATTGCTTTCCATCTGGCAATCTGATGGACGGAGTCTGGGTTTGGATGTTGCAGGAGAACAGTACTTGTCTGACTGCATTGTGCCAAGTGTAAAGTTTGGTGGAGGGGGATTATGGTGTGGGGTTGTTTTTCAGGAGTTGGGCTTGGCCCCTTAGTTCCAGTGAAAGGAACTCTGAATGCTTCAGCATACCAAGACATTTTGGACAATTCCATGCTCCCAACTTTGTGGGAACAGTTTGGAGCAGGCCCCTTCCTCTTCCAACATGACTGTGCACCAGTGCACAAAGCAAGGTCCATAAAGACATGGATGACAGAGTCTGGTGTGGATGAACTTGACTGGCCTGCACAGAGTCCTGACCTCAACCTGATGGAACATTGTTCGGATGAATTAGAGCTGAGACTGAGAGCCAGGCCTTCTCGTCCAACATCAGTGTGTGACCTCACAAATGCGCTTCTAGAAGAATGGTCAAAAATTCCCATAAACACACTCCGAAACCTTGTGGACAGCCTTCCCAGAAGAGTTGAAGTTGTTATAGCTGCAAAGGGTGGACCGACGTCATATTGAATCCTATTGATTAGGAATGGGATGTCACTAAAGTTCATATGCGAGTCAAGGTGGGTGAGCGAATACTTTTGGCAATATAGTGTATTTCCAAATGTTATAAAAAAAATCACCGCCCTCCACTTCAGTCATCAGAAAACAGATACCAGGGCCCTGATGCTTAAAGTAATTCAACAGAATAACTGGATTGAAGACACTGAATGAGTCTGATTCATACATTTTGCTCAAATACATAAATTGAAGCTCGTCTTCAGGCTTCGTCCCCTTTACCACAGCAGTTTGGTACAAAGTCTGCAGCTCTGCAGATACTGCACTGATCAGCTTGTCCATTGCTCCGTGCATTTTACCCTCACTTGTGAAGAAGACCCAGAGAAACTTGAACTACTTTGCTAAAAAAAACAAGTACTTCATCTACATTCTGAATCACTCCTAGAGTCTCAACTGAAATCACCTGAGGACTAAATGAGGTAATATCTTTGAGTATACTTTTTGGGAGGTGAAATGTCTTGGTAAGAACTGAATCTGTAAAACTGCAAAAATTCAGATCTCAGCAGGTGTATTTGTCTATTTTCCAGTCAAAAAATATGTCATTAGCATTAACATGTCCAGATTTATGTATTTTTTTGTAAATAAAAAAACAAAAAGGCATACAAGGCCTGTGATTAGTACAATGCATCTGCCTATGAAACAATCAAAATATTGCTTGTTAAGTTTTTTGAATTTGAAAAAACTACAATACATAGACAATACATCTGATTTCAAGACACTCTGTAGGGATGGGAATTGAAAACCAGTTCCAATCTATATAAATTTTTTTCTAAGTTCAACAATCCTCTTATGAATTCCCTTTGCTTTTCTTGCATACACTGCAAATCACAGATATAACACAAATCAAAGATGTGATCATGACAGACAGGAGACAATGTTGGTCAAAATTGTGGCTTTGCTTTACACTATCCAAAACAACATCCAGTTAGTTTGTGTGATTTCAAACAAAGATGGAAACAGCAGCAAATTGAAGAAGTATTTGTATATGCAGCATGATATATAATATCATATGTGTCATGTATCTGATGTTGTTGGCACTGAACGCAAGTGTAGGCCAACTTTTCCCACACAGAGAATTCACAGAAATCAACAAGGAAATCTATGAAGAACAGGGACAAAAGTCAGAATCAATAGAGGCACTGGTATCAGTGTGAATTCCTACCATATTCATAATTGGAGAAAAGTCATCATTCTTTAGAGCAGGAAGAGTTGGAAGCTACAAGCAAA
Source organism: Cetoscarus ocellatus (assembly GCA_037902135.1). Lineage (NCBI taxonomy): Eukaryota > Metazoa > Chordata > Actinopteri > Labriformes > Labridae > Cetoscarus > Cetoscarus ocellatus. The sequence continues at coordinate 730,209 of JBAMNC010000802.1, read as the reverse complement.
ACCACAGCAGGAAGTAACTGCTTGTACAGATATTAGCATAGATGCTAACAGTTTCAGATCTAGACTGAATTTTTTCATTAAAGGAGAAAAAAAAACAACACTACAAATTTCTATAAATAAAGGATATTTTTTCTCCAGTTCATGTTTTGCATTGAGTTCGTTTTATGAAGTGGCTCATGTTCTGTCATCTAAATCACAGCAGTAGAGCCTGCCTACCACATTATCTGATTGGTCTGTAATGATGTGACTGATGGAGCTATCGTCCAATAACCTGCCAGACATGCTATAGAAAGGTTCTGTCCATTTCCATACACTTTTTATGGGCTCTTTCCCAGATGGGCAAGAGAAATATATTGAACAGTCCATCTGGTGTGTCAGGTTATAGATGGATGCCATATACCAGCAACTCAAGCCTTAGTTTTTGCTGTTTATGTTCTAGAGTAGGTGTTCATCTGGATGCATAGCATAAAGAGGTACACTCACCAAGATTTGAGCTTTTTGCAATGTATGAAAAATATGCAAAGAAAGCACTTTGAAGTGGACTCTCTCCACTTTGACACCGAACCTGGAAAAAACTTATTTTTGAAGTAACTAAGTTTCATAAAAAAGCATTAGTTTTAAGTGATTAAACAGAAAATCAGGACTGTACCTGTTTCAGAATTTCCAAGGAGCCATATCTGGCGTTTTGGTGAGGTCCCCACAGAGGTGGAGGCAGTCAAAGCACATGAGCACCGTCCAGCTGGGAGGCGAAGGCTACAGGAAATGCTTGAATTGTTCAGATCGCTACAAGTCCCATGGTCACTCAAGAGGCTGCCTCCCTCTGTGTGACAGGTAACATTGTAACGGAGAACTCTGCCATTGGCCAAAAAGTGAGGCAGGGGCTGCAAAACACAAACCAGGAGAGAAAACAAGTTAGACAGAGCAGCTGTAAGATAAATGATGTTAGAATAAAAACTGATTATCTGAAATTGATTCTCTCTCTCTGTCTGATAAGGAAACTAATAAGACATTTTTGGAAGCATGAAAGAAACTTACGAGTAGACGGAGGGTGATTAAAAACTAATCACATCCACAAGATATTAAACTGTACAGCTCAGAGTGAGATGAGCACTCATGACTCAAATTCAAGCGCATTGCATCACACACATACATACCTGCCACAGCAGTGAGACGTTTCTCCAACCATTCTCATCTGTTTGATTAACTTTCCTCCAAAGTGCTGGTGATGCTGAGGGAGCTGGAGAACAAAATGGAAAGACGCAATACAAGTGTGACACAGCAGATCATGTAAAGACATGCAGTATTCTCCCACATGGCTTATACATATAGAAGTTACATATATACCAGCAGCAGCTTCCCTAAAAGACATGAACATGACTTTTTACAGTACTGATGACGTGAAAGAGAGCTGAAGATTCCTACATATGCATGTATTTTTTATTTTAAAATTATGCGTCCATGACCTTTCATGGAAATCCATCCCCTTGTTTTCTCAAACAATCTGTTGGAAAAGTTTTCCCTGGTGATGCCAGGGAAACAGCCACCTCCCACAGATTAGAGGTACTCACCAATCCAGGTGTTTGTTTGACACACATGTTGCTCCAATGGGAGGGACATGTCTGGGCAGCCACAGTAAAGATTAGAGGCCTGGCTGCTGGTTTGATGCAGTGGTAATCAGGTACATTCCATATGTGCTTTGTCTGGACCGGGTTTGATACCCGCCTGAAGCCGATTTGCCAGATGTCCTACCTCACTTTCACCCACTTTCACAAGCCTATCTACAGTCTCTCTCTCCACAATCAAATAAAGGCTATGAAATGCCCCAAAAATATATAGTTAAAACAAAAAAAAGATTAGAGGTCAGCATTGGAAAGTTGAAGTCACATCCACATCCAACCCAAAAGAAAAATGCAAGAATATATCATTTCCTTCAACTCACTTGGAAGAAAAATGTACTGAACTGTGGGTGTGAGAACCACCTAAAACAAGCTGTTCTAAGCAGGGCTGGAACAGAGGGGTTTATGTGCATGCTTAAATCAGATATCAAAGTAGATTTTAAGGCAAGAAACTTCAAGAGTAAGTTCTGGGGAAATCTGTGACCAGTGTAAACTAGTTTAAAAGGAGTAAGACATTATTGGAAAACAAATCAGGACCTATCTGCTAGTTAAACATTACTAAAGAGTCAGATAGTGTGAGACTTCCCTTCTCTTATGTATTATATACTCATTCATCCCCCCATTGTAAAGTGGAAGATCACAAAGTAGTCTTTCAGTCTTCTCATCATAGACTCATCAGTTTTCTTGACAGTAATGTGGTTAACTAGCTGCTTTGTTACCTTCCGATTTTGTGTACTTTAGAGTTAAATGTAACCCTGATATAAATTGATATAAAGCTTCAATACTAAGGGGTAAATCAGTGAGGAATACTTTGAGACAGTCACACATACAAGTGTCCCCTCACCATCTTCTCCTGTCTTTCCCCAGATATCTTTACTCCATGGGTTCCAGTATAGCTCTGTGTCAGCGTGACTGGCTTTACAACATGAACAAAAGTATCTGTGACGAAGCCTGATGCGGTACATTGTGTCCGGTCTAAACAGACAAACCAGGAAGCTGTAGTCTCTCACTGTCACATTCTGGGTGTGAACATCCAACTGTGAAGTGACAGGAGCAGAAGTTGGAGAAAAACAAAACAGATATTTTGCCTTAACTCAGCTTCACGAGTTCAACTTTGAGGACTAATAGAGAATGTTCAAAAATATATTACAGCTGTATTCTTAGTAAACCAAAGAGCTCACTGTGCGTCACCAGGTTATAACAGTGCAGTTTGTAACAGCCAAAACAGGCAAAAAATGTTTTTTTTATTTTTATTTTATTGAATATCTATGTTTATAAAAAATATTAATTTATTGTAAATTTAAGTACAGGAGAGTCGTGGGGTTCTGCATGATGAAAAGTGTGCATTTATCAGTATTGATTAACAGAGTTTAGAAATATTAGCATACCTGATATCTGCATAAATCCAATAATGCACATCCCTCATTTGTATGTGTGTTTAAATGTTTTGCTGAGTGTATACCTCTCCCTGTGCAGCAAACTGTATTTGGGATGTGAGGTTTCCAGCCTTGATTTCATAGTGAGACACAGGGAAGGCCAGCTTGTCAGCCCCCCAGGTTACATTTAGACACTTGGGCATCCCTTTGACTGCCTTCACAGAGGTCAGATTCACTGGAAGGAAAATCCCTAAGACAGGCAGAGAGAGGGGAAAGTTTAAAAGCAGTGAGCAGTAACCAATCAGGGCATATTTGGGCCAACAGCCTCACCTTCACATCGACCTGACTGACGACGTCTCAGTGATGAGACATCCCCGCTGTGACCATGAGATGTGAGTGTTACGCAAAATTCGAAACGCACAGAACTATTGAGCGCTGCTGAGCAGCTGTAACCAGATGTGGTGCAGCTGAATGTCGTAAGATGGGTGGCTGTTGAGCAGTTTTCCTCTTGAGACCTTAAAAAACACAACAATTGAAGCATAACATGACAAACCTATAGACAGTCACATAAAAAAGGTTCTTCCCTCTGGCACAATAAACACTGAGCTATCACACAGTTTTGCAGAAAAAGGCAAGACCAAATACGAGATGCATGCTCTAGCACGCTAAAGCATCCATATCAGCATGTGGCAGATATATGAACATGGTCACGGATTATCACAACCTTTTAAAAACAGCTTAAAAATTCAGTGAAAAGATCTTTAATCTGATCTCCATTTCAGAAACCATCATGCAACTGATATTTTGGAGTTGAAAAAAAACAAAACAAAACTGTAAAGCCACAAAATCTGGGCCATTTTCATATCAGTTAATCAAACCCATGATCAAAGTTTCACAAGTTTCACAAGGTGTTATGTGGAATTACAAAACCAGACGTACAGCTTAGACTCATTATCAACATTAAAGCTGGCACAAACTTGAAACGTGCTCAAATGCACAAACACAACAGCCTCACTGCACAAGGATTCAGCTGATCTGGTTTAACAAGAAAACCTTCAAAATGTTTTGAACACAACAGACTGTTTAATTAATGCTTCACCTGGGAGCAGCATATGAATGAGATCATAGCCTGTTTAGATCATCTGTATTGTTCATCAACTTTGACAGTTTTTGGTTCAGTGAACAGTGAACAGTGCAACCAGACATTAAAGTGGTCATGTTTTGCCTTAACTTGGGTTCATATGTTGGATTTTGATGCGTGCCTACATCCTCAAATATAGACTGAGGCCCGTTTTTTTTTTTTTTTTTTTTTTACAAAACTGCCAAGTGCCAAGTGAGGAAGGCCTTTTAATAAAAGTCTCTGTCTGAGCAGTAATTTTATTTTAGTTAAAAGTAAGTATCATAGTAATAATACTTCAGCTTATAAAAATGCTGTATGATCTGAGAGTAATTACAAAGGTCTAACTGAATTGTATTTAAATAACAACAATATTATAACTAATTACTACTCCTTTCTTTTTTCATGTAAACATGACATGTTTCAAAAGAACAGACTCAGATGCAGAGAAGGCCAGGACAGATAATGCAGTTTAAGGTAAAGTTCACAGCCCTCTTCCTCGTGTGCCTAGTCTGTTTGTCGATTGGCTGACCGGTCTACTCTGTGGTTAGTGGTCAGTTCAGCCCCCTCTTCAGCATACCTGCATTTTTTCTACTGCTTGAACTACAGACATAAAAGGGAAAGTAAGTGATGGTGGTAGGTCTATTTAGGGGCAGAGGAATCTACTGCTTCAAGCAGCTACAGGAGGAGAGGGGGAGAAGTCCAAGTGCTGCTAAATTTGTTGTCCTGAATTACCCTTCCATGCAGAGCAGACATGCAAAACACACCAGGGCACAGAAAACTCAAAAAAGTCATTGTATGACGTGCTAAGATGAAATGTGTGTCAAAAACCTCACACCAGCAGCCCTCATACATCAGATAAAAAGGATATCAGATGTAGAGGGCAATTCTAAGAAAACATCTATTTCCTGTGTATAAGGGCTGGATCTACTAAATGTTTGCATGTATAAAAACACATGCAAACTTGATAGAGCATGCAAAGCTGATCTACTAACCGGTTGCACAGAGGACTGCGTCTGTCAAATGAGCTGAATAGCACATGCTATCCATTTAGCGTGTTTGCCTTCATGTATATGCAGAAAACATGCAGATTATCAGAACACGCAAATACTGGGAGGAGGAGATGCAAATGTAAGCATTCAGCACCCACAATGTTGTTTATCAAAGTGGAAACTGATTGCAATCTGTGATTTTTGTGCCCATATGTAACACGTTTGAAGGCAGGTGCAAATTGGTACAGCGTTATGCAGAGAGGGCTGATGACGGAGAGAGAGGAGGCTGTTTCTGAAGTTTAATTTTTTTGTTATAACAAGAGTAAAAAGAGTATCGTTCCTCTCTGGTAAATGTATCCTCTGCCCTATAACTTTCCCACCTAGTTCAAAAATCTTACAAAAGTGATGTTTGACAGATTTTAATTCATATGAAAGAGAAATAGAAAATAAATACAAAGTTTAAGGAAATCAAGCCTGTTCAATTAGGTGTTTTTGTTTAGCATCCATTTGCACCTGAATGCAACTACTTGGACTCCAAGTAATTCAAGGCTCCACAGGGGAAGAGGTTTGAAGCTCATAAACACCTGCAATGTCAAAAAGGGAAATAGATTATTGATAGCAAGCAAGTACCATGATTGGATTAGAGGGGGCTCTCCTGGCCTCAATATTCCATGCATAATCTTACATCAGTAGAAAAACAAAATCCAAATCCTTTTATGACAATATTCGTAATCCATATATCAGAATCTAATCTCTTGCCAGATGAACATAACAGCTTTTACATCATTATTGGCAAGGCAATTATATCTCTTTAGTTGGAAGGCTAAAGTGCCTCCTGTCTTCTGTACACTGGATCACAAAGGTCATGATGTATATCCATATTGAAAAGCTGAGACTCACTTTAAATGGATCACTTAGAAAATTCAACAGCCTCCGGTCCCACTTTTCTGAATATGTGAAAAATTTCTCTCATCCAGCATTTTGATTTCAGGATCAACCAACAGCAGACCTGCTAATCTAAAATTGAGTTTGGGTAAAATTTAAGTGCTGAATATATATATATATATATATATATATATATATATATATTCCATGGTTGTCATACTGTTTATATGTATAATTTAGCAAGGATCTGTTGCACACTTTCCCACACCTGTTTATCAATGGTGCAGGATGGTCCTGCTGTGAAACTGTGGGAATGTACACAACTACCTACTGGCAACTATTGGATGTCTTTTTAAAGTCTGTTTTTTTCTTGTCTTTGTCTCTGAGGGTATTTTGTTACAGTTATAGTAATGTTGACTGAACAACATTTGTCAACGTGCAGTACAAAGAATCTAAAGGTTGACTACTCAGTCATAATATCACTGAAAGTGTCTGGACAAGTAAGGCATGTAAGGGGCTCAAACTGAAACCAACATCAACCATGATGAATGGGCTACATGGGCGCCGAAAATTTCAGAAAACCATAGCTGAATCTATTATTGTAAGCCAAGGCTCTACTGTACCATGTAAAGTAAAGATCATATGACAACACCACCCAGAGGTGGCATTAAGTTCTCTAGACCCATAAGTGTGCTGTGGTGTGATGAGTCCACATTTCTAATTGATTTTGGAAATGATGGCCATTTAGTGAACTGGATCAACAGGGGAAGAGGACTATCCAGACTGTTAATGTGATAACGTTCAAATGGGGGTGGTGCACATGGCATGGATAACTTGCACATCTGCGAAGGCACCATTAATAATCAAAGGTACATGTTTTAGAGCATTATATGCTTAAATCTGGATAAGATATTGTTGGAAATCCCTGCTTTTTTCAGCAAGACAATGCTATGTCACATTCTGCTTGAGTTACTGCAGCTTGGTTGGCCTGCATTAGGTCCAGCCCTGTCTCCCATTGACAATGAGTGACACATTAGTAAGTGCAATATATGACATCAAAAACCTCATACTGTTGATTATTTTAAAAATGCATCAAACAAGAATGGGAATAAATTCCACTTTCTACACTTCATCTATTAAAAGTGATGTTATGCAGCGGAAAACATGCTTCTGTCCCAACAATTTCAGGAAATGTTGCAGGCGTCTAATTCAGAATGAATGGATGTTTAAAAATATCCTCAAAATTGATCAGTTTCAGCATTACATGTCTTGTCCTTGTGGTGCGCATTCAGTTAAATATGGGTTTTAAAGGATTTGCATATTACTGAATTCTGTTATTTGCATTTTACACAACATCTCAATTTTGGGGGGAGTCTGGGTTTGTATGTGGTAGAAGAAAACCCTTAACTATGAAAAATACAACAGACAGATTTATGTGCTCTAATAAACCCACATTATCTTCAATAAAGACTTTTAACATATTAAAGGACTATGTTCTCTTACCCGGGAATCCTATGAACTTGAAGGGTATAGCTGTATGCCTGTGTGTCCCCTGGCTCCCAGTAGCAAGTGACATTAGCTTGATGAAAGAACTTACAGTGGGTCAGGCGTGGGGGTCTGGGGGCCATCTCTGAGGTTGCAAAGGAGAGCACTGGAGGTAGGACTGAGGATTGAGAGAGGTTTTGATTAATGGTATGGAAATCTTACTGCATTGTCATGAGCTGTTAGAAAAGGAACATTTGGCAAATTATGAAATGGGTTACATTTTTAATACAAAACAGCATTGATGATATATCTGTAAGCTTCATGGTTTTCTTTAAGATAAACCTGAGGGAAATTAGAGATGAGAAGTAAGATGACCTGTCCTGTGACTCATATGTTTCCATATGGAAATACTTACATCACTTTTGAGTAAATTATTAAAATAAACCTTTGGAGAATTACATCTGAGACCAGTCTTGCTGAGCAGCATGCAACCATTTATCTTGTCTGACATCTGAACGGCTGGTATTGCCATTCAGCCTGAGGGTGTGAACAGAAGCTCAGACAAGACTCTGCATGGTCTGATGCTCACAAATAGTTTCACTGCTCAGCTTGCTTTCAATAGAGGTACAATTGTAGTAGGAATCTAACTTTTTCATTTTAGGCCGGCCCCTTTTTCCAATAAAAAAATTACACATTTTTTTAGGTCAGTACCACTCAGTGAAATATACATTTCTATGTAAGCTGCAAATTTATGCACATGAAAGCTTTAAAAAGAGAGATTATAAACAGTTTAAAGGAGAGATCTGACGAAGTCTGAACTTAAATTATTGTTACAGCTTAAACAGAAAGAGAATCACTTGTCGCACATGTTAAAGCGATTTTTTTAGTTGCACCTGGTTATCTTGAGGACTTTGAGTCAGGATGCCTTAAGTATTTGTTTTCTTTAAAGGTATTAATTGTACTCCTGGTACAAGGCTACAGGTCTAGTGTGTTGTGTTGTGTTTAGTTCATTTTACCTTTTTTTCTTTTAATTATTGAGCCTGTCCCTACCTAGATCATTTTTTTCTGCTCACCAGACTCTGGCCAGTATGGTAAATTTACAGAGGAACTGAACATCCAGTGGTGTCTACAACTAAGATTTTAATAGGGAGTATGGCTGGGAATTGATATTGTTTAATCGATCCCAATGCCATTATCAATTCTGCTTATCGATCCAATTCTGTAACGATTTCTGTGGATTTTCTGTGTTGGAAAAAGTTGTCCTACAAGGTTTTCAGTGGTAACTATGTCAAATACATGACACTCCTGATATTCAGTTCCCTGCTGTAGAGATAAATGCCTCTGCAAGTTGCTGGTGTTTCTGTCCACTAAACACCGAGAAGTCAGTGTCTTTTTTTGTCAAAAATTAAGTTATATTGTATTTTTAAGTGGTTGTATTATTGGGTTCTTTGTTATCGTTTCTGCTGACTACCTCTGATGAGAGCATGACCCCCTTAATTTACAAGGCATGTAGCACCAAGGGGAAGGAATTGTTGACATTGATTCCTTGAGGGAGTTGTTATAGATTCTCAACTGGAATTGGTTTTCAATTCCCATCCCTAATTGGGAGTCATATTTTATTCATTTTAACAGTCAAGGTATTCATTTACTCTCCAGTAAAAACGTTCTTTCTGTCTCATAAGCTTCTTGGTCAAAACACTTTGGGCCTGATCTACTAAGATCCAAAATAATGAGTGCTAAACTGCGTCTGCAAACTAAAAAATTGCACGTGCTATTAGTGGGCGTGTTGCGGGTGATCTACTATGACTGCGTGCGCAACTCATAACAGGCGCAAAAGTGGAGTGGACTGCCCCCTTTAAAGGAGGATTTTGCATGTGTTACCGGCTGTCACCACGGAGAGTTTGGGAGAGCACAGTGGCCGTAAATGAAAAACAAAGTTTGAAGCCACGGAGTTGGAGGCAAATGAACAAACTTGCTGTAATCTTATTTTGCTGTCTGTCATTTTGAAAGACAAGGTCGTCACTTTTCCCTCATGACATATTTATCCGTTATTTTTAATTTTCCTTTTCTGATTACAATTAAACATAATCTAAATGACAGCATTCACATAGTTACACAGCTTCATCACCAATAACCTCTCATATGAAGAGCAGTCTTAGAGTTACGCACACACAGACTGCGCGGGTACTCTTGCCTTTTATGCACTGACAGCGTCACACTCTCCACACACTGTCGGCTCCTAAACTCACTGTCAGTGCGCAGAGAGTGTGATGCAGTCAGCTCTGAGTGACAAACGGAGTTATTATGGCTATGAAGGATTTTTTTTACATAGGTTAAAAGACCTCCTCCACGATATAGAGCGTAAAACAAACAGGGTTTACTTTACCCGTGTGTCTACATGAGTATGATGGCACACTGGATCGTCCCTCTTTTTCCAGTCCATCATAATGACAGACAGCCTCCAAGTCTTTCAAAAAATTCAGTCAATGACGGAAAACATTCTGTTAATGTGACCCCTGTTTCTCGCCACAATGACCACAGCCCTCTGTGCGTAATGCTTTTTTGGCACCTGCCTTTCAAACGTGATAAATTTAGACGCAAAAACACTGAGCACAATCAGTTGCAGGTTTGATAAATCTTCTTTTGATAAATCACATTGCGGGTGCTAAATGATTACATTTGTATTTTGTAGTTATCATCAGTATTTTGCACGTTTTCATCATCTGCATGTATTCTGCATATTCATGAAGGCAAACACGCTAAATGGATTGCGTATGCTATTTTGCTCATTTGACAGACAAAATCCTTGGTGCACCCTGTTAGTAGATCAGCTTTGCGCGTGCGGTATCAATTTTGCATGTGTTTTTATACATGCAAACCTTTAGTAAATCAGGCCCTTATTCTCATCCATAGATTGTGCAAGGAAACTTTTTCTGCCTCTCTTGTTTTTGTTCTCATTCTTTTTGTACATCTCTTGTTATGATGTTTCAGGAAAGTGTGTCTCTGAACGGCTGCGATTGGTGGCTCCATATTTTTTGGGGTAGGAGTTGGGGTAATGAACATATAATTCGTTTATCTGTTTAACAAAATAGAGAATTCAGTAAAAGCAGGATTTTGTTGTGAACAGAATACACTAAATGCCATGTGATATACTGCATTAATATTTGACATATGGCTCAAGATCTTTTCATAAATATTTCTAATCTTTTTTTTTAACATCAATTCAAAGTTATTTTAGTTCATAGCAGCATTGGCAAAATACCCAGGGTTCTGAATTATAGTTTATAGGAATAACATATGGAGTAATTGTGCCTTATCCCCAGTTTCCCTTTGCAGCATTTTGTACACACCACACACTCCGCAATGAATCACCCTAAGTCTGTCTGTGCAGCCTCGCGCTGGCTTGCTGGAAATACGGGGCAAGTCACTTCATCTCCAAGCCAATCTCCGCCAAGTAGATCGACCCAACACAGGAAAAAAAGTGCTAAGAGTTTCCGGGTCTATTTCAAAATACAGCGAAAATAGTTGAAAAAATAATGATGTCTACAGCAAATGAACATGAAGCAGAAAATATAACCTATTATTATTTACATGTTGCTCTTCCTGCTATCTCGTAAACTACTTTATGAAGTTGTTTCTTGTGATATTAAGATCCCATGTTTCAAGCTTCTAGGGCTGCGCACCAAAAAACGGCATTTTAAATACACTTCCTGTGGGTGGGTTAAATACACTTCCTGTGGGTTGGTAATGCGCCGTCGGTCAGAGCAAAGCCATAGCGTGGATGTGACACTCCACAGGCAGATGATGCGGAAATTTGGGGCTAGAGGAAATTATCTTAAGTTACAGAGGTTCATATATGTTGTGTGTGTATTCACACTAGTCGCAAAATAATATTTGTCATACACCATAACCATGCATCAATCTCCAGCTCTGAAAAGTAAATACAAGGACTTTTAGAAGACAGACTCATGACAGCGAGGCTTAAAACTGTTTTGGTCATCACAGCTAATTTCTTTACTGGCATATGCTGAGGGGTAAAGTCTCTTCTTTTTTCAACGCATCAGTTTTGGTCACATCACTACAAGTAAAAAAAAAAATGATGGTAGGCCCTTGCCATGACTGGTTTGTCCACTCTGAGCTACAACAGGATTATGGTGATGCCAGACTCACTGGAGGACGACCTAATCTCTAAGGAGAAGTATAAGTCTTATTTTAAAGTCATAATCTTAGTTTTGAAATGTTGTATGCTTAAAACAAAGGGCAATATCCACGGAGAATTTGCACTTTTGTAGGTGTTAAACCAGTGCAAATGATAGAAATATAAAGAGCTCCTGATCCAAAAAGCATATGCCAAGGGTAAAATGATCACAAACTGATCTGCTTTGCACAATGTGTCTTGGCTGCAGCAGCATCATTTGCATGAATGTATATGAAAAAATATTTAAAACTTCTATGCAAAATAGACCCCTCTCTATGCAAATAAGTCCTGTTGCAAACAGTATACTACTCTCGAATGGTAGTGGTTTTTGCCACAGACTATAAGTAGCGCAGTTTAACCTCTTTGTCTCCCTTTTGCCATTTAATCGTCTTCTATGACAAACTGGACAGCTGAAACGGCTTGACCTAGTTTATCCAAGATACTGTTGAAGAAATACGAACGTGGCCAAATAAATTCTACACTGGCCCCTACTCTTCTCAGAAATAACCACATTTTATTGTTCAGTAGCACACAGAATAATTATGCCATGTGTTGATGAAGCAGCTCTGATGTGTTTACGCACAGAAGTGTCTGCACATACCTGTCTTGTCATTAAACGTACGCCAGTATACTTTCCATTTTAAACAATAAATAAAGACCACACGTGACAACTTACTGTGTAACATTTGGAATCTTTTGATGTACAGACCACAGTCATTACTGTCAGAAAGGGTAACCCTTTACATTAAGTAAACATTAGCCAGTTTACCAATGAAGCACTAGATTATGTATGCAGTAAAAAGTTTAGGATCATGTGGACTGAGATTTTAAGTACTACTGCTCTAGGTCACTGAATTTATTCTTTTAATTTATGGCACAATATGTACGTGGTGGTCGGAGTCTATTTTAGCCTCACTTTTGTACATTTGGAGAAAACTGGGACTCACTGTCCATTTTAATACATGGTTGAAGTTTAATACTAGTAAACTTGAAGACATGATCTAATTTAAATATCATTGTATCACTATCTGATTCTGGTTTTGTAGTCTGGTCTGGATTAAGAGGAGAAGACTGAATGTTACCCAGGGTGAGTGCAGCCCCCACCAGGCAGGTCCACACTACAGCTGTCTTCTGCTCCATGGACACTACTTTTCAGTCCTGGTGCTGCAGCCCTGCTTGCTCAATTCTCCATCCTGCAAACAGTGATTCAGCTTCAGGACCTGCACATCAAACAGAAACACCAAGTTTACTGGATGCTGGTGTTACAATCTTCTAACAGTAAAGTATCCAAGCTTTTGTGGAGCTTAAGTTTCAATGTATTTTTTTCCTAATTTTAAAAAGGTTTTCAAATACTAAAGTCCCTGAGTAATGTTTCCAGCACTTTGTTGAATCAATGCCTCAAAGATTAAGGCAGTTTTGAAGGCAAATGGGAGTCACGCCTTCTAGTACCAAGGTGTACCTAATGAAGTGGCCAGTGAGCGTATTTAAAGTTATGACAACATAAAGAAAAATACAAATATGCTCCACATGGGGACTGTGTACATGACATATTTTTTCAAAGGTTTCTATACCAGACACTCATTCAAAACCTGCTGAAAATAGCATTGCAACACACATTCAGGTCATGAAGCACTTGTTGAGAACAAATGGTGTAAGTTAATTATTGCTCAATTTGCCAACCAAAAAAACTAACATTTTCTGATGGAAAAAACTAACAACAGCAACAATAGAGACCAAAAGATCTGGTGCCTTCTGAATGAACCAAAAAGAGGATCAACACTTGTAAAATAATTTAAAATTCAAAATAATCAGTTTAGTTAGCAAAGTCACCATGAATTGACACAGAAAGTTATTCTGGAGTTTGGTTAGTTTTCAAGACAAAAAACAACATGCTAATATGACACATTTTAGGCATTTTTCGTGCAGAAAATCATGCTAGTACATGGTCATGGTTTGGTCATTTGTCACTTAAAGATTGACGCAGCTTGATGATTGATGATTAGCTTTAATTTAGCTTTCAAGACAAAAAAAAACAGACCAACATATGATTTTTGGTAGTTTTCATGACAAAAAAAAACAAGACTGATATATGTCTTTAAGTAGTTCTCGTTCCAAAAAACATAAGAAATGTGAATTTTGGTAGTTTTCGTGACAAAACATTCTAACACGTGACATTTTGGGAATCATTCGTGCAGAAAAACGTTTGGTAATTTTCTTTTTAAATAAGGACTTAACATCTGACCTTAATAAGCCAACTGTTGCAGAAAAACGACATGCTGCTGTATGAAAAAAAAACATGGTAGTATGCGACTTTAGGTCCGAAACAAAAGTTAATTCGCTCTTTAAAATAAAGGAACAAATAAAAACAAGTTTATTTTCCTCAAAAAAAAAATTGCCTTAAAAATAAATCAATTTGCATTTTTACCATCAAAACAACTTATCGGCGTATTGAAGTTATGAAATTCTGAAGTAAATCAAAAACCCGGATGTTAATGTATATTTGATTAAAAAAATGAACTGAAAGTAAAATATAGAATAATAGATTAAAAATCACTGCAGCCCTATAGCTGTGAGTATAATCATCATCTTTGGTGATGGCTCATAAGTTTTATGACAGATCACGATACAGCCTCCTGATAAACACTTCAGGCGTTGAGACATCCTTTTTTTTTTTTATTAAAGTAATTCACTGAACATAAACACTTCCAACACAGAAGAAAAGACTCACCTAAGATCCCCCACTGAAGAATAACAGCACACTGAAACAGATAAAAGGTTGGGAAAGAGGGTCTCACTTACCGGCACCCGCTGACAGTTACTGGCAGCAGTTCAGGCGACTCCGCCAAGACAAACACGTCAGTCAGTGACCCGCACACGAGCGCCTCTCAGTCTGCGGCTCAGGGTGTCCGCGGATCCATGCAGGGATGTTTGAAAGTGACGTACAATTACGCACTGCACGTCATTAGGCTGTGTCCAATCAGGCAGTGAAATCAACGCTCACTTAGTTAAAGGACTTTGAGCTGCAGACAAAAGTCTTATCACTGCAGTTCCAATATTGATTTTTGGATTGATAAAGACCAGAGATAGGCAACTTTGGTTAGGGGGGCGAATTTGGGGGGAATTGAAGTTTACAAGGGGGGACAAATATAAATTTAGAAGTCAAAATTTGCTTTATCACCATTTATATCTATATATAGATATACACAAATGCAATTTTCATTATTGAATCTGATGAGGTAAACTCAGAATTCTAGCCAGTTTCACATATTTATGCAAATAACACTGCAAAAATTGCACAGAAGCAAATACAGCTTACAATAGCTCTATTGTCTTGGAAATGTTGCTTTTTTTATTCTGTAAAGGCAATTTAAAAAAAAAAAATAATAACATTATCTAAGGGGCCGTCCACATGGAGACAAATTGAGTCATAGTTTTTAATGGTATAGGCGTCTGCAGCAGCGTTACAGCACCAACTACAGGCCTGGTATATAAACTACATTTTCAGTGTTTTCATGTGGAAGGACACATTTCTTGAAACGATGCCATCTTTACAGAGAACATTTTAAAAATGAAAACATTTTCGTCTCCATGTGATCAGCGCCTAACCCTTAAGGGAGTAGGAGGGCCACAAGTGGTTCTCGGGTTGCCAGTTGCCAACCAGTGATAGATTATCCAAAGACTGCAGTTGTCGTAGGCCAGCCTTTCCCAAACTTAATCTGCAGCCCAGTTTAAAACCTGGACATTTTCTGGTGCTGACCCAAAACTCTTACATATGGAGGAGGATTAGAGCAACTGAGTTTTTTTTTTTTTTTTCAGAAAGTGAATAAAGGCAAAATTCTGAGGAAAACATCGAATTAATTAATTTTGACTTTAATCTCAGAATTCTGACTGTTTTCACATTCTTAAAAAATCTTTTTCAGTGCCCTTTATTCTGAAAAATGGAAGACAATTAGGGCAGAAAGAAAAGGTATAGGCTGAGAAAAAAAAGTCTGTGAAAAAGTCATCATGCTACGTAACATGACTAAAAACAGTTAACTTCCAATTTGTGTTTTTTTAATGTGCAGTTGATTGAGAAGATTTAGATTCACAACTATAAATCTGGGGCAGCATGGTGGCACAGCAGGTAGTGCACGTGCCTCACAGCAAGAAGATAATTGGTTTGATCCCCAGGGCCTTTCTGTGTGGAGTTTGCTTGTTCTCCACATGCATGTGTGGGTTCCCTCCAGGCACTCCGGCTTCCTCCCTCAGACCAAAAACATGCTCATTGAATTAACTGATGACTTGCCCTTAGGTATGAGTGTGAGCTGTATGGCTGTTTGTGTCTCTATGTGGCCTTAGGATCGGCTGGTGACTGGCTCAGGGTGTACCCAGCCTCTCGCCCTATGTCAGCTGAGATAGGCTCCAGCACCCCCGTGACCCCGAAAGGGATAAGCAGAATAGAAAATGTATGGATGAAACTATCATATATTTAAAATTCTCATTTTGAACAGACTTTGCAAACAATTTCCTTGTACCTGTTGTGTCTTTGCAAACAAAGATTAATTCTGAAAAGCTGTGAACAAGTTGCCCAGTAGCTTCTGTGAGTAGTTAATTATTCACCAGTTAAACTGTGACACTGGTTCTGTTTATCCTGTTTATCTGGTGTTCTAAATGAAAAATAAAAATTCACGTGGCTCTTCCTAGTTAGTTCTGGTACTTCAAAAATGTAATCCAGTCATAATAATAATAATGAGAGTTATTAGTATTTTTATCATTAAAAGTATGATCTTTATATTATTACTATTTCTGTTGTTTAATCAGCAAGTTAATAAATGTAGGTTAAATGTAGTAAATAAGATACTTTTGTCATGTTACTGTTGCTTAGCCTGCTTTTCTCCAATGTGCAGCTTAAGTGTAGTTAAGCTGATTTTTTATTTTAACTTACCTCACTACATTTTACATCTAGATTGCTCATCACTGCTCATAGACTAGAAGCATATGGTTTTTAAAAATATATATATATTTCTCATATTTTTGACATGTATGAATAAAACCTAAAACTTGAATATGTTGCCTCCCAGCTGAGGCATGTGATCTTTTAAAAGATAAACCTGATGCCAAAAAAGGGCATTTCTTCTTTTTTCATCATCTTTCATTTAAACATGCCACTACTTGGGTGACATGCCGCTGTCGTCCATACAGCTTCTTAGCATCCATTTTCCCCTGTCTATCGAAAACCACACAATAATCCCAGAGACTATGCTTTTTAAGTCTTAGTGTTTTACCTTAAATGCTTTGAAAACAAATATTTGGTGTTTATTTTAAGAGTGGGTTGACAAAGTTACCGGTCTTATCTAATTTATATAGACATCACTTCACTGTTTCTGTCTACCGTACAAAGTGAAAGCAAATACCCTGTGATGGATGTTGAAGTTGCACTGATGACATAATTTCGTGCCATAACGTTCACAGAAAAGAACTGGCTGAAACCATGCCATGCTTTCTCTGCTAATCAAAGCACAGAATTAACTTGATGATTGATTGAGGTTTCATAACGATACAAATTATCAGGTCAGTCTAAAGCAGACTCTTACATGTGTAGAAAGTTCAATGACCAAATAGTTCATTTTCACTGTTCACTGTGCCTGTGCTGCTTTGCTAATCCACTTGAAAGCATTGTGAAAGGTCTGATTCGTTAGCAAAGCAGTTGGTCATGACTTTGAAGCTGCCTTTTTCAAACAATAAAATGTGATAAAACTGCATAGAAAAATAAAAACATAGATCTTCATCAACATGATAATATCTTACTACAAAGACAGACTCCTGGTTATCTAAAATGTATTTAAAACTTTAGGAGGAGGCCGGGTTTATGACCTTATGTGTGGCTTGTTTTCAAGGAAATAAACTGTAATTGTAAAAATGATGCTAAGCCACATCAAAACAAACTATTCACTCCACATGGTACGTGTATCTTTTTTCCTTTGACATTTATGGTTTAGGGATCATTATAAAAGAAACGACAGTGGACAAGTGTTATGATAAACACAAATAAGGTAAAGTGTCCGTTTTTGTTGTTGTCCAGTTTAACTTAACAACCTTGTCGATACAAATGAATAACAGACGTATTTTAGGGAAACATGGTCAGAATGTAAAAAAAAAAAAAAACACAATTTGAGATATTTATGTTTTGTTACACCAAAAAGCTCGGATCTTGTAACATCCAACCCATTTAGTGCGTTCCAATATAGCAAGGCTGAATAACTGGCAGAAGTTAAAATGTTAGATCCCTCAATCTAAGAGTTTATGATATGTGTCAATAGTTCCTAAATCCTCCTTGTACAACATGTAAAGAGACACACTGAGGCAAAGACAGAACACTATCTGATAGATAAGGACATGTGAAATGAAGGAACACAAAACAAATGTGCGTCACAATCACAGCCTTTGTTTAAAGTAATTAAGAAAACAATATGGAAGTAAATAATGTGAGCTGCAGGATGTCTCATTACAGTCTGGAGATCGGTGCATCTCACTGAGTGTAGGTTTTATATCAAGGTCTAACAGATCTGACATTCTTGTAATTACACTGGGTGCCTTGTTCACTGATGAGTAATAGTGCTCAAAAGCACACAATAACAATTAAATGTGCATTACAAAAGTACACAGGTGGGTGGCTGAAACAAGCAGCATGATCCAGTTCTAAGGATTAAAGCCAGTGCTGAAGAGCAGAAAACTGCAGATCCGTGAGTGTCCACTGGGGGCTGGCTGCAAAAGCCTGGGGTCCCATTAACAGCTATGTTGATATGTCCATTTTGACATCTGAAATTAGAATGCTTACCGCCTGGTTCAACAAATCTGATCTTTATTGGCAGAAACTTTAAGGTGGAAGATTATTTTGTTTTTTAACTCATCAATTTACAAACTTTGTGTTGAATGTAAATTACAAAAGAACACAGTGATTTACAAATCTTTGTTCATCTTCATTCATTGAACACAAGATCAAAAACAACAAAACAAATGTCTATGCTGATAAAGACTTTTTTGTTTTGTTGGGTATATAGACAAATTCTAAATTGAAGTTGTGTAACAAATTCCAAAAACAGTTTGGACAGTGAAAAGAAAAAGCTTAACACAAGTTTTACTCATGTTGTTGCAGTTACATTAAAAACGTATTGTCATGTCTTTTACCAAATAATGTGAAAGTACAAATAATGGTATCTATAAAGACTTAGTTCACTCAACATCAATAAGGTCTCAGTAATGATCAAAAGTAGCCTGTCCTCACAACTGAAATGCTCATTTATGCTGCTAACAATCAAGGATTGTATGAAGTTTCTACTTTGTGAGAGACTGGATGGGCTCATAAGTTTATCA
This sequence comes from Cetoscarus ocellatus, assembly GCA_037902135.1. Lineage (NCBI taxonomy): Eukaryota > Metazoa > Chordata > Actinopteri > Labriformes > Labridae > Cetoscarus > Cetoscarus ocellatus. Next base: position 711,187 of record JBAMNC010000802.1, on the reverse strand, counting down.
ACAATGTGAATATTTAAACATTTGTGTATTAGTTTTAACTCTAAAGTTCTTGTGTTTCCATTAAAAAAATACTGTATTCTGTGTTCCCTACATAATGTCCCACTCCCAACACATTCGGAATTAAGTTTTGTAGTTTTAAGACGACAAGTTATTTATGGATTTTGCAGTTCCACACAGCTGCTCTACCCTGCATGGTGCCTGTCTCCAAATTAAGTCCCCTGTGTTATATGCCATCCCTCATCTCATTGGAGGCTTGAACGTATGTATACATCAATGTGACAATGAATAGGAATAAAATTACATGCTTGTGTCATACCTAAAAAAAGATTCATTTATTATATTGAAGAAAAGCAGTGTAATCAGCACTTCTCTAAGAACAGACCTCAACCCTCCAGTTTTGAGCTGCACTTGCGAGGCAGGGGCAGAGAGAGCTGTCGTATCCGGGGTGAGGGGCTGGCAGATCGGGCTGCCCGGCTAACTTTGTACGGGTCGTATGCCTCAAACAGAGCCTTCCTCTCTTTGGGACTGGAGAGCTCCAGAAGTCTTTGGCTAGCTACGTGGTTTCTAGCTGCTCTGGACACGAGCCAGCTTACTGAGCGCTCTCCTCTGAACTTGGGATGCTCATGCTTTGGGGCTGCAAAGATAAATCATGTCAGATAAAAATTAAACTATTGATTACAGACATTTCATGTTAGAAGGACACACTCACTAGCAAGTAGCTCGATGTGTGCTGATGATCTACAGGGCACGTGGGTGATAAGTTCAGGTTTTGGTTTTTGTACCAAGCCCTCCAGTGCTGGCCTTCTTCTTGGTTGGGCTAGCTGGCAAATTCGTGAAGAGGGAACTGCTGTCTGTGTCACTCTATTCAACTGTAAAAAAAAATCAAGGCAAATTTTTAATAACATACACACTCAGACAGCCATAAATAACATTTTCCTAATAAATTAAATTTTGATTCACTGACAAAATACATTTCAGAGGTCATGACTTTGTTGCTCAATGCATGGTAATTAGGTGTCACTGTTAACCTGACACAACAGCTGGACTGTTCAAAATATTTCTCTAGTCCATCTGGGAAAGAGCCCACAGACAGTGTTTGGGAATGGGCAGAACCTTTCAGGAGCATATCCCGCAGGTGATTGGACGATCATTCCACCAATCACATTCATTACAGGCCAACCAGATAATGTAGTGGGTGGGCACTACTGCATTACAGAACTTGAGCCATCTGGTAAAACAAACTCTCGTTAAAACATGTTGGAAGTGGAGATAAAAATATCCTATCTACAGAGCAGTTTGTCGTGTTGTTATTTGTTTTTCATTCAATAAAGAAATGTGGTCAAAATTTGATAAAACTGCTACTGAAGCTGTTAGCATGTATGCTAATCTCTGTCCTAGCAGTCACTTCCTGCTGTCACCTCTCCCTCCTCTTCATGCTCTATTGCAGTGGTTCTCAACTGGTCTGGCTTCAGGACCCACCATCCCCCCTTAGTGATAAACTGTGACCCAAATAGAGGAAAACTTACAACTTCTCAAATGTATTTAATAAAAGATGCAGTATTTTGAACCTGAGATAGTCCAGAATATCACCGTATGCAACAAAAAAACTTTGTTAATGAGAAACCAAAATAGCCAGCACTATATAAGCCATTGATCAAGAGACTGTCACAAAACTCTTCAGTAACTTCAGTCTTTTTTTTAACAGACTCAAAAGAGCTTTCATGAACAAACATGAAATAAAAAAAGTCCAGATGCTCAGAAGTTGTTTCAAAAAACCTTAAAAACAAGTAGCTTCAGCTGAGTACCCACATATTGAATAAAAAACAAACACCTTTTTGCATAAAAAAAAATCCCCTTCAAAATAAAAGCAGGATTTTTTTCAGAACATATTTTTCGCCAATCAAACGGTCACGACCCACTGAAAAAGGGTCTGCGACCCACTTTTGGGTCACAACCCACTAGTTGAGAATCACTGCTCTAAAGGACGTTGATTGGGCCGTGCCGCTTGGCATGGAAGCTGGCTGCTCTGAAGGATATTCTGAATTGGGACAATGTGAAAGATAATGAAACCTGCCTTACCAGCTATGACTGATGCACTTAAACTGGATCAGTCAGAAAATAAATCACGAGCTCCCGCAGTAGCATGGTTGCAAGACTTGATGTACACATTTTGATACACTTAAGGATCATGAGCATTATACCGCAAGATCCAGTCTACTATAACATTTAAGTTTGCTTTTACAACCTGAAAGCCCTCTGAAGTAAAAAAAAAAAAAAAAAAGTCACGCAATTGTGTGGATACTCATAAAAAAATTAAAGAAAGTGGAGTAAGTTACTTACAGAGGTCAGCAGTGGGCGGTCTGCCTGCCAGCCAGCTGCATGTGCTCGAGGTTGAGCCAGGCGACACAGCCGATCAGATGCAACAGCCTGGAGAGCCTGTTCACTCACCTCCCATGTGGGAGAGCGTCTATGTGAACAGGAAAAGAGGGTAGAGAAAATAGGAGCAAAGTAATCGACCACCAAAGACCAGAGAAAGAAGAACAAATAAGAACTGAGGAAGGTAGGGCTAAATGATGCAGGAAATTAAATACGAGCTAAAATCACAGAGGGACAATAAGAATAATGACCAAGGGATATTTTAAGCTTTCCTGTGGAGGAATTTCATTCACATATTGAGTTACAGTAAACACATTGCATGAATTTCCGACCTTGTGAAATACAGGAACTGCACTGTTAAATGTGAGTAACAGTTTTTTGTAAATCTGCAGGGGTTTATTTCCTGTATAGGTAAATGCTTTCTGTAATTATTGGCACTTCCTGTTGACAAGCTTGATCATTTTTGCACGAGTGTTACCTTACTCATCTGGAAATATATGTGTGGGAGAACAAATAGGGGCAACCCTTCGATATGTGACTTCTTCCTTAATATTACTGGTGTTCAGCGTTCAGCGGGGTTCTCAAATTTGCTGTGATAGATTTTGCTCTATTTCATCTATGGTACGTTTTTCTTTTATTGTTCTTTAACATGTCTTAATGTATGTATAATGGTTGGATGCACCTGTTTTTGATGTGCTAAGTCAGTAGTGTACACACTATGGCCAGAGGGCCAGCTGTAGCCTGCAGTCTGTTTTTTATTGGCCCTTGAATAATTCTAAATACAAATGAAATATGATCCACATTAGGATATGAAGGTTGTGCTTGATGGTTTGAATTTTACTTCTTCATTATATTATTAGGCTAAAATTGCAGGACAACATGAGTGGTAAGCATACACTCGTGGACAAAATTGTTGGTACCCTTCTGTTAAAGAAAGAAAAACCCACAATGGTCACTGAAATAACTTGAAAATGACAAAACAAATAATAAACAAAAATTTACTGAAAATGAACTAGTAAAAATCAGACATTGCTTTTGAATTGTGGTTCAACATTATAACTACAATGAGACTTTCAATGAGACTTCTACACCTGTAAACAGGTATTTTGGCCCACTCCTCATGAGCTAACTGCTCCAGCTGTCTCAGGTTTGAAGGGTGTCTTCTCCAGACTGCATGTTTCAGCTCCTTCCACAAATGTTCAATAGGATTTAGATCAGGGCTCATAGAGGGCCACTTCAGAACAGTCCAATGTTTTGTTCTGAGCCATTCTTGGGTGTTTTTATCTGTGTGTTTTGGGTCATTATCCTGTTGGAGGACCAGTGACCTGCCACTGAGACCAAGCTCTCTGACACTGGGCAGCACACTTCACTCCAGAATGCCTTGATAGTCTTGAGATTTCATTGTACCCTGCACAGATTCAAGACACCCTGTGCCAGATGCAGCAAAGCAGCCCCAGAACATAACTGAGCCTCCTCCATGTTTCACAGTAGGTACAGTGTTCTTTTCTTTGTATGCTTCATTTTTGTGTCTGTGAACATAGAGCTGATATGACTTGCCAAAAAGCTCCAGTTTTGTCTCATCTGTTCAAAGGACATTCTCCCAGAAGCTTTGTGGCTTGTCAATATGCATTTTGGCAAATTCCAGTCTCGCTTTTTTATGATTAGCTTTCAACAGTGGTGTCCTCACTGGTCGTCTTCCATTAAGTCTACTTTGGCTCATACAGCTATGGTGTGATCTGATACTGATGTAGCTTGACCTTGGAGTTCACCTCTAATCTCTTTGGAAGTTGTTCTGGGCTCTTTGGTTACCATTCGTATTATCTGTATCTTCAATTTGTCATCAGTTTTCCTCTCGTGGCCACGTCCAGGGAGGTTGGCTACAGTCCCATGGACCTTAAACTTCTGAATAATATGTGCAACTGTAGTCACAGAATCATCAAGCTGCTTGGAGATGGTCTTATAGCCTTTACCTTTAACATGCTTGTGTGTAATTTTCTTTCTAATCTCCTGAGACAACTCTCTCCTTAGCTTTCTGTGGTCCATGTTCAGTGTGGTACACACCATGATACCAAACAGCACAGTGACTGCTTTTCAGCCTTTAAATAGGCAGACTGACTGATTACAAGTTTGAAGACACCTGTGATGCTAATGACAGGACACACATTAGTTTAACATGTCACTATGGTCAAATCATTTTCAATCTTTTCCAGGGGTACCATCATTTTTGATCAGGCCAGTTTCATTATTTGTTTTTTTAATGATTCTGTTGAACCACAGTTCAAAAGCAATGTCTGATTTTTCATTAGTTAATTTTCAGTCAATTTTTACTTATTACTACTTTTGTCAAGTTATTTCAGCGACCATTGTGTTTTTTTCTATCTTTAACGTATGTGTACCAACAATTTTGTCCACGTGTGTATTTACGACCAAAGTGATAAAATCTTAATGCTCTGATAAATTAAGACAATTGATTATTACAGCATAACAGCATTAATAATTCTCATTTGCTCTGCTATCTGCTTCACCTCAAATCCAACTATAAATCATCTTGCTCAATCATTCTTGAAGTACCTACACTCCCACAAAGTTTGTCAGCTTTGTGCAGTTTGCCCATGTTTTGTGTCTGATTGTGGAGATGAGTCAGTGTCTCTCATCTCTGCAGCAGATAGTGCAATTTTCCCTTTAATCTGGGACAGATCTAGAGGTAGCCAGGCCCTCACTGGTCCTCTAAAATCTGATCTGATTAACTGCACCAAATTCTTAAATCGATGGCAATTTGCCCTTTGAAGCTACTAATGAAAAGCTGTGTTTTGTTTTTACATTACATTGGTTTTACTAACTTTACTACCTTAAAGTTTGCCAAGACATCCTAATATTTTTCTTTTATTGGCTCTTAATGAAAAATGTTTGAGCACCCCCGTGCTAGATGATTAAACTCTGATTTAATTTGTGTTACTGAATAGAGTTGTTTAAAATATTTTATAATGAGAAAAATAAATCATTCTAATCTATAGCTGGTACCTTAAGATCCAATGTGAGTATCTTAGATTCTATTTCTCTGATTTCTTTGTCCGGTACAAGTGTTTTTTTTTTCTTCACAAAAATGTATACACTTTTGTGTATATCAGTTAGTTGTAATACTCCACAGTAATCTTTGTTGCAAAAAAAATTATGAAAGAACACTCATGACCTTAACCTTTTACCTATGACCTCCAAAATTCTTATTGGATTATCCTTGATTTTAGGGGGGGACATTTTTGCAAAGTTTGAAAAAATCCCTTGCAGTAATTTTGAGAACTAACGTTCATCAGAACTTGAGACTCCATGACCTTGACCTTTGTCAGTGACAAAGAAACAAAAAAAAAACCCTTTCCACAGGAACTTTAAATCATGCCATTGTCTTTCATTATTTTTTAGGGCCAGCTTGAACTAACTAAACACAGAATCTAAAAAGAAACACAGCCATGAAAAAAACTAAATGGGCTTTCTTACCTTCTGCAAACTACAAGGGCAACGCAAATGATTTCAGTATGAAGTATATCTGATCATTTCACATTTAGTCCCTTTATTCAGTTTTCTTTTGCAGTGCTACTAATCATTATATGTTGTCAGCAAAATGTGACATTTCTAAAAGTTTTATGACATCCAAGCTTGTGATGAGAAAGCATTTCATGAAAAGACCTGGAAATGTCACAGTTGCATTTAATTCCAGGAGTAAGAACATCTTACACTGGTTTTGCTGAAGAAAGGGGATTTAGTATCATGTGACAGCCTTTACATTGTCTCAGTGAAAAACAGGACATTGCATAACACAATGTTGAACATGTATACTCAGAGGGGGAGTATATAATGCTTACACGAGCAAAACAGTTGTGATGAGTAAGTGTAAGAGTCTCCACAGTTGTAGCAAAAAGTAACGGTAAAAAAATATTAAAGCTTTAGAGAGGGGATTTAGGATGGTTGTAAAAAGTACTGAAAAAAGGCAAAGAAGACCCTCTGCAAAAGTTTTGGATATGTCTGTCTGTAACTTCTGTATGCCTGTAACCCATACCTGAGGGTAAGTGTCAAGCAAAGTAAGTTATAGCACACTGCTGAAAATTCTCTAAGAGGTCAAAGGTGATAAAAAGTCACAGTGTGTGATACAACATCCTGATAAGAGAAAACAGAGGAAGAAATACAATTTAAAAAATACAACTGAAAGATGTTTTTGATAAGGCTATAAGGCAGAAGATAAGCCTTTGCCTGCAGGGGAAACCGAAACTGACATAAAATCATACTTAGCTACAACACTTCAGCAGCACAAATAATAAGGAATAACAGTATGTTAAAAAAAATGAACAAGCCATGCATTTGGTCCTGCATAAGGCATGATGAGATGAGGTATGATGTGTTATGGCTACAGTATTTTGTTAATAGTGAAAATAAGGTCATACATGGATTATTTTTTTAAATAATGGAACAGGCGCATCCTGGATAGGCCTATTTCTGCTACGACCCCATCCCAAATAAAGGCCTGGATCACTCGACAACAAAGTCATGTATTCTTTATGTTTTAAAAATTAAAGTTAATAAGAGTAGTAAATAAGAAACAGAATCTGAGGGCAGACAAGGAAATTCAGGGAGACACCACTGCAATCCCACATTCGTTAGTTTTAAAAGAGCAAACTTCATATTTACGTCACTTGAGCGTTGCATATTTTACTTCTGCACAGGTCTGACCAGCGAGGGGTTAACTCTGCAGAAAAACAATCACTCATTCATTTCAAGGCATTAAAGTGAAAGCAGTACAGGTCAGGTTTGAAAACTGTAGATGCATATGGAGAGTACCGATTCTTGTCATGGACCCAGTCCTCTCTGGTGGAAGATGATCGAGCCAGTACACCGAACGCCTGTAAACAAAAAGAGGAGTTCTTAGACTTAGAGGAAGAAAAACACTTAAAAGAGAGAGCTAACATTAATATTAGAAAAATCTCTCTATCCATGGTTGATATTGACTATAACACCACAATAACAACCTTTACAACCATATAGAGACCCTCTTGAAATTTAGACACCTCATTTCAAGGGGCTGTCCTCTTGTAAATATATATTTAACAGAGAAATATGATAAAAACAAATCTATGATCTTAGCATCTGTAAAATATCACTTTCATGAATTCTCATTTTAGTTCCTTTGTCTCTGCCCACCTCTATCCTTCTACACCTCTCTTAAAGGTCCCATGTCCTAGTGTGTACAACTGTTTACATCATGTCTTGGGTGTCTATTGAACAAGGATCTGACTGAAGTTTAAGAAAAATAAATGTCTCTGTAGAGGATCAGACAGCTCTTTTTCCCTCCCCTTTGGAGAAAACACACATGTAGGTGGGGGCTGTAATGTGATTACATAATAAAGTACAGGAAGTAAAAATTGAAACATTTTAAGGGTTATTTTTTGATAGAGGCATTGATCAGTGATCTGAGATTAGTAAAAGGCACCATATTCTTCTGCTCCTCAAGCCCCCCTCTAACAACCCTACAAGCAAAGAAAATAGATTTTTTACAGGACATGGAACCTTTAGATAAACACATAAATACAGATTTAAAAAGATTTTAAAAATGAAAAACAATATAAAGGAAGAGTATGACATTGAAGTACTCTTTTGTAAAGCATCTTGAAGTAACATTTTTCATGATTTGGCACTTATACAAATAAATATTGATTGATTGATATGTTCATACAGAACTTACCTGTCTGGATATCTTAGGTAGTTGGGTTTGGGTTGCGCAAGCTTTTTCGTCCGAGTTCCCATGGAAACAGGGGAACTGATGTTGGAAAGAGAACATTTTTGAGCTAAAAGCAACCTATTATTCAGCCTGAGTGGCAGTTATGGGCCTACATAAATATGACAAAGTCAAAGGTTGTTTTGACCCAAATCAACATGACATCCAGTGTCCCTTGAAAACATATAATACAAGTTGCGAGCCTCATTTTTAAGGGTTTGACTTTTGGCAGACATATTGCATTATATATAGAAGTCCTTTTCTTGACCGCTCAGAAAGTCCTCCACTGCATGTATGGCGTCCTCATCTGACCGAAAGTGGGTACCGGAAATGGCCTTTTTCAATTTTGTAAATAGATGAAAGTCTGATGAAGCGAGATCAGGCGAATAAGGCGGATGCTCAATCAATTCAAAGCCACAACCTTTAATAGCAGCCATGGCGATGACAGACTTGTGAACAGGGGCATTTTGTCCATTTTGCAAAAGTCACTTGCCTTGTTTACTTTAAAGTGCTACCTCTTCGACACAAACTGACCAAATGACACCAGTCTTTGGGTACACAACCTTAAATAGTCAGGAAATAGTAGAGCTGAAAAAGGACATCCCTGCTTATCTACTTCAATACAAGGCTAACAACTTATCAACCAGCCCTCGTAAAATGTTTGAAGAAATGTCACAGAAATGTGAGGGGTGAACGCCAAAATAAAGCATAGAATTTCATATTAAACTTGGATATATTTAACTAATCAGGTACATTATGAATTTAAAGCTGTTTTGTTTACCTGTAGCGTACCTGTAGCTACTGGTCCTCTTGCTGTGACTCCTACACCTGCTGGTTGCTATGGGATCAGATGACAGCAGTGGGGTGCATTGGACCAAGTCTTGTCTTTGCACACAGGGTGTCATGATGACCATGAATGCATTTTTGTTTGTCTCAAAATGAACCAGATCAGACTACAGCAACACATAAAATATATGTCCATAATTTCTCTTCACATGACCACATATTGTTGACTTGTTGGCACAGTTTTACAAAATACTGAGCACTTCTCATTCAGCTTAGTTCTAGCAAATGTAAATAAACAGACCATTTAAAAACAGAGAACACCTTTATTTTCAACACACATTTAAAATCTTATAAAACAGCAAATTACAGTAAATAATCTACCAAAGCTTCTGTAATAATCATGATCACAAAGCCACAAGCTTCAGGATAACACTTGAGTTATTACTCTCTAAACTAGTATTGCAGAAACCTGTAGCAGTCTGTCTGAGACTGTGGCTTTGTGCTGTTTTAATATAACATAACCTAAGGAAAACAATACAGAGCACACAGCTACAGCATCATGCGACATTCACAGAGAGCCTGAGCCTAAAGAGGGCCAGGCTTAAATATGTAGTGTTTGGTTCAAAGTGTAACTAACACTTAAAGGGCAGCAACAGCACTTTTGTTTTTACTGCATATTCTACTCTGTCTAAATGTAATCCCAATGGCAGATAATTGTTTTACTTGGTAGGCCACTTTAAAAAGATAACACCTTTTTTGTGACAAATAAAATACTGTGATCCTTGGAGCGACCTGGCAGTACAGTCTCTGAATGTAAAACAGTAGAAGAGACAAATCTCCATGCAAAAATCTTAGGGTCTACTACTTCAGACACCCAAGTTTATTGTTTGATTTTTTAAACCTTTATATTCTCAGCCACAAATCTTAATCAATGATTACTGATTTTTTTTCAGGAGTAATACAGGAGGTTTCAGTGAAAACACTGGTTCAAGGGTAAATATTTACGAGGCACTAAGCTTTCTTATCAAGCTGCCAGGGAAGCTGCTGGGATTTTTGTAAACGGAAAGGATGGCACTGAAAAGTCCAATCTCTTGTGAGCAGTGCAGGTAGAATTGTGGAGTAAAGGCATGGAGGACAGGAAATGGACAGATAAAGGTAAAGGTAAGTATTGAGTATATATTGTATTCAGTAGCACCAGGAGGAGAAGAGTGTGTGGAAATGTGGTGGTGTCAGAGGGTCTGGACTATGACCGGATACAGCAGGGACATATGCTCGGCCCCCCTGATTGGCAGCTTGTGTGTGGTGTAGTAGTGGATGACCTCAGGGATGGTGGCAAAAGGAGGGCTGTTTTCTCCGAGCACAAAGCGGCCGTCTGCAGACTGAGTGAACTTCATATGCATGAACCCCTTACAGCTCCTGTCAGAGAGAAAAATAGAGCCTTAAATGGATATCAGAATTCACCTGTTGTGACACTACAGTAAAAATTCTGAGTTGCAGAGTAATGAGTCTGTAAGAGAGCTGAAAAGACGAGCCGTTCCCAAAATGAAGTTTACCATGGCTCATTTTGAGCCTGAAAAACTATCTGGAACCCACCATAATTATCAAACAATCATAGCGTCAGACTGAAAGAAACCACCTCCTTGTATTTTCATGACCATGGCCAGATCTCAGAGTGAATGTCTGGCTTATGCTATGTTTTCTTTTCATATTCTATTTTTGCACGTACTTTATGACTCTGAAAACTCTCTGTCAGGATCTTTATGCTTTGAAAGCATTGATAAATGCTTAAACCATCTTTTGAACCAATCTATGAAAATCTCACTGCAAAGCATGATTTGGCCAGCAACCCTCATGACCTGTCTGTTCAGTTGCATGCTTTTTGTTCCTACACATGTGTACACTAATACTGTATGTATACCAACTAACTTTTTCAAAACATATGTGGAGGTCACTGGCCTCACATTTAGCTCCCTTGTTGTTTTTATTTGTCTGTTTGTTGTTGGTGCTGTTGTATACTCCTTGTTGTGTGCTGACTTTTTTGTTAATAGTTTGTAACTTCTGTTGGGACATTCCCAGAAAGAAAATATGTCTTACAACTGTAACGTCATTTAATTAGTATTCACCAAAAAATAAAGTCCATTCACAGAGAAGTAAATTGGATAATTCTGCAATCTTTAAGACCAGACAAAGAATCACAAACGCCTCTGCAAAGTAAGCAAACGGCTGAGGCCTTTCATTCATTATTGTTGCTTCTCATTTACTCTCATTTCTCCACTATCACTTTGAAACAATTACAGAGAAAGCATGTTTTTCATAAAAATCCACCAAGCTTTCATTTGGGTAGAAAACAATCAATTTTTTTGGTATATTATTTGTTGTTTCTGAAAGCAACAGCTGTGGGTGAGAGGTATTTCTCAGCATGCAGACTGCTCTCAACAGGATTATTTATACAAGCTGAGAACTGTCTGGCAGTAATACAGAGAGGGGACAGAAGAGAGATAATGGATACAGTAAAGAAAGTTGAACTGAAAATGTGAGAAGACAGCATCACCCAGCTAAGGCAAAAACTGTAACAGATTATTTCAGAGACACCAGAAACCCCAACTTCCCTTTATGAAAGTGAAATGATGCAACATGTTGAGACTGTGGAGGGATGTGTTGCAGTTTAAAAGCTGCAGAAAATGACATGGTGCCATAAATTTAACCCTGATAGTTTTATTCTGAGAAGCAGATTCATGGCGGTGTACCTGAGGGACAGCGAGTAGTCGGTCTTGCAGGTCTGGCTGTTTCTCACTAGATACGAACTCTCTTTGCACAAAGTCAGCAGGGTCTCCGCCTCCGCACGGCTCAGGGTGCCGTGATACCACCTGCAGGGGAGCAACAATAAACGTCATAACAGTTTCACCTTGATTTATGGGGTTAGAGAAGTCTGAAGCAAAGCTTTATGGACATCCAACATAATGTTTGATCATTTGTGTTCTTTTTGTCTCAACTTCACAGACTCGTTTGTGTGTTAACAAAACAAAACCCAAAAGAATGTTCTGACCAAAAAATAATGTCCCATTTCATCCTTAGTATAACCAGATTTGCTTGCCACGTAATTTACAAAACAACTTGCTGGGAAAAGCAACAATTTTACTGCACCTGCCTTCAACAAATCGAGTCAAAGTGGCTCTAACTACTGTGCATGGTAAAGCTACAAATACTTACTGTAACAAGGAAAAGGGAATGCTCATTCTGATTAATATTGATAACAGTTTTAATAATAGTTATCAGTAAGAGTCTTCATCAGTGACACTATCGATAATTTTATATACAGATTTCAGTAGTAAAAAACACCTGAGAGTAAATCTGTACTTTCTTTTAGCTCTTGCCAAAGTCTAAATTCTCTTTATTTGATGGGATATTTGAACACATCATGATGTTTTGTTTACCTTACCTACAGACACTGAATCAGACTGATCCATCTGCACTGCAAGGTTACTGTTTTAGATGTTCACTTGTCAAATCAACCTATCTCGTGCTGATATCTGGCACAACTAACACAGAAAATATACTTTTATTGGTTAGTACAAATGAGCAGTTGGATAAACCCTTATCTGTTTTTATGACCAAAGTTTAGAGAAAATACTGCCATTGTGGAAGAATTATGATAAAAGAGTTCATAAAACGAGAGAACAGTCATCACCATTGAATGTTATCTGTCATTCTCTGTAAAGTTCTTTAACCTTGCAGTGCAGATGGATCAGTCTGACTCAGTGTCTGTAATCAGGCAGGCTTCAGTCTACAGCAGCTGTGAGCAGCCCCAAGCTGGACGGTCCAATCAGAGCCCTTAAGAGAAGGAAGAGGTGGGAGCTTCGAGTGAGACAACAGCAGGAAGCAACTGCTAGGACAGAGATTAGCATAGATGCTAACAGATTCAAGTAGCAGTTTTATCAGGTCTGGACTATATTTCTGTGTTTGATTAAAAAACAAAAAACAACATTGCAAACTTCTTAATAGAAAAAAAAAAAATTCACTCCATTTCTGACACATTATGGGGAGTATTTTTTCACATATAGTGGTTCTCATTCTGTCTTATACACCACAGCATTTGTTCCTGTCTATGACATTATCTGATTGGCCCATAATGAATGCAGTTGATGGAACTATCATCCAATCACCTGCTGGGTATGCTTTTGAAAGATTCTGTCCATTCCCAAACACTTTGTGTGGGCTCTTTCCCAGATGAACTAGTGAAATACATTGAACGGTCCATCTGGTGGGTCAGGTTAAAGTTCTTTGCTGAATTTCCAAACCTTGTTTTTGTTGCTGTAAATGCTAAAAAGGTTACATGTTCCCATTCTGGAGCGGAAACATTTCAATAACAAAACATTCAATGACAAACATTTTCTATCTTCAGGAAACATCTCAGCGACTACCACTGAATGAATTAAGAAAAGAAGGTGATAAGAAAGAGGCCTTTATGTCACTTTTTAGTCTATTGAGCTCAGGATGCATTTAAATGAAGGCCCAGGAGACTCACATTCTGAGTCACAAATAGAGGAAACACAACAAACTGAAGCACTAAGTTCATATTTGCTGTCCCAGAGGAAATTAAACCTGAAAATGTGTTTCAGATATCATCAGTAGGTAATTTCTTTTCTTTGCTCAACTGTCAAGATGCAAAACCATTTAGGTAAAATTCTTCCCAATGGGGAGAATATGAACATTCTGCCGCTTTTTTCTTCTCTCACACACTCAGTACAGTAGATGTTTTCAAAGATGGTTAAATGTTTATGCTTCAATTCAAGTCCATGTAGCTAAGACACTTCCTCTTCTTCATTTGTATTTTTGCCAACAAAGGAATGCAGCACAGTTCAAAGTGTTATAACAGCGTTTCAAAACATGCTGAGGTGCATCATCCTCCCTATTTCGACAACCAGAAAATGTCAAATTCAATATGGGATGTCAAAACAACAACATGCAGAAATTAAAATTTGATATAAAAGAATCCCTACACAATCTAGAATATCCTGTATGTTTCGTATTTGGCAAAAGATAAGTGAACTTGCAGCATTACTCCAAGCATTAAAAAAAGGAAAATACACATTTTAAACAAATACTTTAGTATAAAAAATACAAACAATTTGAATTAAATTTGATTGAAAAAGCAGATTTAACTGTTTGTTATTGTATGTTTATATTTACATTCAAGCTCAAGTTATAAATGTCTATATAAATGATTTTGATGACAGCATCATTATTTTTATTAAGGTATAAGGGTTGTTTACTGTCTTTAGGGATGCACTTCGGAATTGGTTTAACAAAGTTATCTGCCAATATCAGGCATTTTAACAGATATCAGTTTTAGGAACCTGACCCACCAGACGGACTGTTCAATATATTTCACTAGTCCATCTGGGAAAGAGCCCACAGAAAATGTTTGGGAATGAGCAGAAGCATATCCAGCAGGTGATTGTACGATCATTCTGTCAGTCACATTCATCAAAGGCCAATCAGATAATGTAGCAGGCGGGGCACCATTGCCACGGTGTTTAAGACAGAATGAGAACCACTTTGTGAAAAAATGCTCACCATAATATGTCAGGAGTGGAGCAAATATTTTTTTCTATTGATAAGTTTGTAGTGTTTTTTTTATCTAATACAGAAATGTGGTCCAGATCTGCAAAAACTGCTACTGAAGCTGTTAGCATCTATGCTAATGTCTGTCCTAGCAGTCACTCCCTGTTGTCGTCTCACTCATAGCTCCAAACTTTCCTGCTCCAAAGGACTCTGATTGGGCCATCCTGCTTTGGGCCGCTCACACTCCTTGTAGATCGGCAAGATGGATCTGCATTATTACAAACACTGAATCAGACTGATACATCTGCACTGCTAGGTTACAGTTTTAGAGGTTCACTTGCCAGATCAACCTATCTAGTGCTGATGTCTTGCACAGCTAACTCGGATTCAGAAAAAAATTGTATTGGTTAGTGAAAATGAACAGTTGGATAAACTCTTACCCGTTTTATCACCAAACATTAGAGATAATATTGCCACTGTGGAGGAATTATGATAAAAGAGTTCTTAAGAAAAACATCAATACCAGATAGATTACCATTTTAAACACTGGCATCAGCATCAGCCTGATTTTTACAAGCGCTGCATCATGAACTGTCTTAGTAAGAGAACTGTGAGTTTGTTACGTTGTGGCCCTAAGGCAATAAATATGAATCTCATGTGGCCGTTCCTGCTTCAGGTGATCAAGGCAGATTAATGAAAAGACACAAAACCATCCAGAGCACCTCTCCAGCCTTTGAACAATGCATGTGTGTCAACTTACACTTGTCTCTCCAGTGGTACACATGGATCCACTCTTTCCCCCAGCAGAGTAGGAGTGTCACCGACCAGACGCAGTGTTGTAGAGTCTGTTGCTGAGGACATTGTACCAGCCTTATTGAGCCTGGCCTGCTCTGTGTGAGCTCTTGAACGCTCCCTCTCTGCCCCTTCAAACTGAACTACATCCAGACAGATAAACAAAGGGTTAGCTGAAAAATGACCTTTGAGACACAGTTAAACTGTATGTAATTAGACTGAACATCTACCTGCTAAAGCCTTAGAGATGTTGTCCTTCTTCCACTCCCAGGGTTGGTCGTATTCATCTGCCGGCCTCTCATCGTCCTGGGGCAGCCTGCTCTCCCTGCTGTCCATCAGGACGAGTCCTCCCTCAAACCTCTGTGTGTGCTGTTGTGGAGCCGATGGAGCAGACAGTTGATGGAGACGAATTCTCTCCTCGTATGGGTTATCATATAATTGACCACCATCCCCTCCCCCAGATCTGTTTAGCATCACGCTGTGCTGAAGTTCTGGGATGGGAACATAAAGAGTAAAATCTTCATGCAGAATTAAAAGTTATAAGCAAGCAGAAAGTAAGACAGCCTTGACCAAAATGTTTGCATAAAACTTAAAAAGAAAAGACGTGAAATTGCACTCATTAAACCAGCTGACTAAACTCTTCTGTTTTATCACGTCAGCTCTGATGTTCAAATTCCCACCTGCGGGAAACCACAAGGACATGCTGCTGCCAACTGAAGCTGACTCACATCCTTCCAGTCTATTTTCAAACTTTTAGAGAATCTTTTTGTTAAATTTCTCAAGGAAATTCCACTTTCAAGCATCATTTCATATAACTACTAATCTAAGTTTAAAAAAAAAAAAAGGCTGGTCTTCTTAAGTACACTCACAGGCCACTCTACTAAGTACACCTTGCAAATACAGGAATGGACCCTTTTGCCTTCAGAACTGCCTCAATTCTTTACGGCATAGATTCAACAGGATGACGGAAACATTCCTCTGAGATCTTGGTCCATGTTGATATGACAGCATCACACAGATCTCTTCCCTCATACCAATCTCCTGTTGCACAACATCCCAGATGTGCTCTATTGAACTGAGATATGGTGACTATGGAGGCCATTGGAGTGCAGTAAACTGTACTTGTAATGTGCTTTCATGTTTATGCAAAATTCTGACCCTACCATCTGAATGCCCCGGCATAAATCAAGACTCGTTGCACCTGGTAACATTTTTCATACAGTTATGTTCCTAATAATAGCAGTGTATTTAAAAAGGTGAGTAAACCTCAAAATTCTTGAAAGAAATTTTATTTTAATGCACACAAATGCATTGGGGACACTGCACATTCTATTTCAAAGCAAGAAAATTGGAAAAAGTAATTGAATTTGATAATATTTTACAGAAATCCAAGAAACATAATGTTAAAATAAAATAGCAGTGTAGACATCTTTATTTACAAACTCAAAAATGTAGTGTATATACTAAGAATTGCTTGATGATTCACCTTTGCTGAGAATCATAAACTAATAATAAGTTGCATAACCACGGTTTCTGATAACTGCTTCACATCTGTGGTGCATGGAGCCTACCAACTTCTGGCACCAGTCGACAGGTATTGAAGCCCAGGACAATTGTACGACGTTCCACAATTGTTCTGCATTTCTTGGTTTTGCCTCATGAACAGCATTTTTTATGTCAGCCCACACCCATTTCAAGGGCATTTCCTCTTCAGCATACGGCAACATGACTTCTTCCAGTATTCTGATGTACTCAAACTGATCCATGATCCCTGGTATGCGATAAATAGGACCAACACCATAGTAGGAGAAACATCCCTATATCATGATGCTTGCACCACCACGCTTCACTGTCTTCACTGTGTACTGTGGCTTGAATTCAGTGTTTTCAGGTCGTCTGACAAACTGTCTGTGACCCTTAGACCCAAAAAGAACAATGTTACTCTCATCAGTCCACAAAATATTGCGCCATTTCTTTTTAGGCCAGTCAGTGTGTTCTTTGGAAATTGTAACCACTTCAGCACATGTCTTTGTTTAACAATGGGACTTTGCTGTTGCTTCTTGCTGGTAGCTTGGCTTCACAAAGATGTCGTCTGATTGTTACAGTACTCACAGGCAACCTTAGATCTTCTTTGATCCTCCTGGAGCTGATCATTGGCTGAGCCTTTGCCATTTTGGTTATTCTCCGATCCATTCGAATAGTCGTTTTTCTTTGTCTTCCTCGCCTTTCTGGTTTTGGCTGCCACTTTAAAGCATTTGGTATCATTTTAGCTGAACAGCCTATCATTTTCTGAACTTCTTTATAGGTTTTCCCCTCTTTTATTAACTTCTTAATCAAAGAACGCTCTTCTTCTGAACAATGTCTTGAACAACCCATTTTACTCTGTTTTTCAAGGACAAATGCACAGCCAGCATATGCAGCGTCAGTTGCCTTGATCCTTAAATAAGGGCCACCTGTTTAACACCTATTTTTTTCACACAATCAATTACCTCACTAATTGAACTCAGCACTGCTATTTTTTTGAACACGCCCTTTCAGTTAATGATTCAGTTTCACAGAATCAGCAGCATGCATGTCATGCCTGTTGGGTTTGTTGGTTTTCTATATCATTACTAAACCTTCTAGAAACTTACTTGCAGTGTAGAAGTTGAAATTCTAACAAAACAGTGATTTATCTTGCTAGTGATGTGGGACTGCTATTATTTTGAACAAAACTGTATCTTCTATTGTCCAGCTTTGGTGAGCCAGCATAAACTGTAGGCTCAGTTTCTAGCTCTGAGTTGACAGGAGTGGCACTCAGTGTGGTCCACTTCTGCTGTAGCCCATCTGCTTCAAGATTGGACTTGTTGGTCTTTCACATACCTCGGCTGTGATGAGTGGGGATATGAGTTACTGCTGCCTCTCTATAAAATCTGGCCATTTTCATCTGACCTCTAGCATTGACAGGGCATTTTCACACAGAGAACTGCTGCTCACTGGATGTTTTCTCCTCTTTGAACTATTCACTTCCAACCCTAGAGATTGTTGTGTGTAAAAATCCCAGTAGATCAGCAGCTTCTGAATTATACGGACCAGCCCGTCTGGCACCACCAGCCCTGCCACATTCATGCACTAAGTTGCATCTATGCGATTGACATTGACAAGTGGTTGAACAGGTCCAACTTATGAAGCAGATGGTCAGTGTTAATATAAAGGACATTGTGTAATATGTAGAGAAAAAAGTAGAATATTATCCGGTTGATCATTTTAAAACCCCATACTTAACTAAAAACAAACCAGTAAAACAGTTGAAACTGAAACATGTTTAGTGATTTTATACATACCTTGTATAGACCTATTTTAAATTGTGCGCCAAAAGTATTTCAATAAAGTTAAGACAGTAGTTACAAATGACTGCTAGAGTTGTTAAATGCTGTAGGAGAACACATATTAGAATTAAAATATAATTAGAAAGAGACTACATACATCTTAGGCATTAAAAAGAGCAAGGTTGAGACTTTCTGGGGTAAAAATCGGGAGAGGTTTACAGCTCTGTCCATGACTGCAATAGAAAATAGTGCAACAAGTCAAGACAAATATTTCTGGAAGTACAACTGCAAAGAATCTGAGGATTTCATAACCTAACAAGCTGAGTTAACAGTTTAAATTTCCATGGAATTAAGGTGTTTGGATGAAAGTTTACTGTTGAAGGCTTGCAGTTACCTCCCACTTTTTGTACAACTATACCAAATGCCTCTTTCTCCTCATAGGATGCTGACTGTGCAGATTTTTTTCTGACTGGGAACAAGTGTTTATCTGCCTGATGACAGACATTAAATCTGGTAAATTCGGGTCCTTTGCAAGGTTAGATTTTTTTGTCTACAGTGCAGAACAACACAAAGCAAGTCAAAGAATCTGGAAAAAAAAAAATTATAAATTGTGCACACAGCTGACAATCACTACTTAGCGACAGGGCATACAGATGACAGACACAACAGTAAAGTTTGGAACAATTCTATAGAGAACATGTCACAGGGTTAAGAAGCACTTCTAGAAGCCATACTTAATTAGTACTGTTTCTGTTACATCCACGATGTCAGCTGAAACTATACCATGAAAAAAGGATGCAGCATATTAAAGCTGGGTGATAAAACAATCTGGAAACTGTATCGCTGTTAAATCCAAGTCCATGAATATGATCAACGTTGGGTGTACTAACTCAATATGTCATTTGGGTATTGCCCACTCACTACAATCAGAGTTAGTTAAGGTTGCCAGGGAGAGATGTGAAGTAGGTGAAGAGGAAAGAAATGAGCTAAAGTGGAGCTGAGGTTAACGAAGGTCAACTGGCTCAAGCTCAGGACATTGTTGATACAAGATGCTACACAAGATCAACAGTGTTGAAATGTTTCAGTGATACAAAAGCAACAAGGAGCAGATGAAGCTGACTAGGAAAGAAACACCAAAAATCTCTTTCACCACCTGAAAGGTACCGTTTCAGTGCCTACACCGAGAGTAAGACAATGAAGACTCACAATGCTACCTCAATTTCATACACACATGCTGAAAGTTTGGGCCAAAGTAGCAGTTTGTCTGCAGTTAGCAGCGCTAAGAAAACAACAATCTATCCTGTCGTCATCTGTGGTCAGTGCCCCGAATGAAAAACATTCAAGGAGGAGCAAGATCATCATGCTGTATCTTTTTGCATAACTAAGGACATCTTCTCTGTGTGTTAGCAACTGAACTAAGCCTTGTACTACTCGTCTTTGGTATCAGGACCTTTTTTTGTTATCATAATGTATACTTTATATTGCCTTCTCAATATAGGCAGGGTCCTCAAGTCACTCTTGCTTTCTCTGACATGTGGAGGCCATTTAATGTAAATGAGTAACAAACATTTAGTGCTGTATACTGTATGCATTTTATTTAATTAGTTGAACTTTGTTACAAAGCTTAACTAATTTAACCTCTGGTTTTAAGAGCTTCAGTCAAGATATTCTTTGGCCTGGCATAAACAGTGAAATGAAATATCATATGTATGTTGATATCGATCAATACTGGAAAATATGAAATGATTACATTTTTTGTCACACTCTACAGTAGAAACACCAGGCCTAGACATGCCCGAGCAGAACTGCTTATCAATTCCTTCCACTTTGTTCGAAGATCAAAGACCAAAATTCTCATTAGTGGGCAATAGAAATGGTCCTTTTTTGTTACCTCTGCAGACAGCAAAACAAGGGGATAATAAACACCTCCACGTTATTGACAGTGAAGGTGAAAAATTACAGAGGCGTGAATATCAAGCCTTGAAATACCAGTGAACGAGTCTGTATTTTGATATCACATAATTACAGCAGCACTGCGCCATAGGAGGGGTCCAGGTTTCTCCTTACTATGAACATCTTTACGTGCTCAAAATGTCACCATGTAAAAACTTCTTTTATCGACAATCCAGCTGAGAAAACAGAGACCCCATAACAAACCTGAGATGATCCGCTGGGCCTCGAATGGTTCCATATAGCTGCAGCAGTCTGTTGGTGCAGATTTATTCTCCCAGTGAGATCTGCCCCGAGGGTCTGGACGGACATCAAATGGATCAGAATAGTCGGTGTCAGTGTCCAAAGCTGCTGGGGCAGATGGAACCACCTTGGTAGGGAGAGATAAACAAAGGGCACATGAGACACAGGTTTATAGCTCCTAATGTGGATACACATAACTGGAGAAAAAGGAGAAAACTCAGATATCAACTGTTCTTACAGGTTCCTCCTGAATGGTCACAGGACTCAGAGGGACTTTACAACGACCAAACTCCTGAGAGTCCACCTTGATCAGTCTGTGTTTTGGTGACACCACTTTCACCTTAAAAATAAGACAAGGAAAGCCAAAAATTAAATATGTTTTAGAGACAAAACAATACTTAATGAGAAGGCACACCTTTCCACATACAATCATAAAACATGGATACTATACCTCCACACCATTGGGCAGCACTGAGCCAAACGCAGGGAAAGAGGGGAGGCTTACAGTGGCACTACAGGGGCTGAAACCGCCATTCTGATGCTCCTTATCAGAGTGCTGGTATGGGTCCTCGAAATCAAGCTCCTTCTGAGCTCTGTAGGCCCTCAAAATCTCACTTTCACTGTAGTCTGGCCTTGGGGGCTGAGGGGGGTCACGCCTGCTGCCTAAGTTTAGGTAGTCCTTAAGCCACTTTGCCATGGATCTGGGAATGAGAAGGCAAACATTTATGCACATTAAAGGGGATCAGTTAAATCTTTTTTGTGATATTATTGGTTGTCTGGCCTGTAAACGGATTAATATGCAACACTAACTTCAAAACTTCAATTTGTTTATTTTTGTTTTGATCAGATTGTATGAACTTTGTTGTTATACTGCAGTGTGTGTGACTAAATCTTAGTAGTTTAAAGGTTGCTTTCAACTGTATTTTTTTATTTTGTAAAAAAGGTAAGTTGACCTTCAGTCTACACCTTTTGGATCAGTTTAATGGTGCATTTCATTTGTGTGTCATTTGTGATTCTAATACATGTGTTCCTGTGGTAAAATTGTAAACACTGATTGTGTAAATTACAATACTAGTCTAAAATATCTAATCTAAATCATTTTTATTACATAATATGTTTGTATGAGCACCTGGACGTCAAAAGCACCAACAGAATTGTACTTAACAAATTCATCCAGGTAGTCAAATGCCTGAGTGGTAACATTTTAGAGGACCACAGTCATCCATTGAATTGGAACTTTTATATTTTGGATTCAGAAAATGATGTGCAGAGAATAAGCCTTTAACACTCCATTGTCCTACCTGTCATTAAATATCCTGATTAATAACAACCTGAAGGTCAACAAGCTCCATCATACTGAGCCAAACCCTGACTATTACAAACAAGTACAAGCCTTATTTAATATTTTGTTGTTTATCTTAAATCACAACATGTGATGATTGAACTTTAAACTCCTAGTGAATGTATCTGTGTTATTTAAAGTCTGTTTTCATTATTTATCTGCTGTTTTGAGTGTATTTAAGGATTTGAAGGTGCCACTGGGCTGCGTGATATCTAGGTATGCATAACATCCTCAGTATTGAATTGGTAATTGCAGATGATTGCGTTAAAAGCTAAATAAAAGCATACAAGAAAATTCCCGGATATATTTACTGCCAACATTTTAGCCTTATATTTTAGCATTATGTTCAAAGAGTTTTTATGTATTAACTATGTATTAATCAATATCTTTAATTTGAAAGTATAATGTCCAAAAAAGGATGATGAATACAATGAATAGAAAAAAGAATACAATACAATGATATGATGTTCTTAGATCTTAAAGAACTAGAATGTATCAGTGATCTGTCAAAGTAGAGAGACTGTAGGATTTTCTGTTGTGTAACTGGTACTGAAAGAAAAATATTTTTTTCTGAATGCAGGGTAAAAAGTAGTTCATGTTCTTTATAAGTTTTGTTTTTAACTGGAGATCCCCACACACTTTTTACCAAATGAGTCAAACTGTTAGTGCAACTATTTAAAAGTTCCATGCACTGGCCAACGTGTTGTTACCAAAGACAAGTTCAAGCTTTGAATGTATAACTTATATTCTAAATTCAGTTTTTGAACATTGAAAAGGATATTTATGGATATAGGTTTGGTTTTGATTGGTTATTTACAAACACATGTTAAAAATGAGAACCAAAAGAATCATGGTTAAACTGAGCTGTGATACTCGGGGTTCGTACAACCAGCCCAAGGAAACGGCTAGCACTTTTCAAGCCCTTTTCAAGATGCATTTTAAAAATGCGAAGCACCTTTTAATGACAATAAATTAAAAAAAGTCAAAGCAGGCAGGTGATTATTCCACTACTTGATTGTAATTACAGCACTGATATTATGCGTTACGCATAATTTGTGTTTTGTAACCATTGTCAACAAGAGGATGACAAATTCCTGGAAATAGCAACAATACTATATCCATCAATATGTCTCACCTTTGTATAGAGTTAACACTAACATGGTCCAGTACATATTAAATAGTTTTCTTCACAAAAACTCAATTACTGTAGATTCTTTACCTAGCACAGGTGAAAGACTGGTGAAACTGTGTCAGATTCCCAAAGACAACCTAGCATAGTTAAAGATAAACTATTATTTCCAACAGTTACTCTTTTAAATATTTTATTAAGTTTAAATTATATTTTCTTTATTTACATTTTATTGTTAGTCTTCCCTCATTAAAATGTTTTTTTTTTTTCAAAAACAATATGGGTTTCTTTTTCATTGACACACTGCATGTACTTCTATTTCTATAATAAGTTAACAAAAATATGGTTAAAAATTTAAGCACTTTAATGCACCCTGTCCCAAATTCAAGCATTTTCTGAACCTTGAATACGCAACAATAGAATTCAAGCACTTTCAAAGATTTCAAGCGACCGTATGAGCCCCGTGATACTGTTTATTTTTCCACATGACCCACCCTGTCTTCCATTTTAAAGCTCCTGTAAGACAGTTGTAGGTTGGTTTAGATTTCCAGACACTGTACGTGTGAAGGACTGTTTTATTTAACCAAATAACTCAGCCTGTCTTCCTCTGACAGTAAGATTGAGACACTTTGCAGAGTAATATTTAGAAAGCCGTTTCTGAAGTGGGCATCCTACTTGCTTTGACACCTACCCCCTGACAGAAATTAAGCGTAACCAAACATCTTAAGTTCTTATGCTGATATTTTTATTTGCTTCATTTGGGTCCTAGGGTGGCATCTGTAAATACTGTTTTTTGTTCGTAATAATCAGTGATTAACCAACAATCAGGTAAATACTCCTAATGGTAGCTTTAACTTTAAAGGTCTGTACCCAGAGAATGTCAACAGGTCCAACAAACAAGAAATTCAAAGCTTCTTTGGTCGAATTATTTTAGTACAGCTTACTATGGGATTGATGTTTGTGTACACGTCCACATCATCCCGTTTGCCCGAGTAAGAAAATCACTGGAGGCTTTGACAATAGCTCATGTTGGTTAGCATCAGAGAGTAGATGGGTGTCAATGCATCGCTCACACTAAACAATACATTCATGCAAGCATTATCCTTTAAGCTATCATCACCAACTTTAATGACCGGTAAATAGTGGTAGGTCTTTCGTTAACTTTTATTAGAGCAAACATAAACGTTTAATTCATTTAAGTCTTATAAATCGGGCTCGCCGCTCTGTCAACACTGCCAAAGCTAAGTTAGCCAAGTTAGCTTGTCGGATCGTTATAGCCGTTAACAAACGTTATATCTGCTCACATCACTTCTTTAAACTCACCCTCTTTCTTTATCGGCACTGACGGCTTCCTGGCCCAGTTACGTTTTTATGGCTACCATCCAGCAGACTGTTGGACCGTTTTATTATTAGGCCTAAAAATAAACCATTGTCATCCGTGAAATCTGTCCAGCTTCTGAGCCAAGCGGGTCAGGCAGCTAATGTTAGCAAGACCAGCCAGACCGTGGAGCAGACCGTCTGCGACACAACACCGACGGCACGGCGGGCGGCCTTAAAGGGGAAGACACCCAGCTATTTTTAGTCTGACGGCAGAAAAAAAACCTTCAGAAATATACTGGGGTATTCTTCATTAAAATCCTTTCTTACGTCTATTTTTATTTTGTTATACTGAAAAAGCTTTGTTTGAATAATGCCAGATTAAGGCGTGGCAACTTCATGCATGAAGCACCACTAATACAGCAATTTACAGAGTTAAAAACAAAGACAATATGGCATTTAGAGCATTAAAGACATAAAATCACAAAAGGAGGACAGCAAAATACAGCTCTAAGGAAATAACGAGAAATAAAATATAGAAAATATATACATTTAATTCAAAAGGACAAAGGAGATACAAGAGGAAAGAAGCTGAACTTGTGAGGGCAGTGGTGAACAAACATGTTTTAGACTTTAGATTTCACAGATATAGAGAGACTCGGGTTCTCTGTTAGTTTGTTCTACAAGCGAGGAGCATAACTAAAAGCTGCCGCAACCTGTTTAGTCCTGACCCTGGGGACAGTGGGTAGACCTGTCCCAGAGGAACAGAGGGGTCTGGATGCATCATGGAGGACTAGATGACTTTAAATGTATTTAGGCCCAGGTCATAAAGTCCTTTATAAACAAGCTGAAGGCTTTAAAAATGTATCAGTCTGGGAGGACTTCGGCTGGGGACTGTTTCAACTCATAGAGTATGTTTGGAAGTTGTTTTGGTACCAGGGGAGGTGCCAGCTGACTTCCTGGGCACTGCAGAAGTGCCCTTAAGCAAGGAAACAAACCCCAAACCTGCTTGGTAGCGCTTCTTCAGGAGCAGCATGCCATCACTCCGACATCTCTCCATTACAGCATAATTGTGAGACCTGTTTGTGAATGTGTATTTCAGCTTAAGTGTGTGTAGCATGTCTCAACAACAGAGTAAAGGATTGAAATTCTCCATGACAGATTAATAAAGTACATCTTCTTCTTCTTCTTTGATTCACATGAAGCTTGTGTAGTGATCTACCTGGTGTTGGTTAGCAGCGATCCTGGATGATCTGCATCTGTCTGATGGATTTTTTTAGTCAGACCTGTATAAACACTGTTACTATAGAAAACCTACCAAAAATAAAAACAAGAACAAGTTCCACCTGACTGTTTTAAAAGTCTCCATGACCTGTAACCCCTCCTCCATCCTCCTATAAGATAACGTCTAGGCAGCTAACACAGAGCTTATTATCATAGCCTCCCCACCACCTCAGATCTGAGTGTTTCCAAAAAGGAGTGAAAAGGGGCTAAATCTTATCCTCTCAAGAGACAATGTTTTCCATATTTTTAACTGAACTTAAATGAAATCCTTGCTTATAAGACACCTACGACATAATGTAGAACAGTCAAACACACCAGAACATGTGACCTTTAACAAGAAAAGGACATAAAAGTTAATCCTACATTGACTTTAACAAACCAACAATTGAAAGAAACACATGATATATTTCAGGGGTTATTTGTTCCATGAAGTTTTAACAGTGGACAATAAAATATTCACTTTTACACTCGACTTCATCTCCTTTTTCATAGAAATGTTTTCAAAGGAAAACGTTTATTATTATTGTTTCTGTGCAGGATTGAAAAAGGTCCATTCATTTTCTTCTCTGCATCTTTATACAATGGTCTGTCAGTCACTAATCAAAGTTGTTTCACACATCTTTTTTTTTTTTTATTCGCTGTCATTGCTGTCACTGTCTGAATACGCCCCCAGCAGACTGAGAGATGAAGACCCATTATGAGTGCTAACGGGCTTGGAAGCATTGTTAGAGTCAGATGAAGACGTCTTTGAATCTGTCAAACAAACAAAAATGCAATTAATTATGAGCAAACGTTTGATAAAAGATGTCAGCAGAGGGCAAATGACTCAACTGTCGCAAATGAGGCACAAAAACCTTTCATACAAACTGTGGGAGGTACTCAACATTTACCTGTTTGTGACGAGGAGGCAGATGCCGTCCCCACTAGGCTGGCTTTACTGACAACTGCTGCTGGTTTCTTTCGCACAACAAGAGATCCGAGTGCACCCCCTCCACCAAGTGTCCCCACACTCTTCTCCCAGCTCTCCAACTTTGCCCTTTTCACTCCTCCTGATGATGATCCCTGTTGAACACACAGCATGAGACTATCAGTGATTTCTGCTCACATGACAACTTCTATTTTTTAATCATTTTTTAAGTACAGAAAATCTAGCAAATTAATAAACATTGTGACATATTAAAAGATATATTGTAAATTTTACATCAAAACATGCTCCAGAGAGAGAAAGTCTAGACTGTGCTATTATACTACAGTGTGTTTTGTATCTTCTTTACAGTGGTGGTTAATAAAGCTTTATAGACACTCCTGCCCCTGCCCTCAGCACTGCAGGTATGCATAGTGGTTTATTTTGAAAGAGAAAATAAGAGACTTTTTATAGGTTGTGACATTAGCTTAGTCATAGAGAAACAGATGAGAAGGTAAATGAAACAGCCAAGAGGAACGGACACAGGTGAGGTGACTGATATTACAAGGCGAAGACCCCTTTTGACTTTTTAATGAGCTTTCAGAGTTAAAACTGAATTGAGGCATTAAAAGGGGTAGAAGTGTCTTACTTACTCACTGTGGGAACAAAAAGCCTTTGCAGTGAATTCAACCAGTTGCTGCCCACTGCTATGATTGTAGAGGAGGGGGAGGGGGCTCTCTGCTTTGTCAGTTAACAGTATATGAGACTTAAAGGATAAGTTAGGTTTTTAGACACCTGGACCTTATTTTTAGGATTAAATACGCTCGTAGACTCACCCAGACAATTTTGGCGGAGCTCGGAGCCGTTTTCGAGCAATTTAGATCCATCCGACGGCGTTTTTTTCTCATGCCATAGTAGCAGACAGGGCCAGAAATCAAAGCCCCTAAATTACACATTATCTGCTGCGAAACTCGCTCATTTCAGCTACATTTTATAAATGAATGGCCAGTGTTATCACCATGTCAGCTCAACTTCGTTGTTATGGTCATCCGTGGCTTTAACAGGATGGGTAACTTTTGGTGACGTCATAGACATGCACCGCAAGAGCGCAGCTGAGTAGAGCCACTGTTGTTGCTAGGCTACACGGCTACACGGCTATTTTTGTGCAACATGGCAGAATATTTATCCAATGTAGAAGTGTCTGACGACGACTTTGAGTATAATGGATGCCCGTATTGTTTTGAGTCAGAATATACCGACGAGGAGCTATTTGAAAGGAGGATGCAGAGGGAAAGAGCTGAACAGCTGGCCAGAGAACAAACAACTACTGCACGTCCACGAATGGGGGTTAACTGGTGGTGTTGTTGTGGACATTGCACGGCAATGGCAACAGAGGAGGAGTGAGTTTCGCAGCAGATAATGTCTAATTTAGGGGCTTCGATTTCTGGCCCCGTCTGCTACTATGGCATGAGAAAAAAACGCCGTCGGATGGATCTAAATTGCTCGAAAACGGCTCCGAGCTCCGCCAAAATTGTCTGGGTGAGTCTACGAGCGTATTTAATCCTAAAAATAAGGTCCAGGTGTCAAAAAACCGAACTTATCCTTTAACATACTGTATTAAACTCAGACCCCAAGTAAATACAGCATTCTAGTCTAGTCGAGCAGGTCAACTCACCAGACTTTGAAGCTGATTTTGCCTTTTATAAGACCTTATGCCATAGCGTAACTGCCTCCTGAGTTTTATAAAGTACAGACACAGGCATGGGTGCATTTTTTCGCATGTCAAAATAAATATTGGAATTAGTATTATTATAGCATTAAAGAGATTATTTTGCCTTAAAGGAGGATCAGCTGTCCAGTTTTGATGATTGCTTGAGTATGTTCACAACCACTGATGCTCAAAAAACCTTCTAGTTTTTTATATACCAAGTACCCAAGATCAAGCTGCGTTCTCTTACTGTCTGAGATGCTCTGTTATAGCTCCTGCCTTTTATTTATTTATTAACATGGACATTCAGTTACATTGTTATAGCATTCAACGTGGCTCAGATGAACTAAATTCAGTGTTTATAGCAGAATGCTAATTTTCAAATTTCGAGGTCCCCTTCCCAATTTGGGCCAAATCTGCAGTGACAGGTTGAATTGGACAAATCAGCGCTGCTTGACGCCATGTCTTCAGCAACTCTGCATTCATTCCACTATCTTGCTACCCCAAGTCAATGGGCTTAGACGGCTGACTAAATGATGATATGATGTCACACTGGTAGGTCTATTCAGGGGGCACGTGGAACATATTGTTGCAGGGAGCTCCTGGCTCTGTAAAAAGTGGGTGAGGGAAAAGTCCTGATACAATGTTACAATTTCATTTAGTGGACACTTCTGTCCAGAATGATGTTCATCTGTGCAAGTTCAACACAAGCACGAATCTAAACTGTAGGGAGCAACATTAGTAAGTACAACAAACTGCTGCAAGTACTGTATGATTGGACACATGTGCTGCCATGTAGTGCTCGAGGCAGTGCCCTTTTTTTTTTTACCAAACAATTGACAGAAAACCTTATCAAGTCACCTCAAAATCAACATCAACATCATATTAAGCACCAATGTACTCAGTGCTGAGTTGTTCACAAAGAACTGCGTCTGAAACCTCCCAACTCACTCTACCACTGATGACTACAAAGGAAAAGAGTCAAAAGTGTCACCTATATAACAGAGTCTTCACTTATCTTTGAAAAGTAGATAGGGACTCTGTGGATCGAATGGAATTGGGTAATTCATTCCAATATTTGGGAACAACAAAGGAAAAAAGTCTAGCTAGTGGTTTTGAGCCATGCTGAGATAGGAACACAGGGCACCTTGACTAGCAGAGTGTAGCGAGAGTGGCATGAGGTGAGAGGGTGAGAGGGCGAGCACACTTGGTTTAATTTTAGTGTTGTCCCTTACCTGTGCATCTCTGAAGCCATCAGTGGTGAGGACGTTGGTTGGTTTGTCAGTAAAGGCCTCCTTTGACTGAGAGCTCCTTTTGCTCTCCTCCTCCTTCTCTGAGTCTGAGTCAGAGTCTCTGAGTCTTTTCACAAGGGCACGCTCTAGCATCTCTCTGTGAAACCATAAACACATTCAGATTTTATTGGCTTCTTGATGACTGATGCTTGGAGATCATTTGAGTAATAATACGCACAAATGGGCGGAAATAAAATTTTTAACAAACTGTCTGTTTGAATCATCGTCACTCACTTTGTCTCTCGCTCATCCTCATCTTTCTCCCTTTGCCTCTCCCTCTTCTCCATCTCCCGGTACTGCTCAATCATTCCCTCAAAGTCTACCTGAGCCTGCCTCTGGTTCAGCTCCTTCAGCTCCTGCAGGTTCTCTAAAACTTCCATCTCCATCTTGGAGTCTTTTGTGCGGTTCTCCAGCACCTGGAGCAGAAATATTAGAAACGTCACCTCAACATCATTCCCACTAGCAGAAAAGAGCTTGCATATGAAATGATACTTAGAACACCAACCTTCATTGGGTTGTTGAGTTCCTCCTCTTCCCTCTCCTGTTGGATCCTCTTTTCCTCCTCCTCGATCAGTTTTTCAGCCTGAAAGTTCCTTGTTGCTCCGTGCTCCATTGCATAGTCTGTGTTCTCTGGGTCGGTCTGTGGTCACAAAATGACATATGTAAGAAATAAAGGGACAGGGCCTCTTTTTTTGGAGTAGAACTTGTGTATGAATCCATCTTAATGCTTGTTATTTTTATAATTATTAAAATCACACCTCTCACCTTGAATGTAATCTCAGCAAGACACCGAGTGCATTTGATGTAAAAACGGAAGATGGGCAGTCCCATGTACAGCTCATTCTGAACAGTCTCTTTGCGGGCATTGAACTTCTTCCCCTTGTAGATGTACTCACCGCATGTTTTACATCTGCAAACAACCACAGAGGAAAATTGAAGAACACAAAGCAGGAGAACTTGTTTACAGTCAGACAGACAATGTTTTTGATGGATATACAACAAAAATCTGAGAAACACCAGACTTTAAATGACAACATAAAGACTAAGTCAATTACAACCTGTTACAAGATGTTATGAGGATATTGAGAGACACTTTGTCCATTTTAATCATAACAGCACTGCTGTTTTTAGCATCTGATGTGTACCAGCGTGGCATTCATGAAACAACAACAAAAAAAGAAATACTAAATAAAGAATAAAGGCAGTAAAAGAGGCTGAACCTGCTATTTTCAATAGGTCTTTCAATGCCAAAATTACAAAACAAATTCCTACAAAAACTGTCAGGACATAGTGTAAGATGTATATAAAAACTGAATGCTATAAAAGACAACAGCAGACAGACAGGTTAAACAAAGGCAAATTCTAAGAGATGGGTCTTTGGTTACTTTTTAAAAAGTCCACAGAGTCCACAGTTCTCTAACTGGAAAGACCATGAAGACAAAAACTGAATAAAAAATATTTAATGTTTTTGATGCAAACAATTTGAACACAAAAAAATTGCCACTATTAAAGTGAAATTTGTTCCAATCTGCACAATGTAGGATCCTTGCTGTCCAGCAATTCAGTGTCTCCTCTCCACCTTTTTCTGGCAATTTTCTGTACCCTGTCTGTCATAATAAATTACACTTAGTACTTAGCAACAATGTTATTCAATCAATCAATCAAACTTTATTTATATAGCACTTTTCATACAAAAAATTTAGCACAAAGTGCTTTACAAACAGACAGATAAATTAAAATAAGATAAAAGGAAGTATGACCCAAACCCACTCCACCCAACCCTGAACCCACCCATCCCGCAATCCATACACAGTAATGGTAAAATGCATCATAAATAAAAGACAATAGTAGAACAGGAACATTGCTGTACCCAGTACGTACAAAGGACATCTTAAAGGTTTAAAATGAGTAAACACTGGAGGTTAGGTTAAAGTGTAAAATCAAATATATCATAAAATAAAATAAAAATAATAAATTGAGATGAAGTAAAAATAAAATAATAATAATAAAATAATAATAATAATGAAAGAGTGCTGCAATAAGAATAAAAACACTAAATGGTAATTCAGGTCAAAGCTAGACTAAAAACGTAGGTCTTGAGTTATTATTTGTTATATGTTCATCCGACTGTGTTTTAAGCTTTTCAGTTAGGGATGCACAACATTATCAGACCACTATCTGTATATGCAAATATTTGCCTAGAAAGTTGATTATCTATATTGATGATGAACATTTTTGACGATAATTTTATATGAAAAACTTGCCAAAAATTTCCGGTGCATTGGATTTAACACTGGCAAAATGTACAACTGTACCATGATGTTCATCTTATCATATCAAAATATTGTTTTTCTTGCTTCATATCTGTTACTAACACAAATGGACTGTAAAAATGAAAGAAACAGGGTCAATTTTAATAAATTTAAGCCTTTGTGCTCTTGACACAAAATACTGGTATCTGTGCCAGTGAGTTTTGAAATATTGGCATATCGGACATCAGCAAAAATCCAATATGGTGCATTCCTTCTTTCAATACTTTTCAGTGCCTCGTTGCTCTGGTCCAGAGGTACTCTAATCAGCTTTTTTGCCTCAACATCCTGATCTGATTTTTAAAAATATAAGTACCTGCAGAGTCTGAGTCTCGACCCAATACTTACATTTATCTAGACAAAACAGCTTTGCATTATTCTTGTGTTTGTTTGATGTTTTATTTGTTAATCAAATTAGGTAAACAAAGTATCATGGTTCCCATAATCGAGTTCCTTTGAACTAAGTCCAATTAGCATTACTGTTAAAGTCTAATTAGAATGGTAAATACTCAGAGTGACATTTGGACTCTTGTGTAAGTTAAATCATTTTCACGCTACCAACATGTTAGGCGCAGGGATGCCAATGTCGCTCACTAATTTACGGTCAGCCACAAAGTGTGCTCAACACACCAAAATAGATGTAAACAATCAGGGTGAAATGATTAAAAAATTGCTCACATTGACCCAGATCTGAAACTTTTACTGATACCGGTACTAAGGATGCACAATACTATCAGTATGACATTGGTGCCGGCAGATAATGATCTAAAAAGTTTAATATTAATATTGGCTGACATTACATTTTTATGATATTTACAGCAAATATATGGCCAGATATATTGGTAAAATACATAAATGTACCATGATGCTGCACCTTATCATCACTGCATGGGCACATTTAAAGATCAAGAGTTTCATTTTTCAAAAGTAAAATGTTGTTTTTCTTGTTTTGCATCTGTCCCTCACACAAATTCACAGTCATATTGAAATCAACAAGTCAGTTTTCAAAAGGTAAAGACTTTGTGCCCCTGATGAAAAATATCTGTATCAGTATTGGTGATTTTGAGTTCAGTATTGGCATATCAGATATCGGCATAAATCCAATATCCTGTATCCTTAACCAATACAGTATTGGGACAACTTTACCCCTGTCTATATTATCTGAAACATGTTTCCTCAATTTGAGCTCATAACTCATTCCAAAAACTCTGGCATTACTCAGTTTCAGCATGATATGTTGGCTTCCGGGGTTTCATTCTGTTGAACCACATGTTGAACACAAATTATTCAGACATTACATGGGTGAGCTGTATTTGGCAAGTTTTTCACTCTGACTTTACCCAGGTAATTTCCTCGCGCCCCCCTAGTACTTTATCTGCATAAAGTCCAAGTAGGCTCATGCACGAATGCTGCAGCGAATTATCAGGGTGCTGATACTGAGGCGAGTGGGGAGGGCTGATGACATCATCCTGTGCGACTGGTGAGAACTGGAAAAGGGAGATTTGACAGGATGGATAAAAACAACAGCTGCGGTGGGAGAAGTTTATTTGACAGTAATGAAAAGTACCACCAACTCAGATGTTCATCTGGACATCAGAAGTCTTGTTCACACTGCACATCATCAAAGCTCTGTAGATGATCTGCTCTAAAATGATCACCATGGAGACCCTCGAGCACCTAAAGAGCCTTCTTGTGCTGCTGCTGTATATGAAGCTGAAACACTGCAGGCACTTTCCCTGAGGTTTATTCATTGTGCAGGTAGTGACGCCGCGTCATATTCACTCTTGTGTGCTACAATGCTCCATCACGCTGTTGATATGCTTTTGAGCATGTATCAGTAACGTTACTATGAACTGTGATCATCGTGTAGAGCTCTGCTCTCTCCTGCTGCTGTATTATGCTGCCTATGTTTGACACTGTGTCCAGCCGACCAGCGAACTGCCTGGGTAATATCCTGATAATATCAGGGCTGTGTGTGTGGACAGGGCTATTGTATGTATATCATCACATTCTGTTTTGTTGATAGTGTGCACATTTTAACAACTGTTCAAAAAATTGACTTACATTTAAAAATGCATTAAGAGTAGTTAGTTCTGTAGTTAAGTTTTCCTACAGTTTTAGAGAGGCATGTACTATTGCCAGCCACTACTGGTATTGTTTTTTCCCATCTCAAATGACTCTTTTCCCCTCAGTCCCAGTTGTCTCCCCAGCTCTGTCTCTATAAGCTTACAGAGGATACTGATTGAAGGTAAGTCCTTGAAAAAGTCAATGAGTGTTTTTCACCCTATGAAGCCTTCTGGAAAATTCTGTACCTCCAAAACCAAGTTTCTAAATTTGAGTATATTATTTAACCAAAATAAGTTTGAAGGACTACTTTTCAAGTTAGTGAGATAAATTAGTTGCATTAACTGCACTGAGGAATCATTATTACATAAATACCATCAGCATTCATTAAAATATGACAACTCTTGAGCAATCACTGTGACACAGGGATGGGAACTAATAAGATTTTGATTACAATCGATCAATTTTATTGATCTGATTTTTTGAAGATTCCCTTATCCTTTCCTGTGGATTTTCCTTGTGGGCAGAAGTTGGTCTACAGGGGTTTTCAGTGGCAACAATGTTAAACACATATGACCCCTCATATTCATAAATGAATGCTTCTGTGAAGGTCTTTATATCTTCACTTCTGCCCTCCGTTTGCCATGACTTCTGACTTCTTTGTTGTTTTTTCTGAAGAACATCCTCCAAAGAGCGCGTGAAGTCCTTGATGTACAAGCCACGCAGAACAACGTGGAAGGAATTGATTTTTGATCGATTCCTTGAGGAAGTTATCGATCCTCAAATGGAATTAGTTTTTGATTCTCAGACGTGTAACATAAACATACCTCATGTTGAATGGAGCCATTAATCTGACCACATACTGACGATCCTTTGGGAGCTTGAGCTTTGGGATTTTGGATGGATCGAAATCCGGCGGGTAGTATTTCTGTGGACAACAAAACACACACCTGCATTAGTGACGAGTTTTACTGAACCCAAGAATCAAAAGAACAGAAATGAAGATAGATCTAATGACGAGACTATGTTTTTATTTCGCGACAAACGATTTAATAAACATTTCACAAACATGAGTTGTCCAAACTGGAATGTACAGTAAATCCGTCAGTCCACCATTATCACAGAGTAACTTTTAAGAAACTTCAACATTTCAATAACACTTCACGCAGCTTTAACGCTAGCGTTAGCTCGTTTGGTTTCCCAGAGAGCACAGGACGACTGTTTTAAAATGTTACCGACGAAGCCCAAAATTAACGTTTTATATACTCACATTCAACACTTTCCTCTCAGACATGGTGACTTTTGCTTAAAAAATAAAAGATAATTAGTGAAACGTGGGAGTAAACAGAGAAGTAACAACTCCTTGTATGCTGATGAAAACACTTCCGGGTACCTTGTTACTACTTCCGGTGACTCTAACTGATTGGAGCAGTGCTGCTGCCCTCCTGCGGTGGGACGGACCACCTACAGTCATGAGCAGGTCAGGACATGCTGGGTGACTGTTGCTTCGACACAAACCTTCACGGATGGAGGAATTTATTAGAAACTCAAAGTGGAATGTACAGAAAATGAGTTTTTAACTGTTGGAAATACTATTCCTGCAGCAGTACCTAATATGACAAAGGCATGTCAACGTATGATGAATTAATTCCCCAATTACCTAAATTGTATATAGATGGATTAAAATTATTCAGAAAAAATGATGTACTTGGTATCAGAGGTGTTCTCAACTCAGAACTTTATCCTCTTTAGTTGAAAAAGAAACATCTGGCGAAGGGATTCCCTGAGAAGAAAGAAAAGCAGCTGTATCCCCCTCTCTCCCCTTGTCACCCAAATCCAAAGAAACTCATTTTAAGTGTCTGACTGATATTTATTCCAGTCGTAAATTTCTAAGACAAAGATTTCATATTGAGGAAAGTAATTATGTTTTTTTTTTTTTAATTCCAATCTTAAAATTTAGAGCATCTGTGTGATTGTACATAATCTTTTCGGGGAATCTTTTCTAAATTGGATCTCTGAAAATGACACAGAATCACCTGAGTTGAAAAATGGTCTTAGTAAATTTGGAGTGTTAATGGAGGGCAGAAATAATTCAAGTAAGGAATTTGTTTGTAAACAGACCATTAATATAGCATTTTGATGCACTGTAACAGATTTAGCCTAATCCACTTAATAATTAATCTGAATTATACAAGATATTGGCATAACAAATTTTCATCATTCACTATCATCAGCGAACATTGCAACAATTAAGTCAACAACATATACACAAATGAAATTAAGGCAACATGACAAACAAGTTAAAAATAAGTAAAATGCAACAGAATTAATACAACTTCAATAAACCAAAAATAAATATACCAATTCTTTGTTAACCATTAATCATTGATAATTATTCTTTTCCTTATTTGACTCCATTTCCTCTTTTTTTTATGAGCAAAGGCATTAGACCTTCCAACAACTGAGAGCTCATGATTGATGTGAATTTATAGTTGTTGGTGTGAGGGGAGGGGGCCCAGTGACAATCATACTGGTTTACCTGGTTATTTATTTATGCCTTGAGTTCTTCCATTTCCATGTGGTTTGACAGTAGATTGAGTTTAAGAATGAACTTTTCTCATTAAACTACCTGTCTAGAGATCTATCAATCTATTAGTTTAAAGGTCAAATAATATATATCTTAACAGTCCTAAATTAATTATTGGATCAATGATTTGCATTAATAGGTTAGATTATTATGAGTATAAATTAAAAAAAAAAACTATAGCAAAGTATATCTATTGCAGTAAGTAAATAATGCTGCAATAAATGTAATAGTTGACAGTTTCATCCATTTTTGGCTTGTGATTAATCTTGTTTTGCTTAATACTTTGTCAGTCAGTGTTTTAAAGCCAAACCTTTACATTTACGGTATAAAAGCTTTGCACTTTGATTGGTTGGTTGCTGCTCATACTTTACTGTCTGCAGCCTCTTCTCTTCCTGATCAACATGATGTGAGCATTCAAGGCCTCTCAGAGATGATGTGAATTGTCCCTGACATGGGGTCGCCAACAGGTTTGGTGTGTAAACAAAAGTCTCTCTCTCACACATACACGCACACAAAGGAAGTTGAGGTTATTCCTACAAGAGGAAACTGGGTCCTGATTGTAGATTGGTGTCACCATGGTTCAACCTGAGGTCTGATGTCTTTTTTATTGAACACTGGTGGAAAAAAAAAAAAGGGAATCAAGTCAGTAAAATCCACTGAAGAGTAAACTTGTCTATAAACAAAAGTCTCTATCAGCAAGAGTTAATTGCAAGAATGTTTTTGATAAAGACTTTCAGTGCAATGACTGGACATTTGATTTGTTTTGTAATCCAGATTAACATTTGTGTTCTGCAATAATTAAGATCTGACAATTTTTTGCAGTTCAGATATATGTGAAACAGGCCTGCATAACATGAAAAAATAAACATTGGATGTACAACAATTCTGTTCAATATTGTAATAATATGGATTTTGATAACTGAACCAAAGATAAAGAGTACAAATAAGCAAAGATTTAGCATCCCCGTCTTTGCTAATCTCCCTGTTTTATACAACACCAGAAGCTGCATGTATTTTTCTGATTTTAAAGGAAATCAGAGAAACTTTTTCTCCACTTAACTGGCACATGTTTATTAAAGCTAGGCCATAGCTTGCTTTAGGTTCATCTGTCTGCACCAAAAGGAGTGAAAGTTGTACCACAAAACTTTACCTGACTTCATTAAAGAAGCTGTTTTTAATGTACTGCTGTAAATTAGGACTGTTGTCATGTGTTTATTGCAATGGTTCACATTGCGCTAAAAATATAAATTCATTAAATTTTGCAGCCCTAATGTGAACAAAAAGGCAGGTACAGAAGTCCTGAGAGTCAATATATTTTTAGGGATGCACTATAATGGATTTCTACATATGTCTTATATACCAATGTTTCTGAACTCAATATCGTCGAAAATATGTGAATGAGAAAAACAACATTTAACTCTAATGAACTCTTGGTTTTTAAATATACCCATGCAGTGAAGATAAGGTGAAGCATGATAGTAGATTTGTGTATTTTGCTATATTTGTCAGATATGTCTTACCAATACATTGGCTGTAAATATCGACAAAAATTGTGCTACCAATACTCAACGTTTTAGGCCGATACTGGCCAATACTGATATTCTGCCAATAATATCATGCATCCCTAATTACTTTAATCCAATTTTTCCAATGAGTAGATTGCAGTTGTCTTGTGGAATTAAGAAAATTTAAGCTATTATTATTATAGAACAACTAGCATTATCATCCAGAGTAAAGGAGACAAATAAGTTAAGATCACAAGAAAACAGCTGGATTTTACTTATCATGATAAAACAGAATAGAAAAAAAAAAATATATATATATATATATATGTATTAATGAATGTGTACACAGAAAAATCTGCATCCTCAAATGAACACTACCAGAGTAAACATTACATCTTATTAATCATCTATGGGTCCACACTACAAAGAGTTGGTTTAGTTATTTTTAAAGGGTTGTAACATTAACACCAATGAAGTGTAATTATTGACTCTTTTGGAGTTAAATTTAATATTTTGGAACACCAGACAATGTAACTTTTGATCAAACTGACTATATAGTGTCAGAAACATACTTTCTCAGAGTATCTTTTTTAAACATTAAAGTGTAACCTCCAAATCAACACTGCAAGGTATTAACAAGGAAAAAATATGTAATCATATTATATTATTGCACAATATTATCACATAATAAAGAATTTTGTATTTACTGGAATTTTTGCCAAAATAAATAAGTTGTGTTTAGTTATAACTGGTTAATTTTGAAACACTTGCATCACAATAATCTAAAATACTTTCTAAAACATACAGCAATATGGAACAATGTATGTTCTGTCATTTTGTTTATCAAATGGTATTTATTAAATCAGCTGGTGAAGTCATAGCACAGTGAGTTCGGTTTGTTCCTCTACACGGTATGCATGAAAGTGTTCATCAAAGTGTATGAAGAGCACTTCCTCAGATGACAGCACACTGTTCATGTTTTGATATCGTAGATTTTCTTAAACTCAGGGAGGTCATGGAATGTTCCAGAACACTCAAAATGATCATTTTGATACTCAGCGCCGTAATTTTACTGACAGCATATCGCCATAACCAGAGGCCATACACAGAGAGCAGACTAAGAGCCTTTAGTATTTGTTGAAGAGTCAATGCCAGGTTCAGAGTTCAGAGTGACCAGTTCAGAGTTAAAGATGCTACATTTACCTCAACATATTTGATTTATTGACACCTAATTTTCTGTTTTTATAACGCCAACTCTTTTCTTATTGAGAGTACATCTACAAAGATTTGACTCTATTCAGTGTACAAATAACTCTGCACTCTCAACAATTTTACCATCACCAAAATCTTAACTCTTGTCATTTTTCTGTAGGTTCTGTACATCACAGACTGTACACCAGCTATGTGACTCACTTTGGGGTCCCAAGCCACCTGTTGAGAACCACTTCTCTACAATGTATGTGAGTCAGATGGGGAATAAAATGACTTTTTATCCCCATCAGTCTCCAGATTACTTTAACAAACAAGTGTAATGAAATGTAAATTGACCTCTGACCTGTAATGATTTCATCCTGTCGGGATTTGTCCTGTTCTCATGTAAGAATAAAGAGGTGCTGAAAGGTGTCACCCATGTCACAGGGTATTAATATTTGAGGGCTTTGCTGATGTCATTAAAGTGCTTATAAGGAGGGAGACTTTGTCCTGGAGACCCCTGTTTACTCTGTGAAGCTCGCCCCGCTGTAGAGGACCCCTTTGTTTAAAGTTCAGCACCATGGTCAGCGCTCGTGCTCTCCTCCTCGCAGCCTCCTGCTGCTGCACCGTCCTGTGGCTCGTGCGCGCAGAGGACTCCTCTCTGGAGACCCGATCTTTGGATTTCTCTATGAAGGCTCAACAGGAGCAGGACCTGGTGAGATTTTTTTTTTTTTTAAGTTTAAAGTGTGATGCTTGAAATGTGCTGTCCAAAATAAAAATAAATAAATAAAACTGCAGGATTTCACAAATTTCGGTGCTGAAAAAATTTCTGTCAGTACAGAATTTATTATTCTCTGGATGGAGTCGAATGCTGAAACTTTACTCTCAGTTGAAAATTAGTTGGTGTCAAAAACAAGTGTAAAATTATGTTTCAGTGAATCAAATCCATAGATCCATAGATTGTAGAGTCAGTCATCTTGAATTTTTCTTTAATATATATGCTCCAACCAAACATGTTGTCTTTCTCTCAGCTAGTTTTCCATGAATATACGGTAAATGAATACAGCATTGTTTACACCCATCAGTGTTGATGTAGAGTCAACACTTAGGTTGTTAAAAATATACTCCGAGAGAGTGAATGAAATAGAAATGTTGACGTTGTAAGTCACTCTGTCAAAGTTTTAAATTCTATCGCCAGAAAGAGTCAACAATTACACTTGATTAGAGTTAAAGTACCAACTCATCAAAGAGATTTCAAAAACACTGTGTGGTGTGGACCCATGTAGACATGTAAGAAGTGTTAATATTAACTCTGACAGTGCTATTTGTCTATGCAGATTTTACTGTTTCCAGAAAAGAAACGTGTCATGTGAAGCTGTGTTGACATTTGATGCTTCAGTTCAGTTTGATTTTGACACATCTCTTTACAGATTGACGCCTTGCAAGAAGTTTTGGAGAAGCTGAGGAGCAAAGAGATGCCCTTAGAGAAAAAGCTTGGCTGGCTGCCTTCAGTATGTACACTACAGTTTTAGATTTGTGGTTATTGACCCATAAGATTATTGTGTTTTATTAAAATCAGTGAAATAAAAGCAGTTTTGATGATATCAGTTATCTTAATGCATCAGAGATG
Organism: Cetoscarus ocellatus; assembly: GCA_037902135.1. Taxonomy (NCBI): domain Eukaryota; kingdom Metazoa; phylum Chordata; class Actinopteri; order Labriformes; family Labridae; genus Cetoscarus; species Cetoscarus ocellatus. Next base: position 670,144 of record JBAMNC010000802.1, on the reverse strand, counting down.
GACTGCTTTACACATGCAAGCCTCAGTTTGCAATTGTGGTTTTTTCACAGATCTGATTCCTTTGTTTGTTTGTTTGAATGACATTTACACTATGGGAGCTGTGCATAGATCCACATGTAAAAGGCTTTAATATGATGAGGAAAGTTCAGACTACATATGACCATATGACTGAAGCTGTTAAACCTGCTATTTAAAGCATGGGAGAAAAGGAGAAAATGTCAGATGTCATCCATTTTTGGTTTGGAATAAAATAAAATTTAAATAAATTAATCATGAAAAGAATAATAATAATAATAATAAATATATTAAAAAAGTCAATAAGTAATACAATGTTTTGAGATAGCATTTGTTATGATTTGGTACTATATAAATAAATATGGATTGATTGCTTGACTGATAAACAAAATCATGCCACTTTGACTTGCAGTTCCAATACAGATACGATTAATTAAAAATATTCATAATAAAAAGCATTCCATCCAGTTTATGTAGACTTAGACTTTTGGTAATGAAATAACAATTTATTTTTACATTGCAGTGTGACGCTGGGGAGCCATGTGCCGTGCGTAAAGGTGCGCGTATTGGCACGCTGTGCAGCTGTCCTCGAGGGACCTCTTGTAACTTTTATGTCCTCAAATGTCTGTGAAAAAAAGGAGAAAAGAATGGAGAGAAAAAAGGAGTGTGTCCAGGGTACAAGAGACTACTGTCAGTCTGTGAAAAACAACAAAAAATGATTTAAAATGTGATTTTCTTTTGTAAACTTGAACTGGAAAATGTCACCATTTACATTTTGAATAGATGGCAAGAAAACGTTTGTGTGCATTTGTCTCAAATTTGTTTTTCTATTTGTGTAGTCGTGGCAGAGATGAAGATTTGTCAAGAACTGTAGCATTTGTTGGAATCTTTGAAATGCATTTTTTTTCTTTAAAGTTTTGTCTTTTGCCAGTATTCTTAAAATTCACATAAATCATGTCTTTATTTCAAAACTGACTTGTGAAGCGACAAAGTCAATAAATGATTTCAGCTTTGTCAATGTGTCTGTGTGTCCCTGCAGCAATACATGAAATTTCATTGCTGATTCCATTTACAGTCACTTGTTTGTGATAAGCTTTAAGTCGCAATAATAACATTTCAAATATAGGTATGTTGTATTCAATATTTACACACTAAAACTTTCAAGATACTTAGGCTATTCCTTCCACACCACTTTGTACTTCTACTAAAGAATATGTAGGGAGGAAATAATAAATATATGATGCCTTATAAAAATAACTTACAAATCATTTTTTGGTACATTTTAAAAAAAAATATACTGATCTTTTTTAACAGTAAAAATATTCTCAACTCACCTACCACCCAAAAAATCTAAATCATTCAGCGTGATAGACCATATTTACTAACTTAACAATGAAAATAATATAATAATAATAACAACAGCAACAACAATAATGTTTCAGTAATCCTTATTTTAAGGGTTTGACAAAAAAAATCACAAGCATCATTGTGCCATGATACTTGTCTATAATACCACATACAGGTCTATACTGTTCTCATGTCACCCTCCAAATGTTCATCTAAAAACTCAACATAACACCCTTCCCTAACAAGTACAACAATATTCCTATAGAGAGGGAGGGGCTCAGTAGTACCATCAGGTCCACCCTGGTCCACTCATCTACAGTCCAGGGAATCCTGTCCAGAAGTGGTCTCCATGGAAGAATTGTGGTCAGATAGCCATACCTCCAACATGGAAACAAGGCCAAGTGACAATGGAAGCACAAAAGCAAGTAGGGTGCAGACAAATGGCAGAAAGTGCTCTGGATCAATGATTCAGCTGTTGAAATTTTTGGCAGGAGGCAGTCTGGTCGCTACAGGATTAAACAGTGCACAATATTGGTCATATTTTTTCATATTTTAACCTTTGTTGGTTTCTGCAAATTGAGTTGTCAGGATTAATGGTGTGCTTAATGCTAAGAAGTACCAACAGACATACATCATTCAAGACCATCAGGGAGGCATCTGATTGGTCCCAAATTTATCCTGAAGCAGCACAACAACCCAAAACATACAGCTGATGTTGTTATGAACTATTTTCCGCAGAAACGTGGAAGTTATGGAACGGCCCCCACAGAGCCCTGTTTTCATCTTCATTGAGTGTTTTCGGGATTATATGAAGAGACAGAAGGATTTGAGCCACCCTGTTTCCACACAACATCTGTGGTAATTAGTTCTCCTGGAGAACTGGAACAACCTACCTGCACAGTTTTAGCACAGAGCTCTCTGCCTGTTCCTCAAAGAACTGATGCTGTTTTAAAGGCAAAGGGTGGTCAAAGATATTGATTTGGTTTAGATTTCTAATCTGTTCATCAACTTTGCATTTGTTAATTGAAATATATTAACTATTGATGCCTCTATTTGTGAAAGCATCCTAATTTAAAGGTCTCATTTAGAAGGGGCTTGGGAGCAGAGGAACATGACACCTTTAACTAAACTCTTAGTTCACAGAGAAATGCGCTTTGCCTCTTTAAAGAAAGGCCCCTTTAAATGTTTTACACCCTGGGGTTTATGATGTAAGAACTATACAGCCTCCACAAACAATCAGACATTGTCTGGGCAGCCAATCACTACAGAGCTCATTTTCATAGCCTCCCTGCTCCCTCAGATCTCAACATTTCCAAAGGAAAGGGAAAAAGAACTGCATCTGATCCTCTACACTTTTTCATTTTTTAATCAACTGAAATCAAAGCCTTGCTTAACAGACACCTAAGATATGATGTAAATGATCAAATACACCAGGCCATGGGACCTTTAAAACATTCTTTACACCTGCCTTAAACTTCTGCACAGCACTGTACATCTGTTGAAACAGAAGTCACAGCTTATATGGCAATGCATAGCCTGAAATATATTAAACAATGTAAGGACTTGATTCCCATAAAAAACATAGATTATTTGATACAGTGCATTTTATTTTTCAATTGTATTCTTGTCATTATAGTGGGCTTTATAGCAGGAGGACCATTAAAGGGGGAAAAGTTGTGAATATTCTAGGGGCCTATGACTAAGAGAAGCCACTTGCAATATTCAGGTTCAGGATATTTTTTGTACCTTTTCGTAAACTTGTTTTCCAGCCAGAGAGATCATAGCACATACATTGCAAGACAGATGTAGCACAGAGCAACATAACAAAGGAAAATCTAATATACTTACCCCCAACCAAAATTCATAAAATCAGATTTAAAAAATATTAAAAAAAATAATTATACCATAATACCAGCAACATTTAACATATGTAAATGTTTCAAGATTTCTTTACTCTTCACTTACAAAAAAACATGTTTTTCTTGTTTTCCATTGGAACAAAGTCAATTTGATATATTTTTTTGTGTCACTAAATGTCCATAAAATGACATTTACCAAAAGAAGAAGCAGCTCTTTAGAATCTTTATTTGAGGACAGTATTTTTTTCTATGCTCTTTCCATGTATCTAAATGACTGAATGGCATGTTAAAATAAAAGACTATAGGTTAAAACAAATGTGTAATCTGCAGAGGTTTTAAAGCTCTGACATGGTCAAAAAATTTGAGATTCATGAGAGCATATTATTTCCTTAAAATACAAATTAAAACTACTGAATGTATGAAATGGTCCCTGTCCAGATTTCCTCTAGAACATAGTTAAACTCAACATGTATTATTTTCAGCTGAAGAGTGTTTTCTCCACAGTTTGAAGCTTATTTGTGTCTCTATAAAGAACAACGTAGCTATAATTATAAGAATATTAATTTGCTTTGCAGGTGCTTGGTTCGAGAAACTGCAGAGCTGCTTTAGGATAGGGCCCCATGTGGCGTCTTTACATGGGTCCCACAAGTTCTGGCAGTGGCCCTGGGCTTCAGTAACATTTCAGAGCAGGACTTTTACTCTGACAGAGGACTTTTATGATGTGGTATCAGTGCTTAAAGGATCTGGTTACATCTCTGACCGCTGGACACCAATAAAGAACAAATATATCGATCCTTTAAGCCTCGTGTCATCAATAATTCATCCTGTTGCTTCACGTCTAATGTGCGGCTGCATTCCTGCACAGCAGCAGCAGCAGCAGCAGCTCCGCTCTCGTGCTGTACAAGACAGAGGCGCGAGCTGGATGTCAGCCTGTCCGTGTGACGTCACACCCCACTGTCAGTTTCCAACATGGCGTCCAGCCGGGTGCTGGAGAGGAGGGAGGTCCAGGAGGAGCCGAGGAGCGCTGCCACCGCAAACATCGACTTCTGCCCCCACAAATACTCCCTGCTCATCATCGTGGGACGGACTGCACCCCTCAGACAAGCGGGACACCTCCGCGGGGACATAGAGCGAGGTACGTATATCACTACACGCCTTTTCCTGCTGCTCTTAATCCCTTTGACTTCATTTACAACCGCATAAAAATCCATCATCTACAAGTTCTTCTCGCTTTCTAATTGCTGGAGATGCTAGGTTGCAGTGCTGGTGCAGTTTTATCCACCCTCCTGACCGAGCAGGATGCGTCATAGTCCTCCATCAGCACCACCACCTCGTCCCTGGAGGCGCATTAGAATTAAAAGCAGTCTGAGGCTGGTGGTATCTGCTTGAATCACTTTATGGTTACGTAAGAAGAAATGTTGCAGGGCAAATATTAAACCAACAGATAGACACTTGTAAGAGATGTGCTCTGAGCCTTTGTGTGAAGACTGAAGGTAGTCGAGAATAACCCCTCATCTACTACCGCACAGGGGGAGGACAGCTATAATGAAGGCTGCTTCATGGGTACACGGCTGAGGGGAAATCAGCTGCATTTGGCCTGAGAATAGAAGAGACTTAAATAAAACTTAAAGATACATACAGAACACATCTTACTACTGAGTGATCACAAGTCAGTATTTTTTTCATGAGAAAATCCTTTTGGAAATTATTGAGTTTTTAGGGAAAACGTGGAAAACTGCCCTATCTCACACTGTTAGCAGTTCTTCTAAAAGATTCCTGGATTGAAATCTGCACACGGATCACCACCCAAATTGAATGACTTCTTCCTTGTGCCATTACCATCATCCCCTGAAAATTTTATCAAATTTCTTTGAAAACTTATTGAGTTATTTGGTAAATTGTGTAAAACTGCAGTATCTTGCGCTGCTTACAAATCCTTTAAAAATTCTTAAATCCGCATCTGCATCACCACCAACATCTAATCACCTCTTCCTTGACCAGCATTCCCTGAAAATGTTATCAGTATCCATTGCAAACTTATTGAGTTTTTAGGGTTAATGTGCAAAGCTGCTCTATCTCTTTAACAAATCTTTGAAAGAATTCCTGGATCTGCATCTGGAAAGAGATCTCCATTAAAATGTAATCACTTCTCCATTGTTCCATGACCAACGTGCTCTGAAAACTTTATCAAAAATTTCCCCCAAACTTATTAAGTTATTAGGGAAAATTTGGAAACTGTCCTATCTTGCAGTTTTAACAAATCTTAACAAGAATTCCTGGATCTGCATCTGTATTTGAATCAGCACCAAATCAGATCACTTCTTTGTTGTGCCATGACCAACATTCCCTAAAATTTCATCAAAAATCGGTCACAAACAGACCACGTCTTCCTTGACCAGCATAACCTGAAAATGTTATCATTATCCATGCAAACTTATTGAGTTATTAGGGGGGGAATGTGGAAAACTGCCCTATCTTGCAATGTTAACAAATCTTTAAAAATTCCTGGATCTGCAGCTATATTTTAATCAACATCAAACCAAATCACTTGTTTGCATGTTTATATCCCAATGCTGTTACAAATGTGTTCTGTCTGTGTTCTTTACACTAAATGTCCACGTCTGTATTGGAATTGACCAAAACTGTATTTGGAATTAACGCCATATTAAATTTTGTCAGAAAATCCAGTATCATGCACCCCTGTTTTTATATTTCTGCACAAATTATAATCGAGGAACAGAGATGACGTCATTTCTCAGTTGTATCAAAAATGTGTTGAAATATCAAATCTTTTATTCCAGCTCTGCTCTCCGGTACAAAAAGTCACATGTTAATCATTTTTGGGCCTTCCCTTTATCTGTGTTTCTACTGAGCAAACACTTAAATGTCTCCTGAACAAAAGTAATTAACTCGTGCTTATACTTGCATAAACATGTTGAATTGTCCTGACATGATTACAAATAAGACTTCAACATTTCTTCCATGAAAATGTTTGGATCTTGTTTGTGAGTGTTGTTTTTTGGAGTAAAGCAAATCTACTCCGAGTGACTTCATGTCTTTCCTCTCCAGGTATCCGGTCATGGGATGTGGACTTAAAATCATGTAACCTGAACCTCTTTCTCCAAGAGTTTCTCTCCCATCACACCGCATCTTTCAAGGGTACAGGTGAGTGACAGTGCGACTCTTTGCCTAATCTCTGTGACCATTTATTACAGAAAAAGTCCTGTGACTGTGCTTGCCAGTTCATCCAGTCAGGGGTCTGGGAGGAAGGAAGGAAGGAAAGTGGAGAAGCAGTCGGGCGATTGTTGGACATGGGTGGGTCTAGTGGACAGAAAACAATGGAGACCTTTAACAGAGCGGTGCCACCTCCCTCTCTGTTTGTGCTGCTGTGTGTCAGTATGCTGGGTGGAGGACGGGCGTAGAGAATGAGAAAATGCTGAGAAAAATCACAGACAGTTTTGTGTTTCAGCTGAGCCCTGAGACGAGGTGACAAAGAGAGACAAGAGCAGATACATCTATTTTTTAGAGGACACAAATCTCTTGTTTGGCAAGAGTTTGGTTTTACAGGCTGCTGTCAGAGGGAGTGATGTTGCTCTCCAAAGAAAGTGTTTTATGGGAACAAGCTGGTGGCTTGTTTGCAAATGAAAGACTAAAACAATTTTTTAAAGACATTTTCAGCAGGATGATAGCCATCATCTACCTGTAAGATAAAAAGCTGTTTGAACATTTGATCATCGTGTTATATTTTTGTGCAAGTTATTTTATTTACCATCTTGTAAAGGAAAGATAGTTAAGTAGAGGTGCTTGATGTTGGATTTTTGCTGACATCAGATATGACTATGTGTTTACGCTCATTATCGCCAATACCATTATAGATACAGATATTTTTGGGCAAGAGTACGCACTTTACTAAAATTGACCTGTTCCTTAGACCATGACAATTTATTTGAGTTAGAAACGGGTGTGAAATGCGTCTCTTTGGTCAGGATAGTTTTCGTGATGATCTTGATTGTGCTTTTAAGATTTTATCCAGTAATAGAAGAAAAAAATCCACAAATATAAGTGTAACCTACAGCATTTATCCTGGACTGATCCAGCAATGGTAGCCCCCAATCCTTCGCTTTATATGCCAGGTTTTTGTCATGATGTTACCATGTTTTTACATAAAAAAAGAAAATGAATTATTTCCAGTATAATACATGAAAAGTAGATTTTTTTTAGTTTTGAAGTATTGCATCCTTGGATATATCATTGATTAATAGTCACATTTATTTTTATGCATTATTACTTTTTGCACAGAGCTTTTCATAAAGTAGCTATAAAAAATATATTTTGATTTTATTTCCAACTTTTTGGCTTAGTCATTTCAACCAACATCATTGCTAATCATAAACTAAAATATGCTTGAATCAGTGAATATTTTTAACCATTTAAATACCAGGTTTTTGTCATGATGCCACCATGTTTTTACATACAAATATGAACAGAATAAATGATTTCATTGTTTATAATACTACATGCACAGTAGACTTTTTGTGTGCTGAATTATTACAGCCTGGGATATGTCAGTGATTAGAAATACATTGATGCATTATTACTCATTAATACTTATTCTCATTTCATATGGTTAAAATGATGTTACTTGGTGGACGGTAATAAAATGATCAGTTTTAAGCCCAAGGCCCAAACTGACATCCACATAAAGTAAAACAGAATGCATGTATTATAAATTAAAGAAAATGTCATCAAAAATTGCAGTTTTAAAGGGTTTCAATTGTGCATTTTTTGCGCTCAGTGGTACAAGTGTAACAATTATTCGTACACAGTGTAGCTGAACTGGAAAATAACAGCATAAAATAAAAATACACAGTCTTGCCAAGATTCATGCCATATGCATTCAGACAGCCAAAATTATCACTAAGTGAAGAATGAAAAGCACGTAAAATGCGCACAACCGTCCCTCAGGCTTGATGTTAAAAAATTTTGTTCAGAAATTGCTTGTGATGCATGTTGTAAAGTCAGTGAATAATCTGGTTTTTAACTGTGATGTCAGTGTGTATCCAAATAATAGCAATTATGATTTTTGCCACAGTTGAACAGCCCTGATATTCAGTATATACCTGCCTCCAATTAAGGTGAACAAGAGATCAACATCTAAAACTTACTTCTGTTCATGCCACATTTACCTGCAGATTGCTCGGCAGATATCAGGTAAAATAAGTTCAGAATGATCTCAGTTAATCAAGGTCATAACATTACTATTTATTTGTTTTGCAGAAATAATTATTTTGTTGCTGCAAGATACAGTACCTGAATTATACTTTATCATGTGGGGACATGTTGCTAAACTGTACACACTTAATACATGATCACCTTTATTTATACATTGTCTCCACAGTTTACTTGCTTTTTGGACAAAGTTTGATCTGTTTTGGATCCAGTGTTTGACCTCTCCCTCTATCTTTAGAGATAATGACCAGTGAGACGACAAATTGTCCTCATCATCCTGCATATAGAACTTGCCTCCAGAAGATATAGTCCTTTAGCAAAAAGAGAACTTGTTCAGAAAGATTTTCTGCTTGAGTGCAAGATAAAGAAAAAAACCTGATGGGACATAAAGGAGTTCTTAATGTTTTTGTCTTGGTTTAACAATAAAAAACAAAGGGAATGTCTCTGTTCCTCCAGTGGGTTTCCCTTGAAATATGAAAAAACACGATCAGAGCCAGCAATGACACTTTTGATCTTTTATAACTTTAAACCTTTCGCTTTATCAATCTTTCATCAAACAAGTTTTTTCTTTCTGTTATTTGTATCATTACTTGATGTGGCGTTGTCAGCATCTGAATTGTCAAATGTTGATCCAGTTTCCGTCAGACTGGATTTACTCTTCTGATTGAGTTAATGTGGCGTCTTGTCCTCAGACGGTCACTCTGACTCAGCTGTTCCGCTCTTCTTCCTTCCTTCCTGTTTTTGCTGAGGGAATCAATCCCATGCCTGGTTGTCCCACTTCATTTGGACTTCTCTGAGTTCTCCTCCCATTTATTACTCTCCGCTCTGATCTGTCAGATTACTTCTCCATCTTTCTGCTCCAACTTTCTTCAGCCATCGTTCCCTCTCCCTTGGCTTTCTGTCCATCTGACTGACTGTCTGTCCATCCATGCCTCTTTTTCTACTCTTTGTTTCTCTCTCTGCTTCCTCAGGGCAGACGTGTCTGCGCCACAGCACCAGAGTGTTGGACACTCAGGTGCTCATCTGTCCGTCTCCAGACCAGGTTCATTCAGAGGTGAGGGGTTTAACCCTACCTTCTTCAAAAATACCAAAAGTCTTCAGATTCTCACCAAAGTGGTTTGCATTTCCAGGAGGTCACAACATTTTGCTCTATTTCTCTGATTTAACGATAGTATCTTCAACATGTACCATTGTACACGTCAGCCATAAAGAGTACTAGCCTGTTATGAGGAAATGCTTCAGTTTCACATTATATTACAATTCATTATGAGTTTTTTACCCCCAGTTTGTTTTTGCATGTTCAAAATTAAAAAAAAGGAATATCTCAAATAAAAAGATAGTTTTCATCAAAACAAATCAATTTTCTGAATAGATTATATTTTTGTCTTAGAATAATGAGACGTATTTTTCAGAGCAGATTTTCTCACAAAATGGTATCTTGTATTGCTGAAATAACCCTGTCATTAACACAGAAAAAATGTTATAATCTTGTAGAAATGAAATACCTTTCTATAGATCATTGATCAAACTTGTTAAACTACAAAGAGATGCAAGTAATCTGATTCTTATTTGACCTTATATTTAGATTCAGATCCAACCAGGAAACCTGTAGAGTTAATGTTCCCTTTTTCCCGGCATCGTTTTCCACCCCTACTCGCTCGAGGCCTGGAGATCAACAGAGAACGCTGGACACAGCTCAGCTGCTTTATGTTTATCCTTTTATTGATCACAACTGGGTTGAAGAAACAGTTGCAGTAGCAGTAGCAGGTTGATAACCTCAAAGAAAATAGACAAAAGAGTCAGGCTGTCGTTAAATAGATTCAAAATCACCTGCCTCATTAATGCCCATTTTAAATAAATTGTTAAATTAAAGAATTAAATAAGCAATTGTATTAATAGACTCTCAATTATTTAAATATTTAAATCATTTTAATCTTGCAAAATCAATAGGTTTTAAACAGTTTTAAATTTAAATTATTATGCCCACTCATTTTATTCTTGCTTTATGCTTAAATATTTAAACTAATTCAGAATTTTAACTCAAAGTAATACATTTTGACTAATTTTAACTACTTTAATGATTAAAATATATTCAAACTTGATGTTGATGATTATATTCTGTATTCAAATCAAATAATCTCAATCCATATCAGATTGCCTATACAAGTTTAAACAATGAAAGGGTATAAAAGATAAAGCCTAAAAAAAGTTAGACCTCAAACCACCAGTGTCACTATGTCAGTAATTAACACTACATTTTAAATGCACAACAAACACAAACAAATTTGGTCTTAGTCACTGAATGAAGTTCTCCTATTCTTCACTGTGATTAAATTAAAGTTTTCTCACCACTGGCGTCTCTGAGGTCTTCGTGCAGTGATGCCACCAAACACTCTGTCTGTGTGACAAAAGAGTGACGCACCTGTTTCTGAGCCCACTGATCGCCTCAGCTCTACCCGCCCCCTCTCTACCTGCACTCTGGAGTCTGATTTGATCCTGCAGTCACTCTCTATGGGAAAGACATCAATAACTGCCAAATAAATTAAGACCATGACATAAACAAAATGCAGAATGTCTTTAGATTATCGTAACAAAACCTTATTAATCTCTAAGGGCAATATAATTAAGTCTAAGTTAGTATATCAGGAACATACATACATTCACAAACAAACACCAGGTGGGGTGTGTTATCATACACAAACAGTAAAATGACAGATGTGACCATAAATATCAGTTAAACTTTTTTTTTCAGGGAAGTTCTGAAACAGAGCAGAAAATTAGATTTTAGGGTTACGACAAATTTATTGCATCCAAAAAAAAGACATAAAAAATGAAAAACAGGCTCTAAGATTTTGAAAAACGAACAGAAAGTTTAGGTTTTCCATTGTTCTGTCTTGCTCTATTAACAAACTCAAACCTCATACATAAGCCATAATGATATTAGGGAGCAAAAGCAGAGAGGGCACAGATTAGACAAGCTGTTGTCACCAAATAACAACACATAAAAAGTGACTTAAATATGAGCTTTAAAGATTAGATTATTGGCCAGTTTTGTTCAGTAAGCACAAAAGTGTAGGCACGTTTTGAACAGTGGTATTCGTTTATAATTATTATAATAATAATAATAATAACAATAACTTTTTTATGGCACTTTTAAACACAAAGGTTTACAAAGTACTTTGACAAGCAGGCAGAAACATACAGAAGACAAAGCACAAGAGCTTAAGCACAAAAATAACTGAACAACAAAAGACTCTGTTTAAATCACAGAACCCTTACATACAAACTCAGATGTCATGATAAACCAAAGCACAACAAGAACCTCAAAGGAAAGAGCAGGAGCACTTCTCATGGAAGTGAAACATTTCAAGGAACGTGATTAAAAACCCAAAACCCGAGAAAGTGGGCTCAACGGACAGGCCCAGGTGCCCAACATGGTCCCAAAAACCCAAAAGGCCTCGAACACATCGGGCTGGAAACACCAAAAACTCACTCCAAAGTGCCTTGGCTCACGCCCACCTCCAGGGCACCATGAAGAAGGTACAAACCGCCACACGCTGGCGCAGTCCGAAGTCTCGAGACCCACAAATCAAAGCGCCCCCCCTCCAGTTAAAAGGGGCTGAAACAAAAGACAGGAGCATAAAAGCAGCCAGACAAGAAAGCAATAAAACAAGAAAGCTATAAGATGATGTAAAAATTCATAAGAAATAGAACTACAAACGTATAGACAAGATAAAACAATAAAAAATCCTAAAAAGTTACCTTTAAAAATAATTAAGTACAACATAATATAAACACATTAAACAGTAGACAGAACGTAAAGCAATGCAGCATAAATTAAATGGAATGGGAATTAAGAAATAACATTAATATGCAGAAATGAAATATAAAAAGCCAACAACAGAGGAAGGAGCTTAAAGTAAAAGTAGCTAAAATGTCAAGAGAAATAAAGACAGATGAGAGGCTGAAAAGACAGTAAAACAGAAATACGATAACCATCACATAAAAGCAGGTCTGTGACGCTGAGTTTGTGAAAGTGATTTTAAGCATATCCTTATTCTTTTCCTTCATGCTGGTCATCCCCTTTGCACAATCTGAAAATAAAGTCACTCTGCAGAGTAATTCCTTTTATGTCCTTTTTCCCATCCAGGTGTCGGCTCTGCTCTCCAGGGATTCGGCTCACAAGCTGCTGATTTTGGCCGGTCAGAGTGTGGAGGAGAGTGGAGACTTGTTGTTTCACAGAGGACTTTTCTCGCCACAGCTGCTCAAACAAATACTAACAGAGCAGGTACTGCAACACCTTACAGTGACCTTGACCTCTTTTGCTGATAATGTTCAGGCTTTTCTGTGGCTGTTTATGAGACACTTATTTTTACATCTAAGACCCTGTGTAACATGATGTAAAAGAATAAAGCGCAATAAAATATGTTCAAGATATACAGCTCATGTTTTTGTAATGTTGACATCAGCTTAATACAATGATATAGATACACTGTGAAGAAAACCTGAAGCAAAACAAAATATTTATGCTGTTTTAATTGGAAATCTAGACAGCAACTGCTAACACACTAGGAACAGCACCCCCCGCTCAGTATACAGAGAGTGGAGAGGGAGGCTGTACAAAGTGAAAGCTAGAAAGCACTCGGAGAGCACAAACCTTCACAAAGGTAGCTCACATATTGCTGTGACATCTATAAGCAATAGTTCCATGATAAAGTTACCATCATAATATGATTCCTTGACCCTGAAAACCCACACCTAGCACTCTGAATCATGTTGATATCATTATTACCTCCGCCAAGGAGGTTATGTTTTAGCCGGCGTTGGTTTGTTTGTTTGTCTGCTTGTTTGTGTTCAAAATAACTTGAAAAGTTATGGACGGATTTGGATGAAAGTTTCAGGAAATGTGTGGAATGGGATAAGGAACAAACGATCAGATTTTGGGACTGATCTGGCTCACCATCTGGATCCAGGAATTTTTTAAAGGATTCATTAACATTGCGAGATATGACCATTTTCGTCATTTGTGCATATAACTCCACAAAAAAATGGTCAGGGCACTTGGTAACACACCTACCTTGGCGGAGGTTTGAGCTCTCCGAGTGCTTTCTAGTTAGTTAGACAGTTATTAAGCAAAAACAATCATTCACTAATAGTGAGTATCTGGATCACCACCAAAATCTAATCATTTTTAAGTTGGGCCATTACCAACATCTCCTGAAAATTTCAGCAAAATCTGTCTGGTAGTTTTTGTGCAGTCTTGCTAACAAACAAACAGACAAACAAACAAACAAACATACACAGGCAAAAACATAGCCTCCTTGGTGGTTGTAACAACAGTTTTCTGTGCTGGGCCACTGCTGAAAATGAACTTTGTATGAGAGGAAATATAATAAAAAAAATAGGTGTATAAAACATGATCAATTGAAATTCTGATTTTTTTTTCTGAATTGTTATGAATATAATTTGATTTGAATGTAAAAACATTTTTTGGACATTTCCGCTTTTAATGCTAGCTGTTGTCTTCAGTCTACCATACAGGACACCTGATAGCATGGTAACAGATTACATCGTAACACCTACAGAAGTCTCTGCAAAGAAACTGTCAGTGATGCAGCTTTAAAAAGATTAAAATTCTCCTGCTTTAACGTGCTGGATTTAATTCTGTGGACTATGAAAGTGATGTTACTGAGTCTTGTGATGATCTGCTGTTGAGATGTTGGTATGTCAGCTTGTTGCAATTTTCATTGTTGTGCCTGTGCACAGAGAGTGACTCTTTGGGATCCAAAACATTATTATTACATAGTGCACTGTTATCACTCTTGTTGCTGCAGTGTAATCATTATTACTACTTCTGCTGCTTTTATTACTATGGCAGTTTGATGACTTAACTCGTCACCCTATTTGTACCAAACCTGGCACACCAGGTGGACCATTCAATATATTTCACTAAACCATCTGAGAAAGAGCCCATAGAAAGTGTTTGGGAATGGGAAGAACCGTATAAAGCTTATCTGGCAGGTGATTGGACAATCACTCAGCCAATCACATTTATTATGGGCCAATTAGATAATGCAGTTGGCAGATGCTACTGCTTTGGGGTAAAATACAAAATGTAAGCCACTTCGTAGATCAAACTCTCGTCAAAATAGGTTGGAAGTGGAGCACAAATATCCTTTCTGTAGAGAATTTGGTAGTGTAGATATATATATATTTTTTTTATTTAATAAAGAAATTCGGTCCAGATCTGATAAAACTGCTTGGAAGCTGTTAGCATCTATGCTAGTCTCTGTATGAGCAGTCAAGGTTAGTTTGTGCCAGTTGCTGGGTTGATTGTAACTTTACTGAAACAAACTGCTCCAGGGGTCAATTGGAAATGAGCTTAGACCACCTCCCTCATGTGAGCTTGGTGCATTTGTTTGTAGGGATGGATTGCTGTGTTCACATAAAACAAACCCAGCCAAACATGGCATGACCAACAGTTCTGCAAGATATATGTTTATTGTATAAGAATTCTAAAATTTTATGTCTTTAGTTCATAGATCTCAACACCCCTGCCACCTCCTCCAAGCTCCGCCTGACCCTCAGCTGTCCCAACATTGGCCACTGGAGGAGGACCCTGTTGGAGAACCAGCCTCTGCAGGGTCCATTCACACTACACATAAACCCCCAAGAGGTGCTGCCTGCCATGGAGGCGCTGGACGAATTCACCTCCCTGATATCTGGCACTGTCTCCCCCCTGTCTCCCTTTGACCTCCTGCCTCCCCCTACCACCGTGGGCTTCCTCAAGCTGTCCCGCCCCTGCTGCTACGTTTTCCCCGCTGGCCGCGGTGACTGTGCCTTCTTTGCTGTTAATGGTTTTACCGTGTTGGTGGACGGCGGCTCAGACTCTCAGGCCTGCTTCTGGAAGCTGGTGCGTCACCTGGACAGAGTTGATGCGGTTTTGTTGACGCACATCGGGACCGAGAACCTTCTGGGGGTCAACACCTTTTTGGAGAGGAAAGTGGCCGAGCTGGAGATGAGTTCAGATGTCAAAGGTGAATTTTAGTTATTATCATGTTGCCATTAATTACATTTTTTAAAATTTATTCAGCTCAAAACACCCTTTTTACACTTAGAGCATGCTTTTACATACTTAAAGACAACCCATATCACATTTTGTACTGGAGAAAAAGACTGAAAATAAAACCACCTGTTTAAATATGTTAAGAATAGCAAAAGATTGTCTTCCCTGTTTTGACGAGGTACGATGCTGAAAGAAGAGGTCAAATGGAAATGCTGTGAGGAGATTTTCTCTGTAGTCCTTTTAGCCTGATTCATGTTCAGACATCTGTTTTATTTGTTTCTTCTGTCTGAGCAGATGACCCTTCAAAGAAGCTCATCTCCCCAGAGCTCGGAGTGATGTTCTTTAACGCCCCCAGCAGGCTGCAGGTGGAACAGCAGCCTTGTGAGTGACTGTTTAAAATGTTCTTCTGAAGTCTCCTTTGCTTATCAGGTCACTGTATGTGAGCACATGGATTTGCATTGTAAAACTTCAGATGATATATGAGGTATTTTTAACTCTTTGTTTGAATTCCTTTTGGTTTTTTAAACAAACAACTTACGTGTAGACAAGACACAATAATAGAATAAAGAAAATGCAAAAGTGCATCAAATATAGTGGACAGAAAAAAATACAGAACAAGAAACGTATATATATTTATATAAAATAAAGTTGAATCTTACTAATTGAGAGAACAACAGTAAATAAATAAGAAAAAAGTAACTCTGCATATAAGTCTTGCTAATATTATCTTATCCCCAGCATATATTAGTATAA
The DNA here is from genome assembly GCA_037902135.1 of Cetoscarus ocellatus. Classification (NCBI taxonomy): domain Eukaryota; kingdom Metazoa; phylum Chordata; class Actinopteri; order Labriformes; family Labridae; genus Cetoscarus; species Cetoscarus ocellatus. Next base: position 653,875 of record JBAMNC010000802.1, on the reverse strand, counting down.
ATATTCATCGATGGACATGTTTCACATGTGCAGGCATGAAAACATAATTATGTACCCATAATGATCTGAGTCACAAATGTGGAAAACAAAACCACACACTCCAAAAACCCATAAAACATACAAAAATAACAACAAAAAATATATTTAAATATAAACATATAAACATGCATAAATATAAACTCATTGACATACATATACATCTATAATTTTTCCCCCAGTATTTAAGCTACTCTATATGTTTACATATATGTATCTATATATATATATATATATATATATATATATATATATATATATATATATATATATATATATATATATATATATATACACACATATATATATATATATATATATATATATACATATATATATATACATATATATATATATATATATATATATATATATATATATATATATATATATATATATATATATATATATATATATATATATATATATATATACATATATATCAGCCATGAACATGATTAATGATTAAAAGAATGGTTCTCAGAGTTGGTCAAATTTAGCTTTACATTGGCTAAGAGAGAAAGATACATGAAGTATTTAACTATTTTAATGTTCTTTAAACTTCATTGTAGCTCAACAAAATTGTCAAAGTGGTTTGTCCTTCCTTTATCAGAGCTACACCTTGATAAGTTCATAATTGTTAAATAATGTACTCTGAATGATAAACTCCAACATTTAAGATATTTATTATTTTAAAATGTACATGCAAGTATAGGTAGTACAAACTTACATCAAATGCTGGCTTCCTTTGACATTAGTGTTACTTGCACACTGCCAAAGCATCTGTTTAAAAAAAATCCCCTGATGACTGATTCCTGTAAAGTAAAACTTTCTTTCTCCTCCTCTCAGGTGTTGACAACGTTCTGAAGAGTACACACCAGGCAGCCCTCACTCTGAAGTTACTGAAGAAGTTAGAAATCAGACCACATCCACTATTCCGTCCACAGGGGGTCCCCATTGAGCCGATAACTCTGTTCCAAAAAATGGGAGTGGGCCAGCTGGATCTATTCATCCTCAACCCTGGCAAGAGCAGTCAGGAGTACCAGACGTTTATGCAAAACTGGCCTGATGCAATGTCATCAGCATCCAAATCCCAAACTCTCCCTCTCACTGCTCTGACTTCAGTATCCGCCCTGCTCGTGTGGCACCCAGCATGTCCTCAGGAGAAAGTGGTCAGGGTGCTGTTCCCTGGTATCACCCCACAGGCAAAGCTCCTGCAGGGTCTGGAGAAGCTTAAGGGGCTGGCGTTCCTGCAAAAACCCACAGTGACCACAGGGGATCTGGAGAGGCTGGGAGAGGACCGACAGGCCAAGAGAACTGGGAGTGTGGACAACGGGAGGTCGCAAGGGAAGGAGTCAACACTCAAACAAGGAAAGGACAGAGGAGGGAAAGAGGAAGGAAAGGAGGTTCATGTAAGGGAAAAAGGAAAAGTGTTAAATGGAGTAATGACAAGAGAAACTGAGAAAAGCAAAATTAAAGAGGCTGGTGCAAAGCAAAAAAATGCAACATCTGAGAAGAATGCTCCAAAAAAAGTTGGAGGGAAGGATGGGAAAAAGGAGGATAAGCCTGGAAATAAAGATGAGAGCAGTGTTTTTAAGAATGATCATGGGAAAAGGGATGTCGCCACTCCTAAACCAAAGAATGAGAATAAAACTAAACTTAAAAAGGAGGCAACAAACGACTCCAAAACCAGTGCAAAGAAAACAAAAAAACCTTCAGGCAAGGATGCAAATAACAGCAAGAAGCTACATGTAAATACCGACCTGCCAAAAAGTAACTCAACAAAACCCAGTGCGTCGACTGTGTTAGAAACCCCAGAACCTGAATGTCTTGATAAACAAACAGAGAAAGAACCTGGGGAAATCCCATGTAGCTCCAAAGTTTCCACCCCTGAGGATATGACAGCTGATTTTCTACAGCTTCAAGTGGAGGCTGAAAGGGAAGAGGCTGAGAAAGCCAAGCAGGAAACCAGTGAGCCAAGTGATGGAAAGATCCCTGAAAGTCCCAGCAAAGATGTTGAGGAAGCTGCTGATTCACTAAAGGAAGAAGCAGGCTGTAAAGGAAAAATGGGAGGAGAGAGCTGTGGTAGTGGTTCGAAAGAAAAGCCTCAGTGTGGAGAGAAAGGAGAGCTAAGAACGCCACAGGATCAGCCTAGGAATTCAACGAAGCCGGCAAAGGTTGTAGGATTTCCCTCCCCCTTAAACAAGGTACCTGTGACAGATCAATCAATCCACCAGGATATAACACCAACAGAATACACCCTCCTGGATGGTGCTTTGAGGAGCAGCCCACCCTCAAGATCCTCTCCAGAGAACCAGGCTGCTGTCAGCCCTGATGAGGAGACTGTAGAGCAGACCTCCCCTGATTCACGGCCCAACAGTGCAGGCCACACTCCTTACTGTCTGTCCCCAGATGACGTGTGGTGCAACAGGGCCACCCTCAGCAGGATACAGGCCCAGCTGGGGGACTCAGATTCAGATGTTAACCCACCAAATGGATCATCTAAGCAAACAGAGGGACAGTCTAAAACAACCACAGAGAGCCACTCAAACCCCAGAGAGAAGCATCTGAGTTTCCTCTCCTTGGGTTCCTTTAAAGATGGATCTTCAGACCCATCTCCCTCTTTTGCAACCACAACCACCACACACTCCATGCCTGCTGAGGTGAGCTCCCCCCAGTCCACAGAAGTTGATGAATCCTTGTCCATGTCTTTGGAGCAAGGGCCAACTTATGTGAGCCAAAGAGATGGGGAGGATAGCGCTCATCACTCAAACTCCAATGGCAGCCCTTTTGCAGGAATCTCTTTACCAGCGAAGAAGACCTCCAGGCCTTTAGGACAGGGTTCAGATATGGGGCGGGCTCCAGCTCCCAACACACTTCACTTTGAGTCCTCATCTCATGATGTGGACCTGTGTTTGGTGTCCCCTTGTGAGTTCAAGCACTTTAAAGCCCCTGACTCAGGTCTGAGTGAGTCCTCTAGAGGAGCTTTTAATCACTATGGCAACAACAACAACAACCCTAAAGAGGCATCCCCCAGCGAGTCCAACGCGCCTGCATGCACTGAGGACTGTCCATCCACCACAGCAGATGGAGCTCTGGACTCAGATGAGGACGACTCATGCAGCGAGCCGTCTAACTCCCCCCATGAACTCCACTCCAGTCGGGCTCTGCCTCAGGACCCGCCTCCAGCCCCTCTCAGGGATAGTCCACCCTTGCCCCCACAACCTGATGCCTCCATGCCTGTTCCCCAGTCTGACTCTGATGCTCATGGGAAGAGGGTGAAGGGGACTGGTATGCGAGTGAAAAAAGTGCCAGCGGTGAGTTTTTCGTAGCATGGTAACAAAGTCTGTAATAATAAAGAGGATAATTGGTATCAGCAGATATGAATATGTATTTTAAGCATACAAGCAGGCCATATATTCTCCTTATATTGGGTGTAATATTGGCACAATGTAGAAATATACCATTTTGGTTTACCTTATCATTACTGAATGTCCACGTTTATAAATTGAAAGTTTAATTTGTTAAAGAATAAAATGTTATTATTCATGATTCACATCTTATTCTAACACAAATAGACTTTCAATGTGAAAGGAACAGGGTACTTTCAGGTAAGTTTAGGCTTTGTGTTCCTGATAAAAAATATCAGTATCGATATCAGTATCAGTGATAATAATTTTGGAAATATCAGTATATCAGATATTGACAATAAACCAATATCATGCATCCCTAGTTGTGTGTGTAAATCCCAAAAGAAAGGCATTTTCGAATACTCAGGCCAGCTAACAAACATGCTACATTCAAGTCACATAAATCACCTTTCTTCCCCATGCTGAAGCTTGATTCAACTTCATCAGGGTGCCTTGACCATGCCTACATGGATAAATGCATTGCGTTGCTGCCATGTGATTGGCTGGTGAGCTATTTTTTTCCATATTTAACCTTTATTTAACCAGATAAAAGACCCATTGAGATCAAGATCTCTTTGACAAGGGTGTCCTGGCCAAGGGGTCAACAGCACACGTCATGAAAAAACATATTAAGTGGTGGAAATATACAGTATATTAGAATACACATATTTTGTGAGTGCAAGATTTTGCGATAAATTGCAGTAATTATAACATAAATAACAATTCAGAAACACAGGCACTGTTCAAAGGTCTCACGCTGTTTATCCATCAGCATGGACCGAAAGGCTCCAAGTGAGATGAGCTCCGTGAGCTTCAGTTCAGTCTGTAAAGAGTTCCACACTGTGGGGGCGGCAAAACTGATGTGCTTTCATGAGCAGTTGAATAGGTGTACCTAATGAAGTAATTGCAGCAATATTTATCTTTTGTCTGACCATATGAATTTTCTTGAGCACAAAGGCAGCAATATCTAATTCACTCAGTTGATTACCAGGTAAAAACTTCCTCTACAGGAACTTCTGAGTAAATCATAAAGGTAGCTTAATGCAAACTTCTTTTCTTTTTCAAAAAAATCCCTCTACCCTCCATTACTCTAAAAGGACTCTACTTAAAAGCACTTAAAATCTTCAGATAGACAACAGGAGAAGATACTTGAAGGACTCACTTTTCTAAGCTTTCAGCATTTTGAATGTTTATAAGTTAAAGAGGCAAAATGAGTTCATTCAACTTACAAAGGTCTACCCTTCTGTCAGCAGGTTATTGAAGCATCCCAAAGACCTGGCTCAGGTAAAAGCAGGACGGGGAGTCAAAGTGGGGTGACGAAAGTCTCTCTGACTCGTACTCCTTCCTCCAGCAACCGTTCAACACCAGCAAAATCCTCTCCCAATACAGGTGTGACATATTGAATGCTTTGAGTATTGATCAGAAGGTTTTCCTATATATTTCATACTTCATGGACTGAAAAGTGTGTGATTTCTATTTAACACATCAGTAATCTCCTCACTCCTCCACCACAGGCTCTAAGTCTACCTCTAACGGTGAGGTCAGTGTGTACGTTGACCTGGCCTACATCCCCTCTGGAGCTTCCTCCTCTACAGTCAGCGTGGACTTCTTCAGGTGTGTTCGCTCCTCCTGTTACATCATCAGCGGTGACAGTCCAGAGAGAGAGGAGCTACTGAGGAGCACGCTGGATGCTCTGCTGGATGGCAAAACAATGTGGCCTGACACTGTACAGGTAAAATGCATGAAAAACTAGATAAATGCACATAGACCGTATAAATTACTTTAGTGTGGTGTATATATTGATACAGAGCTGAGCAGCTAAGACAAAGCTTTAGCTGTTTAGCCAGGATAAATGTAAAGTTACCTACAGCACATACATACGTTGGCATATAGGTACAGTGCATCGTTGGCCAGTTCTCGCTGTTGTTATATGCAGATGATGCTGTACTTTACCATCCCATATATAGAAGATTTCAAACACATTGTTGCTATTTTTTTTTTAATCTTCGTTAGATATAGTAATAATAGAATAACTTTGTTAATGTTGAAGAGCTTGAGTTGACCAATAAGGTCACAGCTCTGGCTATGAAAATGGGGGCTGCAGTTGTTAAAACCTGACAAAGTACTTATTCTAAACATCACGGACTTCAAGTTGTTTAAAGCTGGCATGGAACAAGATGAGGGAATTCTTAATATTTTATCACTCCATAGTCTTTAACCCTTGTGTGCCTCTTGGTACAGTTTTTGCACAGTTAAATTAAAAAAACTCTAATTTTGTCTGTTATGACAGTAGTGGGGCACAATTTTGCAGGGATTTTAGTTTATTATCAGATTTTAAAATGCAATCTCTGATCTAATAATAAGGCTATAAGACACTGTGAGGAAGAAACTACTGTGAAACTAATAATGCTTTAAAATCAATGTTGTTCTCAATTATCGACTTACCCAAGGGTTTGAAAAACCCCACAAAAAATGCACTTGCACTTAGTGTATGGAAAATATCTAATGTTTTTTATTTTAATTATTCAAAACATCAGTCATTTCATATATTGGGTCAATATTCCCAAAATGACATCAAAGAGTTACAATTATTTGAGTAAAACATGTACAAGGTCAATAGTTAAGATAAGTACAGATGTTCGTGAAAAGATTTAATGCCTTGAAAGCAAAAAAATGTTTACATTAGTATGTAATTTTATAACACTTTTTAGGATGTGAACACTTTTTTGCACGACGGGTAACACATCAATTTCTGAAGGTTAACACAAGGTTTAACTTGACTCAGTATTAAATTTTCAATACCCCTTTGTTCTTTTCTTGTGCTTTTGCTGAGAGTGAATTTTGCTCTTCAGTTATTTGCAGCAAACAGTTTTGTTCAAAAAAAAGCTCAGTTTATATAGCTCTTAATGAATAGAATATTTTTATGTTGAAATGTTGAAAACAGCCCTACATGGCCATACTTAGAAATCCTTTAAAGAATGTCGGAGAGGGCTTCTGTCGGGAAATTTTAGGAAGCTGCTGATGCTATTAATATTAAACTCATAAAAGCAGAATATGATCTTTTTAATGGGCAATACAAGCTCTTCAAGATCAAGTACTTTCACCACGTGAAGCTGTTAATTCTTATAAGAGTATACTGAAACAGAAACAACTGCTTGTCAGTTTGGACACGCTGCAAACAAATTAATCCTTAAGTATTTCATAAATTACGAAGCTCAGATTCCCTGCAGAAACTGAAACTTGCTCTCATTTTTGTTCAAAATCAAAGATGATACTTAAATGCTGGAAGTCAAGCAGAGTGTATTAACATAACACCTTCTTTATTTGGCCTCTCCCTCTCCTGGTAACTCCAGGTGACAGTGATCCCCACTTTTGAGTCGCTGCTGATGCAGGAGTGGTACCAGCAGACTCTGGACAGGCAGAGGGAGCTGAGCATCACCGTGCTCGGGTCCAACAGCACTGTCGCCATGCAGGACGAGACCTTCCCTGCCTGCAAGATCGAGTTTTGAGGAAGACCTGGGCACAAGGCGACAAGTGATGAAGGGTGAATCTGAGGTTCGCAATGGTGTTCATGAGAGAGGTAGACCAGGTTTAAGGAGTGAAAGAGATATTTGTTGTTTGGACGGTTGCTAAAAAAAGATGACAAGTTGATGTTGACTTCAAGTGTACACCCTGTCAACTCCCAGATATATTTCTTTCTGGGTGACTTTTACGCCTAAAAAAAGTCATTTCTCTTTGTCAAAGAGAAAATATTCCTGTGGGGAGTGATGCATGTTTTTTTTTTTTTTACCTATGACCCTGTGTTAAACAGGAGAGGAAATCTCACTGGCTGCAAAAGATGCATGTCAGACTGCAAACATGGATCCACATGAAAGCTGTAGATAAATCAAAAAAGTGAGCATACACAGGGTTAAATTGTGCAATGTAACAGCTCGTTCTCCCAGTGCAGCCAGCTCTGAGGTGTATCAATAGTTTGTGCTGTTTGAGGCTGGGTTTGCTGCTTCTTATGCACATATTATTCTTTTACTTAATTCAAACTACACTGCACAGCATCAGTCAAATTTTGTTTCTCTTATTTACTAAAGTTTTATTTTTTCAAAGAATGTAGAGCAGTAAAAAAATGAATTATTGTGCTTGGCTTGGTCACATTTTGTGTCTTTAAACAGCTGCCCTTTGCTGTATTTTTATCTGCTTAAAAGTATCGTTGCGGCTTTGTGTATGAAGAGATGAAAAGAGTGAGCGAGCAGATTTGATGTATCTGTTGGTAGCGAGTGATAATCTCCTGCTAAATCTGACATGGATTAATCATGTTCTGTGTTGATGAATTCATCAGCAGGGATTAGAAGCGGCAGATTAAATTTAATAGCATTACAGCAAACATCTAAATAATAATGCTAATTAATTGTAATCCATTACTGCTGCTTAAAATCATCTAGAAGCAGACAACTAGTACTTTCATTGAAAAGAGCCATTAACTAATAATCTGAGAATAAAAAGTGATAAGATGTTTTTGAATTATGGATATGAACATACAGTTTAATATTTTGCACTTAATAAACACTTGTTGTAGTAAAAGTTGATGCTTTAAAGATGTTCTTTGTAAATAGTAAACACAGGGAAATAAAGTATGAAATCTGTTCATTAATGGAGAATAACAAACCTACCCAACGCTGATATATGACTGTTTGACAAAAACTGTAAGGTTTTGTTTAGCACAAAATTTTCAGTTGCACAAGTACTTTGTGCAACTGAAAATTCACTTGAACTGCAACTTAAAAAGATGTTAAAATAGCATATGGGGAGATTTTTCATGGATTTTCCATTAATTGTTTTACTCTTCTTTGCCCATTTAGATCTGATGAAAACTATGAGTGACTTTACATAAAGAGGCCATTTTATGCATTCCCAGGTTTCACATGCCCTGCATTATGAAGGAGTGCCCTTCAGGATGCTTTAAATATTTCTTTCGCATAATGAAGTTCTTCTATGATCAAGACAACAAAATCTGCTGCTTAAGGACTTCTCCCTCTCCCCAGCCCCTACAATAGACCTACTGGTGTGATGTCCTTCTAGGTATGAAAAGGGGCAGAAAATTTCCAGAAACTTTCAAGAAATTTTCCTTGGGAAGTTAAGCTGGTGAATTTTGGGAAATATTTCAAATTGCGGACTATTCATGACAATGATTGGGAATTTATGGGAATTAACATACTCTAGCAGTTGTTAAATTGAATGTATGAACCCAGGTTAAGCCAAAATATGACCTAAAGCCACACCGATTCAGCTTGGAGAAGGATGTGTAGTTATTTTGATTTGACTAACTAATGCTTTAACTTTTTCAAAGCCAATGGTTTACAGATGAAGCCAAGAGTTTAGGCTTGCAATTTTTATTCACTTCTCTGTCTTTACGATTGCGTGCCACTCCAAAAAACACAAGATAACAAAAGTAATAGATAAAAGAAGAAATTTTGGTTAAAAAAAAAAATCAGTTGAATTTATAAATTGAGAGAAAAAAATGAGTGAAAAAGTCTTACAAGAAAACAACCTTTACCTGGACTGAATGGGGAAGTATGTGTGCTTTTAGCCATGAACAACACACAGACTTGGATGGGGAGATATTGTTAGTCCACCAAAGTTTACAGCACACTGGAGGAGTGTAAGATGACATTTTCGAGTTCATGAATTTTAATTATTAAGCTTGAAAATGTTGTGTTTTTTTGGAAAGTATGAAATTATGTGTCTTTTTTCATAAATTCGAGTTTTATTGTCACAAAAATTAACTTTTTTAATAAACAGATTTGTCTTGTGTTTTGTTCTTGTAAGTGGCCCTAGCATGCTCTTGTACTTCCTGCTACAGAGGCTGAGAAATAAGATTAGAGTGAAGGTATACATTCTCTGCACTTTCCTAAAAAACACTTTGTTTTAGGGGGTGATTTTTAGGAACCCTCGGGTCTAAATGGGTAAAAATGGAGAGGTGTCTTTGATAACAAGTATGTATTATTTAAATAGGAACCGAGATGACACACATCTGTCCAAAATTTGTCATTTAAAAAAACCCCAAAGTGAGTGAATAATGGATCCCTTCATTGTCTTTCCTCTAATTTATTCATGCCAAATCTAAATGTCCTAAAATCAAGTGATATGTAAGGATTCTAGGAATGATCACACCTGATGCAGTTTTACACCATAAATCTTGAATATTATTAACTACAGTGTCCCACTCTTGGGTCAGAAATACTTCATTGCATTAACAATAAGGCACTTTGACAATGTTTCAGCACGAAAATCATAAAAGGCTTGTACTGCTTGGTATGGTAAAAAAAAAGGCCAATTAAGCAAGAAAAAATAAATAAGTCCTACATAAGATATCAGCCTCAATGTTTGCAGTGTTGTTGGAGTGTACCACCTGATGGAGAAGCTCACACAAATGTGATTGTGGACTTTTTTACACAAAAGCATGACATCACAAACACCTAACGTTTTCTCCTGACCGTCTGAGTGCTGCCTCCACAAGCTTTACTTATGCAACTGCTGAATTCAAATGAGTTTTTATTTGTGCAATCCTTCATCTTTATTTATTGTGTCTTTCTCAGCTGTTCAGTTTATTCTCACCTCAAAAACTCTCCCATGTTTGACACATTTTCTCTAAAAGGCTGAAATGGACTATCAGGATCTGAGTCATCATGGATAAAAAGAGCTTAAACTACACTGTAGCCAAGTGAATTGTAACTATGTGTATTTGTGCGCATGTATTTAACACTGTACGTACTGTTTAATGTTTCATTCATGATATTCATGAAGACAGGGAGCAAAAGATTGTGGGAGACCAGGATGTCAGGATGAACAACAAAACAATGGGTTGAAAATGGACAACCTTTCACTTTGTAATTGTATGTAAGTAAACACAGTAACAATGTGAAAATATATGGGTTTGGGACTAAAAGTAATGTATGAATAAAGAATGTGCATCACCATTTACCAGTGACGTGGAAAGACTTTTTTATTATTATTATTCTTAGAGTGTCAAATCAAAATTAGCTGAAAACAACTTGAACTATCCCTTTAAAATCAAAGAAAAGTGATTTTGACGTGGGACCTTTAAACAACAGGGTTTTATTTTACAGTGAACTTCCTTGTGTTTCGTGTTACTGGTACATGCCATTAATCTTTAGTAAAACACAGTTTTCTTTGTTTTTGCATGGAACTCGAGGAGCATTGCTTCATCTTGTTATGTCAGATTTCATACTTGCATCATTTCCAATAAGCAGTGAAGTTACCCTGACATGTCTGTTCCTCTGTTTACCACCAGATGTCACTGATGATCTCAAAGTCACTGTGGATCAGTTGCAGAAACTACATAGAAAAGATGAGAGGCTCGTGTTTGCGCCACATACCTGTAGTTTATTTCCAGTTGCCTGAGTTCATGAAGTCTGTTTGCGCTGCACTGACAGCCAATAATCACTAAATCGGGACAACATAATAAACGCCATGTTCATGTAAATTTTCCTCCTCTCAGAGAAACAACCCTGCTGCTCTCACGACAAAGAGGAGACGCTGATTTCTTTTCAGCAAATCACAGAGCTCGCGCCCTTTTAGCCCCGCCTCCTTACAGCCTTGGTATAAAGAGTGCGCGCAACGTTTCCAACAACAAACAGTCGACGCTGCTGCGTGCTCTGAGCGCTGAGTGAGGGAGCAACACTAACACCGGCTTACCGTCACGTTTATTCACTGGATTTATTTCTGACTCAGCATGATCCCAGAGGAAAGCTTTGAAGAAAACAGGTGAGATTTACGAGCTCATTTTTTCTGCCTTTTCGTCTGTTTACTGTCATTTAGTTTCACTGCAAGTTACATGTGGAAGGACAACATGTGCTGGACAGCAATGTGGCTCGTCCTTTGGACCTTACATTGCTCACCCTGCTGCTAGAGTCAAATTAGGCTTTAAAGTGTTTGGTTTAAGACTGTACTCTGATGCAGAGTGCAGAGATTTGAAGAAAGAGGAAAATACTGCATAGTTATCTTGGCATGCTGATTAACTGTCAATCAATTGTGTTGCAACAGCATCTGTCAACTTCAGAAGTTGAGTCATATTCATTTTTGAGTCTAAAAATCCTGCACAGACTTAATGAGTCACTTGCACAACACTGTGCATGCATGTTGCAGCGTGCAGGCTGTGTGCGGACTCTGCTATGCAGATTATATAATCCTGAAGATAAATACACTGTTATGCTATCATAAATACCTCATGCAACATGCAGAGCTGTAAGTGCTCATATGACTAGGGATGTAATAGGGCTGCTCGATTATGGCCAAATTAATATCACAAGTGCACTTTACAATTCATTTACTGTGCATCTGAAAAACATTTATAAAGACGGTTATGCAGACTGAACACTTTAGAAACAATAAATAAAAGTAAGAGCGTTGTATATGTATATAAATATTTATATATAGGTACACTAGATATAAAACTGATCATTTAGAAAGCAAAACTTGTATTTTTCACTTGTTTCATCTACATCACTTTGTTGTCATGATCATGGGAAGCCAAATTTGTGATTGTAATCAAAACTTATTTTATTACTCTCGGATGTATGAGCAAACTATAATGGTTGTATTCTTTTGAAGTTTGTTGTTCTAATGCCTTAAAGAATTTGACACAATAACAGATCCACGAATTCACTCTCATGTCCTTTTTTTTTTTTTTTTTTTTTTTTTTAAAGTTACACGTAGCACTTTGGGTTCCAAAAAGTGGACACACAAGAGAATTGGCATAACATTATTGACCGTTCATCCATCCATTATCTGTTTCAATTATCCCTTTTGGGGTTGTGGATGGGTGTAGCTTATGCCAGCCATCAATGGGCAAGGGGTAAGATGTATCCTGAACTGGTTGCCAGCCAATCACAGGGCTGCTACATAAAGACAGGACAAGTCACCCTCCCATTCAAACCTGAGAACAATTTAGAGTTGCCTGTTAGCCTGACGAGCATATTTTTGGTCTGTGGGAGGAAACCAGAGTACCCAGAGAAAACCCAAGCATGCACAGGGAGTACATGCAAACTCCACTCAAAGAGTCTTAACATTATCTATCGACATTTTTTAACTGACATTACTTAAAATATGTCCACCAACTTCAGTCCTAATAATGAATTTAACAGAAATATCTGTTCCAGAACTCAAATCTTTGTATTTTTAGACCCTGATATAATACAATGGAAAAAAATCAATAGGACAGTGGTTACCACCCTACATAATTTTTTTTTATAAAGTCAGCAGAATTTTAATGACTATTAGCAAAACAGATTTTAAAAACATTATTTTTATTAGCCTAATAAAATTCCCCTGTCTAAATTCTCTAATGTTCATCAGGAAAACTGCAGGGGTTTTTTCTCGGGGTACAAAAATTAGAAACTGGAGGCTTCTGCTTATAAAAGGAAGAATCTAAAAGTTTGAGACCTGGACTAGACATTTAAAGAAAATTAAACATATGATTTTAAGATGCAGGGGCCACATGATTAGAAATTAGATACAGTGTGTTAAATGTGGCTATTTTTGGCCTTAATGGGATAAGAGATTATTCTGATGAGACTATACTGTACTTTAGGACTCTTTCAATGGTACAAGAACACATTTCATAATTTAAAAAAAGGACATTTTAGCCAGATTACATGTGCATCATCAATGGAATAATAATCCTGATATCCCGCTCTTCCCTAGAAGGGTCCTCTAGATCCTTAGAGTTATGAAGATTGAAACGCAGCTTGTGTTTGGCATTACATGCATCTGTGTTTTCTGTATAATATGAAAGTTATTTGCCTTGTTTGCTCTGCTAGGATGCAGTCTGCGGGTCTGGCTCTGGAGGAGTTGTTGGTCACGGCTCAAAAGCAGGACTGCCTGACTATTGGCATCTATGAATCAGCAAAACTACTTAATACGTAAGTCAAAACTTTGAGCACTTTTCAGACAGTAATTCAACTCAAGCAAGCAGTCCCACATATCTCAGTGTAGGGTGCTTAATCATTTATTCCCTCTCCTCAGGGACCCAGACAGCGTTGTTCTGTGCGTCCTGGCTGCAGACGATGCAGACGACGTGGCTCTGCAAATCCACTTCACCCTGCTGCAGTCATTCTGCTGTGAAAGCGGTCTCAACATCCTGCGAGTGTCAGGGGTTCGGCGGCTCAGGCAGCTGCTCTGTGCTGTGGATGCCAACAGGAACCAGGAGGAGCACGGAGACCTCCACTGCATGCTGGTTACGGTGTGTTGACACAACTCAGCAGCACTGATGTTATATAACTGAAAGACTGTAGTAGGAATGTTTTGCTACAGGTGACTTCTTACTCTGCCTGTTTGGTTACACCTTTACAATAACTGAGGGAGCATTTATTTTATTTGCTGATGGATGTTTTTCTTACATTTGGAAATTGTGTTGTTGAAGTAGCTGGTTACCAAGCAAGTAAAGTATCAGAAGAACAAATACACAGTAAAGAAACTCTCACAAACAGTGAAACATATATGAAATTATGCACAATATAACTATGCTCAACATTAATAGTTCAGTCTCAAACTTTGTAAACTAGAATTTGATCAATTAAGTTAAAGTCTAAAAGTCATTAAATGTAAACAGTAAAGTGAAATGTAAAAGAACTTTGCTGGGAGCAAGAGTTGTTCAAGTTCAAAACAGGAAAGACTGAGCTGGAATATTGTAATTTTATAGAGATTTTAATGTATGAATTCAGTGATTAGACCTATGAAGCTGCATACTTTTGAAACATTTTTTATTTGTACAATTTTATAATTTAAGGGTTCCTACATCTTCTCAAGCATTAAAAATTTGGCAAATTTTTAGGCACATTCAGTGTGACTTTTCAAGCTGTTCTCACATAAACATCAATTTTAAATGCTGAATTTACACAAATATTTGTGTACTCAAAGTCATTATTTCTCTTCTTTCTATATATTAAAACATATACTAAGCTGTAATAATTAACATAATAGTCAGTATAGCAGTATAGATGGAAGACAAAAAACATGGAAGCGAAACAAAGTTATGTTTTGAAATTTGATCCCTGTTAGGGAGCATCCTATAAACTGAAATCCTACCCAGGATTGCAATTAGCCAAACCTGCATTCCTTACTATTTTAATCTCAAGTAATTCCAAGAAGAAATGCAGCAATTTGTAAATGTTTACCAAATTCAATAGCACAGTTTTTTACCAACAAATTTGATAGTTGAATTGTTTAAATTCACAATTGCTTGGCTGTCTGCTGAGTAGACTTTGAAGAGGAGCTGTTACCTTTTTCACTGAGACAGCATTAGCTGACAGCAACCTTGAGGCAACAGAAAGACAAAACAAAGTCCTGCTTGAGGTCCAAAGCCACAGGAGACATTCATGTGTCAATACCTGAGCCCAAGTTGTATTTAACTTCAGGGCTAACTGTGCTAATGGTGTGTTCCTTTCACATCATAATGTGGACTTCCAAGTGAAGTTTGCATGTTCTCCCCGTGCCTGTGTGGGTTTTCTCCCCCAGACCAAAGAAATGCTTGTTAGGTTGATAGGCTCTAAATTGTCTGTAGGTTTGAGTGTGAGCATTAATGGTTTTCTGTCTCCCAGTGTGACCCTGTGTTTGGCTGGTGTCTGGCCAGTGTCAGCTGGGATAGGCTCCAGCCTTCTGCAAATGAGTGGTATAAATGATGGATGGATGGATAGTTGTTTGAAGACATATTCCCTACAACACATAATCTTTTTCTCCTTTTCCTCCTCCACTTAATATTCATATAAACCAGGTTTTAAATAAAGAAACAAACGTATTACTTTAATACCATTTATTTTTAAGCCTGACAGAATTATTTCTTGAATTAACATTTAAATGGCAATTTTTGTATTTGAGCCATGAAGTATTTGCACAAATCATTATCTGATTAGACAGCTCATAGGTCCATTAGCCAGCTATTAGTCAAAGATGTCATTAGTTGTGGTCCCGCCCTCTACAGCATTTACAGGTCTTTTAAAACCTTGAAATAATCATTAATGTAAACATATTTCAAGAATTTCACACTCATGAAACCTGAAATATATCCATTTGCTTTAAACCTCCATATGAGCATGAGTTTGATCTTGGACTTGTTTTATGTGCAGAACCCTCAAGCCAACCACTGCAGGCTACAGGAGGTGGGGATGTACTGCCAGGAGAGTCGACGCCTCGACCAGTGGGTGCCTGAGCTGGTCCTGCAGGAGCGCTGAGGGTCCTGCCACCCACACATATGTGAACAAGAAGAAGAGCTTTCTGGGTTCAACTGCTGACCAGTTTTTGCTCATGCAGGGGTAGCCTGGAGAGGACTGGGACACAATAACCTGACTGATGACTTAGAGGAACCGTGGACTCCCTTTCAGGAACTTGTGACACAGTTGGTGTGGAAACTCAAAAGACAGAGCAGATTCCCTTTAAAGGCCCAATTTCTACATCTCCATAAAAATGGATCTGAGCTTCTCTTTGGTGCTTCTGCTACAATGTTTTTGGGGAGTGACAGTCAATCAGCAGACGCTCTGACTGAAATATGCCCACACCCCAGCTCGTACCTGGAAGATCAGTGAGTGTTTCTGTGGAGCGGACAGGAATGCTGTAATGAGACTTTACCTGACATTCCTGTGTCTCTAAACATGGGAGAGTCCTTGGAGAGAGAAAGAATGAATGTGTGGTATGCGTGAACAATCCTCGGGTCTTTCTTTAGAAAAGACTGGGCGTGCGGCGTGTGTGCTCCTTAAAAAAAAAAGAGCAGCCAAACCTGTGGAGGAATGGTCACCATGGAAACTAAATGAAATGATTTTCATTTTGAAGGCACAGCATTTATAAGAGGATACAGATCACAAACAAGCAGCAGAACTTGTTAGTTTGGTTGTAGTAGGACGCAGAATGAGCGTGTATCTGTGAAGCCCCTTTGTGCTGTTGGACAGAAATAGTCTCTGTGCCTTTAAGATTGCTGCTGTTTCGATCAAATGCTGTTTCATTGAAAATGATCAGTGCTGCGTTAGTAATTTATTGATTATATTAGTTGTTTGTTTTAATATTTATGGGTTATATTTTTGCTCTGTTAATGAAATCAATAAATTAATGTATTCATGAATGGGGTTCTGCTTTATCATTAGGCTTTAATTTTGAAATATATGTGTATAGCTGCAACACTAACACCAGCTAAAGAGTAGTTTCTCACTCTTGGGTCGGCAAGCTACAACCTAATGCTAGGGTTGCTTGATTATGGCAAAAATTATAATTTTGACTTTCCTATAGATTTTGAGATCAGGAGATGCTTTTATAAAATTTATATGCTTTTTAAATGATCATTTTTAACATTAAAGAACTTGCAATACATAGAAATATATACTTGTAAAAAAAAAACTCAAATTGATGCTTACAATATTGGAAAAAGAAAATAAAGTTCAAAATGTCACTACCTGCTACGCCACCATGTTGCCCACCTAAGACATGGCCGGCTAAAACACAACAAATGGTTACTGTTTTTAGTTGAAAAACATTACGTGAACAGGACCTTACAACAAATGAAGCTAACAAAGCTAATTAGTCAAAAGCATGCCTCCAATATATGACGTCAGTTCCTCCCCAATATATTCAATGGTGTCGTTAAAAGACGGTAAACTAAACAAATCTCCCTCCGCATTAGCATAGTGCTTGGTTCACAACATTGTCAGAATACCAAAGTCTTAAACTTCGCCATTGACTTGGTTAAAAAAAAAGATATATTGTAACTGCTCCAATATCAGGGCACAAAAGTAGATGTCCAAGGCATCTTATACTATTTTAATTTCTTTTATAAAGATAAAAATTTCACGAAAGCTTCTACACTATTTGTATTGCTTAAAACGTGCAATGTAAGGCAATATTTATGTGAAATTTAGAGTGTGCAGGACACACAGATTTTTTGATGGATTCATTCTTTTGCCGTGCACCTGCTATGAAATGGGCTTAGTTTGTCAAAGAGTTTGTACTTTTTAATGCCATCAATAATAAAGTAACTGAGGTTTTCCCATTTAAGAGCATATGGCATTGATAAAGTATAAACAAATTGGCAGCTTTTGTGCATGATGAAACTAACAGCTGTAGCTGAGTCATGCAACTACAGTTTACATTTGGTATGAAGTAATGCCAAAAACATGCACCCTGTTTGTGGCAAAGGCTTTGTCAGTTGGAGAAAAGAAACCGGGGTGGAGACAGAAACTCTGTTGGAAAAAACAAACAGGCAAAACAAGCTGATGCAGATTTACTGTCCCGGCAAGACGAAGGGCAGGGAAAAATCTGCTGGGTGACTGCAATCTGCCTCCCAACTTTTTGCACTCTAGCCTTGTGCTTCTTTAAATCACAGCATTCAGCTTAATGTGCAAACCCTGAACCAACAGGGCTGATTCATACAAACGGTCATCTGTGTTACCCCACCCATGACACGGTATCTCCTCATGATCAGGCAGCAAGATGTTCATGCAGCTCAGTACAAGTGTTTAGTCCTCCCCTCTGCCCTCCTTTGACTGTTTTGCTCCACACTCCACCCTGCACTCTCACATGTCAGAGCACAGCTTGGACTGTCGAGCTGCAGAAAGGGAACACTCAGGCACATGGACCTCCCATTTGTTTACAACCCGCTGGACAGGGGTGTGACCAGCAAAGGGGCTGACTTCTCATTGGCTGTGCTTCTTCCGCCCTAAATACGATTGGCTTTAAGAGGGACTATGGTTTGAAACTTGGAGGAAACTCGTGACTGCAAGCAGTTCTTGTAAAAGAAACAGACACAGCTGAGACAGAGAGGACTCGTAACAATGACATTCCTGACAAATGATCCATGTGGGAGGCCTTACCTAGCACTTTTTCTTTGTTTCTCTGCAGCTTTTCAGATTTGTGCTGCACGCCATGTACCCATTTGTCCAGAAAGAATGTGGGTCCATGTGCAACTTGTACCTTTACAAACATTGTAAAAAAAGTACAGCCCTCCTACTCAGACAGGACAGAAACAAAAAAGAAAACAGAAAATACCTTCAAAGAACTGAAGCTAATCATTTACTTCAGTCAAAATGCAGATAGAGAGCTGTGTGAGACCAAATGCATGATACTGATGCCATAGCTGTTTGAGCTGCAGACATAAACAGCATTTTTCTTTTATTTAAACCTTCAATGAGGAGTTCTTAGCAAACTAGTTTTAATACTGGTGCCTCTTTATGACCAAAAAGCAGAAAGTATCACAATTTCCAAGTGCAGTAATTTATGCAAAGTTGTTTTAATACCTGAAACATCTGCCCTTGGGAAGGTGTTTGACAGACTGATGAATTGCATTGCTGTAAAGACAATATCTTACTATGGTTAACATTTTGAATAAAGTAGAGGAAAATTTTGAAGAAGAAATACTTATGTAATGAACAAAATTGCATGTGTCTACACAAGTAGAGGCTGCAGTTTTAACACTGCAATTTGGGGACTGTAATCTTTTGACCACTGTTTTCCAACTGCAACATTTAATGAGCTAGTTAACCCCAACCAAAACCAAAAACATCTGCACATGGAGAATAGACATTTTAAATTGTCACTGACTAAATTATTTGAGTCCAGATTATGAGACTTATGCTTAATTTTAGGGCTTAATTGCCCTAAATTGGTGTAATAAAGCCTCATAATATACAGTTAAGTACTTCGGTTTGATTGTATTTCATTACTTGTTTGCTAAAACTACTGTATGAAATATTTTTCTGGTATAATTAGGGATGGAAATTAATAGGATTTTACTGATACCAACACCATCAATAATTCTGCTTATCGATCGGATTCTTTAATGATTACCTTATCAATTCTTGTGGATTTTCTGTGGGCAAAAGTTGGCCCACACAGGTTTTCAGTGGCAACAATGTCAAACACATGACACATCTGATATTTAGTGCCATGCTGGAAAAAGAAATGGTCTGCAAGCCACTCTTGTCTCCACTCACTGAAATTTGTGCAGCAAAAAGCATCTTTATACAGTGGCTTGCAAAAGTATTTATACCCCCTTACTTTTCCACATTTTGTCACATTACGACCACAAACAGAAATATATTTGATCGGAATTTTATGTGAAAGACCAACACAAAGTGGCATACAATTGTGAAGTAGAAAGAAAATTCGACATGATTTGATTTTTTTTTTTTTTTCTTACAAATAAAAAACTGAAAAGAGCGGAGTGCAAAAGTATTCAGCCCCGCTGAGTCAATACTTTGTGGAACCGCTTTTTGCTACAATTACAGCTGCAAGTCTTTTGGGGATAATTCTCGACCAGCTTTGCACATCTGGAAACTGAAATTTTTGCCCATTCTTCTAAGCAAAGCACAAACTCAGTCGGATTAGATAGACAGCATTTGTGAATAACAGTTTTCAGATTTTGCCACAGATTCTCAACTGGATTTAGGTCTGGACTTTGCCTGGGCCACTCTAACACATGAACATGTTTTGTTTTAAACCATTTAGGGTTATTGTCCTGCTGGAAGGTGAACCTCCGCCCAAGTCTAAAGTCTTTTGCAGACTCCAACAGGTTTTCTTCCAAGATTGCCCTGTATTTGGCCCCATCCATCTTCCCTTGAACTCTGACAATCTTCCCTATCCTTGCTGAAGAGAAGCACCCCCAGAGCATGATGCTGCCACCACCATGTTTGACAGTGTGGATGGTGTGTTCAGAGTGATGTGCAGTGTTAGTTTTCTGCCACACACAGCATTTTGCATTTAGGCCAAAAGGTTTAATTTTGATCTCCTCTGACGAGTGCACCTTCTTCCACGTTTGCTGTCCCCTCCACATGGCTTCTGGCAAAGTGCAAACAGAACTTCTTATGGTTTTCTTTTAACGATCGCTTTCTTCTTGCCACCTCTCCATAAAGGCCAAATTTTTGCAGTGCACAACCTATAGTTGTCCTGTGAACAGATTCCCCCAGTTGAGCTGGAGATCT
Source organism: Cetoscarus ocellatus (assembly GCA_037902135.1). NCBI lineage: Eukaryota > Metazoa > Chordata > Actinopteri > Labriformes > Labridae > Cetoscarus > Cetoscarus ocellatus. The sequence continues at coordinate 633,459 of JBAMNC010000802.1, read as the reverse complement.
CTGTAGTTCGCCCAGAGTCACCATGAGCCTCTTGGCTGCATCTTTGATCAGTGCTCTCAGTGTTCGGCCTCTAAGTTTAGATGGACGGCCGTGTCTTGGTAGGTTTGCAATTGTGCCATAAACCTTCCATTTCCAGATGATGGATTGAACAGTGCTCTGTGAGATGTTCAAAGCTTGGGATATCTTTATATATAGCCTAACCATGCCTAAAACTTCTCTACAACTTTATCCCTGACCTGTCCGGTGTGTTCCTTGAACTTCATGATGCTGTTTGCTCACCAATATTCTCTTAACAAACCTCTCAGGCCATCACAGAACAGCTGTATTTGTATTGAGATTAGATCACACACAGGTGGACTCTATTTAGTCATAAGGTCAACATTCGATCATTTAGCAATCATCAGGCAACAACTGAAGACAATTGGTTTCACTCAGAGAAAAGGGGGCTGAATACTTTAGCACACCGCACTTTTCAGATTTTTTATTGTAAAAAAAAAAAAATCAAATCGTGTCGAATTTTCTTTCTACTTTACAATTGTGTGCCACTTTGTGTTGGTCTTTCACATAAAATTCCAATCAAATATATTTCTGTTTGTGGTCATAACGTGACAAAATGTGGAAAAGTTCAAGGGGTAAAAATACTTTTGCAAGCCACTGTATAAACATCAACCCATGATTTTGACCATTCTGCCCCCTGCCTACCATGGTCTTTGACTTTTTTGCTATCATTTCTGTTAAGTGCCTCTGATGAGAGCTTGACAGCTCTGATTTGCAAGGTATACAGGACAAAGTGGAAAGAATTGATAAGGGAATTGATAAGCAAAGCAAACAAGACTAACGATATCGATTCTTTGAGGGAGTTGTTTTCTCAACTGGAACTGGTTTTCGATCCATATCCCTAGATATACAAAACTTTTAAACTGTTGATATAAAAAGTATGTCGGCGTAATAAACCAGGCTTTGAGTCGTCAGATAAAAACTAAAATGAGATGTATTTGAATGTAACGCTGTCAAGTTTGCAGTTTTTCAGCTGCACAGTTGTGGTCATTTTATGCTAAAAGACAAGTCTGTAAGAGCTACAACTCTTGATCTGTTAGTATTTGATCGCTATGAATCCCAAAAGTGGTGTTAGAATCAGAATTCAAGTTAAATAAACCTTCATAATGTTTTTGAATCCAAGATAACTTGTACAAAGCTTTAATACTGTAAGCTGCCAAACAATAAGAGGAATTTTAATGGCACACTGCATTATTTCTTGTTTTAAAGCCATCTAATAGGCCCTGACATAGAGACACAACAGTCCCAGCACTGTAGTCCTGCAGTTGTTTCTGAGACTGCAGCCACCAGCTCAGCCACTGTACTGCTTTGAGCATAAGGAGTTCTAAAACTAACTCAAAGTGAGGTTTAAACACAGAATGTTAAAGAATTGTAAATACAGCGTTACTTATTTTTTGTCCTTGTGAGATAGATCAGAGGGACAGTAGACAGAGGTGTACAGAGGGCTAGAAAGCAGGGAAGACACAAGGCACTGGCTGGATCCAAACCCACCTTGGCCAGCTCTGCACTGGGCATCTTTCAGCACCCTGTAATTTCAATGACAAACCGCTAAAAACTCAATATACTTAACTACCTCTGACGTCTGTTTGTTTGTTTGTTAGCAAGATTACGCAAAAAGTACAGATTAGATTTTGGTGGTGATCCAGATAACCACCATTAGCATATGATTGTTTTTGCTCAATAACTGTCCAACTAATAATGATATCAACATGATTCAGAGTGCTAGGCATGCTAAGGGCTTTTCAGAGTCATGATGGTAACTTTATTATTGAACCATTACTAATAGATGTAACAGCAATATGTGAGCTACCTTGGTGGAGGTTTGTGCTCTCAGAGTGCTTTCCAGTGTTTGTGCTCATTTCAGCCTGATTCACCTCTTGAAAGGTTGTGGTCAGACACTGCTCAAGCGGGTAAACACCTAAACAGCCTGTTTTAAGCAGGGCTTAAATAGAGGGGTTTTTACGCATGCCAAAATGCAATATCTGAGAGGAATTTTAGGCAAGAGAATTTAAAAATATTCGCCTGAAACATCTGTGACGAAGGTCAACTTGTTGAAAATAAGTAAACTTTCAAGTGTGACTATGGGCCCTGATCTGTTGTTTAAGCTGGCTAAAAAAAATGAATTTATTAATACTGATTCATCTGACCTGAAAGGTAAATCAAGCCACCAGTAGCAAGACTGAGAACTTTTAGTTATTACCTTCACCAAGAAGGTTATGTTTTTGCCAGCGTTTGTTAGTTTGTGAACAGAGTCACAGCATCAGAAATGCCTTGGTGGAGGTTTGTGCTCTTGGAGCTCTGCTAGTTTATAATGCTTTAATTTCTGCCATGGAGTAGGTGTCACATGAGGTGAGAGTGAAACAAAACTTGCATTTCTGTTTTACTGCATGCATTTTATATAACCTGTATTTAACCTTATATACTATGGCCAATGGCCAATGTCCTGTTATGATGGAAGGGGTGAGGTCCCATCATGCAGCCTGTCAGCAGGGGGAGCCTTAAGGTTTTGGCTTCACTGCATGGCAGCTTTTGTTATGCCCATCCTCACATACAGAGCATTGTCGGGATCCAGAGAACTTGACAAAATTGGAAGCACACGGGTTTTAATAGAACTTAACTTAGCTTGTAATTTTTAAAAAATGACATAAGAACATGTGTTATTATATCATCTTTTTATTAATGTTATCTACTTCTCAATATCATCTTTTTAACAGCAATATCCACAAAATATTAACAATGTGCAAGAAAACATGAGTTATGGCACATCAGAGAACAGTTACAAAAAATAGATATATTTTCTTCATAATCAATCAAGGCAAAAAGATACATATACTGTATGCATACACAGGAGATCAGAACATAAAAGATGAGTCTCGGGAAGGGCTCCGAGGCAATGCAGCGATGTTTGATTTCCACCAGTGAGGAGCCTCAAATCTCCCTATCTCACCAGATATCTTTTTTAAAACCAGGCTCAATTTGTGTTTCATTTTGAGCCACGTGTTCTTGTTTAACACTGTCAATTCTGTTGATGTAATAACCCCAAAGACCAGTGTTAACACAATGTACACCACCATAAGGCAAACTAACAACCAATCAGACTGACTGTCAGACGACCATTGATTCTAGGTCGGCAGTCTCCGATTGTAGCCCAACCAAATATGGAATGATTAAAAAAATAATGATTATGATATAAAATAGCATCTCCAGGACAACACCTGTGTGTGTGTATGTGTGTGCACTGATATGTATGCATGCTCACGTCATGTCAGATTGTTTGCAGTTGCAAGTCTCTTTGACCACAAGTTTGCTGAAAAACACCTTTTTTTAAATAAAAAATATAAATCAGCACATTATCAAGTGCTCAGCATCTTGTGACAGGGAGACATTTTATATAAACATTGTGTTGATCCTTTGTTGATAATATGGACACGTTTTGTTTGAATGTCTTTAGCTCCCTATCGGATATTTTTAAGAAATCCTGCTTCCAATGAGCCCTAATTGAACTTATTTATTGACGTTCTATTGAAATCCTTCACATTTTGGGAAGTACATACATTGCTGAGAACTCAAGACTGCTTTCATGTCTGTTTGGTGATTGATCGCTACATCGAACAACAAACTAGCTTAGCAGCTGTAGCTAGCTAGTTCTTAACAAAGACGTGAAATTACGTCATTCAATTAATTATGTTAGCAAATGCACTCCAATGATTAGATAGTAAAATATAGAGATACAAAGGGATTAAGTTGGACAACCACTCCACTCAACCTTCAGAAGCTGTATCAAGCTAACTCTATGTTAGCGTCAATGTTGTGTTCAAAAACACACTCTGTAAGAGATGCGCTATCCACGAAAAGATTGTTTCAATGAAATAAAATCATGAAGATTTTTTAAAGCAGTTATTCACTACCATAAACTAACTTTCGAACAATGTTTACCCGGTCAACCTCTTCACATCCACCAACAACACCAGTTCTCTTAGCTGAGTTGTGGCTGGTTGCATCACAAAGGTCTGTTGTGGATTATGATGCAAAGTTTACACTAAACCAAAAGTTGAATCAGAGTCGCCTTAAAATCAATTATCATTTTTTTCACTATGGGAGCATTAGGTTCATTTTATGTAAATAGTCTCACTCCAAAGACGTCTTCACTGAAAAGACATTTCATCTTAATAAAAAGTATTTTTCTGTCGGCAGTGTTGTTTTTCCTGTGTTCTCCCTTGGCTTTTGTGTCTGAAAAGTCAAACTAATGGCTGGACCATTACTACACCTTGATTTTCTTGATCTCTCATGATGGCACTCTATCAGGCTACAAAAATCTTGGTTTTTGTACTACTAGCTAACAGACTGGCAACACTACAGGTATGATCTAAACCAACAGAGGCATTGCGTTAGTCCCCAAACCTATAGGATTTCTTTTGCATGGGATTTTAAAACATTGCTGGTATTAAGGTCTGTGGATAAAAAGGCTGCAAGACAATAAGTTTGTCCACCTCGATAATGTATTAAAATAACTTCAGAATTTTTGAAGCATCAGTATACTTGGCAAAAGTAAAAGGCTAATGTCAGGGTATTATGCAGCCTCAACATGGTGGACTTTCTTGAAGCCACCATCACCAGGCTTCCATCTTTTACTTCTCTCCTACCTCTAATATAAGACTTTCCTCCTGGTTTGATTTCATCAAGTTAGAGCTAATTTAATTATTGGTCAACATCAGGATACACATTGTTCACTTCAGGTAAGGGTGTTAAACTAGAAGGAGGATGCAAGGAAAATGATCTAATGCCTTTGTTTATTATGTCAAACCGCAGAAGCTATTGTAATCCCCAAAGTATGAGCTTGGGTGATGGCCTACGTTGGAACCATCTCAAATGGTGCAACACCTCAAACCTTAGTAGAGCATAAACTGCGCACTAATTTACTTCCATGATAGGCTACATTAGGCATAGCTGGAGAAACATAGATCTGGTTTGCATCTTTACAACTTTGGAAAGATATTGTTCCACTCACTTATCTAAGACAAGCAAGTCTTCAATTTTTTTCTTCAAAATGCAGAATATTTCAGTTTGGTCTCTAAAGCTTTGATGAGTGGTGGGAGCAAGCTGCAGCTAAGAAAAATATAACTGACTGAGGCACAGATGGGGCTGAACCACAACAACAAATCCTCCAATGAGAAAAAGGTCCGTTTTGTAATCGTTATTGTCATTTTGGATCAACACCTAAAAATAGCAGCTCATTCAACTACGGAGCATTTCAAATTCTCCCTTTTACACCTCAGAGCGATCAGTGTGCACTCAGAGACTAAACATGCTGTCTGACTCTGGGAGTGTCACATGATCTCCCCTTTGGTCACTACCACCCTGACCAGAATCTCAGCACTGTAGTACAGTAACATTTCTCTGCAACGCTCTGGAGGTGCTGTGTGTTCTTACTCATAGTGTCTCTCCCACTACACACACACGGGGCGTATACACAGACTCATGTGTGTACCTCTGCTTTCTCCTCTCCGCCTCCTGATCTGCCAAATCATCCTTTTTAGCTACCAAAGATCCCCACACAGGCACACACACACCAGCAGCCTCATCTGTGGCCTCTCTCCAGCTCTCTTTGTATTTCAGGAATGGCCTTCGCTGTCTGTTTGGAGTAAAAGCAAAAAATTAGCGAGCACATTGTGATTCAAGCTTTGTTTTTAGAATTTTCTTCTGAGATTATTTTCTCATGTTTGCCTTCTTGCTGAAAGTTTAGAGAGCAGACTGATCCGACTCTGATATCTGTGCATGAAAGGTAAAGCAACAGCTGGCTTAGCTTTGAATACATCTTGAAAATGGCAAAATGTGTGCCTTGTTCTGTTAAAAGCTTGCCTTACATTGTAAGATACAAGCATCTGTACATAACTTCCCTGATGAAGACTGTGTTTACATGGACTCAAGTATCCTGGCTATGAGCTGAATCCTAGAATAACTCGGATTTGGTGTTTCCACACACTTGATGATGGTAGTTCATTTCCCTGTATGATCGTTAGTATTTCAGTTTCTGATCACTGAATCTTATTTGTGCAGGCCTGTGAAGATATTTTAGAAGAGGCAAAAATTTGTCAAAAATGGGTATAGGATGTGTATGCCACGTTATCACATTTTCTTAAAGAATTCCCCAGAGGGCAAAACTGTGTTCCTGATTACACCTTGAGACGTTCACTTTAGTTCCACCAAAAAAGAGATATTAAGGTCAATTCACTGCAAGGTACAGCTTTGGGAGAGAGCAAGAGGGCATGGCAAAAATGCTGAGTTCCCTTGCTGGCTCTGCGTGCTCCCTTCTCGCCTTTGTTAGGCCTCTGATACTATCCTATTGCATCTGTGACTTTCACACTGGAGGCAGAACTTTGCAGGGTTGTAAACATTGGCTTGAGATGGGACTGTGGATATGATGGCATTAATGATCTGGTGTGTGAAACCTTCGACTCAAATACAATGTTTTATTTTAGGCACAAACAGTATTTACAGGATAGTTCCTGATGTGCACAGACGTTCTTTTTATGAAAATATTTTCTGAGGAAATAGTTTGCACACAAAACTATCTTGTGCACACCTGAAGATTTCTGTACCCATGTTTGAGGAAGTTTCTGTTGATCTTAGAAAATTTGATTTTTCTCAGTCTATGATGTTCAAGGGAATAAAGTTTTCTGTGCGAACGCAGAGTTATATTTTTTAGTTAATGTTGCCTGAGGAGCTTTGTAAATTCAAGGTTTAATATAGGAATATTACATCAATGAGAGTTGGATTCATTTCGACAGAGCCTGCCACAAAACCTGAACCAAACAGCTGCTTGAGCTTTTTGGTCAATGGTTAAATGAATAAAAGTTATAATTTTGAACCACTTTTCCAGGTTATCCATTCATTATTTCAGCTATCTTTCCCAGAAGACTGTCTTAAAAAGTGTGTTCACTCACAAATACAGACAACTGCTCATATCTCTCATCCTCGAACAAACCCCCCCACCCCCAAACTCTCAGGTTTCCCTGTTGCAGCAGGTGGCTCATATTGATCGAGGGCTTAGAAAAGAGAAAAGCAGCAGGTTCATCTTCCTGGCAGTCCATCAGCAGACACAAATCCCGTCCAAAAGACTCCACCCTGCTCTGTCACTGTACTCCAGTCCAAAGAAAGCCTTCACCAAATACTCCAATGTAAATATGACTGCACAAAGCCCTCTTCTTTCAGCATTTAACCGTCAAAAAGCTGCTCTAATGGCCCAGCCTGACACTCCTTTCAACCTTTGACCCCAGACAATCAAACCTTAAAAAGCAACTGCATTAGAGAGTACATGTTGTGTGGTGGTGTGTTGTCCTCATTGCCATATAAAGCAACACATGAGAAATGCTTGTGGGCTGCTCTGGTGATAAAGGATAGGTCAGGAGGTTGGTTTTTGCCACTGGAATGAGGTCCGATTTGTTGTTGATTCACCCTTAAACAGACTTTCTCTTTTTTCTTTATTTTGTTATATCCTCATCAGGTTTTTTGTGTGTGGTTAAAACCATCCTCCGCTATCATAAGCTTTTAAAAACCTGAATGACCAAAACAAAGCGAGACAGACATGATTCTGACAGATATAACAGAGGAAATAAAAGAAAAATCCACAGAGAGGGAACGCTGTGGTTCGATTTATCTTACAAACACTGTACAGGGCAATACTCAACTGACCAGGATCCATGGACTAGAAAGAAGAAACAAAAAAAAGTAAATTCCCAAAACAGCTATTCGTCAACTTATCACTTCTGCACATGTCTGAAAGAAAGTTTTTACACTTGGGTTGTTTGTCTTGACTTCATTTTTTTCAATTTGTCTTTTTTACAATCAAGTTTGGTTTGTCAGAGAGGAGCATTGGGGAGAAGAAAAATTACCCTTTATCAATACTGCAAACTCAAGTTTTTGCTACTCCTGGGGGGTACTGAGACTTCGAGACTGGCAAAAGCCAGCTGGGTTTGTCTAAAAAAGAGCCAGAGTAATTTTGTTTAAATACTGCTTCAATACAATACAATACTTCCTTTTCCTTCATCAAATTCTTCATCAAAGAAGATAGAATGAAACTATTTTTTAATCTTTTGAAAAGTGGCGAAGGGAAGTAGAAATATTTACCTTTTAGGAGTAAAATGTAGTGTCAAAAAAATTTTTTTTAGAGAAAGTAAAAGGAAAGTGGTGAGGAGTAATCTTCTACAAGTGACATGTTTAACAAAAGTGGCAAAAGGGTAGCTTTACTTTAAGGAGTTATTTATAAGAGAAAAGTGTCAGAGGATAATCTTACTTTAAAGAGTGCAATTCAAATGACAAAATGTTGAATGGAATTCTTAACTTAAAAGAGCTCAATGTAAAGGAAAAAGTGACAAAGAAAATCTCAATTTTAAGAAGTCAAAGTTAAAGAAAAGTGGCAAAGGCAAAACAACTTTTAAGAATGAAATTTAAAATTAAAGTGGCAAAGAGAAAACTCAACAATATGGAGTGATATGTATTAGAGGAAGTGGCCAAAGGAAATTTGGTACGGGGAAACTTTACTTTTAGGAGTAAAATATACAAGGGAAGTGGCAAATGGGAAATAAAAGAAAGTGGTAAATGACAATTTCTAATTTTCAGGAAAAACCCTTAAAGGACTAGAGGCAAATGGGTTATTTATTTTTAGGATAAAACCGTATCTAAAATGTGTGAGAGGTAAGCATTGCTTTTGCAGGTGAAATGTAACAAAAAAATGTCTAAAAGTAAACTTTGCTTCAAATTGGAGGTAGCAAGTAAAAACTTCTAAGGAAAAACTTCACTTCAAGGAAATCATGTAAAAAATGGCTTAGGAAAATATTGACTTTTGGGGTAAAAAGTAAGGGAAAAGTGATGAAGACTTAACTTTTTTTTCAAAATGAAATGTTAAAATTAAAAAAAAGGCAAAAGGAAATGTACTTGCAGAAGTAATTTCAAAATAAGTTATGAAAGGGAAACTTAACTTTAAGAAGTGAGGTGAATTTGAAACTTAAATTGAGGAAAAATTCAGTGAATTGTTAAAAAGGCTAAGGGAAATCTTTACAAGAAGGAGTCAAATGTCAAAGAAAAGTGGAAAAGGGTAATCTATGCTTTTGCACAATGTAAAGATAAGTATAAAAAATGAAGGTGGGGGTGACTTTAGTTGTAAAATATGGAAGTAAAAAAAGGGGTTGGAGAAATTTATGTTTAGGAGTGAAACATGAAAAAGTGGCAAAGAGGATTCTTGACTTAATTGGGGTGAAATGTTAAGGAAAAAGGGGCCAAAGCTTTTAGGCATGAAATGTAAAAGAAAAATACAAAGGGGAATCTTTACGTTAAGAAGTGTAACCTACAAAAGTAGTACTGGGGAATTTTAATTTGGATTTATACATTTTGCTTTATTCCCTCCAGCATGACAGTTCACACAGACTAATTTAAGGGTGCAACTTCACCCTCTCTCAGGGTAAAGCACAGGGAGGCTTAAAGTACAGTAAAACCCTTTGTTTAAGAGATCCTAGCACATATCTGATTAGGTGTTCCCCATGGCTTACATCTTGATCCCCTGTGCTTTTAGCATTAGACAGGAGAACAAACTTGGATCAGCCAGGGGAAACACCTATGTCAAAGCAAAAGAATAATTTTAAAAAAAAGGTACAGTATTGTTGTATCTGTTAGGTAATGCTTCAACAAAATATCAAAATGTACATTAAATTCACAAACAAGTATTCCTTAAGAAAAAAATGCAGTAAACGTCCAGGGTTAATAGCTTGAGTTCTGCATGGAACAGTTCACTGCGCTCCTCTCATAGCTGCAGATCTGAGGTCAGTTTTGACATTGTTTTCAGATCAGCATCTAGAGAAACGGTTTTCTGTACAGGTTGGCACAGCTGGAGGTTTGGCCAAAGGCTGCAGTCGGCCATGTTGAGGCCACAGGCAGAGAAGGTTTGTCATTACAGGTTTAGGTAGGAACATGCGAGCCTGACAAAAGGCAAAGGCTGGGCCGCTCGCTTCAGAATAACCCGCCATGATTTAGCACAGGCAGGTATGACAGCGAGCTCTTGGACTTCTTTAAACTGCCTCACAATAAAAAGCATTTATTAGGACACCAGGTCGTGTTTGGCACGGTTGGCAGCAGCGCCTACCGTCTTTTTCTCTTGCCCACATGCAGCTTCCCACTCCTTTACCCAACGCCTTATTTAATGACAACAGAAGTGGGAAAAATGCTCTCCAAAAGATTATTAAAGTCCAAATCCCTTTTCAAGTAAACTGTTGCTTGTAGTTTAGTTACCAGCAGATATTAATATAACCAAAGCACCTTTCTCAGTGATTTACTGACCTCAGCCACTGTCAGCACAAGATATCCCCCTCTAGCTGTGGCTACAGGGTATGGCGCTTTTCCAGAGTGGCTATTCTGGGAGTGTGTCTGTATTTCATGAGTGTGTGTACGCAAGATGGTGCATGTTTGCATGTGTGTGTGAGGGGTTATCAGGGGATAATTTTTAGTACTTGGTGTGTGTGTGTTTGTGCATGTGTGTGAGAGTATTAGTCATGTAGCTCAGCTATAGGATGATGCAGGGTTTCTTGTCCTTGAAAGGGTTTTCAGAGGTGGGAACCCCAACCAGCAGAGGGTCGCTACGAGCATGCTGCTCACAGTAACTCATAAGGTCTGCGGCGGCTTTAGACACCTGGTGGGAGAGAGAAGATTGAGGGAAGAGTGACAGAACAAAAGGGAGGAGGGTGGGGAAAAGAAGAAGAGAATGGTTAAAGATAAAAGGCAAAAGTAAGTCCGGATGAATTAGAACCCTCACAAAAATAAAATAAAAGTAGAATCAAGCCATCTTCTCACCTTGATGCGTTCAATCCCTGCCTCGATCCTCAGCTGTTCCACCAGTTTCCTGGCCTGGGCGATATTATTAGTGGTAGACATACTGATCCATCAGAATACACCAACACAGGAGAAAACTGTAGGGGGGGGAAGTCATAAAATTAGTGTAGGCTAATAGTTAAAATAAAGAAAACAAAACATGATGAATGGGGCACCCTTCATTAAGAGAAATAGCAGATACTAATTTACAGAGAAGTGAAGGAAACGGATAAAAAACATTGCAACAGGCACACTTAAACAAAGGTTCAAATTTCATGTGAAAATATTCAACAAGAAGGACATACAGAACACACAGCAAATTTAGAGGAGTTATCATTTTGGTTTTGGTATAATTTTATTCTGGATGGAGTCAAATTCCTGAAAACATTTTTGACAAACAAAACTTCGTGAAACATACGTGACTTTTTGATAATCGCACAAGCAAACACATCTTTCAGGAGTTTTTAGGCTTAAACGTAATCGGCTCCAGTTAAGACCTACTATTGGACAAGTATGAAAATACAACATGGCAAGATGACTTAGAAGCAGCAGCCACACTTTCAACGTTGTAATGTGTGGTTTGAGAAATTCCCATTGATCTAATGAACTGCAAAGGCTGTGGCTATGGTTTATGTATTACTGTTTATTTAAAAAAAACAACTAGAAATGACTGAATTACAATCCATGGCCATTTTTGCAGTCCTTGTTTTCAGTTCATCAGCAAACAATCTTTTAAAAACACAATAACGCTTTCAAATTCGAAAGCGGGGCCACATCAGATGCATTTTATGTTCAGATCTTGTATGCATGTGTGTACCATGGACATTATCTCAGGTATTTAACCAAAAGGCTAATCTGAATCGCATACTTATCCGGCCTTGGGAACCGTACGTCAGTCCCTCCAGGAACTGCGATGTTGCGATTGCAACTATTAACGCAAATTCAACCAATCACCGTGAATTCTGTGAGGCGCTGCAATTTCGTCCAATCACCGCAAATTTCCTGCAAATTTGACCAATCACCTTAGCCTCCTTTTGCCCACCCCCTCTACGTGACCTGTACGTCATCACATTCACTTTCTTGTCGACTGTTCGGAAGATGAAGATATGTGCGACGCAAAACGCTCACATTTACCGACAAATATCACCGCCAAAGTTCATGCAAGTCAGTTTCCAGGTGTGTTACATGAAAGCGGAGTAAACTGTTCTGCACTGCCTGCAGTATTGTGGTGGGACACAAACGAATGTCATCGCTCAACAGACACTGTTTAACCGCAAAACATGCAAGGAAAACGGCTGAAACTCAAAGTCGACAGACAAGACAAGCCACAATGACAAAGGCTGATGCATCCAGAACAGCTGAAAGGCAATATAATTGAAGAATAAATAACGTGCGTGAAGGACTGCGAGCGTGAGTGTGTGTGAAAGAGTTAAAAACGAGCTCCCAAATAAAAAAAGTCATTAAACTTGGTGTTAATATTAATGTTTACCCTAATGTGTTAAATAGAAAGCAACCCAAGTTTGGCTGCCCTGTGTGCTTGTCTCTCTGGGTGGCTGTGAGTCTTTGTGTGTGCATGTGAGTCGTTGTGTGTGCACGTGAGTCTATGTGTGTGCATGAGTCTCTGTGTGTGCATGTGAATCTATGTGCATGTGAGTTTCTTTATGTGTGCATGAGTCTGTGTGTGCATGTGAGTTTCTGTATGTGTGCATGAGTCTGTGTGTGTCTGTGTCAGATGTCACTCAGAGATGCAAAGCACTCTTTGTGGGAAATATCAAGCATTAATCTTATGGTGGCCATAGTATTATTTTCTTTTTACTCAAGTTTTAAACAGTTTTTTCATTCCTCATTTTGACATAAATATGTGTCCCTCTTTAACAGACTTGTGAAGACTGGGTTGCATCTTGCACTACAGTCAATATTTCCCTCTATAAGAGTGACCACCCTGCAATGAGAAGATTTTTAAAAGAGAAGGTAGTCAATGGAGGAGCCATTCCTGGATTCCAACAGCTTCAAGAAAAAAAACGTTGCAGCGGTTTACCAGAAAGAAAAACATGAGCTTAAAACACTCCTTGCCCAAAAGCCTGGTGCTTTTTGCAAATAAAGCCTATTTTGTTTAAAATCATTGCTATCTGGTGCTTTTTAAGGCTAAAAACTCAAAAGAGACTGTTCTAGCTAATTTGCAAATGCCCTTGTTCCTGTGACTTAATAATAAAAGAAGCCTCAAATCATCGCAACTTTCACCGCAATTTCTTTGGAAAAGCTGCCGCAAAATCAGGCATTTTAGGCTGCAACAATCAAAAACATGCCAGCAAAATCCTGGAGGGACTGATAAGTGCTGAAATGCTTACTCAGTTTCAAGTTTTAGGACTCATACTGGCTCTCTAAAAGGCATTATATAGGCTCCTTAATATGTACTTTATTTATTTTATTTATTTTATTTGCATCTTCTTGTTTGTACCCTAGCACCATGTAAGTAAGGGTTATTCCTCAATGAGTTTTCTCAGGTTTCAGATACATGAAAATTATTATGAAGATAAAAGATGGTACATTTAAACACATTTTGGGGAGTCATAAGTTTGGAAAACAAAGCTTTGAAACCAAGGCTCGGAAATAATAGATTATACTCACTAATGTTGCTTTAATTCACTTTTAAGTATTTTTGATTATTATTTTATTTTGAGCACTTGTTTGAACAGTTTAACAATTCATGAAATTGCTGATTTTACCAAAAAATAAATACAGTAAATTACATGTAAACCAAAAAAGAAATCTCCAAACATACTATCACTTTGACCTGCTGTAGATTGCTTTGCAGCATCATCTTATAGGTCTGTTAGAAGTTTGGCCAGTTATAAGCTGAATTAAACTTCTGCAAGTCAACAAATTTTTCATTGTGCTGACAATGTGAGCTCAGTTGTGGAGTTATAGCACCACTGTGTGGTAGCTATATTGTGGTGCAACACTGTAATGGGTTAAGCGTGACAACTTTTATTATAAAACAGTTTGTAGGGAGGGGACTTTTAAATAAACCGTAAAAAACACATTTTCATTACTATTTGCCATCAGGGAATTTGAGGGCTGCATCATAGATAGGATGTTTGGGGTGGATGAAACAGGTTGAAAATGTTCATCTGATGGTGTCATTAGGGGATATGCCCCCTCCCCTAGATAGAAGCCACTCCCTAAGCCAGGTGTTTGTTTCGCCCACAGTCCACACAAATGTAAGAAGTGTATCAAAGCATGTCTGTGCATCCACAGCAAACATCAGAGCACAGTGCTGAAAAGCAGGGGCCAAATCAACTTCTTAAGAGGAGCTTGGCCAGACAGGGCTCATGATGATTTATAAAAAATAATTAAAAAAAGGCTGTTCTGAGCAGGACTAAAACAAAGGGCTTTATGGGCATGCTGAAATCTAACACCTGAGAGCACTCTTTGGCAAAAAATGTCATTTGACATTTGACAATGACATTTAGGACCAGTGTATATTTCTTGAAAAGGGGTCAAATGTGTGACCTTAAATGTTAAATGTTTTGTTCATAAATCTAGGAAGCGCATGAATAGTTCAGCATCAATCTTAAAAATCAACGAACAAATCAAACATGTTTTACCTTCTGTATACATAAAAAACATTGAGAAAATGTGACTTTACCTGCTGATGGCGGGCAGATAGGTGTCTTTGTCCGTCTCTGAACTCTGAACTGATGGAGAGGAAAATGTGAGAGTTGTAGGTAAAGTTGCAGAGTCAAGGACGACAGAGACGGACAGCAGCTGAGCTCACATTGGCTCGTCTCTGTGAGGAAAGAAGAGAGCAGGTTAGATGTCTTCTCACAAAGCAATGCTGCACAGACAAATATTTCAGACTTCTTTTTGACTAAATAAAAGTTTACGAGTTCCTAAAGAAAATATGAATAGATGGATCCATATCTGGGGGAATCTTTATTGATTTATTTAAAAGCTCAAGCTACACAAATACACATTTGGTTTCTATGATAACTTTTGACTTAGTTAAAAATGAAAATTCTATAACTACTAATCAGCTTGCTTTATAGAGGGCTACTTTGACTGTAGTTCATTTTATCCTACACTTAAAAATAGATTTTGAATTTTGGAAACTTTAGGTTTATTTCAAAACTCATTAACATTTTAGGTAAGTATTTCCCAGCTGGTCAGGTCAGGACTCAAAACTGGATCACGGAACTGTGCTCAGTGGGTTGTGAATGCAAGCCAGGAAAGATTTAAGTAGAAAAAAAAAAATCTCTGCAGAGGATCAGATGCAGGTCTTTTTCCCTCTGCTTTGAAAACACTCAGATCTGAGGGGGCAGGCAGGCTATGATAATGAGCTCTGCACTGATTGGCTGCCTGAACAATGCCTGATGGGTGGGTAGAGGGGGGATTACAGGCTGTGGAGCAATATAGTCATGGCATCTGCCAGTGACAAGCCGAAAAGACACATGTAGGTGGAGGCTGTATAGCTATTACACAATAAACCCCAGGAAGTAAAAAACAAAGGGTTTGCAGGGGCTTTTTCTTTGAATGCATGTCTAATGATGCCCTGTAGCTGTGACTTAGCATGATGCTAACAGCATATAAATTGTCTGGTTATGCAGAACGCAGTAATATACTCTATCTGGTTAGATACCAGGGAGTTTATTAGCATGTTATTTTAGACAGCCAAGAATTTGTGATAGAATTTATGATATATAAAAGCCCCAAAGGGAGTGTAGGCTAAAGGTAAAGTCCCAAACTTTGATGATTGTTCTGATGTTCATTCAGAAAAAGAGTTGAAAAATTTAAGATCCAAAGCTTCTCTCCTTGAAACATTACACTACATTTATTTGCAGCCAGAGCATCCAGAAACACATTGCTGCTCTGATTAACAACACTTGACTGTAACCAGGAGCAGGTTAAATGACCTGATATGACCCTTGGTCAGCGCTGGTCTATAACACTTAACAACACACCTCCTAGTGGTTGGGAAGACTAATTAAAATGTTAAATTGAATATGGATCTTACAGGGACATAAACTGATTTATTTCATTTTACATCATTGGGCTGTGATA
This sequence comes from Cetoscarus ocellatus, assembly GCA_037902135.1. NCBI lineage: Eukaryota > Metazoa > Chordata > Actinopteri > Labriformes > Labridae > Cetoscarus > Cetoscarus ocellatus. The sequence continues at coordinate 617,484 of JBAMNC010000802.1, read as the reverse complement.
ATGTGAATTTTGGTTGTTTTTTTCAAAACCCCAGCAAATCCCAATTTATCCTGTTATTCTGAAATATCAAAGCTGATTCCCCAACTATCGTGTGATAATTCCTTTTAACTTAAAAGAAAACAGCTAACATTTACCTTATCACATTTTACATAGCAAAATAATATCCAGAGGTGGGCAGTAACGTCACAACAAAAAACATCATAAGTAGCTTAATTAGATATTCCAGTAGCTTTGTAGTAGCATTCTTGTTTTCTTAGTCAAATAGCATTTCAGAAGCTTAGTTATTTTATTGACAGAATAGCGTGGTAGAGTCTCAAAAGGCTAAACATTGCCCCCATCACAGAGGGAGAGCTCTGCCACTGTCCAAAACTGTGTTTGTTTTGTTCTGTCTTTTTGTTTAATCACATGTTTCATCATCAAAAACTGTATTTTATCAACCAAATTGAAATGATTGATTATGGTTCTTACCTGAGGCTGGACCAGGTAAGAACTGAGAGTGACTGAATTAAATCACAAATCGTTTTTCCTTACAACTTCGTTTTGTTTTACAAAGCATCCACAATATCAGTTTTTAACTAATTCTATCCAGTGTAATGTCTTAAAATGAACTGTCAAAGCTCTTGGCTTTTTCAATTTCATTTTAATGTTCTTAAGCAATGTGTAGGTGTTTCTGATCAGAATACACCTCACACACTTCGATATCTCAGTGTGAGCGTGTTACAACCATCTCTCACCTTGTCTGTCTCTCTCTCTCTCTCTCTCTCTCTCTCTCTCTCTCTCTCTCTCGGGTGGAGAGACATGCTTTAATTACTCCTGCTGTGGAGTAGCTCTGAGATTCATGGCTGTAATTAGGGCTTTTTGTGTGTGCCCATGTGTCAGACAGAGGAAGATTGCCTAGGCAAAGTTCTTCACTAGTTCTGCTTCCAAACATTTTTTTAATCTGTTCAGATGTCATTCTTTGTTCTCTAACCTGACCTTTAATCCAAATCCGAATCCAAATGCTAATCTCAACCTTAAACCCAAATCCTAATCACAACTCAACCCTCGGAGGGCCTCACTTTGGGTAATTTGGTCTGTTTCCTGCACTTCTTAAATTACTTTGTAATATCTTTGTTTTTTGTTTTTTTTTTATTAATAATTAAATCATTCATTTATTTATAATATTTGTGTTTTTCTATTTATTTACCTGTCTATCTAAGAACTGTTTTGTCTTGGAGATTTAAGATTGTATATTTTTTTGGGAGGGGGATGTCTATACCAGCACTGTTAAGACATTAGTATTGAGGTAAATCACAGTCTGATAATTGCTTTCATTTGCCGGACTTTATATAAAAATTAGGTTTTCATTTAATCAGTGAAAAAAATGTCTGTCATCTACCTGTTTGCCATGACAAAGACCAGACAATAACGAGCCAAAAATAGTTATTTGATTATATACTCTTTTTTAAGTTTTGAGATGAGACTAAAATGTTGGACCTGCTGAACATAAAAACCCTGAATTTCTAGCAAACATGGAATTTGAATTATCCATTGTCAACACCCTTTTTATACAATGACAAAAGAGGTCCTTTGCACACAGTTTATGCTTATTTATTGTTGTTCACATGCCAGCATTGCAGCCAAACTCCTGCAGATGGTCAAAGCACTTATATATATAAAAAGAAAAGCTGTTTAGTAGGACCATGACTTGGTCACTTAGCTACAAAGGGGTGCACATTAAGGTATTCCACATTGCCAGAAGACCAGATTACTACAAATTGCAGGAGGATATTAATTTAACAGTACTGCAACAGCAGAAATATATGAGGGATTTATTGTTCCAATTTTTATGTACATTCAGATGCAAGTAGAAGTGATTAAATTAATGAATAAGACACAGAGTTCCAGCCAAATTAGACTATTTTTTAATTCAATAAACCTAATTCTTACAGTGTTATTTATAGTTCATAAAAGTTGATTAAGTTTGAGTTATTGATTAAAAAATCATTTTGCATATTATACAATGTAATTCAAAGAAATTACTTTCTGTGTTTTGAAACTGTACCTTTTTATTTGAAAAAAATATATAAATGCATCATTTTGTTGTGGAATAAAATAGAGTTTCTTTTGACATTAAAAAAAGACAACCACAATAAGAGCAAAAGGTACATTTTAGCACAAGTAGATTAAAAAAAATTTGTGTATATAGTTATCCAATTTTGGTATTGGCTAGAAAGAGTTTGGAAATATTACAGTAAATAATATATTATAATAAATAACAATGATATAATTAAATAATGTTAACAAATAAAGTTCTAAGTCTATAATTTGATATTTTCACGTGTGGATAATTGTCCTTTCTTCTCAAACATGAGGCCGCTTAAATAACGAGAGGTCAACGTGTCACACAAACGCACACACCAACAGACATCTGACCTTTCCATCACATCATACATGCTCATGTTATGTCAGAGTGTCCCTGAATCACCCGACTGACAGAGCACAGCATCGCTGACGGCCAGCAGAGGATTTATTACACCAATGACCATGAACCACCTTACAATTAAAACAGTACAGCCTGAGAGCTCTCACAGAATCAACACCAGTCTGGAGAGACTTGAGAGGGGAGTGGGCGGTTCTGCTGTTGGGAAAATCAACTGAGGCCTTGTTCTCAAAGGGCCTCAAAATACAATCATTATTTTTATTAAATATGAGGCGACATCTAAAATTAATTTCCAGGATAAAGGCATGTATTTCAAGTGAGCAGCATAAGCTATCTACATGCTCTGCAAATTGTCTTAATTGCACAAATAGGTAAATGTTTTGTAAGGTATTGAACAATTTACACAATGCTTTCTCTTTCAGCTAAAAGATATGACCATGGAATAAAAAATCTGTACTGAACCAACAACCTTCTTGCTGTGAGGCATGCACACTACCTGCTGTGCTACAGTGCCATTTTTTAAAATTAATTTAAAAAAGACGTAACTCTGCATTATAACAGTGATAAACCACAACCTTTCCCTAATGGAATACCCAGGTTAGACATTTACAAATGTAAGAGAGATTCAGTCTCCTTCAGCTTCCTCCACTGTTTACTTAGTCGGCAAGACCTGCACTCTATGACGTGTATTCACTGAACAGCAAAACAATGTTCCTCGTCTATGGATGAATTTCACATAATGAGGGGAAAAAGCTAGCCTTGCAGTGAAGCTGAATCTGCCTGATTCAGTGTTTGCAATCAATCGGATCCATCTTGTCAAGCTCCAATCTACAACAGTTGTGCTGCCCGAAGCAGCACGGCCCAATCAAAGTCCTTTGAAGCAGGAAGAGGTTGGAGCTACAAGCGAGATGACAGCAGCAAATGAGTGCTCGAACAGAGATTAGCATAAATGCTACAGCTTCAGCAGCAGTTCTATCAGATCTGGATTACATTTCCTTTAAATAGCTCCTACAGGTGGACTTCTTTAATCAAGATACATGTAATTCCAGCTTGCAGCATGAAGGAAGTCATTTTTATGAGATTTTCCCCCTCATTATGTGCAATTTATCCATGAAACAGAAACCGTGGTTTGCCATTTAGGAAACACAACTTACAGGACAAAGCGCTCAAATTAAACAAAACTAAACTGTGCAGAAGGGAAAAAGTGATTGTGGGTCACTCTACATCTCTTTCCACTCTTTAGTCTTGATTCATCATCTCATGTTTTGATTTGTCTGAGAGCCCCCTGGTGGTGGATTTTTGAGCACAAAAACATGTTTTTTGCAAGAGCTCAAAATTATATTTTGTGTAAAAGTTGCAATCAAGCAAAAGAACAAAGCACTTTAAGCTAACAATGAACAATAATGTGCTCAGGTAATTTTTTTCATCCTTGCACAATACACATAAGTGTGCATTTACAACATCTTTTCCCTCAATTTTCCTCGTGTGCCCCTTCAAATTTTTTTTCCTCCTCGCTCACACTTATCTGAATTGTGCAAGCCTGAAAAACATTTGCCTGAGCACATTACTGATTATTGTCCGCTCAAACTGCTTTGTTCTTTTGCTTAATTGTAACTTTTACACAAAATATAATTTTGAGTTCTTGCAAAAACATGTTTTTGTGCTCAAAACTTCCCATTAATTGCCCGGAATTGTGGCACCAAAATAACACCATAGATTTTTACATACTGTGTGTTTAAAGCCCTCAAAGTATTTTGTCCACACATTGTCACCCTTTTTCATTCAAGCAACTCTGAAATTTTTTTCAGAAAACATCAGGGTAACTTATATCTAAAGAAATCTCTGACTTGCTTTATCACCCTCACAACAGAAGGTTTACCCTTACATATAAAAAGGCTGGAGTGAAGGGGGTTAATCGTAGCTTTTAGTTCAATAGGGAAGTCTTATTCGTGTGGAGCTTCAAGTGACACCCCTGAATAAATGGAGAAGTTTTGTGTGATCCTATTATGTTGTCAAATTCTTTAAACCCAATACCTTACAAAATAAAAGTCCCATATTTTCTTTTAAATCAACGAGGCAAAAGTTGAAACAAGTTGGAAATAGGCAGAGACAGAAAAATCAAGATCTAGGGCTGTGGCTCTCGCCCCAGGACCCACAAATTGTGACCTAAATTTCTGAACAACTTCAAGTTGTTTTAATGAAAACTGTTGCATTTTGGACCTTGGGTAAAAAAAAAAAAAAAAACATGACTAAAGAAAGAAAACAGGACAAAATAAGCACAATTTAAAAGCACATCATCACAGAAGCCCTGTGAGGACATGCTTATTTTAACATTATTTTGCTTCTTTGTGAACTTTTTTCAAGTCATTTATCATTTTTTTTGTTGGAAAGCCAGTTTTATCATCCCACAATGATGGGAATAATAACTCTAGATCTGGAAAAATAACCAATATATACCCATTATCACGACACAAAAGAGTAAAATGAAATTATGGTTGCCCTGAAGTGTCAAATACAACAACAAAAGCTGAAGCAACACAACAAAGCCAAAGCACAAATCAGAAGAGGAAGGCATCTGAAAGGCAATTGTCACTATAATAGCCTTTTTACTCTCACCAATTCAAGTTAAAGTTCAAGCTTTAAAGTTAGGCTCGTTCATTCATTGAGATTATCATGATGAACAAAATGTACAAGCCATACCGTGAACTTTTGATCGCCACAGACCTTATTATCAGAAATGAGCCAAGAACACAGTGAAAAGTCCCACTGGCTTTTAGTCGAGAGAACCAGCACAATCCCATATTTTTTTGCTTGCTGCTGAAGATAACATGCTTCTATGAATATGTTAAGTCCTGTACTTTATAGTGTTACTTAAAAACAAAAGTCAACTCTGACAAACAGGAGCAGAATAGACAAATTTTAGCTTTGAGCAACTACTACTCCTTATTAGACCCACATGCATTGACACTGATAATGTCTGTTTTGGGCATTCATTCACATACCAAGTTATCAGCACTAATTTATGGGTACCACCTCTCTCGTATCACGAATACGACTCCGGTGATGACAGGTGAGTCTGCTCAGTCTCGACTTGTTGAATATCCATGTAATAGGCAGTAAAATTAAATGAATCAGGGGAAATTAGCAACAAGCAAAGGGGCAAGCAGCACTATCTAACAGCTTTTCTCTTTCATTAAAAAAAAGCTGTGAGACACAACAATAATACCTGTTAGCAAGTAGCCTAAACCTTGCTGGTTGATGGTTTGACTGAAGTGACAACACAACTCACAACAGGAAAACAAAAGCAACAACAACATGATACCAAACGAAGCGCCATTTGAAAGCCATGCTGGCCATGCTGTTACTAAGCTGATTCCTATTATCCAGATCCCTACAGGCAAACTGGGTGCCACTCCCTTTCACTTGATGTGGCCCATGATGTAAATTTAAGAGTCAATAAATTGTATAAACATAGAAAAAATCTGCCATGAATTTTAAAAAATCCAAATATTCCCAATATAATTTTTGGTTATTGGAATATGGAATTAGTATCTTGTTTATTTAATCTTGTATATGCATCACTGAATGAATTTATAGAAATCAAAATGAGACCTGTAAGTAAAAATGTTATTTAAAACAGTACATTTAATGTTTATTAAACTTGAAAATAAGTTTCAGTCAGCTTGAATTCTATGTTTGGTGTTATGGAAATTTTTAGAACAGCTACGCGTTTCTTCTGAGTATTCAAGCTTGTATGTTAAATATTGTGAATCTTACCATTTGTAATGTGGTCATCCAACTGTGTAGACAACACAGTTAGAGAGCCACAATCTAGTTGCTCCCTAGATTGTCAAAGCTGCACATCTCTGAAGTAGACAGTTCCCCTCATCACAAACAAGGTTAAACAAAAAAAAAGTGCTTCATAGCAGATAACATCAACTTACATGACCGTTTTTGATATATGTTACTCCCTATTAATGCATGATAGAAGCACAGTAAGGCTTCTGTGCTGCCTGCTAGCCTGTGGTGATGATTCTTGTTTCCCCCAGTTTTGCTATGTTTTGCCTCCTGCTAGTGTCAAAAAAACCTAAGTTGTTCAAGGGTCTGTTGATTTGTGTCAAAACAGAAGGATGTAATGTCAAGTCTTAGTGTTGAATTAACCAAATGATGCACATAAATGTCCTTTACAACACTTGAAAGATGATATCAGTTTTGTTTATGTATTTTGCTGTATATCTGAAATGCATTTCAGAATATTTGGTTGTTTAAAATTACAGGCCATGGAGTAAATCAAATGTCTGCAAAAGTCTATCATTTTTGACAGGATCAGATTCATGAGAACTGCTTCTATCTTAAAAGTAAATGAAAGAATGAAATAATGCTGGATATTCAAATTGGTCCAAAAGCCAGAATGCTGCTTCCACTGGTAAATTAACCATTTATTGTATAATTTTTCAGCTGAAGAGCAATTCTCTTTTTTTTTGCCCAGGACACAAAACACATCAAGCCAAAATATCACAGCACACCATACACAAACCCTTGCAAAACAGCAGCTCGAATATACAGAATCTTATTATTCTGTGTGTGTTTTTTCATTTACAACAATTATAAAAAATAAAACAAACAACTGCTTTGCTCATAAATATCCAAACTCTGTTTGCAACAAAGCATGTTTCTTTTGATTAGCATATAAACACACCATGAAAACACTTTTTCAATTAAATTAAACTCTGACGATTTCAACTAAAATTTCAGCATTTCATTAATGTCATTTACAAACGGGACCCCGAGTTGACAGGTATTTCTTCAAGCTGACAGTCAAAAGGGTTGGCATTTTGGTTTAAGTTGATGCTTAATGCTGATATGCTGAAAGCTTGATAATTATTTAGTACCAACAGGCCCAAACATTTTTGATTCTGGGGCATTAAGAATGCTAAAATTCTTAAAGGTTTATAGGGATTTTTTAAAGTTCCTGAATCTGTTTTAGTGTAGAAATTAAAGTTATGAGAGAGTAAACTCAAAACTACAATATTATATACTGTACAGATAAGTTACAGTTAACACATGGTTGTCCATTTCTGAGGCACACTTGGACCTGGCTTGTGCCTTGCCACACCATTTGAGAACCCTTGCTTTACACAGAACATCCTGGCTGCAATAATTCTAAGCACTCAATGAAAATGTTGTCCTATTTATTCATTAATTTGCTTAACAGATACTTGGTTCAAGGAACTATAGCTGGTTTGGCATAAGGCCCAATGTGATCTCTTTTCATTGGCCCAACATGTTTGCATATACCTGAGATGCATAATCATCCCAGTGTTTGACCATGAGCTATGCTGAAGTGATAGGGTCAAAATCTAATAAGAATTCAAAAAGAGTAGGCGATTAGGGCTTGCATCCAAGATGTTTGCCTCAACTTTTATTCCCAAGCATGAAATTGAAACAGAAGTGACCAACCTTTGGGTTTTGAGCCACCATTTGAGCACCGCTGATCCAGACTAGCTTTGATCCCTCCCTTCCCACTCATAAAAATCTGTCTTTTGATCCTTCAGCCTGTTGATTTCTCAAACTTTGAACTACGGAGGCTACTCGCACAAAAACAGCACAAATCTGAATATCTGCTTATCCACACTCAGACCCCTCTCCTCCTTAACCTCCTTCATATTGAAAACATTTGCTCAAGGCACAAAAAAGCCATAAAGTGGCCTGGTCATCTGATTTGGCCTGGACCATGAAATTAAAAAAAAAAAAAAAACATCACCATGAGCTGAACAGGCCCCAACCAACCAAGCAAGCAGCCAAAGCAAACAGCCCAGCTCAGCTCAGCTCAGCCGCTCACAAGACGCGCAAAAACTGCATCAATCCATATCGATCCTCGCAGCTGCTGAGCTCTGATCGGGCCTGCATGTCCTCGGAGATAGGCCCCTGCTCCCTGCTCCACCGTGAGAAAACACAATGCGGGCATTTTGATGGATAGAACAGCATGTCCTCTCTCTCCCATGGCTATCCATACGCACACACACGTATACGCACACACACATATAACGCACGGGCGCGCAGGCACAGGCAGACCTTGTGCACATTTCAGAGCCAAATATATTTTCCCCAAGTGAGGAGCAGACTGGAGGGCTTCAGGTCTGCACACAGGCCCTGATTGTTAGCAGCGGGAGCAGGGAGCAGGGTGGTGACATGTTTTCAGGCACCAAAAATCAACCCATCCAGCGACAATGGGCACGAGACCGGAGCGCATGCCTTTATGCTCCGCTATTATGCAAATCAATCGGCCTACTTCAGCACATACAATCCAGAGGTGTTTTTTTTTTCCTTACAAGTGGTTCGTGCGTCCTAGGAGTCCAAGCAAGCTGTAGGAAAATCTTCCACCGACCCTGTCCCCGGTCCTCCCCACCCTCTCTGCCGGCAAAGGGCTGGGGAAAACCGGATTCGTGACACCGATGGAGCCCCTCTCCGCTGCAGCCGCCCTCGGTGACGGGGAGTTGGGGGTTTGCAGAGTCGTACACACGCGTTATAGTAATGACAAAGGATACCACACATCGAGGAAGGGAAAAAATAGCCGAATATATCCAAAACTCACCTCCGAATGCTGTTATTGGTGATTTAAAGGGCCAGATCCGCCGCTTTCTCACCCACTCTCTGCTCGCTCACTCCCCGTCTTCACCGAGCCAAACGCCTCCCCCTCCGCTACCACTGTGTCTGTCCACTCCTCTGCCCCCCTCCCCTACTCCCCCCCCTCTACTCCCTTTCCCTTTAACAGCACCTTTAACCTGAAGGCTTCTAAAAATGTTTGATATTCACAAATGTTTCCGAAATGCATCAGGTGGACCAGTTATGCTCAACTAGTTGATAGCCCAGAGAGAACACCTCCTCCACGAGAAATCAAAACCCACATTCCCTTCCCTGTCCATGGAGTTCATTTAATTAACAAAATGTTGCAGTTTGGACCTTAGAGACAATGGCGTTTCCAGGTGGGAGGCCGAGGCAGGGGACCTCTTGGGAAATGAATGATCACCCCTGGTGCTAAAGCCAAATTTAAGTAAATAATTGGCTTTTTACATTGTCACAGATTAAACTAAAGTTGAAATCATATATTTCAGATGTTTCAGCAGGCTGATAGGGCCTTTCTCTCTACCTCTTTATAGTTTTCACTAAGATACTATTCTTTGTTGATATTTTGGTTGGTAGGAAATAAATTATTTTATTGCTGGACTACATTGGCTTTGATTTGAAAACAAGTTCTGCCAGGACACAGGTCCTCAAGGTGTCATATTTTGCCTAAACTTGGGTATATGTATTTGATTTTAATGATTGGAAGAGTATGTACACAACTGCTAATGTAACAAAAACAAACTTGTTTTTGTTTTCACACACTGAGTACTCCTGATCCACCTCTATGTTGTCTGATTGGCTGACCAGTCTTAACTGTGGTAATGAATTGGTGCAGGCATGACTTATTCTTTGTAGCCAGCCTTATATCTTCTATGTACTTTGATTTAGAAAAACTATCAGAAATTATTTACAAGGGTCCCTGACCATTTTTGTAGTGCTTGTGAGTAGTTTGTTGGCAAACATACTCAAAGACACAACTAGAAGTGCTCTGAGAGCACAAACCTCCACCAAGGTACTGCCTGATGTTGCAATGTTAACAAACCATTTAAAAAAAAAATCCTGATTTGGATCAGAACCAAAATTGAATCACTTATTCCTTGTGCCAAGACCAACATCCCCTTAAATGTCATCAAAATGAAATCTAATCAAATGACCCACAGACACAAAGAAGGCCATCAACATAAAGACGGATTTTTTCTGTAAAGTTATTTTTACCTCCACCAAAGAGCCTATGTTTTTGTTGGCTTGTTTGTTGGTGGGTGAAAGAACTCAAAAAGTTCTTACAGAGTTTGATGACATCCTCAGAGACTGTTGGTCACGGCAGAAGGACGACTTCATTTGATTTTAGTGGTGATATGAATAAGGATGCAGATCCAGGAATTTTTTTAAAGGATCTGTTCACATTGGAGATAGGATCGTGTAAACTTGCTACCAGTGGGAGTAATATGGGGGGCACGGGTGTAAAAAAGACAGAATTTAAGTCCACACCATGAAAGTCAAAACTATCTCGCTGAAAATATTTAATTTTGAACCTCAGCAAAACACAGGCGTAGTGACAGAAATCATTTTCAAGGCACTAGCAGAGAGAAATTTTTGAATCTATAAAACAATTTAAATATTATCTACTGGTTCAGATTCACAGCTAAACAGAGAAGAATTTTTAAAAAAATATTTTAATTGCATATGTATTTTTCATTTTACTGCTTAATTTTGATATCTTGACTTTAACATTTTATTACTTTGAAATAACAAAACTGATTTTCTTGTTACAATAACACCTGTTTAGAAACTACTCAAATTAAATGTACTTGTTCAAACAGGTGTATCAAATATGACAAGATAAATAGGCTGTGCTGTAAGAAATCAATAAAATACATTATTACCTCAGGCAAATGCAGGAACCTCTCTTTTAATATCCTTGTCTGATATGACGAGAATGCAAAAATTAGCCACAAAAGTAGATTTACTGTCAGTGCTTATATATTTTCAGATTGATCGAATGGTTTTATGTGATGTCTCTGTTTTCCAAAGGTCCTACAAGGACTTCGTTCTGTGACTCAGTCACAAAATCTTCTCTTGCTATCTGTCCCTAAAGTTCATCTTGAAATGGGTAAAAGAAGCTTCAGATATGCTGCTCCTGCAGACTGGAATCTGCTACAAGAAAAACTGTGTTTTGGAGAGCTGGTCTCCTTAATTTTTTTAAAATGCAGATTAAAGGCTTTAGAGGAAGATGAAGTCGGCTACAAATGCTTTGACTGAAATTTTTCTGCTCTGTGACCCTGACTCAACTGGTTGATTTGTCTGTATCTGTGTCTGTAATTGTTTTATGGCTGTAACTTTGGAAATGTGCTGCTGCCTGTCTTGGCCAGGACACTCTTGCAAATGAGATTTTTAATCTCAATGAGGTTCTTCTGGTTAAAGAAAGTTTCTAAGGAACTTTTGTAAAGGACTGACCGTTGTAGCCTGAGGTCAAGATTGTCTCTTACTTCTTATCCTCTTTTGCCCTGAATAAATGTTTAGTTTTGTTTACAAAAAGTCATCCTGTTGACTTATGAAACTTAGTCTGAACTGAAAATAAATATGGGGGAATTTTTTTTGTGGTACAATAACCAAGTTCCTCCATAAAACAGAGTGCAAGTGTGCCTAAAAGAAGGGGAAGTGGTTTGAATGCAAAAGGTGTTCAAACCAAATATTGATTGAACTTATATGTCTCTTTTGTTCATCCATTTTGCATTTAACTGAAAAAAATCAACTACCAAGGCATTCTATTTTTATATCATATACAGTATTATAGAAAGCTGAATAAAAGAGTGATAACTAATGGAGAGGGGTTGGAAGTAAATTACCTCTATACTCTTTCCACTCTTTTATGGACATGTTGACATTTAGCTTAGGGGTGTAATGTCCATTTCTTTAGTATTTCATTATTCACTGTTTATTGTTTATCTGTCTATTTTTTTTTCTTTTGTTATTTCCATCCATTATCTATACCATTTATCCCTTTCAGGGTCATGGGGGCTGGAGCCAATCCCAGCTGATATGGACATTGCTGTGAAGCATGTGCACTACCTGCTGCACCACTGTGCCACCTCTGTCTTTTGTTATATGTTCAGAATAAGAATTCATGATCAAACAAAGGGGTTAAGTTGCTCTTGTGAAGTAAATCAACACTGTTATACTATTATTAGCAGGAGGTGCATATGTATGTACAGTCATCGAGAATTACTTCCAAAATATAGGCAATATGACATGGCATTGTTAAAAATAGGTTTAAAAAAATACTCGTATGTCCCTTGGACTTGTTGTTCCTCAGATGAAGATGGTGGATCTTCCTTTTGTTTGTCAGTGAGGGTAAATGAGGATCTGAGAAGTAGGGATGGGAATTGATTAAATGCTATTGATACCAATCAATGCCATTATCGATTCTGCTAATTGATAGGATTCTTTGTCAATTCCCTTATCAATTAAAGTGGATTTTCTGTGTGTGAAAAGTCAGCCAACACAGGTTTTCATGATCAGTTACTTCACACACATTGCAGTCCTGATATTTAATAATGTGCTACATGAACAAAGTTTCTGGTGTTTTCACCTTTGCTTAAAATCACACGGACAACAGTTAGTGTCATACTGTGTAAAATTAATCAAAACATTATTGTTTCAAGGCACACAGAGCTTTGGAACTGTTAAGCAAAAAGACAAATATATCTTTCCCTTGTTATTGATTCTCAGCTTGATTTGTTTTCAATTCTCATCCCTACAGAGCAACCTCCACCATCAGTGTATGAATAGCCCAGGGTCTTTGACACTCAAAGCTGGTTGATTAGACTAAGAGAGGATGAGAATATGTAGAACTATGTCAAAGATGTTTAAAGTAACAGTTTTGAAGCACCATAGAAATATTAAGACGTTAAAAAGTCCTCCTATTAAATCAGGTTTTAAAAAATTCCCTGGGTTGTTGAAATGTCTGTCAACTTTTCCACACTCACACAGTCCTGAGAAACAAGGTTTAAGTCAAGGTCTTATTTATGAACACCTGTGTCTCTGTCTTGGTTTATTGGTAAACTGTGACTTACAGCATCCAACAATCCATCATCTATATCATTTATTACCATTGTGGTAAAGGGGGGCTGGAGCCCATCTCAGCTGACAGGATGTATCCTCATAGGGCCACATAGAGTGACAGACATTCACCCTCACACCTTAGGACTATTTAGAGTCACCAGTTAACCTATTAAGCATGTTTTTGGCTTTTGGGAGAAAATCAATGTAGACACAGGGAAAACATGCAAACTTCACACTGAGGGCTCTAATTTCATAGATGGGGGCAGGGCAGGTGCGCTGCTCCTGCGCCGCGCCAATGTGGTGTGTCCAGGGCATACGGCAAGTTTCGTGCACGGCGCAGTCGGGCGCAGCGAGGCGCACCCACGCCTCCGTCCGGCGCAAGTGGCAGAGAGGGAGGAGAGAAGACGTGAGTAGGTTTAACACAGCCAAGTGTAATCTTCACCAATCAAATGAACGCCTCTCCTCGCCTTTAGATGCGCCGCGGGCGACGTGCAGTGCCAATTTCACCTCGGTGGCGAAGAAGGTCAGAGCTGTTGTCACTTTTGCAGCAACTGGGAGAGCACAGGGGCCACCGGACTGCGCATCGGAGGACACGATTAACTGAAAATTCCACTGCAACTGCATAATTCCAGAGAGATATTCACAATAAAAGTTTTTTTAAGGCAAAAATGAAATCTTTTTTTTATGCTGTGTTCTATCTTCATTTACTCTGACCCAGTAACATATATACTGATATTTACACATCTGAACAAGTCTCACAAGTGTTCCTTTTAATATGACACCAAAATTATTGAGACAGACGTTGTAGTTGCAGAGATATACTCTTTTCTTTATGGCATGTAATTTGCAAGCAGAAGGCCTAAAAAGAGGCTGGGGCTTAACAGGTTTGTCTGCTCTTCTTTTAGAGTGATGTTGCTCACAGATGGATGGACAAACAAACAAACATCAGCAAAAAAATAACCTCCTTGGTGTAGGTAAAAATGAAAAAAGAAGAAGCCGTCTAACAATGCATTTTGGGAGATTTCCTATAACACTCAGTCTGGATTGTGTGAAGGTGTTCCCCAACAATCAAAGAACCATGTACTACTAAAACTTCACCCTACTACTCTAAAAGGAATCAGGACACTACCTCTAAATGGCAAAATGTAGGGACAGGGCCATACAGGAATTGATAAGATTTTATTGATAGTAATGCCCTCATTGATCCTGCTCATTGACTGATTGTTTGTTGACTCCTTTGTGAATAAAGTCTGTCTACGCAGGTTTTCAGTGACATCAGTGTCAAACACATGTCTCTCCTCATTAACACCATGCTGCCTAGACAAATGTCCCTGCATGTTGTAGGTGTATAGACACTTGATAGAAACCACACAAACACTGACACTGGGCATTTAGACATTGGACATTGACAGTTAGTGTCATTCTATCTTAAATTAAACCAAAATTGACCACTTCTGTCTCCTGTCTGCCATGATTAGGCTACATCTTTGACTTTTTTACTGATTCTCCTGACATCCCCTGATGAGAGCGTGACATCCTTGATTTACAAGGCATGAAGAACAAAATGGAAGGAATTGATAAGGGATTATTAGGCATGAGGACAAATAATATTGATTCCTTGAGCCAGTTGTTATTTTTTAACTGGTTTTTCGATTCCCATTCCTACGGAGAGTTAAGCGGTAGGGGTAGGGGTAAGGCTTAGGTTGAGACTGTGCCAAATGATGAACTAGTAAGATGGCGAGTAACGTGCTATATTAATTCAGTGTCATTTCGCATAATTTAAATCATGTACCAATAAAATAGACTTCACATTAAATCCAGACAACTGACCCTTTGTCAAGCCCCACCCTCTCCAGGAAGTGATCCACCCTCCTTGGTTACTGGTGTTAGGTTAGACAGGATTCTCTCCATTTAAAACAACAGGCCAGCAACAACAGATTTTTTCTGATGTAGCAACAGTTACTAAGGAGGGCATAGGTAGATAGAAGAGTACTTCCTGTGTAGGGCGGGACTTGACAAAGGGTCAATTGTTAAATAAGGTGAACTAATGAATGGGAATGACAAACAGTATGGATTATGTGAATGGTAAAAACTGATGTTATCTGACTTATACTGATTCAAAATGTTTTTCTCTTTTAGTTACAGAATTTGCAGCTGTATCAAAAGGAGGTTGATGCACCTGAAGGCAAAGTTACATACTTATCCATTAGTTGTAATGTATGGTTGTGCAGATTCCCATGGCACACCTAAACTTGCCTTGAGGCACACCAATGCACCCTGCCACGCCATTTAAGAACCACCGATCTGACTGATGCAGCTTAGCAACAGTTGCAATGAAAAGGGGTTCTCTGATTGGTGAGTCAGTGAACCAATCTGATGTCTGACAAGTTAGTTAGTTTGTTTATTTGTCCACGCTGGAAATTTGGGGTGTGGCAGGGACCACGGACATTTGGCAAAAAATACAGTATCAGCACTGACAGTGTTAAAGATAAATAAACAAAAGAAAAACACATCAACATCACTTATTACTCAGACAATACACTCACACAAAAGACGAAAGAAAGGAATCTTGAAGTGATGGATAGAGCATGATACTGCTGTCTGGAGGACAACATTGCAAATGAAGGGGCAAGTGGCTGTCTCTGATCACCATCACCCATAATGTTGAATGCCTTTTTTAATGTTCTCTGTTTGTAAGCAGTCCATATTCACACATGGGACGCCTGACAGTTTATCCCATCGTTACGTTTCCTGAAGGATTTCTTCTATGCTGTTGTCCATTAGCAGATAATCCTTAAAGAGATGAAAATCTCAATAGAAGCACAATAAAAACATTTGAGCATTTTGCTTCTGACATTAAAAGATACAAATATCCTAAAAGGAACAGTCTTGTTGGGACTTGTAATCAGTCTTCCAGTCCATATATCCCACTTGAGTTTGCGATAAAGCACAAAGCCATAATACAGTGCTTAACAAATTTATTAGACCACCTGCCATAAAAAATAAGATTTTTTTAAAGAAATCTTTAAAAAACGTGTTTAAAACTGATACTGTTATTGTTATTGGACATGTTTTGATCATGAAGGAGCAATTTCGAACTGAATTCACCTTTTCATGCTCAAATATGAGCCAGCTAACCGGGCTTCTCTGTGAAATCAGAAAAATTAACCAAGCATAAAATTCAACCACTAAGGCTATTTTTTATCTTCAGGAAAGCAAGTAAATTATAATTTGATATCTTAATTAAGAAATAATAATGTGCTTTACTTTTTTCTGTATTTTTTTTAAAACAGTATATACTGATAGTTTATTATAACAATAATAATTATAGTTAAGCATTAAAAATGTTATTTCGGTTTAACATGCTTAACACACTGGTATATTAACCATTACAGAAAAAAATGGGAATAACCAGTGCTGTTTATTAAGGGCAGCTGTGGCAGAAACCTCACATTAGGTGGTGGTCTAATAAATGTACTTATGTCTGTATTTGTATGCGGTGACAGACTTAATAGGTTCAAATTTGTCAATTCCACCTCCACACATGTGGAGCATGAGGCAGCGTGCTCTTGCACATCTGGAAGTATTTACTACTCTCAAGGCCTGCTCAACCTTTTATTTTAATCATAAACACAATACGCTTATCAGACGCACGGCGGCGCCATTGATCCAGCAGGAGCTCCAACTCCTTCGGGAGGTGTGAGCCGCTCCTTCTCCTCCTGGCAGGCTCCTGCTCCTCCTACAGCTCCCAGTTCCGTGTGGTTATTATTTAGACACGAACGTTTTATTCTCCGCCATAACGTCGACTAAAGGTTTAATGTTAAAGATGTAACGCATGATTCTCAGTGCAGCTCCCTGTGATGCCGTGATGTGATGGAGATGCATCCTTGACGCACGCACACTCCTGCAGCCGTATCTCCTTGCTGGCAGTATGGAAACCTTTCCTAGCTGCTTATTTTAACCACAGGAGAGCTATTTATAACCCCACAGAGAACCGCATTGGCCTCGTTTCCTCTCATGTGTGAAATTATGCTGATTCCTATACATTTCACTCTTATTTTCTCACATTTCAGCTCCATTTCTCCCTCTCCCCTTCTCATTTTACGTCCTTCTTCCTCCTCACTCCTTCATCTTCCTTTTGTAGGATGTGTGTTTACAGTGTCTTACAGCAGAGCTCCTCATTTAACAAGCATCTTAAGCCTATGAGTCACGACTTTCACAAAGGTGGTACCCCCACCCATCCACAGAGGGGTTTTTCTCCCTCTCGTACTGAGAGTTGGCAGGTGAAGCGTCACAGTCTAGAGACTCCTGTATGTGTGTATTACCTCGTTGAGATTAAAAGGGTCGCCACACGGGCCTGTGGGGGTGTAATGGTGGCCCTGGTGCGTTGTTACACACTTAGCAGCACTCTGGCAGACCCCTGCCTGTCGTAACGCATCTCTGTCCCCAGCAGGGTCACGCCACACCGCGTTCTGGTGCGACAACCACCGTCAACGTCACCACGCCGGGCCCAGCACCCCGAGCAGGAGTTACAGGGTTAAATACAGGAGGTGAGAGTGAAAAGGAGTGGGAGGCTGGGAGTGCATCATCTCTGTGTTTGTGTTAATGACTAATCTGTTGTGTACACTGTTTAATTCCAATGAAGTTGGGACGTTGTGTAATAAAAACAGAATACAATAATTTGCAACCCGTTTAGACCTGTATTCAATTGAATACACAACAAACACAAGATATTTGATGTTATCACCGATTATTTTTATTGTTTTTTCCACGTATTCACTCATTTTGAATTTGATACCTGCAACACAATCCAAAAAGTTGGGACAGAGGCATGCCTACCACTGTTACATCACCTTTTAACAACACTCAATAAAGGGATAGTTCAGTTTTTTTGAAGTGGGGTTGAATGAGCTCCATATGTCCACTAAGTACATTAGATGCAGTAGAAAGTGCTCTCCTCTCCCTCAGTAAGCCACAGTCTGTAAGAGTCTGTTACACAGATATAGCTGCAAACAGGGAAGTATCATACCATGAACAAAGGGTATTTCCTCCGCCTACAAGAACTCCCACCAAAAAATAATACCACAGTTTAAGAGAATGCTACATGTGCATGTTTTTAAGTGCATTAACTTTTTGGAAATATGAAGTTTATCTGGACCTAACCGACTCACGTCAGGTATTCCTCCGCGCAGCGCTGCTGCTAGCCGTGCAATGCTAATACACAACAGTAATGGTTGTGTGTGTGTGTGTGTGTGTGTGTGTGTGTGTGTGTGTGTGTGTGAGAGAAGGAAACACACACATGTAGCCCGCAATGTTATGGAAAACAGCCTCCTCCACTCTGCTTGTTTGTCCCTAACAGATCATTGTTACTTACTTTGAGGATAAACAGTCATTAGGTGCTTCAGGTTTGTGACGTTTTTTTTCAGTTTATCTTCAGGAAATTGAAGAATGTCTGCAAAACTCCGGGATTCAGAAGAGCAGGAAAATCTGTTTGATGAGCTATACAGACGGTGTGAGAGTCAGCAGTATCCTCTGACTAGGAAACATCCTGAAGTTGGCATCAGTAGCACTCGGGGTAAGGCCTGTTTGGTCTCCATCTGCAGCAGCTCGTCTCCTGTGAACTCCAGATCATACAGACATCCAAGGTTCATACAGGTATCCTCTTGGCTCCAAAGTGAATGGAACTTCATCGTCGCTGTCATAATCACTCATTTTTAATTACCTACACAGTCTCTTCCTCACAATGCTTAGAGTCAGAACAAAAGAATTACAATACTTGATAAAAGTTACACGAGGCGACCAGCATCTGAAGCTGCTAGCCTGTTATGTTTACATCAGCTGAGAGGGAGGCAGAGTGATTCAGCAGCTTGCAGCAGCGCTGCACGGAGGAATATGTGACGTGAGTCGGTTAGGTCCAGATAAACTTTATATATTTCCGAAAAGTTAATGCATTTTGAGTGACGTCACTGACGTCGCTCTGCGCCACGCCTTCTACATGCGCTTCTTAAAGGGATTTAACAGCTTCAGCACGGTCCAGCCGAACGTCAATGTTTTTGCCTACCCATTCTTTGCTCTATAATAAATGTAATCAAATGCGTACAAATACGGTTAAGGGTTAGGGTTAGGGGAAGGGGTTAGCCTTAGGGTAAGGGTAAGGGGTTAGGGTTAGGGTAAGGGTTAGGGTAAGGGTAAGGGTTAGGTAATACAACCAAGTGCAGCAGCTGTATGATGTTTGTTACATGAAATATGCTAACACTTACAGTCTGGACATGATCCGCCATTGCTCACCACTAAAACTTTTCTTGCGTGGTTCTACGTGATTTCCCATGAACTAGCATCTCCCCATTAAGTAGCGTGTCGCAAAGTAGGCGTGTCGTAGAGTGGTGTCACTCGAGCGACGTCACTCTGCGACACACCTACTGTCCTACTCTGCGACACACCTCTGTCTTGCGGCCTGCAGTCGGACCCCTCTCTACTCAGCAGCAGACGAGCTGCGTGGCTGTTTTTTTTCTTCTGGCGCATCAAGCTGATGTCATCACGTTGATGACATCATCGGCGCGACAAAACACGACCTCATAAACAATGGAAAAGAGCATGGACGCCGTGGACACGGTTTTCTGTACTTTGTACTTTTGTCCCTTTTCAAAAATGTACAAACTTGGCGCTGATGATACGAAGGCGGATGGAATTTGTTGCTGAGATGGCAAAGAGTCACGTAAGTTACAGACAGAGGGGACAGGCGCGATGTTTTGCCGTGAGCACATAATGCCGATGTCATCCGTAACTTAGCAGCTTGACCCCGGTGTGATGTTCTCACTGAAGCCGGTCTGAGACTAGCCGATAAAAACCCGTGTCGCTTGCAGGGTAAGTCGACCTGGGTCGAAATGCCGATTAGACCCTTTCAAACTGCAGACAGGAGCCGATTGTTGTCGGATTTACATGGGTTTTTTGGCGAGTCTGAAAGGGGTATTACAGACTGTGGCTTACTGAGGGAGAGGAGAGAACAAGCACTGTATCTAAGGTACTTTGTGGCCATATGGGGCTCATACAACCCCACTTCAAAAATACTGAACTATCCCTTTAAGCGTAGTGGAACTGAGGACACTAAGGGTGAATCCCAGTTCTCATATCCTTTCCTTTCAAGTGAGGTCCCAGTCTGTCTTTGTTTCGAGGGCTGTGTAGCCCTTTGTCTTACCCCTTCCCCTTAGCACTATGGAGAATTGGGACACCCCTTCACTAGACGTGAATGCGCAAAACCAAGGGGTAAGGGGTAAGACAAGGGCTAAGGGGTACAATTGGGACAGACCCTAATTGTTGAAGCGTTGCAGACGGAATTCTTTCCCACTTTTGCTTGATGTGCGACTTCAGTTGCTCAACAGTCTCCGTTGTTGAATATTGTGCTTTAAAATGCTCCACAGTGTCAGTGGGAGACAGGTCTGGACTGCAGGCAGGTCCGTCTACCCCTCTTTTTTAGGGCCGATGCCGATACCGATTTTTTCCATCACTCTTCGCCGATGACTTATGATGGACTGCCGATTTTCTTGGGCCGATATTTGTGGCCGATGCTGCTTTTTGCTCCCTCAATTTACATGAAAAAAATGACATTATCAACTTTAAAAGGAATAAATATGCAACCATGTACACAGCATTTCTCTAATAGTTTAAGTTTTATCTCCCATCGATGTGATGGCTTCTCCGCAGCAGTGAGACGCGCACCCCCTCCCCCCTCCACACACACACATCAGCTGAGCAGACGCTGACTGAAAAACTCCGCTAACGCTGGATTGATAACGGGAGCAAACAGCTCTAAACACGTTTTCACGAAACACTGACACAATTTAGTACTACATATAAAACATTTCTCTTATCATTAAAGTTCGTCTAGTGCACGCTAAAGACCTCTCTGATAGCAGACACGGCTGCTCCACTCTGCTCTGAGGGAGAGAGCACACACACACACACACATTTAACCTCAGCCCAGTGTTTGCTGAATTAAACTCCTACAAACACCATGGAACTGAATTGACAACGTTGACATTACTTAATCCTTAAACCGGTGTTCGTAACAGCTGTACATATTAGCCTACAACTACATCAACAGCTCCCTAAAAACAATGATAAGCAGTTTTAAAGATGAAGCATTCAACAGCGTTCCCGTTTTTCTGACCCACAAACTTAACTATATTTTCAAGCACGTATATTACATGCACTTGGCATTCATGTTTCCTATTTTAAAGTGGGTCGCAATATTTCAACTAAGTTTAACTGTTAGGGGCTAATTGAAAGTTTAAAACTTATCGTTGTTGTGAAGGAGCCTCCAAGGCAATGCTGCTTTCACCACTCTTGCAGTGGGGGAGGGGTAACGTGTCTGCATGTGCTGCAGGGTCTTCCGACAACACATAGCTGCCCATGGATGCCTGTCTGTAAATCATGCCACGGAAAAATACATCGACGAAACCACGCGCGAATTGGCCGATACCGATTCAAGTAAAGAACGCAAATATCGGCCCAATATATATCGGCCGGCCGATGTATCGGTCAATCCTTACTGTCTGGTACCTGCACTCTTTATCTACAAAGCCGTGCTGTTGTAACGTGTAGAATGTGTCTTGGTCCTGTCTTGCTGGAATAAGCTGGGACGTCCCCTGAAAAAAGACGTTGCTTGGATGGCAGCACATTTCAAAACCTGTATGCACCTTTCAGCATTAATGGTGCCTTCACAGATGTCCAAGTTACCCATGCCATGGGCACAAACACACCCCCATACCACCACAGATGGTGGCTTTTGAACTTTGTGCTGATAAAAATCTCAATGGTTCTTTTCCTCTTCATAAAAAAACAAAAAACAAAAAACAAATTGAATTATGGACTCATCAGACCACAGCACACTTTTCCACATCAGTCCATCTCAGTGGAGCTCAAGCCCAGAGAAGCCTGCAGTGTTTCTGGATGTTGTTGATATATGGCTTCCCTTTGCATGGTAGAGTTTTAACTTGTACCCGCAGCAACAAACTGTGCTAACTGACCGCTTCTTGAAACAGGAAGAGGTGAGAGCGATGAGCAAGATGACAGCAGGAAGTGATGGTTAATAATATTTCTTGTTTATCTGTCAGGTTCTTGTTTCTTATTCTGTCTTCCAGTTTTCATGGTGGTTGGTTCAATAGCTTTTAAAACACACAAGACTTGCAATTGTATTTGTGGAGAGATGGACCCAAGACTTTACTCTCAGGAATCCATAAACACTTTTTAAAAACTCCTTGAGAAGTTATTCAGACAGTCTGAATCAACATGGTGCAACAATCAATCATACAAAAGTCATTATCTTGCATGTCCACAAGTGATAAAAATGCAAGCAACAAGTACAAATATGAGGTTGATTCATTGATTCACAAAAAGACCAGGGACAATTCTCAGTTCACATTTTTATTAGGAAAATCATTTTGCAGATTTGATTATTATTATCATCTATATATATATTTATATATATGTTATTTTCAGTTATCCAGAGGATGCATCAGCACAGTATATCTTAATAGGAAGACTATTGCTAGAATAAATATCTATACATTATAATTAGTCAAATAAAAAAAAGTCCCAACAGAAAAAAGAAACAGTAGAATAATTTACAAAAATCAATAAGTGCTTTAAAGAAATAAACCATCTGCAAAACTGAAGCAGGAAAATTTAGAGCTGAGGAATTTATTTAAAAAATACAAAGATGATTCACAGTTTGTGTCCTTGTTCTCATGCTGGCTGGAACACCAATAAGGGACCATGCAGGAATGAAGAGCCAGAGCAACAGGATAGTACCAAACTACATTATCCACAAAGTCTATATGCCCCAGTTTACACCCCGTCTGCACAAAGAAAAAAAAGAAAAACAGCTTTGTGAGGATCTGAGGCGATCAGAGCAGATGTAAAGGGGTGAGCTGGAGAGGTCAACGGGTCAGTTTTCACTCATCCTCCAACACTGATTTCCTTTAGATCCTCTATGTGTTAGCTTGACTCAGTCAGTTTGACTTTAACCTCGTACGTTTCATAAACAAAATGAGTTTATGAAATGTACCATAGTAAGACAAGAACACCACGACCTTTGCTGTTGTTTTAGTTTTTAACTGTCTGCCTGTTTTACTGTCTCAGGGCCGTGCTTGTCATCCTGCTCTGTGAGAACAATGAACCACGCTGACTCTGCTGTAAACAAGTCTGTACAAGTGACGTGGAGCTGACCTGGTCCAAATCCAAATTTGTGACAAATGCTGTTTATGTAGATAACTATGGAGACCTGAGGTGTTCAATATTAATTCAATTTATGTTCAACTTTGGAATAAATCATGGCATGAATGGGCAAAATACAAACTTTAACCTGGGGATGTGATGACATGACTCGAACAACAAAAAAATCAAAACAAATATGATCAACTTAAAGTCAATGCTCTTTTTAGCAGAAGAGGGCACTCTCTGTCTTTTATTTTTCTAAATCATTAGCACTTATGGTGCGTTTTTTTTCTTTTGTCGTGGAAGTTGGAAACTCCATCTGGAATGCCCTTAAAAGTCAGAGTTTCTACTGGGAAACTGGGACAACCTTCACGGACCCCAAGTTTTTTTTTTACAAACCTGGCTTCTCAGCGTGTAAACAGGAAATACACCGTCTTCATGTGGACATATTGTGATGTTGACTTGCCCAAATTTGTCTCGTAGTATGGTGTTTATATTGGTTATGATCTAACAAAAGTAACTGCAGCTGGAGCTCCAGTGGGTCAGTGTTGATCTATTAATAGTGCCACAAAATGATTCTTCATCTAAGTTCCACTAGTATATGATCTTAGTAAAAAGTATTTTTGCGCTTAAGTTAGAGGACTAGTACTAGGACTTTTATCTTACAATGAAAGTTTTATTAACATGAAAGTGCTATCCGACTTTTGCTTACAGGTGGAACTGGACTCAGATATTTAAAAATTCCCAGTTCTCCAGTCGGACCTCTGACGTAAATGGAAAACAGTATTATAACAATATTTCATCTAAAGATGTGTGTAGTTTGCTGGATTAAATTCAGATAACTAGGTAGTTGCCACAGATTTACAAATTAGTCAAACTAATTCATTTTTTTTGTCAATACAGGACCAAAATCCTTGTCAAATGATCTACGAAAAATCATCATGAGTTGACCAAGATGTCCAGTTTGTTCCTGTAAAGTTTTGATAGTGAACAATTTTTTTTACTTCCACAAAAAACTGTACGCATACTTGGTAGACTGCAATATGTTGAGCTCCACCCTGTAGGATTGAAATGACGTTAGTATGCCAAATAGGTACTGTGGCATGGATCAGATTTTTTGGCATATTATTTTTTTTTTGTTTTAACAATGAAAATGCAAATGATTACATAACACACAGAACCAAATCGAATTGTCCCTCTTTGTGTAAATGCACCAGTAGTGCCAATTTCTAAAGGCTAAACATGAAAAGGTTTTTTCTTAATGTATGTCAGTAAATTCAAAAAAGTCATGTTTGAATTATTTCAATTTCATGTCTTTTTCATAATCACAAAAACTGTTGAAAATCATATTATAAATCAAGAACTAAGATAGACAATCTTCTGACATAAAAACGATTACTTTATCTGGTTGTATTGATACATCCTTAAATCAACCCATGTAATTCAAATAATCACGGATTTAGAAAAATAAATATAAATGTTCCCTTTTATATTTTTATAGATCTCTTAATGTTCAACCAGCAGTTTCCTTCAACCAGTGTCTACCATCATGTCATGAAACAATTTCCTAAGTGTATTTTTTAAAATCATTTTCCCTAAAAAGTGATAAAGAGTGAAATACAAAACAAAGAACAGCAAAAAAGAAACAAGCACCATTCTGTTATGTAATTGGCTGCTGCTTAAGGTTTGATGGGACAAAGACTTTATGAGGCTCTATAAAATAAATGTTGACTGTGGTGTTTTGGTTAAAAAAGGACATAAACCATTACCGACAATTAAAATGACTTAAAACAAAGCATTTAAGATGGTAAACAATACTTTTTAGATTTTTGTAGATGTAAAAATCAGAATTTCAAGCTTTTGTTGTATCTGCATTAATCTATATATCTACCATCACTCATTATTTAAATATAATGTTGAACACACCAGGCTTCCATAGTTGCCATCATTAAATCAATTCACTACTTTCTTGAAGTTTATACATCAAACTCTTTGGAAACATGTCCTTTGTAAATGACTCTATAACAGCTCTCGAAGTCTGTACACAGCTCTTATTTTTGCTGTGATTTTGAATTGGACACTGTGTTTATAAGAGGGGAATACAGGTGACAGCATCCTCGCACCTCTGCGTCCTTTTTCCTCTGCACACTCTCTTAATTATTGTTAATTCTTAAGTTCTTTACACACTATTTACAACTATCTACAATCAGAAGTGAGCCGTCTCCAGTCTGTCCAAGAGCAACCCACCCACAAACACACACACAAAAACAAAGACAAAATGAAAAAAAAAAAACAGTCAAAGGTGTGAAAATGAAAGAGTCAAATATGTGTGTGTTTAATGGTTCTGTTAAAGGCTTGCAGTATGCCAGTTTTACTCCATGCCGGGTTTATTTTGTGAGTGTTTATAGAAGTATTTTGAGCAGTGAGGGGATGACTCATGCAGAAATGTGTAGGCATCCTCCGCAGGAATGCTTCAGACATTTGCAGACATTTAAAGAAGGGTACAACTATAGCACATATACACAAACAAGCAAGCCCATAGACAGCCCAGAGAAAGAAAGAGTTCCCAGCCTAAAAACGTCAACCTTTTCTGCAGTTTTACAGTCTTATGTTTAATCAAACTTTTTCCCAGACCAAGCCCTATCACTGGGTTATGGTGAAAGTGAACTGGACTGTATTATGCCCACCATGCTAAAAGGGGGGCTGAGAGGTCTGCAAGATTAACATGAGATATTCACAACGTGATTGGGTATTGGTTTGTTTGTCTGTCTGTCTGTCTGTTCGTCCATCTGTGAGCAGGATAACTCAAAAAGGTATCAGTAGATTTTGATGAAATATTCAGAGAATGTTGGTCATGACACAAGGAAGGAGTAATTCGATTTTGGTGGTGATACGAATCTGGAAGCAGATCCGGGAACTAAATGATTTATCAACATTGCGAGAAACGGCTTTTTTTTTTTTTTTTTTTGCTAATTACTAAAATAGTTCTCAACAGATTTTGATAACATTTTTTAGGGTACATTGGTCAGGGCGCAAGCAAGACATGATTAGATTTTGGTGATGATCCGAATCCGTATGCAGCTCCAGGATTTTTTTTTAAGGGTTTGATAACACTGGCCGTAGGGTAGTTTTCCACATATCTAATAACCTAAGCTCAGATCTGCTCACCTTCTTTCCTTAAACTCATAACAAAAAATGCCTCTTTTGTTTTTAAATTCAGCCCACTGAAGATTCATTTCATGCTTTTTTGCTTGCAGGTAAGAGAAAACCTTTCAGGACTGTTTTGTATGAGATGTTCTGGTTACATTAGTAGTTTAAGTATTACTTTCTATCTATCTTACTGACATATTGCTAGCAATGTTCACAAAATGGGATGTTGCTTTTGTTATTTTGTAACACAAGACAAGTAGCTTTAACGCAAAGTTATGACTTATTGTTAATGCTATTTTTGTATGGCAGATGTTTAGGTTATGCTAAGTTTTATAATAACTTAATAGCAAACTTACTAACATCTTATTGTTAGTGGTCTTAATGCAATGCAGTATTACAATTCTGTAGTTCCAACTGGCATTAAGACTAAAGTCATAACTTAATGTTAATGCTGATTCAAGCAAGGCAGATCAAAATATATAACACATCACAGATGTTTAGTTCAGTAACACAAGCACCGAGCTGCAGACATTAGCTGCATTTCAAACCCTTTTTTCAAGTTTTAAGAGATTTCAGTCATCATTAAACCCCTGCTTATTATTTTTGCTTTATTCTTTTACTGAGGCCAGTTTTATAAAGAATCAACACAATTAAATTGTTATTTTGAGATCCATAAAGCCTAATAACATTACCCAAGAAGTGCAGGACTTGATGAAGGGTGAGTTAATTGAAACCTGCACTTTTGCATTTTTAACGCACCATTTTATTTTTGCTGCATTAGCTTATCTTCTGTCTTGGTTAGCAATTTGTAAGAATTTTGATTCTGTACATTTTTTGTTGATAGTTGTATAGATGTAATGTTGTAGTCCAGAGTGAGCCAGGCAACATCAGATGCATTTCATTTTATTTTAAAATATCATATACATGTGTTCGTCATGAACATAACAGGTATATGCTATTCTTAAATCCCATATACGACCGGCCTTGAGATCCAGAATGTGCTAAATTCAGACTCATTTTTGTGTTTTTGACTTATTTGTGCACTACTCTATAGAGCAGCTTCACAAAAGTAAGTCCAGTGGATTCAACCTTGGTAGCTATATGGTGAAAACATACCTCCCCCAAAGCTTTGCTGACTGTCAAGTTAGCTAGCGAGCTAACACTTGCATGCAAGGGATGTATCAAATAGTTTGGTAGGTAGTGCATACAGCAACCCAACCTTTTTTATGTAATAGTAAGCCTGCAGCCCTTTCCACCTAATTAAACCTAACACCAATCAAATGCGCAGTGGTACAGTTTGACCTATAGCTGTGCACTAAGTTGTTCATAGACTTAAACCTCCTGTCATACTCCACTAAGCAGGCTTGTGTTATCAGCCATGCCCCTAAAACTGTCTAACTAAAATCTTTACTAAAATACATGAAGTTTTCCAGCCAAAGTTGTTTTTTTTTAACCTGCAGACAGATTTTTCTCTCATCTACAAAGATGGGCACTTCAACATGCAGTGTTTACACTGCTTTCAGTGCTCCAGCTGCAAGTGGACACCTTAGGAATTGCAGCTTTTTGGCCCTTGTGCTGTAGTTTCAGTTTTTTGCCTGGAGGTTGCCACTTGATTGAGACACAGGCGAAAGGTCTAAAAAGTAGAACATTAAGATTTTGCATTTAACATTATGTTTGATTTAGATGTTTTTATTTAGCTGAGAATTTACTAGCTGGGAACACTTTTTTTTTTTTTTAAAAAGGCATAAGGTCTAAGTTTTTGACCAAAAGAGGGAACTGTCCAGTTTTCATCCATGGCTGTGGGCTTGCACTCGTAACAGCTGGACTGAAGTGATGGTTTTGCACAGGCATTGATGCATTCATGATCTCACACATATGCAAAGACAGACTATAGCAGGGCGTAAAAAAAAAAGGTGAGACAAGTGATGGAAGGACGAGAGGTTGCCTGTCCTAAATCATGCCAGAAACGCATCAAACACACACTCCTCCAGTGCACACCTCTCTGCATGTGAACAACATTTGAATCCCACATAGGCTGCTGTTTGTGCACTCATTTTTCACACTATTTCTATTAATAGCGAGGCTCCCTCTCTTTCTCTCTCCCCAGCTTGTTGTGCACACTGACTGTCCTGCACGCTGTCTCATTGTTTTCACCTCCTTCCTGCTGTATCAGATTTCACACAGGAACATGGACGACGACAGATTGTACAAACATGCGCTCACAATCTGGCGTTTGCGTGAAGCAACTAGACACGTCAGAGCTGATATTTATGCAGCGACTCCACAAAAACCACCGCTGGTAGCTGCACATCAGATCAGAGCTGAGCTGCCTCATACATATTCCAGCCTTTTTTTTGACAGCACTGTAACCTCATAATGGACACATAATGAAGGTAAACGCAGAAATAACTCCATCAGTTTGAATCATAAAGCACAAATATTGTCTTGTACAACTTATTTTTAAAACACAAAGAGAAAAATAAGAGTCCATGTGAGCATCCCTGTGGTCTAACAGGTAAAGGGTACGTTTACAATGCAAGTTTTTTGAGTTAAACAGGACCTCACATTAGTGCAAAGTACAACACATTGATAACAATAAATTCATCCAGCAAAAAAGGAGAGAAATAAAAGTTGCAGCCATGGAGTCGAATCTTACAGAGTAACACTGGGGTCAGGGATGAGACAGAAAAATGAATAGAGGACTTTTTTCATGCACATTGAGAGAAAAGGCAATAGGTAAGTTTAACTTGATCTAAAAGTCAAAAGTCTAGAAATATTTGTGGAATAAAGTGTCAAATCAAGGTGTCAGGAAAATGTTGAAATGTGTAGAATAGCATTGAAATATGATTAGCAATGTTAAAATACAATTTCTTTAATAGAGTTGAAAATGCTGAAATGTTAAGAAAGAAGTAGAAATTAAAGAATTTTATATAATCTTTTAAAGCCCCTTGAAATACAAATCAACAAAAACTCCCTCCAAAATATTTTTATGATCTTATATACAGATTTTCATCTATCTAAAACCTCAGGACTGATCTATCCACAGTAAGTTTTTGAGGGTGTTCAGAAACTGCATGTAAACTGGGTGGGCTTTAGACAACAACTCATAATGTAATAAATAACTCTGCCAATAAAAAATAAACACCAAGTCCTGCCCACTCAAAGGCAACAAAACTATGTTTCTCCCACCAATCGTCCAATTTCCATCAAAGTGATTGTGACCACACCCACACAGTCCTGAGAAATCATCAACTGTATTAAATATATTCTATTAAAATTATAACAAAAAATCAAATCATGTCCCCAGAGGCTTCAAGACTAGAAAGCCAATATAAATTCCACCTTAAATAGCCAAAAACAGATGAAGTGCTGTCCCTGTGCTTCAGAATCAGCTCTAATAACATGAGCTCCTCTTTTTTTAGCTCATGACACAGTGTAGTTATCAACATAGAGTGGTGCAGGATGTTGTCATTTTATAAACCTCATGCCAGTTTCATTAACAAAAAGCATTTTTCAGTGGATATTTAGATTGTTGCAGATTTCAGGACATTTTACAGGGACCTGTAAGAGTCAGTGAACACGTGCTTGCTCATTCTGAAATCCAACAGGAACAAGAAGCCCTTAAATGCAACTTCACCAGCAAGTTTTAGGACTTTTTACAGCACCACTCTATCAGGGCTTTGAAGAGACCGTGATGAAACTTGTGTCCATTCAGGACAAACCAAGAACAAGAGGTCAACATTTCAACTTTTTCTCTAAATTTCTACATTTTCCTTAGCATTTTGACCTTTTTCTCATAGTGTGTCATGAAAAATATGTCTCTCCCTTCAATACTTTCTCCTCATCCATGCCCCTAGTCCTCTTCTGTAGGAGCTTGAGTTACATATTCACATTTTTCTATTGTTATCTGATCTGAAGAGAGTGTTTGTCAAATATAGTTACATATATCATGACTATGTATTACAGTACACTGCAACAACAGTAAAGTTTTATTAAAACGGGTAACATCTTACTTGAAGTTTGTATTGAACATTTCTTTCTTCTATTATATACTTATTTACACACTGTTGTATGTGAATTTGTGGGGGCATGAACAATGCAAAAGACCACTTTCACATTTCATTGATAATTCACGAAGCAAAATCTTCAAGTAAAATGTCACCCTAAAGTGCCCAGTTGTTGGTTCTGCTGCACACATAAAGACAGAGAAAGAGACAGACAAAACAGCTGCTGTGCTTTTTTTTTGTTTTTAGAGAAGTGGAGACACAGAGGGCATCATCTGTATCTTTGGGTTTCATAACAGCGCACGAGCAGATTATACTCCATCCAAATTGTAGTTAAAAACTGCCTGAGAGATGGAGACAAATAATCTGACTCTTCTCTGCATCCTAATGGACCATCTACAATCCTTTGGGGGGGGGATCACATCACATTTGCACACTTCATACCGCGGATAAGCTGTCACATCACAATACCCTGTTGTTCAGCAGAACCACAACCTCATTGTGCCACATACCAGAGGAGGAGAAAAAGAAAAGCACTTCACAATAAGACAGAGAGCTACCTGTGATTATGACGGGATTGGTTGCCCATTTTTCGGCACTAATTGATAAAAGTTAGAGATGAAATCACAAATAAAACACACACACAAAAAAAAAGAAAAATAAATACAGTTGGTAATGTTGGTAAAAAAGGTCTTGTGCTTTTGGCTTGTCCTGTGTACAATGTGTACAATTTTTCAAAAACAAAAAGGTGTATACATGCACTCTGGACACATATGTCAGAGGAAACGCAAAGATGTTTTAAAGAAGATATTAAACATGATAAATTACAGTTGTGTGTGTTTGTGTGTGTGTGATTATGATATAAAGTGCAATGTGAGGGCATTCAGGCTGAACAAGCCCTGTTCGTCTTCATATTACATAGATCGCCCTTTTTACCTTTCGTTTTGTTTGTGACTCCTACATGAATGCATTTGTGTGCACATGCTGTGTATGTGTGCGTATGAGTGTGTCTCATTATTTGGTTTTGCCTGTATGAGCATATAGAGGGTAAAGTAACTCAAGTAAACAAAGAGCAAACAGATACAGGTAGTATCATACAGAGATCCTAAAGGGACATGGACTGAAAGCTTCATATAGAGAAAAGAGTAGAAGGGTCATGAGAAAGTTTCGTATGCTAAAACAAGAATAACCTTGATGAGAATGTTTTACATGCTATACCAAGAACACATGTTTAAAAAGGTTGCACATGCCATTTGTTAAAGTTTTTTCTCATTAAAGATTTGTTTGCCATCTTGAAGGTTATCCACTCATGAGAAAGCTTTATGTGTGCTAACTTAAAGGCAACTCTAAAGTCACAAATTTGAGGGACGTGTACCCCCCTTTAATGTTTTTTATGTCTTTAATGCCTATGTCTGCTGTGATGATAAAACCTGGAGCACTTTAATATTTAATGTTTAAATTTAAATTTTGTTTTCACCTTTGTCTTTGGCATTTATGTATGGGTGGTGTAATCTCACGGACTGCAAAAAGGAATCTACCTACGGGCACAAATAAAGTAACCTGAACCTGAACCTGAAGATTTTCGTGCTAATGCAAGAATAAAACCCAATTCACATTTGCTGATATCTGAAATGATCATATTTTCAAACTCCACCAATAAAGATTCAGAAAAGGGAACAAAACTTCCACTTCACTAAAATTAACCCGTTTCTTTTATGGTAACAGTCTACTTGTGTTAAAAGCAGATGTGAAGCAAGAAAAACATGTTCTTTAAAACATATTGATTTTGATGTAGGAAAGTGGACATTCAGTAATGATGAAGTAAACCATGATGGATCATGTGTACATTCTGCCAATATTATGCCCAATATATGGGATATACACCGATAAAGGCATAACATTATAACCACCTGCCTTATATTGTGTAGGTCTACCTTTTGCGTTAACAAAACAGTGGTGGCACCTTTTTATTTTATTTTTTATCAAAACCAGCATTAACTTCTTCAGCCATACAAGCAACAGTAGCTCGTCTGTTGGAACGGACAACACTGGCAAATCTTTGTTCCCCCTCGTGCATCAATGAGCCTTGGCTGCCCATGAACCTGTTGCCAGTTCACCACTGTTCATTTTTTAGACTACTGCAGTTTTGGAGATGCTCTGACCCCGTCATCTAGCCATCACTATTATGCCATTGTCAAACTTTCTCGACCTCATACACTTGCTTATTTTTCTTGCTTCAGACATATTAAGTTTGAGAATGAAATGTTCACTTGCTGCCTCATGTATCCCATCTACGAACAGGTGCATGGATGATGAGATAGTCAGGGTTTGTCACTTCACCTGTCAGTGGTCATCATGTTATGCCAGATTGCTGTATACGGTCAAATTGTACAGCCAAAATGTTGACTTTGATTATCTGCTGATACAGATAATCACCTTTTTATGCTAACACCTGCTAATACCAATATTGTACTAACAATATTGTGCATCCAAATTATAACGTTTTATTCCTTATTATAGTTTCCTGCTAATGAGAAAGATTTTACCATGCCAGCCTAGAAACTGGGTACTCCTGACAAAGTTTAACCAGTTACCTAAGAGTTTCTTACTCATAAGAAACTTTAAGAATGACTTTCTCATGAGAAAGATTTACCGGACACACAAATATAGAGTACTCATGACAATGTGTTGTACAAGTTACCCAAGTGTTATGTGTGAGAAACCTTGATTCGTTTGACATCTTATGAAAAAGTTTAACCTAAAGATACCTGCCCATGAGAAAGATTTACGTAAAAACACAATGAGAAACTTCCCATAAGAACATTTATGCCTTAACATAAAAGTTGACTGCTCATGAGAGAATGTTTCTTAATCAGTCGCCAGTTGAGTTACGTTCGACAAAGTTTTTGCAGAGATTTCTGCATTAACCCAAGAGTTATGTACACATGGGAAACTTTGGCATGCTAACACAAGGGCAATTTACTTATGTATGAAGAAGCTGTATGCCCTGACATGGTAGCTAACTGCACAGAAGAAAGATTTTCATGCTAACCCAAACGTTAGGCACTCGTGACAGTTCAAAATGTTTATCCAGCGTACCACGAGAAACTTCTACGTCTCTGATATGAACTAAAAAAAAACTTTATGCCATAACACGAATGCTGCCTGCTCACAAGAAAGACTTTTGCGCCAACCAGAAAGTTAGGTGTTCGTGACACAAGAGTTACGTACCTCAAAAAGTTTAATCTCGCAAGTGTCATGCTCATGAGAAAGTTTTATGAAACAAGAGCTCCTTTCTCACCTAATAGTTCTATGCCCCATCCAAGAGTTACTTTCGCACGTGACAGTGACAGTTCCTCACTCATGAGAAAGTTTGATGCATTCATGCAAAAGTTAATACTTACTCGCATGTCTTTTCATGCTCAAGTGAGATTGACATGCCCACGATAAAATTTAAAGTCATGTATGCATATGTGGACTTCTTCAGATACTTTAAGGCTGTAAGTCTTTCTAGTAATTGTATGAAACCTTCTCATGCATGAACAATATTTTCTTGTGAGCATTTGATACTTTTGTATTTGATGAAAAACCTTCTCATGAGCCCAGAAAGTGTTTTGTGTTTAACAGTTAGCATGAGATATTTATCCAAGATAAACTAAACTTTTTTTGCCCATGTCCCTTTAGGTGCTCCATAGTATTTAATAAGCAGTATGGAGCATGTTTTTTTAACAACCATCCTATTATTTATCTAATCATTTATCTATATTGTGTGCTTTTTGATTAAGGTGGATTTCTTTTTTATTCTTCTACATATATTTATGAAGAATAATTAGGCAAACAAACAAAAAAAGAAAGGCAAAAAAGAGAGATGTTGGATGAAAAAAGTGCCAAAGCAAACACATTCTGGACTTAAGACAAAATAAAAAAAATATCCCAGTTCAGTTTGCTTTCGTCTTACCAGCTTGGCAATGATTATCATGTGTGTCATCCTCGTCGACAAGGCAGACTTTAACTTCTGTTCTATGTTTTTGATGAGACTCCAGCTTCTTTTTATTCCAGTTATACTACAGATGATAAGTCTTAAAAGGATTGTTGCGTTGAGCTTCATTTAGAGTTTTTAAACATAGTGACAGCTAGTTGAATCGGGGCGTTTTTCAGTCCTTCACGTGTCCTCGGGCCACAAATTTAAGCTTTTACGCCTCAGACTTCATCCTCTTCCTTTGACTGATTGAAACATTTAGGTGTGATCTTTTGGAATATGTTGAAATATCCAATTTTTATTTACATCAGAGTCCTCAGGAGCAGCTCCAGAACATAGCTGAGTCGTGTATTTTGCTGCTGTTATGCGTGCCGCTCATGCTAGCAGTCTCAAATTTCTGGGTCCTGTGCTTCATAGCGTGACAGACACATCAGTCTCTTAAAATAGTGTTTCTACCAGATAGGTGATCTTAAAAATGACATTGTCGACTCTGTTACACACACATCACGTTTCTCTATTTTTTTTTATAGTATGTAAAGGATGAGGCTGGCGGGATGACAGGAGGGGGGAGTTAAAATGTGATCAGAGCAGGAAAGGAGGGAGGCAGGGAGGTGAGAGAGGATTTTTAATGTTTTGTAAATCAGAGATGTTCACTCTTTAATCAAGAAATGCTGCAGATTGTGATCTTTAATGCAGTCTGAGGTCTTGATGAGCTTTCATGCCACGTTTGTGACACAAGGATGCCAACGAGTTTCCACTTCCGAGATGGGGAAATAACCCCGACTATAGCCTCTCACTTCAGTCTGTGCATTTCTCCTTCAGCAGAATGAAAATGGATGAAAGACTCAAAACTGAATTCCTGCTCGAGTTATCTTGTGAGTGCACCAGTCCTTCAGGGGAGGATGCAAAGATGAAATTTCCGTCTTTCTTTCCTCCTCTTTTCTTATTTCCTCTCTCTCCTTCTACCTCCCCTCTCCTCCTCCACTTTCTCCTCCTTTCCGTTTTTTTAATATATATATATAATTTACATCACGCTGCATTTGCCCTTCAGTCTCTCAGCACGGGACTGCTTCCCTGAGCGCTTGCCGTCGATGTTGAGGCTCATGTTCCTCTTCTTGTCCAGGTTGAGGAGCTCCTGGAAGAGCTCTGTAACGTTGTGGTTGGTCTTGGCCGACGTCTCCATGAAGGCGCACTTCC
Organism: Cetoscarus ocellatus; assembly: GCA_037902135.1. NCBI lineage: Eukaryota > Metazoa > Chordata > Actinopteri > Labriformes > Labridae > Cetoscarus > Cetoscarus ocellatus. The sequence goes on along the minus strand of JBAMNC010000802.1, from coordinate 581,828 downwards.
ACTGGTTGGCCTGGGCCTCGCCATCCTTGGTCTCCACCTCGCGCAGGGTCTCGTCGCTCTTGTTGCCCACAAGCATGATGGGGATCGCCTCAACGTTGCCCTTGATGGCCAAGACCTGCAAAATAGTAAGAAAATGGCTGGTTATGTTCCAGACAGTCTGCACACAATAGATATTTGGTGGGTGGTCATCCTTGGACTGTCATGGTATCTTAAAAGAATAGATGCTAAAATAATGACATATGGGCTGCAAGGATGAAGATACAAATGATGAGATTATTATTTATTAGATTATTAGCTCCTGTGAGGAGTTTTTTGGTGGTTATAAAACAATCTGAGGTAGTATTTATACCTTATTTTTGGCATGGTTGGTTTGAAGACATGAACAGAGCAATAGATTCCTGTTTTGATACAAACAACCGTGCTGAGCTCAGCAGAGAGAGGTGATCCTGGCTCACTTCCAATTGATCCCTGGGGCAGTCAATTTGAGTGAGTTTGGGCAGTAAGGACACAATCAGCCCAGCAAACTGGGTGACAAGTTAATTCATCACACTGCTGTAGTAAAACAAGCTGCGCCAGGGGAACAGGCACATCATACAATGAAATATCAACATGACATATTCATACTACTCAGCAGGTCTACAACAGATCATCAGAGGACTCAGCATCAACTGATGCAGAAACTGGTTTAGTTCCCAGAATTTAGTCCAGTGCACTCAAGCAGGAGAATTCATCCTTTCTAAAGCTGCACCTCTTTTTTCTGCAACACTGAAAGTTTCCCTGCATACACTTCTGCATGTGTTATGGTGTAATAAGTTACCATGCTATCTGGTGTCCCCTGTGGATTGCTATAGACACAAGCTGATGTTAAAAGTTCCTTTTCTTCATTTTTTTACATTTATATTTTACATTTATAAGGTGTGTCAAACACTTATAAATATGCTGCTATTTATAACTGTTCCTGAAACATTTGACCTCTGCTAAAGACTCATTTTATGGTTAGCTTTGCCTACTATCTTCTTTCCCATAATGCAGAGCATGACTTGCAGTCATAAGCCCAATTCACAGCGCCTTTACGCAAAAGTGGCACACTTAGGCTCCATTATATTTACACCTAGAGAAATTCAAATTAATATCTCATGCAGGTGACACAGTGCATACCCCCACATACACAAAAGCAGAAACAAAAACTCGCAGCGCTCCTGTCTCCCGCCGAGTCCTCATGCCTTCCTCTCACCAATATCACGCCTCTGTTAATAACACTGGAGACAGAGAGAAGAGGGGGTCAATCGTTAACTCCATTCCGTCTCCAGGAGATTCACAGAGGCAAAATGTCACAGGGCATAAATATTATGCCTTGAAACAGCTTTGTAAGGTATCCTTTATATTTCATTTTACTTTCTTAAATTTATTTATTCGTTTATTTTTTGAGAGAGATGTCAAAAAGATAAAGGCTGGCAGAGGCAAAGGGACTAAAATGAGAGTTCATGACACACATCTGAATGGATATCAGCATTACAACCAGCTACACTCAGTCAGAGAGGAGGTGGGAGATCTCAAACTGTGAATGTTGATGCCCTTTAAGGGATGAATTAGAAAAATATGGTAAATCTCCAGAGAATTAGCATCATGCTATGACCTCCATCAAACAAAATACAAATGCCATGTTTCATTATATTTGCTCTGTTTAATGCACAAAGGGGAAATTATTGGATTCTGGTTGTGATTTGTCCAAGAGGCTTTCAGAGGGGACAAAGTGTAATGAGCCATTAGGGTGGGACAGTGTTGTGTGTCAGCAAGGTGTGACCTGTCATCAACACTCTCTGTTACACACTGATGTCACTGCATTGAAAAAAATCTCATCATTTTGTTTCCAGAAGCTGTCCTTACTGTTTTGCCACATCCTGTTAGTGTTGGACTGTTATGTGTTATGATGTATGAAAGTTGTCCTGTGTTATGTAATTGTTACGTTGATTTTAAGTTGAAAGAGGTCAGGACAGAGTCCTGCAAAGGTTGTTGTGGACCCTAAGCAAAATAACTTCATTAATTCTGGACTAAAAGGGATCCTTGTAAAAAGGGATGCCCCGATTGTGCTGTTTGTGGCTAGAACAGATCACTGATCACCTGATAAATGGATCGACAAGTACTGATACCAATCATGTTTTATGTTTTCTTATAACAACTGGTCGAGTCTCGAGAAAAGTACAAAAAGTTCTTACAGGGCAATGCAACAAGTATCCCAAATTAAGGACGCCTGAATTACACAATATTGTGATGACTCAGCGATGAGTGACTTTTTTGAAGACCGTTTCCTGCTCCCACTCTGTGTTCCTGTTCCTGCTGCTCCCCCAATCCATGTGAGGGGGCATGTCTACCCGCAGCTGAGACACTCAGCTGAAGCACACCTGTTCCTCATCTCCTCAAGCACCTGCTCCAACATAAGCCTCCTGCAGACTCGTCACCAGTGCCAGATGATTCCCACACCTACATGTGGTATTGTTGGCCATTTCCTGAGCTCTGGTGATTTCTTTGTGCTAAGGATTCTTGTATGGACATTGTATTCCTGCCTAACTGAAATGTACCTGTTTCTCCTCTTGTTTTCAGTGTTTCTGCGTGCCCAGCCACTCTTAACCACAGTATGGATCTCACTCTCCCTCAGCCTTCACGGATCCCCTCTTACTATCCCCTGAACTATTTCCCCAATAAATGTATCTTTGTTGCACCTTTACTCTGTCTCGATTTGCTTTTGGGTCCTCTAAAAACCTCGGGAACTCGTTCCCTAACACAATATAATGATTTATTCATCACATTGTATTTATTAATACTAATTAACATTTTTGACAGACTGAAAAAAATTGTATGCATCAGGCTAAACAGTTAAAATGGTGTCATTTTTAAAAGACAATCAGTTTAAGAGCATTAACTCAAGTGACTCCAGGTTTGCCAAAATCTAAGATTTCCAGCTCTTGAAATTACACTGGGTCACATCAAGTACTTACCTTCATCAGTTACTCACATTATTGAGGCAACATTAATACATCATATCGTAGACTGGACCTCAAACGCATCACAGGACTCAACACGACCCTGTTGTGTAGCAATGGGTAGTGTGTTGGGCTTACCTGGTCATCTTTTATGCTGCTGCTCTTAGCATGAATTTTAACACAACACTGGATGAATATTATTGACTTTAAGGACTAAAAGTTTTGGGGATTTTACCAGAGTCTTTAAGTTTTGTTGAGGGTAAACATGGAGTAATGGGGTGCCATTTAGGGACGCAACCAACAACAAATAACTATAAGTCAACTAGTCAGGTGACACCCCCCCCCCCATTACCTAATAGGTCTTATTATTACTTTGTGATATGAGTATTATATTACATCAAATAACAATGCAACATAATGATATGAAAATATTATTATTCTCATTATTAATTTCTACTTACATTTGACCATGCTATATAAAATTAATATAGGCAGTTTGATATTGATTATAGCTCTTAATGCTCCCCCCCCAAAATTCAGAGACTTTTTTGTAAAAAAGAAAATGTAAAAATAGTATCATGATATATTGTAATATATCATATTGGTACCCATGTATCATGATACATATTTTATCTCCAGATCCTTGCCAATATGAACACCTAATGAGAGACTCTCACAGTTTTGATGTTGTGCCTCTTATACTTACACAACACTGTAATGCAATGCTAACTTAAAGGGGACATATTATGCAAAAAACACTTTTTTAAGGCTTTTGAACACATTTTTGGGTCTTTGGCCTTCCTCCCAGCCCACAAAATGTGATAGTAGACAACAAAACCTGTATTTAGCAGGCTGCATGAATGTAAACTAATGGTATTCGGCGAGCTGTTGAGTCTGTGGATATACTGTTAGGTAACAGTATATTTTTGCATACCTAACTTGATTGGTCTACCTGAGTATCCCCCTCCCCCCTTGCTGGAGAGATTCCTCTGCGAAGCGCAGCCATGTTGTTTATATTCTTAGTGAGAGATCTGTGTTCAACATGTCTAAGCTCAAAAGCTTTCACTGCTCGGTTGTTGGCTGTAAACAGCCACATATATCTTCACATAGGCTACCAGCCTGGGAGGACCAAAGGGCCCAGTGGATTAATTTTATTTTTTAAGGGGATGAGCTACAGTCGGCTAAAACCTGTAGGTGTGTGCCAGGCGCTTCAGTTCTGACTGCTTCTTCAACTTCAGTCAGTTCAACACAGGACTGGCAACTAGACTTTTCCTGAATCAGGGCTCAGTACCAACAATCTGTCACCAAACCTGATAAGGCTGTCACTTTTCCTAAAAATCAAACTCGAACGGTTTTCGAACATACACCCAAATAACAGAAGATATTCGATTATTTTGCCCCCCCCCGCCAGTAAGGGACGGAGACTCTCTTACCTGCTTCTTCAGTAAAGACCCTGCTGAAGAAAACGCAGTCACACGGTGCTGCACTCTTGACGAAGTGCCGCTGCACTCAACTGTATAACTTGGATGAAAGCCGATGGTTGAGCCCGCAAATTTGGTGTGGAGGACGAGTGACTAAGCTGCTTTGCACATAACCGACACACAGCACAGTCTTTGATTTTAAAGTTGCCATCAATGGTGTAGAACCCAAAATACTACCATACAGCGCTCCTCAGATGATTCAGTGCTGTTAATGTCCGCTCAGAGTGGCAACTCGTTGTTTACTGAGGTCAAGAGAGCAGCAGATGTGGCTGAGGGTCAAGCTGCGCTGAGAACGCCCTCTGTTGGATGAAGCGGTCCACTGCTCCAGGCGCCGCAAAACTCAATATTTTACATTCGAATATTTATTTACTATTCGGTTTCGGTTACCCATATTCAAACGGTTATTCGAATATCGAATATAAGGTGACAGCCCTAAAACCTGACGATGGAAATGTGAGTATTTTAATGCTGTGTAGTATTTATTTTGCTCATTGCTACGAGCTAACACTAACAGCAGGGTGAAGTGAACTAGAGGTAAATGCACAACATGTCCGTCAGTGTTCACATTACTTGTTGAAAGTCTGAAGGATCAACTTCAATGTATGAGCATTCTTACATTGGTCAACAGAAGTTTAACAGTTGGCTGAATATAATCAGTCCCACTGTGGTGACTAGGCCGAGGTTAGCATGTTGTGCGCTAGCCTGTGATGTTTGGGGGAAACCGGATCGCTGTTATCTGTTCAACAGCAGGAATTTGTGGTACTAACGTTTCATGAAGACATCAAGGATCTATGTTGAACTGCAGAAAAGGAGCAAAATATGGAACCTTTAAACATTTCATATCCATGTACCTGAAGACAAACTTCTGTAATCAATGCTAATATGCTAATATGCTAGTGCTAACTTTTTCAGTACTAATTCATGGTGTGTTCCGGTTGTACTGGGAAGTCGGGATTTCCGAGTTCCGAGTGGTTAATTCTCAACTGGAACGCCCCCCGAGGTCGTAATTTCCTACTAGGAACTCAGGGGATCCTCACCACCCCCCCGAGCTGACAATCGAAGATGGCTGCCCCCAGTGTAAACAGTTATTAAGCTCCTGTAATATTCCCTTTATTAGCACTTCGGACTAAGACTCTTCTGTTATTTGGGTGTATGTTCGAAAACCGTTTGAGTTTGATTTTTAGGAAAAGTGACAGCCTTATCAGGTTTGGTGACAGATTGTTGGTACTGAGCCCTGATTCAGGAAAAGTCTAGTTGCCAGTCCTGTGTTGAACTGACTGAAGTTGAAGAAGCAGTCAGAACTGAAGCGCCTGGCACACACCTACAGGTTTTAGCTGACTGTAGCTGCTCATCCCCTTAAAAAATAAAATTAATCCACTGGGTTTGTCGCACTAAATCAGCCATATACATAGTATTGTTCTACTTATATTTATGGAAATGCTGCCATAGTGTTATTTACATTCTTCAGTGGTATTTGTGAACTACAACACAGGGCGTGCTAACAATAGCCTTGTAGATCGGCACATTTTTTACGACTTTTTAACTGGAACACTGATAACTCGGAGATGACGTCATTCCTACTCCCCTCTTCCCAGTTCCGATGTTAATGGAACGCAGCATCAGCCTCAGCCTTCAATAGCTCACAGATGCACACACACTCTCAGTACATACCTGTTGGTAGATGGGTTTTAGCTCCTCCAGCGACTGTTTGCTGGTGATGGAGTATACCAGGATGAAGGCGTGGCCTTTGGATATGGACAGCCGCTGCATGGCAGGAAACTGGTGGCTCCCCGTGGTGTCTGTGATCTGGAGGGTGCACACACTCTTATCACAACTGATCACCTGGCGGTAGGTGTCCTCCACTGTGGGGATGTAGGTGTCCCTGAAAGTGCCCTTCACAAAGCGAAGGACCAGGGAGCTCTTGCCCACTCCCCCTGCCCCGAACACCACCACACGATAGTCGTTGCTCTGCTCCGGCATTATGCCCCCTCAGGCTTCAGACAGTGTTACACCTGTGATGTTGAGGGAGGGGGTGAGACAGGTGAGAGAGGGGGAGAGGATTAAAGAATAGTTAAAGCAAACAGCATGCAGCAGGTTCAGAGCAGACAGGAGCTGGTGTTTGTGGCCTTCATGCCAATGGGTGTGAAACTGTCCGACCTGAGGCCTGAGTGTGAGCCAGAGTAAAAATTACAGACGATGAGGTTGGTGAGGCTCCAAGTGTTGCACTGACGCAAGCATTTCCCTGATCAATACAGAGTCAGAGTTTGTTAGACTCATCCCTAAAAACACTCCAGCGTTTCCTCATTTATCACTTTAAGGAACCGCAGCAGACTCTGGCAGGGACGGAGAGGACTCTCTGCATAAACCACCGACAGTAACGTGAACTGAGGTGTGAGAGAAAGGAAACTCAGTAAGAAAAAACCTCAAACAACAGCTTTAGAAATGACTACACCTTTGTTACACAGAAACAATTTGAGCTTTACAAAAAATATTCCATGGCTATTGTGTTGCTTACCATTTAGTTTGCATCATAACATAATTTCAAAATAAAGGCTGATATATCAACTAAAACAGAGTTTTATTACCTCTCTGCTGCACTCTCTTCAGCTGTTGGAGAGGGTGCTTGTAATTGATCTTCTATTTTATAAAAGGGAGACCAGACTTTATAGGATTTTCTATCCTGTCCAAACATCTCCAATTTAAGATCCTTTATATGAATCTTAATCCATTAAATTGTGTTGGTTGGACAGAAAGCAACAGTAAGAGGTCATGCTGATTAGTAAGCACTGATTCATCTTTTTAAATGCAAAAAGAGAGAAAAAAACAGATGGGGTGACCCTGTGGTTAATTTGCGCATCACATATGGTGGCTAATATCTTCATAGCAGGCATCTCATGTTCATATTCAACCTGTGAATTCTTTCCAGCATGTCATTTTCCACTCTCTCTCCCTGATCTTCATCTTAATTAGGGTTGTAAAATTCCTGGAACTTTCAAAGTTGGAAACTTTCCACTGGAAGCAATTGAAATTTATGGCAAATTATGGGAATAAATGGGAGGAAACCTGGAATATAAAAAATTAAAGGTTGGCCCTTTACGGGGATTTTGATTATATTGTGGGAAAATACATTTTAGCATAATCTTGACTAAAACCAACAATTTTCATGCAAGTATGCTGGAGAATAGCACAGATGATTTCTCGAACCCCAGACTATTGAAGCCACACATTTGGGCCCATGGACGACATAAAGTGAAGTTGAAATTGATTGTTCAATAAAATAATTATAAGTTGATAAAGTTCTTCTTACAAATAAATCTACTAGACTGCAATGTTTTAAACTGTATTAATTCACATGGATGTTGGTGCCTATGACAAAAAATGCTTTTATTTATAATTTCCCATTGAAAGTTTCAGGAAATTTACTGGAAACTGTCTATCCCTTTGCAACCCTTATCGTAATCCACTCGCCTGTCTCTCCAAAAGGGGAACAAAAGCCCCCCAAAGCTAACAAAATATAAACATACACAGCACTGTGGAAAATTTTAAAGCAGGTGTGAAAAATGCTGTAGAGTAAGAATGCTTTCACAAAAAGAAACAAATACAAAGTGAATGAACATAAAACAGATCTAAATCAAATCACTACTTGGTGTGACCACCACAGAGTTGCAGCCCCAATCTTGCCAAGAATCCCCACCATGTTTCATTGTAAACTGCAGACAGTCAATATTGTACAGCTCTCCAACCTTTGAGTGAACAAATCTCTTTATGTTACAGACAAATATTTCAAATTCTGACGCATTATACCAGAGCACCTGCTGCTATTTTTCTGCACCCCAGTGCTTGTGTTTTCATGTGTAGTTGAATCACTTAGTCTTTTAATGTTGGGAGCATACCTTCTTAGCTGCATTCTTCCATGGAGACCACCACTAACCAGACTTCTCTGGACAGTAGATGGGTGTACCTGGGTCCCTCTGGTTTCTGCCAGTTTTGAGCTGATGGCACTGCTGGACATCTATCAATTTGTAAGGTAAGTAAGCATGATATGTCTTTCCACTGCACTTGTTGCCCATTTCTTTGTGCTTCTTCAAAAAGTTTGAACAGCACATTTTGAAGCCTCAGTCTGCTTGAATCTTGGTCTTGGAGAGACCTTGTTGATGAAGTACAACTACCCAGTGTCTTGATGCTGTGCTCAGTCTTGCCATGGTGTATGACCTGTGACATAAAACTGTCCTCCACAACTTTACCTTGGATTCAGAGTTTGACTGTTGCTTGCATAATTTTAAGCATCTTACACAGCTGTTTGTATTTTGGATAATAATAATAATAATAATAATAATAATAATAATAATAATAATAACTTTAATTGCATAGCACATTTAAAAACATAGGTTTACAAAGTGCTTTAGCTAACAGACAGGAACATACAGAGGACAAAGCACAAGAGCTAAAGCACAAAAGGAACTAGCCAACAAAAAGCACAATGTAAATCAAAGAACCCTTAGACACATACAAAAACGACATAATAACCCTGGGCACAAAAAGCAGAGAGGAAAATCAGCACTTCTGGTGTCCCTCAGACCAATGATGCTCATGGTTGGGATAAAATGTCATGGAACATGAGGAAAACATAAAACTCCAAAAGTTGGCACAACTAACCCAGCCTGAACAGGTGTCCCAACGTGGCCTGAAAAGCGCAAAATGCCTCCAACCTCTAGGGCCAGAAACACCCAAAACCACATCAGTGTATTGGCCTACCCCCCAGAGCACAGAGACACACTGATAGGGTGTACTGACTCAGGGTGCGGGCACCTTACACTTTTTCGCAGACACGCTGCACTGCACAATTGCCCTGATGCCAGCTGTTGTATTTGAATTAAGGAGCCTTATTCAACAAAAGCTGCACTCCATAAGGTGTATTTATTAATCAGTAAACTACTGTTCTTGATTCTTCGATAATTTTATCATACTAAACAGAAAAAGTGCTTTGAAAGTGATCACTCTGCGCTGCAGGAGCACCCAGAGTGCTTTGCGAGTCGCTTGTGGTGAGAGTACAATGGGTTGCTGACATGTAGACACACAGTATGGAGTGCAGTTCTTGTCTTCAAAGACTGTTTAATGTGAATTATGCTAGCTCGCGTCTTGGGGGGGGGGGGCTGACCTGGGCTGTGCGACACAGCGTGGCCACAGAATCCAACTCCATAACTTCAATGTCTCCAGTCCTTTGGAGACTTTGTTATGGTCTAATCATACATCTGACCATAGTGCTGCAAAATCTCTGATTTTGGACAAGTGTGACTATTTATAATGGTCACACTTTATAAGAATTGATGCAGGATTGAAGGTAAAGGTGGTCACATCAGCTATTGATTTTATGATTTTTTTTTCTGTTTCTTCATGTTGCATTTTGTAAATTAATGAAAATAAACAATTCACAAAACTTTGATTTCAGTTGCAATATTAACAACATAGCAAACTGTATACCTTAAGTATCTGATAATAAAGCTAAGAATCGAACAGTTACAAAGCACATGGTCTCTAGTCAGCACTATCACTTCACCTTGAAGATCCACAAATCTTCACCCTCCTGGTCTAGCTCATACATATTCACCTGGAGGGTGCTCACACCTAAGCTATTGCTTTTTAGTGTGTGTGCTTGTTTGTGTCGGCAGAGCGCTCCTGCATGATTAGGCTTTGTATCTGCTGCATTATTTATCTGCTGTGGCTCTAAATTTGCTTTAAGGTCCCATAATAAGATATTCATTCAGTTGTGATCATGTGCTGCTCTCTAAGCTCTTGCTGTAATGAAACAGTAAATTGACATCAATACCAGATGGAATAAGTGGATTTCTGTCATGCTTGCACTGCTGGAACACACTATTGATGGCAGGCCGGCTGTAATTGCATTGCCAGGCTGGAGATAATATCAGTCAAGGAGTTGGAAGATAAATGGGGAATCAGCGGGTGCCTCTTGAGTTTTATAGTCAATCTATAGGCTGCAAGTCTGGGTTACATAGAGGAGTGTTTTATATCCCAGCTGCAGAAGACACGTCCTCACTCTAAGTTGAAGATAGGCCTTTCATTTGATCACTTGCCTACAGATTGTTAACTCTTTACTGGTCTCACAAAGCAAAAAAAATCATGCTTAAATTTTTCTCGAGTGCCTTGAAGATCAACATTTCTTGATAATGACAAATACAGCCACAGTTATTTCTTAACATTGCTATATTTGCCAAAGCAGTTTAAACATTGACTGTAACTTTTTATGGACAACACACCTTTGTCTCCTTTTACTGAACAAACATAAAGCCACAGTCCACCAGCACTGGTGTAAAACTTTGATTCAAGATGACATTTTTGAGCCTTAGGGTGGACAATCTAAAGCTGAAAGCATTTCTTTCACTTCTTGTTTATCGCCATGATGTAAAGCTGCATCACACCAAACATGAATTTCAGTTTGTCACGCAATTAAAATACATTGCAAGTGAATTAGATAATGCAAAATTTGCATTGTTTGCGTGATGGACAATTTGTACAGAAATGGTAGCGCAAATAGCGGAAACTGTCATGCAATGACACAAATTTCGCTACTTCTGCCCCTTCGCCAAAGTTGAAATATTCAACTTCTGTGTTCATGAAAGGATGGCAAGAATGACAACACAGACGAAGGGGAATATAAACATCGCTGCATATGAGCATCCGAGCTCCTCTACATGGTTATTCTGATGTTCAGAGACTGAACCACAAAGAGGACAAATGGGGAGAATGTCATTGGAGAGTTTTCAGTATCCCGTAAGTTCAGCTCATACTTGCAAGCTAGCAGTTGTGAACCAAGTCAGCAAACACAACTGCTAGCTGGCAACTGGTGTGTTTTTCCAAAGGATGTTGTGGGTCATCAAATGGATGCATTTATATTTCTGACTTTTCTGCGACATTTCGCTTCTAGTTTTAAGAACCGTAAGAAGACAGTGATTGTAGAAACATCCGCCATGATTGGTCATGGATTGAGAAGGCTGAAACACACCCTCTTCTTTTGTTGTTTCAGGTCTGAAAGGTGAAAATTCATCTCAATAAACATTAACCATTTGAACATGCGATTACATGTGCAAAATTTCACAGCGCAAAAATGTGACATGAATATTTTTTCCGTGTTTGGTGTGAACGCAGCCTAAAAATAAATGATGTAAAATGCAAAACAAAGCTCAAAGGTGGAACCTTGCATCAAATAGAAATCTGTCATGAACTGAATGATGTCCCAATTGTAACATGAAAAAACAGTTCATGGTGGCACCTCTGCTTGTTGTCATGTAGCAAAATTGATGTTGACCTTCTACCATTTCACAAAAAACATGCTGGCAGCAGGACACTAGCAAGAAGACTGCTACAAAAAGAGGACCTCTAATAAAGCACTTTGTGATTCTCAACCTCAGACATAAAGTTGTACAGGCTTTGTATGACAGAGGGGGAACTTTCTAAATGTCTGCCTGACTGAACCTCCTGGCGTGAAGCTGCAAAGTATAACAGCAACACAAAAATCTCCCCTGTTGAGACAGCCAGACTATAGCTTAGTCAAGATGCTAATGATAGGAAGAAGCAGCCGCAGAAACAAAAGCTAAGTAAAGTTTATATATTACAACATCCACAGCTTGTTTTTATGTCAGAGAAAAAAAACAGAAATCTGATTTGCTTTCATTTTGACTGTTTTTAATTATAATATATTTTACTGATGAAGCAGACACACGGCGCTCTAACCCAGTGTTTATCCAAATCTTCTAGATTGTGTATTTTGGCTTGAATTTGTTACCCTCTGGGAAGCTACTGTCCTTTTTTGCAGATGGATTCATAAAAAATTCCAATTAGGGGCCTCTGTACCAATCCCTCAACTATATATCATACTTGCACAAAAATACCAAAATGTGTCTGTTCTTTAGATCAGGTTTTTTTGCCCACAGGGTATTATTGAAAAACAGCATTTTGTTTGTACAGAGCAATAGTACTTAAGCCATTCTTTGTAGATTGCTGATAGTGCAATATGACACGGTCTATATAGTGTGAAAATGTATACCTGTATGATTGTAAATGTTATTGTATAGCACAACACTAGCTTGAACCTTATAATTAAAACAATGTCTGCACTAAGGGAATATGTTGGTAGCCACTGCAGCTGTATTTTGGCTTTAATTTTGTACAATGAAAGTAAATGAAATGCACTGTATATATCGAGAGATGGTCAAAAGTCTGAACAACAATATTTTCCTTTTGACTTTGTCCTCTTCTAACTTTTTGTCTGTGTAGTCTTACTTTATGCATTACAAAATATGTTGATATTCGAAATTTTCATGACGTTTGACCAATAAACTAAGGTGGATTTACACCTAGATCATTTCAGAGAGCTTTTCCGATACAAGTGGGAATTTCCTGTTTGGCACAGGTTTGTTTGAGTATATACGAACACAGCAATCAATTACTGTGCTGGTACAAACAACCACATCACCTGAGAGAAGTGGTCTTGGCTTGCCTCCAATCGACGTCTTGAGCCGTTTGTTTGCAGTGAAGACACAATCTAGGCCACCAGGCAACCAGGTTGAACACAAATTACAACCTAATAATAATGTTTTGGAGGTCACTGGTCACTTTACACACACAACATACCATAATAATAGCAACAAGGCAACCTTACTGACAGCCTCTACAGCAGATCTTCACAGGACTCGACAACATCAACTGGTGCAAAAACTTGTTTAGAGTCAGTGAATTTTCTCTAGCCCATTCAAGCAGGAGAATGAATCCATTTTAAAGCTGCTTTCTACTACTAACATCACTTCCACACTGTTTTAGTGTAATAAGTTACCATGCTATGTGGTGTCCTCTGTGGTCCGCTGCAGACAAATGCAAGCATTACAAGCCCCTCTTCTTTGAGTTTGTTTACATTCAAGACATTTGAAACACTGATAAGCATGTTCATCTGCACATTGTTCATGAGACATTTGACCTGATCTATTAAACAACATCTCTCTTTGTAGGTAGCTTGGGCTGCTAGCTTCTTTTCCAAAATGCACAGCATGACTTGTAATCATCGCAATGTAATGATGACAGGTCAGCATTGGCTTTTTGTGTGATCTGGCTGGATCTAGTCCCCTTCAAAATACTGTCATGCGAACATGACATGATCTGAAGGAAAAATGAAAATTTGTAGCTTTGTTTTTCAACTGAATCAGAACAAGGTAACTGAGATGTAAGTGTGAAAACCATCCAAGGCTGCTGAGATTTGGATCGATTAGGCTCAACTGTCTGGTCACATTCAGTCCCTCATCCTGCCTCAAATGGTGCCTATCATTTTTTGGAAGGGATTTCATCTCCTTGACGATGATCCTGCTCATCAAAAACACCCCTCTGCTCCCCCACCCCTCCTTTCACCTGAGTTAAAATTAGCCGTCTCCATCTCTCTGTCAGCAGCTATAACTGTACACGCAGGTGCAACCCCACAGTGACACACAAACACATGAAATTAGACACACAAACACACACTGAACTTCCGCTCCTTCACCGTTCGCCCTTGACACCAGGCCTCTGAGATTAATGACACCCCTCCCAAATGCAAGCTGTCTCTCTCCTCTCTTCTCTTGTTTTATGTGAAATGAGAGAACTGCAGTTTCTTAATGAATTAATGGTACGCTAGAAATGCATCTGTGGCAGTGCAGCCAAACTCCATTAGCAGATAGCTTTGGCACAGAGCAAACGGGCCCCGACTCTCTTCTAAGTCAGACAACAGATTCTCCACTCGTTTTCTGTCTCAGAGCGAGCAAGGAAATGTCACCTTTAACGAAAATATGCACATAATTTTCCTCAAGAGAGCCACTTACACACAGCACAAAGGAAGTGCATTAACCAACATCAAACACAATGCCATTCAACAGATCAAGAGCGTGATTAAACAGACACCCACAAAGCGCTCCCATGGTATCTTGAGGAGGAAAGGCTTTAATCAAGCCGCGGATACAGGAATGCTGAGGATACGTGGAGATCCTGAGTGTTTGACAGGATTAACTGATTTTTTTTTATGATCACGATCATGCACACACCCAAAAATGCCAAAAAACCTGCACCAAGTTTCTTTGGCCGCTGGACCGGAGGATCGTGTTTGAACATGTGCGTGAGTGTGATTGAATCTGTGCAGTCAAGCAAGAGATTCCCTGTTCTCGCCGCACACATCGACTCGAGGTTTCAAGTGTGTGTGTTTGAGCGGAGGAATGAATCTGCATTTTGAGAGAGAGAGCAATTTTTAGAACAGGGCAGTTTCATTTGGGTTGGAGCAGACTGTGGAGGTTCAATTTATATACATTTGATTTAGTCTCACATTTTTAGTCTCACTGCTGCTGCTTCACACCCAAGAGTGAAACTCAGAAACGACAGCCTGTGAAAAACACCTTACTCAAGCTTGTTTTGAAAATGCGAATAATCTGCTCTCACTTACAAACCCCAACCCCAACAGAACACAATGATTTGAGAGTCCTTTTCAACCTGTATTCAATTTAAAGGCATAATGCAGGTTTTTTGAAGTGGGGTTGCGTGAGGTACATGGCATGAGCCTGAACGTGTGCCACAGTGTCACAGCTTAGTTCTCTCTTTGTGCAGAAAAACTCAGGACAGGGGTGCTGGTTTGGTGGAGTGATAAGCAACCAGGCACGTCCCATATACGTGCTTCCGCTGGCCCGGGTTTGAATCCAGCCTGTGGCCAACTTGCAGAGTGTCCTCCCCTACTCTCTCTCTCGCCCCCTTTCACAAGCCTATCTACTGTCTCTCTCTCTCCTATCTAAATCTAAAAAAAAGAAAAAGAAAAAGAAAAACTCAGGACAGATGTTAATTCTCCACATTGCTGTACATGGTGCCAGATTCTCAACAAACCACTTAATTATCCACTACACCGCTGTTTTGATTACACACTATTTTGAAACACGGCGCAGCCTACGTGTCATGTGCTTTAAGTAATATAATCATCCAAACTGTTTCAGATTTATATAAATTCATAATTTACTACAGCTGTCAGGTGCTTGAAATTTATGAAAGTGCACCTTTAAAGTGCTTGAAAAGTGCTTGAATTTGACCTTGGGCAAGGTGTACTAACCCCAAATATCTGATGAGCTGAATCAGATACTATACTGAAAACATTACAGGCATTCATGAGTACTCTTGTCAGTTGTAACATCTGTTCAACATTTGAAGCCCCATATGCTGTCTGTCCCATTCATGTGAACACTGTTAACAGAGTGGATTTTCAATGGCTTTAAACACACTTTTAATGACCACAGAGGAAAGAAACGCTCAGAAAAGACTATGTTCTCAAAAACAACAGTGAATATGTTGACAAGAGTTGGATAAGAAGAGTTGCTTGACTTTACAATTACACTCACTTACAAAAATGACCAGGCCCTGACATGAGCTCTCTCTTGATGTTTTGAATAATTATATATATGCCACTGGATCAGAAGCTGTCAGTAAGTTTGCTGAAGGTCCTTGCATGGCTTTACAGTACAACATCTCTGGCCTTACAGAGGCTCTTGAGAAGATTTAGTTTAGAGGCATTTGTAGAAAAGGTTATCAGTGTAGTTGGATATGGTTTTATTTCATATATTTACATTGTAAACTAGTTTTTTTAATTGGAAGAGTTAATATATAGATCAAATTGAAGTTTAAAGTTGCTCATGCAGATAAAAGAAAGGTTCTGATGTCATAAACCACCATCTTGGTCATTTTCTTCTGTGTAAAAAAATAATGATGTCACTGTTTTTGATCTTCTTGGTGATTAAAGACACAGGGTTGAAGCAGCCCTCAATGAAAATAGACTCTCTGTGTATTTCTGTCAACAAAGTAACAGCCATAGACAGATCGAGGTGCAGGATGTGGTGCGTATGGATGCTACACATGGGGATTGTGTGAATATTTGGGTGTCACTAGTGCGTACAGCTGATTTCCTCTTTGAGATCCAAGAAGCTAACATTTCCATGCAGATGGATCAGCATGATTCAGTGTCTGTGATCACGCAGATCCATCTTGCCAAGCTCCAGTCTACAATGATTGTAAGCGGCCCAAAGTGGGACAGGCCAATCAGAGTCCTTTGGAGCAGGAAGAGCTAGAAGCTAGGAGTAAGATGTCAGCAGGAGGCTTAATGTTGGGACAGAGATTAGCATAGATGCTAACAGCTTCAGTAGCAGTTTTCAGATTTTACATCATCATACAACATCACAGCAGTAGTGCCTACCTACTACAATATTCGACTGGCTCATAATGAATGTGATTGCTGGAACAATCACCCAATCACCTGCCGATATGCTTTTGAAAGGTTCTGCCCATTCCCAAACACTTTCTATGGACTCTTTCCCAGATGGACTTATCAAATATATTGGACGGTCCATCTGGCATATCAGGTTACCAAGAAGCTGGTTTCCTGTTGAAACACATTTCATCAGTTTTGTACAGCTCTGTTTTCCTCATATATGTATAAATATATATATTTATAGATAAATAGATATAGCCAGATGGATAAAGATAGATAAATATACAGTATGTATTAGATTTATATGTTTGAATAAAGTTTAATAACACAAAAAAAGTCAAACTTTCAATAACACCCAAAAGAAATGTCAAACATTTACTCTAAAGAGTACTGACATTGAGGAGGATGAGTGTTATCAGAGTCTTATTGAGTGGGAAGAGAAAAAGGAAGATGTCCTGAACCCAGCTGCCGTCTGTTGAGTCACAAATCTTTGCTTTAACCGGTCTTAAGGAGTGTGTCATCCAACACTGTAAGCACAATTCAAACCACTCTTAAACTTGATCAATAATTCTGCATTAGACACGTACAGCTACCTGTGGACGAGCATGAGAGAGTATCCGATCAAATCAATCAATGTAAGCACAGTAACACCCCCCACACCTCCTCTGATGATACTTGTGTGTTTGCCTGACGAATGTTTCTGCCTCTCATCAGTGTCAATCCATACTGTGATTGAGCGGACAGCACCATACATGCATGCAGTGTGCGCGTTAGACTGTACAGGAGATTGCGGCACTGTGGTCTTGGCTTAGTGGCTAATCATTGAGCTTAACCTCCTCTGTGGTCCTGGCCTGCTCTGCATTGACCCAATTCCCAGGACTTAAGTTAGCAGCAGTCTCCCTATAAGACTCCATGCAGCTTTTGATGCACACTGAAGCCCTCTGACACCTCCTGTAGATACCTCTGGTTCACTGTGAACTGAGACCATCACTGTGGCCCAGAGGAAGAGCAGAGGGTGGGATTTATGTCCACAGATACTCACATTTTTTTTATTTTAGTGGGAACATTTTTGCAGCAGTTATGGGGCAGAATTGACCCATTCGATTATTCGAAAATAATACCAAATAGACTAATTCCTCAATGAATGCATGCATTTTATTAATGTTGTGGTTTAAAGGGAAAAACTTAAACCTAAGTACATTAATCTTGTTTTTGTCCAGGTTAAGTTTAAGTCAAGGTTTTAATCCTTAATCCATAATGAGGTTACTATCACAGTGAGTGTAGTGGCAGCATATGGGGTATATTCCTACAGAAACATCAGTATTAGTCAATGTCTTGAAAATGTTAAATTATCCATACATTGTCTATACCGCATATCCCTTCAGGGTCACTGGGGGGCTGAAACCTATCCTAGCTGAGAGACAGACAACCTTTCATGCCTCCATACCTACAGGCAGTTTAGAGTCATCAATTAATGCAGCAAACATGGTTTTTGGGCTGTGGGAGGAAGCTGGAGTGCCCAGAGAGAGCCCGCGCATGAAGGAGGGAGATCATGCAAACTCCACACAGAAAAGCCCTGACCGACACAGGGATCGAACCAGCAGCCTTCTTGTTGATATACACATGCACTACCTGCTGCACCACCATGCCGCCCTAATGTAAAATCAGGATAACTGAACATTTTTGGGGAGATATTGGTGTACCCAAAACTATAGACCCTTCATAGACCAGATGGAGTTCTGGACCCTTTTCATTTCTTTAACAGTATTATAGATTTTAGTGGGCAGGGCTTAGGCGGAGTAAATAGTTTTTCTTGTTCTTGGAAATTGTGGAAGATAATGTATCTCTGGAAATATGAGGTCACTTACCCTCCACGATCAGACATCCATCCATGCATCATCTAAACCACTTATCCCTCACAGGGTTGTGGGGGCTGGAGCTAGAGCTGGGCAATTAATCAGATTTTAATTGAGATTGTTATTACTGCCTTTCACAGTTATGAAAATTGTATAATCAAGATTAGAATATTACTGTGCAACATGACATTTTGAACTTTTTTTCTCTTTCCATTATTTTTATTAGCATTATTCTGAGATACTTGAGTTTTTACTAGTATATTTCTATGTATTGGCCGGTCTTTTTTGTTCAAAATGATAGTGTCAAAAGCATACATTCAATCAAAGCATGTGGTGCATGTTTTTAAGTTAAAGAGTAATCATGTTTCATAATCCTGATCTCAATATCTATTAAAATTATCGCTATTATGTAGGGCTGTAACGTGTTGGTCGACTCATTGGTCAGTAAGTGCTGGGGCGACCAGAATTCTGATTGGTCGACCAATCGAGGGTTTTTTTTTGGTTCAATTTATTTTTTCCCGCGGTGATTTACAGTCACTAGGAGGAACATACCAAGTGCTAATGGGGGTGTTTTCAGACCACCGCGGTTTCAAAGGTAACTTGCCTGTCTCAGAACACCTACTGGGTTTCACCACTTTGGATTCGCCCACCATCTGGAGACCTGGCTGGAGACAGGAGGATTGAAGAGCGTCTATGTTAGCCTATTCAATGTCCGGTGGTCTGCTGAGTATTTATTTTTATTTTGAGCATCGTCCTCTACCCCCCACCAAGACGCGCTCTGCCGAGCCGCTCCGCCGAGCCAAACCGAGCCGTCCCCGCGCAGGAGGGTTTCCTGTCAGAATCGGACTCCCCCCACACTGCCAAGACGCGCTCCGCCGAGCTGCGCAGAGCCAAGACGCGCTCCGCCGAGCCGCGCTCCGCCAAGCTGCGCAGAGCCCCCGCCCCTCCTGCGTCCCCTCAGGAGAGGCGAGGGCATGTCCCCTGAGTCCCCCCCCCCCCATTAGTCGATTATTGGTCGACAATTTCAGTGTGTCAGTCGACCAACAAATTCTTTGGTTGATTACAGCCCTACTATTATGGTTTTGCCATCAAGCAGCCCTAGCTGAAGGCTATCCCAGCTGACACTGGGTAAGAGGCAGGGTACACGTTCAGCCACACTAAATATCTAAAAAGGAGCAGTACCATGGAAAATCAAGGATGCAACTCACTGCGATGCATTGTGATGGTTAGGGATGCACAATATTATATTATTATCTTTATGACATCAGTATTGGCAGATATATAAATATCTGTATCAACCAATACTGAAAGTTTTGCTGATATTTAAAGCCCATGTATCGGTCATACATATTAGCCGTATATCGGCAACATATAAAAATGTACCATGAAGCTTCACAATATCATCACTGCATCGGTTTGTTAAAAATCAAGACTTTTATTTTTTTTAAAGGGTTAAATGTTGTTTTTCTTGTTTTACATCTGTTCCTCACAGAAATAGACTTTCACATTGAAAGCAACAAGTCAATTTTCATTAGGTTAAGACTTTGTGCCCTAGATGAAAAATATTGGTATCGGTATTGGCAGCAGAGTTCAGAAATATCAGCATATCAGACATGGGCAAAAATCTAATGTTGTGAATCTGTAGTGATAATGAATCAAATTAAATAATAACTAATAGTGAAGATGCACAGCTCTGTTATTAATAATCATGTTTATTAATCTTCATCTCATCTAAATCAAAATAATCTCAATTAAATTTCTGCCGTAATCGAGCAGGCCTCGTGTTAAACCCATTCACCCTCAACTTTAGACATCAGTTTTACAGAAGACGCTGTAAGACCATGTGCTTAAGAGTGTGAGTGTATTAGCACTGAGTATTAGTCTGACCTGGGGATCCCTGGGTCGCTCCGTCTGTCCTCCACATAAAACCTCGCTAATACCACAGCAGTGCACTCTGGGAAACACAAAGCACTTGCCTTTGAACACCAGAATCATCCCTCCAACAAAGAAAGGCCTGAAAAATCAGTTCCTAGGGCCTGGTGATGGAGGAACCATGTGGTTTTTCAATTCTGCATAATGCATTTAAATGTATTTCTTCTCTTGAGAGAGAGAGAGAGAGAGAGAGAGAGAGAAAGCATAATCTTGGATGCTGTGAAGGCCTCGACCTGACTGAAGCACTAATTACAGGCTGGTGGAGTGGGCTGCAGAAACCTGCAGTGACAGATGGTGACAGGGTGGGTCATTTTGGATTGACTCCACTGGTTTGTACAGAAAAATGGAGTTAGACGCAGCTATTCTTTTAAATATACCAGTGGGTCCACGTCTTATAACACAGGGTGACACATGAATCCTGTGGCTTGTTACACTTCTCTAATGCAAACAGGATTGTAAGTAACTTGCCATTTTAGTATCTAAATTACACAAATTTCAATCTTCTCTCATGCCTCATAATTTCTTAAATGGACTTAAAAATGGAGGATGGTAATAGTTTTTTATTAAGTGAACGTGTGACATTTGAACAAAATGTCAAATAAAACATGAGGACTCAGAGGTCACTGTGTGCATAATTGACCAGAACAGCCATCCTGGCCTTCAATTAGTTATGCACACCCAAGACAATCCTGCCAAATGCCATGTATAACCAAGACTATATAGATCTTTCAAATGAGCTGCTGCTGTCAGAGTGACTAAAATACTTTAGCATTGATCTGTTCTAGTACTGAGGCAGACCCTATGCTGTATACAATTATAGCTGATGGAGCACGTCTTCTGCTTAGAAAAGCAACAGATAGACTCTAAAATCAAGAGACAGCCACAGTTAACTTTATATTTATCAATAAAAACAGGTCAGTGAGAGCTCTGACAGTACATTACAGATCTAACTCTGTAAAAATATGTATTTTGTCCTGTATGTTTTAGATTTCATTGATGTAAATAAAGAGTTTGATTTAAAGTAGACATATGATACCCCTTTTCACAATTTAACTCAAATAACCTGTGGTCTAATCTTTATATCTAAAACTATAAATGACCTCAGTCACCAGAGAAAGTTTTTGAAGATCCGTAAACCAGCACTTCACAGCCATTCACAGAACGCTCTGTTTTGTTTGGGTCTCTTTCAGTGCAGATGAGTCCCTTCTGAACACCCAGGGGTGTGCCTACAGGTGAACAGACATTTTCTCCCAGCTGTGGGTGAAGATCAGCGACTGGAGACACCTGCTGAGAGGTTGGTATCATTATAATGGCATTCATAAAAAAGGGGCATAGAAAGTGTTACTAAGGCTCGTTATGTGCCATTTAGGCTGTTTGTTTTTATGGATAAAGTTTTGAGGCTGAATGTCACAATGAATCCAGATCCTGGACAGAACGTCAGATTTCATGACTTCAAACACAGTTGGACCACTTAAATAGACCAGCCTGCATTTTTCACATTTTGTGGGCTGGGGAAACTCAGGATTCCCAAATACAGGTGCAAAAATATGAAAGTGTTTGTTCCATTTAAAGTTTCAAGCAGACCCTACGGTCAAGAGACTACTACAGTTATTTACTGTTAATCAATTTAAACAAAAAGTGGGCTGTAAGGCTCATTTATACAATACAGAGGTAGAATGTGAAAAAAAATGTTTCATAAACTTCAAATTTTACTGATTGCAAATCAAGTGTGTAATTTAATGTAGAAATGTTCATTACATAAGCACTTCCTCCGCCAATAAAAAAAGTTTGTGCATCGACAAATGTTAATAATTGAAAGATTTTTTGCTTCAGCAAGTTAAGCCCATTAGCTCTGAGAGGCAAGCCCAGAGTAGAGCATACAAAATAAAAAGAATAGGGGTGTGTAATGAGAAGGATATGGCAAGTTGATATATATTGTGATAAACGGCTGAGGATAAAATACAGTATCACAACACGATGAATAGGGCCATACATCACAATGTTTTTTAATTTAAAAAATATAATTTCTTTATTTAGCATTAATAACCCACAATACTGTGTACATCCAAATGCAGTTTCTAACCAGTGTGTCTCAGTGACAGAAATAATAACAACTGTAACAGAGAAAGGGAGAGTCAAATGGCTAAATGTTATGTCCAAAGGCCGCACTGAAATACAAAATAAATGTCCCAGATTTCTATAGATTATTGCATACTTAACCATCACAATAATGTACTAAAAATATTGATACAGTATTGCATCACAAGTTGAAAAGATGGTGCTATACTGTGCTGAAATTACAGAAATCTACAGAACAGATTAGTCAGCTAATCATAGCCGTCTGAGCCCACATGTTAAAGGGGACCTTGTAGTGAAAGGGCTCCAACAAATGTCTCAGACAGAATAAGAACAAAGGTGGATCAGGGACTCTCAGCATGTGAAAACTAAGAGGTTTTTTGAATGATAGTGATTGAGAACTTGAATCCAATTTCAAATATTTCATTTGCAATATAGATGTTGGCCAGTTTTTTATTGGGAATTAAAAGATAACCCAACAAATAAACAGGTGCAGAAAATTTCAAACATGTTTTTTTACATTATTTTTAATATATATTAAATATTATATATTAGACATGAATACAATATGCTGTGAGATTTTTGACTGATTGTAGGTGTGTCTTGGGTAAAAAAAAAAAAAATTGAGAACCACTAGTCTAGACTCACACCTACTGGTCATGTTATTTTTTTTTAAATCTAATTGTTCTTCACCTTGTTTAATATCATTTAGTTTTTGCTTTTCAGCACGTGTTTGACATAACCACTTAATAAAACTGGTGAAAGCCTGGTGCCAGGTCAGGCCAGGTTTGGAGCACATGCCGCTTTGGTACTTTGCCATTCATCATTCCTGACCACTTGTCTTCACCACCAGCAATGTTAACCCCTCTTCATCAACAGAGGTTTTTACGTGCAATTGAAGTTTGAGGGTGCAAGGGTGCAAACCCTATGTCCCAAGGCTCCAGAAGCAAGGGACACCAACCCCTTTCAGTTGCGTTACCAAGTGCCATAACCAGACCCGCAAAGCTGAGAGCCCTCCTTCATGGCCACTGTTCCTTGGCTACTTATGGCCAGACAAACTTTCACCTGGGCCAAATCTTTTCAGTGTGTCCAGGTTGAATTATGAACTCAATTTAAACATGGTCAAAAAGTATGACTGGGGTGTCTGCAAAAGATATCCACATCCCAGTCTGGATGTTTTTCTCCTTATGGAACCAAATTACTTCTTTGGATTTAACTCACTGACAACCACACTGACAATTCAACATAATCAATCACAGAATATTCACAAAAAATATTTTTTAAATGAACAACACTGGCTGGTCTTGTTATGTTCATTTACAATAATGTTACTTAATAGCAAACTTACCATTATTAACATTAGGCAATGATGACATTGTTTTTCTGTTACTAATGCTGCATCACTCTTCACACATCGCACAACTTAACTTAATCATAATCTCTGAGGCAGATCAGAAGGTGCATCATATCTTATTTAGGGCTGGGTATTGAGAGGATTTTACTGATATCAATGTCATTAACAGTTCTGCTTAATGATCTGATTCTTATTGGTTCTCTAATCGATTCCTGTTGATTTTCTGAAAGGGCAAAAGTTGGCCTGTATGTTTTTTGAGTGGCAACAATATCAAACACATGACACTCTTGATTCAGTGCTGTGCTGCATAGATAAATGCTTTTATATGTTTCTGGTGTTTCCACTTACTAAAAGTTTTGCTGTAAGCACCTTTTTGCTGAAAATTAAGCCCCAGTTCTTACCATTTCTGACCCCTTCCTGTCACTACAAGGAATTGATAAGGGAATTTGATAAGCCATAGACTAATGATGATGATTCTCAACTGGAATTGTTTTTTCGATGCCCATCCCTTATCTTGTATGTCTTCTGTTGTAAAACAAGAGTTTTTTGTGCTGTGTCCCACAATGACTGAGGCTAAAAGAAGAAACAGCAAGATACAGATGAGGTTAGAGAGAGAAAAAAAGAGTGAATGAACAAGGAGCTGGACTAGAGTTAATATTAGAAAGGCCTTTACAGGTTAGTAAGGGCTTCAAGAAACAATAGTCTGTAAGTCAGACACTGATCTGTCGGGTGATGGAGTTAAGCTGTGGTTTAAAGCTTTTTGTCCTTTTTGTTGGGTCTGCTGTTCTGTTATAAAGTCATAATCTTTCTATTACTGTAAACTCTTTTAACCTATCTTAACTAGCATGTAATAAATAAGCATCTACAAAGAGACCTGTTAGCCACAGACTATTGCAGCATTATAACATCTGATATCACATACTCTACATACAAAGAGTGTGAAAAAAAGGAAAAACTGAAAAAAGAAAAGACATATTTTTGCAAAGGAGAATAAGAATACAGATCCATGTCTGTTGATATAGTTCACTGGTTTCTAGCATCATCTTTAATGGCCAGCTTCACCACCCTCTGCAAATCAGCAAAAGCTTGTGAAAAGGAGGTGAAAGCACTGTACAGTTACTCTAAGTGGCCTTCAGTGGCCATTAGGGAAGCACAAAACCAAATCCGTACATATTGCTGCTTTAAAGGCCCTGCAAGCAAGCCTCATTTTTCAGTGCTCATGGAAATAAACATGTAAGCGGCCAAAACTGGAGACTGTTGATGTTTACAGAGCTAATTTGGGTTGGACATTGTTTTTTTTTTCTCTGACACTGGTGCTGAATCAATTCTTTTAAATGGTGCCAGTGCCTAAACTGTTGTTCAATTGATGCTTTTAAGAGGTAAAAAGAGTTAATAGCATTTACTCTTGTTGAACTCTTGTTTACTCCTGAACAATAGACTGGACTGGTCTGACCACACGAGTGCTCTCTACAGGAAGGGCCAGAGCAGACTGTACCTGCTGAGGAGACTGAGGTCTTTTGGAGTGCAGGGAGCTCTCCTGAGGACCTTTTTTGACTCTGTGGTGGCATCAGCCATTTTTTATGGAGTGGTCTGCTGGGGCAGCAGCATCTTGGCTGCAGACAGGAACAGACTGGACAGACAGATCAAGAAGGCCAGCTCAGTCCTGGGGTGCCCCTTGGACTCAGTGCAGGTGGTGGGAGAAAGGAGGATGCTGGGGAAGTTAGCATCCATGTTGGAGAGGGACTCCCACCCCCGGCAGGACACTCTGACAGCCCTGTGCAGATTCTTCAGTGACAGGCTGCGTCACCCAAAGTGTGTGAAGAAGCGTTACCGCAGGTACAGTCTAACAGCCTGCTGCTGTTAGACTGTACAACCAGCACTGCTCCCAGTCTCCATAAACTGAGCAAGTTCTCTGACAATGTGCAATTACAACGTGCAATTACATCCATGTGCAATTACTTTGTGAATGTGTAAATAATCCTTATAAGATCTGCTTTTTAGTTTTTGTATCCAAGCCCTTTTTATATTGGTAGAATAATGTACATACTGCTATTTTTTTACTTAAGTCTATTTTTCTATTTTTATCAAAGCTGTCCTCTTCGCTACTGTAACACTGCAAATTTCCCCGTGTGGGACAAATAAAGGTTTATTCTATTCTATTCTATTCTATTCTGGCCCAAAGAAATGACCTCCATGACTTCCAAAAACACTTTGAAATGTGGAGTTGTCAGTTTAACTTGCATCTAAATTTACTGGTGCTAACAGATGTATTGAGTAAATATTTCTTTGTTTATATGTCAATACAAGACATATCTGATAACCTTGATCAAATTCTGTTATTAAGAAGTTTCATGTGTTCTCTTCTTGGTTGCAACAACTGTTAGCATGTAAATAGTTCAGTCAGCAACACTTAATACATCAATAGTTTTGCAACGTCCACTGCAACACTTGTAAACAACAGCAAACAACAGTTATAATGTTTGCATAATGTGGCATCATCCTGAGAAGCGGCTGGTGCAGAGTGTGATGT
The DNA here is from genome assembly GCA_037902135.1 of Cetoscarus ocellatus. NCBI lineage: Eukaryota > Metazoa > Chordata > Actinopteri > Labriformes > Labridae > Cetoscarus > Cetoscarus ocellatus. The sequence goes on along the minus strand of JBAMNC010000802.1, from coordinate 555,347 downwards.
TTTGGGCCTAAAATGCTGTATTACCTGTCCATACGGAGACACACTGAACGTTTTTTTTTTTAATCTTCACCTTCCAAAATGTTAATTTTAAATGGCCTAAAACACCATTTACATGTGGACAGGAGGTCAAAGTGTACAGAAAAAGCTGCATTTTCAAAAATTCCTGCCTACATCTTTACACAGCCTGAGGCAGAGCAGGTTCAGCATCTCTGGCTATAACATAAAATGATTGGTACCAAAATGAAGCACTGACTGAACTCTGTGTTGCAAATCCATCTGGAAGGCATCACACAGGTTGGTTCCAGATTTCCAAGCTCATCCCCTGAGCTGCCCTGTCCCGCTCCAAACATGCACACAGCCCCACATCTTCCTCAATATCTGCTCTTCGACACCACTGTTACCCCACAGGAGCTTTGTGTACTGTAGCCACCACGGCTTAATGGGCCTAACCTGAGAGAACATTCAACGCATCATCCAGCATCGTTAGCATCATCTCATCTTTCAGTGTCCCTCCTTGTTACCGAGCACTGAGTCATTTCTTTGTCCTGCCACAGCACACAAAAAGTGTTCTTATGCAACCATAGTGTGGCCATTCAAGACAGACAGACAGACAAACAGACAGGCGGGTGGTGGGGCAGGCCGTGGACACTCCCCCACACATCCACTTATCCCCCCAGCAGCAGCAGCAGCACATGCATGCTTTAACATCTGCATCTCTATTCTACAGCCAACCACACACACTCTTCCGAAGCTTAATCACAGGATTTACTGTCTCTGCTCTCCTCTTCTTCTCTCTGCAACCCACACACAAACACACCCATGGATACAGGAAGTTGAGTCACATACATGCATATATTCACACATACAGTAACATGGAGAAGGCCTGGGTGATTCACTACTCATTTTCCATGGCATGACGCCTCTTCTGCGTTTTTTTAGAGACTGACAACAAACGGCGCATGAGTGAGGCACGGCACGGAGAAAACACGGATCCAGATGGAGGATTAACTGTGGCTTTTGCACCAGAAATCGGGCTTTATGCGTCACGCTGGCGTCATTATTACTGTATAGTCGGATGTTGACGTTCGCATCAGTCAGGATGGATGGACGGGCCTGGCAAGTGATGCGCAATTTTTTTTGATGTTCAACGCCATTACAGAGCACCTTATACTCTTATCTCGGTTCATTCATAAATACCAGAGGATCGCCATCTCGCAGCGGTGCCATCATTTCTCAGTCGCAGCGAACACCCCCCTCCACCCACCTTTCCTTCCCTCCCACTCTCTCAGTCTCCCTTTACTCTTCAAAGCAATATGATAAACCAGGCACCCTCATATCCCTGCCCTCTCCCGCTGACTGACAATATGGCTGTGCAGGCATATAGGCGCCATAGGTTTACAGCGACAGGCTGCCCTGACAGAAAGGGAATGATGAGAGGATGGCTATGAAGGACAGAAAAGGAGAAATAAAACTGTTATTGCGCGTAATGGTGCGCGCTCTGAATACATGGGCTTACAGGGGAGCAGCTCCACTGTTACGCCACTGAATACCAACATGTAACCCTCTACAGAAGAAGATGATGAAGAAGATGCATCTCCATACCTTATCGTGAAGTATGTGGCTCCGCTTCAGGCTCGTCCTTGATATTAGACGGGTGAAAGACAAACGCCGAAAGCGTCTTAAAGCATTTTACACGGTTCATGTAGAGCTCATGTCGTCCGATTTCCAACACCACGACAGCAGCAGACTCCCTCTCTCTATCTCTCCCTCTCTCTCTCTCTCTCTCGTAGAAAAGGACGTGGGAGGTGCTATGTCCTCTCCCTCTTCTGTCCACACTTGATTTTTCTCTCATTTTCTGTCATACCAACAGATCTGCCGGGGATAGAAAACTTCATGAAGACAGGAATATTTGCACTTGTGGGAATCCGATTAACACCATATTTGAGGGACACATTTCAGACACAAAAAGAAGCACTATGCAAACATTGTCAGGAATAAAGGTAAAACTCTGGATAAATAAGTTAATCAACCCTGAAAAAATATAACTGCACACGACTTTGAATGTTAATAACAACCTAAATTTAAAAAAGCCAAACATGTTTCCCCATAGCTCAATCTCTCTCAAAATACCTACCAATTCCCATGAAGTTGGGGCATTGTGTAAAACGTAAATAAAAACAGAATACAATAATTTAGAAATATGTTTGACCTATGTACAGTTGAATATACTGCAGAGACAACATATCTAATGTTCAAACTGATTAACTTCCTTGTTTTCGCAAATATTCCCATTTCGAATTTGATACCTGCAACACTTCCTAAAAAAAAGGTACAGGGGCATGTTTACCACTGTATTACACCACCTTTCCTTTCAGCAACAATCAATAAGAGAGCTGAGGACACTAACTGTTGGAGTTTTGCAGATTTATTATTTCCCATTCTTGTTTGACGTGTAGCTTCAGTTGCTCAACAGTCCACTGTCTTCATTGTCATATTTTGCACTTCATAATGCGCCACACATTTATTGGTGACAGGTCCCGACTGCAGGCGGGCCTGTCTAGAACCTGAACTCTTTTACTATGAAGCCACACTGTTGTGACAAGCAGAATGTGGCTCATTGTTGTCTTGCTGACATAAGCAGGGACATCCCAAAAAAAGACATTGCTTGGATGGCAGCATGTTTGTTGCTCCAAAACTTGTTTGCACCTTTCAGGATTAGTGGAGCCTTCATGGATGGGGAAGTTACCCATGCCATGGGCAATAACACACCCCCATACCATCACAGATTCTGGCTTTTGAACTTTGCGCTGATAAAAATCTGGATGGTTTGTTTCCTCTTTAGCCTGGCAAACATGACCTCCATGATTTCCAAAAACAATTTAAAATGTGGACTCGGCTTTGCTTCAGTCCATCTCAGCCCGATGAGTTAGGCTCAGGGGAGCCATTGGTGTCTCTGGGTGTTTTTGATATATGGCTTTTGCTTTGCATGGTTGAGTTTTGACTTGCCTTTGTAGTTATAGTGATGAACTGCGGTAACTGACCATGGTTTTCCAAAGTATTCCTGAGTCCACATGGTAATGTCCTTCACAGAATGCTGCCTGAGGTATCGAAGGTCACAGGCATTCAGTATTTGTTCTTGGCCCTGTTACATAAGTGCAGAGATTTCTCCAGATTCTCTGAATCTTTTGATCTTATGGACTGTAGATGATGACATCCCTATTTTCCTTGCAATTATACATTGAGAAATGTTCTTAAACTGTTGGACAATTTACTCATGCAGTTGTTCACAAAGTGGTGAACCTCGCCCCATCCTTGCTTGAGAACAACTTAGTCTTTCAGGGATACTCCGTGTTTACCAAATTATGACACTCACCTGTTTCCAATTAACCTGTTCACCTGTGGACTGTTCCATACAAATGTTATTTGAGTGTACCTAAACTTTAAGAGTCTTTAGTTGCCCTGTCCCATCAGTTTGAACAAAAAATATCTCGTCTTTATAGTGTATCCAATTGAATTTAGGTCATAAAGGATTTGCAAATTATTGTATTTTGTTTTTATTTATTTTTTACACAAGATCCCAACCTTATTGTTGCTCCTTTACTGCACATGTGACCTATGAATGTCTTTTGCATAAACTGTGCAACTGTTAAACTTATGAGAAAATCAAGAGAACTTTTCCTTTTCACCTGAGAGAGGAGTGATCATGCAGGAACTGTTTGCACCAGGGCTGACCTGAGGCAGCGGCAGGCCTCTGAGTTTGGCGTGAATGAACACGATGAGGTGGAGGACGGTAGCCGGCAATGCACTCTGATTATCAGATGATTCATTTGGAGCAGTGATAAGGAGCGATGGACTTCCGTGATGATTGCCAGGAACTTCATCTGTGACATTGGATGGTATTTACGATGATGCACCATGATACCAGTGAGTTTCAAGCAGGAATGAATGAGCAGGAGGAAGTTTTGCTTTAGATATTAATCGAGTACACTTATGCTGCTGATGTGAAAGGGAGCTCAGGCATGTAAGCAAAGACTGCCGAGGTCACATAGCACGACACCACAACACTGACTGTGAGAGCAAAGACAGATTCAAAAATACGGCAGCAGCAGGATGATTGGTCATACAGGCTGTGGCAGAGTCTGGTTGGCTCAGTGCTGAAGTGAGTGTTCGCCCCTAATCACCTGTGCAGGAAGGCAGGGTGAGGAAATAAATAAGAGGTAATACTAATACTAAGGCATGACCTCCTTGATTTGTAAGGCATGCAGAACTTAGTGGAAGGAATAGATAAGGGAATTGTTGGGCAAAAAGACAAATGATATCAACTCCTTTATTTTGTTGTCCATTATCAGCTGGAATGGCTTTTCATGTCCACCTTTAACTACAACTATTATTACTACAAGACTTGTACTACAACTACTATCACCACTACCACTTTGATTTTATTTCTACAAGAGCCACTACTACTAAAGTGGGTCTTCCTCTACTCCTGCTACTACCACTTCAACAACTACAATGAAACTACCACTACTAGTACCACTACGCCCACTACTATTACCACCTGGCCTACCACTGCTACTACTGCCAGGCCCTCTTTGTTTTTCTGGCCTACTTAGAACTGCTATAGCAGCTAAATTACCAGTCCCTCCACTACTACTACTGCTAGGCCTACTTATACTCCTCCAACTACCACTATAACTAATGGGACTACTATAACTACTACTACTTGTACCCCTTGGCCTACCAAATTTCTACCATTACTACACCACTGCTAGGTTTATACTTCTGCCAGGCTTACTTCTATATGGTGGTAATACTTTTACTCCTACTACAACCACTTCTACTACTACTACAATGACCACAACCATTGCCTTACTAGTCCAACCTCTATTACCAGGCTTACTTCTTCTCACTACTATCATCATTACTAACTACTATGGCTACAGATGCTGCTTTGTTTCAACAAGTCCTACCACTACTATTGCTTCAGGATTTACTCTTACCACTACTTTTACTGCTACCACTACCACCATAATGACTACCTTTACCACACCACAACTAACACCTCTGCCACTAGCCATATACATACTACTACTCCTGCTACTATGTCTCTAGTACAGTACATTTTAGGCATAGACTGGCAACTTTGGTTAGCAACAGGTCCCCTTTGTAATTATCCCCTTTGCCAGAGAGCCAATTCAATGCATTTTTAAGGGTACGAAGAGAGGACTAAGTGTACATACCTGTCATAAGAGGTTACTTTGTCAGCATTTATAATTATTTTAACTCAAATAAAATTAGCAATATTTAATCTTTTGAGCAAAAGAAAAAAATCAAGCCAGTTTCAGCCACTTTTGATGCAAGTAAATGAGCATTTACTGATTGTCAAAGTATATTTTACAGACATTTTTATTTTGATTTGTACAAATGCACAAGAGGGAGTTTCGTGGAATTAATTACTACCAATTACAGCTCTATTTTCTTGGAAGTATTACTATTTTCAATACTGTTATGACACTAGTGTGCTGCAACAATGGAGTTGAAGGGCCACACATGGCACCCAGGCCATCAGTTGTCCACTCCTGATTTATGGTATGTATTAAATATGATCAGAAAATTTAATAAAATGCTTTCAATGGGATTTTATTTGGGGGCGTTTTTAGACGCCGGCTTGAACAGCTTTTTAAGACCTGGGATTCCATTTTGTTTCAGCACCATGGACAGAGCCATTATGCTTCTTAATCACTAAAGTACCCACAGTGCAGTGAGTTATGATGGCTCCATACACAGCATAATTTCTTTCTGCAGTCAATAGCATAAACACACAATCAGCTCTGAACAGGTGCAAAGAGGGTGCGCGAGTTTACTAACCAGGAATTAGACCAGACCAGCCTGAGCAGGCCTAAATGAAATGCTCGTCTGCAGAAATGAGAAAATTATATTAACTTAATTTGACTTTGAAATATGATTGTGAATGATAAAATCTCTACTGTCAATAAAAGCCTGCAGTCAAGTCGGAGCAGGTTTGTTTTGGGCTGTTAGTCTGCAGGGGGTTGTCTCTGTATGACTCACCAACCCTCCATGCGCTCAGGGTTTTGTCTCCCTCTGGCGGTCAATGCGGTAACTACAGGATTTCCTTCAAGCTATTCCGGTCAGATAAACAGGTGACTTCAAGCATTGATCGTTCCAGTCAGGGGGAATAATGAGAATAAGACCTTGAAAGAGAGGGATGAAGTAGGGTTAGGCAGGATGAGGGATTGTTAAAGAAATGCTCAGATCTAAGGTCTACCACTTATAGAAAAGACTGATTAGACAAAAATAGTTTTTACTATTAACTGTGAGAATTGTGCTACCTTTAACTGAGGCTTAGCTTTAGAGTTACCTTTCTCTAATGAACCTAAATGAGTGGTCTGCAAAAGAAAATATGGGCCACACATTTGTTTGTAAAATTGATAGGGTTAATAGAGTGTTGCAGGAATGAGTTAGCATTCAGCACAACCTGGTTCTCAAGCCCTAAATGGGATTTAGAAAACCTGTTTCGGATAAATGCCTGAAATAAGGTTTATGGTGAACACAGGCCCATGAAATTTCAATGCTGAATGGAAAATATAGAATGCATCTGATGTTGCCTGCTATTGAAACTTAAACCATTGTTGTGTATTAAAAATAACAGTTGCTAACGAACTGCTTAAGGACTACAAAAATGGCTGGGCACCCAACTGCAAGCATTTCTCATTATTTTTTAATAATCAATTATTCATACACTATTGCACAGCCATGAGGAACATCTTGATCAGGTCATTTGATTATGGGGAAATTCTCAAACAAGAGGTCACAACAAGACGTTATACACTGAAAATATTGTAGTTGTTTCTAAGTTGAACCGCCATGTTGTAGTTCCATGGTAGCTTACTAATAGCTTTTCATTCTCAACATTTACTTTAAGCTTTAAAAAATGTGAAAAGTGGGTTCTTTTGTTAAGATTATCACAAAGAGCAGAATATGTAAGTTTCTTAAGCTTTTGAACTCCGTGGATCTTATAGTCATCGGTGATACAAAACACAGTGAAAAATCCCACAGGCTTTTAGTGGGCTTGCATTGGAGGGACCCAGTGTGATGCTAACTTTTGGTTGGCCTACAAAAACACATCATCCCTGCACCACTCTGTTGGGGGGAAACAAAAAATTTGGTTTGCATCCACTGAAAAGTCCTCTAATACTTCTACAACAAAGAGAGCAGTTTGCATACACATACACACACACACACACACACACACACACACACCCCCCACACACACACACACACACACACACACACATATATATATATACATCTGCATTAGGGACAGAAGCAACAATATCAAGAATCAAGTACTCTTTTGGTAACGATTTGGCATCCCCTAAATATTGATACCAAATGGATTCTCTAACAAAATTTTCCTCTGTGAAATTCTACGGACTGTTTTCAGTCTTTTTCTTTGAGCCAAGTTACGCCACTTTCTGTGTCATGTGACTGTGGAGCCCAATCAGACGACTCAAACAGCACTCAGCTGAACCACCGAGCTTATACACAAAAACAAAGCAGTTTTGTGGCAAATTGATGCAGAATGACTGACAACACAATTCTATGTGTCATTACTTTCCAAAAAATCACTTTTTTAATAACATAATATTGATTATATTTAGTTGGAAAAGACTGAAAATCAGTGCAACAAAGGCCCATATCAGTATAGCTGTTTCATTTGTATTTGTATTTATTGACTAATTATTGAGTCGTCCAAAAATTATCGTCACTTAAGTCTCAAATGGTGGAATATTTATTAAATTTATTTACTTTTGACTCTGACTAACAAACTTAGCTCACGTTAAGATTTGTGGGTCTAGAGTCTAGACTACGTTTCCTTTATGTACTTTTCTTAAATGAAAAACATCAAATTTGTAAACATTATGTATGCATTGAAGAAGATAATTAATATAACAGCATATATAATTAATAACAGCAAAAAAGGATCTGTATGTATTGATTTTAAAAGGTCTGCATGTGTCTATCCCTGAGTCATATACTTGCTAAATACTGTATACATTTAGGCTATCCTTTATGCTCTTTTATAAATTATTCTGCAGAGATTTACTTTTCATGACCTTTTGAATCATGAAAATCTGACAAAAGTAAATACATCCACAGAGCCTAAAGATGGTTTGCATCCATAAATCTGTCATGTTTCTCACCAGCTCTGCTGATGTCAAAGCTAGTTTTACAAAGGTAATGCTCTCGGGCATATTCTGAAATCTTGAGTTATTACATCATCACAGAAAAAACTAGCATTGTTATCCCACAATTACAAGACAAGTCAGGATCTGGAGGAAACAGCTGAAAGATACTAGTCTGGGCAAAATGAAGTAAGATTAAATGGATATAAATCCACTTCAGGCACAAATAGATGTCACTGTCACAGTTAAGAAGTGCTTGTTAGGCAGATCTGAGGGAAAGACCTTAATTTTGTTCAAGACACAGCAGTGCCTAAAGTTAAATGTAAGTGCCACTGCTACAACACTGTTGTTTGGTTGTATATTTAACACACTCACTGGCAGCATGTTATTATATTAAACCATGGACAGTGAAGTCAGGATGGTTATTAGATTCACAGATATTTAGTCATAAAGTATGAAGAGCATTTATATTTTAATGATTGTATTTACACAGGAATCCAAAACCAAAGATGCAGACATCATACCAACACCATCAACATTTTACATGCCATAAAAAGCCCGAAAATAAGTCAAAACCACAAAAATAAAATCAGTTTCAAAAAGAAGTTGGCAGACATTTTAGAGTGCTTACCTAAATGTGGCATCTGCAAATGAGTCTCATTGAGGCTCCTGATCCCCCTTTTATGACCCAAACCCAGGCAGTTCCACTGGAGAGTGTGGGCCCCATGAAAGATGTGAATATGGAAAATAATCACAATAACTCCTCCATTAAAAAAAAAGTCAATAAGGGCGATACAATAACAATAACTTGTGTAAAAAGATCACTTTTGGGGCCAAAAATAGCTAGCAGTTAGGTTCATGCACCCCATTCATAAAGGACTGGGACCCTTGATGCTGGTGGCATGGGTGCAGGTCCAGTCCAAGGCCGCTCTCCCTGCATGTCGTTACTCTGTCTCCAGACCTTTGGGTTTTCTGTGGCTTCTGATTTAAAAAAAAAAAAAAAATCTTCTGGCAATGCAGTAGCAAGCAAAGTCTTCATTTACCTGATGGACATATCAGGACATAACTGCTTGACAGTAATTCTAATTGAATCTAAGGTCAGGAAATGTCTTAAGTCTTCACAACATATAGAGCTTAAAATAAGATTGGCCTTTGCTAAGTTTTAGGTGGGTTTTTAAGATTCTTTGATTGTAAATTTACTTGTTTGTGTAATAATTCATAGCACTCAAGGCAGAATTTGTGACAGTGCATTACAAAAAGGAAAGTGTAGTAAGAGTTCAAAGCAATTTGGCTTCAGGATGAAAAATGCCAACCTTGCAGTGGATCTGCCTCATTTGATGCCTGTGATCAGAGAGATCCGTCTTGCCAAACTCCAATCTACAACAATTGTGAGCAACGCAAAGCGAGATGACCTAATCAGCGACCTATAGAGCAGGAGGAGATGGGAGTTACAAGTGTTAAATGAAAAATAAATGACACTACAAACTTCTCTATAGAAAACATATTATCATTTCACTTCCGATATTTTTGGATAGTTTGTTTTATTACGTGGCCTACATTCTGTCCTTTATGCTGTGATAGTAGCACCTGCCAACTACATTATCTGACAAACAAAAAAACAAACAATACTGACAGCATTTGTCACCCGAAAATATATTTTTACTCAGCTTCCAACATGTTTTGGTGAGAGTTGGTTCTACTATGTAGCTCACATTTTGTACTTAAAAGCTCAGTAGTCGCACCCGCCTACTATATTATCTGGTCAGCCTGTAATAACTGTGATTGATGGAACAATTGTCCAATCATCTGCCAGATATGCTTTCGAGAGGCTCTGCCCTCCCCAAGCACTTTCTATGGGCTCTTTCCCGGATGGAAGAGTGAAATATATTGAGCAGTCCATCTTGTGTGTCAGGTTTGAAAAATGCATTGATGAGTGAACGTTAAAAAAAAAATAGGACAACTATTAAGACTCATCCTTTAGCACCCATGAATATTTTGTACCCACATCTGTGGCAATCCATCCACGTTTGAAGGATGCCTCACAAAAACAGATAAATGAGGACCTGCTGTTTATACCCAGGCTTGGGGAGTAACGGGATACATGTAACAGGGCTATGTAACTAGGATACAAAAAAAAGTGAAAAAAGACAATCAGATTACAGGTACACTTACAAAAAATGGGATTATTTCGCTGGATTACAATTTTTATACATTTTATGATTCTCTCTCTCTCTCTCTTTATATATATATATATGTATGTGTTTTTATTATTTTTTCAATTTAAGACGGGAGAGATGGAGAGAAATGGCGCGTGCATGTCTCACACACGACTTGCACACACACCACTACAACACATCAGCAGAATCCGTGTATCTTTTGCTCACTCGAGTTTCAAAATAAAAAGATGAGAAAATGACTTGTTTGCTCAATATTCATTTCAAAAACGAATATTGAGAAATCTATTGGAATTGGAGAAAGAATTTTTATCAGCATTTCATTTTTGTTTTGGAGGTGATCATCAAGAAAACATGTCAATTTCTGTATTGAAACAGGGCATATTGTGTCTGCCATGTAAAAGAAGCAGTTTTATTTTTGCTTTATTAACTGTACTATGTGGTCAAGACTTGAGCACTTTCATTGTAGGACTGTGAGCTTCTGCCTAAACTTGCACACACAAAAGTTAGTAATTTTATTTATATTAAATTTCTTTTGTCTTTATTAGCATATTTGGTATTGGAGTAATCCAAAAGTAATGGAAAGTAACCAAGTTACATTACTTTAATATTATGGTACTTGGTTATGTAACTGACAACATTTTATAACAGGTGACTGATAACTATTGGAATACATTTTTAAAGTAGCCCTGCAAACCCTGTTTGCACCTAATAAATAAAGTGATCCACCAAAACTGTAAGCTATCCTTTGGGGTATATGAACATGAATATGTCAATTAAATATAGTCATATAGCTTTGATATGTTCATTAGAACCAGATACTGTCAAACTGTGCTACCTTTACAACATGTAATGTTAATGTGTGGCTCAGAAGCGTTACATCTGGTCCTTTTATATTTTTGTCTTTTCTTCTCTGATCGTCTTCTGCCATCTAAAGCAAAAGCAGGCCACACACTTTATAAAGCCTGAAAGCAGCACAGAGTAATAATTGGTTCCTAAATCAAATTTCTGTTTAATCAATAACCTGTCAGCCACCAGTGGCCAAGGATTACAAGACTAACACCCAGCAGACACACCGACACAGCGGCAAGTTTCCAGATGGGTGCCTTCGCCCCCCCGTGACTGCATCTCACCATCTCACCGCCTCTGTCCTCTACTTCTCATGCATTACAAGCAGCGCACAAACACAAAGGGCATCCTATTCAGAGCCCTTCAAGCAGAAAGTGGGAGCCAAACAGATTAAAGATTGGATGGTTAGGCCGTCTGAATGCCAGTAAGTGTGGCCCGGGGGGACAGGTTAAAAGATCAAGTGGGCATGCTGGACAATGAAAGAAAATGTGCATGGCATTAATATTTCTTAAGCAAAAATCAAAACCAAAAAATGTAATGTTTTCTACGTGGTATCCATTTTACTATGATGAAATAAAATGCCTGACTTGCCACTGCTTTAAAACAAGATTAAACATAAAATTAAAAAAAAAAAAAAAGTTGGTGTAGATATTTGTAGTTTAGCTTTTTTTCACATTAAACAAGAAATGACACTTAAGAGAGAACAAGATAAACAAAAGAGACAAAAGAAAGTCCTGAGATTCACACTCAGGAAGTCAGGCGGGTTCTTCAGTTCATGAGGGTTTTATTGTTTCAATTAAATGAGAAGATAAATTAAGACATATCAAAAGACAGAAGTCATCCAGTTAAACTTGCAAAAACAGCTCTTTCCCAATTTCTCGCACTTTAAACGCTGCTTGGCACAAACATAAGAATTAAAGATCCAGTTTTGAAAATAAAATAAGAAAAGTCTGAACTTGACATTAGGGAAGACAACTTATTGATAACAATTGTATTATTAGACTCAATGGCTCAATTGGACACATATGACTGCAGGTATACGGACACATAAGTGCACAGACATGACTTTGCTTTAACACATTTCTCCCACTTTTGTGACGCTCAGAGAAATCAGGTGCAAAGAGGTCACAGTTTTACCCTTCATCTTGGCAGTACCATTGGCAGTAAACTGACACACATAATGCACAAACAGGCTTTAAATCATTTCTGGGAGTGTGAGGCTTCAGCACAGGAGGGGAGGGGCCGGTCTTCATCAGTCCGCTTAGAAGAGGGGAGACAACAAGCCAAACAGAGACAACAGGCACAGCCACAAACTCATTCAGTCAATGGTTCAACTCCAAACACGCAGAGTCTGCAGATGTCCCTCACTGGTCCTTGTCGTGGTTCAGTGCCCGGTTAACAGCTGATGAAACAAACAGAAAGAAAAAACATTGTATTTCACAAAAATCTACGAAAAGCTGGCTTAAGGATGATTGTAAGGATGAGTTTTTAAAGTGGGAGATGTGAGGCGAGAACTGAGCCGTGAACTTGTGCTGGCATGCTGCACCCATCCGTCAGGTGGACACTTGTTACTGAAGCAGAGCAAAGTAAGATGTGAAGAGCATGAGCTGAAGATTCAGTGACAGCAAAGCAAAGTTCCAAAGTGTTTACATATGGCGGCCTCCAGGTCAGTTTCTATTCCCAATGCTCTCAGTAAAAAGTATTTGTAACTTGACACTCTCTCCTGTCCCACTGCTATCAAACACATAATTACCTTATAATGTGAAAAAGAGGGGACTTATGAGTTCTAATTCTTAAACAGTATTAGCACAAAATAAATAGGATATATTTTTGCCAGGCAATCAGAGTAGCAAGCTTTATGAACCAGTTTACAAAATAATATCTGACTCATACAGCCCGCAGGTGCACAAAGGGTGTCTCTGCTTTGTAGGCTAAATGTTTAAGTAAATAATTTGCAGCAAGTCTTTTTCACAAAGTGTTCTTTTACTACAGAATATAGTTGCCTAAAAGGAGGAGAAACTGATAATAACTTCTCATATAAATAGTCTTATCTAATTGAAATCCTGGTGCCACACCTACCAAGGTCTATTTGGAATCGGCCATCTGCTATTCCAGACAGTAGACTGAAGCATGGCCAAAATGAAAGGCAGCAGTGATCACCTCCTGCTCCTTCTCACAGTCCAGTTAAAGAATGTTGAGCCAATCATCCTCGAGCATCAACACCTCCACAAAAGTATTAGCTGTGTTCAGTTTGCTCTTGTTTTGTATCTAAATGTGGAGTTTGTTGTGCAGATCCCTCTCCGCTGCAAAGAGCGTCATTCTCATCCAAACCAGGGACTGACCAAGCACTGGCTAGAGCCTCTGGAGATCTGATTACCTGCCCCAAAATCCTTTGATAATGATTGACTTCATACTCTGACAAGCCATCGAGCTAAAAGCATACTCTGGTACTTAGCATATCTTCATATAAATATGGTTGGTTTTCCTGATATTCCAAAGCAGGGTATATTAAAGTTGCTCAGTCCTTGTTTTTTCTGTATCTGGAGATCAGTGAAAAAAAATTGGACACCCCTGCTATAGACCAAAGTATTGGGGTTGGCCTGAGCAGTGTCAGACACAGTATTTTTTTCACATGATTTTGGCATCTCAAGGCTGAGCACAGAAGCACATCAATGAGTATCATCCCCGTATACTACTACTAGGCAGGTGGTGCACTGAAGTTCCTTTTATTTTTTTCTCAATATTATCTATCATTGGCCGAATGTAAATAATCTTCTTAGGACTTTCATCAGCGACAGAAACGCAGACAATGATGGACCACAGGGACCTTGAAGAGAGTTTTCTGGAACTAAAAGTTCTTCGACCTTTTAGTAAAAAAAAAGACCACCAGACAGAAGAAAATTCTGAAAGTTTTTTCTAATGAAAACGATACAATCCCAACGTTGACCTCAAGATTTTTGGCCAAGGCCGCCATGAATAGATAGAGGGGTTAGTCTACTGCCAGAGTATGTTGCTGCAGTCCAAATATTATAAAATGTGGCTGTACTTGCATGTATACTGCAGTTAGCTCACCCTCCTTTGTGACCGTGTCGGTGATGTTCTTGGCCTTGGAGCTCAGATCACTGACCATGCTGTCCATGGCCGCCTGGTGTTTCAAGAAAAATGGTCGGATGACACGTTTGTACAAGATTTCAGAGCCGTTCCATGTGACAGGGGCCATGCACCAAATCAGGAACAAACACTAAGGAGAGAGCAGAGGGACACATGTTTATTGCTGTACCTTATCTAATGATAAACAATATACAGTATCTCACAAAGTGAGTACACCCCTCACATTTCTGTAAATATTTTATTATATCTTTTCATGTGACAGCACTGAAGAAATGACACTTTGATACAATGTAAAGTAGTGAGTGTACAGCTTGTTTAACTGTGTAAATTTACTGTCCCCACAGTATAACTCAACACACAGGCACTGATGTCTAAACTGCTGCCAACAAAAGTGAGTACACCCCTCAGTGAAAATGTCCATATTGGGCCCAAAGTGTCAATAGGACTGTATGCTTACTGCATTCACAGAAGATTCTTGGTCTATCACAAGTAAGCAGATCAAAACTTGAATAAGATACAAGACCAGGACGGCAGCTTCCAGTGGCAGGTCCCACTTACTTACACTTCAGTCTCTGACGTAACAGTGTTTCCAAAGCAATGATAAATATGTTGTGTCCTGTCATAGCGGTCACCACATTAAAGACCAAAAAATGTTACTACTATAAAAGGAAGGATTTCTCTGGCTTTTAAAACTGAAATATCTGGGATCCTTCAAGTACTCAACAAAAAGTTATTGTCTAGCCAAAACCTCTTATCTCAGTTTTTAATGATTTTCTTTTTAGTCATGAAACAGTGCTGGTCACCTTTAACTGTTGTTTAATGGGTTATAAAAATTTGAAACCAGCTGAAAGCACAAAAAAAACCAGCCCTTTGACAGCACAATACAAAAAAACATCAATTTAGAAGGAGAGCGTTTTTCCCCTGGAAAGTAGTAATTTTGAAGTTAAGAGGATTCTGTCTGGCAGCAGTGATGAAACATAAGGTTAACTTAAAAAAAGAGACCTTTAAATGAGAAAATTCAACATATTTTACATTTGAGATCAACGTTCTCAAAGGTTTGTACCTTTGTAACATGATCAGGAAATAATAATGTGCTTTACTATTTGTCAATATTTTTTTGTAAAACAGACTTTTTGAAATTTAATGGATAACAATAATAATAACATTTTAGCATTTAAAATATCATTTCAGTTAAAGAGATTCTACATACTGGTGTATTAACCATTACAGAAACATTAAAAACTGAGCTCAGCACTGTACCTAAATAAGTTTCATTTTGGAAACACCACAGTACTTTTACATCAACAAGAGAGGGTTCATGTTTTGTTCCTCTCATGAATTTCTAGAGGTGTCCGCTCACCACTGGTGAAACACTCTTATGTAGTGTGCCCCTCACTCTTTTTCTGCTTTCCAAGTGTGGACACGCAGCATATTTAAACACTTTTTAATTTAGCAGTTAAATAAAATGATGTCAGCTCTTCCCCTCCTGCCATTTCATGTCACGTCCACTAGAGGGTGCTGTCACGTCATTTACGAGCCCCAAAGACCTCAAATATTACCTGATTTGAATCTTGTGACTGTGTGCAGTATCACATTGAAAGCAGATGTTCATGAGAGGAACAGTTAAAATTATTTCAGAGACTATTTCAAAAGGTAAAACAAAAAAGTACAAAAACTAAAACAACCTTTCCAGCGTAGTAAAAGGGGAACCAGAAGAGGAAGATGTCAGAGAAGGCCTCAACGATGCTGAAAAGTCCGTAAACAACCCAGTAGGTCAGCCACTGTGTGTCGTCCTCCTTCACATTGCTCTCAATGGCCTTGATACTGAGTGGACAAGAGGACAGGTTTGATCAGTGGACAAAGTGAAAACATCACAATAATAAATAATAAGAGGCAATAAGTGCAACGTCAGGTAGCTTCAGCTATGAGAGCTACCAGAGAAAGTTCTGACAATGCATGCACCGCTTTAGGATGTCAATCAAAAAATTTTGAAAGAAAAAAAAAAATCACAATTTAAAAATATTATTAAATATCTTCATAAGTCCTAATAAATTAAAATCCTCAAATCAAACCATTCTACTTCTCCTCAGGCTTTGCAGAACATTTTTGTAGATAATGTAACAAAACTCTGTAAAATAGTGTAAATAACTTCAGATAACTCCATCAAGTCATTAAACTAGTAAAAAATCTGTTACAATGATGATGCTTTTTTGCAAGTTCATAATTTTCTTTCACTGTTCCTCTGGTTTTTAGGACTTCACAACCCGATAAAAACAATTTCGATCACCGTTACAAAGTGCAATAATCTGTTTGTAATCTGTATCTCCAAAGTTTGCCTTCCTAATACAAATATACACCATGTGCTGCCTGGAGTCAGAGCAGGTCAAAGAGCTTGTTTAATCTATTTGGTGCAAAAAAGTGTAAATGAACCTCAAAATTACAAGTAAATACACACTGTCTCTGAGAGTCTGTTTTGTTTGTATTTGCAGCCCAAGCATGTAGCTCCTTATCCATATATTCATGCAGCTGAGTGTGACAGGTGTACCTGCACACCCTCTTTAACTTCCTCAGGACCTGGCTTAAATTCATTCAGCCCACAAATACCATGACCTATGAGCAATGACGGGCCTGTAGTTTAAAGACTGTAGAGAGCCACAATGGTAATTCAGCATCTTTCAGTTTAAGACATAATTTGCTAATCCTGGTATTCTTAAGTAAAATCGTCCGTTTCTGGATAAATTCACCATGACTGCGACGTTAGTTATTTTAGTCCATGAATGATTACTTCAATCATGTGGCCATCAAGCTCATAAACTAACTATCCCTGTCCATCTGTGGGAAATTACACCCTCTCTGGAGAGTAGTGCATCAGCCACCAATATCCATATGGGAAATCCTATTGTAATAATTATAGTGCAGTAATTATAAACAATTCAGCACTAGCTTTTTCCATGATCTCTGTAGATACATGTTAGCACAAGCAAAATACTACTGTGGCCAGGGGAGACCCTCCTTTTTCAGCTAAGTACCACCAAAAAAAAATCGAACTTTGTCTGTAAATCTGGAAAATTATCAAAAGTAGAAAGCAGAACTAAAGTCCCTCAACAGTTAAAAATGAAACTAATGGTCCGTTTTATTACCAACATTTCAACACAGCTTGAAGGACGGGGCTGTCATGAATGACTAAATGATTAACAGTGGCTGCATTCCATTTAGATGAGTGCTTCTCCAAGTAACATCGTCCATATTGGCTGGCATATTGATTGAGAGGGTTATTGATTTTTAGATTTTAAATCCATCCAAATTCATACATACGAGAAATATGCAGGATAGACAAAGCCAATCAGGTTGCAGAGTAGTGAGGCTCCGTATCCAAACAGAAGGTACAGCCCAAAAAAACTCAGAAAACCTGCAGAGGAGGAGAGAGAAGGGCAGAAGGGGAGTCGGTGAGGGGAGGGCGAGGTTATGTTATCCAGTCCCTTAAAGAACTCGTCTAATGTCAAGCTACATTAATTTGTTGTCAACAATGTGTCTGATAACAGGATGTTGGAACAGCAGAGTACCAGGATTAGGAGGAGCATCAAACACAAGCAAACATTCAAATGCAGTTAGTGGAGGTTTACTCTCTGTCTCAAAGAGACATGTCTAACACCCTGACCTATAATCCATGACTGTGTGTGACATTCCAGAAATACCATCAGTCATTCATTAGTGTTGAAATGATTGCACAAAGCAGTCTCAATAGGTACTTTTTGAACAATTTAATTTTTTAAAACTTCACCCATCACCTGGTGCATGGAAGCAATTCTAAAATTTTGTTAAGACTGTGAATTACTTTTGCCACATTGACAACTACAGGGGGTTTCCAGGCAGCTTAGGGCTGTCCTTTACACAGATGGAGCATGCTGTGTGCTTAATTCCTCTGTAAGACCTTTTGGAGTGGATTGTTAGACAGAGTCTGCTGGGATTAGGCAAGACCTGCAGGTATATCTGTGTGCTTTGGATAGGTAAAACTCTGTTGTCAAGGACTATTGTCACATGTAAATTGAGTAGACCCCAGGAAGAATAGCTGCTGCTAAGCAAAAGCTAATGGGGATCTACATAAACTAAACTAAACTAAACTAAACTACAAGGCTCTTATTTCATATTTCTATTAATATAATTGAGCGGTAAATACTTAAAAGACTCAACTACAAGGACATCCGAATACAGTTTGTGTTTTCTTGCATTATTTTTTATTTGATTTCATATTAATTCAACATTTGAATACATTTCAGATTTACCAAACTAATTTTTTGTTCAGCAATATGTATTTAATCAAGCCTGTGTCCACCGCTGCTGTTTCTTTAACCTGGTTGCTGTCACATCCTCAGATTCACAGCGCCTTTCAACAGCACCTGATGTTGCTAGGACACATAGTTGACTTCTGCTTTCTTTGTAGCATCTATTTGGTTATTATAACAGCACTGTGTACAGTATACTTGCCTTCAGTCCTGAAAATATCGCCCAAGAAATATGAAATCAAAATAAAGTCAGCATGTCCTGGCAGTAGTGGTGGCAGTAGACCTGGATGTTGTTCCCTCAAAAAGACGAGTCGGATCACTTTCTCCTTCACCATTCTTTATGACAGGGTTGATGTGAGAGGTCCAAGCAAGTCATGATTTTGATGTTCAGTGAGGGAGACAAGACTTTCGCCGTGTTTATATGTGCAATTTTTTCTTCAAACTGAAATAATTTTAACTGGAATTTTCAGATTTATTGTTTACATGAACACAATCCAATCATGGCAGGTGTGTAAATGCATAAAAACACATTTTTAAAATAAAACAGTATATGAAATAGCAGGGTACCATGTGTTCTGTTGACACAGGAAACTTGTGTAGGCCAAGTTATTTTCCACAAAGAAAATCTGGCTGTACTGACCAGAGTAATTATAAAGAACTGGATCCATTCTTCTATGCACTGATATCCATGTTTGTTTCTGAAGGTCATAAACATGGAAGCAAAAATATTGATTTCAGTCCGTCTCATAAGCAACTAAAAACTTAGGACTGGAGCTATAAAGTTATTTCATGGTCTGAAACATGATGCTTCTAAAGTTTAGTCTGTGCTGACACAGTCAGAGCCGGGGTCTAATTAGATTATACATTCCAGCACACAAGTGTTACTTGAGCATTAATGTACTGTACTCAGTGGTAATGTGCTCAAGAGTTGGTTTCTTGTCCACTTTCTGCACTTTGGTAAATAGACAAAAAAAGAGATTGTACCTCTCAGTCAGAGCTGTACAATATGGACTGTACAGCTGTGTAAAATAGACACTATAAATGGTGTACAATGCCATAAAATAGAAGACTATTTTGAAATGCACAGTTAAAATTCTGTAAAACAATTAAATGGTGAACTTTTTAAAGGCTTTGTGAGCTTGCTGGTTAGCATGCAGAAAACAATGTCAACCATAAGTTGCTACTGTCCAACAACAACCATCATGATAGCATTACATACAGATTTTTTTCTGAGAATTTAATATAATTTTTGAAAGTATTTTTTTTAAAAATGGGGCGATGCCTGTCAGCTAGTTCTGGCAGACAGCACAAGTTGCACTGAAATTACACCCAACATGCATCATTATTTGACCATCTAACAAATTGATCCCTCCAGTTAATGGTGTAATAATTACACTGCAAAAATGTATTTTCTCTGTTGCTCTGCCAGCATTTCCAGCATCAGTAAGTGCTCTTGCTTTCAAACCTTCACCACCACAGCATCCACCGTTGAGCTTTGAGAGGGAGTTTAACATACTAACTTATCACCCCTAAAATTCTGCATGCAAAATACAAGGGAGGAGTAATGAGGTCAAAGCCTAGATTGCAAACTCAAATTGTGTTATGCATATAACACTGCATTTTCTACCTAAAATGTTTCCCAGTGGTCATTTTTTAAGTCTTCCTGCCAGCTGAGCCTGCTGTTAGAATTTGTCCAGCGCTGGTTGGTACTGCTCTGCCAAAGCAGGGCAGACTGCGCCTACTTTCAGGTGTGATAAAGATCCAACATTAAGCTGCACTCTCTTGGTGTCTGTTCATGGGTTGCAGCCAAAAAGAATGCAGACCAAGTCTCTGCAGGCCACATGGACCACTCAAGCTGCACTGAAATGAGTCAGTCTGGCCTAGAGAAGAGCACAAAGCCTCCACTTTACTAAAGTTGACCTGCTCCTTTGATGGTGACAGATATGAAGCAAGAAAACATTTCATTCTTAAATAAGTGTAATGAAAGTGGACATTCAAAGACTAATGGGAAGACCTAGGACATGCTGAAGGGACTATGTCTCTCAGCTGTGGCCTGGGATCGCCTCGGGATCCCCTGGGAAGAGCTGGACAAAGTGGCCGGGGAGAGGGAAGTCTGGGCTTCCTTGCTTAGGCTGCTGCCCCGCGACCCGACCATGGATAAGCGGAAGAAGATGGATGGATAACATTCAGAGATGACACAGTAAACCATTATGGTACATTTGAAATTTTTGTCAATATTACAGCTATTACATGGAATATAGATGCTCAATATGTACTGCCAAAATATCATCTATCAGGGCAAAAATTTTCACATCTGCTACTATTTACTTTTTAGGCAATTATCTGTTAATACCTATATCATTCCGATGATATCGTGTATCCTAAGTGGCAAAATGAGACAACGCATTGTAATAATATAAGCCGTGCAACATATACATTTACGTATTTTTTTCTAAATATGTATTATTTTTTTCTTTAGCGTATTAAGAACCCACAATATTAAGTACATAAAATACAACAATTATTATCAGAATTATTTGTATAAAGCATTGTCCTTTCAACATGGATAAACTTAACCGTCTGTCAATCTTCTTAAAAACTTGCATGGTCCTAAGACAATCTCAAGTCGAAATCTGTGTTTAATTCTCTGTGTGGGCAAAATAGAATGTAACGTATGTATAGGTTCTAATAATGCAATATATTATCCAAACTCAAACTCATGCAAAACTATACCATCAATTATCAATTAAACTATCAATTAAATTACATTCTCATACACACACAGCATAAAATTCAGTGTCAGGGGCTCAGAAAACCCTGGCCTTGATACTGCCCTGAACATTTCCTGCTCTTTTTACATCTCATTTGTTTGTCCTTGCTCATACACAAATAGCCTCACAACTCCCAGTCCTCCATTCCTGTTCCATGACAGTGAACTGGAAGAACTGGTTCAAATGAAAGACCCTGAAGGAGAAAAATGCTGGCATAAGCATGTTAACAAATCTTCACAACAGTAATGTGCACAGGAAGACCATGAACAGACATCCCTCATCAACCAGTATTAAATAAAAATAATAAAGCTGCCCTTGGGATCCAGCAAACAACCACTCTTAACCTGCAGGCTCTCGTGGCTGTGCTGTTAGTAAAATCAACAATGTAGTCATGTGGTACAACAGGCCTAAATGAAAACACATGTTCCTCTAGAGGGAAACTAAAAACCAGGCGCACAAAAGCCATTATTACACTGTGTAATCCTGTGTGACTCATACTTCTCATTTCAGAGTAGTTGGAGTCTCTCTTTGCAGGAAATCCTACAGAGGGGAAAGATATTTTAAAAGCTGAAGCGAACAAACGTCGACCACTTTCTGAACAAATTTGTCTGAAGATGAGAGACATCTCCTCCAGTCAGCACAGAAGTTTACACACTTGAGTGTCAAAGATTTACCGTGAACTTGAGATGTTTGTCAGTTAAACAGAGGCTAGATTAAAGGGACAATGTGTGTTTGACTGACTTGTAAGGATCAAGGCAAAGACAGCATAGCATTATGGTGAACATACGGAGTTTGTTGAATGCTATACAAAATAACCTTTTATCAGTGCATGTGCTGACAAAGTTTAAGTAATAAGCAGTAGTCTCACTGACTAAACTAAATAAAAAATCTGCAAACCGGACAGGTTATTAAATAATGGGGCTGCTTGATATCATTGAAAAATGAAAAATAGTTGCTGGATATCACAGTGAATGAGAACACAAGCTCTTGACAGTACAATACAATATTGGGGAATTTCTTGTTAAAATTAAGAAAACTGCATGCAAACTCCTGCAAACATTTTAAAACAGCACAAAAATATCAACATTCCAGTGCAGAAATGCCACAACATTTTTTTGTTATCTAGGAAAAAACAATTAAAATGCATAAGTTTTAAGGATATCTCTCTATTCTACATCCCCTTCTCAAATATAGGCTACAGCATTCTTAAGTTTAGGCACTTTTCAACACTCATTTATTGTAATAACAACAACTGTACCATTTTAAAACAAATTACATCAAAAAAGTATGAAAACTTTAATCACCTTGATAGCACTACTATTTTGCCTCCTGCAGAGTATCAGTTGAGGAGAGATAAGTAAAGTACTGAATTCAAACTTAATAATACACAATATTCAACTTTTCCACCTTAGAATAGCAGTTTTCAGAGTAAAGTAATTTTCAACAGGGAGAAGCTCTGGATGCCTGCTCTCAGTACCAAGTGACTATGGTGGCAGGTCAGGGTTCGCCGATGTGATTAAGGATGGGAATGGACAAGATTTTAATTGATAAAAATGATTCTGTTTATCAATCCAATACTTAAATGATTCTCTTATCGATTCCTGGGTTTTCAATGTTGGCCCACAAAGGTCTTCGGTGGGGCACTGTCAAAAACATATCCATATATAAAGGCCTCTGCAAGTTGCTGGTGTTTCCACCCACTTAATGTTGATAATCGGATTAATTTTGTTAGAAAAAATCAAGCCACAATTTTGACCACCTCTGCCTCCTGTATGCCATAACATTGTTGCTTCTTCTTTGTTACCATTTCTGCTGACTGCCTCATATGAGAGAGCTGTAAATTAAACTGTTTAAAAACTGTTTTAATTAAGTTTTAATTAAGTGTGACAGAAATGTGAATACCAGAAACTAATCAGAGGACTGCAGTCATGTCTACTTTTCAGCACAAAATCGTACTATTAGCTATAGCCTCTTTGTTCTCAAAAGGGCCCGCTAAGCCAGAGTACTTACTGACTGGAAACAATCGTTTCAGCTTGAAGCTTTGTGAGACGGACCTGTCTGATGATTAGACTGGAATCTGGCAAATCAAGCTGCTTTGAAAATTTAGAAAATGTACGCTATAATCTTCATTTAAAAGTGCACAAAGTACTTTCAGGACATGAAACTACTTTGTGTGAAGTTTTTTTTCACGATCACTGAATTTCGAAAAAATGTTAATCCACCTCAGATGCAGAATTAAATTAGAAAACTTCTTTTGAGAACACCGGTTAAATACACAGCGTATGTGTAGTGTTAAAATAAAAGATGAATACATTTGTTTACAAGGTCATCAAAACTGACAGAAAATTAATGTTTCTTACAGCAGCTTCAACTTTTGGTAGAAGTTCAGTGTCATTCCATAAAAAATCTAGAATTCAATCTGTTTTGATTTGCAACAAAAAAATAATCTGAGGCACCCTTTTCTGAGGTGTTATGGCCGCCGCCACGCCCCCTCCTCTCGCTAACCTGTCTTTTGGAGTTCTGTGTTTGAGTGTGCGTCTGTGTGTGTGTGAGGTGTGTGAGGTGTGTGAAGATTGAAGATCATCAGGCTGATTTGGAGCAGCTGCAGGAGTGATACAGCAGCCAATCACCCGCGAGCCAACGGCTGTTCCTCTCCTTTAAGAAGCCCGACAAGCCACAGAGAAGAGAGCTGCATCTGTTAGCTAAACCACCTTTGTTAGATAAATTCATTGTGCTGCCTGTTTCGGAGGTCCTGTGAGGAAAGGGTGATAGTTTGATTGTTCTCTAGTTTCTGTTGTGTGTTATAGTGCTCCGTTTACATTTAGAATATTTTATCTTTGTGTTTATGAATATTACGTTTTTGTAGATTTTAAACTTCAGTTTGTAAGTCTTTTAGTTTTCTAGTGTTTCTTTGTTTGCCCTTTTCTATCTTGTTTTGTAAACTTACTTCCTTTTTCTTCAACAATAAATAACTTTAATAAACCATTTAAAACCTGGTTAATTATGTTGCGTTGTACAGGGCAAAGTCCTGTACAGTGCATGGAAATAGCAGTATCTTAGTGCCTACACAAATGTGCTTTTTTTAAGATGTTGAAAGTCTGCAGAAGTTTTCCTGCAATTTTTGTTTAGTGCACTTTTCTTACAAAATACATTTTTAAAGTTTCTGTCATTTTGGGTCTTTATAATTATAAATTTATCAGAGGCTGTGCTGTCTTCTTACCAGTAGTAGTTTAAACACATCAAAAACTTTGATAAGTTTATTGTGACTGCAAACAGGGGTGACTGGTTGCTCTTTTTAGTGGTCCAGATCATTTGGCTCAAGTCAGTAAAAACCATAACACCATTTTGGCTTTGACTAAATCAGGCAAATGCCACAGTGCTACTGAGTAGTAGGTGTGCCTAAGGTCTAGCATTATGGAGTACAGATCACCTCTTTATTCTGTTAATTACTGTAGCATGACAAGGGGAAAAAGGGAAACAGATCTAAAGACAGGAGCCGGCCCTTATCATTAAAGAACTGGCACAAAGTGCTGATTTGTTCCCTGACAAGGCGTCACCAGAGAGCAGTAAAATCTTCAGCCGTTAACCCACACGTACCAGTGATCCAGCTCTGTCAAAGTCAGTCAGACATTTAGAACATACAGTATTTCATATTTATTAATCAATATTCAAAAACATCCTCTTCATTGGTGACCTTGCTGTTGGTGACTTCAATGCATTTTATGTTATGCTGAAAGCACATCAGTGTGAATCAATCTTGACTGAAGGCTGTGGGTTTGAATGTAGGTCACAGCACGTTTCCTGTATCAGAGTGGCATGGCAGGCACAAAAAGTTGGCAACATAGCCTAAGGTGTCTGGCTTTTATTGACATCTACAGCACTGTGGAAGTCGAGCAAAGTAGAGGCATAAATCATAAAAGCGAACTTTAAGCAGCCTGCATTTGAACAACAAGTTATCTATAACTCCTTCCATCTGTGTCTGCATTACACTGGGTATTTCAGGACAAGTTAAAAATACCCCTGAGACCAGCTGCTGGTGGCTCTGGAATATCAGAAACACTTTATATCAGCAGCATTATCCTCAAGTTAGGGATGGAAAATATACAGGCCTGATAATTATATTGATGGACATGAAAATGTCTGCTGGTACTGAATACTGATAAAGTGGCCAAACATGTATGTGTTAAATTTGTGGAGTATTAGGCAGAGGCTTTCTTTGTCATCCTAAGTCCTTATTGAAGTACTGAAGTTTTAGGTCTAAACAACAGATAAATTATTTGGTAATTATATGGAATTTTCCATTCCATATAACAGCACGTTTACAACCCAAGATAACCACAGGAAAAAAAACTGTCAATTAAGGGGCAATTTACATGACAACAAAAATGGCTAAAAACCGAGAGTTGCGTTTGCGCCATCTGTTTATGAGAACGGTGCCTGGAGTGCCTGAATCCACAAAACTTTTGAAACCGGCGACCAGAGTGAAAAGTTTTGAAAATGTTTTCATTTTTGTGTAAACAGAGATCCTTGTCAGGGAAAACAGTGACGCCCGGCGTATGCCCCGTACTCTTTCAGATAAAGGTTGCATGCGCACCAAGGAACAACAACAACAACAACAACAACAACAGCTATGGCCAACTACCGAGCAACATGTGTGTTGCTAACTGTGGTAGGTTTGTTATCGCTCCTCCAACAAAATGTCAATTTGCTGCGTCACAACTCTGACCAGTGGAGATGCATTTGTTATATCTCCAAGGACACTACAAACTTGCGTCACCAACTACTGGCCTGGCATGCACGCTACCTGCGTTTCCAGTCATTCTCACAGATCCATGTGAACACGCATTGTTATCATACTGTGTCCGTGTGAACGTGGAGCGCTTTTGAAAATGCAAAAGAAAAACCTTTCCGTTTCTGGTGACAACTTTGTCATGTAAAAGGGTCCTAAGACATCAAAGTTTTTGCAAGACTGTTCCATCAGGTTAGTTTGTTTATGTGTATAGGTGGAGAATCTTTGGCCTTAAATTGCTGCCTGGGTAAAAATATACATACAAAAATATATAATTAATTTGGATTGAGAATTCTGTTTAAGAGTTTACACCATGTACTACTAAATGCAAGCAGAGGAAGTGTTGCATCGCACAGCATCGCACACCTGCCATCATCTTTGCGTTGGTTAAAAATGTAATTCTATGCCCTGTATTTCCTCCAGAACATTTAACTGTACAGGTGGAGAAACGGACATTTAGTGCTCTGTATTGATGTATGGTTGACTCAAAGGCTAATAAATACACACTTCTCTATGGGCCAAATTAAGTCTCTCCCTCAGTGTTAAAAGTGAAAGTAAATCATTTCACCAATGAAGCAGATGAATGCTCGTCTATCTCCACTAAAACAGATTGACAAGCTCTGCTGAGTGAGAAAAGTCAAAGAAAACCAAGTGTCGACCTTAGCGACAAAAAAGAGAATAGGAACAAAATGTCAAGGCAAAGACGTTGTTGCACCACGCCAAGCATCATCTCTCTGTTTGCTCTTGGGCAATTATGACTCTCACATATGATTGCAAGTAATTAGCCGGATCTTGTTACCGTGGGTTAGGACATGGTACAAGGACCGACAAATTCATTATCAGACATTGGTGAGTGATGAGTTAACAGTTTCTTAACAGTATTTTGTGTTCGTATTACATCACTAACAGCTTTACTTTCAGTTAATGTTTTGAGGCTGTAGCTTTGTTAAGAAAGTAATATAGTCTAATAACACTGACACAAAACTTAAGTCAGGATTAGAAGTAATCTGTTTGACACTACCGTCGTTGCCATTTACAAACGCAGTGAAGGGTCGGACAGCATTAATACACTATTTACTTCTCTCTCATATAAAGCTTGGTGGGAGTATGGTTTGGGCTTGCCTATTCATTAGTTGGTGCATCCAAAATAATTCTTGTCCATTAAAAATCAGGAATCAAAATCAGATGTAACCTGTTTAAAACAGTTAGCTGGCAAATGTCAGCTTCTCTTCAGTATAAAGTAGAAGATTTTATCCACCGGCACTCTACATTGTAATAATAAATAATAAATGTTTCCTCATGAAAATAATGCATCCCTATTTTTTGCTAGATCAAATGTTTTTGGCTTGTTTCAGTTCTGTTTCTCAAACTGATCATCACAGTTAAAATAAAAAATAAAGAATAGACTATGATCTTTACATAGAAAAAGTTAACATGTTTATTTGGAAATGCTGGCATACCTGATGCTGGCAAGAATCATATATGGCACATTCTCTGACAGGGATTCTCAACTGGTGGGTCAGGACCCAAAAACTGGGCTGTGGAGCTGTATTCAGGTGGTTGCAAAATATAAACAGTGGCCAAATGTTTTCAGTGCCTGTGTCTACATGGACTTGAGTATCCTGGTTATAGCAGTATTACAGTTTTGATCTTCTTCAGGATATGGCATTTACCTGCACACACAGAAACCCTGTTATTAATTTACCTGTACACATGATCTAAAGAGTACCAGCTTCCCGTTTTTTTTGACAACAGCATCTTATTTGTGCAGGTGCCTGTGGGGTTTGCTGTGTTGCAGAAAGCTGTCAGACACCAGAATAAGGTATTTACATAACAACAGGGATGGGAACTGATACGATTTTATTGATACCAATGTCATTAACAGTTCGACTTATCGATCATATTCTTTACCAATTCCCTTAATGATTCATGTCCATTTTCTGTGTTGCCAAAAGTTGGGCTACACAGGTTTTCAGTGGCAACAACATCAAACACATGTCACCTCTGAAATTGAACACCATGCTGCATAGATAAATGTTTCTGTAAATTGCTGATGTTCACACCCACTGAACATTGTGCTGTAAGCATTGCTTTGATCAAAATTAAGCCACAATCTTGACCACTTCTGCATCCTGTCTGCCATGACCACATTTTTGACTTCTATATTATCATTTCTGCTGATGGCCTCTGATGAGAGCTGATATGCCAGGCATGCAGAACAAAGAGAAAGGAACATTAAAGATGCGTTAACACAGAAACGTATTACGCTGACCAACGTTGAGAAGTCATCAAAATTCTGGAGAAAGTCAGTTCTTGGGGTGAATTTTACTGTGTTCAACGCAAGTTGGCTTAACTAAAGCAGGGAGAAACATTGTGCTATTGGAGTATGACGTTTCCAGACATCCCTCTGACTTATTTTGGATGGATATTAAAAGTTCCCAAGCATAGATGTTACACAAGGGTAGTGTGTTCAACTTAGGGGAACTTTGGCCTAATGGTGCTTGGTAATGCTAAATGATGAACAAACGGATTTTAACATCACTCAACGAACTTAGACATAAATGCCATTTCAGCATGTGCAGCTACAGCTGGCCTCAGTATTCCAACGGCATGCCTCAAGGATTAAAGATGACTGTACTCAAAACGGGGCTTAAAATTGTACAACAGTTCATATCTGAGTAGGAAGCAGTTGGAGCCGACAGATGAACGCAGCTGTAACCAAGGGTAGCAAAGGTAAGCGAAGGTCTACTTTTGCTGGTGTTTACAAGCATGTTGGATCAAACAACCGACATATTTAAGCATGCGTATGATTTTGATGTTCCCAGTGAACATCAGCATTGCCCAAATGACATTAATTTAATTCTGTGTGGGCTGACGTTTCCCTATACATCGGCACAAGTTGGTCAAAACATCAGTGTATGCATGCGGCTTTAGCAAATGGCCAATGATACTGATTTCTTGAGAGAGTACTTATTGACTCTCAACTGGAACTGGTTTTCCATTCCCTTCCCTACATGACAAAGTACACAGGTTACTATAGTTCTCCAGGAAGTAAAAGCAGGTTTCAAGAAACCTGGAACATGAGGTATCCTGGTTTCTAGAATCTGTTCACTGCATTTTCATGCTCATTCACAAAACAAGGATATCTAGAAGCCCAACTATAATTAGGATGCTCAAGTCCATATAAACAAAGCCACTGTATGGAAGTCTCACGCAGCCAAGTATTTATGTATTTTATTTTACTTGGTTTTGCGATGACAAGTCAAATCATTTTTTTCTTAAAGTCCTAACTTATGTTTTTGCCAGCATTTATCTGTTAGCAAGAAAACCCAAAAAGTCATGAACCGGTTTTGATTACATTTTCAGTGATGGAGACTTGAATCCAGATGCAGAGCCAGGATTGTTTTTTTTGAGGATTTGTTAACATTGAACAGGGCTGTCTAGCATTTTTGCAAATAACTCTAGAAGTTCTCCATGGATTTAATGAAGTTCTCAAGGAATGTTAGTTATGACACAAGGTAAAAGTGAGTTTATCTGGATCCAGATGCAGATCAAGGATTTTTTAAAGGATTTGTTGACATTGCAAGACAGGTCAGTTTCCACATTTCAACTTAGTAACTTCTCAGTAAATTTTGATGACATTTTCAGGAAATGGTGGATGAAGAGGTGATCACATTTTAGTGTTGATTCAAATCTGGAAGAAGATCCAGGATTTCTTCAAGGATTTGATAATATTGCAAGATATGGCAGTGTTCAACATTTTCTATAAATTCTCAACAGATTAGGATCAGATCTTCAGAGAATGTTTGGTCATGAGACAGGGGAGAAGTGATAAGGTTAAGGTGCAGATCTGAATCCTTATTTGGATTTAGGATTTTTTTCAAGGGTTTTTTTTTTTAACAATGCACGAAAGGACAGTTTTCATTTTTTGACAATAACTTGGCTGACAATGCTTAAAATGCCCTGGTGAAGGTTTTTAGGAGCACCTCTAGTGTTTCTTGTAATTTTAGGATTATAAAGCCTATCTGTACGTGATAAAGTGTCAATTTCCTCTGATCGGTAGATAACAATCCAAATGGGCTCACGATCACTTAAGGAGGGCACAGTTACCTTTAGCATACATGTCCAAGATGAATAATAGTGTGCTTGTCAAGCATGTTTGTTTTGTGCTGCCACTTGGCTCAGTCATGTGCAAGTCAATATTAGATTTAGATTAGATAGATAGATCCAAACCGGAACATTTTTCAAAAAATACTTAAAACTGTCAAAAATGTCTGAATTTTGTGTCGGCCTTCTTACATGGGGGGTGGCAGTGGGTCACGTTGAGGACCTCTGCTCTGATTAAAGTAGGTGTGAGTAATGAGGGATTCAGTCACTCTAATCTTCTAAAGCAGTAAAGGTCTGAGCTGGATGAACTTTGGTATTCGAGCTGAGAAGTAGTGATAAAAAGAGCCAACTCACAGTGCCACAGGATATGAAACCACTGCCTACAGTCATGTAACTCTCGACATGGTGACCACAGACAGTTTTAATGTAGTCTATATAAAAGCTCGTCTGTTAAAGGAGCCGAGGTCTGAGCCAACTCCAGCAGAACATTCAGTATGTTTGCTGGTTTGAGGAGACGTTCAGTCCCTTTTCAACATGTTAAAGGTTTTCTGATAAATGTCCGAGTAAGTACATGCATTTCATGTGTATTAAACAACAATTACGTGTCTTTTAAAAGAGCTCTGAACATACCCAAGGCGAGATATTCTCTCTGTACTCCCGTTTTTTCCTCCAGCTTCCCCAACTGATCTGTTACAAAGTTTTTCTCGTGGAGCAGAGTTGTGAAGCGCTCCTTAAACTGACTCATTTTCGGGCCTTCCTGAGCCTAAAACCGACACAAATCACACAGGAAACTTACAAGCTGTTAGAAACACTGGTATTGGGTGGGTATTGAGTAAAATAGGAGATTATCTACTTACTCTAGTTTGGTAATTTGCCCGGACACTCGCCGCTGGACGGCTGGCTGCTGACTCTGCTGGGTTGCGGTGGCAGAAGGGGGCGGGGCTTCAAAGTGTCCCGCTGGCCAATCAGGGGCCTCCGCTGAGTAACGTTCACTGCAGCAGGTGGGAAAAACGGTTTGTGTGACCAAATGGAGGAGCTGCTGCCTGAGGGCTTCAACTGTTAGGGCTGAAAATCGATGTGAGTATTGATTAACTGATGAATGATTTTAAGTTACTGCCACAATGACAGTTTACAGATCTTAAACTGTTTCCGCCTAAAGCCTAATGCTTTAAAGAGAGAAAAGAAGAATTATTGGCGTTACAGTAAACAGATGCTCACACAAATAAAAAAATAAAATATTAAAATACACGTCATGAGTAATTTTAAGAAATGTTCAGAAATCACGGATGCCTTTAATTTGAGAAGGTGGTGTGTGATTTCATGACATCACAAATATAAAAACTGGAAGATTCAAAATTAGAATAAATAAGTACATATTGTGTGATAGGGCTGCTTAATTAATCATATTTTTTAATTACAATTACTGTTATTGCTTCCTGCAGTTATCAAAACAAGACAACTGTGATTAAAGTCAAAATTCAGGGTTAGAAAAAAAAAAAACCGACATAAAAGTAAAAATTGTGCACAAAAATAACAGCTTCAGGTTATGGTATCAGTCTGGACAATACATTTTCTTTAATGAGATAATATGTGAAACTCTTATAATGATAAGTCAAAGTCAGGGGAAAAACTAAATTACCTGTTGAAAAATAATGAGGTAAAAGTTAAAATAAGTAGTTCATCACAAAACAAAATGTGGTGGGATGTGACATTTTAAAGTTGTGTAACAAGTCATTATGAGATAAAACCATTAAATCATCGCACGAAAATAATCAAAAGTGAAAAATATCATACCAGTGATATAATGCCAATAAAGTCATGTGATAATGTTTCCAAATTGTAATATGAAAAGATAAAGTCAATGTTTTAAAAGTCAAAATTATGACATGGGTTAGTTTTTAGTCTAATTATGGAAATTACAAAACACTTCAATTTTTATGCCATGATTCTGACAAATTTCACATACTTTATTTATTTGTTTACCTTTTTATTTTGTCTCGACTTACATTTTAAAACCATGGCTTTTTTAACTCAAATCTTTTGTTCTGTCCCCTCTTGATTGTGACTTTTTCTTTCATAAATGACTAAATATGAAAATCTTGTCTTTTTTCAATGCCAAATGTTCATACATTTGTTTCCCTGGCAGAAATATGCCTATTTACATTTGGGAGAGAGGTTTAGAAAGTTTGAGTTTATAAATCAATCTTCTGCCTTTTAAAATGTTATCTTCATGTTTTTGTATCATTAAAGTTCCTGATTTACCTCTGCTCTGCTCCCCATGACATGAATATAAGTTCCTGTATAAAAATGAGGAAGAACTGTGGATGTAACAGATGCTAGAGAAAATAACCAGACACTTTTTTAGGTAAACCTGTCCAACTGTTTGTTACCACAAGTACCTCATCATCCAACATGGCAGCAACTCAGTGGATTTCAGCATGAAGACATGGTCAAGACAACATGCTGAAGTTCAACAAAGCATCAGAGTGGGGGTAAAAAAAGGCGATTGAAGTGACTTTGAACATGGCATGTTCAAAGACGTCCAGATTGACGGTCTGAATATTTCACAAACTTCTGATTTACTGAGATTTTCAAAACAACCATCTCTCTGTTTTACAGAGAATGGTCAGAAACAAGAAAATATCCATTCATTCATTTTCTATATATTGCTTATCCCTTTTAGGGTCGTGGGGGGGCTGGAGCTTATCCCAGCTGTCGTTGGGCGAGAGATGGGGTACACCCTGAACCGGTCGCCAGTCAATCGCAGGGCCACATATAGAGACAGACAACCATTCACGCTGACACTCATACCTAAGGGCAATTTAGAGTCACAAATCAACCTAATGAGCATGTTTTTGGTCTGCGGGAGAGCCCGGAGAAAACCCAGGAAGAACATGCAAACTTCACACAGAGAGGCCCTGCCTGACCTGGGGATCAAACCGGCGACCTTCTTGCTGTGAGGTACGTGCACTACCTGCTGTGCCACCGTGCCATGTATGAGTGTATGTAAGAGTAAAATATATTCTGCAAGTCTTTGCAAAAATATTGATATCTGCCAATATCAATGAACACTTTTTTGGTCAATTATCTGTGGATATTATGTCAATAATATTGTGCATCCCCAATACAAAAAAATCTTAAAACATGGTCAGTAAAATTGGACTTTTGGTTTCATGTTGTCTTTTAATTTGTCAGCTATTGGAGTTTGCTCTGTTTTGAAGGAAGAGTATATTTTTAAAATGCAACCTTCAAAGCAACTCTAAATGCTTTACCCAACATGAGCTTGTGCTTCTCATGGAGATAAATAAATGTCAGTGGCAATCCATCTATCCATGCATTATCTATGCCTCTTATCCCTTTCAGTGTTGGGAGACATGGTCACACTCATACCCAAGGGCAATTCAGAGTCACCGATCAACCTATCGAGCATGTTTTTGGTCTGTGGGAGGAGGCCGGAGTGTTCAGAGAGAACCCATGCGTGGGAGGGAAAACATACAAACTCCACACAGAAAGGCATGACTGACATAGGGATCAAACCTTCTTGCTGTGAGGCAAGAACCTGTGCCTGTTGCAATAACGTGCTGCCTGTCAATGGCAATCTAAGATCTTAATTTTGTTTAAAAGATCATGTGAGGTCATAGTCATGATCTCATTTGGATTGCGTATTTTTCTTTTGTGGCTATCAACAACTAGGAGCAGTTTGAGTAAGACAAAATAGAAACCTTTACAATAGGAAGGTTTTTTTTTTGTTAAACTGTATTACACCAGCAGAGGGCAGCAAACATTTGTTAACGAACTGGGAGGCATTTGGGCAAGACGAGGCAGCTGGATTTACAGAGCGTGATTCTTACACTCAGTAATTCATGACCCTTTACAGAGTTAAAAATAAAGACAATATGACATCAAGAGTATTATAGACATAAATCAGCAAAAGTAGGACAATTAAAATAAAACAAGAGAATTTCAAGGTTAAAAAGAATTACAATGTAAAAAAATAAATAGAGAGTGTTATAGAGAGTCTCAGGTTCCTCAGGATTAGATTTTGGTGGTGATCTGCATCCAGATGCAGATCCAAGAATTTTTGAGGATTTTATAACATTGCCAGATAGGGCATTTTTCCATATTCTTGCCAATAACTCAGTAAGTTCTCAAAAGAATTTGATGATATTTTTTGGGGAATGTTGGTAATGGCACAAGGGTGAGAAAATTAGATTTCGGTGGCAATCTGAATCCAGATGTGGATCCAGAATTGTTTTTAAGGATTTGATAACATTGTGAGACATTGTGGCAGTTTTCGCTAATAACTCAATAAATTTTCATGGCACAAGGGCAAACTCATCAGATTTTGGTGGGGATCAGAATCTGGATGTGAAACAAGGATTTGTTAACAGTGCAAGATAGAGCAGTTTTTTTTTTGTTGACAACAACTCTCTTAACATTGTTTGAAAATTCCTTGATGGAGGTTTGTACTCTGTGAGAAATTCTAGTTGTACTTAAAAGTACCTCTTCTCAAGTTTTGTATTTGTGTCCCATTTTTCCTCTTAAAACTTTTATACTCCAGTCTTGGTGTGTGGGGCTGTGTCTATCAGCCCTTCAGGGAGGTTGAATAATAAGTGCTAACCTCATTTTATACCTTGAAAAACCTTTATAGGCTTCTTTTAATGCTTATTCACTGTTACAACAGTAAAATCACGCTGTTACAACAAAGTGAGAAAAAACACAACAGTGTCGTAATGTTGTGTTTAAGCTGTGTTTGTGTTTTAAGCTCTTTTGTTGTACTGTAAACTTACAGTGTGTTGTGTCATCAGTGTTGGGGGCAGCACTGGGGTGACACTGTTTTTGACTGGGGTGGCCAGTCTGGGCCACTGGTGCGATCAACTCATTCAGATGTGGGAAGTGGGATTTATCACATCCCAGTTAAACGTGTTCCAGTTATGAAAGGTAAAGTTCAGGTACTTAAAGATCATCTTCCCAGATGTTTAGTAAAAAATTCAGATGAGAGGGGGCAGTCTCAGTGATTTTACTACTTTTCAACTGGGACAATACGACTTTCGAGATCAAATGGAATGCACCATAAGTGTGAAGTGCACAAACACACATGCACACACTTGTAAAAAAATGAGTTATCATAACTTCTTTAACTGGTATAAAAGTATCTTGTTGGTATTATACATTTTTAATTTTAAAAAGTAGCACAGGTTAATCAGCGATTCTTACTAGCCAGTGGGTGTTGCTGCTGTGGGTCACAAAAGGTCATTTGCAATAACTTAAAACCAGAAGCCTTATTTAAACCTCAATTAAACTGATCTTAGAATTCTGGACTACATGTTTTATAACACCGTGTCCTGGCTTAACATGACACACACGAGTGTCAGAGACAAAAGCTGACTGATTACACTGAATCAAAATACATTGTATGTGAGTGTCCTAACTGCCCACAAGCAACTCAGCAAAATGCTGTGCAATGCAACACGACATTTTTGCACTGACACCCGTTTCTGTTTTCGTTGTGTATCGACACTGACAAGGAGCGAGGAAAAAGGTGCTGGATGGAGCTGCTTGACTTTCTCACTCACCAGAGCTTGTTAATCTGTTTAACATAGCAGAGATGGTGACCGTTTCAGCTACTAAAAATGTTTACCTTACCTTCAACACCAAATAAACTTTGTTTGGCTCTTAGAGAGCTGTTTATTTAAAAGCCCTTAAGTCAACTACTTGTCAAAACAAAGCACTCCCTGTTCATCCCTCCACCTGTGCAGTAAAAGCATTTGATGTACTGTTTAGAGAGGGAAACAAAGGGCATTGTATTGCATTGTTAATGGATGCAGTGTGGATGGTACGCATGTGACACTGCTGATTGCGACTCGACATTAGACATCAGTTAGGACGTGGTTTAGTCCATAATCTATTTAAAAATTATCATAAGATTGTAGATTTATTTATTTTTTTGTTGTCTGATGAACAGAACCAGTGTCACAGTTTAACTGTTGGTGACTTAACTGGTGAGATTGTCTTATCATGCTGCTATTTCCTGATTTCAAGAATTTATGTTTGCTTTTTAAGACACAAAAGGTACAAGGACAGAGTTTGCAGACTCGCGATGTCAGTTTTACTAAAGCAATTAAATTAGAGTAACAGCAAAACTAAGAGTTCACAATAAAATCTGTGTATAAAAATATTATTTTGAGCCTTAGGTTGTGGTTGCATGAGGATTGGTGGGTTACAGAAAAATTTCAAGTGTGAAAATTGCTCACAAAGTTCAGGAGGCTGCTCTAGTTTCCTAGCAACCCTGAGTTGGATCCATGTTACAAATAATGCATAGGAGGATGGATGGACAACAGAGTGGCAACATTTAAATATTCAATAAAAAATGGACTCAAATAGAATTAAACAGCAAAATTTCATACTGAAATTCAAAGAAAGCTATTAGAAGCCTGTTTCAATCCAACCAAAATAGTCAATTTAAAGATGATACCCCTCAGTGAAACAGTGAACTGTTCAAGCATTAAACTGACGTGAGGTCCATAATCTTGACCTTTCACCTTTGACCTCAAAAAATCAGTTTACTTCACTCTTAAGTCAAAGTGGACATTTGTGCAAAGTTTTTTAAAAAATCCCCTACAGTGTTCCTAGAAAATAATTCATAAGAATAGCCTGGACAGAGGGATGGGCATACTGATAACATATTGCCTCTGGCCCTGGCTGCTACTGGTGCAAAGGCAAAAAAAAATGTCTCCTGATTTATCATCCAGGGAAAGCATGTATGGTCAAAGGTCATTTTTATTTGTTTTGATAAGGCTCATTTGCATTTTGTGCAAGGGCCTATTTAAATATATTAAAATCATGAACATTATTATGATGCTTCCTTATGTCAGCACACAGCAATGTTGTTTTTAGGGTTCTGGTATGACAACATTAGAATGTAGCTCAGTGCACCTGCAGCCACTGATTATATGGCCTCAATTGACAAGAAACTACTCAAGTGGTTTGGATCAGGGGCTTGATGGCTGGTTGTTTCCACAATGCACACTAGAGCCTGCACCCAGTGTCAAAAAGCAGGAGACCAATGAAGATCCAGTTAGGAAGATTATTAACTGTTAACCGTCCTCCATTCAAAACATCCTCCTGCCGTGGACCTGCAGGGAACAGAGAGTTACTTTAATGTTCATGTTTGTGCCCCTTTCGTTTGTTGATCCTGCTTCCTGCATTGTTGAAGACAAGGATTAGACG
Source organism: Cetoscarus ocellatus (assembly GCA_037902135.1). Classification (NCBI taxonomy): domain Eukaryota; kingdom Metazoa; phylum Chordata; class Actinopteri; order Labriformes; family Labridae; genus Cetoscarus; species Cetoscarus ocellatus. The sequence continues at coordinate 517,826 of JBAMNC010000802.1, read as the reverse complement.
TTATTGGATTGGTGACAGGTGACGTAGGCAGACATTGTTGGACAGTCAGATCTAGATTTGTTCCTAAGTGAGCACGGCTGTTGTGACGCCAGGCCGACGCATGTCATGGCAGAAATAAAGAGACATGCGTACTAAAGGCAGGAATAGACCACTGCTGACAACACTGGAGGCCATGATTTCTGCTTACAGGAACTGGGTACAGATCTGCTGAAGTCTTCACATTCTTTTTTACCTTTTACCTATTTCTGGAAATAAATTAAACACGTTTCCACATTTAAGAGTTTAGCAGTAAAAATACTCAATGAACTCATTCGAACATTTTTGTCTGTCCCTGACCTCAAATGACAATGCCTGTCATGATTGAATCAAACTGTATTATAAGAGGTCTTTAATGATCTAAGTGTATAGAGCAGCTCCTTTAATTCATACCTACATATATCCTGAGATTTTCTTTAACGGTATTCTAAACATGAACACATAAACTTTTAAATTATTCACATAAATTGTACTATGTTGAGTAAATGCCATTTACATTGGCACTCCCAAAAAAAACTTCCTGAAATATTTCATTGGATCAAATATGTTGGCTTATATGCAGTCTTCAGATGGAATACATGAAGTTGAAAAGTCTTGTAATTTTGTGCACAGAAAAGGCTTGCGCTGATACTAGTATATCTCTTGATTTCCTGCTGGCTTTCTGTGTAAAAATGCTTGTATTAAAATATTTCTTCATGTTTTAACCAGGCTTTGCTAGCTGTGTTACACACAACTAGCTAAACAGTAAACACTGTTAATTAAAATCTTAGAAAATGTAAACAAGATAGCTCGAGAGCTGGTTCCCGTGTCATTTAGCACACTACTTTTTAAGCTAGATACAGTGCAAATGTGAGCAGAGATGGAGGCAGATGGGTGGAGGGAAAACTCTTTATTATTATTATCATTACTATTATCACTATTATTGTTGTTGTTTTTTGTTGCTGTTAAAGCAGCTTGGCAATGGTTAGCCTATGAATTAATCTTAACTTCCAATGGTGTCAATTTCATACCTTGTTAGGTTATTATGACAAAACTATAAGTTGGTTAAAAACATCATCCAGCACTTTGGTTGAATCAGTACTTAGTTTGTTCTCTCCCAGATTGACCCAGGGGATTGCTTACAGTTGGATTATTTGTTTGGATGTAATTAAATCATACACACAAAGGTGAGAGGATGTACTGCAGAGCCTAAACGCCTTAACAATCGGTGTTATCCTTGCCCTGTGGCCCCTGTCCATATCAGGGTTAAATGTCAATTACAGAGGTCATCCCCTGTTTTGTGAATGAGAGGACTTAAAGGCAGTGTAGTAATATCTCATAATGCGCTATAAATAGAGGAGCTTATCAGTACTGAACTCTCGTCTTCAGCCTCTTTAATTGGCCTAAGTGGCTGTGGAGGAGTTGTTGTTTGCATGAGATAAGGATAATCCTTTTTAGGCAATGCTTTACCAGGAATAAGCCTGTCAACGCTTCCTCTCTCAGACTGGAGGAGCTTCTCAGTGTGAGACAGGGCACACAGTTGGTCACTTCTAGTGGATGCTCTCCTCATCCTTGGATCTTGTGGGATACGCACAGAGAGACTTCGCCCACCAGGAGATTTTATATATCTTTTTTCATTTAGGGGGGAGGGGGGGTCCGTCGGAGTACGGACCAAGCCAAAAGCATGATGGAGGGGTTGAAAAAGATGTTTTACGGTATGGTGTCATTGAAGGTCCGGGAGTATGTCAAGGACTACTGCAAGAGGAACGGCCTTCTGACACTGTCAGTCATCGCTGTGGTGACGGGATGTGTGCTAGGATTTCTCCTCAGGTCGCTCAACCTTTCAACACAGGTATGAATAAATGGGTGTAGAGTAAGAGGAGGTTATGTGATCAGTCACTGTTGTCCATTATGTAACCATGCTGCCTGCCTTGTAATGTAATGCAAGATGAAAAGTAAAAGCCAGAATTCCTCCCTACAACTCTTGTCAGGACAATCAGCAAGTGATATAGTACAGGGTCAGTCAAAGAATTGTTAAGTAAAATTTCTGCTGATGTCAGTAGGAAAAAAAATGCTGTAACATTCACATTGAGAACAAGACTGAGTTTATTTAGTCACTGTAAATTCCCTTCACTTTGGAGGTAGTAATGGCTATGAGGCCTTGCAACCTACTGCCACTTCAGATTATTGTGTCTCTAATTGGTTGTACCAGTGTAGGTATTTGGTCTCTGCAGGCTCGTAACACTCTTTTACGATGAAAATGAAGAAAATCTGTATTAAAATATGTTTGTTAAATTGTTTTTTAATGCCAAGAAACTGTGAACTTCCTGTTCATGATTCCCATGCTCCCAACATTGGCAGTGACAAGTTCTGCAAAAACACAGCCTCTGATTGGCTTAAACTCTGAAACGCTGACCGTTGCTTCCCTTGCCTGAAAGTAACCAAGCAAGGTATTTAAACCATGAGCGTTGTTTGCTTTTATTGGATTAATGAATCTTTTTTTTTTACCTTGCCATCCTAAAAGACATCTATCTACATCACAGCTTGTAAGGAATAGTTGAGCAAAAGTCAATCAGCCAAATATTTTGTTCTGTCAGTGAGTCAAACTACAGAAATAGAGAGTGTCAGTCATATCATCCGCTCTTTTTTACTTGACCAAAACCTCAGTTTGCCTCTTTAATGAGTATCATGAAAGTATCCTCAGAATTGTTGAGGTTTTTGTTATCATTTCATCGACAACTTTTTCTGCGGTATTCATCAATGTGTTCAGGACATGTCTCAAAGCCTCAAAGTTGTCCGGACATCAAGTCCACGTGATTTTAGATGCTCTTAAATGATCAAGCAGGTTAAACGTTTTGGCAGACAAAACTGCTGAGTACACAGCGTTTCTCTATGCTCTGTCACCCTGAATGTTCCCTGTGATGGATAAATTATATACAGACATCACCTATAGAAAGAAAAGAAGCAGTCAAAAAACACTGCTTAAAATGGACACATTAACTGCCGTTAATAAGGTATGAAGCTTAAGTTTGTAATTGGACACATTTGATTCCGGCAGGTTAACTACAAATCTATAAAAAGTCTAGAATTTGATACTTGAAATTGGCCATGGCAGTCACCTTATTGAGATCCCTGTCTCAAACTACCTTAAGGTCAACCAAGAGAGCTCAAATCCATCCACTGTCTTGACTGCCATAAAAAGGCAGAAATAAATCAAATGAAAAATGACCACCTGGTTACACATAAAGTGTCAGAGCTGAGGAGAACCCGAGGCATCCTAAGAAACAACTATAGTGCATCCTAACTGCAAGCAGCAGCCATGCCACAAATCAAGACTAACTTGAGCATTTCATGGATGAGTTTAAAACCATTTCACCACAAGCACAGTACATGCACATCAACACATAATCTACTCTTACCAAAGTCATTTTTGATTCAGGCTGTACTTGTGAGTTATTTTTTTGTAAAAAATTGAAAATAATCTACTAAGTCACTAAATGTTAAATAAGACTGCCCAGGCTTTTATTTTTGGTCCACCTATGTCTAAAAACGAGGGATGCCAAGTATTGGAATTTTGCAGATACTCGATATGCTGACACAACTTATTATCACCCATACCGATATTAAAATTTTTCCTCAGAAATGTAGAGTCTCAATTTAACTAAAATCAGCCTGTTCCTTTCATTGTGACACTTTACGTGTGTTAGAATGATGCAAATAGAAAACAAAAATCAGTTCTCTTATAAATGATACTGATGATTTTAGATAAAGACGTTAAACTTCAACTTCATCTTCATCTTTGTTGTCCCCTCAGGGAAGTAAAAAACATTAAAACACAGTCACACCAACTCAGTCACAAGAACAAAAACACTGAAGTATGTAAAATTGAAGTACAGAAACACTAGCTTACATAAACCAAAGAAAACATCAGTGGACAAACCAGGAATAGAGCCATCGCCAAAAAAGTGATAGTGTTTAGTGATCATGACGTGAAACACTTTGGTGCATCCATACATTATGTGGATATTTCTTACATATGGGATATACACAGTTGATGTATCAGCTGTAAATATAAGCAGGAACGTTCAAATCCGCCAATATGGATAATCCACTTTTTAAGCTAATATCTGCAGATACTGATACTCATGATTCTGACTGAATTCATGAAATCTGACAATCTGTTCTGGATCTACGCTCCTTGTGGCATCACAGTGAGTCCCTCACAAAGTATCTCCACCAATAAATCTCTCTCTGCTGCCATGGACGCACACAGGTGTGCTGCTGATAACACACCAAAGTGAAGTGTTGTGAGAAAGCTGTTCAGGGCTTTATGGAGGTTCCAAAACTTCCTCAGATGATAGATGCAAATTTTATTTTGACTGAAGTTTGGTGCAGACGTTAGTTAGCGCACAGACGTTTGATTTCGACAAAGGGTGAGAAAAGGGTATGATATGTGTCCTTTAAAATCAGGACTTGCACACGATGAGAAACAAGGTCTTATCCAGACAAGTTAAACTTGTTTTAATGTAACGTTTTAAAACAAAACCAAATACGGCACAATGTGTGAATATGAAATAAAATTCATGCAACAGAAGCACCTTTATGCTTGCATTAGGTTACAAGATTCTTTAGGCAACAGCAGTCTTGATTTAAAGCAGTGATATTGAAACTAATGCCTTGTTATGAACTGAACATGTGTAAAAAAACCCTTTCATAGAGTGGTGCAGGATGATGTTATTTAAACAGAAAAAACAACTTGAGTTTTGTTCCAAAGATAATTTCATGTTTTGTTCATCCAGATAATCTAAGTCAAGAACTGGCTTTACTTTCATGATTTAAGATTATAGAGCCAGAGGTGCTAAAATGCTCTTTCAGGAATCATACACCTCTGTAGATCTGTACGTTTTAACACCCCACAACCTCTGCCACTGGGTCTGGGTCTGAGGAGGTGATTTATGTCATTAGGCACTACTTTTATTTACACAGAACAAGACTGACAAAGAAACAGGAGGTACTGCTTTGCCAAGTTGAAAAAAAAAATGAAAATGTCACAGATAAGTAACTAGAAGTGCTCTGAGAGCTCAAACAAGGCATTTCCAACATCGTCGGGCAGTCATTGTCAAAAATGTGGAAACTGCCCTATCCTGCAGTATAAACAAATGCTTAAAAAACAGAGATCTGCATTTTGATGATATCACCATTAAAATCTTAGAATGTCTTCCTTGTGTCATGATCAACATTCCCTGAAAATGTCGTAAAAAACTGCTCATAGCTTATCGGCTTATCTTGCTGACAGAAAATCAGACAAATGCCGGCAAAAACATCACCTTCTTTTTGGAGAATTGCTTTTTGCCTTGACAAATTTGAAAGGTATAAAAATGATATAATTACAAAATAAATATTCATTGCCAGGGAAGATGCCACTGATATCAATGCCATCCCCAATTCTGCTTATTGGTCTATTTCTTTAGATTCCTGTGGATTTTCTCCGTGAAAAGAGCAAGTCCTCACAAGTTTTCTGTGTCAACAACATCAAACACACAGCACTGTACTTAATGCCATGCTACATTTACTTTACAAATATTTCAGACTGTTGCTTGTGTTTCTACTCTTGCTCGAAGTCACACGGTCAGACCTTGCATGTTGCTCTGCTGACATTAGCTTCTTTCCCCTGTCAGAATGAACACTTTCTTGACTCCTTGTTGTCTTTCACATGAACTGCCTAGAAGGAGTGTGATGCTATTGTTTAGTAAGTCGTGCAGAATAAAGTGGGAAGCGTTGAATGGGGAATTGTAAAGTATAAAGGTACAGTACATCATATTGACTCCATGAGGCTGTGTGAACCGACCTCTGTTTAAGGCTGCACTAAGGGTGTTATTTTAAGGTCTCTACAGTTTGATTCTGCCATCTGAATGTTTAGAAATTTGTAGAAAAAAGTGACATCAGTTTTTTTTCTCCACAGGCTAAGATCTACTTCTCCTTCCCTGGAGAACTGCTGATGAGGATGTTAAAGATGTTGATTTTGCCTCTCATCACCTCAAGGTACATTTCCTCCACTTTTTAAAAACCCAACAGAAGAAGAGCAAGCTTTGTATCTTCATTTTAGCTAATTCACTTAGTATTTAATTCTTTTAAATCTATTATTCCAGATTTAGTTTGATTATATTTTTAACATGAGAAATATATATTCACTATTTGGAGAGTCAGCAAAGCCTCTAACAGACCAACAGCAGTTTAAATGATCAAATGCTCCTGCAAATATAGTATGAAAGTATTTTCGATCAGCATTTGGGTATTGTATAAACTGATAGTAATGCCAAATTAGTTAAATATTACCATATACAACATTTTTTGTTGATAAAATTAAAAATATTAACCTTCCAGATGTTTTTGACAGTATAACATAACAAATAATACATTTCTGAAATTAGGGATGCATAATATAATTGGAAAAATATTTGTATCAGCATTTAATTGCCTAAAAAGGTCATTATCAGTATCAGAATGGACAATTATAAAATTTTTTGCTGATATTTACAGACGATATCTGACTTGTACAAAATTGCCATATTTTTCTCATATATTGGCTGAAATTGGCAGAATGTGCTAATGTACCATTTTAGATTTTCTCATCATCACTGAATGTCCACACTTATTAATGAAAAGTATCATTAATCAAAGATTTAAGCGTTTTTCTTGCTTCACATGTTTTTTCTCACGCAAATAGGCTATAATCATGAATGAAACAGGTTAGTGTTGGTTAACTGGAGGCTTTGTGTTCTTGATAAAAGTATTGATATTGATATTGGTATCTGCCATCATGAGTTTTGAAATATCTGCAAAAATCTGATATTGTGCATCCCTAATTTGAAAAAGCAACAAAGAAACAAGTTTCTTGCTTTTAATCATTTAAGGTCAAATCGAACTTTATGTCCAGTCTCTGATTGTTTTGTAGAAATTGGTTAACTACAAACATTCAGACGTCCTCTGTTTTTTCTTTCACCCAGTCTTATGTCCGGCCTCTCGTCCATGGACACAAAGGCGAGTGGTCGGCTAGGAGTCTTGACCATCACATACTACCTGTGGACGACGTTTATTGCTGTCATAGTCGGCATTATTCTGGTGCTCATCATTCACCCGGGGACTGGCTCAGAGAAAGACAGCCATCATTCACATTCAGGGCCTGTAATGACCTCCGCTGATGCTCTGCTTGACCTCATCAGGTAAATACTGACAGATGCAGCAGTTACAGAGCAAGTAAGAAAGCAGAATGCTGGTCTATTTGACCTCTGGTATGGTTCAGAATTACTCTCCTTTCATGTGATAAACAACATTTTACATTTGTAGTATCATAATGTAGACTATAAATTAATGAATGAAAGCTTTTATTGTCCTAAGGGTGTTTGTACAGAGAGCATAAAAACAAAACAAGAAAGAGAATCAAAAAGATTTATACTCTTTCATTTCTATTGATGTTTTGTAGGATAAAGATTAGTCCAAAGAGTGTTTTTGGCTGAATGAACAGACTGATTAAACTAAATCCAGACCTTATGACACCTTGTGCCTCAGGACAGGAAGCTCTGTAGCCACAAAGCCTCAAAGGATCAGTTTGTTGGCTTCAGCTAGCACTGTAACTTTCACTGTAAATTTCAGAAACCATGAAATCCTTTACAAGAAATGCCCAAATTAAAATGTATTCTTTACTATTTGACAAGATTAAGTGACAACTGTAAATCACAATGCTGCCGCTTATTTTGACTTATTTTTTTAACAGTAATATCGAAAACTTTGAAGTCTTTTTGCTTGTAGTGGACCCATTTCAGCCTTAAATGAAAGTAGTGACGTATAAAAAGTGCTTGTGAGATAGTTGCAGAGTCAGAGTACACAGCAGGTCGGCTAAGAATAGTGAGACACTGAGCTGTGATCTGTTAAGCCTTCACTTTCTCAGAAGGTCCCATCACTTGTGCTGTGTTTGACACGGTCTTTGGTCTAGTGTGTGAGCTCGGCCTCTCAGCGCAGGGCCATTCATGTCAGAGATACACTAATACCTACTTCTTAAACCTGATTATTGTAGAGCACTGAGATCGGTGTGTTTGCTGCCATTGGCCGAGGGTCAGGTGTACATTTCAGTCCTGTTACGTGTTTGACAAGCTTTAGCATTAGTGTCACTGACGTATATGCTGTTCTTAGAGAGACTGTGAGGGAGGATGACCACAAACCAGGACGATAAACTTTCTAAATGTGAAGGGCCCTCTTTATTACCTCCACCATGGAGATTATGTTTTTGCCAGCGTCTCTTAGTTTGTTTGTTTGTTACTTTGAACCAGATAACTCAAAAAGCTAAGAACAGATTCTGACAAAACTTTCCAGGAATGTTGGTCATGGCAGAAAAGGAGAACTGATTAGATTTTGGGGATGATCCAAATCTGGATGTGGATCCAGGATTTTTTTCAAGTATTCGTTAACAGGGTGAGACTGGGGAGTTTTCCACATTTTTCATAATAACTCACCTGACAATGATTGAAATTCATTGGCGGAGATTTTTACTCTTGGAGCGCTACTTGTTTTTCTACTGAGTCTAACAAATTACTCCTTACTTTTCAAAAAAAGTGCCTCTTTTAATGTATGTTTATTATTATGGGGATAATATTGGAATTGTAAATATCTATCTCTCTCTATATATGTACCTGTTTGTTTTCTGCCTTTACAAAGTGTACAAACACCAGACAGTGGTGGTACAGTAATGTGTCAAGAGGGGCCAGTTTATGTGGTAGTGATTCTTTCAAATCTTACAGGAATTGGATGAGCATAATGCACACTGACCTTGGCCTGTGACCTTGTACACCCTAAATGTCATCACTTTTCTTCAAGCGAAAGGAAACAATTATGCTAGCTTAGAAGGACATTTTTCAAAGAATTCTTGTTGTATCAATTAAAAAGCAAGAGGCAATCATGGGCCCAAGGGTGTCTGACCTTCTCTAAAATCTTAAAAGCTCATCCTTGAGTTTAAGTGGATATTTGTGCAAAATTTGAAGAAAATTCTTTAAAGCATTCTTGAGATGGAAGACAAAAATTAATTTTTATTTATGTATTGTTCTTATTTACAGTAACATACTGTATATATTGATAACAAGCATGGGTGTTTGCAAGCAAAGTATGAAAATAAAGCTCTACGGCCTTTGACCTATGATGTCCAAAATCTAATCAGTTCATCCTTTAGTTAAAGGGAACATTTGTCAAACATAAGTCACCACTGAAATTAAAATAAATGTGTCATACAATTGTCTCCTCTAGGAACATGATCCCGTCAAACCTAATCGAAGCTACTTTTCAGCAGGTGAGTCAACAATGGACAGAACTTTGTACATGTAGTTTTGTTGAGTTGGACATTATTGCTCACTAATGAATGTTTACTCTGAACATGCTGACAGATCTCTGCTGTTTCTCTGTTTCACTTAATTTCAGTATCGAACAGACCTGGTACCCATTGTTCAAAACTCTGACATCAAAGATTCTCAGGCCAACTATGTGTACGTCATGCCGGACTACCACAACCCTCAGCTGGGGCATCCGGTCTTCCTGGAGATCACCCCTGCTCCTGACATCAAGTATAAAATTGTTCCCAGTACCAGCAAGGGCATGAACGTTCTGGGGATTGTAATCTTTTCAGCCACTATGGGTAAGTAGATCAGTTAGCTCCTTATTCAACTAAAAACGTCTAAAAAGATCCCTGATCAGTGTAAAAATTGTTTGTGTTGTGCACCTTTCCAAGGGGTGTTTGTAGTTGCAGCAGTTGATTTTATATTAATATGGACAATATATCTCAGTCTTCCGCCATAGCACATGAGTGAGGCCAAAGAACCCTTGGAAAGGGTTCTGACATTTTGTACTTGTAACATACACTGGGAGCTGGTTAATGGACTCACGCCCTCTCAGGCAACAAAACCACACTTTTCACTTTCAGAGAAATCAACAGACAATGCACTATTTACATTTTGACATCTGCACTGGGTAATCACATATCAAGTGGACTGCACTCTGTAAATGTGTGTACACTTTGCATTAAAAACATGTCTATAATGACGACCCGGTGATTGGAATTTGCTTTCAACTAACCTCTCCCCCCTCAGGCTTATTTAGTTAACGGATGTTGTACAGGGATTAAATATAATTCAAAGGAACAAACAATGAGGGAGAAAAACTGTCAAACGATTCACTATGTGCAGTGAAGCTACTTGCAATACTAATATGTGACATGGAGTTAACCTTGAGCTGAGAGGCTAGTGGTGCCTGTTTAACAGCTTTTCTCCCATATTTAATATGATTTTAATCAGGCTTTACAACAAGGTACAACTTGTAAGGATTGTGCATTCTTTGAATGAACAACACAACTAAACATGTGCTAAAAACCCCTGCAACTGGAAGCTGGTGTTCTGCTTTGTAGACTGACAGCACTATTTGGTGTCAGTTCTGGTATCATTTCTAAACTAAGGACCAAGCTGAGACTGAAAAAGTTAGAGACAGACTTTGAAGTAAGTATCCAGTAAGACAGCACTCCAAGAAGATCGGTTCTTCAGCCTTTCTTCACTGAGGAACCGTAGGTTTTCTTCCAGGGGAAGCAGGATTTTGGCACGTTTTTTGGGGGCGCTACCTGCACATGTGTGTGTTGTTCATTTCAGGAATACACAAATCTAACAAGTTGTACCTGTTGTTAAGGTGACTGATCAGGCTTTCCAATTATATAAAATAAAGTATTGATATTATCAAAGGGGAGAAACAATCAACTGAAATCATGTTTCCAAACATTTTAGGAGGGGTATAGAAGTGCTCAGAGAGCACAAACCTACTAATATTAATACTATACTTAGCGAGTTTCAAACAAAATGTGCAAAACTGCCCTTTCATGTAGTGTTAACAAATCTATTTTAAAATAAATCCTGGTTCCACATCCCTTTTTGAATCACCACAAAAATGTAATTATTTCATCCTTGTGCCATATCCATCATTCTCTGAAAAGTGTAATCAAATTCATGTAAACACTTCTGAGTTATTAGCAAAAATGTAAAAAAGTGCCCAACCTTGTATAACAAATCTTTGAAAAAATTCCTTGATCTGCATCCATATTTAGAGCACCATCAAAACTTAAGGACTTCTTCCTTGTGCCATGACCAAAATGATCCGATCATTCCTCCAAATGGGTTGTGAACCTTTTGACTTGTCCTGCTCACAGTAAAAAAAAAACACATGTCATGTCAAGGTAATGAAGGCATCCCAGACTCCCCTCATGTGCAGTCCTTACTATTAAGTAAGAAATTGTTGGCGTCACACATTGAGATGTGTTCACACCTAGCATGAAAGATTATTTGATTTCTCAGCACTTGGTTTGTCAGTCCACAGCAGAACAGAAACAGATCGCTGAGCCGTGTTGAATTCAATATCTGTGGAATTTATATTATCAGAGTTTTCTCTCACTTTTCCTCCCCTGCTCTGATAATCCAGTTAAAACACTGCGGGGAGCCATTCGTTAAATTCATTTACAGTGTATTTGGAAGTTCAACCCATGTCACATTGTTACCTCAACTCACCATGAAGAGCTCTAAATCTTTTGACTTCACTCCAAGGCAGGAATTACTCAATCAATCTGATGTCATTTATGGTTGTGACTAAGAGATCCATAGCTAAATAAATAAAAAGTGACTCTAAGCTTTGAAGGTCAATTATAAAGGTTTATTGCTTTCACTATATTTTAAGCTATTGTGATTGTTTTGTTGCCAGATTGTAAAAAAAAGTACAATTTTGTAAAACGTGAAAAAGTATGTTTTTTTTCTTTAATTTCATTTTATTACTCTTTAACAAATTTTAAACAATCATAAACTGGGTAAAATAATGCAAAGAGTGTCTTCAGAGTTTAAAATGTTCAGTTACGCTGTCTATTAACATCATTTGAGATATATTGGCTGAAACTGTCACAAATTTCATTCATCAATTTATTCTTCCAGTTTAGTTTTCAAATCATTTTTTCATTTGCACTTATTTCCGTTATGTCATCTTTCCATATTTTGAGTGATAGGGTTTTTTGATTCCTTTCAACCCCTTAGAATTAAAATAGTTGAAATATTAAGAATTACGTTGAAATACAATTTTTAGAATCAAATTAAAATATTAAAGAATAAGGCAGAGTTTATTTGAACATTATTCTTGACCACTGGACCTCAATTTGTGTCATTACCTTATCATTTTTGCTTGTTTGTGTGTTATCTTTATTTTTGTTTGTTTGTTTATTTATGCTCCGTCTTCAGTGTTTAACGTCATCTTTTCATTCCCCCTTTGTCACATTCACATTCCACCAATAAAGTGCAAACAATAAAATAAATAAATAGGACTTTCATTTCAAAGTCCGAATGATAAATTATCTTCAATTTTTTTCTGGCTGACTTTAATACTATTGTGTAAAAATGCAGAGTACTGTTAAATGCACCTTTTAGATAAGTGTAGCGAAATACAAACTTAATCATTTGGCATGAAAATGTTGTGGAGGATTGGTACAAAGTGGCAGAAAATTGATTTTAAATGATCTTCACTTGCTTTAATACTAGTTGTTGTTTAAAAATTCTCTACTTAAAATCAAATTTCTCTTCTATGGGGACAGTCAGAAGACGTCTTTCCCAGTGATAGGGTTCTCCAGTTTCTAAGCCTGTAATTGGTTGTACCTTGTGAGACACTGGTAACAGATTGGGAGAACAACAAACCCACGTGTGAACATACGGTCTGTCCTCAGGTCTGCTGCTGGGGAAGATGGGGGAACGTGGAGCGCCACTGGTCAACGTTTGTCAGTGCATCAACGAGTGCGTCATGAAGATCATTAACGCAGCTATGTGGTGAGTCTGCAGTCCCTTACACACACACCACACAGTGTCCCACACGCAGGTCTAAAAAAAGGCAGACAACATACAGCAGGGGCAGATTAGGGCTAAAAATAACCCTCAGAGGACACTTCAGGAAGTCTCACTGGTGGCACCTTAAGTGTCCTTCTCAAGCAGCTCATAGGTCAACAGCGGGATTACATTTCTGTGAATGAAGCAAGACGCACTCAGAGAGATCCTGTTAACTCCTTCCTCCACAGGAGTTGTAATTAGCATGCCTCATTAGTGTCACTGAGACACATAATAAGAAGAGGATGTGGGGTTGTTACTGTGGTTAATAAGACTTAAAAATGTAATTTAGATAAAACAGGAGAGATCTAGTGGGTTGGAGAGTTTTGGCTTAAATATATCTCTCCATTTAAAACTGCATTAACTGTTACATTGAGTTAACTTTGCTCAAGATTAAGTCTTAGTCTTAGGATGACATTATTAGTTTTATAACTTTTTTAGGGTTTTTGCCTCCTATAGTTTTAGCCGAAATTTAATTTGATATGCAACATTATCATGGTAGAGTATTTTTTATTGATCTTTACTCCCCTATCAATAGCCATTTACAAAGCAGTCTGTATTAATTATTAATACCTGTATATCTAGTAAAAGATGAAACAATAGGGTTCAAACATAATTTGTCATACAAATAAACACATTCTCATGGATTTTAATGTCTAGCCCACCCCTAGCATTTTGGTCTCATCGCATCTTGGACTTAAATGCTGCTTTGGAGACATATATGTGCTTCATATTGCCATCGATTGCAATACTCTATATGTCAATTGTATGTAGTAGGACTGCTCATCAGCCACTATTTTGCGACATAGTATTCTGGTGTTTAAAACAAAGGTAATAATTTGCACAGCTAATGGCTAATGCTGCCAAATGAAAGCCTTTATATTCAAAAACTAATCTTCCAGGTGATTTATTTGGATTTTCATAATTTTCCTGGCTCAATATTTACCTTTGCAGATATTAAACACCTATCTAACATCTGTTTAAATTCTGTTATATGGTATTTTTGGCAGACTGTGGATCTCGCAGTCATTAGCATACTGGCCAAATCAGAGTACGCTGTTTCGAGTACAGTAAAAAGCCCCCTTTGTAACCAAATGGCTAACGTCACTTACATGTACAGATTTTCGACAATCTGTGGTTGCATCATGTTGGATGCCATCAAGTTCATCAGTCTTTTGCAATACTTGCTCTTTGTTTCTGCATTGCATTTTCTCCTCACATCCTCAGTCTTTAATGAAGAAAAAAAAATTCTAAACAACAAAATCTTAACTTGCCATCCAAAGACTGTAGAAAATATTGCAAAAAGCCGGGTGACGTTCCCCTCTGGTTACAGAAGAAGCCTTTTGAGAAAAATCCACTTCAACCATGCTGAAAACTCTGTCTGAAGCTAACTTTAGATCAACCTTGTAACAGACAAAGCAGCCAAGTTGATGAGGAACTCTAGGTTGTCTGAGAAATAGCACCGCACATGATGAATTGCTAAAACACTTGTATCCCTGTGTCCACCTTGAGTCTACATAAAGCATAAACATGTCAGTTTTGGAAAGAGACAACAAATACGTTTACTTCAGCTGTAAAAAAACCTGCATTTTTACACTTGTGTGCATGTGACTCCTGGCACTTCTGCTGGCAGCCTCCAGTGGACACTTGCAGAACTGCAGTTTTTAGTACTTTAATACTGTCTTCATATTTCAACACCTAAAGATGTTGTGTGTTGTGGTAATTACTGTACGCCTCTCCTCTTTAGCTACTGATGTTAAATAGTAAAAAATAATAAATAAGGTAAGAGCAGATAGCACCTCCTGCTGGTTAAATTCTATCACAAAAAAACAATAAATATTTAAGTCAATTATCTGTGTATTTTTTTTATGTATTGTGAGGTATTGTTACATCTCTAACTATATGCAAAAGTGGCCATAAAAAGGAATCTTTTCAGATTTTACCTTTTAATTGGCCTTATTGCATATCATTTTTCTTAATGGAATAATGTGCAAGTGTATCCCCTCAAAAACGATTAAAAAGAGTCATGTCATCGCTGAATAATGTCTGTTACAAGTACATAGATTTTAGCACTTGAGAATACAAAGTCATGGCGATAATCCACTGCTGTAAAAGCCTTAAAGAATATTCAGCCAGCAAGGCATTAGTAAGGTCAGGTACTGACGGCAACAAGGCTCAATAAGGCTCACAGTCGGCATCCCAATTAATCCGAGTGCTGCTGAATGAGTCTGAGGTCAGGCCAGTCAAGGTCCTCGACACCAAACGGGAGCTCTTTTCCTAAGTGGCTTGGCTTTGTGTTCAGGTGCGCTTTTAAGGTGAGGGTGGAAAGAGGTGAAAAGTCTCCAAGATTCAGGAAGTGAAAGTAAAGAAAAAAACAAGGGCTTGGAGTTTGACCTGTGCTGATTCAAGAAACCACAGACTGCTTATCGTTTCAGACTGATTTTAACAAGTCTCTCATCAATGGAAGAATAAAAATGGTTTGTGTGTGCAAGCTCTTGAAATCCTTGAAAAACTGGTGAATTAGACTGTTGATGTTTCAAGGTTTAAAAAATGCTTAGATTTCAGATATGGTACCTGAGAGTGTTTGGATTTATATTTGCATTAAATGCCACCAAGACAGGTTGGAAAAGATGCAAAGTCTATTTACAATTGGACCATTTTTTCTTGTTTTGGTCTTCCATCCTTGAGCAGACTACTATTATGAAGCACAATATTGTTTTATTATAGCACAATATTAAAAAAAAAAAAACCCTACTACAATTATGAAAGTTCCCTCCTGTGATTAAGTATTTTTCATTTCATTTCATTTTTCATTTCATTTCATTTTCATATTATCTATTTTGTAATGATAAAAGCAATCATTTTGTACAAGCAATATTTTTTATTTGAATTTGACCCTTGAAAAGCTGCACGAGCCCTAAATAAAACAAACTTTTCCTCATCCCTTTTGTCCAGGTACTTTCCCTTTGGTATCGTCTTCCTCGTAGCAGGAAAAATCCTGGACATGCACGATCCTGCTCACTTGGGGGAGAAGCTGGGCATGTACTTCATCACCGTCCTGTCCGGTTTGTTTGTTCACGGCCTCATCCTGCTGCCTCTCTTCTTCTTCTTCTTCACACGCAAAAACCCCTTCCCCTATATCAGAGGGCTGCTCCAGGCTCTTGTTATCGCACTGGCTACATCATCCAGGTAAGAGCAAGCAGGTTTCATGTCAATAGACAGAAATACGTTTTTCCTTAAAAAAATCAATTTATTATTTTTTTGTGACTTAACCCCTCAATCAGTCTCTGTATCCTGGGGGCTACATTAATTTGACAGGTTGTTTGGGCAAGGGTACAAATTGTGTGCCCTCATTTTTATTAGAAATACTGGAAGGGGGTTTAGGTCATTTAGTTGGTTTGGGGATGTAAAACTGGAGGCCCAGGGGCAACAAGTGGTCTTCTTCTCTCTTAATTAGGCCCACCAGTTAGTTTGAAATATAAAAAGAAATATATGTAAATGAAGCTCATTAGGTTAAGTGTTGTTAACTGCATTTAATCATCAGAACATCCATCCATCCGTTTTCTATACTGCTTAACCCTATGGGCTTGTGGGGGCTGGGAGCCTATCCCAGTTGGCATTGGGCAAGAGGCAGGGTACACCCCTGGATCGGTCATGAGCCAGTTGCAGGGCCACATCAAGAGACAGTCAAACATTCACGCTCACACTCACATAGGGGTCATCACCAATCAACCTAATGCGCATGTTTTTGGTCTGTGAGAGGAAGCCAGAGTGCCCAGAAAGAACCCAAGCATGCACAGGGAGAACATTAAACTCTGCACAGAAAGGCCCTGACCAACATGGGAAATGAACCAGCAACCTTCTTGCTGTGAGGCACACAGTAAAGTATGTTCTCATGAAGGCTAAATATATTGTCTTATACTGTATTTGTCCCTTTTGGTTCTCTTTACACTGCAGAAACTTGACCCTGTGACAATGACGGTAAATTTAATGGGGACCTCTTTGTAACTTAAGTTGCCCATTTCTGAGATAGATCATGTGACTTTATGTCAAAATTAAAGCAGAAAAACAATCTACATGGAAATCCAAAATGGCAAAGACACCAGCGTAAACATTAGGATGTTATTTGTGGTTTGGGGTATCATCTTTGATAATATAGACTGTTTTAATGGTGCTATAATTTTTAAAAGGAGGAATAGGGTCCATCCCATTTTCACAGAGGGCCCCAGTCTTCCACTTTTAGCACTGTGTAGCTTTGGCATTGGGCCCCAAAACACTTGGCTAAAAAGAGACCAATCAGCCCTGCTCAGTACCTCCTCATACAAGAAGAAACAAAAGAGAGCAGTGATGGACTGGCTAAGAAGAGTGAACATACAAGATTATCAAAGAGGAAAAGTTACCTTAGCCTTGATATTTCGAGACAGTGATGTATTAATGTTCCTGAGTATGAATCCAAGGAGCCGGTTTAAAGGTTAATTAAAGGTTAAGGTCACTGACGCTTCCATTTTTACAGTTCCCTTTTCTTTTGTCCTCTGCAGTTCGGCCACTCTGCCCATCACCATGAAGTGTCTGCTTGAGAACTGTGGCGTGGACCGGCAGATTGCTCGCTTTGTGCTGCCAGTGGGAGCCACCATCAACATGGACGGGACTGCACTGTATGAGGCAGTGGCAGCCATCTTTATCGCCCAGGTCAATGAATATGACTTGGACTTTGGCCAGCTGGTCACAATCAGGTAAAAAATTAAACTACCCTCAGCTGCGTGTCCTTGTATCCTAAACCATGTTATTGTTGGTCCTTAACCCCGTACCTTCCGTCTTATTAGTATCACAGCAACAGCTGCTAGCATTGGAGCAGCTGGAATACCTCAAGCTGGTCTTGTAACCATGGTGATTGTCTTGACCTCTGTGGGGTTACCGCCTGCTGACATCTCCCTGATTGTGGCCATCGACTGGGTTCTGTAAGTACAATTAATATCATTTGAGTGTGTAGACTGAGCATTTGTTGGGCGTTGAGTGAACCATTTCTGTATCTTCACAGCGATCGGTTCAGGACCATGATCAACGTCCTTGGTGATGCCTTGGCTGCTGGGATTATGGCTCATTTATGTAGGAAGGACTTTGAGAAAGCAGCAACCAGTACTACACCTACTCCTTCCACTAATGCTGCAGATAACGGAGGTGGCCCCCAGCGGGTAAGGGAGACAGTTCTGTTTGTTCATGTACGGGACAGGATTGTTTGGCTTATTAGACAACTTTCAGAGCAGATTTTAGATCTGAATACGTTCTCTCTTTGCCTGGAATAGGAAGTGATACAATTTTTTTGATACCAATGCCACAAAGGATTCTGCCTATTGATTAGATTTTTTTAAAAAACTCTATAATCGATTCCTGCTGAATTCTTGTGGAAAAAGTTAGCCGACACAGGTTTTCAGTGGTAACAATATCAAACACATGACACTGCAGATATCCAGTGCTGTGCTGCATAGATAAAGGATTCTGTGAGTTGCTGGTGTTTCCACTTACTGAAAGTTGTGCAGTGTTTTTGTTGAAATTAAGACACAGTTTTGACCACCTCTACTATGATTCTGACCTCTTTGTTCTGCTGACTGCCTCTGATGAGTGTGACGTCCTTGATTTAAGGCGTCAGACCAAAGTGGAAAAAACTGATGAGGGAATTGTTAAGCAAAAACACTAATATCAATTCCTTGAGGGTGTTCTTGGTACTTAAATGGGATTGGTTTTTCAATTTTTGTTCTGTTGCATTGGCTACATTTTCTAGTCTGATTGGACAGGATTTAATGGTTAATGGCTGGAGAAATATGCTTTACTGACAAGCTCAGGGAAGAGCCATTCAGTGCAAAGGTCAGAACAAACCAATAGATTTTGGTTTAGCTATGTTTTTAGGAGATTATAAATCAACAGCATGTTAACCAAGGCTTCATCTGATTTTTGCATAATTTGTTTTTAGAGTATTGCTTAATAAGCCTTTAAAGCCTCCATTTGTAATCTCAAGTATATATAACTTTTGAGGTGAAAATATTTGATGCTGTAAAGATCACAGAAATGCCTTTAGCAGGAAAATTCATGTAGTAACAGCATATCTCCATCATAGCACAGACATAGCACTACTGACGTTGGCATTCCGGCAGCTATGTTGCCAGCTTGGCTAAAAACTCCTCTAATCTGATTTGTCAGGACTGTTTTGTCTTCCCAGACAACATGATGAGAGTCCAACTTTTTCTGCGACCTTAACTTTTTCCAACTAACCCCTGTACGCCTCAGAATAGCTGATTTAACTATTTGTGTTTCATGTTGATGGAAATGTTTGCAGGGAGTTTTTATTACCTATTATAAGTTTATCATATGTAAAAGTTTGTCTTTGGGTGAATTCTGTTAAAGCACATTTGAGCATTTAAGAATCCAGAAATGATGGAAGATATAACTTAATTTCAAATGACATTTAATTTCATAAGAATATTTCTTATCAATCAAACCTTTGACATCTTTTGTTTATTTCTCTTCCACAGAGAGACACTGTAATCTCCTTTGGTAATCAGAGCGTGGCGTTTTCTGACGCTCCTCTAATTGCACACCGCTGTGATTACGTGTTTGAGGTCGATGGAGAAAACGTATTGGAGAGACCTGTGGCCTGCTACAACCTCTGTCAAGTTTAAGACTCTAACATAACAGACAGTGAATGTTTCTGCCTTCTAAAGCACAAGAATCGCCTTGCTTTGGGACCAAAGGGACTCATTATGTGAGGCTCTGAAAAGTGCAGTTTGGATAACACCCTGCAAGGTTTCAGCCTAAAACGTGACTAAAGATCAAGAACTTTGAGGTGTCAGGATTTAGCGGCTTGAATGGATTTTCTCTGTGCCATGCTGATAACAAAAACCTGCTTTACTTAACGTTCTGTCTCCTTTTGCTGGAAAGAGTTGCATAGAGTGACGTGAGTCAGATGTTGAGAAGACCCTCTGAAGGCACATGCTGATTTAATGTTGTCCTGTGGTGACAGTGCATTACACGATCTAGTGTTTCTTACTCAGTGATGACAGTGTCTCCCTCAGGGTGGCTGTCCTAATGAAACTTGACGGCAGGTTTAGTCTTCAATGTTTTGAGTTGCCTTATAATGATCTCAGTTTTTCTGGGAAGTTACAAGACTTGAGTGAAAAGGAAGCCTGTGGTGAAGCATTTTATTTCGTAAGGTGAACCGTTATTCTGTTTGGTTCGTTATTTACATAGAGACACTGAAGCAACATGAATGACATTATTCACATCCTGCTGATTAGATGTTTGATTTTGTTTTTATATCTATGCTTTTAAACTTGTGGTCTTGTTTTCCAATAAAAATCTGCTGAACTCAGACTTATGGTGGTTTTATTTCATTTGTAAAAACATAATAATACCTTCAGTAAGTTTGCCTGTGTATTAAGTACCGTAGTACTTAATATACACTAAAAAAGTAATATTACTTTACTTATAACATAGTACCAAGAGGAACAAATTACTGTATGTTACCCATCATTTAGCCTCAGTCCCACTGAAAAACTGGTCTACAGCAGGTTTGAGACCGAGGTTTACAGATGATGATCTTTACATTATTCAGACACAAACTCGGAGTAAAGATATTACTTTGAGGTGACCAGAGTACAGCTCACTCAATAACTGAGATAACTTGAATTGGTAATTATAATATTATTAGAATTCAAGCTTTCAGCTATTATTATATTGTATTATAGCTGTTTAAAGCTGTAACATATCACATGCATGAATTTTTGTGTAGACCTTTGGTTAACTTGACCTCTTGATGAGATGTTTACACATCAGATGGACCGTTTAATATATTTCACTGGTTCATATGAAGTGTTTGGGGATGAGCAGAATCTTTCAAAATCAAATCTGGCAGGTGATTAGACGATCATTCTGTAAGTCATATTCATTACCAACGGCTCACAGTCAGATAAAGTAGTAAATGGGTGCTACTACCACAGTGCAAAGAACAAAACTTAAGCACTTTGTTTAATAAAGTGGAGCAAAAGTGTCCTTTCTAACAGAAGTGCTTTCAGTTTTGTTTTCTTTTTAATACCACAAGCCACAAAGCTTCTGGGAGAATGTCCTTTGGACAGATGAGACAAAACTGGAGCTTTTTGGCAAGTCATATAAGCTCTATGTTCACAGACACAAAAATGAAGCATACAAAGAAAAGAACACTGTACCTGCTGTGAAACATGGGGGAGGAGGCTCAGTTATGTTCTGGGGCTGCTTTGCAGCGTCTGGCACAGGGTGTCTTGAATCTGTGCAGGGTACAATGAAATCTCTAGACTATCAAGGCATTCTGGAGCTAAATGTGCTGCCCAGTGTCAGAAAGCTTGGTCTCAGGCGCAAGTCATGTGTCCTCCAACAGGATAAACACAACTAAAAACACCCAAGAATGGCTCAGAACAAATCATTTAACTATTCTGAAGTGGCCTTCTATGAGCCCTGATCTAAATCCTATTGAACATTTGTGGAAGGAGCTGAAACATGCAGTCTAGAGAAGACACCCTTCAAACCTGAAACAGCTGGAGCAGTTTGCTCACGAGGAGTGGGCCAAAATACCTGTTGACAGGTGCAGAAGTCTCAATGAGAGTTACAGAAATCGCCTGATTGCCTCTAAAGGTTGTGCAACAGAACATTGAGTTAAGGGTACCATCATTTTTGTTAGTTTGTTTTTTAAAATAAGTCTGTTGAACCACAATTCAAAACCAATGTCTAATTTTCATTAGTTGATTTTCAGTAAATTTTTATTTATTATTACTTTTGTCAGTTTCACGTTGTCAGTTTTTGTCAGTTATTTCAGTGACCATTGTGGGTTTTTCTTTCTTTAATGGAAGGGTACTGACAATTTTGTCCACGTCTGTAAAGGAGATGAGACTGTTTAAGTGTTGCATAGGCACCAAACCCCTAACATCTGAGAGCCCAAGCCCTCTCACATTGACACGTCATTGTTTAATTTATCACTTTAGTTCCTATTTGGGTTTTCAGGCCTGTATAGCATTGTACAAAAGTTTTAGACAGGTGTGAAAAATCCTATAAAATAATAATGCTTTCACAAATGGCGTGTTTTAATATATATGTTTATATGAATTATTAACAAGGACAAAGTGAATAAACAGAGGAGAAATCCAAGTTAGATCAATATTTGGTGAGAAAACGGCATCAATTCTTCTGGGTACACTTGTAGTGTTACTGAAGGCCAGAATAGCAAAGCAGAACAAAACTGGGTGGCAGACAGACATCCAAGCCTGTCTTTTAAAAATCTCAGGGTTGAGGCCTTATTCTAAATGAAAACTAAACCACAAAATGAAATTTGAGTTAAGTTTATCTTCTGACCAGACGTCTCCAGACAATAGCTGGGTATATAAATGCCACTGACTTTTACCAGTTCTGGGCTGCTGGATGTGCTGGACATCTAATTTTAAAAAAGAATAAACATGGTGTCTCTGCTACTCTTTAATTTCTTGGTCAACCACTGCATTGACTATCCAAAACATTGCCCGTTTTTTTACGCTTCTTCAAAAGAGCTTCAACAGCAAGTCTTTGAAAGCCCAGTATGATTTGAAATTATGCCTGGAAGAGACCTTGCTGATGTTATATAACTACCTTGTGCATTGCTATTGTGCTCAGTCTTGCCAGGGTGTATAATCTGTGACATGAAGTTGGGTCATTCCATATGAACCCAACCAAAGTCCAGAAATCATCTATGGACACAGACTCAGATTTGCATTGCACCTATGTTTGACACTTGCATACTGTGTGTCAAAAATACTGGGTAGCCACTTTTGGATGCCAATATCTCTGAAACAAAGCTTTCCTGGGTAATTTAGACCAAGGATTTCAAACTCTGTCATCAGGAAAGGCCCACCTCTTTTAGTTTCTGAGTTGATGGTCTCAAAAGTGGTGAATATTTTATGTGTGAAAATAGAAAAATCAATTTTCAGGTGGCCAGTGTCAGTCATTTACATTTACAAATGACTATTGATGCTGGATTTCTTCAGTTTGAAGACAGGACTGTCTGCAGGAGGGAACCGAACTCTGCAAAGGTCTTATTTGAGAAGTTTATGGGACTCTAAAATGGTTCCAGCTCAGAAAAAACACACTTTTCACCAATTTTTGACTGACAAATCCACCATGTGGGCAACTAACCATGGTCATTAAACTTTTTCTACACAATTGGACACGTCTAACAATCATTTACTCAAAAAAATAGCTTGTTTTCTCACCTCCTTTTTAAATCGTATTTTTTTTTCTCAATGTCTCTCACAGATATTGGCATCCAAAAGCAGCTACTCAGGAACATGCACATTTTGCAAATGTCAAACATAATCAGAGTGCCCCGTCTTTCTTAAATTTACCTCCTAAAACTTTGCAGGTTTTCATCACACATGAA
Organism: Cetoscarus ocellatus; assembly: GCA_037902135.1. Lineage (NCBI taxonomy): Eukaryota > Metazoa > Chordata > Actinopteri > Labriformes > Labridae > Cetoscarus > Cetoscarus ocellatus. The sequence continues at coordinate 494,450 of JBAMNC010000802.1, read as the reverse complement.
GAGGCACCAACACAATTTTTAAAGCCAAAATCTGAGTCTGTCACAGTGTGACCTCTGCTTGAGGTCATAAGGAATGACCCAATCATTTTCCACGACCTCAACTTTGTAGCAGAGTTTGGCTGTTCCTCACCCAGTCTAAAGCTGCTGTTTCTGCTTCAGTCAGTGACTGATTGCATCTGGAGATCAACAGAAACGTTTGCCATCATTCGTTAATCATACGCCTGACTGTAGTCCTACAAGATCCCTGACTGTGCTTGTGTACCTATGAGAGTTGATGCTGGTTTGAAGACTTCTCCTCTGTTCACTCTCTTTGCATTTTATATGTAGATAAAAAAAAAAATCTGTTACAATTAATCAATTTGAAAGCATTCTTACCCTTTTTTCACCAATGCCTAAAACTTCTGCACAGCACTGCATGTGTATGTAGCATGTCTCAGGAAAGCACAGCAGGTTGAAAAGTTCCAACTTCCTCTGGGATGAATTGGTAATACTCCAAAAAAATCTGTCCCACTTCAGAATATGTGGAGATTAGTGCCATCAGATAAATATGTTCAAAATGACCTCTTCATTCTCTTAAGACTTTAATATAGTACACTATAACGTTAAGTCAGCAGTGTTTGGATACAAATATAACTGCTGCAGGACAAAAATGTAGACAAGTCTCCCCCGTGTGGTACCAGAGGAACATGGGAAGGAACGCAGCCAGAGACATTTGAACTCATGGCTGAAAGCTTCAACATCCAAGTCAATACGTCGGAAAACCCTGCCCAGAAAAAAGTTTTGGATCACGTAGCTTTGAGACTTTTTTGATTGCCCAACAAACCTGTACAAGTCTTTTTATCTTGAGTTCAAATTTAACTAGACTCTAATTTCCAGGACTTCTTCCTTCCCACCTTCTTGGTTTGTGATATACTGCCTTTGGACACCGTGAACTGCCAGAGAATGATACAAAAATTCACTATACTGGCAAACGAGAATTGATTAATTACTCAGAAATGTCAAAATGCCATCTCAAATATGTGACCTCTTAGCACCGAAAAAAAGCTGAGACAAGAAAAAAGACATTTGAAGACACGTTAGGATCTGCTGGAACCCAGTTTCTCTTCTTCATCTTCACAACATGATGAATAAAACAAAACAGCCATCCAAAAAGAACGCTGCTTAAAGTTAACGCTGACAGAAGTCCACCCTGATACAACCTCCAGTGTGGTGGTGAGGGAAACCTGCGCACAGTAAATCCACAACAAGCTGCTCAAATTGTCACTTTAAAAAGCCACCATGTTTTTATTGAAATGATCCAATGTTAGAAGACATTTAATGAACTTCATTGTTCTGAAACCCAAAAAAAGCAAAATTAAATCCATTAAAAAAAAAAAACAAACAAAAAAAGAAAGCAAAAACAAAAAACACAATTTTTCGAAAAAAATTTGACCGCATACATGTTTAAATAAATATCTGTGCCTCCTCTGACGTCAAATACATTGCTCTCTTTATAAATTAAGGCGGAATGCAGATTTGACTCACTGCTCTTTGAACAATTTCACTGCATTTTCATGCAATTTCAACAAAACTGCTGAGAAAACTTAGAAACAAATGTCAGTACAAAAAAAGAGAAATTGTAAAAAAAGAGGACAGATAAAGAGACTTATTATTTTCAATTACCTGCTTGGAGCAAGTCGGGAAATATTGCACAGAGTTAAAAAGATAAAGACAGGAACATCACAGAAAATGTAAATCAAAAAGCACTTAGAGACCAAAAACTAACATCACACACCAAAGTGTCTGAAAATGGTGTTAGGGGTTTTTATCCTGAAAAAGATTTCAAAATGTGTAAGCACGCCCTGCTGCTCATAGCCGCTTCACCAAGAGGCTCCAAGGTTTATTTTTATCCAAATATTGTACAGTACCGACACTTTATTTTTCAGCCACCTTGGAAAATAACCTTACTATAGATACATACGCTGTGATATATTTCAATGATATTTTCTACATGGACGAGACATTTTTACAGTCAAAATCAAAAAGGATTGAAAAGAAAGCATAGAGCATTACAGGTTTGAGTATAAAAGTCAAATCTATAAGTGAATAACTTATTTGCTGTGTTATATCAAACACAGCTGATGCACAAAAACACCTACTGTCACTTAACACAACTGCACTGAAGCAGACAAATCACATTTAATCTAAATGTACGCCCGCTTCAAATAGCAGGGGTTTCTTTTTAAAGCACATTTTCCTATCTTAATGTCAATAAATAAGCCAAATATTTAAGTCACAAGTGCTTATGAGAGAAAACATACTGTACAGTTTTAACTCAGTGTTAATGATGCCCATTAGTGGTTTCAATTCCTGTAAGTGTTGCTTCATTAACCGTCTGCTGGATCCTTTCTTTTTTAGTTGTCTGGAAGTGCTAAAGCAACAATATGGTACTTTTCAACTTTGAAATGATAGTTTCACAGTTGATCAAATGTTACATTGACTTTTCATTATAAGGATGGCTGATCCTGTTCCTCTATCACTGTTCTCACCATGACTTAACCTCAGCCTTTAGCCCCATTCACACCAGTGTTCTTTTTTCTTATTTTTATTCATTTATGCCCATGTTGCCTCCAATGTGAACATCCCAGAGAAAGACAGCGTGGGGGGAACAAGTCGACTCGTCCATTAATCTGCTTCCTGAGGTAGAATCAGAGGCATAATATTTGAGAGCACAGACTCAGTTGGGGATAGTAGCACTGTATGTGTCTGCCTTTGAGTGTATGTGAAGCACACTCACGGTCACGCTCTCCGATTCAAACAGTGGATTTACACTAGTATTCCATCCACGCTTGGTTACTGTGAATGACTCGAGGTGCAACGACAGCTTTGTTGCAGCTGCTGAGCTTGAACACACTATGAAAGGGTCTGTTCGTTTAAGGCCAGTGTGTAAGGTAAAGTCATGAAGATGTTCACACTTTTCACACAAGCCACTTTATCAGTTATACGGGGCTGACAGCAGGAGGCAGGTCACTCCATGGATATGAAATATATGCCATTCTTCTTGTTGAAAGATGTTGTACTAGTAGATCAACTTCAAAACTTCAAGTTGCAAAAGTTGCATATTGTTTAAGTCAGTGGTTCTCAAGTGGTGGGTCAGGACCCAACAGTGGGTCAAGAAGCAGGTTTTGGTTGGTCACCAGTTTGTGCCTGGAAACAATATTGTGGCATAGAGTCTATTTTTAGACAGGAGCGCCTCAGCGGATATCCATTTATAAATTGTTAGTAATGAGCAAAAACTTGATTTCTCCAGTCTCCTGACTTATCATGACACTATGTCACCACTGGTCTTGTTGCTTGCATTTTGTTTACATTTGTAAAGCCAAGTATCAGACACAAAGTGTGACCAATAGCAGCGTTTTATCAAAGATATCCTAGCATAAAAATGGACACCCAAGGTTTATGCCACAGCAACGATGTTCTTACTCAACTTCTACTGTGGGCTTATCTGTACATTTGAGTCTATTATGCATAGAAGCCCTGAGTAAACATGAATCTGAATAAGAGTTCTGACCTGAGTGTGTCATTCTGTTTTGGTAATGTGAAGCCAGAATATTCTCAGCCATGGGCTCTGAGTGTATCATGTGGCAAAGTCTATTATAAAACAGAGAGAAATTCTTGATGGGAAACTTTCAAGCATTTTTGTTTTCCTTATTGTTTAGCTCTGACTTCCTTATTGTATAAGCAAACTAGTTACCCTAAGATCTTGCCTTATACATCTCATTGTCTTAAGATGACAAAATTTCCACATATCCTCAGAAATGAAATACAAGCAGAATATAGAAATGCAGTACCTTGCCAGGCTTTATAAAGATACTCAGCATCTTTCTCATTTCTCTTATGCCTCATTCCCAGTGCTGCTTCAAGTCTTAAAACTTAAGTGTCTGTAGCGGTTTGCCGTGCGAACAGTTGACATCACCTTTATTCTGTCTCCATAGGGAGCAGGAGAGGTGAATTTAAGGTGAGATGGGAGTCTTAGGAGCCGCGTGTCTGCACTGACAGCCCATATCGAACACAAATGGGCAAAAATATTTCAGTGTTGCATGAACATCGGTGAAATGATGACTTGGCTTTAAGTGTTTCTGTGGAAAAGCACTGTGAAAAGGGCTTTCAAAGAATCATGTTCTTTTCAATTTCAGATTCCAATTCTTGTTTTATTACATCAATTCATGTTTCCATAAATACAGGGTGGGTCCTGAGGCTAAAACCAAATGAGAACCACTGCTTTAATTAACTGTATCTTGGCTGAAATTGGTCCATATAATAAAAATCAAATAATTAAAATCCTCCAATATTTTTTATCAGCCCATTTTTTTTCAAACAGGATCCTCCTGCTGATTCTTGAAAAGGTACAGAACAAATCTACAAACCAAAAATGTATCAAAGTAACATAAAAAAAGAAACAAACCAAACAAAACTTTCAGCAAAAAGAAATAAAATTTAATGGTTTATGCTCAAAGAGAAACAATCAAAAGAAAAGAAAAGAAAAGAAAGAAAACTAAATGAAAATCTATAACAAAGGCCATTTACTTGTCTCAGAACTTGAGATAAATACTCCTGAAAACAAGTATGAATTAACAGAGTAACAAATAAAGACTAATTCTTTAGACAAGAAAACAAATCAAAGAAACTCAAAGAAAACATAAAAAACTGAGCTCAGGACATGTTGCTCATAGTGAGGATTGAATACAATCTTAGTACCTCTCCAACAACCACTTAAAAAATGAAAAAGGTTCAAAGTCACCTTAAAAAGCTCCTCTTTTGGATCAAATCCCTCCCTTTGTTTGGTCCATCTTATTTCCCTACTCACTGACTTGGGCTCTTGTATCCAACAAGACTCTCCTGAAGCAACTTCAAATAAAAGACACTTCACACAAGGATAACGAAACAAATGTTCCCTCCAGAACCTGTCATGTTCAAAATTTATAAATTCGCAGGAGGGCGAGAAAGTTGTAGCTTAAAAATAAAAAACCTCATAATCCTAAAACAGTTTTGATTGAAAGTGCTTTGCTCTTGGATTGAATAAAGACAGTGGTGCTGTAGCAGGTTTGTGTCCACTTGATGAGATTTTAAGGCATCTGTTTTCACTGGTGATGAGGATCCAGAACAGAGCACGGCTGACTCCTTAATGACAAATTACAGGTAAATTAATCACTCCTTCTTACCTGCCTGACAGTAAAATGCTGACTTATAGAACATGGGTATCCTTGTGTTCTCCTTTTCGGAGCTGCTAAAAAAAAACTCCTGCCTCCTTTTTCTAATCCTCACAATTAAACATGCAACACGTACGGACAGTATTTTAGTTTTAGATCAATTCAAAAAGTAACCCTAAAAAAATGAAACTACTGAATCTCCTCAAGCATCGAGCATGAGAATGAAGATAGAAAAAAATCTTTTCAACAAGTACAAAGGTGCAGAAGAGTGAACTCTCATTGAACTCTTAATAAACTCAAACCTCAAACAGATGTGCCGACATTTTTTAGCCTCATACTTCTGACCATATGCCATCATTTCCTTCTCTCCTCCACACCTGATTGTCCCACGCTCTCTCTCTATTTGTGGCCCTTGCTGGTCTTGAAGGACACTTGCAATATCTTGTCTCCCAGCCGGTAGCCGTTCAGGCTGGCAATGGCCATGGCTGCCTCCTCGTAGTTTGTCATGGTGACGAAGCCGAAGCCCTTGCACTTGTTGGTGTTGAAGTCGCGGATCACCTTGACATTAGTGACGGCACCAAAGGGGCCAAACATCTGCCAGAGGATGCTCTCGTCTGCATCCTGGCCGAGGTTGTAGATGAAGATGCACCAGCCGGCAGGTGAGTTGCCCTGGACGTTGACGCCTCCCATACCACCCATGTGGTCAACACCCATGGGAGAAAACCTGGGAATAAAAAAAACTTGGGTGACCTGGGCATTGGAATTAAAGCTGGACCGAAAGTTTAAGTCTGACCCCTAAGTGGTTTCTATACGCACCTGTTAATTTGATTATAAACATAAAGACGGTTATTCCCCAATTAAACCGTTACTATGGAAACCCAGCATCCTTTGCAGAGGTACGGCTGGGGATATTTTGTGTTTTAACATAAATGGCTCCAAATTAACACTTTTTTAAAAAACACTCGCAACAGTCTTACACATACTCATACCATGTTTGAATTGGTACTTTAAGAAAAAATGTTTTAATGTTTATTTGATCATGCCTCTGTTGTCTGTGATGCCCATCTCCCCGGGCACTGAACAGCTCACTGAGCAGAGGTGGCAGCAAAGGTTAAGCATTTTGGCACTGACATTAATCAAATGGAACCGATACAAAGAACCAAGATGTCATTTGTGATTCAGTTTAGTATTTGTCAGACATGTTGAAATCTGCACAAAGTAGGTACCAGATTTTAGTCCCCATCTCTATATAAGAGGTACTTTTATGCAATGTGATATCAGCTCAACTCTTCTGTGTTGGTTGATACTCCATTATGAATGGAGGCACCTGGTACCTGGTTTACGTGACTGAGCCAAGACAAAATGTCACATTTGATGCTTTGGTCAGAAAACATAACTTTGTGGTGCTTTTCCATTTGTGCTTTCAGCTCAACAATACTCCGATCTACAGTGTGAAGCATCAAAACAACTATTACAGCACAGGAGAGTTCGGAGTTTCAGAGTGATGTCTCTGTCCCACTGTTGGGATACTCTGACCACTCAGTGATCAGCACCGTCTCCCCCTCACATTGTGTCAGTTCAGCTCACTTCATATTTTCCAGCGGTCATACAGTTAATGTACCAGGTACCAAAAATGATCCCCAGTGGAAAACAAAAACAACGTAGACAGTCAAAGCGAAACCATCCAGTGGAAATGCCCCATTAGAGCATCAAGCAGGATGTCGAACACAGAATCATTTTTGTCTTTGACATTGTAATCGTAATGATGTATGACTTCTCACATTTTCTGCTATTTCTGTTAGTGCTTGCAATTGTCCATGGAGAACCTATTCCACTTGCTGGCACAAAAAACGCAGACAAAGAAACCAGCTCCATCTTTATTAAATGCCTTGTGATGTTGTTGTGAGACCCTGGACTTCCACATGGAAGCACAGCATTTTGCCTGTATTTTGAAATGACACGGAAACTTTAAGCACTTGTCTTACCGTGTTGGATCGATCTACTTGGTGGCGAGTGACACAGTTGAGAGTTGAAGCCGCTCCCACTGAAATTAGACTCACTGCAGATTTCCAGCGAACCAGTGTGGAGGTACACAGCTGAAACTCACCGCAGACAAATAAGGTGTAGGCTGTGGAAACGGACTAAGTGAGGGGCGATCTGGTGCAGGCTGACTATACGGAAATTTGGGGTGAGACATCATGGCAGCCCCACCATAATGGCCCAGCCTACATAGAGAAACTACTCTGCAATAGAAAACAGAACATCTACCAAAACTGAGCAAATTTAGCAAAGTGGAGCTTGTGCCACCAATGAAAAAGCTATTTGAGCCATTTTGTTCAGGGTTTCTCTCTTTTGAATGAAAATTTCCACTGTGCTCAGTAAAGTCAAGTGCAAGAAGTTCTGTATGGCTTCACTATTAATATCCGATTTTAGTGTATGGGGTTTACAGCAGGGCTAGCCATTGTATTTAAAAAAAAAAAAAAAAAAAAAAAGGAGGCACAGCTCTGTTCAGTTGTCTTTGTTTTAGGAGTCTTTTCAGCGGTCGGGTACACAGCTGTGTCATTGCATATTACTGCTCATTGCAAAGCAGAACATTAAAACATGGGGGATTTTTCAGTCCTGCTTAGTCTTTCTATGATTTCTATGATGTGAACTAAGAAACAGAGAAAAACTACCATCACAATTTCATGTAATCTGACACTCATGTTTTCTTCAACAGCCAACAGCACTGCTGAAATTACAATCATCTAAGACTTCGAAAATACAAGAAACAGGAGGCAGAAAATCTTTGTTCTAATATTTATCTTCATGAGTAAAATTGAATATCACAGGCAGGAAATCACTGATTAATTGGAGCACGCGCATGGTAGTTATTCTGGTTTTCCATTTATCGTAAAGCCATAAACACAACTTGTCTCACCTGAACCTCTGTGCCTGGTGGTGTACGGGACCCCCAAAGCGCCTGGACTGGTTGTGGTAGAGCTGCGAGATGAGCTGGGTGTTCTTCACCTGGTTTGGGTTGGCAGCAAACTTCACTGTGATTGGCTCGGAGGCTCCTGGTGGTTTTTGTCCGTTCAGGGCTTTGACAGCTTCCTCTGCCTCGGCCCGTTTGTCAAAGCGGATAAAGGCCACCCCGCGGGACACACCTGGGCACAGAGGAGGAACTGGTGACCGACTATTCTGTCACAGCAGCAGAAAACTCCTTTTTCCTGTTCTAAAAGTTGAGTATTTCAAAAAAGCAAGGAAGTCATTCACCTGTCTCACCTGTTGCCTGATCAACAAGTACCCGAGAGTTAATGATGTGTCCAAACCGTGAGAACATGTCCTCCACATCCTTCTGAGTCATGGACTTTGGCAGGCCGCTGATGTACAGATTGGCATCCTTTATTGAATCAGAGCTGGGCCGTGCATATGAAACCTGGTCAAAGGAAGCAACAACGAAATTAACTCTCTACCGATAAATCAGGGCAATACAAAGAACTAAAAAAAGGTTAAAGAATTCTAAGAACTATCAAAACAAAGGAAGCTGTACCAGGAGCTTTATCTGTTACAATCTTCAGCTCATTATGTCTCATTGGATTTTACTACTTTCAAAAAAGGAATAAGTGAATAAACTACACTTAAAAAATTTGACAGAAACACTGTCAGCTGAGCAGTTTCAGATTTAGATCTTCAGTCAGACAAAAATAAATATAAGAAGCATACAAATACAGTCTGAAAATAAAAAAACAACTATAATTAAGATACTTTGTGGAATTAAATACATTTAACTGGACAAATGTGCAAAGTAAGTTAAGTCATGTTGAAATACAACTCAAAAGACATGTCAGATGGGACATTAAGTGAGCTGCAGAGGCTTTATCCTCGGGCTGACATGTACTAGCTAGTTAGCGGACAGCACAGGAGCCACAGAAGAGAAATATGACATGACATCTTTGCTTTGAGAATTGTAGAACACCTTGTTGCACGTTACCTTGATAGTTTTGGACTGTAGCCTTAGTCCATTCAGAGTACTGATAGCTCTGTCTGCATCACTAGGGTTAACATAGTTAACAAATCCGTACCCTAAACTGTGGCCTAGAGAAAAAAAAAAGGAAAACAACAAAATAAAAACAAAAAAACGGTGTATAGTTAAAAAAAATCTGCAAACAAATTTAAAAACAAAACAAATCTAAACATTGCATGCTAAGCTAAACAAAGAAATAAACAAACTGTCTATCATTATGCAGGGTTTGACTTGTAGAAATAAATAAAACAGATCTACGATGTTGACAAAGGTTTATTAACCATTAGGGACACCTTTAAAGACAAAAACTACGTTATGGCTTCACTGAAGACAGTGCAGCCAGAGGACAGACCTGTAGTTAAGTCCTGGCAGCAAAGACAGGACCAATCAGTGCTAAGTTTAACCATTTTCTGAGTCACAAAGCTGAAACTTTGTCTACAGCTGGTGCACAAATCCCTCGCCACTTAAGCTCAAGTGTCAAGCTGGTTTGTCACGTCTCAATCTCTCCTCAGAGTGTAGCATACCTGCAACCTTGTCTTGGATCAACTTGGCAGACTCCACCTCCCCGATGCTGCTGAAGAGGCTCCGCAGCTCATCCTGGGTCATGCTTTGAGGCAGGTAGTTCACTATCAGATTGGTCTTTGCGTCCTTTCCCTCATCCCCTCCCATGTGGTCTTCATAACCGTTAGACATGTCATACGCCTCCTGCCGGTTAGCCAGGTGAGAGAAAAAAAAAAGCAAGGTAAGGGCACGAGGGAGACAGAGATTGAGCTGAAAGGAGTACCTATGGTTCATTTATCGACAAAGCATAGGGCACCAATGGCCACACAGATAGATTGCACCTCATATATTGAGGCTATACACATGCCTGTCTAATAAAGTTATAAGAAGTCTGATTTTCTCACCAACTCTGTCCATGCTAAATGTAATAAATGCATCAGTTAAAAGATGTCCAAATGCACTTTATAAAAATTCAGTTTGACATACTTTTTCTTCTTTGAAACCTTTACATTTCTTCAAATTTCTGGAGAAAGGGACTATGTGGTGGACATTTCAATCAATAGGTTTGTAGAATGCACACATTTTTGGACATACCAGATTTGCAGACATTTCTCATGCCATTATCACTGATATTATAACAATAACTTCGGTTGAACGTACACAGCCTCCACTTAAATAAAATTCACCTTTTCTTTACCCTGACATTTAATGTGAATGTGAATCAAGAAATAAAACATTTAATTCTTGAAAATAATACTGTTGGTGTTAACATGTAGACAGGAGGGTGATCACTTTGGTGCATTCATGCATTATTCAGATATTTCAGCCAATATAAGCGATATATATATATATATATATATATGTATATAGGGCCAATATGGTGGCATGTCTCATTCCTGAAAACATGATATTCAGCTTTTAAAGCCATTATCTGCTGATACCGATATCATACAGACAGGATCGAAACTTCACTTACCCACACAGATGGTGGGAAGGAAAAAAAAAAATCACTAGCCAAGAAGATTTTTACAAGCAAAAAAACAAAAACAAACAAAAAAACATATTTCTGTGTTGCATTCATTTGTTTCAATGCATTTAACAGAGTTAGGATTTATGCTCATCCGTTTTGATCTTTTTATTTTCAGTTTCCTAATTTTAAAATTAAGAAATTCTAAATAAATGTCACATACAGCACCAGGCCAGTCTACCAAGCCCTCCCTGTAGACTCAGTGCATTGAAACTTCTTGAGCTGCAGTTACACCTTTAGAACTTAAAACTTGGCATATTGTGTACATGACTGTTTAGTTGTCAACATTCACATAACCCTCTGGAATTTACGTGCCAAACAGAAAATCTACACACTACTGGCCCTTGGCAGGTTTTATTTTGGACCCTACATACAGATAATACCATGCAAGTCATGCTAGTTTTAATACTTCTTGGTGGGAAACGTTACTATGGTCCATGTGGTGTGATAAGCTTTTAAACCTCTCAAGAAAAAGAAGAATTTCACAAATCTACAAATCCATATAACAGTAATAAATTATAATAGGAAAGCATGTGGCAGGATCTGGACAGTGAGTCAGTGTCGATGTAGTTTTAAAACACATGAAAAAAAGCTTTACAATTGTGAGGTCAGAGAGAGTCAGAGACTTTTTAAACCAAAGATTATCCCAATCACACGACAGGCTGCAGTCTAAGATTATTTAAGACCTACAAAAGAGGATGGAGACAGACCTACAATCACTGTGGCTGAGCATTTCCTTCTGCACAGGCTCTGAATCATTTACTGGTGGCAGAATTGAGATTGGGCCTGAAAAGGGGAACTGATCGAGTGGCCGACCTCACAGAGGTCCATTCATGCTAAAGAAGGGTTGTGATTGTGTATTCTGGACGGTAAGATACAATGCCTGAGAGGATGAATGAGAATCCTGTTTTAAACTAGTAAACACATTCATAGCCAATGGGAGCTGGCACCAAGCTGTTGTAATGATTTCTCCTAATGCAATCTCCTCTTGGAGAATGACTAGCTATCCTGTTAAGTATAGTACAAACAACAGCATAGCATGCTTGCACAATTGCATAACAAGTTTCTATCCTATTTTTAATTTTTTAAGGGGGAGAAAGCACACTCTTTGTCAAGCAAATAATTACCAAGTGGTCTGACAGTGCAATTTATATATAGTTGATTAAGACAAACATTAAAGTTCTATCAGACCCATATTGAAACTGGTATCAAACTTTAACAATCAGTTCGTAAGTGGAAAGCCTCATCTACAGGTATAAATCCACCTTTAATCCATTGAGGATGTATTGAGATCAGACTTTTAATGCTTTGGATCACATTCTGATGTTTTTGTTATGTCTTACATATTATTTTCTCATAGCATGAACTATGCACTGACCACAGGTGGACAAAAATAGACGTTGTTTCCTCTGTTTTCATTAAGCCTGCATTTTATTCATCAAATAGTGTTTAGGGTTGGTGTCAAACTGAACCGTGACAATTTAAGATGTTTTCTTTTTGAAAAATAGTCCCACAAATACAAGCCTGATATGCATAGAACATGTCCTTGCTCTTTCTTGCTGCAGAAATGGCCTGATTTATCTTTCTTTACATGCAGACCCTGATACTGTGCAGGAACAATGTCCCTACATGCTGTAATTGATGTAACAGGGAGAGCTGACCATCTGAGTGTAGCACAGTAAAGCTGAGTGGTCTGGTTTGGTTCAGTAGAGCGCAGTGCGGTAAGCCCTGGTCTGGTGACGATTCCTCTGCCAGCTATACTCTTCCCTGGAGGCAGGGTTGTATTTATTTATTTTTATTTAACTTTTATTTTACCAGGAATGTTACCACTGAAATACAAAAATCTCTTTTGCAAGGGCATCCTGGTCAAAACAGCAGCTCAAGTTTCACAAGAGTAACAACAATAGATTATAACACACAATGATTTCATAAGATCACCATTCAGGCATAAAACAAGGGCATGCAGTGGTCAGATGATCTATAATTCTATTTTTTAAAAGCTTCTAAACTAATTCAATGCACTTGTTTAAGGTGACTCTGCAAGTCAGACCACGATAATGAAGCAAAAACACTAAAAGCTTGTTCCAAAAGACAGAGCGAAGTCCAGGAAGCTGGAAGTTGTAGGCTCCACACCCCAACAGAAGAGAGCCAAAAAATGGCAAGAATTAGTGATTTGGGCGCAGTTCCCTTTGTTTGTCACTTAGAACTGCGTACTGTACCAAGACTAAGTGAACCGGACTGCTTGGTGGAAATGCAGCGTAGTGTGACATGTTTTAAAAAGTGGATGTTTTGTCAAACATTCTGATCAGTGGTGCTTTAAATCAAAAATGACTCTGGATTGTAAAGAAACACTGTTTCATAAAACACATCCCTTCGGTGCAACAATCACCTGCTTTTCTCTGCTACATGTCACAATGAGTGTAGCTATTCATCTCTATGTGCTTCAAGTCTGCATCAAATTCTGTACTTCTCTTATTTAATGCAGTTCAACTTTAATAAAAGCAAAACAAGGACCAGAGTGTGAAAATGATATCAGCTAATAAGTTGTCCTTGGTGATGTTATGCAAGTTCATTTAAATAAACTGGCGAATTTGTGCTGTTGATGTAAACTGATCATCCAGGGGTCATGTTAATAACAAGTATGAATAATTCATTTGTGAAGACAGCTGATAACCCATACTCACTTTCATGTACTTTATGTGTCCACGATGCACTGCCATGAAGACACTCCACTGCTCTTTAAGCTAGGAAGCAGAAAGGAATACATTAGAAAGGAAGGATCAGATATAACTGATCAATTAAGAGTATTACATGAAAAACCCAACAATGCATCAGGAAAAACAAAAACACTGCAGGATCTTGATGTTATCCCAACTTTTTAAGAGGCTGATATTACAGATGATTAAAGGTATAATGGTACAAGGATGGAGATGTCCATGATAAATCCAGCATCAATCCCCACTTGTAGAAGAAAAGCCCATATTCATTCATGATAAAATGCCACTAATATTGTGCATGATAGGGGTGTGTATTTAAATAAATCTGTCAAACCAATGCAGATCATGATACAGGGGTGACAAAACAATAAGCCCTGGTATATCACAATACTATCCTTTTTTTTTAAACTTAAAGTGTGTTTGTTGGATGTATTTTATGGTATCAAGAACCCACAACACCATTCAAACAAAAAATGTTGTGATTTCCACAAAGCATGGTCCTTGCAATATGGATAAACTTTACTGTCTATCCCATGAGAGAAATGATAAGACCTGTAATAACCCAGGGGTTCTTAAATGGTTCGGCTTGAGGAAAGTCTACAATTGCCTTGGAAATTTGAACAACCAGACATTATTCCTACAAGTAACATTTTTTGGTGGATACATTTTCTTGTACATCTGCAACTTCTGTACATTTTAACAATTTCTTAAGAACCTTTACAGTGGAGAAAGACCGTACAGTAAAGGACTTTCATGGGAACATCACTTACAGCTAATTTTACAAGAGGGTGGTTGGAATTATTACATTTTTTCTGTTATATTTGTAAATATAACTATTATAAAATGCATCCTGCCAAATTTAGATGTGTACTGAATTTTCTAATTTAATCAAGTTTTGAATGAACTGTGACTTTTCAGATGAATGTTTAAAAGTATTACAACCTTCTGTCTGCTTACCTTAGGCAAAACATATGAATAAACATGCACAAACCACTTGAATACTGCAACACATGTTAAAGGGTAATTTTGCATTACTATGAAAATGGTGTGCCTTGAGATTTCGGATTTATTTGTGGTGTACCTTGGACAAAAATTTTTCAAAAACTACTTTGAAGTAAAGACGGTCTGATGGTTTAAAGTCTGCTGTTAAGTAGCAGCAAGAGGGTCAAGTGTACAACAAGGAAAATGCATTTCACTTCAGACATTAACTTACAACTTTTTACTGCTGCATTATAATATGTGCCGTTATTTCTTTATCACCCTAGTGCCCAATATATTTAAGCAACATTAAGTGAATCCTCGTTGTTCAGACAAGTAAGCACACATGAATCTTAGTTTTCAGTATGGAAATATTTAATCATTAACGGATACAGCACAGGTAACAATGCACTTTAAAGAATTCCAGAGCAGTGGTTAAAGAGCATCATAATGACATAAAGGAAAATTACAAATTATAAAGTTAAGAAACTGCACTGATACCATTGAATGAATGTCAAATGTAAATTTATTTTTGCACACAAAATAAGGCACTTGTAAATTCCAGGGGAGAAAAATATTGCCTCGTTATTTCCCTGAATAAAGAGTTTCATAATGAAGCCGGGACAGGCACCGGGGTGATATTTCCAGTATAGCCAAACCGCACCAGCAGCCGACATTTCTAGAAGGTTAGCGTCACATGTTTGGCCATTGAGGAATTTTAAATACTTTGGGACACATAGACAGTTTCATGGCGTCAGTAGCAACTGTAAACTCAGTCTCCGTAATGTACATTTGTTTATGTATAAGTGAACTGTGCGACCATTCAGGAGCCGTCTCACTCGATAGCGTGAGGCGGCCTTGTTAGCAATGATCAGCTAGCATGCTCACCACATCCTCTTATTAAACGTCCACGCAACATGGCTTTCTAGCACAAGGCACGGCATTTACTAGTGTAGCTATCACACAAACAGGCAACACAATAATCCGCACGGACCGAAGTGTTTCATGTTCACGGGGGTCTATAGCTCTGCAGCTTTCATAAAGCACCGTGTCCTTATTTTGAAGACCGTCGGATGGAGTCACGTCAGCCCCCGCGCCTAAACCCCAGCGGCCTGCTAACAGGCCGCACAGGCTACCGTTAGCCGCTGAGCTAACGCACGGCTACAAAGGCCGCGAAGAGCCGCATGGCAATTCTCCGCCAATTCTCAAGCATTTCAGTGTTACTACACACAGTAAAAACATTATTCAGCGTTTTAAATCTTACCAGCTTCGGAGTTAGTTTGTGTTCAGGTTTCCTTTGCTGTTTTATTCCCGCCGGTCTGTTCCCGGGAAGTCGGCCTCGCTCAAAAGAAACCGAAGAAGGAGCTTCGTGATGGTCTGACCACGCCCACTTGATACAGCCACGCCTCTGCAGAGTTCAGCGTGCTCAACATCAGTGATGATGCAAAGGCGATGATAAAACATCCTCATGTTTCAACTGAAGCAATTACAGAGCAAACAGAGGCACTCTGAATTATCTCTGAATGGCTGCAGCCTCTGGACACACACGCAGCCTCTTAGAGCAACTAAATGTATAAACACAGCGGTAGGCAGTAAAAAAAGTGAACGTAAGTATTATTCTTAAGTAAAATTTCAGGTTCACTCAAACGCAACATAAATCCACCATGAGTAAAGCACTTTACACATTTGGTGGCTCACAGCTACAGGGGCAAGAAAAAAAAACTCAAGGTAATTTAGAGCAGAACCAGACTCATGTATAACAGCTATCCATAGAAGCCCTGTTGGGCTTGTGAGTGGGTGAGGGTACGGAGTTGGGCAGAGACAAAGGGACTTAAATAATAATTCTTAATAGAGAAAAGTTTAGGGACATCAGACCATAAATCTATCCTCCTCATATCTGTCTCTATTGCACATAACTGTGTTAGAGGTTAGCCCCTTGAGATGTGGCATTTTGTTTTCAAGAGGGTCCTCCTCCTTATATGGTTGCAAGTGTGATTATTATATTGGTATAATCAATAACACCCATGAATAGAGAGATTGTTCTAATATTAACATTATTAACTGTAATAGCAATGACAGCAGAAGCACCCACAGCCAAGATTGTGTGCTTTGCAAATGAGAAAGAGAGGTCAACAAAAGACCAAGGGGCTGCTCTGTTGGTTTGATCTCTGCTGCCCAACAATGGAGGATGACAACTGACCTTGAAAGACAGCTGAAGATCACACCCTATATCACCCAGTCTAGACTGAGACCTGACATCCTCAGAGGATTCCAAACAACATGTCTTTCTGGGGCTGACTGTACCTTGGGAAAAGAGGACATAAGACTCAGGCTGAGGTCTGATCAGCCTTGGTCATGTTGCCCTGATGAGAGTATCTGTCGTAAAGACCATTAACATCCGATGCCACCAGAGGACAACACTCATGATGTGTCCAAATGTGTGCATCAGAAGATGCTGTGAGAATCATCCCTCAGTACAAGTTAAAAGTCAACTGGGGTGCAGGTTTCCTTCCCCAGACTAGCTTAGGTTAAATGGTGACTCTTAGGTGTGAGTGTCTGTGCAAATGGTTGTCTGCCTCTTTCTGTCAGTCCTGTGACTGTCAGACAACCAGACCAGGGTCTTCCTTTCAGCCAGTGTCAGATCAGAAAGGTTCTAGCTTCCTAAAACTCCATCAGGGATAAGCAGTAAAGATAACTGATGGATGAAATTTTACAAAGTTTTCTCTAAAATTTCTTGCAACCTTTGGATAGAGGAAGTACCTGCTGATTCTGTGAAGCATGTTGAGTTTATATTTGTATAAAATGTCCTTCACAAATGAAATTGAATTTAATTGCTACAGTTTAATATGCTTAAGTTTGAAACTCTTCAGAATAAGAAATCAAATATTGGAAGTAAAAACCATGACAACTTATTAGTTATTTTGTTTAATTCTCTATAAGTGGTACATTAGCCCTATTAAAAAGACAAATTTCACAAATGTAAGGTTTAGTTTCAGACCACTTATTTAATACAGAGATCACAGCAGAGTGCAAGAAAGTAAGCTTTAGCCTCATGTTTAGTCAGACTTTAATGCCATGTTTTTGAAAAGCTTTAACAAAATACCATCTATCCATTTACATTTTACTTGTAGTTCTGCATACCACAATTTATTCAGCTCAAAAGCACTTTGCGTTCCAATCGATGCTCTGTCGGCAGGTCTGTCATTAGCTGTCCTACAGTCACAAACAAAACAATCTGCACAAGAAGAGGGGAGACGGGACATTAGGCATCACTTTAAAAAGAAATGTTCTCTCAAATTTCAACCATGTTAATGATAGCGATGCAAGAAAATGACATTTCTTGGCATCAAATTTCTCCTGAACCATTTTTTTCTTTGAATAGTTTTTTTTTTAATTTTTAATTATGGATTCAACTGCTTCAGTGTGAAATGAATATTATGTTGTAGTAAACACCCCAATGCCAATGATGTTTGGATGCTGTGTAAAACATAAATCAAAACAGAATACAATGATTCACAAATCGCTTTCAACATATTTAATTGAACACAATACAAAGACAAAATAATAAAAGTTCAAAATCAAAATCATAGTCACTCATTTTAAATTTGATGCCTGCAACACATTCCAAAAAAGCTGGGACAGGGACAATAAAAGTCTGGGAAAGTTGAGGGATGCTCAAAAAACATTTGTTTGGAAAATTCAGCAGGTGAAAAGGTTAATTGGAAACAGCTGAGTGTCATGATTGGGTATTAATGGAGCATTCCTGGAAGGCTCAGTCATTCACAAGCAAGGATGGGGAGAGGTTTGGCACTCTGTAAATAAGAGCATGAGAAAATTGTACAACAGCTTAAGAACATTTCTCATTGCTAGGAATTTGGCAATTTCTTCATCTACAGTCCAAAATAAGAATCAGAGAATCTGAAGAAAAAACAACACTGAATGCCTGTGACCTTTGAACCCTCAGTTGGCGCTGCATTAAAGACTGGCATCATTCTGTAAAGGATATTAACACATAGGCTCAGGAACACTTTGTCAGTTTACACAGTTGGTCTCTACATCTGCAAGTGCAAGACTGATGCAAAGTGGAAAAGTATGCTATGGTCTGACGAGTCCACATCTCCCAAGAATTGAAAAAATGGGGAAAAAAAAACCCACCTACAAAGCTTCAACAATTAACTTCTGTCGTTTCCAAACATTTACTGAAATAATGTTGAAGTTGAAGTTGATGTAACAGAGGTAAACATGCACCTGTCCCAACTTTTTTGAACATATTGTAGGCATCAAATTCAAAAGGAGGGAATGGTTGCAAAAGAACAAAGATTATTAGTTTGGACATAAAAAATATCTTGTCCTCATAGTGTAATTGATTTTATAAAGGTCAAAAAGGATTTGCACATTATGGTATTTTGTTTTTATTTATGTTTTACACAATGACTCTACTCATTGGAATTGGGGCTTGTAAAGAGAACACATTAAAGTCAGGAAATGAACTACGAAATTACTGTCTACATGTTGGTAAAGTAAGTATACTTTCAAGCAAAAGGGGTCCAAATATATTTTAAAAATGTAAACGTAATTGTCAGGTTTTAAGCTGTTTTTTGGACCAAAAAAGGGCTTTTACTTTGTCATTTAGGGGTTAATGAAATATCCTTTTGTTCTCTTCTTAAATTCTTCTGTGTTTTTGATTAAACGATGGATTAAAGTGACAGAATGTAAATTAACATCTGGCTACAGAGCCATAGGACTTGAAAAAAAAGTCCAAAATCCAAGGTTCTGTGAGGGTTGGGGTTGATAAAAGTCCCTGTAAAGGGTGAAGCCTGACAAACAGCCAGTTGCAACACACCTTTACAGATTAATATCAATGCTTTGTGTGTTGGCCTGAACACAAAGAAACAAGCATTAAAAAGTTTCTACAAAGAAAATTTTGTACCAGTGTGAGCCAATAGTCTGATATTTCACCAGAATGAACAATCTCTTTTCTTTTGACCTTCTTTTTCTTACATTAACAGACAGAAAAAATCAAAAGTTTTTCCACCTCTATCAGGAGAATCCCTGGGAAACACCAAAAGATTAAACTCAGCACCAGCTGCACAGCCTCCTCTAGCTTCACCATGCAGCCCTGAAATGAACATCATATCAAATAAGACAAAATCAGACAGGATCGCATCTTAGCTCAGGGTTTTTATGTTCATATACACGATTAATAAGTGGAAGTAAATTTCTACTTGTGAGTTAAGCTCCCATGGTTTTTGCACTGAGGCTTTGCAGGAGGGGAAAGAAGAGTTGCAGCAGCTGTGAGGGAGATACAGTCCACCTGTGCTGTTAAACCACAACGTGTTCAACCAGTCCCTGTAGTCATGAACACCACAACATCGCAGCTAAGGGACAACAAGAATATCCAATCATTATTGTCTCTAACATTGGAGATACGTTATTCAAAATAAGTCTGAGCTGTAAAAGCAAGCATCTGTGAATTATGTGCACAGAGAGAATATCAGCAGGGAAGGATTTAGATTGATTTGGATGTGAGATCATGGGAGTTGTCATCACAGCAGAAGACATCAATCTATGGAATCCCCCAAGTCTTATTAATAACCTTCATTTTCCATCAATATCTCCTCATTATTATTAAGCTATAGAGTGTTTCTCTTTTTTGTCTGTGAGAAGACACGGGCTATTTTCTGTTTGCATGGCGCCCACCAGTGGACATTAAGGGAAGTACAATCCCAGAACTTCATGACTGCATCAATAAACTTTTGAAATCTTGTTCCTGCAAACTCTGAGCTTTTTCTCTAAAAATCATTGCTAACAATCAGGGGAAGTTTTGTTGATATATTTATCTTAAAATAAATATGTCCAGTAATTCCAATACCAATTGCTAATACATATTCACATTTCTAATTATATATATATTTAATAATAATTATATATTATAATTATAATAAAGCAGTCATTGGTTAACTGTGGTGTAATAGGTACAACAAAAGAGAAGAATCATTTAGCCTATTTAAGTTTTTGCCAAAATATCTGACATTTAATTATTAACCTCTCAAAAGGGCAGTTCATTATTTTTGAATGAGCCTAAATCAGTGATTTTGATAAGCATTGCCTGGGTAAGTAGAGAACAAGCAAAAAATGTTCAGCTATACATTGCTACAGATGGGGCCAAGAGTTCTGCATGATTTACTAAACTTAAAAAAGTTGGTTGGTCACAGTACTGAAAACCTTTGTGTCTTTCTCCTCAGCTATCAAGCCAGTTTGTTTTTCATTCTTGGTATATATAGGCTATGCAATGTGCTTAAGTGGCTAGCGGAAAAATAAAGCATTTCAAATGTGCTAAGTTCATTTAACAGTCACCCAATGCTGTTTTTTAGTCTGCACTCACCTATAATTCAGTAACTCACGAGGGGCTCTTGGTCCCATCTGCATCTATGTACAGTATTGCCAAGCTCCAATGCCAGTTCTCTCCTTACAGGGGCAAAGCTGATCACATGAATGATGAATGATGGCCCCGTTCACATGAATCATTAACTAAATACACACCTGTTTCTGTGTAATATCCACAGCCTGAGAGTTGGGGTCTTGGCTGCTGCCTGTGTATTTCTGAAGCACTTCACTGAAAGGAGCTAACTCTGAATTAATCTGAACAGAAAAAAAGCACAAACAAGTATACATTTCTTTCAATCAAACAATACATTGAAGAGTAATTGATGTCATATTTTTGTTGGTGTATGAATGTTCAAGCTAGTTTGTACCTTTGTAGCATGAAAATAAGCCAATGCTGAAGCTGTGCTCTCCAAGCAGAAGACCACGACTAAAAGATAAACAAACTGCAAAAGAGTGATACAAAGAGTGGTACACTGTGTAGTCCATAAACAAATGCATGCAAACATAAAAGTACACTGATTATCTAACCAGTCCTTGTAGAAAGGGGGCATTCCCCGTGCTCTGACATGAGCCGAGGCAGCCGCAGACCACCAGGAGCACAGCACCACTAAGAGCGAGGACCCCCGGCACAATGATGTAAACGTGAGAGAAAAAAAAACTGCTCTGTTTGAACCTCAGCAGCAACAACACCCCGCTCAGGCCCACCGACAGCCCCGCCACCTGGCAGATAAATAAAACATTATAAAGATGGTTTCCACACCTGAATTCAAAATGAATTCAAAGAGGGAATATTTTAACATCATTTGTGAAATATGAAAAACAGTAAGCTACCGACTTAAGAACTTGGACTGAAATGTTTAAAAACCCAAATATCAAAGCCATTTGAGTTTAGCAACACTGAAATGAATCTTGTGTGTACCAAGTTATATAATCATACCACTTTGTTCCAACATTCATCTGGTCATGCAGGAGGGAATAATCTCCAAGAACATCAGAACCAAATTTCAGAGACTGGATTCACAGACAGGCCAAAGTGACCTGAAACTGACTTGACTGGAATGGAAAATGCTGATAAGTCATTTTTTAAGTGAAAAATGACCAAAAGTCATGCACCAACATGTTATCCTGTCTAAAAAAAGGCCCCAGACTTCATGTTTCAGCACATTTTTTTCCACATTAAAACTGAGCACGAGTGCATTAGTTTGCATGCCTCTTTTTCCTAATTGACTGCTGGAAAGTTGTTTTTAAAGTGAAAAATGGCAGTTTTCATGATGACAAAAACATGAGTTTTGGGGCATTTTTCAGGCAGGATTACACGTTGGTACTGTTCATGACTTTTGGTCTTTATTAACTTTAAAAAAAAAAAAAAAAAAACACTTTTCAGCATTTCTCATATCAGTCCATTTTTTTTTGGAAAAAATCTTCTTGCAAACTGATAAAAAAAAAAACGGATGTATTTTTTGTTTGTTGTTTGCTTTTTTTAAGTCAGAGTGAAAATCAGAAGTCAAGTGTCCAAATAAGATTCAGGCCACTGTCACACATGATCCATATCAGACAAAAGACGGACCATGAGACCTAATTCTGAAAAGTCATGTCTCTCAAGCAGGTCAGGTTCTAATATGGCTCCAATATTTAGAACAATATTATAAAAATATTAAGTACAATAAATATGGTAGTAAAAAATGATCAATATGGGAACAAATGGAGAAGGAGCTGACAAAAATGTAACTGTGAAGGCAGATTTTCATAATATTTCACAGTGAATGTGATTACATTAATTTATTATAAGATAAAATAGCTGTTTGTCATGTAGCATTTCTGACATCAAGACTTTGTATTTGTGTTGCTTTGAAGGTATATGGAGTGCAAGAGGATTAAAGACATTAAGCTTGATACTCATACTAATATATAATTAAAGCAATGTTATTCGGCTGCTCTCCGAATAACATTGTCTCCAGCACCCCAAAAGGGATAACAGGTAAAGATAAAGGATGGATGCATATTTGTATGTTGAAAAATGACAAAGCCAAATGTGAATTGTCATCTTGAAATGTTACATAAAGATGGAGAGAAAATTTTTTTCTGGTCAGGGACTTTTCTGATTTTGTCATCTTGTGGCTCCCTTTACACCATTTTAAGTAGAAATCCTGATGAATAACTGCTATGGCTTTAAGCATAATGAAATAAATTATCTGAAAAAGCATCATTATTGACAAGACGTGTACAAAGGATAGATTAAAAATCTTACATACCCACAAGAGATTGCTGATCAGGTGAAGGACTGTCCTCAAAGCTCTTCTCCTCTGATCGTTCATTTTTAGTTATGAAGAGCTGCAAATTACATGCTGTAACACATATAACCAGGTTATTTCTGATTCACGAAGCCAAAATGAGCCTAACAGCACTGTGCACTCTGTCTTCCGCTCAAGGGTCAACTTCCCCAAAAAGGGAGGAAACAGCTCTGTGGTGAGAGTTGCAAATTAAGCAATCAAACAACTTCTTTAAAAAAAAAGGGCTGATCTCTGGTTATAGAATTTCAGAATGTACTGATTCAGTGAGACAAAAATGATCAGCTATTTGAAGCACCACACTGATGATGTTTTTCAGCAAGAGAGAGTTGGCAGCTCAGCTTCTCTGTGACAGAAAAATATGAATTCTTGTATCTAAATACAAAATCTAGCAAACAATATTCAACCCACATTAGCTGGAGTAAAAAAGAGCAGGGGTGTACAGGAGAGACAGTTCATCATCTTAAGGCTGATCCCATCAGAATTCAGCCACACTGTAAACAATCAGAGGTTTACTTCATTTTTATTTGAGTCTCCGTCATCATTTAAGGTCTGAAGCGCCCTCTGCTGGCAGAATGAATCAAAACGAGTCTCTAAGATCAAGAACAGGATGGACCACCATAAGGGCCACAGGATGGACCACCATGAGGGCCACCTTAAGGTCACTTTCAGCTTCTAAGGGTCTAATTGCTACAAATAAGACAACCAAAAATACCTGTATTTAAGCCAAACAATGAGTATCTATCATTGATCAGAATGTGCATTTAAAGTTTTACTCTCAAAACCAAACAAAGCTAAATGAGCTCAATATGAAATCGATGCTATTTAAATGTATTTTTCCAACACAATTTCCAACACTTAATGGTTTTTAAAACAAATTTAGCTATTTTCTGAATTTTGTCAGAAAATTCTATTTTTCATCCAAAATATGATATTTTGCCCAAAATGAATGAAAAATGCATTATAAACAATCTTCACAGAAACCATTGTAGCAATTTAGAATTGCATATTACATAAAAAAAGTTTTTCTAGACAGTTAAAAATTGTTTCCCATTTTGTATGTTGTGATGTATTTTGCTTGTATACAGTACATGGTGTCGAGGTAGCAAATCAAACTGGAATATTTCAGATTATTCAGATTATTTTCATTTTATAGCTGCAATTTCTGGACATTTGAAATTTGTGGATGGAGGGCTACAAGTGGCCCCCGGGCCACTGGTTGCCTACCCCTGGTGCTGAACCTTGGGGCCTGAGGATGAAGTGGGGGTGTGAGGCTTTGTCAGCTTTAGTTTCCATGGATCATCTTAAACAATAATAGCACAGTGGGGAAAGTCTCTTTAAAGGTCTTTCACACAAAAATATGTGTAAACCAATTACAACTTGATTTTATCCATACAACAGTTAATATGGGTGGTTATTTTGCCAAAAAGAAAAAAGTACACATCTTCATTTCCCCTTAAAGTCCTGATGTAATTTCAGCCTGGATTTTATAAAGCTAAAGACATTTCAGCAATTTTCCTCGACTTAGAAATGCTACCCAAACTTTAAAACCCCAAATTTATGGACATTTCGTATACAACAGCATTTGAAGGTATTCATTCCTAAAATAATTCATGCTTTTTGACCAAGATTTTTTTTTTACCAGAATTTCAAACACTTTAAAAATTTGGGATTTCTTATTTTATTATATTTATTATATTATTTAATATACATTTTTGCAAAGTTGGGGTATTTTTGACATCAAACTTGCCTCTGATCATTTAAAAATATACCTAAAGAAACGTGTTCTATAAACATTGGCAGGACAGTGATTGTTGAATTTATTAATTTTTCTTTCAGCTTTTTTTTAAAGCCACTGATTATGTCAGAAATGTAACGAAAATTAACTCGATTTTCTCTGAAAAATTTGCAAATATACAAAGTTCTTCTTGATAATTTTGTTGACCTTGAAATATTCATCTGAGGTTTTTTTCTTTAAAAAAGAGAGCAATAATTCAAGCTATGGCATAAAAATATGTGGATTCTCTTATAAAGTAGTTTGAAACACTCCCTTTGTTTTGCATTTGTCCTATTTTGAGTAAAACAGAAACAGGAAGTTGACGGTGTTGTAATAATGAAGCAGCGGCATTGGTGCAAATACCTTTATGTTAAATTAGAAGAGTGATATGACTGTGAATCATGCTTTTAAAGGAGTGATATGACTGTGAATCATGCTTTTAAAGGAGTGATATGACTGTGAATCATGCTTTTTAAAATGCTGAAAAATAAGGAACATGAGGTGTTTGTTTTTTTCTTGTTTGGTTTTTTCCAATTTTTGCACAAGAGGAAACTTAGATTGAAAGCTCACTAAATTTAAGGTTGATAGAACTCTGATGAAGCTTTTGTATTGCTCTTTTATCCAATCCATAATTTCCTTTTCCATCATTTGTTGGTGAGGTAACTTTAGCAGCAAAGACAAGGACTCCCTGGGGAAGATAGCCAAAGTGGTCTCTGGAGTGGCCGGGGAGAAAATTAGCAGTATGGAGGACATTTTTAACACGCAAAAAGAAAGCTTGGTCTATGCTTATGGATAACACTCATCCTCTTAATCAGGAGTACAAGTTGCTCACCTCTGCCTTGCTGTACCACAGGCCACAAAAAATAAAGTACAAGTTCTCTTTTGTGCAGACCTCCATCCGAGCTATAAATTCAGAGGGGAGGAGGTATCTCGAGGTAAAGCACTGGTTTTTGATTAATTCTGTTCTTGTTCGCTGCTGTCCGTGCACTTTATCTTTATCTTTCAGATTCTTGGAAACATCATTTATTGTTGTGGTATGATTTTTATAGAGTGTAGAGGTATAGGATGTAACAAGTTCAATATGTACAGCAGATAATGATATTGTTCGAGTCTTTTTAAAGCGATGCTCTGCAGCTGTTTGAGCTGAACAGGACCCGCCAATCTGACCTCATGCCTCTGTTTGTATTTGATATGTTGTGAGTCTATTATTTCATGTTATGATTGTTTTCTATGGCTTTTTATTGTTGTATTGTGTAATAAAGTGAAGTAAAGTGAAGTGAAGTGAATAAAGTGAAGTTTAAGTTGAGTTTGAGTTGAAATTGAAGCTGAGGACCTTCATTA
Organism: Cetoscarus ocellatus; assembly: GCA_037902135.1. Lineage (NCBI taxonomy): Eukaryota > Metazoa > Chordata > Actinopteri > Labriformes > Labridae > Cetoscarus > Cetoscarus ocellatus. Next base: position 468,239 of record JBAMNC010000802.1, on the reverse strand, counting down.
CGTTTGTCCAGTAATGTGATGTCACAAACGCCTCAAAACTGACACACTGAGCATGAAACATCACAACAGCATAAAATGCAAACATCATATTATCAAAGTGAGTGCAATAAAAAAAAAAACTTTTTAACACATTATTACTCTCTGACTTGTCAAAACAGCAAAATGATACAAACATGTAAACTTCGCATGTTGAATTTTAATGTGAATGGAAAAATGACACTTCTGTATTTATGGTGCAAGGAGGAAAAAAAAACATTTTAATCAGTGGTAGCTATTGAAAATCACATGGCTATTATCTAGATGATTTTGATATTGCATTGTACAAAATGAAAATATGAAAAGACCACCCAGCTCCTCCTTTGAAAACACACTCACAAAGATGGGAAAGGTCTGAGACCTCTTATTGGAGGTCCGCAGGGACAGTCTCACTACAGACAGACCACAGAGCTTATGCCAAACAGTGTACAATATGCACACTTAGGGGAAAGTACAAAATTGAAAAGGTGTCATTGCCTAGGATCAATGCAAATTTGACAATAACTGCAAAAACTTTGAACTTGCTGAGATCAGGTATAAATAAGTTTTTGGGTGCAGATCCATGAATTAATATCTTCACAAGAAGAAACCGAAATTGTTCCATTCAGGTAGCGCCAAAGTAAGGTAGGATGCCTGAGGGGGTCGGGGTTCTCACGAGTTCCTTGTTCAAACCTCCATACGTATCAAAGAGTCTGAAAAAGTTCATTTAAACACTTTTTTAAAGAAACAAAGGGGGACTTCTTCTCTCACGACAAAGCAGGACTCTTGTTTGGTCTGCCATGAAGCGGAGGTTCACGACGAGTCCCCCAGTGTTCTCTCACACTCTCAGGTTTGTGCGCGCTGGTTCACTGGTTGTTTTTGGCTTTGGCGTGTGTGAGGATGTGAGACTTCAGGTTGGTCGACTGGGCAAACTTTTTGTTGCAGCCGTCAAAAGGGCAGACATAAGGGCGGTCTCCAGTGTGAATACGCACATGTGTGCGCAAATTAAAGTCCAGAGAGAACCGCTTCCCACAGCCCTCAAACGTGCACTGCAGACAAGAGAGAGGGAAATAATTAACACCGAGTTTTGTTACAGTCCAGAAAAAGAGATAAATTACATTTTTCTTTCTGAGGCAGGAAGTTGATATTACTGCCATAATTGTTGTATAGAGCTCAAGGGATGCGTATTTGCAAAAATCTGTTACTGTAATACATAATGCTTCACAGGTTGATGATATGACACATCATAATATGCTTTTATAATATAACCAGGAAGATATATCACAATTATTTAAATCAAAATTTAATTAATGAATTATTATTGTTTTAAGAATTAATAACCCATAATATTACATGCATAAAATACTGTTATTTATATATATATAGATATCATGGCCCCTAAACATGGGCAAACTTAACTGTCTATCCCAGTGACAGAAATAATAAAAATAAAAGTAACAGAGAGACAGAGAGTCAAAAGGCTTAATGTCTACTGCTTTCACCTATCCTTTTTACAATTTACACCAATAACTGCAGGCAAGCACATCATAATAATTTTATTTTTAAATTTGCAGATGACACAGCAGTTGTGAGCCTTCTGCATAAGGACATGGACCTTGTTGTTTACCACAATGAGATTGACACCTTCATCAAGTGGTGTGACAACAACCATCTGATTTTAAATGTGATAAAAACACAGGAGATGGTTTTTGACCCAAGGCAAGCGACTTCACATAAGCCAGTGGTCATTCAAGACCGGACCATCAATCAGGTTACAACATAAAAAAATCTAGGGGTCCATGTCGATAACCTGCTCAGCTGGAAATCACACATTGATAATTTGTGCAACAAACTGCAGCAGAGACTGTATTTTCGGCGACGACTGGTGTTAGCAATCAGATCATGCTAATTTTCTACAAAGCTATCTTAGAGAGCCTGATCAGATATGGAATCACTGCCTGGTTTGGCAACCTAACAGTACAACTGAAAAACAGATTGGCTAACATGCACAGAACAGCAATGAAGATAATTGGTATGAAACAATATGAGTCCACAGAGAATTTGTATAACCAGTCAGTTATGACACGACTCCACCCACCCACTGTCCTCAGAATACAAACTTCTCCCTTCAGGAAGAAGATTTCTGATACCAAAGTGCAAAACAAATCGTCTCAAATTATCTTTTGTTCCAGCTTCTATCAAGCTGTTAAACAATGCAAAAAACTAGTGCAATAGAGCAACGTGCAATAAACACAAGCACTTTAGGCACACAGGCACTTTTTCTAGCACTTTCAATTGTCTAATGTCTAGCAAAAATGTTTAAGAATGTTTCACCTTCTTGTGATCGCTGTCATCACACCCCCGCTAATTATTTTCATATGTTTTGGCAATGCCCACATCTTTCTAAATATTGGCAAGAAATCTTCTCCACTTCATCCATAATTATAGGTGTACTGATTCCACTAAGTCCGTTTACAGCTATTTTTGGGTTCTGTTGCCCCCACTCAGCCTCTCATCCTCACAAAAAGACACCTTGGCCTTTACCAACCTTCTTGACTGAAATCTATTCTACCTCCCACACACATGCAGTGGCTTAGGGGTGTCTTACACTTTGTAAAACTTGAAAAAATTAGGCTGTCGATCCGTGGACAACCAGGAAAGTTCAGTAAGATTTGGAACCCATTTTTTGTCCTGATTAACAGCACACAATTTACATTTACACCAAACTGAGCTGCTGGTTGGATAAATTAACATAACATAATATACTAAGGTCACATAATAAAGTTTATTTTTGTTTATTTAACATTATGAAGTATTTTGTTTTGTTCATTTAACTTCTTATTTAAACTCGGTCTATGTATGCTTTGTTTGTCCCAGCGTCTTTTTCGTTATGTGCTGGGGAAATGTACCAAAAAGGGGAGGGCAGAATGGGATTAGTTTTACTTCATTTTACCAGAATTTATTGAACTGTCATGTTGCACAATATTGTTTTGTATTCTTTGTTAAAACAAAAAAGGAGAATTAAAAAAAATTGTCTAATGTCTCTGTATGCCCCTTTGTTGTCATGGTAATGTATTTCCTGTTTTTGAAGTCTTCTAGTAGTCAATTCCTGTGTTTTTAGGTGATTGTTACTTTATTTTATTTTTAAGTATCTACTCTGCCCTGTAAAACAATAATGTAGCACAACGCCCAAGTCAAAGTTCCCTTGAGGGACAAAAAAGTTTACCTTGACCTTGACCTTGAACTAGCAGCTGGAAGCTAAACTTCATTTCAAAACTAGACAACTCCTGGAAAGTGCAAACCTTCACCAAGGTAACTCACATATTTGCCGTTACACCTATAAGCAACAATTTCATGATGAAAATACCCTTATAATTTGATTCCTGGACTCTGAAAACCTACCTCTAGCACTCAAATCATGTTGATCTCAATATTATGTGACACTTATTGAGCAAAAACAATAGTGCACTGATGGAGGTTAACTGGATCACCACCAAAATCATTTTTAAGCTGGGCCTTTATTGTCATCTCCTGAAAATATCTTCAAAATCTGTCCTACAGTTTTGCATAATCTTTCTAACAAACAAACAGAAACACACAGGCAAAATCAACCTCCTTGGTGGAGGTAACAGAAGTTGGAAATTAAATGATATGAAATAATAAAATACTGGGGTATTGTGCAGTGAAATATCAATACAGTATTTGGCAAAATATTGTTTTATATCGATGTTTTGTTCCAGTCGTACAAAAGATCGTTCCTCAGAAACAGTCTTTTTTTTCTCTCTTAATTAGCCAATACTGATCCCTAATGAGTAAGACTGTGACACAACGAGTGTTCCTAATTAAGCGTGGTGTTGTACTTGGTCTAAGGTATTTCATCAGGGAATAATAAATGCATTGCCTGATAGCCATTTTTACAAGGGACAGTAAACACATCATAAAGTAATATTTAATTAGCCACATAGCTTTGATCCTGCCAGCTTCAACACATCAACACATCTCAACATTTGATTACTATTTTTATCTACTGGAAGAGATGAGGAGTTTATTGCTGCTGCTTCAAGTCAAAGACTGAACTGCAGCAGCATCAGAAGCACACAAGTTGACAGATCTGTTTTCAAGCCCACTGTCTATTTCACTTGATTTGTAGGTGAACAGATCAATAACTTCTAAATAGGGGATGTGTGAAATGACGACCTCGGATTGTGAAGAACTAGAACTGTGTCAGCGATCTGTCAAAGCAGAGAGATTGTGGCATTGTCTGCAGTGAAACTGGTGCTGGAAGTGGTCAGTTTCACTGAATATTTTTATCTGAATTCAGGGAAATAAATGGCTCATACTTTAATTATATTTTAGTCTAGCTGAGGATCCCTGCACTCTTTACCAAATGGTTCAAACTGGAAGGGCAAATATTTAAAAACTCCAAGCACAGGCCAACCTGTTGTTACCAAAGACGAGTTACATTATTAAAATAAATAACTTATACTCTAAGCTCAGTATTTGTACATTTAAAAGGATATCTATGGGTATACGTTTGGCTCTGGTTGGTGATTTGCAAATAAGTGTAAAAAATTAGAACAAAAAGAATCATGTGAAAATCAAGGTTGTGATACTGCCACAAAAAAATGTGATAATATTTTTTCCTCCTCATTGCCCACCCCCACTTCTAACATGGATTCTGGTCACATATTTTCTATTGTAAAACAAAAGAATCCCTTTCCCACCCATCAATTAAAAATAACCGAAACATCTTTGATTCTCACCACGGGACAAGAAAAAAAACCTGACGTAGAAACTCACCTGGAAAGGTTTCTCTCCTGTGTGTACAAGTTGATGCCTCTTCAATTTTGAACTCTCCACGAAGGCTTTGCCACACTCTGCGCAGACGTGCACACGAGGCCCGTGGGTGTGCAAGTGCTTCCTCATTGCCGAGTTGTCCCTGAACATCTTGGTACATCCCTAAGAGGGAGCAGAACAAGATGTCACAAATCACCAGGGACATATTCACTTCACAGAGCAGCTAAAGCATCAGGGTAACGTCAGCTGAGGAGCCTCAAATATAGAGATGCACTATAAAGGATTTTTGCCAATATTAAATATGCAGATATAACAAATATTGTTTTAGCTGATGCTGAATATTGATACAGATATACTGAAATAACTGAAAATAGTTTTTTTTTTTTAAATACACTTACATTATTTATAAATATATTTTTAGCAGACACAGTAAAATCAGGCCTCATCCATCCTGTTTAGAGCAGCAAACACTGATTGATCAGTCTGCTGCCGGTAAAACTTCGAGATCTGATCCAGTTTAAAACAGCACAGATAATATTCAAAGCAAGAAATAATCTGCTTCATGAAAACATAAGGAAACTGTTTACAGAAAGATAAGGAGGCTAAGAGGGGAACTGAACTTCAAAATACATTGTGTCAGAACAACATTAAAAAGTATGTGCGTGTTTTACAGTCACTATATTATAAGGAACTTTGGCTCCTAAATAGGTGGTTGAATGTTGTAAATATTATAAATATGTTAAAAGTAAAAACATCACTATAAGACCTGGTCATAAAAGGGGTAGGAAGAGGTAGGATTAAATAAGTTTGGACTTCTTCCTACTCCTTTTCGAGCATGTGGACTTGCTGCACATGCAGGATGTCGTCAGCGGTTTACCTTGATTGTTTTCTTTTGTTTTTGGTACGTGCATGTGTTTTTGTTTATGGTGACTACCCATGTTTATTTTTGCATGTTCGAAATAAGCGTTCATTTATTCATTAAAACTGACTGAGTCTTTTGGAGCTTACACTTTCAAATTCAGATTAATAAGGAAAAAAATACTAACAGATAAGTTTAAATAATTGGTAGAAGTTTTCATATCTGCCAGTACAGATATTCAGATTTTCAAGTGATTATCTGCTAATACACATATCAAATACTGTGAACCCCTACTCAAATGTGCAACTTATAAAATGTAATGCTAACCTGTGGGTTCCCAGTTAGAGTAATAAAGACACTTGGTGAACTTAAGTTCACATGTTTAATGTTCTGTACATAGCTGCATGAACTGGAAGAATAATAAGAACACTGCACTCACTTTGTGTGGACAGGCTATCGTCCTGGGTGCATCGTCTTCTTTTACTTTTCTTGGCTTCATTCTGAAACAGAAAATAAGGTGGAGATAAATCACAGACACACAATAAACAACACACGAAGACTGCAGTGTGCCATGTCTACATGTTAAATAAATGACAGAAATAAAGTAATGATCATCTTGCCTATCAAAAGAATATTATGGTTCAGATTTAACTGTAAACAATGTTCTGAATAAGTGCAAGGTCTAAAATTTATTATCATTTATATCAAACTTTTAGTCCTGTTTTCACAATAGAAAATGTAAAATACTCAATTATTCTGTTTATCTACTGAGCAAGCCCTTCAGTCAGTTCGATTTTTATAATTTGAAAGAGACAATGATATATTCAAGCACCATCAAGTACTTTTCCCCAATTTTCAAAGCTTGCCAACACAACACAAGAATTTAAGGATTACAAGCACCTCCACAAATGTTGTCTTAAGCCCCACAACAGCTGCATCCATTGCTTTATCAGTAAATGCCTGTTAATAGCTGGTTTTATCAAATAAGATGAACTACAGCCACCCAGCTCAGAAAACTAATGGTGAGCTGGGGCTGAAGGATCAGAGTCAATTGACCTCATTTCCTTCTTTAAAGTGAATTCTTATGTAAAATGTAGTGAACCTCCAACAGCGCTTTGTGTTACTGTTTGTTGTTTATATTTCTGCTGATGGCTTTTTTATGTGAAATCTTTAACTTACTCATACACGACCTATTTACATTAAGAACAAAGTATTTCATCTTTTCTTTTTTACATAAAGGCTTATCACAGAAGAGCAGAAGGAAGAGCTCACAGTTTCTTTGTAACCTTAGCAACCACTCTCTCAAGAGGAGAGAGAACACAGCTGCTGCTGCCAACTGTGCACTCTCTGATTATAATGCACAGAAATAATCAACAGCGTCTTGACTGAATTGTCACATATTACAATTTTTATTGGGAGATAAAAACAGAAGCACGTCCCTCTGTGACGTTGTAGCAGGAGCTGGCTGAAATGTAAAAAACTTCCTGAAGGCCTTGCTCTATAACCTCTGTCATCTCATGTCAGCATATGTTTACTTGTTTTGTGCCTTTTCAGTATATTTGCAGCAGGTCAAATATACACAAAACCAAGATGGCCAATGCCCATTTGAACCGACAGGTTTGAGTACAACATCAACAACAATCCTCATAAATAAATTAGTTCTTGTCTATGAACTTATTAGTTTATAAACTGCCTAAGGCCCTGTCCACACAGAAAAGAAAACTTTCTTTTTTAAAACATTCTCTGTAAAGACAGCACCATTTCAAGAAACGTGTTTGTCCACGCGAAAATGCTAAAAACACTGTACATATGCCAGACCTGTAAGTGGCACTGTAACACTGCCACAGACATACATCAAAACCATAAAAGAAGACATGGAGCATGCACATAAAACCTGTTCGATGTAGAAAACGCTTGTGTATGCTGTTTTCCATGTCCACTTGCTGCTCATGTTGGTAACACAGGAGCACACGATTTTGTTGTAAAAGTCATAAGAAGCTCAGTCGCCTCTGCTGCATGAATGCAACACCCTCATTTCAGGGTTAGCGCATGTGGTTTAAGGGAGAGGCAGGGCTATGAGATCATCATGTCTGAAAATGTGCACATTTGTTGTACACACAGAAAGTCAATCTTTAAACGACGGGTCAGCCACTTTATTGAAAACTTACATTTTCCCATTTTGATGCCAGGGTCAGCAAGTGGCTTGCTAATATCGATGTACAGTTTCGACACCACACATGTGCACAATAGATCAGGGCAAAACCGATCGAGTACAGGCTGTACAGGGCAGCAAATGTCGTCAGGATCACCGATTGGCTGTCCACGCCGACCCAGGTCCTGCCGTCCTGCTCGCACGTATTTTTCCTTTATATTTTTTTAATTAAACAAACTTAAAACAAAAATTCAGCATCAATGTAAAAGTTATAATATATTGACAGGGTGATGAAATATTTACTACCAAGTCGAACTGCATTTCCTACCTTTTACTGGCCTTACGTTGGGCTCATTTCATTTACTACCTTTTACCACCCCACGGATACCCTGATATGTGAAAAGCACTTCAGAATCACATCTCTGCACATGCTGACTCAACCACATGGCTGTCATCATTTCACCCTCTTTTACAGTGTTTGTTTTAAAGGCATCCACTGACGTGTTTAAGCAAATAAATCACGTGTACAACATCAACAGTACCTTGCAAACTCTGCCAGCTGTTTGGGGTCTGACAGGTCGATGCCCGGGATGCCCCCTGGAGGAAGCTTCTTCCCCGTCATGTACTCAGAATAATCAGGAGGAGAGTTTTCTCCTGTGATCTGCTCTTCGTGGTCGATGTCTTTCTTGTCATCTGAGTGAGAGAATCAGATGTGTTGATGAGTTAAACAGTAGCTTATCATGTGAAAAGACCTGATTAAAGCCAAGGACCCACCCCCCCCCAAAAGTAACACAGAGTCAATATACCTCCCAACATTGGAAACATGATTGCTTCATTTATAGATTATCTGTAAAAGCATGATTTTTGTATTATGATAGTGGGAAAATAGCAGGTTTTCCATTAGCAAAGCAGGAGGAACATCCAGTATCTTATCAAGCAGGTGAATGAGCTTTAAACTTTAGTTTTCAAGATGGAGATCCCTCACACACCACTCTTGCCCAACATCATTGTCTGGCTGAAGCGTTCATTTTTTTTAAGGATGCACAATGTAATTGGCACAATATCAAACTTAAAAAGTTGATAATCAGTGTTGGCAAATGTTTATCTATTTATTTACTTAACCAGGAAAAGAGACTCATTGAGATTAAAAATCTCAAAAAATCTTGTTTGAATACTTACTGACGAATTGGCCACATTTATCAGCTTTATAATGTAATACTGGCAGAATGTACGAATTTGCTATAATACTTCACTTTGTTGTCACCAAATGTCTGCATTTTTAAAACAATTTATCATGATTTATTATAAAATCAAATGTTTTCAATGTTTCACACCTGCACTTTAAGGAAATATACTATCACAATGAAGGGCAGAGGTCAACTGTAATTTAGCAGAGTGACCTGGTGTTAGAAAACAAAAAGACATTTGAAGTTAAGTTTCTACTATAATCAGTTTAAAACAAAAAAAGCAAAGGTAAAATATTGCTGTCCCTAAATTATTCCCATAAATTCTGATGTTGAGCAAGAAAAGTGTGATGAGTTTCTTCCATTGTTTTTGTCTTTGTTTGACAAAAACAATTCATATCAACAATAGTGGTGTACACCAGATTTCTACACCAAAATCACAATATTTTCTGGTGCAATACTTGAACAATATTGTATTGCAAAATGGTTTGTGTACATATTAATAATTTATTGAAAGTTAAGGGCATTTGTTTGTATGGTGGTTACGCCTCCAGTTTCTAGTCATTTCATTTATTATCATTAATGTCACTTGAACAGATAATGACTTTCATCCATGTTGCAGGGTCAATGGTTTCTACAAATAACACTGATTAGAAGTGGTATTTTGTGCTTAGGAAATACTGGGTTCTTACTGCTGTTAAAAAAAGACTACAAATTAAAAAAAATCCTGAAATATCAACTTTCTTATTCACCATGGGATATTTCATTGATTACTTTTATTTAAAACTGTACTGTGATGACTTTTAGTATTTGTATGTTCCTACTCCACAAATCAATTTAAATAGCCATATTATCACTGTAAAAAGGTGTGTATCTGCAAAAACCTTGCAATACAGAATCTTGAAATGCAGTGGTGACAACTTGATACTTTACTACACAAATCACAAAATATATGATGATACAATATTTTACTACATAAGCAGGGTGATTATTCACTTTTTTTCTAAGCAGTCAATATTTAATCCAGTAGCACAAAGAACCCATAGTTTCATATAAAGTTCTGTATCAGTGTTATATCTTGATTCTGCTATGTGGATAATATTTATAGTCTGATAAAAACACAGGAATGATAACAATTCATGCCCCGTTGAGATGAATGGTCAAATGCCTGCTGCCAACTCGGGACAGGAGGCTGAACTCCAGTAGAAGAAAGAAATCCTAAATTTCCATGTACAATTAACTGACATATCGTTGTAGAGTACAAACATCCAACATCCAAATTACCACTTATCAGCAAATAATAATAAAATACTCAACTACTGAATGAGTAAACAATGTAATTTCACGGTTTCACATCACTTTTTCTCATCATAATAAAAACATGTGAATCATAAAAAATGGAGATAGGTTTGTGCCCAACAGTGATGATAACGGTATTATGTAATTAAACATTGATACAGTATCTCCACACAATATGTGGCAACATATTGGTGAATAACTGTTTTCATACACCCCTAATTACAGTAACGTTGCTAAACACTGACCACAATTGTGTGAGATACACTCGTTTATGAATTTCACATTTTTAAGTTTGTTTTACACCCTAATATAAATAGATAAAATACTTTATTAAACCCCCTGGTGAAATATAAATATGTAATAGTTTTGCCTTGACAGCAATATTATCAAATATCTTGTAGATGAACACAGAATGCCATTAATCTATATATTCGACACCAAAATATGTTTGATGTGGCATGGTGGGTCTACAATAATAATACTTCGTTGAAATTAACTAATGCTTCGTAAATCTTATAAACAGCACAAGCAAACAGAAGAATTAAATAATCGTATGGTCTTTTCTTTAAACATTAGATGAGTGCTTGAGCCCTGACAGTGTAAAGTTGGAGGTTTCCTGAAGGCAGCACTCTGCTCGGTGAACTGAACTGCGCCACAGCGGCCTAGCGGAGCCAGCTGCACTCACTCCCACTCTCGCCGCCATCTTCGTCGGCCAAATAAACGCCATTTTTTCGGGCCGCCATACTTTCTAGACCGGGGAAATATGGCGGCGCCCATCAACACATAAAACATGGCTTCCCATAATAACAAAAACATTTCAAATGACGTTTCACTGGCTCGGAGATGCAAAATAACCCCAGGTTTATCGGAGGACAAGGCCCCAGCAGGGCCCCGTCACACGGCACACACGCAGAGAACAAAGCGAGGGGCCAGCTTACAGGAATTCACCCAGGACTGTGCAACTTACCCGATGCCCACATAGTCACAGAAAACTCCCCCTCCAAAGTCTTTATTTGGACCTGTTTCTGTTCCCACTTTCTGCCCATTTCTCCGCCGCTTAGGTAGCTCTTTTTGCCAGCTTTCTTTCCGCCTCCAGCCTTCCTCATCCGGCCCGTCGAGGAGCTTTTCCCCGCGACAGTAACCAGAGTCTGTTCGATAAAGTCCTCCTCCACAGCGGGCACCGGGATGAGGATTTGGTCCTCAAATCCGTCATCTGTGTGCAGTTCAGAGTCGTCTTCTCCTACCACCTCCTCCCGCGTTTGCACTAAAATCACCTCCTGGTGCGGGTGAAGGGAGTTTGGATCATCCAGAGGCTGTAGGGCGATCATAGGCTGGTGTTCACCGTCCTCTCCAACTACTGTGGTCTCGATTGTCTCCACCTCGATTTCGTGCAGCTCCACTATTTCTGCAGGCATTTCCGACCCGTCTGTCTCTATGTAGAGCGTGTCCCCCGATGCCATCATAATAATTTATTTTTCACCTACCTCTGCAGCTTTTTACACTCTTGCTTTCCCTTCTGTCTACTCTCAGCCTTCCTCCTCCCTCTCCGACAACAACTCTACTCCACTGTACTCTCGCAGCCACAGTGCTCCAGTTCTGTAGTCTCGCGAGATTTGGACAAAACTCCATTCAAGCTTTGAAGCAGATGTCCTTAGATGCATATTGTCAATTCTCTGAACTCATGAACAAATAGTTCATTAATATATTGTAAAAAAAAATGTTTTAAGGCTGTACATCAGTGACATACTATCCTAAAAGATAATAAGGAGTACAGTGCGTAATATATTTATTAGACCGCCAACTAGTGTAAGATTTATGCCACAGCTGCAAAAAAATAACAGCACTTGAAATTACCAAAATCATTTTAGTATTTCTGTAAGGCACCAAATTGTAAAAGCTCTTCAACTAAAACCCTATTTAATGCTAAAGTAAAAATTATTATTGTTATTTATGAGTTTTCAAATTTACGGTTTACATAAACAGGAAAAAATAGCAAAGCAAATTATAAATTCTTGATTGAGATGTCACGTAGTCACATATAGTTATTTAGTTATTTACTTGCTTTTCTAAGGAGAAAAATAGTTCCAATGATTGAATAAAATGGTCTCTGAGAAGCCCGGTGAATTGGCTCAATTTTGGGAATTACAAGGTTAAATCAGTTTAAAGTTCTTTATTCCTGTCCAAAGTGTAGCCCAAATAACAACATCTTTAGTTTTGAACAAATTTTTATTGTTATGACAGGCAAAAAGTTTTGATAGACACTGTTAATTTGGGGGGGGGATAAGATTTATAAAATAAATTTGTCAAGCACTGTACATTTGGGGGAAAATTAGATTTATAAGGATAATTTCACATTTAATAAAAGTAAGATAGTTATGCACTGATTGGGAAATCTTTGCAGATGCTGATACATTGTAGTAATCACAATTTACCTGATTATCTTATTAGTCCTTTTCATGTCATACTCCCACAATTCCAATACTTTCTTTCACATTTGATCATGAAAACACACCAGAGTTTGTCTAACGGGGTCATTTCCTCTGCCATGTAAGAGTCATATTTTCTGAGTCAGCAGTTATAAATATAAACATGATAAAATATAATTATTATTGTTATTTTTTAATTTTTATTACACTGTTTTACAAAAAAAAATCACAAAGCACATTATTATTTGTTGATTAAGATGTCAAATTATAGTTCCTGCTTACCTGAACAGAAAAAGAGAAAAAGTTCATGTGGTTGACTGATATGCTTGATTAATTTCTAACTTCCCAGAGGATTTCCAAAATATTTATGTTTTGCCGGATTTATGACAGGTAGTTTGATGAATTTGTTAAGCACTGCATGTCCGAGCTGTCACCAATACATGCACTTCTTGCAATTTTAAAGAAGGAATTACTTTAACATTTTGTACAGCCTATGTGCCACTGCCTATTTGTTCAGTTTAGATAAGGGATGGGCAACTTTGCATCCCATGAGGGCCACATGATTGTTATTCACAGTTCCAGAGGGACAAACTGTTACAAATTAAAGGATACTATCAATAAAATAATCAATGTTACCTTTAATTTAACAGAATAATACATATCAAGTATTTATTAGAATTCTTATTAACATTTTTAAGATCAGACCAATCATGAAGGAGGTCATGAGATGTTTTAGGCAGTTACAGGAGTCATCAATGTGGTCAGACAGAAAAATGATCTCTAACTGAATGAATGAATGAATGTTATATTGTTCTGATTACAGTTTTTTGTACTTAAATTTGGTTAAAGGCTTTTAAACCCCACTCTCCAGCATGGAAGGTGACCAATAGCACTGTTTTATGGGAAAAAAAGAACTTTATAAAAAAATGGAGCTAGAAGGTTCGTGCCCGACAGTAACTATGACAATTTTTTTATTAAGTAAATAATTGACCCTTTTCATACTAGTAAGTTCCATAAAAAAACACACTTTTACAAAAGTAACTTGTCCAAAGCAGCAGTAATAAAAAAAACTTTGTTTATGATGGTCATTAAATGTCCAAAGTAAGAATCAAAATATACGGAGAGGCATCTTTTCATTATTATGTAGCCCCCTTTGAGGAACAGTCTAAAGACCTGAGAGCAGCACCTACTGCTGGTCGTGTTTTTGAAAGTAAACTCAGGACCCACCTTTTTAGTCTGACTTTTGACTGATTTTTATTTTATCTTTTAATCTGTTTTTATCAGTTTTCTTTACCTGTTTTAGTTTCAGAGCAATTGTTTAGTGTTTTATTACCTTTATCAGTCAATTTGTTTTGTTATCATATTGTAGCATGTTTAAACACAATTAATTATTGTAAGTATTTTATTACATTTTATATTTTTTTAAAATCTTGTTTCAAACATGTTTTATATTTTATTATGTCTGTTCTTTTATCATTATTGTCTTATTTGTTATTTGTCACTTTTTTCTTAGCTCCTGTGTTTCCTCATTTTTTATTCAAGATATTATTTCCTCAATCGTCTTTTCCTGTTTTCAGAGTCACCTAGTGCCCTAGTGTGTGTGTGTGTGTCTGTATGTGTGGGTGTGTGTGTGCGGGGATGAGTGGGTGTGTGTGTGTGGGGGTGTGTGTGTGTGGGTTGAATTTGGGTTGGGAGAGTGGGTGGAGTTTTGTGTTTTGTATTTTTATTTTGCATATTTATACACTCATCAGTTTGTATTTTTGTTATTTAAAGCACAGTGTTGCATTATTTTGTAGGAAAAGTTCTTTATAAATAAAGTTTGATTTATTCAAGTTCATTTGATTAACACTGTTTCCTTTAAACACTTTAAGTGCTCTATAAATACCTTTACAGAAACCATTGTGGGCAAATTATAGCTAATAATTTCTTTGAAATAACAAAATAAAGTCAATTATTACAGACTGTTGCAGAAAAAAAAAACAGTTTTTATGTTGTTATGCATTTTGCCCTTGTGCATGTAGGTTTTTTTTAGGTCATCTTATCATGAGTATAAGATTTTTTTTTATTTTTTTTGTACTAAAACTCTGACTTAAAGATATACATGTATTAAAGAAAATAAATAAATCACAGACATCCCAACCTCATAGGGTCCATAATTTTCCTCTGTATCTTTCACTGACTGCAAAGGTCAAACATTTTGCTTTTGGCTTCAAGCAAGTGGAATGATTGTGATGATTTTTTTTTTTCCATGATGTTGCAATCATGAAACATTTGTTCAGCTGACCTTCCTGGCCGCCTTATGTCCTGCCCAACTTACATAATTTAGTTAACTAAAAACTACTGGTAATAAGAAGGTTATTGAAACAACAAGTGTGAGCCATCGTGACTAGTCACACGGTTTTTAAGAGCTATGACCTCATTATGCATATTTAACTGAAAGGCCAGTTTTAGCTGACCTCAGTCAATAAAAGATTTATATGACTGTCTGGACTATATTCAGTATTTTGTGATTTAAAGTTCGGAGATGATTGTTGAAACTTGAGTCAGTAAAGCCGAGAAACACCCCAGACAAACAAAACAAACACAGTGTATTCATGCACAACTTTACACACATAACTGCAGGTGCACAGCAGATTCAGCCCCGCCCCCACCTCACAGGGGGCGTGGTCTAACCTCACACTCTCCACCTTTAACCCAGCAGCCTGTGTAGGTGGGCGTGGCCCGCTGTGTGAAGGTTTGATGACACAGACAATGCTCCGCAGGCAACAGAGACCTGAGACACTGCGGGAAGCGACATGGGGAAGACAAGTGGAAGAAATGACTTTGAATGGGTTTACACTGACCAGCCGCACACCTCCAGAAGAAGAGAAATACTGGGTAAGACAGGAAAGAAATCTCTGAGCACTTATGAGTCAAAGTCTGATAAGTTATTGTTGTAATACCGTGAATTTTTCTCTGACCATAGCCTGCTTGTAAAATCATAGCCGGTTAAACCTGTTTATTAGCTGTTGCCTAACGACCTGTGGTCCACAAAAGATGCAGAAACTAACACATCTGAAATTAATCTCTGAATCTGACACTGATAAGCTCTGCTGATGGAAATTACACAGAAACTTTTATAGACAGGAAAAACTATTTTAAGATTAAATGTCAGCAGTTTTTCTTAAAGCTAGGGTCGGTTATTTTGGAAAACTAGCATGAATTTGAATGTAGCGTCTCCTCAGGACTCCGCCCAGCTCCTCCAAAACACGCCTCCCGCTGACGTAAGCGCCGCTTATTCGCGACCATATGACTGATTCAACTTCAAACCAGTCCTCAGCACAACGTTTTAGTTTTACACTACACCAAGTCATGTCTCACTCAGCAGTATGAAAACAACAAAACATTATCATCGTAAAGTTAAAAACATGGCAAGTTAGTTAGTTCTCACAACCCGATGTTGACTCTCGTTTTTAACCTGACTTTGTCCAAATTCTTTTTTGTTTAGGCCTTCTCTGCCTCCATCTTTCTTCTCTTGCTCTGTTCAGCAGGAAGATATAGGTAGTTTCTCTGCCGTTCTCCACATAGCTGTGAAGTCTCTCATTATGGATGAGACAACATCCCTCTGCCTCTCCAAACTGAGCTCTGTCACTAGCCGAAAATGGGCGGTAATGCACCTAAATGATGGATGCCAACCACCGTAAAACTGAAGAAGAAGAAAAAGGCTCGCAAGAACTGCCACCTGCAGTAGCCTGGGTGGCAGTTGTCGTGAGATTAGTGTTCACAGCGGCAACAAACCAAGAAAAACCTAGTGTTTATTTTAGATTTCTTGTACACCTGTCTTAAAATGTATGGGATACTGGAGCTTGGTTGGGGTTGTGGGATGGCTTTCAGCGGGCTTCCCTTAAACTTGACAGGCAAGCATTGTCCAGCACACTTGGATCCATCTCAGCTCGGCTACGCGCATTGAATCAGGGTCAGAGCACGCCGGCAAAATGTACGCGCAGAAGGTGGGCAGAATGGCAGTACGGGATTTGATTCGTTTAATAAATTAGGTCTGAATCGCTGTGATTGGTTGGTGTTTTCCCTGTTTTACTCCTGCTGTAGACAGCAGCTATTTTTCGCTCTCTTTAAAGAACACATCCTGCATTGATTGTCGTCTGGACATAACGAGTATTTTAACCAGTATAACAAAAAGTGTATCTAAATCAAATTACCAGCCCTAGCTTTAATGGAGCGCACATTGAAGTCAAAGGTGGAAAACCTCTAATGAACCCTGGTCTCACTTCTCAAAAGTGTGTCTTTCATGGTAGACTCCATAAATGTATCCTGCATCCTCTTTGGGTTTTTAATGACATTTTGGAAAAGAAAAAAAATGCATGTGGGTAAAGGCTATAGATAGCAGCAGCAGCCATAACAAATGAACCCAGTCAACCACACCAGGCAACAAAGTATAATTTGCTTTTGGATTATATTTAAAGCAAGAGGAAATTCAGAAAATCTGTTTTCTCCCTTTCTTTTTTCTTTTGTGCTTTAATTCTAAAACAACAAAAGAAACAGAAGTACAGAGACTTTTTTCTCAGTTTCAGTACAAAGCTAAACCTGGAAAAAAAAAAGATACAATCGTCCAGTTTTATGATTGTCAAAATCTTGGTTTGATTTATTGATGATAAATGAAGGACCAGAATGGTGCAGGGATGACATATTTTTGTAAACCAAAGTGTTCTTTTCTTTGAGATAATTTTAATGAACAAACCTACTTTTCTCAAATTTCTAAACATAATTGACAGGAGTAAAAAGATATTAGTAGACTACTATGGCACTACAACGTGGCAGTTCGTCTTAGAAGCAATTACAGTATTTTCAATGAATAACGTCATGTTGTAACCTCTTGTTTAAGAACTTCCCCTTAATCCAGAGACCTGATCAAGTTGGTCCTCATGGCTGTTGCTATGGTGTGCAAAATGTTGTTATCTAAAAAATGCTTGCTGTTTGGTCCCTGGCCATTTTCATTGTCCTTATGAGCAGTTCATTAGCTACAATCCTTTTAAACACACAACAACACTTTAAACTGCAAAAGCAGGCAATATCAGATGTATTTTATCATTTCAGATTAAATACTACAATTTTGTGTCATGTGTTCTTCGTAAACATTATTTCAGGCATTTATTCAAAACCAGCATTCTTTACCCCATTTACTTTTGGGCATGGGAACATGGAAGTGCTAAATGCTAATACTTCTGCGTTTTTGGACTAATTTTTTCACTACTCTATAATTAGTCACATGAAAAGGATACACAAGTAATCATTTCAAAGTAGAACAAATTGTAGAACAAACAGCAACTGTCTTTAACATGCTGTTACTGTCATACAAGTCAGACAAAAAAAGAGACAGACACTTATTGGTTTACATCAGAGGTCTTCAGGTCAGAACTTCTGTGAGATTTTTAGCGATACTGAGAAAAAAAAAAAAAAAAACATCATTAAGACTTAGACGTTCCTCAGTTTTAAGGTGATACACCAAATGGACTGTTCAATATTTTTCACTGGACTCACCTCTTCCTGCTGTAGGAAACTCTGATTGAAGGTTGGTTTACACCAGGGGTCCTCAGGTCAGTCCTCATTGAGAACACACAAACACCCACATTTATATATACAGACACATATATATAAATATATATATATATATATATATATATATATATATATATATATATATATATGTATGTATGTACCTATAAAATGAAGCATGGCCTTGGCCTGCTCTATTGTTAAGTGTCTTGAGGTAACACTTTTGGTGCTCGACAAATAAAGATTGATTGATTGATTGATCGATTAATTGATTTATTGGTTGATGCACAAACATTGTGGACATCGACTATGTCTTTAACAGAATTCCCAACAATTTTGTCCTAACTCATCCTAAATGAAGTCCTAAAGTCAGTAAATTATACTGTGGAACCCTGACCACAAGTGTGACTTTTTTATGTTCTTTTATATTAGCCTGTGTGTGTGTGTCGCCCATAAACTCAATGTGGACTCTGACCCGTGGACTCCTGATGTAAGCCAATCTGCCTCTCCTTCATTTTTTTCCCTCTGAACTAAAGGACAATAAAATCTTACTGAAAGCAGGTGCTGTTGACAATGCCTCTGGGCTCGCTAGGTAACAAGACACATTCTCGGCTCATGACAAGCACAGATGCACTGCATAGCATGAAGTAAGAAGAAAGGCTTTTAGGGAACCTGAGACGATCCATGTTAAAATAACATTTGTTCTCAAGTAATACCTAAAATCACATTTGCTGTCATTCATATATATGTCGATCCTCAAGGAACTTAATCCAGTCTTCAGCTGGAACATTTTCTTCTTTTATTGAAAGCAAGTAAGCCTGCTGTTGTATATCTGATACTTTGCTTTGTCCAGTGGTCTCATTGTCCCTGTGATGGTGTGAAAAACCCATCCCAAAGGTGACAGGTTGCTTGACACCACTGAGTCTTTAAATATTAAAGTCCTTGTTATTTATTATACTACCTGGTGTGATGTGAAGTCAAAGATCACTGAGCTGCACATCCTTGAAATTATCACACAAGAGATTGGCTCTGGTTGCATTTGACAAACTTTATATTTCCATGACTTGGACATTTAAGCATTACGGCAGCCATACTGAGATACTTTGAGAGACTGAACAATGGTTGAACATTTTCAGGCTTTTAAGACAATTAGGAATGATTTTATGATTTTGGTATTCAATTTTACTTATAGGGCAAGGAAACATGGATCAAATTTCTTATCTTTTTATTTTTTAGCAGGGAGGTGGTACATTTTATGAATTTGATTAAAAATGAAATAATAAACAGTTTTCACAAAAAAAGCACTGGAAACTTTGGGATTCTAGTGAAAGTAAAATTATACCAGTATCTGTTTGATACCACAGCAACAAGAGCAGAAGTCCCTGTTAAGCCAATTTTGGATGATTTTTTTATTATAATTTGTCCAAAAGTCTGGACAAACTCGTACTACGTTGTAAAAAACATTTGCACTATTTCCATTAAGGGTGGAAATTGAAAACCAGTTCCAACTGATAATCAATAACAACTATTAATAAATCAGCATTGTTAGTCTTTTGCCTGTCAATTCCTTTCACTGACAGAGGTAAGAAGTGGTCAAAATTGCAGCTTAATTTTGTCAAAAATGCGCTTACTGCATGTCTTTCAGTAAGTGCAAACATCAGCAACTTGTATTTGTGGCATTGATCTATGCAGCACGGCATTAAATATGAGGAGTGTCATGTTTGACATTGCTGCCACTAAAGACTTGTGTCAGCCAACTTTGCCCACACAAAAAAAAATCATGAGGGATCAGTAAGGGAAACATTTAAGTATTGGATCAATAAGGCGAATTGTTGATCGTTAATTAAGAAAATGTAATAAAATCCTACCCCTAGTTTCCATGTTTTAAAATTAAAAATGTATCTCTTCAATAGTATTCTGTAATACTACATAAATTACAAATTTTATTTAGTAATTTAAATGATTGGTGGTGCTAAAAAAATGGGCTGCATTGTGGTGCAGTGGTACGCGCTGATGTCTAACACAAAAAAGGCTCTTAAGTTGAATTCCATTAATGGCCTTTCTGTGTGAAGTTTATATCCTCCCTTCCTGTTCATGTGCGCATGTTCTCTCTAAATAATGCTTCCTTACTCAGACCAAATCCATGCTTATTAGGCTAATTGGTGTCCCTGAATTTCTTGTAGGTCCAAGTGTGACCGGCCGTTTGTCTTAATATGTCAGCCCTGTGATTGACTGGTGACCAGTACAGGCTGTAACGGCTCATAACAGAAACAGAAACCAATTGGTGGGAGCAAATTGGTGCTGAGTATTTTGATGTTGAGAAAAGTTTGAGGATAAAAGAGTATCAGCTGAAAAGCATAATAATCATTAGGAGGCAATGCAATTACTCTCAAATACAGTTTTCTCAGATTATCCGGCTTGTTAAATTTGTACTTCTGTTAAAATGACATGAAACAATCTGTCGTGTAATATTTTTCCTATAGCCATGGAAAGATTTTTCAAGTTAGTTGGGATCTTGTTATTTCAGACAGTGTGGGTGTCTAACCCTTAAACCCATACAAAAAAAGCTTTTTTTCCACTGCTTGAAAGCCTGCAAAGCGAAAAACACCGCCTGTGTCAGTGGCATGATGAAGCGATCTCCACTTATCAAGTTACTGCAACTGAAACGATAAACAAACTTCTCATCTCTACAACACATGCCTGGAAAGGCCAGATCCCAGGGCTGACATGGTTTTGGTAAAGGCAGCTTCTGTCCTCCTGCTGCTGCACTCTGCTCTCTAGCACCTGAGCTGCCAGCTTCTTCCTCCATCTTGATGTGTGGTCCTGCTGGTTGTTGGCTCACCAGCCTCTTTTGGGCATCAGTTAAACGTTTGCCCATGAGCTTTGGCTAACACTGTTTTTGCAGGAGGTGCAGCAGGCAGCTGGCTCTGAGAAATTTGTTGGGTTTTAGTTGTTTTGAGGGATTCACAAAGTATTCTAAAACATTGTTTTATAGAATTACTTTTCCTGCACTGTTTCTCACCTGTGCATGAAGATATAACCTGCAGGTCATGAAGTCACACTCTCATGAGAAGTAGGTAAAAATTCAGACTCACCTGAAAATGTTAAACATCTAAGATACTAATAAGAGAAATCCATGTCATGAGAATATCAGTTTAACTATATTTATTTATCTATGTTTCTTTGTTCTTTACAGTTAATGCACTTCATCATGATAACACTGTAAATCTATTTATTTTTTAAGTTTTGTATGTCAAGTGTTTTTACTTGTCTCTTTCACATGGCAGAGTACTTCTTTGCACAGGACAACAAAGTCAGTGCATCTGGACCTCTCCCTCCTTTCCTGTGAACAGTGTCAGTGTTGGCCTCAAATGGTCAAT
Source organism: Cetoscarus ocellatus (assembly GCA_037902135.1). Classification (NCBI taxonomy): domain Eukaryota; kingdom Metazoa; phylum Chordata; class Actinopteri; order Labriformes; family Labridae; genus Cetoscarus; species Cetoscarus ocellatus. The sequence goes on along the minus strand of JBAMNC010000802.1, from coordinate 446,577 downwards.
CCCCCAGATCCCCAAAGATACCACTGTGATGTCCTACCACTCTGAAGTCAGTAGTTCAAGGCTATCAACTTGGAGCGGCAAGCACAATGCAGAGCATAGGCTGTGGGAAAATGACTGAGCTGTTGAAAAATGGTGCTGCATCGAGCTGAGCTTACTCATTAGAGTAGACTGGTTAACCAATCAGAGAGAGCAGACTGAGGTGACATGGGGAGGGGGGGTTTAAAGTGACAGGAGCTCCAATAGAGCGTCTCAGACTGAGAGAGAATACTGTTGGATCAGGGGTACTTTAGTATGTGAACACTGGAGGGTTGTGATTGTGAACGTACTCAACAGTCATTAAAATCAAATATATGAACCCAAGTTAAGGTAAAATATGACCTTGTTAAATGCCTATTATGTTTATTTACCGATTCAGATTTTAAATTTTAGGTGATTATTTCATGGTCAGTAAATAAAATGTTAGCCATACTTCTGAAAAATCTTTTTACTTAGTATTACCTGGAATAATCTTTATTGAACAATAATATAAACAATATTGTCTAAACCTAAATCTGGTTTAATGTATGTCATTATTCATCATAACGTAAACATTCAGCTAAATTTGAGGTATTTTTACATTTTAACTTGAGACTGAAACTTCCGCCCTGTATGGTGACATACTGAAGTGGAAAAAATCTTTTGATAATTCTACAGCCCGTTCAATACAAAGGTTTTCATTTGTTTTAAGGTTTTCTTTTATTTTTTGTTCATATATTTATTTTAATTAAAGGATGGCCCCTTTAGATGAACCGTCTTATTTTCAAGGGGGTCCTTATGGGACATGCAGTACAACTAATACAATACAAACAAAACTAGCATAAAGTACAGAATACACACACAAACACACATGCTCCTACACAATGCTCTCAAATGCTATAGTAAGTCAGTCCCCCATCAAACAGTTTCAGTCCTACATAACAAAGCATGAAATACAGTCTGTGGCTGCACACACAGGCTGGTATAATGGAGCTCTGTATACATACGTTTACATGTAATATTTAGTCATAGAAAATTGGAACATCGAAGTAATTGCTTAAAATAAACATTAATGACAAATTCAAAAACAAGAGCTAGGAATTTGTAGATGAGTAAATAAATAAGACTTGAAAAGAGGAAAAGCAGTAATTGACCTCAGTGGACAGGAAGGTTTTTCCAGTCAGATGGAGCTTTATATTTAAATGCACAACAATAAATTTCTTTGGTGATTGTGGGGGTAAGGAAAATAGATTGCTAGTGTGTCTTTGTTAATCCAGTGAAACTGTCTTCTAGATTTTGGTGTAAGCCAGTTCAAGGATTCCTACATTAAACAATGATGAGTTTAAAATGGGCACCTGAGAATGAAACTACAAAGACGGCTGTAAACCACATTAAGAGGATGAAGATTTGTTTCAAAGGTATCTTATTCGACTATGTCTGCTGAGTCAAGTATTGGCAGAATCAATCGTGTTACAATTCTCTTCCGGATCCCTGGGTTACTCATTGAACTTTAAGCCATTTGTGCTCTCCTTAAAAAGTTCATCATCTAAAGATGCAAAGTCTCTTCTCGTTGTCTGTCACTGTTCCAGGTGATGTAAAGTGGGCTCAAATTAGATCAATAATGTTTTGAATATAGAGATGGAGCTGTGTTTTATAGAGTGACTGAGCTTTAGGAGTTTGTAGGAGCGAGTTCTTCCTGTTTAAACATTAACTGAATAACAAGGGCTTTAAAGGGGAGACCCACATGCCACTGAAACTGAGGACTTGAGTTTCCCATTTGTTTCAAACCTTTTCCAGTTTGCATAAAGGCATTACACAAGAGAGCGAAAGGGAAGAGGGCAGGCCACATTTGCATGAGACATCGTACTGGGCTGGATGGTGATCGCTGTCACCACTTTGATCCCGACAACAACAACACCTGATCTGAGAGGCTTTAGAGTGTGCTCACTGTAACAAATCACCAGATTAATGACCTAATGGGCAGATAATGCTGTAAATATTCAACTCGCAATGGCCCTCAACAGTGAACAGTTCTGAATCCCTCCCTTGTATCTATGAGTTTCAGGTCCCTCAGGAAAACAACACCTCTGCCAATTAAAAATTACTTCGGTCAGAAGGCTGGTCCCAGGAGAGGGTCTGCTTTTACAACACAAACAATATGGTATCATGTCACAGTGTTATGTACAGATAAAATGAGACCAGCTTGAAAATAACAATTTCAAACCTGCCTTAATTTAATCTCCTTATTTGATCACAGTGTAATTCTTTCACAGAATCAAGTTTTGAGTTGACTATAAAACAGACTCAGATCCTTATTAAGTTCTCTTAACAACCTAAAAAAAACAAACCAGACCTTTACATTGAGAGGATAGCTTTTACTTAAAGTTCCTTTCCACGTTAAGGCTTCTACAGGGTAGGGGTTAGATTAAACAAAGTAAAGCCCCCCTTCAAAACTGTGTTTGTACATTTTTTTCCTATTGGAAGATTCACCTTGAGTGTTTAAACGGGTAAGATTTTTAATCAGAATCAGGGGTGCGAAATCCAACTAAAAAATAAATGATCTTTAAATGTAAAAGTTATTTAACCAATTATTTTTCCCTTGTTACTTAAAATTCAAATTACATAAACTAATTGTTTATATAGTGACTAACCTTTGTTTTGTTGGTCCATAGCTTTAAAGGCTTATTTATAGTCTGTGGAGGACATGCATTTGGATGAGGGCAGAGCCCATTGTTTGTACTTAAAGAGCCCATATTATGCTTTTTCAAGTTTTATGTGTTCCCTAGTTGGGGTGAGGAAAAAAAATCTGTAAACCATAGTATTGTGATATTTTGCATGACAAAAGTATATCAATTCGAGACCACCAAGTATTTTTTCAAAGTATATAAGGTCCCAAGTCCTGGTGTGTTTGATTGTTAAAAAAAATTCTTGGGTCTGTTTCAAGCAATGATATGATTTCAATTCTGAATCAGTTTAAGGTTTTTTTTTTTTTTTTTTTTTTTAAAAGAAAGTGTCTTGTGTAATGCAAGAGACAAAAAGTCAAGGGCTTCTGGACCTCTCCCTCTCCTCCTGTGCACAGTGCCAGTAACTGTCTTAAAGGGCTGATTCCTCAATTAACTAAACTCCTATACCTAACCTTGTCTCATCTCTACTTCTCCTTAGCCAAATACCCAGAGATCAAGTCCCTGATGGGTCCAGACCCCCAGCTAAAGTGGGTGGTGTCAGGCATGGTCTTGACGCAGCTCCTGGCCTGTTACTTGGTCCGTGACCTCTCATGGAAGTGGATCTTCTTCTGGGCCTATGCCTTTGGAGGCTGCATCAACCACTCTCTGACTTTAGCCATCCACGACATCTCCCACAACGTAGCGTTTGGAAATAAGCTTGCAAAGTGGAACCGGTGGTTTGCTATGTGGGCAAACCTCCCCATCGGGCTGCCATACTCCGCCTCCTTCAAGAAATACCACGTTGATCACCATCGGTATCTAGGTGGAGACCAGCTGGATGTAGACATCCCCACAGAAATTGAGGGATGGTTCTTCTGCACGCCAGCCAGGAAGATGCTCTGGCTCTTCCTGCAGCCCTTTTTCTACGCTCTCCGACCACTGGTGGTAAATCCTAAACCTGTGTGTCAGCTGGAAGTCCAGAATGCAGTGGTCCAGCTGGTAGTGGATTTAATAATCTATTATCTGTGGGGTCTGAAGCCTATTGTTTACCTCATCGCTGGATCTATTCTGTGCATGGGAATACATCCTATCTCTGGGCATTTCATAGCAGAGCACTACATGTTCTTGAAGGGACATGAGACGTACTCATATTACGGACCACTCAACATGATCACCTTTAATGTTGGCTATCACATGGAGCACCACGACTTTCCCAGCATACCTGGCAGCAAACTACCTCAGGTGAGAACTGCAGACTATACCAGCAAAAATAGCAGCTTGCATCATACCAGTTTACCACACATACTGTTGTCCATAAGGGCCAACAGGTCAGGGGTCAACATGGTGGACAGCCACTGTGTATATCCATGGCAACAGCCTTAGCAATATTAGCATTAATACTGATTCTATTACATTTATATAACAATGAAGGGACTCAAATTCAGTAAATTCACATTTTTCGAGTTGTTACATGGATGTTTTGCGTTTCTCATGTAGATATTCAATGGTGAAATCATAAAAATCCAAATAAATCCTTTGTTAGACTTCTTTTAGTCCCTTAATGGACATCAAGTTTACAGTGCTTTCTATTCCCTGAGCTACCATTTACTATTATTTTCATGACCAGAAACGGAAATCAGCAAATTATTGGAGAAGGGAGGAAAAACACACAACCTTAATTAACAGGAACTTGATTATTTCTAACTGTTTAATGTAGTTTTTGTATTGTAGAAATACTTGCTCTGATCCAAACCTAGGTGGCAGCAATGAGCCTAATTCAATAGTTGCCAGAAAACAAAAAAACGAACAAGAACAATCAGCTCGGCTGGGTGAAGCCAGGTGGCTATAAATGGTGGAATAAATGGAATGGAAACAGCCTAACAGCTGAACTTTGGACTTGAGTCATTATTTCTGTGACAAGTGTTGGTTTAGCTTTAGAGAATAAGGTCATTTTTCAACCTCTATATCACCACAAGGTGTGAGTCACATAACACAGACCTCCCTGTTCTTCAGACTGTCAACACTAAGGTATCAGCCATCGCCATAAGTCACACTTTTTATGTTGACTTCAAATATTTACCCAATGACATGCTAAGTTTTTTAACTAATTAACTGTTGCCTTTTTTGGTACCTCTACTGCATGACATAATTTAAACAGAAACTGACCTTTAAAAAAGAACAACTACCGTATAACTGCAAGAAAGATAAAGACATTTTTTTCTGCAAACTGACAATAGGTTTCAGTGTTTTCCAAAGGTTTGTCTGTTAGGGTTTTTTTTTATGGTATTAAAAGTCAGTGACTAAACTACAGCTGTCTTGAACAGAGACATCTTTAAGAGAAGCCAGAAACATTAGATGAAAGAAAGAGAAACCCTTGTCACTTCCTTTGGTTTTGGGTTTAGCCAGACTCCATATCCTGGCTCTCAGTCACACTCATCCTGCAACATTATTAAGGACAGAAAAAGGCAAAAATATGCTCATGCTCTGTTGAAACAAATAACATTTAGTGAATTTCATTGGCTAAGTTAAGTGTCCTGTGGAATAATTGGAATAATTGGGGTTTATGCTGTGGTGGTGGACAACATCTCCAAGACTGGCAGCAGAAACCATATCAGTTTTTCATATTACAAGAAACTGTGCACTATGTAATATCTGTTGTCACATAGACTGTATATTAATATGGACATACATCAGCTGTAAGAGAGTAAAACCAAAACATTTAAAGCTCCCGCTTTGACTGGCTGAATAATAGGCCAAACTCCCCAAGGAGTTTTGGTAAAACTGATCAATTAATGCAGCTTTTTGCAGTGAATTTGGCTCATACACCTGACTAAGTAGAAGAGGATAACCTAAAGAAAAATAGTAATGCAGTCTTTATTTTCATTTTTAATGACAAGTTTGCCTCAAACTGAAATCTGCTCTTCTGCTGCCTGCGCTAAGGGTGTTCAAAAGTGACAAGCCAAGCAACTTGTATCCCACAAAGGTCAGCACAGAAACTACTTGTTAGTTAAACAAAATCTTAAAATTTCAAAACTGCAGACCCTGACAAATGCTCCGGTTAATAGCTCCCTACATGCTTACGTAATGCCCTTCTTAACAAAGCAAATTTAACTGCTAGTGTTTTAGGATCACGAAATATGTTCAAAAAGAGACTTTAAAGAAATATAGCAGGAAAACTAAGCATTCACACTGAAAATTTGTTTACAAAATAATATTGGGGGTTTATTTTGAGCCTCCTGTTATGATGATATGAGAGTTTTGGTGGACCCAAGAAAAATATCTGGTTTTAAAATGGGCTGTGGCTTACTAAAGACCAGGAAATGCTGCACTAGCGTACTAGTAGCAACAAGAACGTCGGTAATCAACATTTTTGGAAACAAAGCAGAAACAAATGTCATGCTTAACAACATAAAGTATGTGACAATGCATCCGTCTGATGGGAAAAATAGTTAAGAAAGAGTAAAATGGCTGAGGTTTGGTTAACAGGAATACAGAACAGATTCACCTCTGCTCCATTCACATATAAATTTTCTTAGTACAAATCTAAGAGACACAACAACCTCAAGAGAAACAGGAAATTAAAGACAAGTGAACCGTTTTTTTGTTGTTTTTTTTTTATCTCAGGTCATTGAAGAACATGTTCATGCTTTAGATTAAATTAATAGCAATATGTGATTATTCCAAGGTATCAGATCAACATGTGCATGTAAACACACTCACTGATGCTGGGAACCTGTTTTAAAAATATGAACTAACATTGATAGATTTCTGAGAGTTTTTTATATTTGAGAGTAAGTACAGTGGCTGGGAAGTGCAAGACATGACAACAAAAGCTAAAGCAAAATGTCAAAAGCCAAGACGACACAACAAAAACCAAGGGACACAACAATAGCTGAAGCAAAAAAACAGAACCTGAAGCAACACTTAATAAGCTGATGCAAAATGTCAAAAGCCAAAGCAATGGAACATAATCCAAAGCTAAACATCAAAACTTGAAGCTACACAACAAAAGTGGAAGCAAACAAAAAAGACAAAAGAAAAATAACAAAAGCAAAATGACACAACAAAAGCCAAAGCAAAACATCAAAAGCTGAAGCAAAATGTCAAAAGCCAAAGCAACACCACAAAAGCCGAAGGGAAAAAGCCAAAAGCCGAAGTGACATAGCAAAAGACGAACCAAAGCACAAACTTTAAGAGGTAGGTACCTCAAGGACAACTAGAATCACCACTAATTGGATGATACAGTCTGTCATTTTATTCTGAAGTTACACTCTCATATGACCTTTTTCATGACATGTCATGGTGCCAGACTGTGGTGGAAGCTAACTATGGAGATAATATGAGCTTTATAGACTTAATAGAGCGAGTAACGTTTCAAAACAAATGTTAGCATGCATTAAGTTGGCTCAAAATTACTTGCCATGGAACATCCCTTGTATTAACAAGATTTATAACAGCAAAGTGTAACTTTTCAATCTTGAAATAGTAGTTTCACTGTTGATTTACTAGAACCATAACTTACTATGTCTGCCACCTCCTTCGATCTCTTAGCCTCAGCCATTGTATCAAACAGTACCAAGATGGCCTAACTAGCTTCCTTTTAGCTAAAGACTGGAATGTGAACCAGTGCTGTAAAGCAGTGGTTTCACATCCAGTTGTATTTAATAAGGGACATCAAAAATGTAAGATGTGCAAAATAGACACCAATTTTGATGGTTTTCATGGATAAAATCAATAAAATGGGGGCTTACACACACATTCTTGTATATCACTTCGCCGAATAATATATGTAAACCAAGTTTTGACAATATCAAAGCTGACAGCCTTGCACTGCTCCCTGAGACCTTCTTGCTCCCGCAATCCCAGGTTGGGAACCAGCACTATGAAACTTGTCATACTTCTCATGAGAGAACCGTTACTCTCTGCAAACGTTAAACTGTGCTGAAAGCAGAAGGCGGCGCACTCTGTGGAAAGAAGGTGGGCGCCATTCTTACTATTCTAAATTATTGCTCCATTAGATTGATCTTGGAAATACAACTTAGTAAGTAAAAATTACATATTGTTGCTTCAGTGTGTGTTTTGATTAGCATAAGGCCTGCAGATTCAATAACACAGTAACAACATACTCCTCTATGACCATGTCTTTACTCCGAATGACATCACCAGCCCAGGACATCAAACCTACAGAAAGGGTACTTTGACTTTACTTTTGTACAACAAAAAGAGACACAGGTGTGATGTCCATAATAATCAGTGGTTGAGAAAAGTCTGACTTTGCAGATTTAAACCTTTAAATTAATTTTCAATGATTTTTTCTAATTGCAGGTCAAACAAATCGCAGCAGAATATTACGACTCCCTGCCTCAGCACACTTCCTGGTCCCGGGTATTATGGGACTTTGTGTTTGATGACAGCATCGGCCCCTACGCCAGGATCAAACGAGAATACAAGCTCAGTAAGCAGGAGTAAAGCAGAGACTGGTTTAGTTTTTTCTTTTATAACCAATGTGAAGTTCATCCATTACAAATCTGTTGATGACAATGAAACAAAATTTTGATCTCTAATTTGTTTTGTTTTTCTATATACCGTGTGTGTGTGATTGTCACCATTTGTAACCTGTAGACAGAAAACAGAAAAACTTCTGATAAAGATAGATTTCTTACCCCATTATTCATCAGTCTACTCCTGTTGTAAACACAGATAGCACACATTTTAATACATATTCATAGCTCTGCTTATTTCTCCCTTTCTAGGGGCATGGAGCTTCTATTTCATATCAGTAATCGAAAACACCTACTCATTTTTTTTTCAACACAAAAATGTTTTATTAAGGAACAGGTCATAAACATTTTCATGACGTTTCTTAAACTGTCTCTACCTCTGTGGTTTTGTATTTTGCCTTGAGCTTCACTTCAGATGATAACTGAAAGTAATACCTAATGGTAAGGAGAGAAGAGGCTCCTTGAGGGTCTCAGACAGTGATTTATGCCCGCAGAAAAGTGCTGAGGTGAAAAATGAGCATTGAAACTTATCTTATTGTAAGAGGAGCCTTTTTCTTCAGTGACGCCGTAATCTGCTTGTTCACAGTTTTGTTGCACTGTGAACTGATCACATGCACAGAGAGGGAAATGTATAAACACTACATAATAGACAAAGTGGATGCCGAGGAATATCTGTTTTATCTTTAGCATTTTAGTGGAGAATGTCTAGTTGCAATGGTCACTTATTCTGTATTGTATGGATCAGTTAAATTTAAGATCTCATTACATTTTTTTTAACAATGACTAAAATAACAATGATTCAGACAGCAACTCTGAATCACTTGTATGCTGATGCAAAAGGCACAAAAGAGGGGTTTAATAAAATCACTCAAGCAGGAGGCCATGTTTTTGTTGGCATTTATTAGTTTGGTGACTTAATACATTTTTTTAGGATAGGTCAGAAATAGGCCAAGAACCACTTAGTTAGATTTCAGTGGTGATCCGAATCTGGATGTGGATCCAGCAACTTTTTAAAGAATTTGTTGACATTGCGAAATAGGGCAATTTTTCACTTTTTGTTAATATCTCAATAACTTCTCAATGGATTTTTGATAATATTTTCAGGAATTATTGGTCATGCCACTAAGGAGAATGATCCGATTTTAGTGGTGATCAAAATCTGGATCCAGGAATTTTTTCAAGGATTTGTTAAGAGTGCAAAATATGGCAGTTTTTGATAATAACTCAATCAACAATGTCAAAAATGCCTTGAAAATGTTTGCATTTTGAACACTTCTAGTGTTTGATTAGGATTGAGTGGAAGAAAACAACTTGAAAAACTACTTTGGATCAACCTCATTAGCTCAGCTCCACTGCAAAGCTTTGATATCATGTAGTGTTTATTATTTTGCCCATCTGTGTTGTATACAAGTTGTTCTGTTATGATTGATAAGCATAATTTTATTCGTATTTAAATGAGTGTACTATATATACAATCAGTAAAAGATGTTTATAATAAACACCCATAAAAAAGTCTTTGTGTCAGATTTTAATGATGCACATTTTTGTGGTACTCAGACCTATTAATCCTCATGGAAATTGCATTGCTCTAATCCACTGGTGTCCCACTTTTCCCCCAGTGACCCCCCAGTTGTAGTGAAGAAGGGTTGACCTACAAGAAAAAAATCGAAATACATTATGATGCCAATATAGTCACCAGTTTTAGTTGTCTTTATGGATAAAATCCAGATTAAATGGGGTTACACACACTTGTGCAGAGACCTTCAAAGATAGAATTCCCTTAGAGCGTTAACTTTGTTTTTTGATAAAATATCGCCACTGAAGGGCCAAAAACTCTGATCTCCAAAACTTCTACTTTTTAGGAAATTAAATAGTACTACTAGATGAATAGAGAATGAACTGTTGGGATCAGAATTTTTTTTGTACTTTTATCTGGGCAATATTTTATAAAACCCTCAACATGGAAAGTGACAATTAGCACTGTTTTATGAAAAAAAATGATAATGTAGATAAGAGGTTTAGGTCTGACAGGGATACTGTGTAAAGCAAATTCTGACAATCTCAAAGCCTTAAAAATATTGTTTCCCTCTGAGACCCTTTGGTGCCCCCCTTGGGGGGGGGCCGGACCAGAGGTTGGGAACCAAATCTCTAATCCATGCCAATTACTAAAAGCTTAAATTAATTGCTATGTTAAAGGGTAAGTAGTTGATTTGATGATCTAAATGTATTAAACATTTCAACAAAAACTGTTGACCAAATTTGTCCAAGGACCAAATTTGGTCCGAGGAGGAAAATTGAGAACTCTTTGATTAACTTAAACATTGCATCAAAAATCAGAATGCACCAAAATCAGTGTTGTGCCACTGATCCACATTAAAATGGGGTCTTAATTGTGACAAACTGGCATGATAATTAATGTAGGACACTTTGGGCCGTATCTACTACAATCCCAAACAACGAGTGATAAATTGTGTGTGCAAACTAAAAAATTGCACGTGCCATTAGTGGGCATGCTGCGGGTGATCTACTATGACTGTGTGTGCAATTAAAACAAAAGTGGTGTGGACCGCCCTCTTTAAAGGAGGATTTTGTGTGATTATGACACCTTTTTTTTTTTATTAAACTCTCGGTTGTTGGAGAAATGAGCTACATCTCTTTCAAAAAAGCCCCCTAAAACACTAAATTTTTTACTTCATGGAATTTATGATGCAATAGCTATACAGCCTCCACCTACATGTTTTCTCATTACAGGCAGATGACTGTATTGAAAGCCCGCTCCTCCCTTCTATCAAGCATTTCTTAGGCAGCCAATCAGCGCAGAGCTCATTATCATTAACCCCCTCAGTTTCCCCGCCCACTCAATTTCTGAAGGGAGGGAAAAAAAAGCCTTTTGTAGAAATAAAATTAACAAAGCACAAAGCAAACAAAAGACAGAGGGATACCAAAGAAATTAAATACAATCTTTCGGCCCTGTTGTGGTCATGAGGACTAATTTGAGAGTTCTCTTTCAAGGTCGCTTTTTTAGGGCAAAATTTTCAGGTCTAGAAGTGCTGCTAATGCGATCATAATTTCTTAGTAGTTATTTTAATTAAAGGAAACATCCAACATGCAGAGATAGTTAAAATGGACTCAACAGAAGTATGCAGAAGTTAACCAACTTCATTTTGAAGAAAAAAGAAACCGACATTGTGAGCAGTGCCCGATCAAAGTGTTGCTTGTTCCCATTTTCTTTTAAGAAGAAAAAACCAAGACACAAAAACCAAACAGACACACACCAGGATGTTGTGTAGATGGTTGACACGTCTTATTGTTTTTTGTTTGAATGAATTTACTTCCAGCTTTTTAAATCAGAACATAGTTGAGAGCAGACAGAGTGGATCGAATGCAGCAACCAAAGATTCAACCAAATCTTTCCTGCGGAGATACATGTAGCTACCATCACATCGGCCTATCATTCAACTTTCTGCACATTCTTCTCTAGGTTAGATTTGCATATTGCCAGAGCACACCCCTCCCCTTTTCATTCATTCATTCATTCATTCATTTCCCCACATTGCTGCTACCATTAATGAGTTCAACATTTCATAGAGAGAAAGGGCAATCTTCATAGAAACAAACCACCATAATAAATGTACCACCGTTTGTATTTTTTTTTTTCAAACCAAATAAAAACTAATTCATAGAGATGGAGGTTTCATGCATACTCAGGGGTTCACAACGCAGAGGAGGACTAATAGTTAAGACTACATTGTTTATATCTAGGTAAAAGCAGGTGGCACATTTACAGTTATCGGCCTGTTTTCTGAATGATCCCCGTGTTTTTATGATCGCACACATTGAACATGTAGAGAGAGAAATGCTTTCCTCGGAGTTGAAGAGCAGACTGTTGGTGCATTTTCATCAAGCGGTACTGTTTGGTTCAGAACTGTTTGGTAGGGTATACTCTTACTCGATACCTGAGGGGCGATGACCACGTCAGCGATGTAAAGCATGCACCACTGCGGCTGTCCATGGGGTCAGTGCTCGTCGCTGACATAATTTGCAAACAAACAAAAACGGCCTTGAAATAGCTCTGAAAATCCACGGGGTATTTAGGAAGCAGTTATTCTTTGAAGTAATTAATAGGGCACTGATGAAGTACCAGCAACACGTCAGATACAAACAGAGCCAAATCGAAACACAGGTAATGCTGCTTCATTTTGGTAAAAACCACAATATCTCAGAGCCTTGGTCAAAGATGCTGAACCTTCTCTGCCTTTGTCTGTCGGTCAAAAAAGTGAACATGACAGATAACAAGTATAAACACATGGGCTATAACAACAGTAAACATTATTGATCCTTTTGTCCATTAAGAGTATCAATTCAGGAACTGTTTACGCACCCACACCACTTTAAAAGCATGAATTTTGCTTTGATACTGGGAAAAAAAAAAACATCTGCTCAAATACTGGGTTTTGGCATGACTATAAAACCCTCTGTTTCATCCTTGCTCAGAACAGGCTGCTCCACTCTAAGTCTTGATGAGCTAAGCCTGACCACGCAATTCTCAAGAAGCAGATGTTGCCTCAGCTCTTGAGTGCTGTGCTCTAATGTTAACTGTGGCAGCAAAGGTATGCAAAGACGCGTCCTCCACTGGAATTGGCCGTGGGCTGAACATGGCTATCCCCCGTCTGAGGGAGGTGGCATATCCCCTGAATGACATCGTTAGGGGATATTTTATGAACCAAGTGTTAGAGCACATATCTTCTTAAAGGTGAAGCAAGAGAGGCAGCCCATAGACAGATATTTTGTAAAAAAAAAAAAAAAAAGAAAGAAAAGACATAATTTGGAGCCTTCAAAGATGTGTTGTGAAATAATTGAAGGACATCTCAAAACTTTCAAATAAAGTGATTCATTTTGTTAAAAAATAATTAATAAGTAAAGAGCAGTTGTTTAAGTTTTATGAGGCATGAGTACCAATATGGATGGAAACTGGTACGACTTCAATGATATCAATGCTGTTGTTGATTCTTTTTATTAATCCCATCCTTTATCGAATGTGGATTTGTTTTGAAAAAATGGCCAAAGCAGTTTTTCTGTGTAAATAACTAGACATGTAATGCTGACCTGTGTTGATTGTTTCAGCCTATTTCTGATAAAACCACAAAGATATTGCCCCTTGTGATGGTAAAATTCAGCCACACTTTAGACCACTTCTGTCTCCTGTCAGCCATGATGACTGCCCTTACTCCAATGTTGTTGTCTCTTCTGTCTGCCTCTCAGATGAGTGATTTTTTTTTTCCCTACAGGGCACATGGCATCAAGTGGTGGTCAGCGGGGATAGATTTATCAACTAAAAGTCAAATGATATCAATGCCTTAAACTAGTTGAAACCAGTTCTCAATTCCCACCCCTACATACAGATGTATGGACTGATTAGAGAGTCTCTTTTACACTGATGTGTATATAGCATATCTTTGTTTGTTTGTTTGTATCTTTGTTTTTGGGCTGGATTTTAGGTGTGGGTCTAACTGGGAATAGGTAAGAAATTATTGATATAAATGCCATTATCAGTTCTGCTTATATATCCAATTCATTTTCAATTCCCTTATCCATTCTTGTGGAATTTTTGTATGAAATCAAAGTTAGCCTATGCAGGTTTTCTGTGGTAACGATGTCAAAGACATGGCTCTCCTGATATGTAACACAGAGCTGCACGGACAGATACTGGATGTTGAGCAGCCACACTTTTGACCATTTCTGTTTCCTGTCTGCCACGATCACATCTTTGACTACTTCGTTAATCTTCCTGCTGACTGCCTCTCATGAGAGCTTGAAGTCTGTGGTTTGCAGGACATGCAGGACAAAACAGCAGGAACCAACAGACCAGTGATATCAACTCCTTGAGCTAGCTGTCATCGATTCTCAACTGGAATTCTTTTTCCATCCCCATCTCTACCTATGGGTAATAACATTTGAAAACTATCAAGCTAGATCCACCTTTAATGGTAAGAGAGACCACCAGGAGCCACAACATGAGAGGTGCCAAAAAGCACAGAGAGTACAGATCAGTCACTTTGGTACCTTTCCTAAATTTTGACCATGGGAATGCAAATAACAGTACACCAGACCGCTTGGTGGAAATGCAGCTTTTGTTGTGTGTTGTACATTAATCCCCATCTTCTAAGTTATTCATTATGTCTTGGATGTGAAGGAAAGAGGTAATTAAAGTCGCTAATTGTGGTTCAACATTAACAAATTTTAACATCTTTAAAAGAAAAAAAGGTTTGACACACAACACCAGTATGAACAGGGTCATAAAAAGCTTCTTTTTTTAAAATGATACCAGTCAGGGGCAGGTGAGTCTGCAGCACCGTTATGCCCTTTTTGTGCTTGTTTTCATCAAACAATTAGGGAAAAAAATAAAATAAAAAATATTCAAAGGCTGACAGAAATGGTGTGCAAGATTCCTTTCTCCTTCTATATATCAATAAAATACTCATTGTCATCAACAGCATCATCATTATCACCACAGTTTTTAAATAATAAAACAGTAAAAACTTAGAAAACAAAAATATTTTCTTCTTAAGACTTGGACTGAACAGAGAACAAAGATTTGCAACACCAGGCTGACTGAGTCTATAGGTGCACAGAGAGGACCACAACACCAAACTCAGCATGAAAGGCCGTCCGTCCGTCCGTCCTTATGTTTCTTTTCTCTTTTTCATCCTCTGTTTGAGTTCATCTGTCCTTCCAACTTATCTGCATCCTTCAGCTGCCTCCCTCCTCTTCTCTCTTCTCGTCTCTTCCTCCTGTTTTTTAGCTGTCCAGCAGACTCAAATGTTGGCACAACGTCTCTGCGCCTAGCATCGTGGCGTGGTTAGGTCACAGAAACATTGAGAGAACATTCCCTGGGTCCTCGTGTCTGTGCATCTGCATGTCCATCCTCCTCCGGCTCTTCCTCTTCTTCTCGCTCTCCTCCCTCTGCTGCTCCACTGAGATTAGGATGTGCTGATTCTGCCAATTTCTTGTCTGATGGCTGCAAGGAAAATAAAAAAATATTCAAGAAAGAGCAGCTTAAGGAACAATGATTTCTTATACTTTTATTTGATGGAATGGAGGAAACTAGAGCTAAAATTAATTATCAGTGCTGTCAAGCTTTTTTAATGCTTTCTTTCTACCCTAAATAGTAAATTTTACAGGCAGGGAGTTGTAAAAAAACAGCGCATGGAGCAGAGTAAAGATTTAACGACATGCTTTTTGCACCGAGATACTACTGCCATGCTTACCATTTATGATTTCATCTTTCACTTTATGCAACTCACGAACAACTTCATCCAAAATTTCCTGCAAAACAAGACGGACTTGTCAGCTCTCTGAAAGAGGGCGTGTTGAATCCTCACAGAGTTAAAATCCCAACTTTATGTCACCAAACTTGTTAGTAATTGATACCAACCTGTTTCATCCTGTCAAACTCTGTGTCTGATTCACTAGTGCTGCCGATGGGTCGCACTCTGCAACACAGAAGGAACAGGATGAACATGAAGGGGGACATTTTATTTAGCACCAACCTAAACAAAACCCTAAATAAAAGGCAGCTGAGTAAAATGTACATTTTGGTTTTAATGTTTGGCATGTTAAAGGCTCACTGTACTTAGTTTTTTTTATATATAAATGGTGATTAAAAGTTTATTACATCCAATGCTTTTATCAAAACCATATTTTCTAAAGTTGAAATATTTTGTAACCTGTAAAAAAAACAAAGCAAAAAAACAAAAAAAAACAAAAAACAAAATCAGTTAATTTGCATGAAACTGAAACCCCCATTTCACTGTAAAAAGCAAAGAACATATTTTTTAATACTAAAACTGAACTTCTGTAGAAAAATCCACACCTCATGAGTTTTGTTACTATCACCATGTCTCCTAAAGTGTTTATGGTAATTTCTTAAACTGTAGCGTCACTTCTTTTATTATTTCGCTTTTCTTATTTATTTTTTAGGATTTTAAGAATATAGTAAAAATTTTGGAAAACCAGTCGAGACTAAAGACAGAATTCTAAGATTAAAGAAAACCTCAAAAAAGGGAGGATTCTGAAAGTCAACATTTTTAGGATTAATGTCATAATTCTGGGGAAAAAGTAAGGATTCTGAAATTACAGTCAATATAAGTCAGCATCCTGAGAAAAATCGTAAATCTTAGATTTGAGGCGATTTTGGGAAAAAGCCAGGGTTCTGAGAATAAAGATAGAATTATTTCTAAATTATTTTAATTAAAGATTTAAGACAAATACTGAGGAAAAAACCCTCAGAAATCTAAGATTTAAGGAAAAATCCTGACTTTATCCTGAGAATTCTGGCATTTGTTCCAGAAAACTGAATTAGTCTCAGAATTCTAACCTCCTCAGAATTCAAAGATTAAATCAGAATTCTCTGGATAAAGTCAGAATTCTTAGATTTTAGTCAGAATTTGGAGAAAAAAATTAAGAATTCTGAGATTAAAGTCAGCATAGAAAAAAAACAGAATTAAAAATTCTTACTTTAATCCCCAAAGTATTTTTTTTCAGTGTCTCTACCCTCTTCTGTATGCAGTTAATGTTTGCTTATGTTTAGAGAAAAAGCAGCGAGTCAGGAAGAGCACCAAAAAACTGGATTGTCTGATTTTGCGCAAGATGTAGACATACTTGAAAACTTATTTCCCTCTGTGTCCCTGTTTTCTCAGACTTTTAAAGGCCTGAACAAAAAAAATATTAAAACAATTTTTGCCCCAGGTAGCTGCGTGCCTTTCATATTTGACATTGGACTGAAGGGTTTTGATTTCTTTTGTCAAGTTTAAAGGTTTTAATAAATCTTAGCCTGTTCTTTATTTTTTTTGATCCCCGGCCAGCAGAAGCATGTATGGGATGTGAGTGGTTGCTTTACCACTCTGCCAAACCAGCACCCCTTAGTCCATGATTCTTAATCAACAACTGCTCCCTTTATTTTTCATCTTGTCTTCAAAAGCCCTTAAGCTTACTATTCTCTTCCATGCGCAATTTGTGAATGTTTTTGTAACACCCTGCCCTAGTTGGTGCCTACTTTCAGTGAAGTGTCTCTTGAACAAGCAAATCCACAAAAGGTCTAATGAAAGAGGAGGTGTAAAGCGGAGTAGACAGTGACAGTATGATCAAACTATTGTGTTTCTGTGCTACCAAGAACTTGAAGACCTCTTACAAGTGAAAATAAAACTTTTTATGACACTTAAAGTCCTTAAATTTTTAAAATTCAAAACTTAAGAGGACTTTTTAAGACTCGGCAGGGAGCTTGTTAATAACAATATACTTTCTATAGAGCTTTAAGATATGACTTCACACTTCTGTCTTATTCCTGACTGGATGGCAAAAGATACGAGGAGTTCACTTTACGTCTGTGGTAAATAAACAAAATTGTCCCTGCAGTGGCCTGTCATCTGCAAATTCATCCAGAGACATCCCCTGCTGTGATGTGAAGTGTTCTAGTAAAGCTGTAAAAGAGTTAGAGATAAATACCTGCTGTCATTTAATGAAACATATTCTGTTGCCATTGGGCTACTGGCAGACATTTTCTCATTTTAACCGTCCCCTCTCATATATTTTCAATTAAACACCCCTTTTTTAAACATGACTCTGTAATCCACCTTGGATCTCCTGTCAGAGTTGGCTCGGGGGTGAAACCAGGTTAACTCTCAGAGAACACCTTGATCATCAGCAGGTTAAAGGCACGCAGAGGCTCATGTTTCTGGCTCTGGTCCCAGTCAAAGATCTGAGGAAGCCTTTCAAAGGAGGGGAATAATGTCTTTGAGAACTAAAACCAAGTCCAGCGGCCTCTTTTGGAGAAAGGAAGCTTAGGACGACTCTTAACAGAGCAGTTTGCAGATTAAATTGTTTTTGACATTAATACGAAACTTTGTTTGTTGCTTCCTGTTATAAGATTCTTGATTTTCAAAGTTTTTCTAAAGACAAAGGCTCAAATTCTGGTGAAAAAGTTTATTTTCAGCGAGGCTGCTACAATGTTCTGTTTTAGCACCCCGCCACATTAGTCACTACAGGGGATTGTGTTCTGAGCGCTTGTTCTGTGTTTAACTTACACCATTTAAACATTCTTACACTTTAATTTACTTGTTAAGATGGATCAATAATGGAGCAAAGTGTTAGCAGTGTATTGCCTCAGTATCCTGCTCTCGTTCCAAGAAGCTGCAGGTCACACAGAGGCTTATGTGAGACGCACATATGACACACGTTTAGTTTGACAAGTTAGCAAAAATAAAGAACATAATCATCTAATGAAATAAGTAGTGAAAAACAAAAGAGCTGCAGGTTGTCCACCCCTATGTAGAGGATGGGCTAACTCAGCGATGCACCCTGTTGTTCCTTCACAGCTAGCTGGCATCTTTTAATGCACAAGTAAAAACAAATGTACAAAGATGACCCCAGGGCTCAATGTAGTTTCTACATTTATACATTTTGTGAAGAATATGTTTCCTGAATTATTTTACAATGAACTGATTCACTAGGGTCTCTAACCTACAAACTGCTCTTAAACAGGTTGGAAAAAGAGGAAAATTTCTGTTGTTTCAAAGGTCCCGTGTCCTGCAAAATCAAATTTCTTTGCTTTTAATGTTGTTAGGAGGGGCTTAGAGAGCAGAGGAACATGAGACCTTTTACTAAACTCTCAGTTCACAGAAAATTGCACTATTCCTCTTTAAAGAAAAAGCCCCTTAAAACACTCTGTTCTTTACTTCCTAGAGTTTATGATGTCAGAGCGATTAAGCCTGCACCTACATCAGTGTTTTCTGCTTGACACAGGCAATGATATGACTGCTCTGACAGTTCACTCAGCAACCTGTAACCCCCCCATCAGACACTGTTTGGGCAGCTAATCAGTGCAGAGCTCATTATTATAGCCTTCCATAGCTTTTACTTCCTTACTTTGTCTTTTTACTTCCCAAAGACTCACAGATTGTTTTTAAAGAAGAAGTGCTACAGGGAGGTAAAAATGTTCCTGTCTCATTTTCCGAAACATGATGACTAAATCAGTTTATAAAAGGACACGTATTTTCAGTGTAATGAAATGACTCAGTCTAAATATTTGATGTGTTGTCTGAGGAGTAGTTTTTAGAAATGTATCCTTCAATCCCTGAGCTAAATTCTTGAGTAATGAACATTAAACTTGCAGCACCCTCTCTCTCTGCACTCTTCCTCCTCCCTACTGACCTGGACACCAGCGATGACTTTTCTGCAGAGTTGGATCGTTCCCATGGCTTCTTCACAGCATCTGGTGAGGGTAAAAGAATGAACCACATGAAGTTAAAGAGGCTACAGTGATGTCCCACCACTTGTTCTAGTCGTCATTTGTCAGCCTCTAATACAGGAGAAATACACACAAAATTCAAAAACTAAACATTTTTCAGGAAAAACAGCCTCGACAGAGACAGTCTGTGTGGTTTGACCCCCTTTTACTCTCAGCACATCCTTTACTCTTTTGAGGGGGGGATTTGACGCTTTCTTACGTGATCTTGTTTATTCAACCACACTTCTCTCTGTATGTCAGAGTTCAGTTTCAGATTTAGATTATTTAAATTCTTTCTGTCTACCTGACCCCACAATGCATTTGTAATATTTCTGGTCTGTACTGTGTATTGACCAGACCATGACTGTGACTGTGGCCTTGGGCAGTGGCAGGATTGTGAAGCTCAACATCTGCAGTTTTTACATTACAAAACACCGTAGCTGATTTGATTAATTTGATAAGTAAATCTATTAGTACCTGTTGAGTTCTGCTGACCTGCTCCTCGCCCACTCGAGTCGTCCTGCAGAAGAGAGAAATATATCAGATCGTAACAAAAACGTATCAGCCTCACAAAAGCTTCAAACTTAAATGTTAATAATTGTTTTGTATTGACACTCATTTAACTGCCTTCTTGCTGAGTGTTAAATGAGGAATTTGATACCACTTTTTAACTTTACAAAACTGCACTTTGGTGTCTTTTTGTATTTAAAAACTCTCTTTCTATATAAACATTAAATTGTATTGTTTTTATTTATTTTCTTTTTTAGATTTTAGTTGTTTGAATTATTTTAATGGTTTCTAGGGATGCACATCAGCTTTGGTTCAATATCGGCCAATATCCTCCCTTTTGGCAACCATCAGCCATTTGATATCTGAGGTCGTACCAGCTGATATCTGACACACCTAACCTCTGATTTAGAGAAGATCCTGTATTTAGGGTAGTAAAACTATCTAGTTGGACAAACTGTGGTCTGCATTCATGATCAGACAATTCAGACAATTGAGGGAGAATTGTGCCAAAAGATGTGATAACAAAAACAATGGTATCAGCTAAAATTAGCATTTCAAACATTGGTATCAGCATGAGCTCTGATCACTTATGGGTTCTTAATTTCTTTTCTTTATTCCTTTATTATATTTTTTGGTGTCTTATGTGAAGGACTCTATACCGCTTTTTTGCTGAAATGTGAAGGTTATTTACTTAAATTAACATTTTCCAGCCTACACGTACCCTCTTAAAAGGCCAGGGAACAAACAGAACATCTAATTTTACACTTAGTACTTTCCAAGAGCTGTAACTATTTTTACAGGGTTTCAAGATAGCCAAGGAAATATACTCAATTTGTAATAATTTCTCTACATTACTTTTAAAACCTTGCTGACAACCTGACAGTCCCTAGCTTTGCATAGCATAAGGACTTAGGTCCTGTCCACACAGAGACGAAAATGTTTTGTCTAGAAAACGTTCTCTGTGAAGACGGCATTGTTTCAAGGAGTGTGTCCGTCCACATGAAAACACTGAAAACACTGTAGTACATATGCCAGGCCTGTAAGTGGTGCTGTAATGCTGCTGGAGACAAACACTAAAACCAGAGAAGAAGACATGGAGCATGCAAACATCATGAACAAACACTGGTGTATGCTGTTCTTCATGTTTTCTCATCTTCTCACCAACGCAGCACCGTACTCCGCCATTATTGTCAGGGTTCATGCATGTGGTTCAAGTGAGAGGTGGGGCTATGAAGTCATTTTTTCTGAATCCATCTGCATTCACTGTCCAAATAATAATGCAAAGCTGGCGTTTTCAGATTTATCCACTCTGTGACCTGTTTTCAAAATGTGTGTAACAAGGGCCCGACCGATTGTATCAGCCGATTATAGCCCTTTTCAAAGTATTCAACATCGTCCAGATATATAACGCTGATATATTCTTAATTTCTCATAAAACAGCAAAACGCTGTTCCGTGTCCAAGCTGTGCAGAATGATGACGTTGCGAAAGATGGCGGCGCGCATTGTTGCAGCGGCTCTGAGCTCTCTACTGATGCCGTATGTATGGATGATGGAGTGTAAGGGGCAAAACTTGCCTACACTCACACGGAGTTGCTGAATGATGTTTTTGCCTGCAAGTCCGACATTGCGAGCGACTTTCAGTGGTCGCACAATATATCGCTGGGCTCTCTGCCAGCTCGGCTACAGAAGCAGCCTCACAGACTGGCCCTGCCGAACATTTTTCTGACCATCTGTCGTTCACAAAACTGACAAATTGGACCTTCTGATGGCAGGGGGGATCGGTTTATTTGTGACTGTTCTATGATGATTATTACGGAAACCTGGCTTTACCTGCTTGTCCCCGACGCTGCAGTTGAGCTAACTAGCCAGTTAGCTAACTATGCTAGCGTTAGCTTAGCTCCCCCGGAGCTCTACGATGTGATCAGCTCAACCAGGGGGAGCCTTCATCATAGCTAAGACCTTTAATCAGGCCTGTTTAAAGAAGTTTGTGCAATATGTGCAGTGTCCCACAAAATAGTTTGATTTCCTCACAGATATTTCCTCATGTGTATCATAAAACAAGTGGATCTACCTGCACTAAAACCTACTTCTGATACACTAATGAGGACTCTGGGACTGAAAGGCAGATGTGACAGGACAGAGTTCCTAATTCATCTATACATTTACATTTTAAATAAGGTTATTTATTTTATTTTTCAGGAATTGACTGCAGTTTTGCCCACTATTTTATTTTGTACTTGAAGGTTCTTTGCTCTTGAAAGTCGCAGAGTAGAAAAATAAAAGAGGCTTATGAAAAAAATGTTGCTGCTTTCCTCTCAATGACCTGTTTATAACTTTTTAAAAGTTGTTCTACCTGTACTATAACCTACCTCTTATTTTCATCAACAAGAAGTACAAGATAAAGAGTGACTCTATTTTAAGGTTATATAATTAATTTCCCAGCGGTTTGATGATTTTCTGCATGTTTTTGTACCTGAAAATTACTCTGTTGTAAAGTTAAACAAATACTTTGTGACAAAGTATTGTAAAACAGTACAATGTTCTGCCTGTAATTCATATATTCATTGTTGTAAGTGTTTTGGGACCACATTTTTTAAAAATTCACTTTATATCTATTTTTAAAATTAATCGGCCAATTAATTGGTAATTGTTATTTTTTTCTGCCAAATATCGGAATCGGCATCGGCCTCATTAAATCCATATCGGTCAGGCCCTAGTAACAAGTGTTTGCTTATTATTAGGTAGTAGTACTGTAATAAATGGTTTTATTGTGGGTATATTGTGGGTTTGAAACAGAAGACTAGGAACGTCTGCTGGAGGGCAGGGACCAGTAAATAAAGACAAATAAGCCAGATATGATGGTGGATATGGTGATATGATGGTGTATTATACAATTACAGTGTCAGTGGGTAACGCAAATATTTACAAGACTGCAGCAATATTACTAGTTCAAGAAGCTTATCAACTTAATGACTTGTCCATGACGAAATGTTCAAAGCCTAATCAGCAAGCGTAATCCAAAGTTCATATTCTCCCACGTCACAAGGGAAATCCAGGCCTGAAGCAACACACCATGAATTAGTCTGTTATATTATTATTTGCTGTGATTTGTCTGAAAGAGCTCACATCTCCGAGGAGATGTAGATGGAGTGGGTGTGTGGCTTCGAGTTGTCGGGAGAGTAAAAGTCAGGCAGCACAGCCTCCTACCAGACCATGGATAGATGCAGACAGAAAGGAACTGGGTCAGCTCCAGGCCAATTTCACTAGCTCGCCATCAAGGTTCAACCCTCCGTAGGGCACTTGACCAGTTCAGTAGATCAAAATGCACACAACAAGTTTCCCAGTCACCAGAGGGTCTGTTTGGTTTCTACAGAAGGTTAAATGAACTTGTTTAGTTTCAACCAAGTTAAGATGAATTATTGTCAATTGTTTGGAGGCATTGACCTTCTGCTGTCCCTTGGCTTCTCTCCCACACAACTGAAGGGAAAGAAGTCAGGGCAGCTTAAACATTCCCTCCAAGGTATATGACTGGATCATGTGGAACATGTGAACTGTCATGTGTTGTGCAAAGGAGGTGGGAGGAACCAGTACTGAATTGGAGTGGATTGACAACCAGGACTATGGATTTCAACCCTGGGTTACATGTGTGTTTTCTGGCACGCCATATTCATGTCGATGAAACGCAGATACGATTAAAAACTTGTATACAGTTTTAATACAGCTGAATTCATCTCCATGTGGACAACCCCTTAAACAGTAGAAAAGATTGTCTGATTGACATGTTAACTCCCTTTCTTTCTCCCCAAGACTTAGAAGATTAGAGTATTTCACCCCTAGACATCAGAGGTGCCTTCAGGAGAAGGTTGGACCACCTGACCTTCATATCAGTATGTTAAGCTAAACTAACAGGCTGCAGGCCCAGTCTGATGCAACATTTCCATTTCCATTCAAAATATCTTCAAAAGACACAACACAGCCTCAAGGCACACACTTACTTCATCAGGTTTCTCTGAAGCTTTCCGCCTGAAAGAAAGGAAACATGAGACACAGTGAGATGCAGAAGAAGATCATTATTGACTGATACAGACACACACGGAAACAACACAAAACTCTGCAGATTCCATTTACTTTAAGT
This sequence comes from Cetoscarus ocellatus, assembly GCA_037902135.1. Taxonomy (NCBI): domain Eukaryota; kingdom Metazoa; phylum Chordata; class Actinopteri; order Labriformes; family Labridae; genus Cetoscarus; species Cetoscarus ocellatus. Next base: position 422,468 of record JBAMNC010000802.1, on the reverse strand, counting down.
CAGGGCCAGGCAATATGGACCAAAATTAATATCTTGATAGATTTTTTTTTGCCAAATGGTGATACATGATACAAATCTATTTTTTCTGGAAATAAATAACAAAGAAAGTCTGTCCGAGTCAAATCCACGTGCCAAATGCCACACGGACATTTTATTGCAGCTGGCTGCACAATATCTGATAATCATAACATGAAGTATAAATGCTCCTGTGATAAAATGGAATCAATAAATGACCATTCCCTGTTTGGACTTACCATTTTGAACCTGGGGTCAAAAAGCTTTTAACAGTAATCAGAGCATTGGGCATGACATCCATTTCTTTTATTAACTTTAACATAAACCATATAATTGTTTTAGAATTTTAAAATTCTAATTTTAAATTTAATAATTACTAATTTAATTGTAACTCACTAGAAGGGATGAGGAGTAACAGGAAGACAGAGGATGGGAAGGAGCAGTAGCCAGCCAGTAGCCATATATTTTTATTTTATCTATATATATATATATTTATTTATATTTTTGTATAGATCTATATTTTCTGTTTCTTTTTTTATACATCTTTTTTTTTATCTGTAATAATTAACTGATACTGAATCTCAATTTCCCTGAGGGAGTTTTTTCAAAGGGGATTAATAAAGTATGATCTAATCTAATCTAATCTAATAATCTGATGTAAATGAGACTGTCTCACCCTGTCTCTCATTTGAAAATATATTCATAGATCATAAATACTTGATATGTTGCCCAGACCTACTTCTAGTGAAACAGAACCAGGAATGGCAACACTAAATTGTTGACAGAGAAGCTGACAGAACAGGTATCTTTGCATGTTTCTCCGTGTGATTCATGGAAGGTTAAGGTAAAGGGTGTGTGTTTGTGCAGCTGCTTTACCTGCGAGCTAGTAAGGCATTCATCTCCTGCATCAGGCCCTCCCCACCACCACCGCTGCCTCCACTGGACCGGTTGGAGTCGCTTTTGCCACCAGAGCCTGGCGGACTGCTCTCGTCCTGAGGATGAACACAGCGCATTGTGAGATTTTGGTCTTCAATACACAAATATCTCGTTTTCAACAATAAAGCAAGAACAAGATAAAAGCAGAAACACAGCTTCCTTAGCTCCTGAGCTTCAACCCTGTCTCACCCTCTGCACTTTACGCAGTTTGGCCCCAGCCAGTGCTGCAGCCAGTCCTGAGGGTTGGTGCTGGACCCCTGGTGGGCCCCCAGGAGGTCCACCACCAGTTGGCAATGGAGGGGGCATGGGTGGGGGCACTGCCATTGGGGGTGGAGGACCCGGCGGAGGTGGAGGGGCTGGAGGGCCAGCCATGGGTGCTGGAACTGCAGCTGGAGGAGCCACAGACAGCATGGCGGGGTGACCTGCAGAGACAGGGGGGCCTGGGAGGGGCAAAGTTTGGTACCGGTTAATGGCTGCAGGGGTTCAAGTATCCTTTTATATCCCGTGAGTGGTGGCAATAAAAAAGTCTGACGATCTGAATGTACAGCTAACACCAAACAACCGACAACTACTCAACTTTAAACTACATACTGGTAGCTGATATATCCCTTACCAGTGCATTGCTACAACACTACTCTGACACAGGGGAGCACTACTTCTGAACCAACACCTAACGTAAAGATCAACGATTTAATCTATCCCCTTCACCTTCTAAAGGATCAAGTAAAATGCAGAGCTGAAACCAAACAGCCAGTAAAACTCTATGCTCCTCCTGATAACTTAGATCATCTTTGAAATGATTCACAATGACAAACTACTTTCAAAGGACTTTACACCTACTAGGAGCTCAGCACAAGATGCAAGGTAAGCCTACATTCAACGACCTCAGCAGGTGCAACACTTAAATATTAGCAGAGCTTAAACTCTACTTCAGGGAATGACAACCACTTTTGCTCAAGGGCCAGTATTTTCTTGTCATGTGCTGTGTGGGCAGTAATCTGAAATAGGGCTAAACTCAAACAATTTATTTAAATGCTTTCATCTAATAAGCACATAAGTTTTAAATATTATTATTTTTCTTCAAAAAAAGCCTTCTAAGCCTTGAAAATGGAGATGGATCTTTATCACCCATTCTGCTGCCAGCCACATGGTGGGCTTCTTTTTTTTTCGGGGCTGCTATTAAATTGTTTATCAATAATTTATTTGGAGCCCAAATTGACAATACCAAAGTCATAACCAGTATCCAAGATCAACACCTACAAAGTACCACATGCATGTTGATTTCCTTATTGGCAGGTAAATGAAAAAGGGTTATGGGCTACATGGCTGGTAAAGGTTTGTTTATTTACAATTATTTACAGACAAATACATACTCAACAAATTCCTTTAAACCCTTATTCTGATTTTCTGAATGTACTTAATTAAATGTAATGAAGCAAATCTATGCTACGTGAAAATAGTTCATTGTTTTGGCTGGTCTTGGTCTTTGATTTATTTTTCATCTAACAATTTTTATCCATCAGTCAAAAAGTAATTCAGACCCCAGTAGTAACTACTTGTCTTGGTGTCAGCATATACAAACATTAAAAGTCAACACAGAAATGAATTTGACAAAATTCTGGGGGTCCAAACTTTTATTTAACTCGACTAAGATTGAACTTACACATAGTTGGTGCAACCCATGGCTACCCTGTAGCTAAAGTGATACAAGATAGCTTCTACAACGATAGACCGCAATTTAGGGTGTTTCACATAACTCCTCTTTCTTTTCTTAAGGTGAGTTTGTTGACTTCGTCCACCCACCAACACAATGATGCAAGGTTGATCAATCTAATGTAACCACTCACGGTAACAGTCAGAGTTAAGATATAATTTATGTAAACTGCACTGAATCAAGGTTACTTTTTTGTTTTGTAAAGAATTTAAAAAGCAAACCTGAGCAAACGCAAACAATTAAACATTTGATTAATTCGATGATGTCAACTTTAAGTGCTGAGCACTCCCTCATACATCAGTCCAAAACATACTGTATCCACTGAGTACTATGGCAGACAAATGTCTGAGTTGACTGGCATTGATGAACTTTCATAAGGATACTAAGACAGATGCCGCAGCTGTTCTGGTTGTTCTAGGTTGATGCTACAGGGAGATGCAGAATTGACTTCTTATAGGTACGAATGCTTTTAGCTGTTTATGGTGGTGGATAAGTTTGTCTTGATGTCTTGTTTATCTTGTCACTCAACTCTTTTTTTTTTTTTAATTATGCTGTGTTTAGAATAGTTTTTCAAAATGATAGAAACAGTTTCTACTAAGCTTGCAAAGGGGTGGAAAATTTCCAGTGAATTTCTGAAAACTTCCCACAAACTTTCCATGGGAACTTAAGCTGAGGAATTTTGGAAATATTCCTAACTGGAAACTGTCCATGGGAATTTATGGGAATTAATGGAAACTGGAAATTGGGGACGATTTAAATGAACTGTATTATATTTAAGAGATATATAAACATTTTATTTTGTCATAGGCAGACATCCATGCAAAAATAATACAATTAGAAACAAAACATTTCAATAGCCTCATTTGTAAGTAGAACTTTATCAAGTTTTAATTATTTTATCAAGGAGTCAATTTCAGCTTCACTTCATGTGGTCCATGGGCTCAAATGTGTGTCTTCAACAGTCCAGGGTTCTAGAATCATCTCTGCATGTGATGGAGGAATGAACGGAGCATGTAGGAGGCGTGGCCTCAATACCCCTGCAGTATGAGGTTTGCTGTGTGCATGTGATTGAGGACTTGCACAGATATTCTTAAATATACAGTACTTGCATGAAATTTGATTGTTTTAGTCAAAATTACCAAAATTTCTCGACTATAACACGCATTTCTTTGCTCTTAAACAAGGTCCAATTTTGGGTTCGTATTATACACGAGTACAAGCAAAATATTTACCATATTTCGCCTCACCAACATCGTGACTGCAACACATCTGATACAAAAAGCCAAAATATTCTCTTTCTCTGCGAAAACATGCAAACACAGGGCACTGCCATCTTGTGAGCAAGGGGACGCAAAATAGCTGAGCTGTTATTGGTCGAAGACATTGACATGTTGATAGCTGATTGGTCGGTACACTACAACTGAGCATGCTTGGGCAGAAATCGAGTAAGTGCGTATGCGAGAAGCAAAAGGTGTTTCCACATCCGTTTGAGAATCGAGAACGGTATTTGTTGTGAAAATACTGAAATTTCATGGATTAAAACTTTGAATGAAGGTTATTTTTGAGTTGTCTGAGAGAGTAAGGTTTGGGCAAATTTTGGGTGCATGTTACATTGGAGTGCAGTGTTTATAAATATGGGGTTCATGTTATAATCAAGAAGTTCCGGTATGCTATTACATGTTTCCCTCCACTATATACTTGAAATCCTTGTTAAGGGCCAACTTATATTTTGTAAATTCCCATTAATTTCTGTAAATTCCTGTTAATTGCCATAAAAAGTTTCCAGCTTTGAAAACTCCCTTTTGCAACCCTAGGTCCTACTCAATAGCAACTTTAATTTCCTAAATTGCTCCCAACACTTAGCTGGCTGTTGTTTCACAGCTAGTTGTCGAGCTTTGTGCAGTTTATGCTGCGCTCAGTGCGTGCTTTCTCTCTTGCTCCACTCCCTCTCCCTCTCCCTGTAATCATGTATGCACATGGGGAAATCTGGGATTAAGGTGTCACTTATGTAAGGTAATGGCTCTTGTGCATATGATTTATTTCATCCTGCCGGCGCCTCTTAAACAGTAGTTCAAACTTATGTTGGGTGCATATCTGAGAATTTTTGAATAGCGTTGTATCAGATCTGCTCTCTTAAAGGAACTGTGCTTTAAGACACTTTTTACATTTTCTGCTGTTTCTGTGTAGAATTATTGTAAGAAGCATTAATTAAAGTGAAAAATACCCTCCATTACACATCAACCCCACCCGACATACACACAAACATAAACACAAACACAGCGAACACATGTTACATCCCTCTGCTGAGAGACTACCTCCTCCTCTCTCCTCCTCATACTTACTGCTGCTGGCCATGGAGGCCTGCTGGGGGACTGGGGAGGGGGTCTTCTTGGGCGAGCCCCCATCAGATATGGCAGTGTAAGAGGGGGGCGAGGAGGAGGAGGAGGAGGAGGTGGTGGTGGTGGTGAGGGGCTGGGCCTGCTGGTTGTACACCTGCTGCTGCTGCTGCTGTTGATGTTGTGGTGGCAGATGCTGCTGCTGCTGAGGGTGGAAGGTGGATGGGTACTGGGGGGCTGGGCCTGGGGCTGTCTGACCTGTCAGGGGGGGCAGGGGAACGGCCTCGCAGTACTGTGGGGTGAGTGGCAGGTGCTGAGAGTGAGGAGTGTAGGAGTCGTCTGGCTGGCCGTTGGAGTGAGGGTGGGGCTGGTGCTGGGGATACTGGTGAGGGCCTGATGTGGCGCTGGGGTCGAGTGGTGGGGGCTTCATTCTGGGGTTCAGGGGTGGGAGGGGGTGAGCCATGGGGAGTGCGGGCTGTGGGGGCATGCCCTGCTTCACGGGCATGGCCATCATGACCGGAGGAGAGGAGTTGGGGGGCATCTGGGCATACATTTGCTGTAAATGGGAGGCTGACCAGGTGCCGTGTTTTGGGGGGAGCATGATGTCTTGTTGCTGCAGCTGCTGTTGCAGGTGGAGGTGGCGGGCAGCTGTGGGGGGAGACAGGGGGATCTGACGGACCTGACGGCCCATGGTGTTCACTCCCGCCTGGACTGGGGAAAAGGCGGAGGCGAGCGAGGTGGACAGCTGAGAGGAGAGCTGGGCCTTGTCCCTAGCAGCCCCCGCCTCTTTCTCCTGCGAGGGAGAGGAGGAGGCGGAGGAGGGAGGAGAGGAGGAGGCCACGCGGACGTAGGAGGGTGGCAGTGTGCTAGCCCTGTACTGTCTGTACTCGGGTGGAGTGTCTGGGTGGGTGGGAGGGGTGGAGACTTTATATTGGAGAGTGGAAACGACTGTGACAGGCAGAGAGAGAGAGAGAGAGAGACAGACAGAGAGGAGAGAGAGAGAGAGAGAAGAGGAGGAGATGCAGACGAAGAGGAGGACGAAAGGAGGGCAACAAACAAAGGAAAACAGAAAAGAGAAAAACGTGAGAAGAATGAAAAGCAACCAACTGAGCAACCAAGCAAGTAAAAGATGAGAAAATCAGGAGCAATCCAAAAAACAGAAGCCAGTAGCAAATAAAGAATCAAAATATCATAAAAAATAACAAGCAGCAGAATGCAACATGACTGAGCCATGGTCAGAAAGCATATGGCATTTCCCCCCAACAGTAGCTGAAGGAAAGAGATGGCAGTAGAGCATGTTGCAGGGACAGGAGGGTTCTGGTATTGCCACTGACAGCGAGAGGACAAAGGGGCATGTTTAAGTCTGTAAGTGTGTTTACGGGGCAGACTTGAACATTGTTATGTGTGCATGGATAAAAAGCATAAGGGCAGGGGAGTTGTGATTGGGACTAAGGCGGGGGGGACACTAACACATAGTACAGCAAGGAAAAGCCTGTTTACCTTCAGGAGACCTACCGTTTCAGGGACTGGAATCTCAGCTATTTATTATTGATGAAATCACCTGTTTGCTGAGGGAATGTAAAGTATGCTGTGCCTAACATGACACCGATAACATCCCTCATTAACAAAACACCACAGAGAAGAGCAAATATCCGTTGACACCCCTGCAAGGTTGTTTATTGACAGTTGGAGTTTTCCACGGCAGTTTTTTCTTTCATGTTTGCTTAGCTCAGAGCTAATGCTAATGCACAGGATCTCCAGAGCAGCATGAGTACAGTGTGAGAGTATGCGAGCGCTAACAAGTCTGGGTGTGGGTATGTTTGCTTAAGCCTCACCTGATCCAGACGTTCGTCGCTCCCTCTCCTTGTGTGCCATCTGATGCTGCTCCATCATCCTGTCCAATACAAAGAGTGTCAATATTCCTAATCAGAGTTTACACAGACATTAATCCCAATAATCCCTTATATTATGACTGACGTTGAACAGAAACTACTAAACTGCTCTCAAATAAACACACAGGCAGGGGTTATCAACTACATTTGCACAAGAGCCAGTTTTTGCTTGACAGATATTAAAGGGCCAGATTTTAAAACAAAGTAAGAATAAACATATTTAGTTCGAACTACCTACAGATGCAACAGTTTCAATTTTCCCCTATCATTTCAGTGCCTGCTGAGTTCCAGCCAACTTCCAGCCAATGTGAGTCCCACCCCCCTTCCAGGACCTAAATTTCACCATAAACATGGCATTATTAGTTTAATGTTCTTTTATTTGTTTCCAATTTCATGTATTTCTGTATTTTCTGACTTAATTTACTTGTTCTATTGGTTGAATACTGGCTAACAATCGCTGTTAGGTGTCAGATCAAACATGAAGTCCTTCCTGATAAGACTGTTCCAAATGCAGTTATTCTGGAGTTGCATTCCCAGTTATAAGTTCATGGTAATAAAGATTGACTGATTACAGGGATGTAATGACAAAAAGATACCCTAAAACCACAACAAATTTTTCTACCTGATGTTTTTAGAATTTGACACTGTTCTGAGGGCCAGATGGGAGGTTATGGTTGGCCTGATGTTGCTGCCAGTTGATGATCACTGACCTGGAGGTTTTCCAGGGATCAGACAGCCTGGAGCACTGCTAAAAACTGACAGGCTCCACAAAAGACACAACTGTTGGCTCCAGTCCCACATCCCAAAACCAACATTGAACAACTGCTTACTCCACACCTCCATTATGCAAAATGGAGCTTAAATAACTACAAACTTGTGTTCAAAGACCACTTTGCAAACTGCTAAACTTTTCCCTGAAAGTAACCTGAACCCTTTCTCCTCACACTCTATCTAGCTCCATCTCTATTTGTGATTATTACCTTAATAAAGGCCACAAAAGATATTTTTTTCATTTTCTTCACCTTAAATGTCAAGTTTATAAACAGGACCAGGCAAAGGGTATCTGTTCAACAATAAGTTAGGAAACAGAAAGTTTCTCAAGAGTGGCTTCATGTATCGTACAACTGACTCCTTAAAACTTCAGAATAAAAGCATTTTGTACGAACTAGGGGAGCTTTCAACAGAAATGACAAACAGGGCTTTTACTCTGAAAAGCACAAACAGGTAGCGTAACTCAACTGTGTCCATCTTGTCTTTGTCATGGGTTAGGTCCATGTTTTAAATGTCAATGAAATCAATTTATGAAAGCAGAATTAATGAAAACCTTCAAAACAGCTTAAATCACATCTGTACAGGTATCACAGAAACAATTTACTTTTCATTTTACAGCCTGTAAGATAAGAAGGGATTAAACATATTTATTTCATATACTAATTATGACTTAGTTGATCCTATTGCTCTTCAACTTTTAGTCCTATTACATTAATTAACCGTTAATTACCTCCGCCAAGGTGGTTATGTTTTTGTCGGCGTTTATCTGTCTGTTTGTCTGTTTGTTTGTGTTCAAAATAACTTGAAAAGATCTGAACGGATTTGGATGGAATTTTCAGGAATTGTCAGAAACGGGATATGGAAGAACTGATTAAATTTTGGGACTCATCCGGGATCACCTTGGCGGAGGTCTGCGCTCTCTGAGTGCTTTTCTAGTTTAAAACAGTTTTGAGGCAGTCCAAAATAATTTGCTGTTTATTACACAGCTGTAGCTGCATCACAATTCGATGTGATTTACTTTTTTTACTTATTTAAAACTCTTGGCCATATGTCACAAGATCAATAAATAACTGCCTAACAGAGGTGATATCAATACCAGGCAAAATAATTGTGATTATAATATTAATCAAGCAGAACTACTGAATGGTGAGAAATGAAGAACTTTTCAGTTCTGTATATGTTTAGTACATGATAAATGATTAAAATTGGGAACAAAACAATGTAAATTCTTTCCCTGACTTAAAGTGAATTCTAAATGCAGACAACAAAACAACTTCCACAATGCAAACCAGAAATGCTGTTTGACTTGTAGGTCAAAGCCAAGTGCGAAGACTGGGAGCTTGCACAGGGTTCCTTATGCAGGGTCTATTTGAGGCATATACATGCAACAGGAACCCGATCTCCAGATGATTTATTGTGCTTAAATCCAACTTTGAGAATGTTTTGGTGCAGACATGTTTGCACTTTTTGTTTTCTTTGTGTTAAAAGTGTTAAACAAATACACTTTACTAACAAACTAACAATTGATGGATATTTTCCTACTACGTGAACTCACACATCCACTGACTTTACTGCATGTGGTGTTAATGTGCACTTATGTATCATACCTCCTCTGCGCCTCGCTCTCTTCTGAGGAGGGCCCATTTTGGCGCTGGACAACTGGACCTGAAAGACAAAGGAGGAAAAATGTCAGCCACTCAAAAACAAAATACTATAGAAATATAACAACAAAAATACATACAAACACTAATTTAAAACACCTGATTGTGATGGTTTTCTCTGCTAAATCATGTATTATATAAACACTAAAAATGTCTGTAGGTTTAGAGGTTGGTCACGGACATTCTTACTAATAACTAATAACGTATAGAATGAATTTCAGAGTTTGTCAGGTAACACTAGAAATCCTGTAAGCTTTTGTAAAATGTCTGCTTTTTCAAAAATTAGAAAATAAAGTTTCAAAGAGAAAAAGTAATGTAGATAAAAAGATTAATCAAAGTTTAAGTAATTTGTTGCAGCTTTAAATACCTCCAGGCATCAAAGACCTCCTCTAATGCAGAAAATTGGTCTTTTACTGCCTATGACACCCTCACCAGCCAAACATCCACACTCTTTATGGGCGTACTAATGTCTTTTAACTGCTCCCATTACATCCTCCCCCCTTTTCTTCATTGAAACTCACTGTTTAACTTCTTATTTGTACTTGCTCTTTCCCCTTCCCCCTACATCTGATCCTTCCTTGTTCTTGTTTTTTCTTCCTCTAACAACTTTACCCTAACTTCCTTGTTTCTTCTTCCCTCAATCATTCTCCTCTGCCAAAACAGAACAGTGGGTCTTCTTTTTGACCTCTTGACCTGCCATGACTTCATTGTTCCTTATTTAGGTTATGCCCGAAATAGCCCCTCTACAGATAAAAAGGAGGATTACCTTGTGTGTTTATATGTTTTAGTTGGCTGTATTATAACAGGTCTAATATGCATTACTCATGAGTGTTAACATGATTCTGTGTTTTTAGAGATCAACAGGATCGAACTGTGAGGTAGACTTCTATATGTAAACAAGCTCTATTATAACCATGTTCCATAAGGCTGCTCCAGTGGTGAAAGCAGGAGTTAAAGCCATGTTTACTGGATGAACAGACACCAAGCATCATGTGAGGTGCTTTGCCCCGGGGAGCCAACAAGCTGTTTATAAAACAATTTGCTCAACATGTTCCTAGCCACAGGAATTTCATCTGTAACCACACAGCTAAGACTTCACTGAAAAATATCACAGGGGCAAAAAACAGATTTAAGCAAATATAAAACTGAACTAATTTAACTGAAGCTAAAGTATAAAAAGCTTCCTGCTGAGTGACGCAGGCAGAGCCGGCTATTAACAGGAAGCATCCGGGAGAGCACTTATCACATATCACCAAAATACCAGTCATTAAACTTCAACGCCCACCGTGACGCTAAGAACACCCATGGGTGATATTTCCACTTGCTGTCTGGAGAATGGGGGTGGAAGTGGGCGGGGTAATGGGGGCAGTCAACATGAGGCAGAGTGCTGCCTCCAGACAGCACAAAAACACACAGGACCCTTTCTAAACATTTGCTTCAAAGTGTCCATATAACGCCTGATGAAGCTATTGTTTACTGTTTATGACAATGTCTGATTTTTATGCCACTGGTGATTTTGTGATGGTCAGTGAAAAACTGGCACAGATATGTAAGCACAAATCAAGGCACACTGCCTTGATCCCATTGCTCCCTAAAACTCATATGTACCCTGTTTTCTTGAAAAGTGTGTACTATTCTTCTACAACTGCACCCCTGACATATTTACATGAATCTTAAATCAACATCACATATCACCCCTTGTTGTCATTTTTATGAAAGATTTCATTAGCATCGGGAACCTTTAGATTTCAGTCAAACTAATGTTAGAAATTGCGACTTAAATGAAACTTCTGAGGTTACAGATTCACTGTTTTTTTTTAATAAACAATGATTGAGAGAAAATGTCTGAAACATTCATAGAGAGCCATCTGGCCACAATCTAAGTAAAGCAAACACAAAAAAAGTACAACATAACCTATTAGCGTCAGAATTCAGGCAGAGTCACCAATTAGCAACAGCTAATGATGGCCTTCTGCCACTTTTTACATGACTATCAGCATCCCTTCATAGGGATGCACAGTATTATCAGTACAATATCAGAAGATAACAGTTTTAAAAGCTAAAAATCTGTATTTACAGATATGAGAAGGTCAGTCGATACAGTTTTGATGTTTTATTTCAAACATGCAAGGGAATCAACGGGGTGCAAAAAATCAAAATAAATACATAACATGATCCATTAATCCATCCGTTATCAAACAGCTTATAGCTTTTGGGGAGGCGGGGGCTGGAGCCTGTCCACGCTGACGTTGGGCAAAGGTGGGGTACACCCTTGCCAGCTGATCAGCCACACAGAGAGATAGACAAAGGCAATTTACACTCATATTCTAAGGCAATTTGGAGTCACCAATCAACCTAATGAGCATGTTCCCGGTCTGTGGGAGGAAGCCAGAGCATCCAGAGAAAACCCAATCATACACAGGGAGAACATGCAAACTCCAAAGCCCTGACCAACATGGGGATCTAACCAGCAAACTTCTTGATGAGAGTCATGTGCACTACCTGCTGCGCCACAGTGCCGCCCTTAGATAACATGATATCATGCATAATTTAAACATTACACTACAGTATAGCAAGACTGCATGCTGTCATGTAGTTTACGAGCCAAAAAAAGGAGTGGGAAGAAGTACTTACTTAATTAACCCCACCCCTTCTCCAAAAAGAATTTACACTACTTATTCAGCTCCCATATGAATATAAGCCACATCAACAGTTAGTCTGAACACATCCAAATCAGTTTATGTTCAGACAATTCTTAACCAAATATTTCATTTATTTATGTACCTTAAATTGGCTGAAATATTGGCATTATGTATGAATGTACTATGGTGTTTTATGTCTGTCATCAGGCAGATCCATTGTGCTAATCTTTAGACTGATGCTCTTGTTGCAGTGAGAGGATTGCAGGACAAATCAGTGTCCTCCCCTGTTACTATGACCATTACTGTGAGGCTGTGTCGTGGTAGCTATGCTAGAACTTGACAACAAAGAACGATGCTGAAAGTGTTTATCTTTTGTTTTTCAGGTGGGGGCCGTTCATGCACAAAGTTTCTTCACACTTTTTGCACTCATCAAACACCATCTGAATAAACAATGGTGACAGCAAGCATGCTCATATCAAGTGTCCATTCCTCATATCATGAAGTATTTTAATGAAGAGGAAATATGCAGAGTTTCAGCTGGCAGGGTAACATTTGTTATGGTTAAGCTGACAATTGTGTTTGAAGGAGATGCTTTGTGTGTCTAGGGACAAGTGTGCCACAGTAAGGGTGTTGTTGTCTGAGTGAGTATTAAGATATGCAATGGACTTGACTTCAACCTCTGTCTGAGAGTTTTCAGAAGAAACCTCTTTTGGAAATGAATGCAGTTCTGTCCTGATTTTACTTTAACGGTGTTAGCACTTTTGTTGTGTTAAACCGTCTGAGTATGCAGGGTGAACACATAAATTGTGAGTGCTTGCTGCACAGTGTGAGTTGACATACTATGATACATCGGCTTAAAATCACACATTGTACTCTCGCCCTTATGTAGTTTACTCCTTGGCAGTGAGGTATATCTTCCACGTCATATGTTTAGTTGACCTAGTTCGCAAGTTCTGAATTTACCAGAAAAATCAATCAACTTCCTTCTTTAAGTTTTTTTTGGCGAGGACTCTTCCCCTCTCAGACACTTTTTATGGTTATGAAATAAATCCTGTGGATACGTGTAACAGTCCATCTGACCTGTCATGAGACCTCATGATCCTTCAGAATTTCACAACCATTGATTTTCAGTTCCTCAGTGAAGTTATGAAATATTCAAAGTTTTAGGACACCCAAAATGCACAATACTGAAATTGCTTTGTCAACTAAGGCTTCCTAAACATGACTCTGTTTTTGTATGAGCACATCATGTCTGTTTTTAGACACGATGTGATAACGCTATCTGTTTGTGTTTTTCTGTACTTTGGGAGTATCCATTATTTGTGCTTTAAAGCCGACATGGTGTGATGCTGGCTGTTGCCATGGTGAATGTCAACTATGAACAGAAGTCCAGGGGGACGAAAGGGCCTGATCAGACATGTCAGCTCAGGAGACTGGTGTATGTTAATGTGTGTGAGTTTCTCTCCTGTGATTCAACAGAATTATTATTAATTGGTGTGTATGTGCTCTGTGAAGTTCATGACAATCTTTTTTTTAATAACTCACACAGCCACTTGAAAAGATGGATGACTGAAAAAGGGACAGAAGCAGACGGACGGACTTGGTGGAGGCTCTCTGGGTGTCTGCTATGGGGATACACTTTTGAATTATTCTCCATGATCGCTGCAAACACTCAGTAGGTTTACCTGCACGGTTAAGTTGAGCCATGGTGGTAGCTTGGTTTAAAGCTACAAATGATATCAACAGGGTAATGTAGCAATATGCACTCTTGTCAGCTCATTACGGTACTATCAACTCTCAGCCTGCTTGTCTTTCTTTCTCTTCAGAAAGTTCAGGAACCAGAACAGGAATATTCAACCAAGGTTGTTTTTACCTGGATTTCAAAATTCAGTACAATGCTAGTAAAAATAAAATAGTAAAACCTCTTTAATTAACATGGAAACTAAAAAATAGAAGTCATAGGTGCCCCTTATTGGAGCCTTTTTTAATAAAAGAAATTACAAACAAATCCCCTGCACTGTCCCACTGGCTCAAACATGATTGCAAAATTTTAGTGCCAAAAAAAGACTGTCTGCATGTTTTGATAGGCAAACCCATCTCCAATAAGAGTTATGTACTGATCAAACTTTTAAAGCTTCAATTATAACCCAATACCTGGGCTTTGGCTAGCCACCAACACAGATACTGATCCAATACCAGTGGTAATCAATACATTACATAACTGTTGTCTTTTTTAAGCTATCACCTACTGGTACTGGTATGCGTTGGATAGTTTTGTATCATAAGGTTAATTATTTGTCATTTAGAAAGCAAATATTGAAGGCTGAAAACTTTGTATTCAATTTTTTACCTCACTCCTAAGCTAATCATTCTTTCATATAATCACAGAAATCAAAATGTGAGGAAAACTAAATTTATCCTCCTGAAATGTGGTGTAGAGGCACAAAGATGTTAAGTACACAAACCTTGAAGCTGTATTTAAGTGAAGTACTTCAGTAAATTTACTTAGTAACCTTCCACCACTTTTGACAACAATCGTGCCACAGACCAAAACAAATGACGTAAAACTTGTTGAACCATGGACCTGCTGGAGGACATATTTCTCTGAAGAAGAGCCACACTTACTGAGGATGATGATGGCTGAAGAAACTCTTCTGAGAGCACCAGGAGAAAACTCTGGAGTCAGCATGATTAAAGAAAATGCCCTGCAGTGTTCAATACTTTCTATGTTACTCTATCACTTCTTTCAGAGAGAAGTAGCTCAAGAAACGGGGTCAAATATGTAAGGAAGCCGTGAACAGAGACACCTTTGCCTTGCATGACGATGCTCATAATCCAAAATCCAAACGCACCCGAAAAAGGAGGGCTGCAATGTGAGCACAGCGGGGTACGACATCAAGGCTCCGTATGGGATATTTTAACACCCAGTGGGAGGGTCAGAGGGAGGATGAGGTGTCACTGCAGTTAAACACAGATATATTCTCTCAATATGCCCAACACACACACACACACACATATACAAACATGAACACACACAAACATACACACACAGCTTAAAGTAGCATGTAACCAGAGCTGGTCAGAAGCTCTCAAGTCAACAGGAGTGGGCTTATGTTTGACTTCCAATTAAATTAAACACACATTTAATTTGCCCACTGCTTCTGCCAACCCACATACCAACCCACCAAAACCACCCAAGAAAATGTTCAACTAAATCGGAGAATACAGAGAAAATCAGAGCTTGAATTGAATACTTTTTAGACCCTTTTCAAGACTCTCTGGATACAATTTTTATCCCAACTGCATTTTCAAAGTCAAACTTTCAAATGTTTCACACTGACTGTTCGAAAGTACAACTGATCAGATTATTATGAGTAAGTGGCTCAATGTAATGCATGTTTTCTTATGAAAGAAAGCTCTGATGACCAGCATCACACCAACAAATAAAACAACTACAAATTTAAACTCTGAAAAAAGTTAAAGATGCTCAGTTTCATATCTCAGACATTAGGTAGTGTCACCTGACAATCAGCATGATAGAAACAGACGTTCGTACAAAATGTAGACTATTATCTCAAACAAGCCATAAAATAAAATACCATTCAGTCCATAATTCAAGACTTTTAAATACTTGATAAAGGTCCTAATTATTGCTTAATCAATTTAACAACTTCAAACACATTTAGAGAGCCCATGGACACCATTTCTGTTTTTTATGTGATTTCATTTATAACTTGAAGTGCTAGGTGAGCACAAACCTCCTACAATGCATTTCTGACATTCTTAGTTGAGTTATTAACAAAAATGTGAAAAAAAAAAACAGATTCAGATCACCACAAAAATCTTCTCACTTCCCCACTGTGCAATAAACAACTTTCAGTCAAAAATTTAATTAAAATCCATTAAGAAATCCGATTATTAGTGAAAATGCAGAAAACTGCCCTATCTGGTAATGTTAAAAAATCCTTTAAGAATTCCTGGATCTGCATCCATATTTAGATCACCACCAACATCTGATCACTTCTTCCTTGTGCCATCACCAACATTCCCTGAAAATTAATTGAAATCTGTCAATAATTATTTTTTAAGCTATCCTGCTCACAGACAGATGGAGGGATGGATGGACAAACAATCAACTGGACAAATACTGGCAAAAACATAACTCCCTAGACAGAAGCAATAAAAACTGTCCAAAAAGTGTTTAATTGAAATCAAAGAAAAAATATGTCAGAGGAATGACTTTGTTATTCTAGACACTGTGGTTGCTGTTCAGTTTATTTGACTGAATGTAGTGCAATACATTTACACACCAGCAGAGGGAAGCAGAGATCATCCAAGGAGCTTCACATCTTGCCTCTTACCATTGCAGTCCACACAAATGCAGGAATCATCAATATTTTAGGTTGATGTACCTTTTAAATGTGTGGCTCCAAATCAGCTTTGTTGTACAGCTGTATTTGGTAGAAATGCATCCATTTAAGAGTGTTTGTGTATGAAAAACAAATATTTTAACTATGTAGAATGCTTAATTGTGGTTGACTGACATTTTTGAGAGAGAAAAAATAAACTAGATTGATCACAGATGTAATTTAAAGACAGTTCTGTTTAAGGGTGAATTAAACCCATATTTAATAGGCTGGTTTTTGACACTATCTTAGGATGGAAATAACCTGGCACATCAGATGGATTGTTCGATATATTTCACTAGTCCATCTGGGAAAGAGCCCAAAAAAAAAGGGTTTGGGGAAAGCAGAACCTTTCAAAAGCATATCCGGCAGGTGATTGGACAATCGTTCCATCAATCACATTCATTACGGGCCAAGCAAAAAATGTAGTAGGTGGGCGCTACTGCACTACAGAACGTGAGCCACTCCATAAAACAAACTCACTGAAATATATCTGAAGTGGAGCCAAATTATTCTTACTAAAGAGAAGACTGTAGTGCCGATATGTGTTTATCATTTAATAAAAGAATGAGGTTCAGATCTGATAAAAATGCTACTGAAGCTGTTAGCGTCTGTGCTAATCTCTATACGGTCCTGCTGTTGTCTCACTAGTACCTTGTCCTGCTCTAAAGGACTCTGATTGGGCCGTCCTGCTTTGGGCCGCTCACAGTTATTGTAGACTTGAGCTTGACAAGATGGATCTGCTTGATTACAGACGTTGAATCAGGCGGATCCATCTGCACCTCAACGTTAGGATGCAAAATCTACAATCTGTAATTCAATGTGACATTAAATTTGACTCAGATATTTAAGAAAATACCAAAAGTTTACCCTTATAGACATGCTTATCAAATACAATTCAAGATCTAAAAGCCTTGTTGAGCAAGCTCATTAAAACACTGTTATGTGCAGTGGTTCTCAACAAGTGAGTCAGGACCCAAAAGTGGATTCAGGAGTGGTTTCAGTGGGCCCCAAATGCATGCCAGAAAACAAAAAATTGTGGCAAAGTCTGTGATGTTAAGAGGCTTTACCAGATCCTTTTTGCCATGGTAGGAAGTAAATTCTTGTTTTCTTGGGACCAACACTAATTTATTTTATTGTCTTGGGGTTACAAGGCAGGTTTTCTCATAATCATCATAATGTGTTAATTTCTTGAGCTCTCGAGAAAACAACCAAATTTCACATTATTACAGGAAACAGTAAAACAAAATGTAAGCATGTGTGTCCCCCTCAGCCTTCTTCATTGATTTCCTTTAAATGTTTTTTTTTCCTGTCTTTTCCTCAAATCCAATTTTGGTACATTCTAGGCCCAAAGAGCAACATATTTCATTCATTTTTAGATATTTCTCATTAAAGATGTGGTGGGCCCTGAGGCTGGATCTGTGGAGTACCACCAAGAAAGCTGATAAAAATACTTAATTTCCATTCATACAGAATCCTTACCTCCACTGTCTGGCGAGCTGAGGACATTGAGGGCGAAACAGCATGGCGTTGGAGAAGGTGGTGGCCTCCTCCTTACTGGCAAAGTTCAGCCCATAGACCTGTCGGGCGTCACGCCATTGATGAAAGGTCGGGGTGGCCTGATTGTATTTCAGGCCTTTCACTATAGAGTAGTTTATCACCACCTGCAGAACGGAAGAAAAATAAGACTGTGCAGCAAAACGTGGAAACCTGCTGTTCATTACTAAAAGAAAGAAGACATGTTAAACTGCTTATTACTGAATTTCAGTTCTTCAGTCTCTTCTAACTCCATAAGCCTTAATAAGAGGAAAATAAAAAAAGAGGAATAATCTGGTATGTTTTTGAGTATCTGCACTCGATTTGAGTATTCATTTTATGGGAAAAAAATACTTTTACATAACGACTCTGCCAGACAAATACACATCTTTTGACCCTTTAAATTTCTATACATTCTTCTATTTCTCTTTATTTTGATTTTAAAGTCAGCTGATAAATTTTTCTTTCTTAAAAATAAGTCTAAAAGACCATAAACTGTGTTTGTGTAGTTCTGCACACAGATCAGCTCAGCGGCATTGCCTAGCCTGTTTTTTGCAATGGCTTAACTTGACGAAAATGTCACCAAAATCAAACAATTCATTTAGTGATAATCACAGCAGAAAAGGATGGCAACTCTCAAATAAGGCAACTGTGACCATATCTTTACATCGATTATAAAGTGTATTTACAAAGAATGATCTGAAATATTTTCAGAATGTACACCCCTGTTTTCATGACTGTCCTCATGGACTGTGAAAATACATCAGTGACAGTTTTGACATGTTTCAGAAGAACGTCCTTTAATACTTAAGTATTTTAAAAAGGAAGTACTAAGGTACTTTAGCTCAAGTCAAAGGTCCCTTGATCTGTTGTGTTTATCCATTAACATCATGTCTATTGTGTCTATTAAGAAAGAATTTTAGCTAAGTTGAATGTCAACTTTGATAATCAATGTCAATGTAGAGGATCAGATGCAGCTCTTTTTCCCTTTCCTTTGGAAACGCTCTGATCGGAGGGACAGAGGGGCTATGGGAGGCTATAATAATGAGCTCTGCGCTCATTGGTTGTCCAAACAATATCTGATGGGAGAGGGGTCTCAGGTTGCAGAGCAGACTTTCGGAAACAGTCATGGCGTTTGCCTTTGACAAGCAGAAAACACACATGTAGGTGGAGGCTGTTTGGATATGACATAATAAACCCAATGAAACAAAAAGCTAAGCGCTGTAAGGGGTATTTTCTTCAAAGAGGCATAGAGCTTTTCTCTGTGACTGAGAGTTTAGTTAAAGGTGTTGTGTTCTTCTGCTTCCCAAGCCCCTCCTAATTGATGGAGCAACTTTGACTTACACTGGAGTAACATTTGACCGATTTGTTCTAAAACTCAGGTAATGAAATTGTTTTCTTTGGTTACCAAAGTGCTCCTCACATCCAAAGGATTTGAAAGAATATTCTACCTTAGAAACAAAACTATGGCATGCATAAAACTGCCTACTCACTAACAGAAGAGGTCCCATCATGTCCATTTACAGTAGGGAAATTATACCAGAGAATATCCCTCTGAAAGTGACAATCAGTCTACTCTGTCTCTGAACAGCAAACTGATACAGTGGATCAGGGCAGGCATGGGAAAATTGTTCATTAACCAACAACACTTCAATCTCTGAATGATGAACAATGTACAGGATTTAAGGTCCCTGACTTTTCAACACAAACTCTCAGTTTTTTCCTGCATCAAAATGTTTTACCCCAAAATACTAGTTAAAGTCAAAGGATTGAAATACCTAAGATTTCATAAAAAACAATGTCAGTAACATTTTGCTTGTCAATGCAATTCTGTATTAAATCTCTTACTGACTCTCATAAATAGTCTTTAAGAGTATGCCTACACAGATTTACTAAGTCAACATTAAACACTCCTGATAAATAATGCCATGAAACATCAGCAAATGATTCAGCATGTTCATGCTGCTCTGATTTTTGGCGGAGCTCTCACAGTTATCGGCTTTGCATGTTGCACTGTTGGTGTCCTTTTTGTAGTTTTAAGTCACACTTAAAACCTAAAATTACTTCTGTGTCTCTTGTCTGGGATGACTACCACCCTGACCCTGTCATTGTTTGTGCTGGCTGCCTCTTGTGAGAGCATAGCATCATCGTTTTACAAGACATATGGAACTAAATGGGAGGTATTGATAAGGGGATCATCAATCATCAAGTAAAATAATTTCAATGCCTCAAACTATTCTGAACCTGTCCTCAACTTAAACCTCTTCTTGATAAGCATCCCTGTGAAAGAGGTTTCAAATATAAAGATATCACCTCATGGTATCTGCTTTCTACAGAATGGGGCAGAAATAACAGCGAGAAGATCCTTATTTCCTCAAGACATTAGTGTGCCATAGGGAAATTGACCATTGATCTTTTGCATATACGAGGGCTGCCGCAGAGGAATGAGCAAACCTTGCGGCTGCAGCTTTTTTCTTGAGCAGATGCATAAAAACTACTGAACCAGGGTGGATGTTATAGAAAGAAAGCTTGCAATTATTGAGATCATTCAAGTCAGAGTTTATAAACTTGCATTTTCAATAACAATAATGCAGAGCATCTGTGCTGACATTTTTCTCTTTTTTGAAGTGCAAGATAACAGCACATATCCCATGTTAACCGATAACATTATTTAAATCCAAGTGTTAGATATGCTGTTGATATGCTAACTATGAAGTCATATCAAGCAAAAAAGTTATTAGCATGGACATCTTTTCCATCTAAATCTATCTTTCCATGTGGTATTAACCTGGTAAAGTAAAGAAGAAGAACTACAGCCATTGAAATGTAAAGCCCTCTCTAAAAATCCATCAATACTGAAATTCACTAAGAAGTATCTGTGGTCTGCTATTATATCTGAATGTCTTTCTCATAACCAGATGTGTCATGCTTGTTTCCTCTCACCTGCTGGTCCTGCAGTTTGACGCCCACCACTCTGAAGGTGTTGTTGGCAGTGTTGTGGTAGATGTTGATGCGGCTGAAGCCCTGCTGTCCGGGCTTAATGGGCACCCACTTCTTACTGGCATCGTCATAGACCATCACCGAGGCTCTCGCCTGGCAGATACTCTGTTCACTGTGGAGAGAGAGAAAGAGAACAGATATTTACTTTATTGTAATCAGACTTAGACAACGAAACGTTGCATTGTTGTGGTCTTCTAGATGTTTTCTATGTATGCTAAAATTTGAAGCTGTTCAATCATGGCATAATCAAAAATCATAACCATTTCATTTGACCATTTTTCCATGGTTATCAAACCTGTATGATGTTCATTTATAATACTGAAACACGTCTCTATGAGTTTGACACTGGGAAAAATGGTAACACATGAAATATATTGTAACAAATAGAAATAAATGAAGACAATTCATAAAAAAGTAATGTTAATGTACACTTACAGCCCATTGTGACAACCCTGAAATATCTATTACAAACAACTTAACAGTCAATTGGGGGTAATTTAAATGAACTTTAACATTATGAAACATAGATATAAACATTTTGTTTAGTCATAGGCAGACAGCCATGCTAAATGATACAGCTAAAGAACATTGCATTTTTACAGATTTATTTGTAATAGGAACTTCATCAAGTTTCAATGATTTTATTGAACAATCAATTGCAACTTTTTGCAAGTCCATGGGCTCAAATAGTTCAGGGTTCTAGAAACATCCATGCATGTGATGGAGGAATGAACAGAGCATATAGGGGGTGTAGCCTCAACACCCCTGCAGTAAGCAGTGTACTATGTGCACGTCATTGAGGCATAGCATAGATATTCTCGAGTACACTTGCATGAAATCTGATTGTTTTGGTCAAGATTATGCTAAAATATACCATATATACATATATATATATATATATATATATATATATATATATATATATATATATATATATATATATATATATATATATTCAAACTCCCTATTAAAGGCCAATTTTGTGAATTTAACAGCTAAGTGCTGCAGGAATACTCAACTGTATCACAACTATACATGATTAACAGCATAGCCTGACCCCTTCAAAATACAGTAACAAAAAAGTGCACTTTTAAAACCATTCTTACATTGTAAAAGCTTTTTGAAAAGACTGGAAACATTGTCATTTATGTAATAATGTGAGATCAAGTCGGAAAAGAAAGAGAGTAGAAAAGAACAAGAACATCCATGATTGTCAATACGAACATGCTTCCTTTATCAGATACAAATATTGACAAGAGCCTGACACTGCACTGTGGGTGAGCACACTGCCATCATTTGCCGGGCTGGTGCAAATGTGATGGAGGTCAATAAAGTAAAACCAGTGGAACAGCGTCAGTGTATGATTATCTGTTGGCTGTAAGGTCTAGGTGGAGCCACACCTTTCTGCAGCTACCACAACACATCAGCACATACAAAATGACACACTGTCACTGTCCAAATCTGACAGCCTGTGTGCCGAACTGAGGCTGGGTTGCCATTTTTTAAAAAGCTATAAACAAGACCTCAAACTAAAAGTGAACCTTGGAAATTCCCCTTGCCCTCACGCACTTTGCTGTGGCACTGCGGCATCGCAACATGTTTAGAGGCGTGTGTTCAGAGGGGTGTGTGCTGTGCGCTTGGTAATGATACAGTATGTTAGAAACCAAAGTGTTTGATCTTTAAGTGTATTTCCAGATGGAGTCTGCATCTGTAAAAAGCTAAGAAAAGTAGTGTTACAACTTTTCTGGGGGGCTGAAGGTAAGCAAAAGAGAACGCTGCTAACAATCACAAAGCAGAAAGGAAATCAAAACTGATTAAACTGGTTTCATTAAATCACCCCTTTAAAAGAGGCTTCCTGTGATGAGGACTTAAAGAGCTAGAAGAGCTAACTGTGACTAGCTGTGCCTGAAAGAGCTAAAACGCCACAGTGTAGAAAGACACAACAGCAGGTGAAGAGCTGATTTGGACAGACAGAGGTGAGGTAACCTCTGTGAGGTGACTAAGTGCTTTAATTTTCACTTTCAGACCTCGGGGACCTCTGCTCTCTGACAGTCATGCTCACATTGACAGCCTGAAGGTGTGAGGGACACGCAGTACAGAGCAGGAGTGACACGTTCACTGCCTGTTGGTATTCCAAGCCTTCGTTGTTGTTTTGTTACATCATGAGGAATACATTTAGATGTATGTTTTGTAGCTGCAGCAGGGGTGCAAGAGCTCAGACGGTTAAGGCACAAATGATTACAGAGATACCCCTAACCCAAGGTACAACACACCATACCATATTCTTTAAATAACCGTAACATGTCTAGCTTATGAAATTGATGATTTGTGAAGACATTACACTGAGATCACAAAGGCTCCTCCAAAAGGGAAAGCTCTGGCCTTTTACTTGTGTCTCTGGGAATCAAGATCAGAAAATCACCAGAGTTCAAAGAGTAATTTCTTACAAATCGTCATTGTTAGTTTGTGAAGTGTACACACTTAATTAAATATGAGGAATAGGCAGAGACTGAAACGTGATGCAAAAGTTCATTAGATATGTTTATTAACTGTGGCCATTTTTAAAGTAAGCATATCAATCCTCAAAATATGATGCTGGTTTCCATAATAGCTATGTCCATATGTAGGCAGACCTTTTGAAAAATGGAGGTTTTCCTACTTCGTTTTTGAAAATCTCCTCGTCCGTCCCGGTGCGTTTTTTAACAAAGTCACCAGATAAACTGGTGTACCAGTTTAACTGGTGATGGCAAGTATGTTGAGTAATTATTTGTTTATATTTAAATTCAAGACATTTTTGACAATCTTGATTAATGCTGCGTCCGACTGTACTCGGAACTTGGAAAGCTCCGACCTCCGAATTGGAAAAGTGCAATTGAATGGCCCTTCAGCTTGGGACTCTGACTCGGGATTTTGGGCAAGATCAGAGCAGCCGGAGCTGGTTGAAATGACGTCATAGCAAGATGCTGTCGCACACCATGAGCGGTCGTCTAATGTAACATTTGTGTTACTAAAACTGTAGAATTACTTTGTATTGGCTTTTCTAATTCCCACCCCGTTAAATTGTGAATTTAAAAAGCTCTGTGTGCGTATGTAGTCGGGCTGAAAAAACACAGGAACGGTAACGTTACTGAAGTGTGTTCGAAATATAGTATGCCCTACACAGAAAATTGTTTTTCCAATATTTAAACTGCAGTTGTCTATAATTTATAATGTTTAGCATAATGCTGTAGTTTTTATATCCAGAAAACAGCAGTTTTGACACATGGAAATAATAATAACTGCAACTTATCTATCGTTAACAGTTACTAACGTTAACACAGTTTGCATGCTGGTGCGTTCAGGTCATACTTATAGCATAAGGAGTTTCTTTTTCTCTCTCTCTTTCAAGTATGTAACATATTCCCAGAGCAGGATTTTTTGATCCTCGAAAGGCAACAAAGCAAGCATCAGTTTATTGCGGCCGGCCACGTTTTCCGATAAAATGCAATGAAATGCTTTTACCTCAGTATTCGGAATTTCCAACCCGGATCATTCTGAGTTCCAAGTACAATTGAACGCAGCATAAATCCTGTTATTACACTTTTGTGGGTACTCTTGCTGGTTTCAACAACTGTTGTAACCATGGCAACCATAGAGTAAGCAGTCATGGTCAACAGTGGGCAAGGTCACTTGTGAAACAATACAGTGAGTCCCATCCAATATGTTGGCAGTGTTCGTATCTTTGTACTGTTTTTAATCCAGCATCACGGTGAGGGAGCAATAGAGAATATGTGTGGCCATGATAACTGTTCAGTTATCAACACTTTAAAATGTTAACAGTAAAAAAAAAATCCTCTTTTTGACTATTTTAATTTATCAACGTGATCCCTCTAGGTCTGTACTTACTTATAATTAAACACGGGGTATTTATCCTGTTGAAGGATGGAAGAAACGAGATTAGCACACCAGCTTAATTACGACTTGTTTTGCCTCTACTTATTTAGTTTATATATATATATATATATATATATATATATATATGTATATATATATATATATATGTATGTATGTATGTATGTATACACACACACACACACACACACACACACACATATATATATATATATATACACATACATACATACATACATATATATTTATATATATATTTATATACATGGGTGCTAGCTTTGAATTAAGATTGGAACTTTGTTAACTGAGGCCAATATATGATGCCCGATCTTTCCTTATTTATTTATTTGCTCTCTCATTTTTAGGGAGAGAAGAAAAACCCTATGAACTGATTGGATTTGCTGGATGTATGAATTGTAGTTCGAGCGAATATGAATATTTATGTGACAGGACTGTGCGGATTAATTTATTTGTGTATTTACTTCTAATTAGTATTATACTATTTTTTCATTGTATGTATTTTATTTATATAGTTTTAAATATTTGGGGTTTTTTGTATGTACGTGCATATACACTTTCTTTTCCCTTTTTCCTCTCCCTTTCTTCTTTCCATATTTATTATCTCACTATCAGAGGCCAAATTAACTTATGCCACTATTCTTAGTACTATAAATATTTTGTTTGTTGTTAACTTTTTCTCGCGAACAGAGAAAAGAACCAGAAAATTGAAAGAAAAATTGTATGAGTATGGTTTGATATCGAGGAGACCGACAAGCCTGCCACACTACTGTACACTTTGGGTGTTATTTATCTATGTATGTACTTGTTCACTTATTTTTCTTTTCCTTTCTCCTTTTCTGCTTTGTCCTGAATTGAATTAGAAAATGAATTATTATACTCTGTGGCAAATGAAAATAAAAATTAAACATAATGTTAAAAAAAAAGAAGAACATCCTCTTGTAAACAACAGTGAGAATGCTGCATACTGTGATATCATCCGCGGAGTGGTCAGTGTGCAGCGTGACGTTTCAGGCCCAAAGCACCATTTTCTCTGTCCACACAGAGACACCTTTTACACCTTTTACCTCAAATGTAACAAGATACAATTAAAGGAGACTTTGGAAAATTACACAGATAATTTACCTGGCAGCGCCTGAGAAACGTTAAAAAATACATGACATGAATGGGCACTATGATAAATTGCTCTATAACCTGGAGAGCCTGAAGTAAATGAGACTGTACCACTTTATGTTACATCCTCACAATTTAGTGAAGTGAAGTCTACACTAAAAAATTCAGAAATAATAAAATGAGAATACTGAGGTTGTCTTTTAAAGTGATTATCAATAGTTGAGACGAAAGCCCGTGGAGACGCCTACAACATTCAAACATTATCATCCCTCCTTAAAGCCTTTCCACTAATGTGGGAGGAAGACAGCATGACACCTGAGAGACCCCTCCTCCCCTCTCTGACACATGGTTTGGTCTCAGCCGGCTTCCTCTCACTTTCCTGCATCATCTGCCCTCAGGCTCCCTCGCGGTCGTCTCAGCGGCCTCAAATAACTCGGCGATGATGAGATAGCAGAGTTTCTACTGGCTACTCGCCTGCACAGTTTCCAGATAAAGAGGTTTTTATGTAAGACAAGATTTGGGATTGATGTATGATGGTTGTGCTTGTCTGCATTTTGGATATATTCTGCTTGAATGTAGTTCCACAAATCGGAGTGAACAATATTCCAGAAAAGGACAATGTAATATTTTTCTTTCTTTATTATAGTTCACAATTTAAAACCGAAGAGATTATTCAAAATAAAGGCTGTCACTTACTAGGCTAATTATGGGAAATTAACATTTAACTGTTACAGTTGTTTTCAGTTTTGGATTTTGATCGAATTCTTTGTCTTAAGCCTTTTTCATATGAGAAGAAACAGGATGCGTCATCCTTCTTTGTACCATGATAATATACAAAGTGTGATTAATAAAATTCTGGCTTCTGCACAGAGACGATACTTGAGTGAGCCTCCCAGGAATATTTCCACTCCTCCTAAACGATATTGGAATTACATACAACAAGTTTTGCTGTAATTTGATTATTTTTAAGTAGACTTTTCCTCTAGGATTTAAAGTGCATGTTGTAATTTTGTTAAGTAAAGGTGAACAGGTACACTATTTAGTGTATATGTAGGGAGGTCTGTCTACAATGACACTGAAAGTAGAATTTTTTTTTCACAAAACATCAACATAAAACCCTCTCTTATCATTTCTTAATTTCACTAGTTAAAATATACGATGTTAGAAATGTGCTGGTGCTAAAAACATCAGGCTCTACCATTTTCAAAACAGTGACAGTGGTAATTAGCATTAAAAATACTGCATTTAAAGATACATTTGCATATTTGTATGCAGCTGTGATGAAAGTAGACTTCAGGAAAACAAAAACTGAAATTCTAGGGTCCGTTTCCACGTCCCTTTCTAAAATTAAAAAAACTTTTTCAATTCTAATAGTCTGACATTGATCATCATTTTGGACACGGTTTATTTCTATACAACAGAATCTAAAGGACTTCGCATAAACTGCACAGCACACTCCTGTCATTCCTGAGGGAGAAGCTTTCAAAGCTGACTTGACAGATGTATTTCAGCAACAGCTCCCACGATAATAGCCAGATCTGTCCGTCAAATTTGCATCAGTCCCCACTGCACAACTGTTGACTTAACCCGCAGCCATGTTATAAAAAGGCTGTCAAGACACAATTTATTCTGTGATTTCAGCAAATACACGGATATACAGCTCAGTCTTTGGATGTTCTTGGCCAAAAATAGAAAACAACTAAGTCATGATGAACACTTGGTTACACAGTAAATATTTAAAGAAAACAGGAACTTAATATATCAAACAGAAAATGTGTCTGTCATTTAGAGAAGAAGATGTGAAAGTGAAAGCCTTAAAAATAAACTTTTTGCAAATAAAAGTAAAACCTCATTTGACTGCTCTGATTTGGCTCACCACAAAACCACAATCCTAATCTTGCACACTTGCGCTGAGGGTTGCTGATGCTGCTCTGATATTACAGAAACAAAAGCAGAAGTCCTGGGTTCTCAGTATCAGCTATTTATACTTTTCAGTTATCTAAACCTGCCTCAAAAAAGGATCTGTTTAGTTTTGAAAGTTTACAGTGTTAAAGGTATTTTGACAACGGCAGGAGTTAGTCTGCAATTTTTAATGGATTCATGTCACTATGCACAAGTCTTATAAATATAAATTTAAAAAAAATGTTAATATTTATCAAAAGAAGACTATCAATCATTTATAGCTTCACAGCTATAAAATATAACATGGTTTCAAATAAGTACAGACATTTAAAAACTTTGAAAACACATTTTTTAAAGCTCATCTAACTACTTAAAACGTTGTAAACATTAAAATTATGAAATATTCTTCATTTGAAATACTCATCAAGGGCCATTGCATAAACATACAAAAAAATGGCCCTAATTTGACTCTAATGCAGACCTATATGAGATACCACGACCTGATAGTGACTCAAGTTATTAAGATATACCAATACATTTTTGAGTGATATTGAGAATAAAACAAGTTGTTTGATACTGATATAGTTTATATTTATAATTATCAAATCAAGTGCCAGCCTAATGTTTCAGATTTTTTGTTTTACACCTGAAACCATTAAGGGGCCATCCGTACAGCGACGATGACAGAGATTACGGGTGCCTGAAAACGCATTTGAAAATGTGTCCCAGAGTGGATAAATCTGAAAACACAGATTCTGAACAGTTGGTCAGATTTCATATTTTCATACAAAACTGTAATAAAATCAAAGAACTGCTTTGTCTAATTTCAATGTTTGTTTCCAGGCAGATACTCCAGATACCCAAATATTTATACAAAATAACAAAGAGTTGTTCTTTCATGATATGTCCCCTTTCAATACTGTTTTCTTTGATACTTTCACAAACATATTAACTTTTATGTCATTTTCATTGTTAATGTCCAAACTGCGTAGCTGACTGGCGATAAAAGACCAGAAGTGTCATTCTGTGACACTTGGCCCTTGTGGCTTTGACTGCAGCTGCTTTCACACCTAACGTTTGGTCCTGAACAAACAAGCTCGAGTTAGTTTTTGTGGTGGGGGAAATATTGTTTAATTTGGGGTGGTGTGAAATCTCACATGTGCTCTGGTGCTGACAAAGAACTTGAACTTTGATTGGTTTTGAAAACAGGGGGTCTTGGGTCTCCTGCCTGAGTTTGGTTTGCCATGGTGTGAAGAAATCTGAACCAAATAAGGCCAGCAAACCGTCAAACAGTGAAATATGGGTTGTATGCTAAAGTAACGTTAAGATAAAATGTTAAATGGATTTGATGTGGCCATGTGACATTTGCCATTTGATTATCATAGGAGCCTTTTGAACGTTGTTGAAGCTCAACCTTGAGACAGGACTTAAGGCTGTCTGACCAACAGCGACTATGCCCAATATGAAAACACAAGGTAAAAAAATATTCACCCCCCATACAGAGAGAGCACATACATCTATTACATATTTAGACCAAAGCTGTTTTTTAATTAGGCTGTAAAAATGTTTACTTAGTCTGTAAAATATCAAGCAAACTGTGGCAAACATCAGCTCTGCTAGTGGTTCCAGCCTCCAGTCCTCCTAACAAGGTTATGTGTACAAGTCTGTGCTGAACATGGTTATATATTGATGTGGCCAATACGCCAGTGTCATCTGATGCAGCCAAGATTAAACTTTTATCTTTCTT
This sequence comes from Cetoscarus ocellatus, assembly GCA_037902135.1. Classification (NCBI taxonomy): domain Eukaryota; kingdom Metazoa; phylum Chordata; class Actinopteri; order Labriformes; family Labridae; genus Cetoscarus; species Cetoscarus ocellatus. The sequence continues at coordinate 392,888 of JBAMNC010000802.1, read as the reverse complement.
TTATCGTTTATAGTTTGGCCAAACTACGTCAAGCTGAACAATGCTATTCCAATTAGCCTGATTGTGTTATTCCGGGTCATAGTGCAAAGATGGGCTTAATGGCAGGCACAAAGACTGCAGCTTGAGCACCAGCTAGTGGTGAGTTGCTACAGAAATCAACATTTAAACTGCTATGCCCCACTTTACTAGGTGCAGGGTGAAAGCTAACCAAACCAAATAAAAAATACATCAATGTTACAACTTCAGCCCTGAACCAAACTGAGTCTCTGTCACTTTATATGGAAAAGACAACCTTAAAACTGACTTTGATTTCTGATTTCTTCACTGAGAAGGGTCTTGAGACAAGTTGAAAAATAGAGAGGGATAATTTTGGGTCAAAATCATAGAGCCCTCGAGATTTCCTCAGACATCATGTTTCCTATGTCTCTAAGTAATTTAACCAGACTCTCTAATCACATAGCAGTCACTTCAGAGACCAGACAGATCACCAGAGTCTGAGACTGAGAAGGGAGAAGGAAGTGACTGCACCTCTGCGCTGGATCTTCTTACAAAAACAAGCCCTATTTCAGGAGCAGTTTGGGCCAGGAGGGATGGAGTGCCTTAAGCCTGAAGCTGCTGGTTTCAGTTCTCTTTAAGGAGTCAGAAATAAAGCTGCCACTCGTCTGTTGCTGCTTCGCATACAGATCATTGCTTCATCAACACATCATGAGATGCAGTGCAAAAAAAGACTAGAAACAGGATCTGACAGAGACCACTTAGGTTCACAGAGCAGCTCGGCTAACTTCAGAAAAAATAAAAGACTTGCCACTGTCCAGTGCTTCTCAGTCAGTGACTCTGTTTTGGTCACATGTAAGTGGGGGAGACAGAGCACAATAGGGCACATGATAGCTCGACATCACAGCTGCTTCAGACTGGAACAACGGGGGCTGACGACAGAGATAAGAAGCAAAGAAAACGAAATGACTTTGTGTTCTTGAGGGAGGGGAGTCAGGCAGCATGGCTTAATCTGAGAAAGGTCAGATACTGCTGAAAATCACAATCAGTGACATTAAAATATCACGATGAATCAGAGGAAAAAGGCACTGAACAGGAAGAACTGAAGACTGAGTAAAAGTCCAAGTACATGCTCAGTAAGAAAATACTGGTTACTAAGAAGACACCTTTTGATTTTGCAGGTTTGTATTTGTGTACTTGAAATGACTTCTCCATAAGCATTCAATTAAAAACAAAAGAAATGACACAAAGATGTATTCTTACTCAGCATGAAGGTGATATAAAACTATCACAGATTCTTTCACAGCAGTTATTTGGATTTATAGACTCAACACAGGACCCCTATATTACCTGAAACACGACAGAGTATTTAAGATTTGCATTGAAATGTTTCCAAATGAGACCTATTGTAAGGCAATATTATCATACTGACAGAGTTTATACTGATTTGGAAAAAATAAAAGCCGATATGTACCAATCAGTATCAGCCAATTTTGCAGATAAAACCTGATTAACGTGATTAGCTGATCAGAATTAATGACTGTAATCACTACCACCACTGATCACCGATGGATTAATCTCATGTTTACTCATGGACCACGTCCACTCATCTTTAGATTTAGATTTTTGCTGAACCTTGAATACATAAAGATGAGTGGGGCTGAAATTTGTTCTCCTCGCATTATGAAACATTTACATCAATAGCATTATGTTATTGAGTTGATATTTTAAGTGTATTGCCTTTTTACCTCCGCCAAGGAGGTTTTTTGCCGGCGTTAATCTGCCTGTTTGTCTGTGTTCAAAATAACTTGAAAAGTTCTGAACGGATTTGGATGAAATTTTCAGGAATTGTCGGAAATGGGATATGGAAGAACTGGTTAAATTTTGGGACTGATCCGGATCACCTTGGCGGAGGTCTGCGCTCTCTGAGTGCTTTTCTAGTTTTTTATTAAACTCTTTGCAATGTTACACTTGTTGGATTGAACTGGTAGTTTTAGTCAGTCTGCTAATAATTTTGTTTATTCACTTGTGATTAAATGAGTCTTTCTATTTTGCAATTCAGATGTCCTTACTGTAGGATTCTTGATGCATGGCTCCTTGAAATTTTTTGTTTTGCTTTGCTGAGCAAACCTTTCGACCAGTTCTTAAAACAAACAAACAAACAAACAAACATGATCGATATCTGCCAATCTCACAAACAGGTGACCGTTAGTGGTACTGTCCTAGAAAAGCTTGATGGGGGAATCACTAATACATATATATACTAGGCCTGTGCTCAAAATATCGATACAGCAAAATATTGTCATGCACTCTTTGCCGATACGTGTATTGATACTGATTCTACAGAATCGATACAGCTTCAAATGCTGTGACAGCTGTTGTCGATACACTTTGGGTGATGTTATCAACGGCACAGTTCAAAGTTGAAGTCAAACTTCATGAATGAAACGCATGTTCAAAATTTTAACTTTGGTCTAAACTCTTTGAGGACCCAAATTTAAGCGTCTTGAGTTTTAGAACAATCTTTTTCTTTCTGCAATAAAAAACAAATTTAAAGTTGTCAGGAATTCTGTTAAAGGCATAATAAATGTCCAGAATTTATGCTTAACGGGAGACATATTGCCTCGTAGCCTCAGTTTCTGGATACGTATCGCATCGTGAGGTTGCATAAAATACCCAGCCCTAGTATATGTATAAATGCATATCTTCTGGGAACCAGCTTCTCTTGTGACAACATGTCTCTATAGCTGATCTGTGATCACTAAGTCTGTACCTCAACAGGACTTTTTTGGGTTAAGGATCTTTAACAGAGTTCAGATAATCTGCCAGTTTGAATTTTCTGTTAAGAGCCAATAACGTTTTAATTTTACTTTGCTTTTGAGTTGCTTACTCTCAGCATTACTATGTAAAGCAACAATAATGAGGTAAAAAACATGTCAAACAATCAAAAGGATCAAGGTGAACTGCATAATTAGGGTTATTTTCATCTGTACACATCACTCCAATCAACGTTTTACACAACGACAGCCATATGACTCATTATTGATAGTAAACTATTGATTGAATAAGGTCAGCAGGCTGCTCCAGACCTCTGAGGGTTCGAGCCTGCTGGTATTTCCTCTCTCGTGTATCTTATAGACTACATCTTTAAAAATGCATCAGCACTTCCCCATGAGCAGCTCATAAATAAAATAGGAAATACAACTTACACACAGTCCTGAAACCACATTGACAGCAAATAGGAGAAGGAAGAAAGAAATATTCAAAATGTTTCAAGGATTTTGTCTCCTCAGTACTACTTGCTTCTATATTAAAAAGACAGGAATATATTCTCACTGAGCTAAACCTCAAAAAAATCCTGACATGATTTGACTAACAGCTCTTGTCAAAGCATGTCACCCTGTTTCTGCTGGTCTAAGCAGATTTCTCCGTGGATGCTGAAGTCTTAAAAGGGAGCCTGAGAGGGGTGAAAAGAAAGACGACGAGGATTTCAGAGAGCACTGAGAAGAGAGATGGAGGGGGAGAAGAATAGACGTCAGGGAGAAAAACAAGGACAGAGAGGATATGAAGGCTTCTGCCACTCTGAGCCCTTCCTCATGTCAAATAAGCCTCATAGGCGAGCGGTGAAAAGGAGGCCACGTTCCCAGGCTTTTGAATTAAGCAAAGCACTTCTCTGCACACATGGTTAGACATATGTGCCCCCCCTCAACCCCTCCCTAACCCCAACCCCCTCCACACAAATCCTATACATACACACTCGGAGTGTGTTTTCAGTCCATTAGCAGAGAGCTGAGTGCTGAGACAAGTGATGCCTGATCCTGGGCAACAAATATCCGTACGCAGGATGTTTTTCAGTGAGATCGGCTGCTTCAGGATTAGATCTCTGGATGTATTTAGGGCTGGGAAAGTGTTTCCTCGGCAAACTGAGGTTAAGGGTTGGGCGTTAGGGTGCATGCGACGTTCTCTCTAGGTAACACCCGAGGGCAGAGCTTCTGTTATCACGGCAATTAGCTTTTGTTGCCACAGTAATTGTTTCATCATGCTGGGTTCACAGTGGAAGGCACCCGAACAGACCCGAACACATGATGAGTCATTCAAAGCAGCCCAGCACGGCGACAGCAGTTCAGATCTGCATGGCTTTGTTTCTGTGATAAAAACTAAATGTTAAAACCACAACTAAAGGTCACCAGAGCTGCAGAGAAATGTGCTGTCAGCAAAGGTTTGTGCATCATGACCCACACAAAGATATCCATGGATAACAGAAAGCTAAGAGTTTGGCCTTTAGAAAAGTCAGTCATTTCTTTTCTTACACGTTTCGCAATTGTTTATTTTCCAAAAGAATCAACATTTTCTATACAGTAAACTCAACTCTCACACCTGTGTCAATATACATCTATGTTTCAGCATTTTTAGCTAAACATGCTGTACTTAGGTGGTGGGGATTGTCCTTTTCTGCTTCATTACGTCGGTTTTCTTCTTTAGTGCTTCTGCTTTTTGGCAGTAGTCATTGGCAGTGAACTTTATAAAGATGGTTGAATGATGTGTTTGTTTTGAAAAGCTTAACTCCATAACAGGTGAACTACAGTTGTGGAGGCTTATTGACATCAAGATAAAATATATTAATAACTAGAAAAACACTCTGACAGTGCAGACCTCCACCAAGATACAATTCTGGATCCCCACGCGCTCCGATATGACGGCCAAGTCTCCGCTCATGTCTGTCCTTGCGAAGAACTCCTCCGCTGGCATTGCAAGGGATGATGGGTAATGTAGTGCCATAGGCTTGAAAACATTGACGTGTGTTTGCAAATAAACTACAATTCCCATAATGACATAAAGGGGGCAGAACCCTCAGAGCAGCAGAGGAGAAATTAATGGGATTTGCCATTTATAAAATTCAGTGTTTTTTTGTGACATCAATCTAGATCGGATCCAGATGAAATTGACCATGATGACAGAGTTATATTATATATATTATCGTGCAAATTTTCAAGCGAATCCATCAAGTGATGTCGGAAAATTTAATTTTTTAAAATTACAGCCCAATGTTAAGTTATGGGATTTTTCACAGATTTCGGGCATTTTTTGCCTTCAGACAAATGTGCGGATCACCATCAAAATGTAATGGCTCCTTCCTTGGACCAAACCACACCACTGGTAAGATTTTCATGTAAATCCATCCAGTAGTTTTTGTGTAATCTTGCTAACAGACAAACAAACAAACAAACAAACAAAAAACCAGACAGACCCTGGCAAAAACATAACCTACTTGGTGGAGGTAATAATCCTTCCAACAGTGCTGCAGTGTAGAATGGTATAGATAGCAACTGCTGAGAAATATTGAGAAGATGGCAGAAAGCTTTATTTTAGTATTGATGGTTACATTCTCTCATGTGCAGAATTTGATTATATCCAGATTAATTTCAAGAAATAAAATTGGGGCTGCACAAGAATATCAGTACAATATCAGTATCAGTAAACAACTGCTTATAACTGTGATATCTGTTATCAGCATCGACAGGTATACACATTTTTGCCAATATTTTAGCCTGACAAACTGGCCATACATATCCCATATATTGGCTGAAATATTGGCACGGTGTACAAATATACCATGATGGTTTACTTCCCTATCACTAAAAATCCACTTTATGTCCAATATATGATTTATCAAAGAACAAAATGTTGTTTTTCCTGCTTCATATCTGTTTCCAACACAAAGGACTCTCACTGTGAAATGAGCAGGTCAACTTTGGTTAAGTGGAGGCTTTTTTCTCTTGAAAAAAAACATTAGAATCAATATCTGTATCAGCGATAATGAGTTTAGAAATATCAGCATACTGGATATTGGCAAAAATCTAATATCATGCATCCCTAAATAAAATAAACCTAGGAGGCTGTAAATACACCAAAATGGGCCACCAAAATATCATCAGAAAGCAGGAAGCCACCTGAAACATTTAATTTCAATTTTGTAATCATGTTATTTGTTGGTTTCACTTTTTCACAAGGATCTAATTTTGTGGCAAACTAAATCATAATGTGATTTAAGACAAAATCAGTGAAAAGCATCAATACATTTTGATAAGGCTTAAACAATAACAAAACTTTTCATTATGGTGGCAATGGCTGATCAACAGAAAGACAGCAGATCAGTTTTGATCAGTGAGCTACATACAAGTTAAGATTTGGAGACCTACGTACTTAATTTTTGCCCACATGAACCAAAACAATGCAATTCTCTTTAATGATTGACTAATCTGAAAAATGGGCGGCACGGTGGCGCAGCAGGTAGTGCACGTGCCTCACAGCAAGAAGGTCCTCGGTTCAATTCCCGGGTCCGGCAGGGCCTTTCTGTGTGAAGTTTGCATGTTCTTCCCGTGCATGCGTGGGTTCTCTCCGGGCACTCCGGCTTCTTCCCACAGACCAAAAACATGCTCATTAGGTTAATTGGTAGCTCTAAATTGCCCTTAAGTGTAAGTGTGAGCGTGAATGGTTGTCTGTCTCTATATGTTGCCCTGCAATTGACTGGCGACCGGTTCGGGGTGTACCCCGCCTCTCGCCCAATGACAGCTGGGATAAACTCCAGCCCCCTTCAACCCCGAAAGGGATAGTTGGTATAGGAAAATGAATGAATGAATGATAATCTGAAAAACTTGTTTAGAGGTTTGGGCTTGATGGGCGGCACATGTAGTGAATTAACCTCACAGCAAGACGGTTGCTGGTTCAATCCACCTGTCGGTCAGGGCCTTTCTGTGTGGAGTTTGCATGTTCTCCCTGTGCATGCGTGGGTTTTCTCCAAGCACTCCAGTTTCCTACCACAATCTAAAAACATGCTCATCAGGTTAACTGGTGACTCAAAATTGCCCTTAAATATGAATGTGGCCCTATGATCAGCTGGTTCAGGGTGTACCCCGCCTCTCGCCCAGTGTCAGGTGGGATAGGCTTCAGCCTAAAGAGAAAAAAAAAAGATCTGTTGATCTGAAATAATGCCTGTAAACACCGATACCTACCACTGATGATCACCTGTGGATTAACCTCATGTTTATTCGTAGATCCTATCCACTCATCTGCTGCGCCTGATGCTCTGCAATCCGCTTAAATAAACTGTAGCAAAGTCTCCAAAATTTTGTCTTCAGTCCTTTAAGTTCAACATATTAATCCAGCGTCTAAGTCTGTGCTGAAGTTCATGCTGATACCAAGTGCATAACAGCTCATCAGCTCAGCTAAACGAGTGACACATTGCTACAAAACAAACTGTGGTGTTTGGTGATGCGTTTGAGGTCCAGTCAGAAACATTGTGATGCGTTTAAGTATTTGAAAGGCTAATAGCATGATGAGCTCTAATTTCCTGGCGCAACTCAGGGTGGTGCAGCCTGGCGCACCCCGTGCAGTGGTAACTTTGTCCGGCGCACCGCCGTGCGCAGCTAATTTGACAATTTGGTAGACCGGCTGCGCCGAGATGGGTGTGACGGCGCACCAGGGGGAGGTGTCAACAGATTCAGCTTGGCGCAGTGACAATTTCGTGCCAAAAAATTCTCGGCGCACCCCGTGCAGTGGTAATTTGGCTGACAGGCGCACAGTGCGCACACGTCACCAAAACCTCACAGGCAGGTGTCCAGAGTGTCAGGCACATTTCAATGCAATAAACAATCACAGCAACCACTACTTAATATAACTGTCTGAACCAGCACATACATTTGTATCTACACTAACTGTCCCGTCACATCTGATGTCAGATCAGAGACGTTTGTCATAATGGAAACTCAACCTGACAGCAGCTGGAAGTGTGACGCAAACTAATGAGTTCACATCTCTCAGCCAGCCACAAACAGCCACATCATCCAATATGGAGTATCCAGCTCCTCTCATCTCATGAAATTCGTTGGCGCGGCACAGGCGCAGCGCAGGGCAGGTGCGCCCGCCTGCGCCTGCGCCTGGTCTACAAAATTAGAACCCGATGTGTTCAAATGTGTTTCACAGAGACAAAGATTTTTTTTTGCTGAACCTTGAATAAACAAAGATGAGTCAGGTTGATTTTTTTTTGGCATCATGAAACATTTTCATTAGTTCTTTTAATGAGATAATATTTTTAAGTGCATTGTCTTTTATTTATTAAACTATGTATTTATTAAGCTTTCACTCCTTTAGCGGATGTTTTGTTATTACTGTACCTGTTGCTTATGTTGAGCTGTGTGAGTCTGAGTGTGTTTGATTTTGAAACTGCACTGCTGCCATTCTTGACCAGGCCCCCCTTGAAAAACAGATCTTTGGTCTCAATGGGACTAGCCTGGTTAAATAAAGGTTAAATTAAATAATGTGCACTGTATTGCTTGTTAGACTGAACTGATAGTTTTAGGTGGTCCGTCAATAATGTTGTTTATTCACATTGAAAACGCAAGTGATAAATGAATCTTTTTAATGTGTAATTCAGATGTCCCTACTGTAGGATGCTTGATGCATTGCTCCTTGAGGTCTTCATTTGGTTTGCTGAGCAAACATTTCAACCAGTTCTTAAAAAAATAATCATGAAACATGATCATCATTGGTATGGGTATCAGTATCGGCCGATCTCACAAACAGGTAATAAATATCGGCCAAGAAAAGCCTGATCAGGGCGTCTGTAGTTAAGAGCCTTTCTCAGTTCAAAACACAGCAAAGTAAACAAGTCTTTTGCTCCAAAAACTGCTAATTGCTTGAATGAATGCAACATTAAAACCTGTTGGAAACACCAAACTAAAGGTTCATAGGTTTTCAATGTTTATATCAATTTGAGTTGAGCCATTGAGAATGAGCAACAGTGTAATTGCTTTGGAATATTACAGTCAGTCCATCTTAGCTCAATAACAGGTTGTTTATGTTGTCATGTTGCAGCTCCACTGAAGCATAATTAAAAAGATCCCTAGAGATGGATGGCTGGTCTGACTGAATTACACATTAAAGAACACATCACTGCTGCACTGTAATTTTCATATTCTTTAAGGCGCCTCCTGGCTTTGTATGACAGGTACAGAGTCAGAAAACCTCATAAAGCAAAGGTCTCAAACTGGAGATGTTTATGGTCTGCAACTTTCACCTGCTTTGCCTTTTCTGTTCTCATGGCTGATTGTTTTCACACATGCACAGAGGTGACCTGTCAAATGTTCAAACCACTGCTTTGCCACAAAAGGCAAATTGATTGCTGGTGCAAAAGTTTATTTCAGCTACAATAACCATGTTTATGATAACCATATTATATCTTAATTGCAGAGGGGCAAAGATGCTCCATTTCCTTACCAGCTGCTTTTATATCTCAGCTCACTCACCTAAAGTAGGCTAATCTAATGGTTTCAGTTTATAAGCTGCATGCAAATACCTAATAGCTTTTCTGAGCTTCTTTGGCGGTGGATCAGAGAAGTGAAAAAAACCCCTCCTCCCTTAGCTAAACCTTTCAGATTTAGAGAGTACACCTTTAAAGCATAAGCTGCATTTAAATTGTTTATCATGAAGAAATCAGGGGGTTCGTGGTGGCTTATGGGTCAGTATACAAGTATCATTGCCGTAAGCCTTCATCATCAGCCCTGATTTGGCCTTGTCTGTCATGTCTCAACCACTTTAAATTAACTATGAGTGTCAATGATTCTTGACTAAGACCTGATAGTTTGACATACAAGGGCAGGCAATAACAATATATCATCTACTTAATCAGCAAAGACATTAGCCCTGATTATTTGATACGAGCACAGCAGTTGATCTGTACAGCTGGTGACAACTTTATTTGCCCAATTAATCATTTCATCTCACGCTAATTAACTTGCTTTAAAAAAAATCCCAACCTAGTGCACAAAAAAAAAGCCAGCTGAGAACGATGAAAGCATCCAGAGAGGCTTCCTGTGCAGCAGTGGTGATAATTACAGTGTTTTATCCATCCCTGGTTGGTGCTCTAGCTAAGAGAGAAATACAGTCAGTGTCAGGGAGGGCCTGTAACTAAATCCAAGGTTTGGTAGACAAACACAGCCATAACGTAGAAGCAGACAGTGTTTATATTACAGCAGAGTTATATTCTGCTGTACCTGCAATCCAGTGATCTGGCATGGAGAAACACTCCCTGTGATGCAGTTTAAACTATATAATAAGCATTTTAAGTGTCAGCCATGTTGTGTTTATCGTGTAAGAGAGGATGTAAACAGGCCAAATGCACAGCGCTCTGATGTGTGAAGAAAAGCACAAACAGGAGCACAAGTGGTACTTGAACTCAAATTGCTCCGGCAGTCTGCCCTTTAATATTCTGCCACTCTCTTCTCACATGGGAATTGAAAAACATGATTATACAGCCTCACACAGAATAATATAGTACCCATACATGCACCATAATAACCGTCTAAGCTATCTGAAGTGAGGGGTCGATTATGAGGAACAGAAACACACTAACACTCTTTCATTTGGCTTTTTACATTCTTGCTGGAATATCTTCTCAAGCCCCAGACTCTAAACCATCCAGGAAATACTTTCACCCAAGCCTTGGCCTCTGCAATCCCCCTTTGAGTACTTACCCTAAACCCTGAATATATTAGCTTTTACATTTTTTTTCAAAATAGGAGTCAAAAGTTTCCTCAAAACAGGTATGACTTCAGTACATCAGTTCATATAATTTGTATTCAATAAACATAGAAATACAAGCAACACCAGCAGGCGCACACAGGTTGGTTGCTGTTTTGATGTTAAATTAGCTGTGGCCTTGGTCACTTGATTCTGATTGCAACCTTGAAACTAAGTCTAAACTTAAATTTCCTTAAAACACCAAAAACAGTCAAAAGGAACAAATTCCTCAATACTTCATGGTCTTCACAAAGACAGAAATGCAAATACGCAAAACACACACCTAGATTTTTTAAAACAAGAGAAAGGCAATATTTCTTCATCAAGAAGAAAAGTCCTCAGCTGATTGATGGAAAACAATGAGTTGTCTAAAGATATGAATAAAGGCATGCACACATTTGAATCATTGTTTATATATTCATTAATGATGGCCTGGGCTATCTAACCTTGCACAGCAGCAGGACATGTCTGATTCCATACCTGTATTCTGACAGATTGATCTTGCCAAGCTCCAATCTACAACGACTGTGAGCGGCCCAATCAGTGTCCTTTAAAGCAGTAAGAGGTGGGAACTATGAGACAGACAACAGCAGAGACAGCAGCTCGTAAGAGATTGGCATAGAAGCTTACTGCTTCAGTAGCAGTTTTATCAGATCTGGACTGCATTTCTTTATTAAAAAAAGAACAACAAATAACACTACAAACTTCTTAATAGAAAGGATATACTTGCTTCACTTTCGACATGTTTTGATGAGAGTTTGTTTTACTTAGTGGCCCACATTTTACAGTGCAGTAGCAACCGTCTACAACATAATCTGATTGGCCTGCAACAAATGTCAACAGAACTATCTTCCAATCATCTGCTTCTGAAAGTTTCTGCCATCCCCAAACACTTTCTATGGGATCTTTCCCAGATGGACTAGTGAAATATACTGAACAGTCCATCTGTGGTGCCAGGTTATGGGCTATCTTTATCAGGTTGTATCCTCCAAACCTTCATACATATATTAACTACACCAGCCATCATATCCTTGACAAGGCGGACATGCCTAAAATCAGTTAATTCAAACGATTGTCAGCACAGAGATAGATATACAAGAACATATTAACACTACTGTGTTTCATGTTTGCTGTGGAACTGAACTGTATTAAAGGATTACAAATTTAAAGTGGCTGCAATTGTAATGCATGTTCAAGCACTATGACTTCCCCTTCTTTGACTAAAACAAGCTTGAATGCCTCACTCAACACACATCTGTGCATAAGGGAAGAGACAGATGCTTTTATTAGTCACTGTGTGGTCAGTTCTCCATATTTTTGGCTTGTGGGCTAACTGTAAAGTACTGGGGTGTGTAAAGCTTCTACTAAAAACAGCCTACTCCCTGATTTGGCTCCTTTATAAATTAACATTATGTCGGCTTAAAAACTGAGGGATTTCTTTGTGACTGAACTTTGGTGTCAACAACATGTATTGTAAACAACTAATTCTCCCCTTAAATGACTAAGCTTCAGCAGAGCTACAACTAGTGGCTAACACAGAGTCCTAAGTAAAGTGCTGGATGTTGTGTTGCGTCGTGCAGCATCGCACGCCTACTGTCCAAACTGTATTCATTATAAAAAAATGCCATGCCCCAATGTTTCCCCATGTAAACAATACATCAACAGCTTTTACTGCACAGCTGAAGAAACTGAAGTGCTGTATTCTGGTGAGGGATGGTCTCAAAGGATCAGAAATACACAGCTCTCTGTGAGTGAAACAAAAGTGAAAAAAAGCACTTAACTCACAAAGATAGATGAATGATGCTCTGCTATCTCCACCATGTTAAACAGATAAACAAGCTCTGCTGAGTGCGAAAAAACAGAAAAACAAGAAAATTCCTCCTGCACCTCGTCAAAATCTCTTGTTCCTCACTGCTAGCCTGAGTCAACGCAAGACGGAGAGGAGACAGAGTAGCTCTATGGTGTTCATTATGTCTACAGTTTCTTAGAAGTAGTTTTCTTTTTCTTTTATCTCAGACATGTATACTTTTCACGTACCTTGACATGTTTCAGCAGAAAATTCCGCCTTCCTCAGAAGTGTCACTTGGTGGTAGGTGTGAAGTTTCTTATCAGCTGGTGTTATGGAGGCGTGACCCTCCTGTCAATTTTTTGACAGGACGATAACGCCTCCCGCTGTCTGCTCGCCTCTGCAGGACGCTACTCCAAGTGTGTGAGAGCATGTATGCCCCCTCATCCCTGTTCATGAGGGAGGCGTGATCGTCCGCCGAAACATGTCAAGGTACGTGAAAAGTATACATGTCTGAGATAAAAGAAAAAAGAAAACTACTTCTGAGGAGACAGAGTGTTGAGGCAAAACTATTGCGCTCTATCACACAGCATCGTGCTGTGTTGCTTGTAGGTAAGGTCATGAGGTGAAACACACCTTTAAGAAGTTGTTTTAACTGTCGTAATGAAAACACAAATTTCTGCCCCACTGCCCCATGGCAACTTAAGGAGATCCAAGTCCATCCTTTTTAGCACATTAAATGTGTGAGGAGGTGGTGCTGTTTGGTCATGGATTGTGTGGGTCCTTCAGGCATTTATTTACCTGCCGCTGTGTCTGCTAGGTTGAGCTATTGCTGGCATCTGTGTGGCCTCTGCTGCTCTATAACCAACTGTGTATGTTTAAACAGATATGGTGAGCTTGCAAACTCCATTTTATGGCTTATGTAATACCTGTAAGGTAATTAGTACCTGCTTACTTTCCACCTCTACAAGACACCACAGTGCTGTCCCCACAAAGAGAGAAATACAAGCACAAATAGACACACACATATTGGTTATCAAGTATATATTTGGTTATCTGTCTGTTATGTTCACACTCACCAAGGGGATTATAGACTCAAGGGATCCTCAGAACTCATGGGCATAAAATAGCCACTGCCCGGGTGTATTTGTTTGAGTGTGTATTTATCTACAGTATGGGTCCGTTTGTTTTGTGTGTATTTGGGTGGTTGTGGGGGTCTATCTGACAGAGGGAAGAGGTCTTTCTGTCTGCTTGGAATAGAGACAGAGCCTCACAGGCAGATCATTACCTCACTGCAGTCTTAAATCTAAATTAACCAAGACTTAACCCTCGTGCACGACCTCTAATCTGCTCTGCGGGGAAAGTACTGTTCACAGGCACAAGATGGGAGGAGGAAGAAGGCCTGCTCCAACTAAAAACAGCACAAGCCAAGTTTATTGTGGAGGAACAGTGTGAAGCCTGGTCATTTGTAAGTGAGAAAACTAAGCACAGTCAGTTTGTTTGAAAGAAACAGTGAGACATGCAAAAGCTGCCAGGTTTCAGGGCCAGTCCCTCCTCAGATAATGTAGCTCTGCCTCTAAACTACATTGAAATAAAGAAAGTCATGTCCAATCATGGGAGAGATTAAGTGTCTGCATGTTCACACAGTTTACAATATGGTATTCATTTTTCTATGCATGTTTAGAGTGTTCAAGCTGACATTTGTTTCTTATAGTTTGACAGAAGTTTGGCACTGTTATGTGTGTTTATGTATGAGTGAATACCAAGGCTGCTTCAAACTTTTTTTACTCAAACTATGAAAAAGGAAACAACAGATTCTGCATCCTACTACAGCGGTGCTTTTCAGAACAGACCATGGTCCAATGGTTGCTGTGGTCCTGTGTCATCACACTGAAGGTGAAAACCCCAGTATTTGGTATAATGCTGCACTGCTATACATAAGGATGTTTGACATATAGACATAGGGATTCTGAGGTGTTTTTATTTGATCATTTCCTGATTAAAAGAACTACATAGACAATGGTTACTGAAAATCCAGCGCATCAGATCAGACCATCTGTTAATAAATATTTTTGTAATCAATTAGCTACCTTAAGCTTGAGGCTAACCTTGCTGTCAATGCATGTATTTGCGTTTACAACATAACATCTTCTGTGTCTTCAAGCACCACTTATACTAATGAATGCTTACGCTTGCCTTGGCCTCACAGTAGCTAACAGGTTATCATACACAATCTTTTACAAGGCCCGATCTATCCCTGGTCATTCATTACTAAATGTCTTTGTAGTCACTGATAAAGCAATAACAGTTCAAGGCTTTTTATGAAACTCCACCTGATGTATGACATACTGTATATTTCGTGATAACAAAAATAGTTTCCCACTCTGAGCATCACAGGAACATGGTCGGTATGGGTATTTGGACTATCCATTGCTTTTCATTAAAAATGTGGTTATTTCATATATTTTATCCCCCTAATTTTAAATCTTACATAAGACAACAAAAGATTTTTCACTGATCTGCGGCAACCTTGAGTGGAAGGACAGGACTGTTTGAAACCAAAATAGTTAAATGTTTTACAACAACAAAAGACAGAACAGGAATAGACACAGAGAGGTATATCAGACAGCCTCTGATCTTTCACCAGGAGCCAAAAAAAATCTTGAATAAATGTCAAAGAAACTTTACTTTTTGCCTAAACATTGGCAACTGTCTTGTTCCTGAGTTCAATCACCTTTCACAGTTGCCATTTTGATGAAGGGTTTTGTTTTTTGCTGCAGCTGGACAAATGACTTCGCATTACTCAAACCTGCTGCCAGCTGTTGTTGTAATGGAAAATCAAAGTTTGTCCATGAATGGTCCAAACCAAAATCTCTAAAAAACTATGGCACAGACTGCTACACAAAAGTCAAAAACTGGATGAGGTGTGATGTTAGCTTGAACTGTACTCTCTTTTTAACACATCTAAATATATACTGTAAACATATATATTTAGATGTTTACAGTTGAATCAGTTGATTCAGACATTTCTGATCAACTGATTCAGAAATGTCTGAATCAGTTGATCTGGATCCAGTCAGGCTTTACTCTGCCAGCTCTAGAGTACAAAGTCAATGTAATGTGTGGTTGAGCCGATTTGGAACAGAGCAGGTAATTGTCTGGAGTATTAACAATGAGTGGGTGACTGTAGTGCTGTTGATTTTGATGAAGTTCAGACTAGAGTTCTTATGTACTCTTTCTGATTTCTTTATCCTTAATACTTTTTATCTTATATTTGACCTTATTGCTTTTTAATAGGGATGCTCTACATAATCAGTAGGATATTAGTATGAGCTGATGGATAAAATCCATCACCTGAGCCAAATACAGCTAATTATGGTTGGAACAATGACATCAAACAAGGAAAATAACTTGTTTTTGAGACATGTATAGAGAGGCACCACTGAAATATTTGTTCAGAGCTAATTCTCCTAATTGTATAGAGTTAGATGACCTACAACAAGATAATATGTTTGTTTACAGTAGCAAACATGCAAAATGCTGTCAACTTCACAACCAATTTATTGTCTTGCATCAGAACCACACCAACAAAGGACTGTCCTGTCTTTTTAACATCTCTGCCTGCTTCTATACAGTGTAGACAAACAAATGTCAGGATAGTTTGGTAGATCAGCATACCTGAAAATGGTAAAAGGACTTGGTGTAATATGTAATGCTTTTTTTTTTATCTCTCTGATTACTCAAGCACTCTCACATTGCGTTTTTATGTAAGTTGTACATCAGTTTGAGCTAACACATTTACAGCCTTTCAAATCCATTTACTCTGCTAACTCAGAGGTGTGAGCAGCTTCAGGTTAAGTGTTTTGCCCAAGGACACATCGTCATGTGACAGCTGGAGATGGGCTGATGGTAGTGCATCCTACCAGACTAAGCCCTTGCTGCCTCATTAGCCAAATGTTTGACAAAACACACCATGGAGTAGTAAAAATCTGTGCACAAACAACAGGGGTGTCAACTGGGGTAATCACAGAGGACACCTAATAATGTGGTAGCCAGGGTTTGAAATCAGTACCTGCCACCAGCCAAATGCAGTGAATTCAATTAACCTTCAAAACACGGAGGCAGATAAATGAAAAAAGAAACAAGTTGTGACAGTCAAAATGAAAACAAATCTTAGTGTTCTGTTTGGTCTTTCTCTTACTTAAATCCACAAGATCACTGTTTATAGGGTCTTACCCTCTCCATGTGGCAGAGTTTACAAAAACAGGCCGTGTGCTGGAACAGTTAACTGTGTCACTTAAGCATGATGGTAGCTCAGCAAAAGTTATTTCAATAAGAAATTCAATTTTTTCTCCACAAAGTCTTTGCAATAAAATAACCCAGTAGGATCAATACCTTGCAGATCAAGGACGTCACATTCTCATCAGTCAGCAGAAATAACAACAAGAGAATCAAAGATAAAATCATGGCAGACAAGGCTGAGAACTGGTCAAAATTGTGGCCAAATTTTAGAAGAAAAGGTACTGACTGCACATTTAAGTGGGTTGAAATGCCAAAAACTGGCAAAAGCATTCCTCTGTGCAGACTGGAATAAATATCTGCGGTGATGTGTGTGTTTGACATTGCTGCTACTTAAAATCTGTGTAGGCCGACTTTTGCCCACACAAAGAATCAACAAGGGAATTGTTAAAGAACTGGATCAGTATGCATCAGTTCAGGGGTTGTTTTCATTCGGCAGGATGAAATTCTGTGAACTAAACAAGTTTTGAAGCAGTTGATATTGTTGAGTCCTGTAGCACTTTTCTATTTTTATGCTAATTAGTGTCCAAAAACCAAACTGGGTTGAAGTTTTTCTTAAATTCAATTATGTTTCGATCAGCTGTGACTGAAGTTGCCCTCTAACCTCATCACTATCACTTCTCCTGCTGCTTATACTACTTCTGTGGTGTGTTGAGTTAACCTGTTAGCCTGTTTGCTCTTGTCACTGGGTCAACTTTGCTTTCGCTGCAAACAAACAGCTCCACAGTTTAAATGAAAGTGAGCAGAGACCCCCTCTTCTGAGTCATCTCAGCTTGATTGTTTTGTTCTGAATCAGGGTTTGACTGCTGTGTTTACATCTGTCTAAACAAACCGCACCAATGTCTCTGGTAAGAGTGGACAGTTGTGCAAAGTTTGAGACAAATAATAGAAGAGATATTAGCTTTACAAGAATGAGCTGGAGGGAAAATTATTGCCAGTGCAAGGTGTATTCTTCTCTTCTTACACTCACTGTAGGAACAAATCCCCAAATTTTCAAGAATAACATAAATTGGGTGCTGGTTTCGTGGAGTGGTAGGCAACCAGGCACGACCCATATACATGCTTCTGCCGGCCCGGGTTCGAACCCAGCCTGTGTCCAGTTTGCAGCGTGTCCTCCCCCTACTCTATCTCGGCCCCCTTCATAAGCCTATCTACTGTCTGTCTCTCCTGTAAATAAAGGTGCAAAAATGCCCAAAAACCTAAAAAAAAAAAAAAAAAAAAAGAATAACATATATTTCCTGTAGATTATAGGTTCTTATTGATAAATTCACTGTTATGACATAAAAAGTGGAATAACCTGAAAAATCAACATTTGTTTTTCTGCTCAAAGCATGAATCCGTATCATCCTGTCTTTGCTGAGAATGAGTACTAAACATCGCAGAAATGTGCCTTGATATAATTACGATTGGGGTCAGAATGATACAGATTCAGAGACTCTAAAGCTAAGCTTCGACAGCGTATGTATTTCTCCATCTCCTCCATTAACGCATCACAGCGACAATAATTCTACGGTGCACTGGTCCTAATGTTGATACTGCTTTAATCTTTACAATATCAGCAAAGCTTCACCATCCGAGATCATCATCATGCTGTCCAGATTGTGATAAATGATAAACGTAGTGTATTTCTCTAACCCCGACACACTGATCTACAAATCACAGAGCAATACTGAAGAGAAAGCCGCAATTAAGCTCTGAATGGGAGAAAGAGAGCAAGGGAAAACGAGGAGAGAGAGCAGAGTACGACCGACTTAATGGCATTAATGCAAACCACATTAATGTGCTTATGTTCTTAGCTAAATGTCCCAGTTGTTTTCAGCAAAAAGCTCAATCTCATGATAAAGCTGTATGCAGCGCTGCTACTTTCAATTCACATGCCAGCAGCAGAAACAGCATGACCTATATACTGCAATTCCCCGCGTATGTGTGTGAGCAGCTACGTTTTACAGTACTATAAAATACACGTAATCCAACACACTGGCATTGACACAATCAAAAGAACATAAAGAATATTGTCTGTTTCATTTCATTCAACATCCCAACAAACACATGAAAAATGTGCCAGCTATGTCCATGTTCACATCAAGCTAACACTGATTTTTTTCTTGATGTAATATTACATGGTGTGTGTACTCTCGGTTTTGACATCCCGTTTTTATGTGATGTATTTCTTGTTACTGTTATGTTCATGCAGTCTGTTTTAGGGGTGGTGTTTAGCATCTTGCATGGTGAGATCTTACACACTTCTTTAAAAAGGTTAACCAACCAACTAGAGGACTGACATTAGTGTTTAAACAATCTGTCAGAAAGGATGGTAGGACACATGCTAAACTATAATTTCAAATGTCTTCCTTGCAAGTCAACACCACAATTAATAGTCAATTAAACAGGTTATTGATACACATACTGTATATTTTAATCTAGACTTTCAATACTTCTCAAATGTGTCTAGGAAGCTACCTGCCACTAGATTGAGCTATAAGTCTTCTAAATGGCTACATAAGAATTACGTAGCTCTACTACCTGGATGTAAACTAGCAAACTGAACAGATGGGACTTTTTAGCTTGAATGGTAATAGGATAGAAAATTGAGAGTTTCACATTGGCTGTGGTGGGTTATACCAGCATTAAATCATGCAAGCTCAACAGCGGCATATGGATGTTAACCTGCCATAGCTGCTACAATTTCACAAACGTATGCACTGCTAACATCAGCAGTGCATAAGTTTGTGAAACTGTAGCTGAGTGAGGACAAAGTGGAAATAACTGAAACTGAGTCTGAGTAACATTGTCACATACGGAGTGCTAAAACCTGAAGTTTGACAGTAAAAAAGAGCAGGAAGAATGTTCAGTTTTATCTGTGAGCAGCAATCTGCCCAGTCTCCACGCTGCTGTATGTGAGGGAAGCGCATGTGTCTGCTCGGCAACTGTTGATAGAGATGGGGCTAGCTCTTAAATTAGCCACAACTTTGGCCCCATTAGCCTGGCAACTTCGATTTTGGTGCAGACAAATACGTCTCCATTGGGCCACCCAACACAATGGAGACTGATGTGAGGACGTTTAACTCCTTTACCGTCAGCGTAGAGGATGAAATACAAAGAGAAACAAAGGTTTAGGACGTGGTAACGTAACCATAGCTACTGCTGGTATGTTATGTTGTGTTTTCCTGACTCACCGTGGCTGCTGTTTGATGGGAAGAGGAGTAAGATGACTCACTCCACTGAATAATTTACTCCAGAAAGCAATTAAATATCTGCATATTTTACTCAAAGCATAGGATGACAGAATTTAACGATTATCCACTTTTGACCATTTCTGTGGTCAAATTTTGTTGGCAATGTCAATGGTCTGAACATGGTCCTGTCATTGATGATTTTATTACTTGGTGCAAAGATTTTCAGCTGCAGATTAATGTGTCCAAAACTGAAGATATGAATACTGATTTTTAGAAGGTCACAGCCCAGTGTCAGTTATACTGTCATTGATGATATGGATGTTGAGATTGTTTCTCAATACAAATATCTGGGAACAATTATCGATAATATACTTCGATTTGAACCCAATACTGATGCTGTTTGTAAGAAGGTCCCGCAGAGACTTTATTTCTTGAGAAAGATGAACACGTTCAAGGTGTGTAAGGTTCTGATGTCTCTTTTTTATCAGTGTTTTATAGAAATTGTTCTCACATACTACATGGTTGCTTGGTTCGGTTGTCTTGCTTTGTCTAGAAAAAACAGACTTGTGAATCTGGTCAAAATAGCGAGCAAGGTGATCGGAGTGCAGCAATCTCAGCTGCAGGACCCCCTGTTTGCTGAATTTGATCTTCTCCCTTCAGGCCAACTTTACAGACCGCCTAGAACCAACACAAGGCGAGCCAGAACTTCTTTTATTCCAGTTGCCATTGACAACCTTCATTCATTGGCCTGACCAGTTTTCTTGTGTGTGCTTTATGCACCTTGTGGATAGAACTGATTGTTGATTTTTAGACTGCAATCCTTGACTATTTCTTTGACTATTTATTGAATCTCTTTCTATCTGCTTTACCTCGTATGTTCATCATTACTGTTTATCTACGGCACAGCACTTTGATGACTGAATGCACTTTATTGGTTTTGCCTGGTTTAAGTGCCGTCCTTTTTCACTTGTGCTCAGGATTTTTCCTGATTTTCCTAATGCCTGTATGTTTTTATGTTTTATCATGTACTGGTGTGCTGATGCCTGCTGCTGAAAAACAATTTTCCCACGGGACAATAATAAAGTTGAAGTTGAAGTTGATTGGTTGCATCCCTTGGCTTTGCATCAACCTGCCAGGAACTACAGATGGAAATTAGCCTGTGGCTAAAATCTGGTACATTTACATGTCAATGTTCATTAAATAAACTAATGAAATAAATCAAGCATCTCTTAAGGAATGGCCATCTCATGGAAGAGATCAATTTAACAATCTATTTTCCTGAATATTATGAGAAAAATAGATCTTTTCACATTTCAAAATGAGCACATTTCTCTCTTGAATCTGTTATCCTGTAAAATGTATTTTTTATTATGCGTTTCTCGTCATGTTGATGAACAAAAACATAAAAGGTGGACCATTGCAATGGTCAGGTCTCTCGTAAAAGATATGTTTTGTCAAGAAGACCCATTGGATTATTTTCATATAAACAAAAATAGTTGCAGTTACTTGTCCACTAGAATTGATTCTCATACTGATCATTCTTCCTTATTGACTTTTTAATATATCATTGCAGGTCTTTTTCCATTTTACAGTCAGCTTTTAATAAATATCTTCTCAGATTTTACAGTTGTTTCAAAATGTCCGGCTAATGCAGCTATAAGAACAGCAAACATCATCGTGCTGCAACTATCAGGTTGGAACAGCAAGGCAGGTTTGTGGACTCTACACAGTGAAAGGTCTAAGGTCAGCTTTAAGCATCAGCTGAATACATAGTACACATTAAAACTCATTGTTCTTTACCTTTAAATCAAAAACCCCCTTCCTCTCTTCCTCTCCCTCATGATAGCAAGACAGCCAGCAGAGCTGTTTGATACTGCGGTTCTCATTTGGGACAGCGAGAGCATCAGCAGTGAGTAAACCCCCCTCTCTCTTCACTCTGTCTCCATCCTCGCTGTCAGCGGAAAACATATAAGAGTGTGAAAGAGAAGAGCACTGGCCTAAAAGGCAGTGATTTTAGCCGTAAGCCATGCTATCTTCAGTACTGATGTGAATTAAACATGCAGCCTGTGCTGAACCCTGCTATTCAGCGAAGCTTTACAGTATGTGAGGCTGTAAGTGTTTAGAATAAAAGAAGATGCTCGGCGCAGCCCTCAAACAGAGAGCTGCATCGCTCTGGCAGCATCTCCCACTTTGACTGAAAAGATGCAACCAGGCGAGAAGAAAGGAAAAAAAGAGGGGATGATCAAAACAATCAGGGTGACAACATCTGACACTTTAATTTAACACAAGATACTAACAAAGAGCTGTTGTGTTGGCAGCTTTCTGCCAAATTAAGTTGTCCTCCCACACAGTAACTAATCCAAAATAACCTCAATTCTGTCTAACCACGGTTTGCTGAAGCCAGATTAAGATTACAGATTAGTATTTTAGCTCTGATTAAAATACAACTGGGAAAAGATTTGCCCGTCTGCTGCAGTAACATCACAAGACTTCACTGCAGACACTGAGACTTAAAAATATAAAGGAGCACAAATTCAAAACATCTCCCTTCACTTCATTTATCTTTACTTTCACTTCTCTTTCTGTCTCTGGCCCTAACTTCCATCAATATCACTGACATATACTTAAGATAGAAACAAGCACTCAGACAAAGTGTCTGTACAAACCTGGCAGCGATGTGGTTGTAAAACAACCCTGAGTCACTGACGCTCTGAGGGAGGCAGTAACGTAGAACTTGGACTCGATGTACATCCATTTTTGGTAAAAGGAAAAACAAAAACAGCAGCAGCAGTCTATGAAACAAAACCCAGCTTGTGCTGCTCCACTATCTTACAGCTAGAATTCATTAAAGCAGTTTAATCCTCCTGCTGAAAGCCCGACATATAAATTAAAATCAGAGGCACAGAGGTGCACAAATAACAAAAACAAGAGATCCACTAAAAAGGCCCAAAAAAATCAAACAAAGTCCTTCAGGTTTGAATTCCCGTGTTGCTGCATCCAGAATCGGACCACCAACAAAGAGATGAGTGACGGACAGACTGGCAGAGATGAGCTCATTGACCAGCCTGCTGTCTGACCACAAAACAGATGAGCGTGTGTGTGTGTGTGCGGGTGAACCTCTGTACTATTGTCATAATGTAAACCCATGGGGAGATTACCTCATATCCGACTCAAACAGCTCCTACCCCTCCTCCCTTATATTTAGAGTGGGTGGGGGGTGTTGTTGGGGTTTTTACTGTCAGCGCCCCCTCCATCCTCCCTCCCTTTTGCCTGTTGTTGCCATAGCCACCCAGTATTAAGCCAGTATTAAGAGCCAGCGGTCCATACTGTGGTCAGCTCTTATTGATCGGGATGCCCTCTGCCTCAGAGGACACATCATGTAGCTGGTGATTATACACCAACATGTACAAACACACATTTAACCAGGATCGTGAGTGTGCGTGCCGGAGGCCCATCAACACCCAGTGAGTTAATTACTGACGCTAAGGCTCAATCAGAATCTGCACCACAGGAGGACGGTTAGCTTCCTTGTTGGCGCGAGGGGCTTTATCCACGGTGTAGTTTAGATAGATATAAACTACGGGTTGATGAATTTGAGTGGGGTTGCATAAACTACAAGAAACAAGAAACTCCAGCACAGAAATTTTGGAGGAAACTGAAACATAGCTCTACTGAAACGTTTATCCTGAAAAAACAGACTACATAACCTAACTGGGTAAAGAGCCGCCCATAAACTTTTTACTTTCCTGCCAGGACCTGCTGTGTTGATGTAGCATTTTATTAACTGTGACTCCGCATTTACACAAAGTTATGGGAAGGGGATCATGGTGGACCACTGCAGCTGGGCGTTTGGCTTAACCACACTAAAATGAGCTTGTGCAGTGTGGACATTTTATACAGGGAATGAAGCATATCTGATATGATGATGAGTTGTAAATGTAAAGAAATTTACCAAAGCAAATGCAGCTGTAGCAACATCTTGTTACACACAGGTAAACCCCAGAGGAGGCCCATGTAAAAGTGCCATAACACTGTATTACCCAGAGTGTCCACTTGAGGCTGGCTGCAGGAACCCGATACTCAAAAAAACTGCTTGTGGGAAATGGACGGTTTTAACTGCCTAAATACACATCTTTACATCCTGTTTCAAAAGGTGGCTTCACTTTAAATATATAATAAATCTATGTGTTCTCACTGAACTGGGAGTGATTTTTTTTTTTTAATAAATTGAGCCTGTTTTTATTTTATTGAGGATTTCCAGTTTTGAAATAGGGACATGGCTGCACGTCCATGTAGAGTCACTATTGGTCAGAAGGCATGAAGTCCCACTTCAACACGGCCCCTCTGTCTGTGAGCAGGTTGAGCTAAGGTTCAGTTGAGATGACTTATGCAGTATGGCAAGGCATCCACAATGTACCAGTGGCTCCTTTGATAATCAAACGGCTGATGTCACATGGCTTTGTCCAATTCTTTTACAGTCTATGGTAAATGTGCAGCTGGGCTCACGTTTACACTTCCATCACAGTAAACATCATATCAGTATCTATATATATCTATATATAGACATTTTTTTTCTTTTACCAGGTACGACACTAGAGAGCACCCATCTCTCCAGGTTACGGTGAGTAGAGCCTGAAGTGCAGAAACTCTGTATACTTACGTCAAGAGAGTGAAGAGAGAGGAGGGATATCACTGAGAGTCAGAAGACTTGATGTGAAGGGTTAAACCTCTTTGCCATTGTAAGCAGTTTTTGAGTGTGCAAGTATGGTTTGATGTTAGGAGAATTGTGGTTAGTAGGTTGTGACAACAAACTGTGCAGGAACAGGTGGATGTAAGTTGGAAAAACTGGAACCTTGAAGAACACTGGTGTGCACTTCTCTCTTGCCCCTCCCATTAAATCAGCGTAAATCGGCCATCATGTCTCTCCCGCTACTCATTAATCAATAAATAATCATTTATTCTTAGCATTAAAAAAAAGATAATTTTCTTAAAAATAAGTAAAATAACAGTGCATTTTAAAGAGATCTGGGCCACAACCATCCATTATCTATGGCCCCTGTCACTATTGTGGTCGTGGGGTCTGAAGCCTATCCCGGGTTCATCACAGAAGCCAATCACATGGCCACATAGAGAGACACACAATTTAGACGCCAGTTAACCTAACAAGCATGTCTTTTGGACTGTGGAAGAAACTGGGTTGCTCAAAGAAAACTCACACATGCACGGACAGAACATACAAACTCAACACAGAAAGGTCCTGATTGACACAGGGTTTGAACCAGCAACCTACCGCCAAACAAACAGGATCGTGTTGCTACTGCCTGTTCTGAGTGTCAATTAGTAGTCCACTGTAACACAAGAAGCTGTCTCTGTCTTGTTAGTGTTTTAAAAAGAGCCCATCTGGAATAAGTACTGTAACACACAAAATTATGGTACAAGGAGAGGAAACAGTTTTAACTTCTGATATTTACAGGCTGAAAGTAAATGAAGAGGAGGTGCACACAAAGTTGTTATCCTGGTGTCCTGCCTGTGGCACAGTGATTGAATTTAAGTATTTGACAAATTCTCTCCCATAAATATAGCCACAATTCCTAAACTTATTCCTCTTTAAAATTTAATTAAAAAAAAACAAATGAAAAATGGATTACACGTTTTCCTTATTTAACTAAGCTTTAAAAACTGCAGAGAAAGCAATCAAGAATTTCATCACAGGGACAACCCGCAAACTGGGATGACCCACTGAGATTTATCTGTGCATGCGCGCACACACCATCACACACACACAACCGCACACACACCCACACACACATGAAATTCTCGGACTGACAAAAGTAGAGTGTGAAGATGACTGAATAATACTCCCTGACCTTTGACCCCTTGGGTTTACTGGCCTCCACACTA
This sequence comes from Cetoscarus ocellatus, assembly GCA_037902135.1. Lineage (NCBI taxonomy): Eukaryota > Metazoa > Chordata > Actinopteri > Labriformes > Labridae > Cetoscarus > Cetoscarus ocellatus. The sequence goes on along the minus strand of JBAMNC010000802.1, from coordinate 367,154 downwards.
ATAGCTGACCTCATATGTCGCAGTGACGGCCAACAACACAAACAACAGAGTCGCACAGCTGGGGAGCAGAGCGCTTCAGTCTGCAGCAGAAAATAAAGTGAATGGCTAAACTGGGGTTTACAGTCAAGTAGGGCTGTCACTATACCAGAATTCTGAACTTCAGATAAAACTAGAGAAACAAAACAAGCAGGTCACCTGTTTCGATACCACTGCAACATCAAACAGAAGTCCTGGGGTTCAAATGCATGGTATCAACAGCAAAAATAGATTGGACAAATCCTATCACAAAAATGCTGCAGATGTATTTGTATTAATTCCACTGGTACAAACTTAATTTCTGCGTCTTAATGTCAAATCAAAAAGATTTAAAATGTAGGTTTTTACAAACTTGTGGATTTGTGAGGATGACCACTGCTTTCTCTTTCACTCACATGCCTCTGGATTAAAATATTATTAAAAATACATAGTTTTTTAAAAGCTTTTGTACTTTTGATTGTACTGATCAATGATATAATGCGGCCACATGTGGTATCTGACCGTCAGCCTCTCAGTCAACATTGATTGACTGGTTACATTTATGCTGGGCTGGATTACTGTTTGCTCCTGTGTGGCTGTGAGTGTCCAGCTGGACTGCAGGACATTTCTTTGACAGGCTGAGCAAATGTTAACAAGCTCCATGTGTGACAGATGATGCTCTGTGGAGCCTGGCACAGCGGGAGGACACTGCCCCTCGGTAACATTTAGAAAATGACAACACGTGATGTTTAATGGTCGCAAGGAGAAAGCTCACCATCAAAAATGTGACTGAAATAAATAGTTGGTATGCACAATGTTATCAGAACAACATCAGTATCAGCAGATAATCGCCTACGAAGTTGATTAACAGAATCAGCTGATATACATTTTTTGCTGATACTCGCAGTTGATATTTGGATTTACATATTTACTATACATCTATTCCATATACTGGCTGTAATATTGGCAGAATGTACAAATGTACCATAATGGGTCACCTTATCATCACTGAATGTCCACTTTACAAATCAAAGTTATAATTTATTAAATAATAAAATGTGCTTCATATGTATTTCTAACACAAGTAGACGGCCACCATGAAAGGGAGAGGTCAGTTTTAATAAAGGGGAGGATGAAAAATATGGGTATTGATTTCAGTATCAGCACTAATGACTTCCAAAATTCCCAAAACATCTATTGGCAAAAATCTGTCTTCCATCCCTAATAAATACACCATGTAAAGGTCTGACCTAAAACGTTAGAACATATTTTTATCTTACACTACATGTTCAACAACATAATTTATCCCTACTTCTGTCTTCTGTCTCAATATACACCATTGTTCATACATTATACAAAAATGATCAATGTTTTCAGTTCATGACACAATTAATCAGAGCGAGAAAGATTCTTTTTATGATTGGAGCTGGTGTTTTGGCTGCATATCTGCACTTAATTTGCTATTGTTTTAAATGGAATGATTAGGATTCATAAAAAAGGGGCACAACTTATTCAGTGTTTTACAAAGCTCATTGACGGTCAGTGGTTTGTTAGAGTGCTGTCTGTGTTGATCTAAACACATGTGAAGACTGATTTTACTTTAATTACTGACAGTTCATCATGAAAAAGGAGAAATAACTATTTCTTGTGGCTAAAAAGTAGTTTTGTTGTCATTTTAAAAAACAAGTTGAGTGTCATAATAAGTGTAATACTGTGATTTAGTGTTCTTTACAAGTGGAAACGTGTCTTTATGCTACAATTGGTACTTGTGTCATTACTGGCTAAAATGAGTTTAGAAATATTGGAATAGATGACATCAGCAAAATCCAACATCGTGCACCCTTTATTAGAATCAAAAGCAAACTATCTGTTAGTATAAAGACAAAGGTGCTTCAGGGTTTCTTGTGTTCTACTAGGGCTGGGAGATACACTGAGTTTTTTGAAAATTAATGATATATTTTCAAACAGGCTATACTTTCAGACAGTTACAACAATTGATTGTTAATATCTATTGATATGAGTGTTGATAAAAACAGCAAAAAAAACCAATATGCAAGCCACCATTTCAGATGGAGGGAAAGATATACATGAATAATGCTACTGAAGAGAAGGCCGCTAGTGAAAAAATTAAATATTGTGGCACAATGATTTTTGTTCAAGATCTCAGACAAGCAGAAGAACTATTTTTTTTTTTTTTTTGCAGAGAGTGCCGAAACAGGCAGCAAAAAAAAAAATCTTGAGCATGACAAATCTCTCCAACTTTCATACAAGTGTCCCTTATGTGTCCCTCTGCTTAAAAAAATCCTACTTTAAGCTTCATTAACCCATGTTTTAAAAATAACCTATATGGAAAAAAAATTGAGGTATATATTGAAAATCGCCATAAAAAAGTTAAGATATAATTATTGGATCATACTACCCAGCCCTAGGTTCTTGCTCCATATGGGTCATGGAAATAGAGATTAGTTTGTGAAACTATAAAACTGTCTCTAAAATTGAGTTATAAGCCTTTTTAGACTTACAAAGATCAATCAAAGCTGAGAATCTTTAAAACTGGGACAAGATATTTCTTTAGATCACTGAATACTGACAAACTGATTAGTTCTTTACTGGAAGGCTGGTTAAGAGTCATCTCCCCACTATAAGGAGATAATCTGGCAGTAACATTTCAGCAGCACTCACTCAGCACTAAAGCCTCCCGGAGTGAAATCATTATATTGACATCACTTATTAATTACAAACTGCCATAGATGCCAGTTGGCCCCCCGGCTAATTGTCAGGGACACATACAGTACAATATGGATAGCAACCCCCCTTTCTTCTACAACACCCCTCCCCCACCCCAGCATCTCCTCCTCCACCTCACTCCACCTTCCTCAGCCGTCTCTAGTCCACGTCCCGTCACTAATCCTGATCCTTAAAGGGAAACACTGCTTCCATTTGGAGCACAATGCCTCACAGGATACACAGAGGGGAACACACAGGGATTCACATACAGAAAGAATGTGAACTGTCAGAAATCTTACACACTTGTGTAATTTCTGAGTAGCATCGCATAACCCTGCAGGATCGTGCTTTTCTTTGTGTCTGGTGTCATTAGCTGATATGTCCAGGATTTGCCAGCTCTCTGAAGAAATATAGCTGTCAGAGAAGTCTCAGAAAAGGCAGCTACATGGGAAAAATTGATGTCAGGATGGTTCAGATAAGGACAGAAAAAAATCACTTTTATACCCCTTTCAGACTGGCCAAAAAACCTGTGTAAATCCGCCAACAATCGGCTCCTGTCCACAGCTTGATAGGGTCTAATCGGCATTTCCACCCGGTTCGACCTACCCTGCAAGCAACACAGGGTTTTCATCGGCTCGTCTCCGGTCAGCTTAGGTGAGAACATCACACCCCGGTCAACCCAGTAAGTTACGGATGATGTCGGCGTTACGTGCTCACGGCAAAACATCACGCCTGTCCCCTCTGTCTGTAACTTACGCTACTATTTGCCATCTCAGTAACAAATTCCATCCGCCTTTGTATCATCAGCGCAGAGTTTGTACATTTTTAAAGAGGGTCAAAAGTACAAAGTACAGAAAATCGTGTCCACGGCATCCATGCTCCTTTCCATTGTTTATGTGGTCGTGTTTTGTCGCGCTGATGATGTCATCAACGTGATGACATCAGCTTGATGCGCCAGAGGAAAAAAAACAGCCACGCAGCTCGTCTGCTGCCGTTAGACCCGGGTCTGCTGGCAGTGACCCGGGTCACTTGCGGGTTAACCCGCATTGAAAAAACACGCATTGACCCGCTGATTTTGGTGTGAAAGCGGTATTAGAGAACTACTACTGAATTGGATAATATAGATATAACTAATTTGTTATTATGTTCTTTTTTCATACTTTGGGTAATGACAATCAAAGTCACTATTTAAGTGGAAGGCTTGCTACAAACAGGATGATTTTCAAATCTACAATGTTTAAAGATATGGAAGATCACAGACATGAAGAGTCTAAACATCATTATTATCATCCAAATGCACAAGACAGATTTGACTATGCCATGAGACCTCGTTCATGTTGTTTGTGGCAAAGATTCACAAACAAGATCTTACAGGAACTTGAGTGTTCAGATGTGAGTCAGGAAGATAAATAAAAATCAAAATAGCTTTGAGCCAGGAACATCACAAGTAAAATTCTGGCTAAAAGGATGATATAGTTGTGGTTAAGTTTTCTATCATGTTATGCCTGGTGACACTTCTGGGTTCACTCACTCCCACTGACTGTTACAAACTGAACATGAGGGATGGAAATGCCTTGTGGGTTCCTCCTGCCTGACAGGTGCAGTTTTGTGTTTTTCTGCTCTTTGGACTGTATTCATCCGCACTCCACTTGAGAAAGATACTCAAGTTACTCAATATTATATAGCCACAGTGTTTCACTTGGGACATTTGCCAGTCAAGCTGGTAACTTAGTCTTTATCCATTTCTTACTTTAACTCTTTTACAGCTGAGTCACATGATGCCGGGAGCTTGGCTCTTATGAGGTTAGGCATCAAAACGGTCAACACCAAAGTTTAAGTGGTACTCTAAAGAGTTATTTAAACAACTGCACTTACAAAACAATAGCATAAGTTTATCTTAAACAGTAGAGGCCCAAAACAATGAGAGGATCTACAGGGGGAGCATAAAAAAGTTCTCAATGTTTGTTGCGTTATTTATGATTTTATGTGTTTTTGTTTGTCTGTGTAGCAAAGTGATTCGAACCAAGAGAGGCAGAGCAGACAGAGGTGTGTGTTTATTAATGGACCGACACTTTTGTTTATTACCTCCATCAAGGAGGTAACATTTTTGCTGACGTATGTTTGTCTGTTTGTTTGCTTGTTAGCAAGATTACGCAAAAACTACAGCACTGATTTTGCTGAAATTTTCAGGAGATGTTGGTAATGGCCCAAATTAAATACTATTAGATTTTGCCAGTAGCGAACAATCGTTTTTGCTCAATAACTATCTAACTAGTACTTCATTATTTTTATAATAATACCTTTTTTTCAAACATGATAGCTGAGTGGAGAAAGTGTGTTGTTTAGGTGGCCACTTTTACTGTAAAGTAATACATGAAACACTGTAAGACTAGAGCTGTGTGAACAAAGGCTCATGGTGCTCAGTTGGTTTGGTTTATCATCAGGGACCATACTTAGTATCTGGCACAGCTTTTCGTAACACCTCCAACGGGGATTCCAAGTATGAATAGTCAGAGTATCGCCTTTTAGGCAGGGTTATCTGATGCAGATTTGCAGAAATAAAATGTCTCCCATGTCTGCTATGAGATACTGTATGACTTCCCAAACTCTCCTCTGCTTTGGATAGTATGTTGTTTTGCTACTTGGAAAACATATTAGCAACAAATTCTTCTCACTGTGACAAAAAGTCACAAAAGGGGAGGCAGCTCTATTGCCGCTAGTTCCTCCTTTGTTGCTATGAGGATGCAACAGTAGTTTTGCACATCAATAAATGACAATCCCGTCTACCTTAAAGAGGTACAATCAGAGTCTATACTGTGATGGAAAACCAAGAAAGAAGAAACCAAACTGTGTGGAGTTGGATAATTTAAACATACCACAAATGGAAAAGCATCATTACTGTAGTTGAGATAGTGCTTTGTAAACATCATTCTGAGCTGAAACAGTACATGATTATATTATTAAAGTACTGACAGCAAAAGCAGAGGAGAAAACTGAAACAAAGGAATACAGATTTGTTTTATTGCTCTCCTGTCTTTATTTTACTAAGGAGGCAGTCGATGTAGTGGAGGGAAAGGGGGCCAAAGAGTTAGGGAAGACATGTGGCAAAGGGTCTGCACCCAGATTTGAACCCAGCTGCCAGCTGCTGTTCATGGGGCATGCTGACAAACCACTCAGCAATCGGTGCCCCAAGGCCTCCATTTTCACATGAGACATCTTACCTAAACTGATGCATATTTAGGGGTGAATGAGTATCTTGTGCATGTGAATCGTGATTATACAACTTTTTTTTACAAACGAAAACTGTTGGGGTGTTTGGCACACCCAATTATTGTCTCTGTGTGGGGGCCACAGCAGGTTTGCTGTGTGAGCCAAATCTAGAACTGCAAAAGTACAATTTCAGATCAGGGGACTCTATATGGAGTCAAACAGTCATACTGACCCCACACACACAAGGATTGTTAGGAAAAATAGCCCTTCAGAATATGCTTAAATCAGGTCATGCCCATGACTGTTCAAGGGGGCAAAGTGGGCTCAAAATTGGGTCTAAAATTGTCTTGAATGTTACCAGCCTGAGAAGCCCCTCTTAAAGCAACAATCTGTAACTTTCCATCTTAAAATAATAGTTTCATAGTTAAAGAGTGCATAACTTTTGACAGGGAGACTGGCTCTAGTCACAAGCTTTCAATATCATGTAACTTTGGCTGTGGGCTGTAAGAGGTATGACAGCTTCATAGTCAAAATAAACTAAAGAAGCCAGTTATGTCAGTTCTGTCGTGGTACAGTTTGATACGATGATGCTAAGAGGTGGAAAAGGACTGTGATGGATAAAGCCATGAAATGAATAGGGAAATAGAAAAAGAGAAAGGAATGAGGCAGACACCATTCTTCCTGTTGAAGTTGCTGTATGGTTAAATAAACAGTGAAATTTCAATTTTAAGGTGGAAAAGCTACATATTGTTCCTTAAAATGACCATTTAACTGTCACAGAGGCAGAGTTTTCCCTGTTGATACACCATACCTTACAATAGACTACTAGAGCGCATGCGGTCGAGCATAAATCTCTAAAGTTATCTCATCCGCCCCACTCGGCTCCACATCTGCATTTGAGCTTCCACAAATCACCATGTCCTGCTGTAATCTGCCAAGGCCACATTATTACAGGGACCCCTCTCTTCGTGTTTCATCTGGCTTTTGATAGTCCCACTCATCAGCCATTCAGAGATTAACGCTCTCTATCCCTTTCTTCCTGCCTTCCTTTCTCACACATGCAATGGTCAGATGGGATCTGTGCTGTGAACGACAGAGAGCAGCAGCTGAGCTGACACACACAGAGGAACTCATTCCTTCTTCCAAAGGAAAAAAAAGACTGAACCAATGAAAGATATGCTAAAGGGGAACCAATCAGGCTTCTGTGCTAACAGCTGGCTCCAGAGAAAACACAGACAGAGGAGTGGAAAGAAAGAGACACACCAGAGAAAGTCAGCAACCACCAGAGGAGTTTTTCCTCTCCCACTTTTCCTGGATTCCTCTCCAGCTCAAGCCACTTTTTTTCCTTTGCAGTTGCATACAAATCCTGTTAGAAGAAGCAAACAGATTCTGCGGTCTGAAGGCTGAGCCAGGCTTTAAACAGAAACACTAGAGAGAGGAGAAGCAACATCATAACCACACGCCACAGAGCCAATTTTATCTTTTAACAACAGTCCAAAAGCACAGAAAATGAGACAAAGGTGATGTTGCCTTACCCAAAATCATCCAGGGAATACATGTCGCTGAGAAAGACAGCCCGGTGCTCGAGCAAAGGATGAAAGGAGGAATAAAAAGAGAGATTATGGAAGAGAGGGGGAAGTGTCAGCCTGAGAGGAGAGAGCGGCGCACATTGTTGTCCTTAGCTTTTCTGTACATCCTCGAAGAAAAAAATTAGAAAATCCAACGTGCCAACAGAGCGGAGAGAAGACTAAGACAGAGAGGGAGAGAGTGGGAGGAAAGGAGCAAGTGAGGGAGAGATGAGGAGTGTTGCAAGGGAGTAAGTAAGGGAATTCAAGAGAGAGAGAGGGAGAGAGAGAGAGAGAGCGAGGGGAACATGTGACCAGAGCAGACCAGTCGTCTCTCTCCGCTCAGAGGACTCCAGCGCTGTCTTTCAACCTCCGAGGAATCATTTCCACTGGCTGGAAATTACATGTTAGCCTATATAGAAAACAGGAGAGCTTTAACAACCTGCTTTTTAGCATGAAAAATTCTGACCAAAGCTTTAAATAGATTCTAAAGTAGCTGAATTTAAGCAGAGACACAAGCCTAATCACCAATTAACTGCAGGGTGGGAAAGCACACAGCCAGTTTGTTCCCTCTGCTTCCACAGAAGGATAAAACATTCATATCTGAAATTTAAATACACAGAAGGAACAGATGCCGTAATTAGTCCAAACTCTTACTACAACGTGTTTATTTAATCCAGAGTAGCATTTGTTGTTTTTAGGTCTTCTTACTTCAGAATTTGTCCTCTATGACTGCTCCATCTGGCAAACGCAAACGTAAAATGTAAGCTTCTTTGCCAAGCAAGCTGAGGTGTGGGAAACAAACTAAGAGTATTCTAGCCTAGAGATTAGCTTTGTTGCCTTCAAGAAAATGGAAAAAACTCAGGAGGGAATATGAATCTGAAAACTGAGACAGAAAATACAGAAAGAGGCTTGGTCTTTAGAGTGAATCCTAAATGAGTAGCCGTCAAACTGGAGAAAACTGAGCTAAAATGGGGATATAATATATGATGCTGCAGAATAAAGAGAGAGAGAGGGAGGGCGAGAGAGAGACTAGATCCTCCTCTGAGCTGTAAATGTGTTCACGGTATGTGTCGGGGTCATCTGATACGGTCTGTTTGACCTCCATCAGGGCCAAACAGACACATGATACAGATTCATCATCAAAGCTCCGGCAGCACAAAGCCTCTGTATAAGTGTGCTGGGAAACGACCAGATTAAGCATGAAGGGTGTATATATGATGGTTTGTGGTCAGACTATTTTTAGTATGAGAAAAGAAAGACGGGACATTCACTTTTAGGGAAAAACATGTTCAGCAATGAAATGGAAATAATAAAGTCGTGTTGGGCAGCTATTTTAGATTTAGTGTTACCTTTCCAACAAATTGCTAATTAGATTTAGCTACACTCTGGTCACTTTGCCATTACAAGTTTTAGTCTAACTGAAGTCAGCAAATCATTTCACCCTAGCCTGACCCCCACATATGGAACATTCAATACATCTCACTAGCCCATCTGGGAAAGAGCTCACAGAAAGTGTTTGGGAATGGGCAGAACCTTTCAAAAGCATTTCCAGCAGGTGATTAGACCAATGTTCTGTCAATCACAGTCAATAGGAGCCAATCAGATAATGTAGTAAGCAGGCACTATTGCTGTGGTATAAAAGGCAGAACATAAGCCACCTCACTGAACAAACTCACGCCAAAACATGTCAGAAGGGGAGCAGGAATATTCTTTCAATAGAGAAGTTTGCAGTGTTATTTGTTTTCATTTCATAGAGAAATATCTATAAAAAAAAGCGGCAATCTAGCCTCTGTGCACCCATTACACTCAGAATGCGAGACAAAAACCTTACTTTAAACTTTACTTTAAACACCAGAATCATCTGTCTAGTGCTGTTTGTCATTGAATCTGATAAATATAGTTTTATAGTTTAGTCAACATCTTTAGTGGGAATTATCAAGCAAAAATAATTATTTTCAGCTAGCATAAAGTCATATTTTATGATATATTTGAGTGGTGTGGACTGTTAACAGCACCCCATAAACAACAGACAACCAATCACAGCACATGTTCATACAGACATGTCCCTGATGAAAGAAGAAAAAAGTCATCTGGAGATTTAACACTGTCCCAGTCCCTTTTCAAAAATAAAGAAAACCTGATAAATACAAAAGATTGAGACTAAATGATGAAGTTGACAATTTGATAGTATTTAGAATTAATTCTAAACACCTCTTGAAAGAAAAATAGACAAACATCAGAGTTTTAAGCTTCAGATCTTTGTTTACTTTTGTGCCCTATTTTCCCAAAGTTACAAATCACCCAGAGTTTTACCAAATAAAAAAAACATTTGTAAGAAAAATATGCTCCTGATTTTTACACTTTTATGATTTGTACACAAACTTGAAGACCTTAACCAGCCCTTAACTAACAAAACCCTCATTCTTTTTCATCTCAGTTCATCCTTAACAGTTTTTTTTTAAGTATCGAGAGACTCGGGCAAATCCTTCGTAAGTCTGTCGAAAACACAAAGTAATCCAGCCCGCAAAAAAAGGAAAATTCCTCACAAAACGGTATTTGCACACCTGGTATTTCACCCAATTTGTAAACATAAGCCCAAAATGTATAAACCTGCTTCAACAGGTAACCTGGATGTTCTCATGTCCTCTAATTCCCATTAAGGTTTCTGCTATTATTCAAATCTGCCAAGTCTCCACAAACAGATGTGTTTGCCATGTGTACTCCCTGTCCTCACGTGTCCAAACCAACTGCAGTCACAATCCCTGGAAAGATCGACAAATGGTCGTGCTGGGCAATGGCTGTTTTTCCTCTTTCAAGCCTCCCTGTAAACAGTCGATCTACATGATGTCTGATTGATGTGCAGCGGTTATTCAGTCTGGTCTACGCTCCTTTTTCTGTTTGTGAGTCCTCTTCAAGCAACCAGACTCATCTGGCGAATTCACTGACATTTTTGTCCCATATCAATGATACTCTATGTTACTTTAGTGGCTCAAAAATGTATCTCTGCAGTAATTATTGGCTAAAATTCATTATAGTTAATAGACAACAGTGGTATTTCTGCCGTCCACAGAACTGAGTCATGTCATGTTAGTCATGTGTCTGCAAATGGTCATTAAGTCAAACTGCTTTTGCTACCATGTTCCAGACTGTTATGGCTCCAAAGTGACGTAATAATTCATTTAATTTAAAAATGCCCTGTATTTAATGGCTCTACCTAAAAGGTTGAATAAATACTGTGGGCCATCCCTCCAGGTGAAAACCCAGGAAGCGCGACCCTTTGAGCTGTACGTGGCGTTGCTGTCTCACGTGGCGTGGAGCTGCTCTCTGATCAGCAGCTGCCTGCAGTAAGATGCATAACTCAGCATTTTACCTTCACTGGCTACACTCGCTCATTCTACCTTTCCAACGATGAGTCACCACAACAGGCGCGTCAGAAATCATCCTGCGTTAATAGCAGAGAGAGGACGCCTCAGTTTCTGCCCACTTATTCTGGCTCTCTCTCTCACACACTAACAGGAAAAACACACACCAACATGGACACATGACAAAAGTCAGTCTGACAAGGAGACAAGGCAGAGAGCATCCCATAATGAAACCACTACTGTTACCGCGACTAAAAATAACTGGCTCACACTCACGTAAGTGCAGAAACACACATACAAAAAACACATATGCACCCTTACATAAAAGCAGCAATGGATGCAGTGATGCTGAACAAATAATCTCTTTGAATTTAATCTCCTCTTTCTTTCTTAACTCTGCAGAGGAATCTTCAGGTCACCTTGTTGCTGCTTTGTGCAGATTTAAGACTTCCCTTTTGGGCTTGAGTCAAAGAACAGATCCGCCTCCAGCTAAAACAAACACTCAGGACAGGGCAGGACACAGGCGGCTTTAAGTAAAAGAGGAAGCAGTGTGCTCACTGAAGTGGACTTCAAGATATGAATCTTGCATGTTTACTGTCTGAGGGCAGAAGCGCTCGGCTGCTGGCGGTGGGTTGTGTGAGGTTACAGGAAAAGGCTGATTTATTTGGATCAAAAAATGTAGTGTAGTGACCAATATATCCAGATGTTAGGGCACAGCATAGGTCAGGAATGGGTGACTTTGGTGACTAAGAGGAAGACATAAAAGATTTTCTCATCATTATAGGGCCAAAATTATACAAACTGTAGGACGCTCTTAATAAGACAACCATGACTGCTATTTAACAAAAGCAGCATATATATACATATTGCTTTCAATAAGACTTACTCTAAGGGATGTACAGATACATGGGTTTAACAACAGTACACACAGTAGTTATCTCCATATAAATGTGGCATGCACAGGTGTTAGCAGCAAATGTTAATCTGTCGTGTCATATCAATTTAATGCTGCCAACTAGTACATGACTGCTTAATCTGAGAGGAGATTTTTGACTGGAACAGAGAAGTGACCTGTAGGACAAACATCTGAGTTTGTCCTACAGGTCACTCAAAGCAGTAGATGTTTATCCGTGGTGTCATATCAATTTAACACCAGATTTATGATATCACACTGCTAATACAGAGGAGAAGTTCTTTTATGGGACAGAAGACATGAAAGATTGGACTATTAAAAAAGAGAAAAAATGTTGTGTGAAGCCAAATATGATTATCTACACACAGAATTAAAGTCGTTCAGACTTACTTTCCATGACCATGATGACAGTATTACCCAATTACTAAACTACAGTTTACTTGCAGACCTATTTTTGGTGATATCCCTTTAATTCTGCTTTAGACTAGAATAGGAACATAAACAGCCTGTAACTCTGCTGTTTTTTTGCATGGAACAAAACATGTTAGTAACTAGAGGTGATCAGAGGACACATATCTTCGCAAAGGCATCTTGAACATTCGTATCCAAGTTATTAGCAAATATGTGAAAAACTGCCCACTCTCACAATGATAACAAATCCTGTAAAAAAAAATCCTAGGTCCTGGACAACTGAATAACTTTTTCCTTCTGCCATGACAAACATTCCCTGAAAATTTAATCAAAATCTGTTGAGAACTTCTCGAGTTGTCTTGCTCACAGACAGACAAACAGATGGACAAACAGGAAAAACATAACCTCTTTGGCAGGGGTACTAAATAATTATTATAGAAATATTTATATCATCAAGCTCCAGTCATAGACTGTAGAAAATATTTGACATATGTGAAGAATACTGTGTCTCAATATTAACTTTCTGTCAATCTAATAACTGACAGAAATTAAAAACACGTCTTAAACCTCTTGACAAACAGCAGGACCACGTAGCTTAGAGTAGTTTAGAAGTTGTATCAACCATGCTCTTTATGCTCTATTAATCCCTAATAAAATCAAAATGGACAAGTTATAAAAAACATCTTTGTACATGTGAGGACTTAAAGGCATGAATGATTCAGACTGATCAATTTCTTGACACAGGCAGTAAACATGTTTATTTCTGCCTTTTAATATGCCAGTCTGAAGTGGACACTCAGGGAGCTGAAGTTTTCTTCACTTCCACATTGGCTTTACTTTCCAACCATGGAGGCTGCATTTGGTCTTTGTGCACTGTCCTTTACTGGCAACTCAGCTTTCAATCCTCAATGGCAGATTTTGTCAAGTGTTTCCTATTTTTATGTTTAACTGTGGAAAGCAACTAAATTCATCAAATGCCATGTCTGCCACCAGGTGCATCCATTTTGCCAAGTTTAAGCTGAAACACTTGTTCCTGATCAGACATAAGGGGCTAAAATAGTGTCTTTTGAGGAGAAAGAGGCTGTAGCCACATGCAGTGTAAACCACAGCAAAGTCTCTTTGCAACCAACAGAAGCACTGGATGGGCTAACACCAATGCTGGGAATCACTAGCATAAAACTTTTCACTTCTGACTTTCAACAGCTGTTAAAAACAGATCCCTATATCCAAGACAAGAATGTTAAATCATTTGAAACAGTCCATATTTTGCCTAAACTCATTAATTCAGTTTCAGTGACTTACAGTGTATCTTTAAAATAGCAAATGTTGAAAAAAAAAAACCTTCAAGATTTCATTACTGCACACACCTGATCCACCTGTATTCTCATTCTGTCTGAGATGGTCTGTTTGAGCTCTTCAAGGCTCCCCTTCCCCCCCAGACCCTGTCCACCCTGATTGGTTGACCAGTCTATTCTGTGTTAATTGGACATTTCAGCGCTACTCTGCGGCATGTTGTCAACGACTTTGTGCTCATTCTATCATCTCTACTCTGTAATGAATGACTTGCTAGTCTGAGCCAATGGGCTTGCAATGCTAACAAAATAATAGTGTGATGTCACACTAGTAGGTTTATAGGGGCTGGGGGAACAAGCCATTCTTGGCAGTTACTGGGGCAGTAAAGAGGAGGAGAAGGAGAAGTCCTGATGACTCAGACTTTTTGTCTTATGCACAGAAGTACTCCATCATGCCTGGGAGACATGCTAAACACAACAAAAGGTGTAAAAACTAGAAAAGATATTATATGGGCTCTTTAAGAGTGATGCCTTTATAACAAAAACCTCCATCTCACTCCGTATGGTCTTAATCAGATTCTGTGTCTGTGAATGTCCTAGAGGTGACTCAGCTCAGTTGTGAGAGTCACTGACATTTATAATCCATATATATTAATATATTACTTTTGGTTACTTTTATGGCTCAAAAATGCACCTCAGGTGTACCTAATGGCAAAACACACTGTGGCCCATTGACAACAGGAAGTCTTCCATGTCCACTGAAAGCAGGGACATCGTATCTGCTAAATGTCTGCAAAAGGTCTATAGCAGCTATTTAATCAGAGCAGGAAAACATGTCTTTATTGAAGGAAGAGAATGGTGACCATGTCATTTCTTGAGGAAGCAATGCTTTTGCTCTTCCCCTGACTGGTTCTTGCAAGAGTTTGATTTACAAACTGACCCCTGCTGCTCAAATGTAATTTCCTCCTCAGCAGCAGCACCCCTCTACTACATCCTATGTCTTGCGAATCTGATTGGTTGACCTCACCTGTTATGGGTGTGACAGATGGAGTCAAGTTTAAAGGTTCTTTCCCTTCCAAACAATTCAAATGGGATGTTGCCCCTATAGACAATAGGGCTGTCACTTTTCCCAAAAATCAAACTTGATCGTTTTTTGAGCATACACGCTAATAACCAAAGATGTTTGGACCCCCCCACCCCCCACCCAGCATCACAACTACACACCCAGACAGTCTCACACATATCCACACAAACACCGGTGGCTACAGTAACAGCAGAGAGGGTGCAGTGTATCCGAGGAGAGCTGTCAGGGTGAATCTGAAGCCATAAAGCAGAATGGTGCAGGCTGCATCTACGGGGACACAGAGGAGTCAAACTAAAGGCAGCAGCAGCAGCAGCAGCAGCAGGGGGGGTAGAAATATGAAAGGCCTGTTTCATAAATAGATCAGAATACAGACACTCTGCTGCATGAAGAAGATTTGGGGCCTCGGCACATTCTGCATACCGGGACAATCAGGAAAAGGCCCAAAATACCATCTGCAACCACAGATATAGAATGAGGATTTAAACATGAGACACATTTTCCAAGTGAGCATGAGTGTATCCGTCATGGAGGAGGCTTATTTAGGTGTGTGTGTGTGTGTGTGTGTGAGGAGAGGGGGTGGGGGTCCTGATAACCTGCCCGGCAACCACCAGAATAAACACCCATCCACCTCCTCCTCTTTCTCACTCATCGTTTATGACCCCCATCCACCTGCAGTCACACTCTGACCGGTGCAACAGCGTAACGTGCGCTTTAATCTGACCTGGTGCACCGTTTGGCTCGTGGGCACAAATACATGATGCTGTCGTTTCCATGACAACATTAGCCTTGCTAAGGTCCTGCATTGGAGACACAGGGCGGGTCCGACGGCGATAAACGAGGGTTGAAAGAGGGGGAAACACCGCTGATAGTGAACAATTATCGGGCTGGGTATTAGCATTGTTGAGGGGACGGTAAAGGACGCTGAAATGGAGCTGAGGCCCGGTGGGTGGGCGCTCTGTAATGAGAGTACTGCATTAAATGCTGCTTCACTACAATGTAAAGTGATGTTTTCCTCTAAAAAAACATATTAATGTAAATGTAGGCTGGAGGCAGAGAGCTGAGTGTGGCTGCGCATCTGTCATGACGCGTCAAACAGAGCGCGTGCTGCTGGCTTACCTCATTTTCGTCTCTTTAGTGCACGCGGGGATGATGGCACCGGTGAGTTGGATGAAATGAACCGACAGTTCGTTTGTTTTTCTCGTTATATACAGCACAGGGGGCTCAAACAGCCCTCTTCCCAGTGTCCCTCGTCCGCCTCCGTAGAGTAAAACCTCAGGCGGATGATGAGTCGTGTAGCAGGAACGCTAAACGACAGCACGAGCGTTGTCCACCATCCGCTTTGTGCTCCGTTGTCTCAGGTCTCCTCGCGCGCCGCTGCGATTTCTTAAGTCCATGTTCTGCCGGGGCTCGCGCTCGTTTGTGGTCGGTGTACGGTGGTGTGGTCCCGTCGCCTCCTTCATGCCATATTTTCTTCCCATTCGGAGTGTTTTGGAGAAGGAGACAAATATGAGAGGGGGGAATTGCTAATGCTTTGTGAAGGAAAGAGGGGAAGGGGGGGATGGAGAAGACCGGCTCGATGCTGCCCACCTGCGGTGAAGACGCTCACGTGCAGCTCGCTGACGCCCCCCCTCATTAGATACAGAGATTAACAGGATGCACCCAAGTAGCCAATTTATGTCTTGTGAAAGTCAGAGCAGAGGTTTACAAACTCTGTCATGCCTCATATTGCAAAAATAAATAAATAAATAATAAAACAAAGCCCAATTCCAATTCAGTTGGGACGTTGTGTTGAACATAAATGAAAACAGAACACAGTCCATCCATCCATTATCTATACCACTTATCCCTGTGGCTTGTGAGGGCTGGAGCCCACCCCAGCTGACATTGGGTAAGAGGCAAAGTACACCCTGGACTGGTCACCAGCCAATCGCAGGGCCACATAGAGAGGCAGACAACCAGTCATAATCACACTCATACCAAAGGACAATTTAGAATCACCAGTTAACATCATGAGCATGTTTGAGGTCTGTGGATAGAAGACAGATTGCCTGGAGAGAACCCACGCATGCACGGGGAGAACATGCAAACTTCACACAGAAAGGCCCTGACTGTCTGAAATGGGATTGAACCAGCAACCTTCTTGCTGTCCAAACAAAACACAATGATTTGCAAATCTTTTTATGGTGCATATTCAATTGAATATACTACAAAGACAAAATATTTAATGTTCAGACTGATAAACTTTTTTTTTTTTTTTTTTTTTTTGTAAATGCTTACTTATTTTGACATTGATACCTGCAAGAAGTTCCAAAAAAAACCTGGGACAGGGCAACAAAAGACTTAGAAAGTAAAGGAGTGCCCAAAAAACACCAGTTTGTAAAATTCCACAGGTGGACAGGTTCATTGGAGACAGGTGAGTGTGATTACTGGGAATACAAAGAGCATTCCTGACAGGTTCAGTTGTGCACTGGGAAAAATGGGGGGAATTTCGCCACTTTTTGAACAATCAGTGAGAAAATATTCCAACAGTTTAAGAATGTTTCTCTCTTTGTAGTGTGTTCAGTTGAATAGGTCAGGAAGGATTAGCAAATCAGTGTAATTAGTTTTTATTTACGTTCTCCACAAGTCCCAACTTCATTGGAATACAAGTTTGTAATTGAAAGTTTGGCACTGAGAAAAAAAACACTTTTCCTTTTTTTAAAATAAGAATTAAAAACACTTCCATCAACAAGTATGTCTATGTGTAATCTAGAAAATAAATAGTCTTGTGAAAAATTTTAGCTTTCTTATTTTTTCACAATTTCTCCCCCTCCAAGTTTCTGCAACTCTTCAGATGCTATTTTGGAAAGCATTCATTTAGAGAGGCTGCAGTTCTGGTATCTTCCTTCAAGATGATCACTGGGTAATAACTGATTATTTTAAAGCCGTGTTTCTGGACTGCTGTAGCATTCAGACCTACCATGTATTTTGTCTTTCCTATGACATTATGCACATGTACTGGTAAACTTAGGCTTTTAACTAAAGTCCAAAGAAATACATTATCCTGGGAAAACCCATATTTTAATCTCATGACGATCATAAACGTAGGCTAGGAATTTGCAAAATTGACCAAAAAGGTGATCTCTTTCATTGCAAAATGGGGTAAAATAAGACATATGTCCGCTTTCGGCTTTTGACTGCACAGAATAGTGCTTCTTAAAACTGTGGGCTTTGGCCCACTGGTGAGTGGTGGAAGTAATTTTCAATAACTAAGAACCATAAACCAAATTTAAATCACATTTTAAACTATTCTTTAATTCAGAATTACATTTTTTATGTCATCGAAGTGACAAAAAGCCTGGTGATTCACCATTTCTATTGTCTGATACATAGAGTTCAGCTGGTGTTGAATTAACTGGGGACATTTCATCCAATGTCTCACCATACCACGTGGTTCCTGATATTAAAGGCATTAAGGGTACCAGGAGAGAGTCACAAAATATGTTCAAAGAGAAAATTAAAAGCAGCAAAAAAGCACCCATACTGCAGTCTGTCTATGGTTGTTTAAAGGTTTTGGTTGGACCTGGATCATTCTCAGTTTTCAAAATGGGCCATGGTGTTCTGTGGGAAAGGCTGTCAGGCACATATTTGTGACCCGCTGAAAACAGCTCAGCAACCCACTTTTGGGTCCTGACCCACCAGTTGAAATTCCATTGGGGATTCACCCATTTACAGCTGCTCACATCTGTAAACAGCTGGCCACATGGATGTTGTGTCACTCTGGGACAGCTACACAAACCTTAACTGTGCAACAGACCGTAATCTCCTCCTGTTGCAGGACAGCACTCTGCCTCACAGGGCCAGACTGTGTATGCAGGACTTGTTTGACGAGGTACAATTTCAGGCATAGTTCTCCTAATCCAAATTTAATTGGATTCTATTGGAATGTTACACACTGATGTGTCTGATGCTGCAAAGTTCTGCCACCCGCAGACTGTCTGGGAGCTCACTGATACCCTGATCCAGGTCTGGGAGAAATATCCCCAGGGCACCAGAGCTCAACTCGTTAGGAGCGTGTCCAAATATTTTTAAGGAGAGCAGGAATACAGAGGCCATACACACTACTGAGTCACAATACTGAGTCACAATATGTGACATCATGGTCATCCAAATATTAAAAATGTATTAAGAGTGAGCAACACCTTTCTTTGTGTGTTTATTGCTGTTGTTACCTTTAGAGTAGGCAGCTCTTACAGTGACCCTGGACACACAAACAGATCAACATCTGCAGCCCAGTAGTCAGATCTTTATCTGCCTTTAGGATGCATGTAGGTTAATTCATACCTTCACTTTAAGGCTGCCCACTTGTGTTTCTGTGACCCAGGACAAATACTGACACCAGGCAAAAAAAAAAAAAAAGTTGTTAACCTCCTGAGGCCCTGCATGGACGTATGAGAATATTATGTTTCACCTCTTCATCATAATTTATTCTGCTAAACTTTGACCTGTTGGCCTCATACATGGATGCTTTAACACACACCCTGTGATCACAAAAGTTAATTCCATTGATCAGTGACTTTCAAGATGCCTGTCATCTTGGTTATTAAATAGAGGGGATTGAGCCTTTTCTGGCTCCTGGTGTCTTGGTCCACCTACAAGAGAGTCCCTCTTTCAGCAACTGTTTCCGAACTAGACAACATTTTTCTGTCAATTTCTCTGTTTGGAAAAAAAAATCTTGACAAATTAAGGGAAAATTACCTTATAATAGAATTAATGAATGATTCTGTTTAGATTCCCTGATGAAAACAGATATACTGTTAGGATGTATCTGTTACACTAGATAGTATTTATTTTATTTTAAATGTTATTAAACCCTGACATTTATTAATGATAAGCCTTATAATAAACTTGATTATATGATAAATATTTGAAGCATTTCCAGAAACTAGACTTTATCGCACTTAGTCTTTAATTCAGTCCCTTACAATATAAACAGAAAACAAAAAGAAAAAATGTTTCTTAAACTATTTCAGATGAAATTCTGCCCTTTTTGATTTTTAGATCTGAATCAGGGATCAGGTCATCAGTGATTCACAAAACATACAAAACTCTGGATTGGTGCACTGATAGTAACCTGATTTTGTGAGAATTATTATTTGACAAGAATTTCATGGAAATTCTTGTCAAACACTAATTTTAATCAGTTTTTATCACAGACCAACTCTTAAGAACCTGGTGGTATTTCATCATGTCAGCGGTCTGTTAAATGTCTATTTAAAGGTCCATTTTTTTCTCCATTAATAATCCCCACTGTTACTCTGAGGTTTCAATAAAGTCTTCTCCACTGCAGCATCAAATCAGAGGGTAATATCAATTAAGTGGGTGAGTTTCATGTATCACATAACTTCAACAAGAGAGGAGACTGCAAATAAGGAGTGAGATGCATGGATGCTCTTATTTAATTTTATATGTAACTTTTTCAAACAGCCTTGCAACAGGTGATTTTGTCTAACCTACTGACAGTCACCAAAGAGGTGAGGGTCCATTTCTTGAATCTCAAGAAAAAAACAGCTCTTAAACTTTTCATGCATGAGTTATGAGAACCTCAGTGAAGATATTTTCTTAGTGTACTTATTCCTCTTTAGGCATGAAAAAAATGCAACTGAGTTTTTTATGAGCCTAATTTTCATTCTTGCCAACATGTCTGTACACCATGCACTTGACTTTGAACCAAAAATATATGTATTTAACAAAATCAACAACAGAAGTTGATCTATTGTGTGAAAACTATGAAATAAAAAAAAAATTAATGTTGCTAATCTGATGCAGTTGAAATATAGTCAGTGATGTTTGCCGTCCAATGAAATGGGCATGTGATCAACTACAAATTTTTTAAAAAATGGGAATTTGAACAATTATATTAATCATTAGATGTGACTTAGTGCTAGCATAATTTTTACTCACTGCATGGGTGTCCTGCTACAGAAGGATTTACAAGATATTCCTGAGATATTCAACATTTCCTGTCAGCCATCTTGGTTTTGCCCTGAAATAAAGTTGCATCTACTATGACAGGCCAGTGGGCTGCAGTGTATGGGATGACACAAATTAACTTTGTTGGCTGTTATGCAACTACAACAACGAAGCCCATGCATAATTAAGAGAACAGCCTTTAAATAGCTGTCCTCTGTAGTGACCACTGTGCATGAAAGGGTTAAAGAGTGAGGACTTTCCATCAAAACTTATCTTTAAATTTTATTTTAAGTTTTTTTTATACATATATATTTTGTGGATTTACTGAAAAACTTTAGGAGAAATCCTGTCTTGATGTAAAAGACAATAATAACACAATCATTTCTTTGTGATTCTTGGTATAAAACTGAGCTGATCCTACTTTTCAAAAACAAGCAGGAAACATAAAAATGTCGTCCAGACAAAAGCTTTGGCCTTAGGAGGTGAAGTGGAGAACACAAGACACAGTCTCAGAGGGATGTGATGTAGCATTTACTTTCAGACAATGTTTAATGTTCAGTGGTATCTGAAGTCCCAAATGTCCAATGACAAATCATGATACATTCACCCTGCAGAAAGCTGACTCTATATCTCTGCTTTTCAAGGATTTCATCAGTTTTTCCTCTGTATCACCCCACTGTCACAACACCACCAACATACCTGGTCTCGGAAACCCAATCAAAGAAATCTCAAGTAACCAAGTGTGTGTGTGAATTTACTGTAAACAGAACAATGAAGAGTGTGTCATCCTAACAGGAGGCTGAGAGTGATCATCATTGGCCGAAAAGCTCCAGTAGGTGTTAGATGGTGATCTGTTTTGTTCTGCTGTGGAGGGGAATGGACCAGCTGCATCTCTTAGGCTGTAGCAGTGCATTTATGTTTAACAAAATAAAAAAAAAAATCACCATTTACAGGTTCAGTTCAGTAAAATATTTTGCCAGCATCTGACAGTGCACATCAGATGTAAACAGTTACAGTGAAGTGGTCTCAGTTTTTCTCTTTTCTAACTGATCTGGGTGCAAAAAAATGCAGATAGATTCAGAGTTGAAAAAGCTTCACATCATAAAAAAAAATCATACATGCTTCACTTTTACTCCCAATGCAAACTGAGACAAATAAAAAGCCCATCACTTCATTTCAAACTAAACAGTTTCAAATAGCATGTATATTATCCACACCTTACTCAAATCAGTTTCAAGCTCCTCCATTTCTTTACAAACTGTGTCTTAAATTGGATTTTTCTATGTTCACGGGGGAAAGACATGAGGGAGCTGAAATTGGCAGTGAGGGATTTGACTTGAGTTCAATAAATAATAGAAAAGGTGCATTTTGAAGATCTGGAAGCACAAAAATGTAGAAAATATGAAGACAAAGTTGCATGAAAGGGTCTGAGCAAAAAGAAGGAATTAATCTTGACTCTATTTTGTTATGATATCTGGAATAGTTGAATAATCCTGAATCTAGCAGGATGTGTTTTGGGCTTGTCCTGATCTGATATGTCAATGTTAACCTTTCCTGAGTTGTTAAATACAAAATAAAAGAGTGTTTTCTGCCTGTACATAGTTTGTGTCCTAATGTGTGAATTCAGTCTTAAACAAACCTCTTCAGTTTGTTTTCTGTGGCAGGAGTGCGTACAATACAAGGAAGTCAGAGCCTTTGGTTCTGTATTATGTGGATTTGATCCATTTGATTGGTTTTGTTTCATGCTGTGATGTGTAGGTGAAAGTCTTTTATTGATAGTGTGAGTAAAGAAAGCAAAATTCAGGGATTTTTGTATTTCACACGACCGCACATAACACCTCAGACAGTTCATCGCAGGAGGCAAACCTCAGGATCCTCTTCTGTTCAAGCAGATCCAGCTTTTAGTTTTTAGAATCTGAGTTCATTAAAGTTTGGTTTGCTTCAGGTTAGTGCAGTTCAGATTAGTTTGGTTTGCCTCAGCTGCCCTTCAGGCTCAGTAAGAGGCAGAAACAGTGAGAAACAGTTCATGTTTCCATCTGCTTCCTCAGACTATCCTCCACTGCATCACGCTCATGTCCTTCCCTCCGGTCGACACCAGGTAGCTGTCATCGTACAGGAAGCTCACGTTGGTCACATGGCTGCTGTGGCCACCGTAAACATGGCAAGGAGCCTGAAAACAAGACGAAATTAAACAGATTAATTTTTGCTTAATTTAAGATCAATCTCTTCCTATAAATCACTTAGACCAGGGATGGGGAACTTGGATCAACAAGAGGGCCACATTACACCTTTTACCACTGTCTGTCATCCCACCACCACTCTATATGTGGTTAGCTGTTGATCTGCAGGCCAGTTGTCTGGCTACTTCTTGTTAATGCAACTTCCAATGTTGTTTGAGTAGGGTTGGTACCCTGGTGTTATGATGTAAATGGTGACAGTGTTACAGATATTTGGGGCTGATTGTGTCTGCTGTTTTTGAAGAAGGTTGACTTCATCGTAAAAATCTAAACAAAAAGACTTTGTGGAGACACCCCATTTAAAAAAAATGGTTGTCACTGCAACAACCACAGATGCACTCTGCTGGATGTGTCACCATTTACATGGTCACTCTTCACAGGGCAACACTGTCTCTCGCTCTCTCTCTCTCTACTCAGTAACTGTGACGGTGAATGTCTTTGATTGAACCTGGTAATGTAAAGGTGTCCTTCATGTACTAAAATGGCTCTCAAGATCTATGTATTAAACAGCAGTATACATGATCTTACCCTGAACTGTGAGCAGGGATATGAGAACAAATGAACTTTCCCAAAGTCGTCTCCAGTAACCAGCAGGCTCTTATCGCTGGACCTGCAGGCGGCGTTAACATCAGTGCCATCTGAGCCATCAGGCCACAAACCTGAGGAGGGGTGGAAATGAAGGCAAAATCAGTGTACAATGAAACACAAAAACACACCTGGGCTCTCATTTTGGTGCAGAAATCATTCAATGATAAACGTATCATAAAAGATGTTTATCTAGTGAACTGCAGCTTAAAAGTGACCTGGTGTTGAAAGATACAGCAGCTAAAAACATTTGTTGCTTTAAAATCCCACACTGATGTATGGACAAAACAAAAGGATGTGATTCGTCAAAGAGGAGAAACTTCTCTGACCTGGGGGTTGAAACCTTGTACAATGGTATTAAATTTTATTATAAGGCAGCCCAAAAAGTGAAATCAAAGGGAGTTTGATACAGCACTTCCGAAGGGAAGTCACTGACCTATCACACCAGATGAACCTTTCAATATATAATAAACGGCATACATTTCACCAGTGCATCTGGACAACAGCCCACAGAAAGTGTTTGGGAATGGGAAGAACCTTTTAAAGCACATCCAACAGTTGATTGGATGATCCTTCTGTCAATCACATTCATTATGGGCCAATCAGGTGATGTAGTAGGCGGGCGTTACTGCAGCGGTGTAAAATACAAAACATAAGCCACTTCTGAGCACAAACTCTCACCAAACATTTGTGTTTGCCAAAATATCCAGTGTTATTTATTTTCCATCTAATAAAGAAATGTGGTCCAGATCTGATAAAACTGCTATAAAATCTCTGAGTGTGCAGTCGCTCTCTCATCAAACATTATACGCATACAGCTATAAACTTTGATAAACTGTGATAAATAAAAGAGATAGAGCAGAAAGAACGAGACACTTACCAAAGACATGAAAGCTCAGAGTGCAGGTGAAGGTGGCCCACTCAATGTCTCTGGTGGTCTCCACACTGACCACCTGTTTACACACTGATGGGATCCCTGAGGAAATACACATAAACAAAACCCTAAAGTTAAATCAGTGATCATCAGTACTTATTCACTGCGCAAGATAAAAGCAGCAGCTCTGCTTTAAACGGTGAGACTGCATCACACTGAAGGTTCATTCTCAGTTAAAATGCATTTCCAGAAGCTGCTTGATTGAACATATACAAACATACTTTTTCAACCATCAGCCACTGGCTAATGGTTGCACAGTGAATGGCTTGAAAATAAGACTTTATGGCAGAGGAAACAACCCTGTTAGACAAACTGTGATGTGTTTATATGATCACACATGAATGAAAAGATTAGCATAGTGGAAGTAATATAATTAGGTACTAATTCGGTATCAGCTAAATTGTGTCTACAACAAAGGTATCAGCATCGGCCAAGAATTCACAACTGCATTACTATCTTACTTTCAAGACATTTTGATGATAATTTTCTTGTAAATGTAATTTTTCCCCAAATGTATCGGTTTCCATTTTTTTCAAATAGACCTCACAGAACATTAGTTAGTTGGATGTGTTTAGGTAAAGAGTTAATGACCTTCATACATTGAGAATTTTATTCAAAGCAACACATGGAAGTCCATGAGTAAATTGTCTTCTGTGCATTATGATTTCATGTTGTCATTGGTATAAAGTGTGAATTTCTGTTATTCACCATGAAAAAATGAGTAAAAGCTTTTTATAATTAATTTGGCAACAACTTTTGGAATTTGTAATTCGACAACCAGCATAATAAAAACATTTTGTCCTTCTATGCCTTCTTTCAGAAAAGACAGGGAAAGGGGTTGGAAACAGGGGAGAGAGTGTGGGGAAACAAGTCCTGAGTTGATTTAAGGGTCCTGTTTAATGTACTTCAAGGGCTGAAACCCTCTTTTTTGGTTGCAAAATTGGTGCACTGAACAGACTTTTTGAATCAATTGCTTACAGGACTTGCAGCATACATAAAATATGAACAATTAAATATTTGTTCAAGTTGTCAAACGTGACAGTGAATACAGGATATGATGTTTAATCTGAATTTACAAAGCTTACTTTTGAACCATTTTTGTATTTTACTGACGCATGTTTTATCACTGGTAGCATGGTTGTGCACGTGCCTCCAGCAAGACGGTTGCTGGTTTGATCCCCATGTTGGTCAAGGCCATTCTCAAGGAGTCAAGGAGTTTGCATGTTATCCCTGTGCATGCGTGGCTTCTCCCCAGGCACTCTGGCTTCCTCCCACAGACCAAAAACATGCTCATCAGGTTGACTGGTGACTCTCACACTCATACCTAGTGGCATGGGTTTTCTTGGGTGTACCCTGCTTTCTGGACAATGTACGCTTTGATAGGCTTCTGCACCCCACAACCTCAAAAAGGACAAGCAGTATAGCTAATTGATGTTTCCTTAACAGTGTTTTCCATATTTTCTGATCAACTGATTTTTTAAAAATGGACTTGTGGGCTACATGCAGCTTCCGGGCTGCTAGTTGCCCATCCTTTTTTAGGTTATATAGGAGCATTAATATTGCCCATAGGTATGAGTGTGCCCATAGGTATGAGTGTGAGAGTGAATGGTTGTTTGTTTCTCTATGTGGCCTTGTGATTGGCTGGTGACCGATTCAGGGTATAACCTCGCCTCTCGCCCAGTGTCAGCCGGGACCAGCTCCAGCCCCCATGACCCAAAAAGTGATAAGCAATATAGATAATGGGATAATTTATCACCCTTGATATAAAAACACTTAAAAAAAAAATATTATGCTTACAATACAGTATCTCGTAGTCCCCTGAATTTGATACGAGGTACTGTGAGTCCACTGACCAGTCCAGGTGAGTGATGAAGCTTGAGTGACCCTGAGAAACAACAAAATATTAATGAGATTAATTTAATTCAATACACATTCAACAACAATCCTGCAGTCAAAACAAACAGGGTATGATTTCTAGCACCAGAAATAATCCTTCAAAATTTTAACTGGATTAAACAGAGCAGCCCTTTATCCTTATGTTTACATAAACACAGTGATTCAGACTGCTGTCATGTATGATTTTACAGCTTCAGTGAGGACAGCATGTTCACTAAATACAGAAACTGAGGAGGGGACTAAATATAAAGATGATGTAGGGTGGAACCAAAAATAAAAGGAGCCACAAATGAGGGGGGTGGGTAATATAAATATGCCGCTCACCGAGCACTTCCCAACTCGGCTGTACTTCCTCCCATTTTCTGCCACAGCGTACATATAGATGTAGTTGTCATGGGAACCGATGGCCAGGAAGTTCCCGTCTAAATAGACGAAAAGAAAACAGGAACACCTTCGGTTATAGAAATCATAGTATACAGCGTCTCCAGAATTATGATGTTGTGTTGAACCCATGACACCTACTATCATCATTTGACTTGTTGGATTCCTCATGTCAACAAGCTGCTTGATATCTGATATGCCTTTACCGTCAAACTAACTATAGCCAATACCAAAATAAACATTGTTTTTTCTAACAGTGAAGAGCAACAGATCAGTCCTTGTTCTTATGGTAGCTGTCTATTTGTTATCTCCGCCAAGGAGGTTATATTTTTGCAGCTGTTGGGCAAAATAACTCAAAAACCTCTCAACGGATTTTCATGAAATTTTCAGGGAATGTTAGTAATGGTACAAGGAAGACATAATTAGACTTTGGTGGTGATCCGAGTATGGATGCAGATCCAGGAACTTTTAAAGATATCTGTTAACATTGTGAATTTAAAAAATCTCTGTGGATCTTGATGAAATTTTTGGTGAAAGTTTCTCCTGACCAGGCCCATCCATTGAAGTGGCTGAGCCCCTCAAAGGCCCTGGAAATGGGCGCGTTCGTGTAATGTTCCATTAAAAATATCCTGATCTGATCCCTGAAAGTTCCATCAAAATTTGTTGAGAACTTTTAGACATAAAAAAACAAAGATAAACAAACACCAATAAAAACACAACCTTCTTTGCAGAGGTAACAAGCTCCATCTGCCTTTTGAGAGCTACAGACAGCACTGCAACAGACAGTAAGCAGCACACACATTTAATAAATAGGTGCCCATTTTAATATAGGGCTTAAACTGACAGGACTTTATGGTTTGCTGGGTGGTTTTCCTGAGTCAAAATGCTTTGTGTAATATAAACAAACAAAAACTTTCTATATTGCAAACAAAATCAAACAGGCTTTAGTTCAGAACATAAACGTAAAGCCCATTTTAAAGTTGGTTTTGCTTAGAACCTCACAAACTGAATGTTCCACCTAAAGGATGATAAATTATGTTTCATTCCTAAAGTCTGCTGACAAGAACAGCACATACAACATAAAGACCATACAAACAGTTCACTACATTTTCAGGCAATTTTCTGCCAATATCAATCCTTTGTTGATAATTTTGTGCATCCCCAATTTATACTTTTCCTGTAAAATCCTTAATAATTGCACCTAACATGTCTGAGAAAAAGAGAATCAAACCTGGGCCGAAGCTCATGACAGACAGCTGTTCATTCCCGTCAGTGTGAACCGTGACAAGATCTTTAGAGTCCGTGTCCAACACCAGCCACCTGTACCATCAGTGACACACACTGATCAAAAATCTGCTCTTTTAAAAATGTATTTTAGCATTGTCCGGATCTTAATACCAAACGGACACTTGTTCTCTGTTGACTGGTCACCCTACCTGCCAGTTTGGGTTCCTACGGCAACCACAGATCCAGATGGGTGGAAGCCAGCTGATTGGGCAGAGTCCTGACAGAAACAGAGAGGCAATACTTAAAGTCTGTTGGTTTATTGATATGTTTGTCTTTTACTTTGCAGAATGATCGATGTCGAGAGTTTCGCACAAAAGGGAGATCTTTACAATCATCTGTCACAGGAGGAACATTTTCATGACAGCCTTAAATTTTAGTTCATCTGCATTATGAAGAAACAAGTCCCAAGTCTTTACACAGGTTTTCTGTTTGCTCTGTCTTGAGAGGTAGTGTCAAAAATGTAATATGGAGAGAGGGGGCACCTGGACTCAGGGGAGGCAGGAGCGCTGTGACAAAGTGTCTCTGCCTTCTTATGTATTGGGATCATCTCACACTCGTCCAAGCCACACTGCAACGTGAACTGACACAAACTACGGCCTGACAGATAAATGTGAATGTCTCGAGGTGTAATGATGTCTGATTTTGTTGAGGTATCTTACCGAGAAGGGCTTGCGACAGCCCCTCCTACAATTCTTCTCTCTTAGCTTTTCCACTGGACTGAACTTCAAGGTCTCGTGTCCAGCAAAATCAGTTTTCATTGCTTTATTGCTCTTAGAAGGGGCTTAAGAGGCAGAGGAACAAGACACCTTTTACTTAACTTTCACTTCACAGAGAAATGTGCTGTGCCTCTTTAAAGGGAATTTCTTACAAGTAGATGCCATGACTGTATTGAAAGGCCACTCCACAGCCTGTAACCCCTCCTACTCTGCTCCCATCAGACATAATTTGGGCAGCCATTGAGTGCAGAGCTCATTATCATAGTCTCCCTGCCCCCTCAAATCAGAGCGTTTCCGGGGGGGAGCTGCTTCTGATCCTGTACAGAGACGAAATTTCATTTTTGTGATCAACTTAAATCAAATCCTTGCTTTGTAGACACCTTTATAGACATTCGGTTCACTGTCATATATTATTTTTATTATTTAATCTTTTACACTATTATTATTGTATTTCCACATTCCCCTTTTCCAATTTATTTGCATCAGTATTGGTTTCTATCATGAATTCCTAAATTTAATTCTACTTCATTAACACTTATTCAGTAAAGATTTTCCAATCAGTGATTAAACATTGCTCTATTACATATTCAAAAACTCTTTCATGTGTCCTGTAACCATAAGTTCATAAAATTATGATGATTACTAGTGTTTATTATTCATCTGTAATTTAAACCCACATTGGTTTCTTTACTGTTTCTAAAATCCCTCCTTTATCGTCACTCACTTTCCACTCCTTTGTAAAGAAACTTAAGCTTTGAGCTCAGAGGGGTACAATACCAGTCAAGTTTACTTCATCAGTTTACTGAGGCATAATTTTAATTTGTAATGTAATTGAAATTTCTGGATTCTTTTTTTAGATAAATCCCTTTTGTTTAAATCACAGCAACACTACATATTACAAAACCAAGTGGGGACCTACATTATAAAAAACCAAAACAAAAAAAAACCAAAACAAAAACCCCTCTTAAAATAATTTAAGCAAAACCGAAATAATGCACATTTCTACAAATATGTATATACATATATGTTTTAACTATGAGTCTCTTAATATAAGACACACCAGTACTAAAGGGCGCATTTTTTTGTTGTGTAATTCCCCTGCCTGACCCCAGAGGGCGATGTGACCACACGTACCTCCATGCTCTTGGTCCAGATGAGCTGATGTGTGCTGGAGTCCCACAGACACACCTGCCTGTCATAGCCGCAGGTGAGGAACTGAGGCTTCCAGGGGTGAACGGCCAGACCCCACAATTCATCAGTGTGACCCTGGAGAGAGGCAGTGAGTCTTTTTTATTCTTCTGTGGGACAAAACTGTTTTTTAGACATTGCTGCACACTGTTGCAGAGTATCAGAGTGAAGCTGAAACACAGGGATGATGGTATTATTTCCTTTTCTACTTTTGGACTTCTTGGTTTTGCCTTGAACCAGAGGAGATCAGGCTATTGCATGAAAACAGTTAGCTCCAAGAGTGACACAAAACAACACAACCGTTTGGAGCTGAGGAGACAAACAAAGCCCAAACTACAGTCTGACCTACCTATATATACTGCAAAACAAAGTTTGGAAATGTTGTTTTGGTTGATTATTCCTTCCCTTTAACAATACCGATTGGTGTTGTATTTTATATTGTTGGAAAAAACCTGACATCACCTTTACAGTGTGGTACAACTTGTAAGGATCCTGCATTTGTTTTTTTTTTTTTTTTTTTACCTTTTATTTATGAACTTTTATCATTTAAAAATACAAACAGAAAAAACATAACAAGACAAACAAAGAAAACAACAATAATAAAAGCCCTTATCAAGGAGATCATGGAGTGAGTTTTGCCTTAAGCACAAAAAGGTCCACTTTGAGTGTGATATCATTAACAAGCACACAAGCATTCACCCGTCATGTAACATTACTCATATTACACTACCTATCACTGATATCTGCTCTCATTGGCTACATACATACACCATTTTTCCCATCGCTTTTCACCTTGTTCTTTTTGTAATTGTATTGAGTAAGTCATCTGCTTCATGAGATGTAACTGTTTAGGATCCTGCATTTGTGAAATGAGCAACACAGCTGAAAGTGTGGGAAGAGCCCCAGAAATGTCTGAATATCTGTGAGACTGGTGAAGCCAAAGACAGACAGCGAAGTGGGTGTCCCAGCACCCTAAGAAGACTGTTTTCTCATCCTGCTTTAACAGGAACCGTAGGCTTTGGTCCAGGGGAAGAAGGGATTTTTGGCACATTTTTCTGGGTGTTGCTGGTCACACGTTTAACTGTGGTGCTCATTCACAAATAAAGGTAAAAGGTGTAAAGGTGACTGATCAGGCTACAAAAAATATAAAATGCAAGATCAGTTGCCATTTTTTAAAGGGGAGAAGTCATCAAATAATTTTTCCAAACTTTTTTAGGAGTATAGATTAATTAAAGATGAAATATTTGTAAGTTGGGATCTTTTAAATGGCTAAAATCAGATGAATAATAAATCTGGCTCAATCTATCATTACACATTTTTCTAAAATTTTAATTGTCAGTTTCTTATTCTTAAGCCAATGATTTTCAGCTCTTTTTTTTTGTCATGTTTCCTTTTTGGATGTGATATTTCTTTGAGCCCCACCCCCCACAACTCCCCACAAGGTCACTAAGAGGGCAAAGTTAAGATATTTTTTAAATACACCTAATCATGTGAATACAAATGTCTACAACTGATATTACTGTGTAGACACAGAAATCAATATTTCATATGACTCTTTCATATTCTCACTTGATTTTTGATTTATATTCTAAATGATGAAGAAAAGATGAAAACAGCAAATCAGCAGATTTAACACTATTTTTTTTATGACTAACAGGAAAGATTTAAATCCATCCACAATTTTAAGTTTAAACTAAAAATATTTTCCACACCAACAATCAATCAATTAATCAATCATTATTTGTATAGCACCAATTTATAACAAGAGCTATTTTAAGACACTTTAGATAAAGAAGACATATTCTTCATTTTATAGATACACATATATGCATATAGACACAAATATATTTATAAAATACACATAAACACATATATGCATATATACATACATCCAGAGATGTATCCATCCAGGCTGACACAAAGGGACAAAAAATAAGGATTTATGATTGCGACAAATCCCATGGACGCCTAGAACATAAATCTGTCCTCATCCAATTTGTCTCTGCTGCAATTAAATTTATCAATGATGTTGATCAATGTAGCAGCATCTAGTTGAACTGCCATTAAATTGGGGTTAAATGGTCAAAAAATATGAATCTATGTTGAGTGAACATTAAAACATGAACTAAAAATACACAGTTTGCTGTTACACAACCCATGTTGATTTTTTAACAAAAATCCTACCTTGGACATGACAAATAGCCAATCACAGTGCAGAATTTTGAACTGTCAACCGGGGTGCCCAATCAAAATATCAGGGGAGCCCAGGCCCAATTTGTCCCCCCCTCTGTCCAACACTGCCCTAAGCTAAGACTGTACAGTAGCCCTTTATGTTTACTATTTTAAAATAGTTTTATCATGTTGTTTTAAACTTTAAAATACCTTTAATTATTTTTATAATCCTTTCTATTCATTTTTTTCATATTATTGTTTTTGTTTCAAGGACAACAATATCTAATAACAGCTCAGCAAAACAAATGGAGAATTTCCCTCTCACTAATGTTGCTGATTGTCTTTGCTTTTGCGTCTTACCTGTGTTATTGGTATGAACTCTCCATCCAAACTGCCCTGCAAAACAAAGTGCTTGGTAGTTCCAATGAGCACACTCTCCCCTCTGCCCTCCGCTATGGTCCGGATGGGACCAAACAACTCTGGCACCTGTGGAGGAAAAATGATAAGCACAACCTGGAATCAGACATCTGCTAGACTAAACATGTTTTCCTGCATAAAATGGACTCATTGGAGAAAACAAGACATGGGTAATACATGAGTCCTCTGACTAAAAATATCTATGAATCTCATCTAAAGTTTAAACTCCTCTCATGCTCTGCAATATTTATGCTTTGGTGCAGCATTCAGATTGCAAAGCGTAACGCCTCAGGCAAGAGAGCAATTTCAGGCTAATAAAAGCAACTTTGGGGTACTTCAAAAGAAGGAGCTAAGTGAGCGGCTTTACACTTTATCAAAAAACATAAAAAGTCACGACCATCAGGATGATGCACCATCTTTTCATAGTTAAAACATTTAATGAGGCATGGTGATTTTTAGATTTTTTTTGTTGAACTTTCCCTCACCTCCACTGTCTGTATCTGCTGGTAGCTGCTGTCCCAGGACACCAACCGTCGGTCTTTCCCTCCAGACACCAGTGTGCCATTTCTAAGCATGCACAGAGTGAAGATGCTGCCCTCGTGAGCTCCTGGGATGACTTGGCTGATGCGATTAGTGCCTGCGTGACAGAGATGGGATGAGAGCGTTCAGTTGGAGAGTGTCCAACGTACAGGTTGGCTGTTTGCAGAGGGCAGATCAACAGACAGACAGATGGACAGACGGACAGGTTGGTATACAAATTATTGCAGAAACGCTTCACACGGATGATTGGATTGTTTCATTTCACTGTCCTGTGTACACATGAGAGATAACTGCTCTAGTCAGTAAAACAAGGGTTGGATGCATGAATATATAAACATGCCTTTTCCCCAAACCAGGATGTTCCCACTCGAGTCTCCTGTGATGGCATCTCCGTTTTCTGCAAAGGTCACACACAGCACAAACTTGGGCTTCTCCTGCTTCTGCAAGAAACACAACAAACACACACACTCATTGTTCTCTATCTGAAGAACTGTCACTACGCAGGTTTACAAGACAGTTAAATCACATTACCTGGGCTGCTGGTGTGCAGAACACATTCAGAGAGCCAAATAGATTTATTGGCTGAGTCATGTTTGCCTCAGCTACAGTCATGGCAATATGTCCTATTTCACGGTTTAATATCAACTGATATCCACTCTACGCTGAACTGTGAGAACAAATTAGATGAGTGCAATCCCTCTTACAGTACAAGGTTCCTACACAGTTGGTATAATCAAATTTAAGACTTTTAAGAGCTGAGCTGACAAAATATGAGACAGTTTGTTGCACTGCAGGACAAACTGCAATCATCACAGTTGGTAAATTAAACTTTTTTCTATAGCATGTCAAAATGCCCATTTGCAAAAATTAAAACGGTAAAATGCTAACAGCATCTTTGCTGGGAGTTTTATCAGATTGTGACTTAATTTCTTTATTAAATGAAAAACAAATAACTACACTACAAACCTCTCTTGGAAAGGATAATTTTGCTCCACTTCTGACGTGTTTTGGTAGGAGTTTGTTTAATGATGTGGCTTACTTTCTGGCCGACTACATTAGCTGATTGGCCTGTAATGAATGTGACTGATGAACAATTGTCCAATCACCTGCCAGATATGCTTTGACAAGTTCTGCCCATTCCCAAACACTTTCTATGGGCTCCTTCCCAGATGGACTTGTGAAAAATGTAATGGTCTATCTGATGTGCCATGTTAACATCAACTAAGATGGATGGTCCCATGTTGCCCACTCCAGCTCTAGTTGCTTAATGGCAAGAAGTGAATACAGTTTTTTTCTTACCTCAAACAAGCCTTGCTTTTTTACCAGCGTTCCCTTCTCCAGGCTCCAGAAGTAGAGATGAGATTTTCCACAGGTTACTATGATGTGACTGTCAGTCGGGTGAAAATCTGCAGCAAACACCGACTCATTGGAGCACTGAAGCCAAGCACATACAACAAGAAATGATGGTTTGAATCTACAAGTATGATTTCAAGCAGGATACGGGTTATGTCTTTATTTTTCTATATAACACACAAGCATACCTTGACCTCTGCCAGTCTGTCCTCTCTCTGCCAGTCCCACACCGAGAGGACATGGTCATTCGAGTCGTCTACAGCGCAGAGCGTGTTTCCACCATTCTATGTACAGACAAAAAAAAACCTTACCTCGTCAAAAAACAAAAACAGACTTGAAATGTTCTTAACCTGGGTCAGTGGTGTACTCTTACCGACTTTGAGAAAGCCAGGCAGACCAGTGCTCGATCAAAGAACCCTGAACCCAGGACGTGAAGAGTGTTGAGGCTGACAGAGTCCCAGACACGGATGTGAGGAGCCAGCTGCTGAACAGAAAATAGCCCACATGTATGGAGAGAGAGGGAGCAGCATCAGTATGAGATAACGAATGAATATAGCATGCAGAATAGTATTTAATTCCACAAAAATAGACTTAGAAAGCTTGAATATCAATAAGAGACCTCACTCACCCTCCCATCTGAAGAGGTGCCCGCAACCTGCCCGGTTGCTATGGTGATTTTATCAGGGTGGACAGCCAGACTGGTTTAAGTGAACACATGGAAACAGACATGAAACAAGTTAAAAGCTTTTCAACATCAAAAACGGAGAGTGTGAATAAAGATGAGCAACATGAAAGGTCTGATTTAATGAATAAGGGTTTTAAAGCTATGAATATGATTTTCACCGTGGCTATCATAAGTCTGCAAATGTCTCTGTGTTAATATCAACATCAGGGGAACTTAAACAGTGTTGGATAAACTCTGTTTTTTGAAGCTCTAACTCTGCATCCTCAATCTATTTACAGTTGATGCTTTAATCTGTTATCTAATTAATTCATTTGTAATTTGAACTTTTATTAATTGTATTTTATTAACCTCTGTGAAGAAGAACATTATCACAGCATGTTATCTAATTTGCACAGCCCAGCTCTCCAGTTACACTTAACACAGATGCTGCTGCTGCTGCTGTCCCTCAGTGTGTGTTGTTGTTTATGAGGAGTGAAAAATAAGTCAATAGCCTGTGAGAGTGGTTGAAATAGAATAAAACTGAGGACAGGATTCCAGAGTATATCTCACCATTTAATGTCATCTGTGTGTCCCGTGTAGTGTCTCTGCAGCTGCTCGTCCACGTTGAACAGGACGACAACTGAGGCGATGAAGTACACCGTTTCTCCAGTGGGCAGCAGGTAGAGGTTTGAGCGGCAGTCACGGCCTCGGTAACCATAACTGAACATTATAAAAGTCAAGGCATTTAAACAAAACATATCAAACATATTCTAATTTGAGGCATTTTGACGTTGTTTCATGCCTCAAAGATCTGTACTTGGCCCTATTTTCTTTTCTTTTACATGCTTCCTCTACGCCACGTTATTACTAAATTTACGAATTCCTGTACCATCTTAATGCTTATGACATATAGTTGTATATTCTTATTAGCCATAGAATAGATAAACTGCACAACTGCCTGACTGCTATCAAGGGTGTATGACTGAAGACTTGTTGTCAGATGAGTACTATTAAGACAAAATCCTGACTGTAGCCTCTTAAAGGATTGTCTCCAAGGTTTCAAAGATTATTGGGTCCCTTTCATCCTCTATGATTAGGAAATTCTATGTTTCTTCCACAGCTACAATTTGTAAGTTGAGGACTGATCTCAAGGATTAAAATGTTAAGGGGCTATTAACACATTCTCTTATTGGTACGCCTAAACCCTATTCACACAAAAAGCAAAAGTTCCCTGAAATTAACCACATTAAAAAAGCAAGGTTTTCATTTGGACTTCACAAAGAATTTTTCCGAGTGAAACCCCTTTTGATCAGCTACACTGGTTGTACCCAGAGCCCATTTGAAGAGAGGCTCCTAGACGATGACCTATTTGCTAAAATCCAGCTGGCAATGTCTTTATCTACAATTGAGTATTTTCTTCAGACATTTTTATATAAAAAGTCAGTTGAACCAATGCTCATTTTTTCATTGTTCTAAGTATTTTTTATTGTATGCGATATTGCCACTTTTGTTTCAGTTTCCTTTCTAATTTACTTACATTCATGAATCAATAAGTAGCTTTTATTGGTCCTGCATATTCTTTTCCTTAAAGTAAAGTATTTGTAACTTTGTTTAGAAGTGTTATTTATTTGATTGTTGTTTTGTTTGATTTATTTCATTATTTTATAGTTACTTCCTTTCATATTTAAATGAAGACATTTTTATTTTCACTTTCTTTGAACCTTTAGTATGTATTTTTATCAGTATAATTAATTCTTTGCCTTTTTGTTGAATATGTATAAATTTTGATATTATTATTATTATTATTAGTATTAGTATTAGTATTAGTATTAGTATTGGAATGCTTGTTTACATTTTTGTCTGTTCTGGAGTTAGAGTCTATTAACTTTCTTGATTATATTTAGATGGAAGATAGCAGATCACAAAAGTATTGGCCGTTGAATCAGATGTTTTATTCATTTAGCTCAACTGCTCACCTTTGTGGTCGTCGGAAAAGAGAGTTGAGCTGAGTCATCACATTTGATTTTATGACCACTGTTTCTTTGGATGTGACTTTCATGTTTTACTGAGTTTTAATATGCTCTTTAATGTCGGATGTAAAGATGTGAACATGTCTCCTCCACGTTATACACTACTTCTATGCACAACCCAGAAAGTAAGTCTGTACCTTCTACTTCTCTGAACAGCGCCAGTGCTGCCTAAATACCCCGTGGGTTTAAGCCCATTGCCTTGGAGAGGTAAGCCCAGCACAGAGCACGTGAGCCCACGTGGAGAAGGGGCCCATTAGGAGGTGGGAGCTCCAACAAAGCATCTTAGGCAGAGCAAGAAAACAGCTGGGTCAGGGGTACTTGGTATATGAAAACTAGAAGGTATTTAACATTAGTCATTTTAAACTTGTCCCTGCAGTCATTGAATTTGAATATATGAACCTGATTTAAGGCAAAATATGGGCAAAATGCATGTTTTTGTAAACTGATATCTTGTTCATTTATATAAAAAAAATAAACTAAATATATTCTTTTTTCCAGCATGCTTGACAATGACGTAAGTATGTACTAGAGCTACTCTCATTTGCCTTTTTTATTC
This sequence comes from Cetoscarus ocellatus, assembly GCA_037902135.1. Taxonomy (NCBI): domain Eukaryota; kingdom Metazoa; phylum Chordata; class Actinopteri; order Labriformes; family Labridae; genus Cetoscarus; species Cetoscarus ocellatus. Next base: position 329,664 of record JBAMNC010000802.1, on the reverse strand, counting down.
CAAAATTCTGTCTGTAACCTCGTAAATATTAGGTACAAATATCCACGATACACAGCCCGTACATACAGTGCTTTTACTGTTGCTGTGTTTGTGCGTTTTTCACACTTCACATACAATCTCGTCTTTGTACCCCTCTCAGCTTTTTCAACCCCCTCTGGCTCTCTACAACACTGTACAACACAACAGATTCATTTATATCATAACCAAATAAAAAGACAGAAACACCATCAAATGAATCGATACAAAAATAACTCTGCACAAGAGCAGCTGCTGACTGGTTGCGTCTCTGTGGCTGCCAGCTGTGTGCAGGTTATTACCAACCGCAGAGCTGCTCCACATGGTGAAAATCAACATCTTTAAAAAAAAAAAAAACAACTCTGACAAGCACTGAGAGGAGAGGTGACACATTTCTCAGCTTCCTTTCTTAACTTCATCACAGGCTGATCTAGATTTAACCTCCCCAGGAGATTGCTTTTCAAAACTTTTTCACATCACGGGTGCAGAGGGAGGGAAAAAAAAGATGTCAGGTAATGTATGATTTTGCTGAGAAAGGATACACCCAGTCCAGTTTGAGCTTGTTGCCGGGCAGCTCTGCTCGGGCCTCCAGACAGTAGCTGTCAACCTGCTCTTTGGGCATGTACATCGTGATGGGACGGCCCTTCAAGTACATTTTCACATAACCCTCCTCTAGAAAAGCAACAGAGAAGAGAAGTGAGATGATGCACATTCAGAATATTGTATGGATCTGCTGGTAATATGTCAGTATTTTGATGAAAAAGATTTTAAACATGTGAAAATATGCAATAAGCACAGACAGGACAATGAAGCATCATGTAATGTGTTATTGTGATACAAATGACAATGATGACTGCAACAGGATTTGAGGATAATGGAGGGGTGTGATATGATTTTTGCAACTTAAACACTCGTAAAAAACAAATGACAGAATTTGCAGACACAGACAAGCTTTTATCTGACTTTATTAGTCATTTCATAAACATAATTATGACAGCACTCACCACAAAATGAACTGCAAACATCATCAAATCTCGTAAAATATTCAGATCAAAGCAGAGGTTAACCAACATGAAATGCAGACAGAAGCAAAGCAATAAAAACGTTATGAAAAAAAAATCAACCCCAAAAAAAAACACTGATTTGATTTTAGAAATGGAAATAATGAGATATTTCAAACAGTTTGAAACATACAGAAATAAAAAGAAATCATGCAGAAAACGTCAATGAAACAAAACATACTTCACCATAAATGTCCATTTTTACAAAGAACAATTCTTTTGCGTTATAAATATATTATTTACTGCAACAAAACCTGCTATCACTCTTTCATCTCATGGGTCATGTTACCACATTTAAATGGTACAGATCTGATATTGACCATATTCACGTATCTTTTTAATTTTAGCTTCAATCTCACTCAGGCTGGGAAGCTCAAATGCTAATATGTTACAAGCTACCATCATGTTTTACATTCACAATCAGGCTAAATAATGCTCTGACGTGAAATATCATGATCTTTTCAATATTTTCAGCTTGGTCAGCCACCAAAAAAATCATAGATACTCAAAATCAAGATAGACATCAGACTAAATTTCAATAAACATATTGCTTTTAACCACACATTGGCTAACTACACCTAAAAGAGAGCTAATAGCTGTATTTGAAACCCCTACTGTAGATATAGTATGGAGTACACAGTGATTTGGCAACAATAAAGAACGCTAAACGTTAATGTGCGCCAAAAATACACAGATGCACTAATTTGTGAAAAAAAAAAAAAAAAACTCTTGCTTGCATCAAACTAGCCTCCTCCAATTACTTCTTCCTAAAATGCTTAATGCCAAGCAGTCAGGGATCAAAATGGCAGACAGCAATCAGCACTGGCCTACCAGTGGCAACGAGGATATACTTTGCCCATTAAATCTTTTTATGATGTACTTATGAGAACAAAGTATAACTGTGACCAGGATAACATTATTGTTTTGGCCCACAGTTGTGGGCTGTTATGTGACTAGTTAAAAACTCCATAGCATGACGGAAGAGAGGAAAACCTTGAGCTGTTCATTCAAGAACTCAAAGTATGAACTTTATTTTATACTTTGAGTTATTGTTTGTAAGGTGCAAAGAACCTTGTTGTGTAACATTAGTTTTAAACCTGCAGTTTTTTCCCTGCATTTTTGAGGAGTGAAAAGGGAGAAAGGTGTTCTGGGTAAAAAGTAACTTACAATTTCTTAAAACTTGCCCAACACTTCCTGTCAACATACTGAATTATGTCTGTTAAGCTAATGTTTGGTATCACTTATGAAAACCACATTAGCAAGCTTTAAATAAAAACATCATACTGCAAAAACACCTTCCATATCAAACAAAATGGATACCCACTGCTAAACTGAACCTAGCATGTTTCAACTAATAACAAAACTAGAAGTTATTCATACCACAGCCACATGCAGTGGGCACTATGCTGGTTTGAAAGTAGAAGGTACTAGGTCGCATTAAACCTTTCAGGCTAACTCTTCCATTAGAAGTAACTAGATGGTAGAGAACAAAGACTTTAAAAATACAAAGAAACTTTGCCATTCAGCACAAACAAATCTGATAACCAAGCAACTGATACAAAACAGTAACCTTAGCATATCTTAGCAACATTCTAACTTGGTGTTAGCTAGGACGCCTGTGCCTTAACACTTCTGAGCTTCCTATCCAAGTGTGGCATCACAGAAAATCGCTCACATGTGAATATGGTCAATCAAAAGCAGTAGTATTTTACTGACTTGTTCTGTTTTTTTTATAGCTTGAAAAGTCAAACCAACAGTCCTTTTTAGAGTTATTCCGCTGTTTAGCTAGTAGCATATCTGAAAATATTGGCTGGGAGACTTGATGGGGCTGCGATAACAGGGTGTATCAAGGGAGGAGTACGATGACAAACTCCCAGACTTTCTCAGCTGGAGGCTAAAGCTTGGGGTCTTTTTGGGAGGGGGCGCTTTTACAACGCCAGCCTTTCTGGCAGTGCTGGCCTTGCTGCTTTCAGAGGTTAGTTTGGGCTTGGTCTTGGATGTAAGGGATGTCGTTACAGCCGTAGCTGCTGGGCTGCTGCTGGTCCCCGTCCGTTTGGCGGAGTGGCTGAGATAAATCTGTACTGTGACTACGATGGGGACAAGAGGGACCAGTGGTGGATAGGGAGGTGGGGGTTGGGTAAAGGAGCATGCAGGGCAGAGGAGCAAGTAAAAGTAAAGGGTGAGGGAGGTGGGTAAATGAAGTTAGACAGATGTAAGGGCTGCTTTTGTGTTACATTTAGGACAAGTATCATGAAACACAAACTATGCGGAAACTAAGAAAAAGTGAACAACTAGCACTGACATTACGAGGTTATTTCAGATGCATTGTTACTGAAAAAAAACTTTGGAATACTTAAATAAAACTTATATTTTTAACATGCTGCTTGGCTGCTCCCAATCAGGGATTAAAAAACATGAGAAAACTGATCCCAGTGTCTTGAAATTTTTGATCATTCACATATTTTCAAGGTCTGTAATGTATCGATAAAGCTTTAAGCATTTAACTTGTTGCTGGATATCACAAAACTTATAATTTATTGGGTCTTAACTTGTACTTGTAGTGACTTTGGGCCCAATCAAACAGAGAAGCGATGCAAAAAACCTGCCCCCTGCAAACCATTGCTCTCCTGTGATACAATGCGCTTGATGGGCATTTTCTCTGCAGATGAATTACATATTTTTCAAGTGTTTATTGGAGCGCATGCAGCAATAATGGTCAAAAACTTTCAACTTTCAGTTCAAGAGGCAGAGCTGTAGTGCTTAGTATGACTTTTGGTCAAAGCAACTCATTAAGTCAAAGAAGAGGTAACCAAACTACTGTGTAGCCTCCTGTCTGTTTTGTTTCCAGGGAAAAGATAGCAAGAATATATGCCTTGTTTACAAGGCAGGCTCAAGCTCTGATGTACTTTCTGCTGTGATGTTTTAAGTTTGCTGTTAACTTTGCAAAGCAGAGAGGGGGCCTAAGTTGACCTCGTTTCTATTCCACCTCTAAAGGAAGTATTAGAGGGGTTACGAAAGTGTGAGGGGAGCACACAGAGCCAACAGAGGCACAGGGCTCTGTGTGTGCATGTGAAACATAGGCTGTGACACGCTGTCTCAAACTTTCCCAAAGCTGTATCGTGCTATAAACTGACATCAGTATCTGGTCCTTGCTGAATGAATGTGGGAGTCTTGCGGCCTAATAATGGCAGAGCTCTGTTGTAGCCGTTTGCGTAAATGAACCGTGGAAAAGGGCAATGACCCAAAACTTTAGAATCTCCTTATGACGTCTCTTATCATAATGTTTCCTTTTTTTTTTTTAACTCTATGTACCCAAAACTACCACTTATTGACATTTCCTCCCCCTCTGTTTTAGAGCATTGCAACAGTGAGAGCTCTACATTTGCTAAGATAGTGCCAACAATTTTTTCCAACAAATATAATTTGGTCACTCTAATTGGCAATCATTCCTGCTTTACAGTTACTTACAGCAATTTTTTCCCCAGATGTGCTCATTCTTGGAGTAGCAGTGCTAAAGACGATGCATCTCTGTGTGATTGGGCCCTTTTAGTTTTAATTTAGCTTAATGCAAAATAAAATAAAAAATATGATTTTTAAAAAGTTGCAAGGTATGTCAATGGAGAAGTTTTTTTGGTAAACCAATACCAAAATGCTTGAATATTGTTTTTTTTTGTTTTGTTTTTTTTTTTTAGATTTTTAACAAAAACACATGATATATTGACATTTAAAAGGCCTCTTTAGGCCTCTGCCAATCAAAGCAGACTGGTCCCATGTGAGGAGGGGGACCTGAAGTAGTAGGAGGTCTAACAGAGTGTCTCAGAAAAACTGAGAATACAGGTGGATCAGGGCTACTCTATATGTGAAAACTAGTATTTTAACATTAGGAACTGTAAAAATACTTGAGCAGTCTTAGAAATCGGATATGTGGACCACAACTAAGTCAAAACTTGGGCTCTTATACATATAAGAGCATATAAAGAGCTATTTAACGTTTCTGTTTGGAAGAAGAGTTAAAAGCCTCCTAGTTTGATTGAAACAGTGACATATACATTTTTTTAGCATTACATAGCAGTAAAATGGGAAAAAGGAATATTCAGGTCAACACCAGTTTAAAAAATTTAGCAATAAGAATCAGGGATTCAAAGTATGGTTAACCAAACAGTTGAGGTGGAAGTTAAAGAGTTAATCAGATTTTAGAGGACATTTATAAACAATTTTCTTTTTAAGCCAAAATTGCTGTGAACCATACATCTAGATTCCCTCAAGGGTAGAAAAATTTAATAATGCAATACCACAACAGGGTAAACAGCAATATATCTGTCGGGAAATGAGCTTTGACCTTGCTGTTTTTTTATTCCTGGCAGCTTTGTGAATTCTTTGCAGAGGGGGACTAAACACCAACAAAGGACACTTCATGTGAGAAAACTACAAGCGGTAAAACCAAACAGGCCTTAATGGGAACTACTCAAAAAAGAGACTGGATGTGTTTGTGATGCAAATATTCATTCTGAGGGCAGGAAGATAATAAAAGCAGTGCCAAATCAACTCGCTCTGAACTGCTGCGAGGGATCTCAGAAGAGAGGCTTTAAGAAGAAAAATACCCAGAGCGAGAGAGAAATCTTTGTGTTGTTACTGTGGTGACAGACTAAATGCCTACAAGCAAAAATGTGAAGCTTTGGTGAAGCAGCAGCTTTATCCGCAGTTAAACAAGTGAACTGCAAACACTGCAATCACACTAAGGCAGCTTCCAGTGCAGGTTAGGTATGTGTGCGAGAGTGTGTTAGTTTATTCTAATAAAAATCTAGGGAGGTAACTGCAAACACACACATTTTGTCAACCCACTCCTGCCTCTGTCTGAACAGCTCTCTGACTGTAACACTCTGGATTTTTGGATTTTTTCATAGAAATTCATTCAAAGTCCTGATTTCCGGCTTTTCAGAGAGCTGTTTCGACAGGGGGTGTAAAGTGGAGGGGGTGCTGTTAAGCCTACCTTTGCAGTGGGTCACACGTCGCATCCCTTGTAAAGGTCACAGAGAGAGACACAAGCACCAGGTGAGGGGTGGCATGGCTTCCTCACTTCCTGGTCTGTCCTATTATGAGCTGACTTCCTTTTTCCTGGTGTTAATGAATTAATGAACAGCAGCTTCTGTGCTTAATGCTCTTAAATCAGTGCTTTTTGTCCTCCCTGTCAGAGGGACAAATGGATTCAAATTTCAAGGACACTTTCGAATTAAAGAGTTTGTGTTTTTGAGGTGATGTATTCATCATGAATTCAAGGCAGTTTAATTGGGTGTATTTTACAGTTTGATTTAAAAATGCATCTATTAATCCATATTAAGAAAATAACAGAGACAATCACCGTTGCTCATAATTTCATTTCTAGCAAAGATCTAAGTATGCACTTGTTTCGACGGTTTTGTTTTCAGGAAGGGTGATGCATGTGGCCCTCGGACCACCAGTTTCCCACCTATGCTCCAGATGAACTAAAGGCTTTAGTCTGTGTGAAGGTGTCCCACCCTCTGCTCCGATGTGGTGAAGGATCTAATATAATTTCTCTTTCCTCTTCCAATGCGTGCTTACTTTTTTCTTCCTTTAAAACACTTTTCAAAACATTTGTTGTTTTTTCATTAGTTTAAAAATAAAATGTGGATAAATTAGATTCATTTTTTTGCAGCCTGCAGCAAATGTGCTGCATCAGCTGAGCCAATTTGCATGTAATCAATTCATTTATTGCAGATAAGCGTTACATCCTCAAAATTTACCACAGCAATTATCAGCGCTATTGGTTATTAGTCATTCAGCTGCAATTTATGTCCATGTGCTGCTGTGCTGTGCTGCTTAGCAAGAGGTTATTTGTTTTTAATTAATTTAAATGTTCAATAGTTGGTGAACATTAGTCCTGATTAACCCTGAATGACTTTCTACAAGTCAGTATCGTACATCGGGTAGCAGTAGAGTGAGAGATTTACACAATGTTAAAGTTTCACAGTAGCATGGTGATATGTGAATTATTATTGGAGATACTGTTAATATCATACACTTTCTGCGAGTGTGTTGATTTCCCTCTACTTATGTAGACCACATATGAATCAGTTTATTTGTGAGTGAATCTTCCTGTAACAATGCAGGATGTTTTTGAATATGTGGATGTGTAAACTATAAATCCTTCACTACTGACTCCTCTCAGTTTGCTTCCTCTCAGGAGCCCTTGAGTCTATCACAGCTTTGAATGAATTAAATCTGAACAGAAAAAAGTGAATAAATGACAGATGGAGTCAGGTGTGAAACCCAAATGGAAATCAGCAGTTCAATTTACAAAAAAATCAATATTCCGCTGGAGATGGAAATTATAATCAATGCTCATTTTATTCCTTATTCAGCCTCTTTGTTTTGTTAAAATGTGTCTCCTGCTCTCTGTTTTAAGGATGAACCTGTCTGGTGCAGGGAAAACCAAAAAAGTCAAATGTTTGGCTTGTTCTTTGCTCTTTTTTTATCATTTACTCTCTTTTCTGTGTCTCCTTAATAACAAATAAAACATCTATAAATAGGATGATGAAAAACTGCTGGGGAAAAAGAGAAACTTAACACTGATGCTAAAAGAGTGTGCTGTGATCAGATGAGACTGCTTATTCAAATTATAGGAACTTTCTCATCGATATTCTTAAAATTTAAATTGATTCAGAGGCAAGAATAATGTGCAAAAGTCCAGAAAAATCCAAATAAACACCAGCTCAACATAAGTGACTTGAGTGTTTTTGACATAAGCTTCATTAGCCAACAAATGAGGATATCTGTAGTGTTAACTCTGATAGTTTATCTGTAAGACTTCTGAAGCTGGACATAAAGGACAAAAGTGAGAGGTTTATGCAGTTTTGCAAAAAAAACAAACCCTTTTATTTCAAAGATTTGGCCACTTATCTCAAGTGTATTACTACATTCATGCCTCCTCAGTCTCTAGGAGAGTAAGACACAAAATAGGCCTTATGTCAACAAGCAGATAAGCAGAAAAGATGCATGAAAGTATGAATGTGATGATGTTTTAATGGAGGAAATTGTTACTTGTTAATGAATGAAGTGAAGATGAATTTTTGACACAGATGTTTCAGACAAAACATAACAGAGAGCCCCAGTGGTCCTTTTTGGGCAGAGAGCAGACCAAAAATGATATCACAAATCATTTCAGATATTCATTTCTGTCTTGCTTGAGGAGATTAACAAGAGATTAAAAAAAACAATAATGCATTTAAGCATTGCACAAAGAGCCACTGATTATGAGCTGAGTAGACCGGCTCTTTTTCAAATGATTCACATCATGATACTGTCACAGCGTTCAGGCTTTAGAGCCATAAAAGAGCTACTAGTTCTTACCTGCATTGAACACAGGATCCCTCTGTTTGCTGCAAAGTAAATGAGTAAACAGACAGCAGTCATTCAGCATCTCACCTACACATTTTCTGTTTTTGATTTTAAAGGTGCTCAAAAAGGAGATTGAGGGCAGAGCAAGAGAGGGCAGCTATTCACAACTTAGTTCAACATGGCCTTGCAACTTTGTCAAATCACCACAACTTCCTCGCTTTGGCCAATCATCACAGCTCTCGCCCTCTTTCCCAGCTCCGCACATCGTCACGCTTCAGTCTGACTTCCTTGTCTTTTTTTTGTGTGTACAGGGGTGAATGGTAAGAAGTATCAATATCAGTATTTGAAATACTGAGTTTGGAAATATCGGCATGGTTTAAAGAGTGATGGGTTATCTGGTGACCTAGCGGTATTTGTCTGTGGTTCCTGTAGTTACATATGATGTTGAAATGTGCAGGAGAATGCCTTTTTATGTTTTTTTGTTACAGTATCAGCCCAAGCTTATCAGGTATGTCTCAGGTTGAACATTAAACCAAAATATTTTCAAAGAACATCTATTATCATCAGTGATCATGGTCATAAGTTAAACCTGAAAGTTAGTTGGACTCTGGGTTGGTGGAACAAATTTGAAAATGAAACAATAACTACAAAGAAACTGCAAAAAAGTGTTGCACATATTGACAAATTGCATGCAATGTAAGCATGTAATAGTACTTTTATATGTTTGAATTTTTTCAATTTTAAGACAGAGAAAATACGTCCATTTTGAATAAAATCAGCTTCCCTGAGGACGAAATACAAACACAGTCATGGACACACTCAGCTGAAAGACACCAGTTTATAAGGTAATTGGTTAAGTCAATACACCAATTTTGTCTCCATTTATTCTTAAACTCCAACTGATGCCTCCAAATGGTGAGTTGTATCATCATGTTTCTGATGGCTGGTCCATGAAAATATTGCCCTACATGAAACTGGTCAGTTGTGCTAAAAAAGTTGAGGCCCAAGCTGCGACCCCCACTTGCTCTGCCCATGAAGGAGATATCGAATGTGTATTTCCAAACTCTATTCTATCTTGTGTGAGCAGGAAGCATCGTAGCAGGGAGTGGTAATTGTGAAAAAAGTTGATTTTAAAGATGACATTGGTGTTACCTGTCACTTCTTTTGCCACTGGAATTGCTGCCAGTGGACCCGGCCCGAGTTCGGTTGCCTTTGGACTCGCCTGAGTCTTTCCTTGTAAGAGTTCCCACATGTTCGTTTGAGTTGGTCCTCCTCACAGTGCTGTTGGCAGAGGGGAGGTGGACAGGGGAGTGAATGAGACCAGGAGGAAAAATAGGTCATAAAACTACCTGACTGTGCTTTTCTAAAATTGTCCTGTGGTAAAGTTTTCATCTAAGAGAGAGCTTACAGAGCATGTAGAAGAAGACAGAATTTATTTCAGGATTCAGCTCAAACCTGCCTCAAAGGTGTAACTCAGAATTTGCCTCAAGTAGAAAAAAGAATGAAGTGATTTTGTTTCCTCTCACTCTCTCTTTGTGACCTTTAACTACAGTGGCAGCACAGACCTGTGCTAATCTGCATATTGGCCGAGCAGACAGCCTGCCTATTCACAACAAAGAAAAGGCTCCATCAGCAATCCAACGGCCAGTGCGCCCCGTCACCTAATCCACCCTACAGGAGAAAAGACTATTCACATCCTATAACTGGATGCGGGCTGTTAGCCTTTCTGTGTGTTTGTCCAGTAAAGAGCAGAAGAGAAAAGAGAAACCAGTGAGAGACAGAAAGTGTTATTTGCTGAGTTATCCCAGGAGGAATCACAGTAATTGCGCCACAGGGCATTGAGGGGCGCTGCAGTGTGTTTGCCAAAGCTGATGGGATTGTGACAAATCCACAGTTTATGGTAATCCACTGTAAACAAAGACAAGGTGCTTCAAAAAGTGATGGTTAACAACAGTTAATAATGACGATTAGTAATTAGAGAGATGATAAAACAAGCAGAGTCATAGTGTTATCTGGTGACTGTTTAATTAAATCAAATAATGCTAGCATGCTACCAAGGTGTAATAGATGGTAATGGTGTTATCATATAACGTAACTGTACAGGACTTGTATTCTCTCTCACCTGAATGGCAGGTAGAGAAGCCTGGACAGACTGAAAGGACATGACATTGTACAAGGACAGGACATAAACAGGACATGACATCACAGTTTGACAGGACACACTGACAATACAACAGAGCAAGGTTCTCAACTGGTCTCTCTTGAGGACTCTTCTCCACCTCATGCTTGTAAAATTGTAGCCCAAGTTTTCTAAAAATTTCTACCAATCAGATTTATTAACTGAAATATGTTATAGTTCGGACTTTAGATGGGACAAACCCAATACCTGAATTAGGCAAAATGATATAAAAACTGCTGAAAAAGTAAATCTTACAAAGGACCTGGGAGGACTTGTCAAAAAAGTGTATAAAACTATGTTTCAAGAGTGAAAAGTGAATTTTGGCTGTTTTGTTGATATTTTGGGTGGTTAACACATCATCATGGGAAAATCCGATTTGCTAAAAGATAACACTGTAAATAAGCTGAGATTATAAGGAAACAGCCAAGCAACAATTATTTATGTGTTATCTTTGGATATATATTAAAAAATGAAAAAGTATACTGTATATGAAGATCTTTACATACTAAACATTTATTGTCACTTTCAGGCAGAAACCTCATATTTTTGATTTTGTCATTTTAAATTTTGTTTATTCCATGCAACACTGCTATTATCCTTCACATTAGACAAAAGGTATAATATATTTTAAACAAATGCAGTTATCAAAACAAACTTGTTTTAAACTCCTTAACTCCACCATGTCCCATAATGTAGCTGTCACCACTACTTCCCCAATACTAGCCTCATAAGGAGGTTTGAGGATTAACACTTGGACTATAAGGACTAAAGTTTTATAAGAAGTCGTTCTTGGGAGTCGATACGAGTAAAAGAAATCACGGAAGATTGAAGTTAAACTCAACATGCTGTAAATGATGTTGTAAATGTTTCTGTGGTCATAGAGCTGAATATACTTTAAAACATTCTGGGAAAAACAAACAACCATATAGACAGGAGGACCCTCTTGAAAATGAGCTGCCACATCTAAAGAGGCTAACCTTAAATACATTTCAGTCCCTTCAGGAAGTGTGATTTCAGAAAAAACAACAATAACGCAAATTCAAGTAATCCTCACAAACTCAGCATGGCTTTGCAACTTTGGCCATGTAGCTCATGCCCTCTCTCTCAGCTCCGCACACATCACACTTCAGTCTTACTTTCATGTCTTTTTTTGTTTTGTGTGTACGGGGGTGAATGGCATATAAGTACGGCGATCAGAGAATTAAGTGGCTTTCATTCTGTAGTGCAGTAGCATTGGCCTTCTAAATTATCTGGTTGGCCCATAATAAATGTGATTGACAGAACGAATGTCTAGTCTCCTGCTGGACATGCTTCTTAAAGATTCTGCCCTCTAAAAACACCTAAAGACACCATCTTAAGACTATTTGGCTTCTCTAATCACTTGCATCAACAACTCATATGTCAGAATTTGCTGTTATTTAACTCTATATCTCTATTTTAGCTTATTTTTGATAAAACAATGTCATCACATTTCACATACTGGCAACTGGTTGTACAGGTTTTTGCATGACTATACTCACACATAACCGTCCCAGCATTTAAGCCTAACAGGCCCATCCACCCAAACATCAGTAATGCAGATATAAAGGATCAAATAATTTTAAAGAAAAAAAAACTAAACTGATTATATATATATATATATATATATATATATATGTATGTATATATATATATATATATATATATATATATATATATATATATATATATATATATATATATATATATATATATATATATATATATATATATATATATATATATATATATATATATATATATATGCATATATATAGATATATAGATAGATAGATAGATAGATAGATAAAGTTATATATATAGAGAGATCTGTAAATAGATGTAAAAATGCGCTATAGTATATATATATATATATATATATACACACATATATCTATACATACACACATTTATATATATGTATATATATGAGTGTGTGTGTGTATATATATATATATATATATATATATATATATATATATATATATATATATATATATACACACATATATATATATTTAGATAGATATGTAGATAGATATATGTAAAAATGCGCTATAGGGCAATTTTCCACATTTTCGATAATAGGTTGGCTTAAAATGCCAGAAATACTTAGGCAGAGATTTGTGCTGTCACAGCACTCATACTCTCAGTTCACTGTTATAAATTAAATGTCAAAAAAAGTCATAACTCAGAAACAAAGGGTAAAATATTTCTGCACAAGTTTACACTGAAGACAATTTTAAGCAGACAGAGTCAGAGGGGGAGACTGAACTGCATTTCCTGTCAGACTTTCTTGGGTTTGCACATTCAAACTGGCAACACATCAGTCTCCAGAGTTGTTTTCTTTTTTACCAGCATCTGCAGTGAACCTTAAGTTGAGAGCTAGAGAATAATAAAAGTATGATCATTCTCAGAAATGTAAAACATCCCTGAGCAGAAATAAAAATTTAACATATTGCAGGAGAGTTTACATTTGTCTGGTGCCTGCTGTCTGCTGAGCATCATCTGATTATGCTAATATTACTCAGAGAGGGGAACCAGCTATTGTTCCCCTGACAGACATGACTGATAACCTGTGCCACACATCTATAAAAACACACACACACACACACAGCAGAGAAACAGCGCAGTAATGAAGATGTACGTTTCTCACTCTATTAGTCCTGGTAAATACCACTTTGGCTGATAAAAACCTGGAAATGTGATGATTTGTGGCTTGAACTTTCAGACAAGCTGGCGGAGTAATGTCTCCAGACATATAAAATCCCTGGAAACAATGAGGTGACACATGCACGACCTCACACAACCTGGCGACACACAGCTGAACATGAATTTTACAGCAGTGTTAACAAGGCTCAAAGGTTCAGTGAAGTTAAAAATCTCCACTTAGAGCCACAGACTGGTGATTGTTATTTTCCCTCTCCGTACCTCTTGTTGGTGGGTGTGCTGGTGTCCTTTCTGGATCCCGGTCCAGACGGGGAGGGCAGAGTGCCACCGCCTTTCTTTGGTAGGATGGTCCCGTTGTTTACCGTGGGCCGGAGTGGGAGGGTGGCGATCATTGGCCTGGCTGAAATGAAAAGGACAGAGAAAGGAAACTTCAGGATAAAAGCATGGAGCCATCCATGGTGTTTTTAAAGTGACATGTGAGGGTGTGCAGCTGAAGATGACAGGTTGAAAAATGCACTTTTCAGTGTTGAGGGATTCTAGGTCACAGGTATTGTGAAGGGCCCCCCAGTATGCACCAGGGTAACAGCCATTCATTTAACAGATGACTATGCAAAAATATAGTATTTAATATTTATATTTCCCAGAAATTCATATTGGGATATGTCAATAAGTAGCATTAACATTTACTTTTATGCATTACTATTTTCTATGCAGTGTTAAATACTCACACTCATACCACTAAGCACAAAAATGTGCTTTTCACAAGGTAGCTATAATAAAAACATCATACAGTTCTATTATTTCCAGCTTTTTTAGAATTTATTTTTTAATAAACATCAGTCAAAATCATACAAATATTCATGAAATTTTAGACATTTTAACCACTGAAATGAATTTCTTTGGCACAATGCCACCATGTTTAAGATGAAAAAAAAAGAAGAAAAATGTGATTATGTTCAGTATACTACATGCAAAGTACATTTTTTTTATATTTTGGATTTCTACATATTGGGTTATGTCAATGATTTGTAGTAACACCGATTTATACGCATCATTTTATTACTTTTTGTGCAGAGTTAAATACTCACACTCATTTTCATGTGGTTAAAATTGTCCCATCTGGTGGAGAGCAGTTAAAATGAGCAATTCCAAGGCAAAAGCCCAGATTGACACCAAGATATAATAAAATGTATGTGTTATGCTTTAATGGAAGTCAAATCAGAAACTGCAGTTTGACTGTGTTTCAATGGCACATTTTTTGCGCTTAATGATATGAGTGTTAACATTTTTTTATACACAGTGGATTTTAGAATTACTGAAGGGGCTGAGCTGGAAATAATAAAATCAATTACAAAGACACAATCTTGCCAAAATTCATACGATATGCATGAGCACAGCCTTAATGTTAAAAAAATGAGGAATGACAAAAGCGTAAAATGCACACAAAGATCCCTCAGTGTTAATCATGAAAATACATTTTTTTAATATTATAAACTGACTGGTGGGAAATGTGTTTTGTGGGTTAACAGCCTCATAAACAGTTTGTACACTGTTAAATAAACAAAAAACAAGACCATAAAGTTGCAAAATAATAACATGAGGCCTTTTACCTTATCTCATTGGTTCACCTTGTTCCTGTCTCCCCTAATCTTAAATCAAACTGTCCACTTTTTCCTCATGAGTTGTGCTCCTCTTCTGTCCCTTTTGCTCAGTATCTAGTGATTGAACTATTGCCAGCTGACCTTTAAGGACTGCAAACAATAAATTTAATACATGTGTGCATTGTAAATATTTTCGTGAATCACCTGAATGCATGTCCTGCTCACCTGTCCCCATGTTTGGCTCATGAGTTCAGCTGCAGGACGGACACTAGAAGTGTAAAGGATCAGACAGTGGTGCCACTGTCACGCAAAAACATACCGTCTGCTACATCTACTCATCCTTGTATCATCTCACGTCAATTACTTTTCCTTCAAAGTATTTTGCTGTGACAGAGAGGTCTGCTGCTGCTCTCCCTCTCTGCTGAGGGAAACATGTAGCCTGTTTAGAGGCTATTGTGCTACTTGATCAATAAAATAATTAAGCTACTGAAAGGCTACTTAACTCAGAAAACAACAACGCCACCACAAAGCTACTGAAAAATGTAATCAAGCTACTAATGTAACTATTCATAGTGACATGACTGCCCATCACAGCTGGGACACACAATAAAGTTATAAAAGTTGCAGAGACATTGCTTTATTTTAAATAACACTGACAAATAACTGTAAACAACACTGTGGGTTCTTCATGCTACTAAAAATATTAAAAGAGGAGTTTCTAGTGAAAAAAAAAATGTAAAATGTTGCCCTGTTTTTAAGTATCACACTATTTTATGATAAATCTTATCGTCACCTGTGTATCAAATTAGGGACTGTACTGGCAGACTCTTGCAAACACACTCCTCTTGAATGAAGCATGAAGTCAATGCTGAATTAATATGACCCTTCAATTTAATTCTCTCACAATAAAACTTTCCAAAATATAACCTTTTCTTTATTTTCCTATGTAACTGTAAGAATAGTTTAGAATTACTTTTCAACTATTCAAATTTTCCACATTTGTATCCATTTTAATTGCATCACCATGTGTTATTGAATTCCTACTTTATAGTCTTTTCATCATACCATTGATTATACAATTCTTTTTAATGACCTTTTCTTACAACAAAGCCTGTTCAAAATTTATTCACAGGAGGTGATTTGACAGCACAAAAGAGACACTTGAAATCATGCACACACATTCATGCACACAATGTCGTGCAAGCAAATGTGTCATTCTGGCCGGCCCTGGAATAACAGATTCAAGCGGCTGCTTTATCTGCAGTGATACATTTTTAATGGAGTCATCCAGCAGACACGCTCACACACAAACCTGTACACTCTCTGCTCTGTTATCGTTTATGTAGTAATTACACAGCATGGGGCAAAGTGAGGAAGTAATTCTGTTAGCATGTTATAGAGGATGAAAGTGTGCCTGTTTGCATGAGTTCAGCTTATTGAAGCATATTATGATATTTCAGCATTGTGGAACAGACTGAGGGCTCCCTGCAGCTAGAGGAAATAATAAGAAAAAGCAGAGTCTGAGTCATCGTCCAGATCCCAAATCAAAGTGAAACTTCATCCGTCCAACATCACTCCGGAGAGACTGAGACTGGCAGCCGCTCAGAATCACAATCTGTTTCTGTTTTCTGATGATGCACTTTTGAAGGCTTAAAAAGGCACAGAGTGCAGCTCCATTTTATGCAGACTTCATCATATTCTCCAATGAAGGTTCTGTTTAAGAGGCTGATATCATCCGGATGACCTCAGCTAAAAATCTGCACTGCTTTAAAGCAAAGTACTTTTCAAAGTATCCTCTAATAAGAAAATAAAGGTTTGTGCTATGTGCCATAGGGCAAACTTAACTATAGCAAAGTTTCAGGAGCAGGACCACACCTCAACCACGCCTCTTCCTGTGTTTCTACAAATTCAAACTTGACCATTTCTTCCATTTTTTTCCATTCACCTGACCCACACCCCTCCGTCCCACTTCCTTTTCTATTTCATCTTTCATCCTATTCTTGGGGCCTTAAAATTGGGCTTGTCATAAGTAGCTACACCGAACCCCCAAGAATTTTCCCAAAATTGTTATCAGCTACATGCATTTCAAATCTTAAATTCATCTTCTAGCATTACAAATAAATAATTGTCAAATTCATCTTGTTGATGGTGTGGTCTTTGCTAAT
Source organism: Cetoscarus ocellatus (assembly GCA_037902135.1). Taxonomy (NCBI): domain Eukaryota; kingdom Metazoa; phylum Chordata; class Actinopteri; order Labriformes; family Labridae; genus Cetoscarus; species Cetoscarus ocellatus. Next base: position 312,599 of record JBAMNC010000802.1, on the reverse strand, counting down.
GAAATAAGACTTTGCTGAACCATGTTGGCTTTTTGTTTTTCCTTGCATTGCTGTCCCTAGTGAACGATGATTCGATGCCAAGTTGACTGTATGTCAAGAGGGTTTTCTCAGTACCATCTCGGCCTGCCTCAGCTCTAGTCTACACGTTTTGTACCTGGTACTCAGTGCATTTTTTCATATCACTTCTTGTAAGGTTACAAGCCAGCTGAGCCAATAATAAAACGTGACGTGGAGACCCTGCTGACTTCATGTTGACAGCACTGTATTGCCTCCATTGCTTTTAATAGTTTGATTTGTTGCTCAGAAGTGACAAAAGACACAAATTGTGGGCCAGCTGCACTACCATCCATTGTTGTTGTGTTGGGTCACAACAATTTAAAAAAGGGGTTATAAGGAAGAGAGGACTGATGTTAAATAATACAGAAGCATCTATTTAAACTGCAATTTAATTGGGCCAAATCTAATCAATAATGAGAATTTATATTAATGGTGTTATTTCTGTTGATGGCTGTTGGTGATGGGGCAGAGACAAAGGCACTAAAATAAAATCCATGATATGATAACACAACATGTATGAATGCCCATCATTGCCCTGTCTTTGTGTGAGTACTTTTGAGTCTAGATTACCAAATCAATCTGGATGAAGGCATCCCAGACCACCTCTGTATGAAGTCAGAGAAGTCAGAAAATAAAACAGTTGAGTAAAATGAAGTGTGTGCACACGTAGTACCAAGAGTACCACTAGGTATTGACTTTCCAAGATCTGCTGTTTGTGCAAAGCACAAATTAAATCTTCGATTTCTGTTTTTCAACCAGAGCACAGCAATAGCTTTACATTCTAAGGACCAAAATCTTATTCAGTCTCTTGCTGAGAAATTGAAGTGGTTTTAAGTTACATTTTTACTATACTTTGCAGGGTAAATCTTCTGTCAGCAAATAGGAAGTGCTGCTTGGCAAAAAGTGAGGAAACAGTTTGAAAACTTTGTTGTTTTAACACAAAAATCCTTAAATGATGAATAAAAAGTGAAAATCGAGCTTTAAAGACTCAGCTGGAAAAGTTTTGGTGAACAATGGACAGAGTCTTTCCAGACTTTTCCTCATCTTTGCCAAGCTTGGCCGAGTGATTGCTCACTTAAACTTAAAACAGGCTCAGAATAGAGATGACTCAAAATGTTGGCCTATCTCATATTGCAATTTTTGGGAAATACAAAGTTCTTTGTTACTGATTGTTTGCCATTTTATTGATCACAAGATTTACAACTTATATTTCAGTGTGACATCAATATCTTTGAGCTTTTGTAGTTGGAGTATAACAAAGTAATTGAACATCTCTGGAGAAGTTTTAGGCAGGACTGTATCCAAACAGAAAGGCCACATACACAGTTAAACAAAACACATCTTTGGTACTTTATCCTCAATGATCTGTGACAGTCTGTCTACATTTGTGTCTGTGTATTGACCTCAGGCAGTGCAATAATAAAAGTGACTGTGGGTTATTAAACTCTACATTATTGTACACAACAGCAGGCAGTGACTGACGTGTGCTTCTCGTAAACACAACACCAGGTCCAGTTAGTGCAGACAGACTTCACAGTCGGCCTACCTGACTTCCCAACATTGCTGTCCACTGAGGTAGACTTTCTCATCATAGCAGGGTCTATACACATAACGCACAACATGTTTAACAACAAAAAAAAGGGCCAGGAGAAGAAAGGACAGGAGGGAAAGAGAAATGATGAGGAAGAAGATCGTTGAACCAGTGAGAAGGAGAAAATCGAGAGAGACATCATCAGGAGAGAGAGAAAAGCATGGAAAAGGAGAACAAGGATCCCCAAGGCTCCAAAAACCCATGCCAGAGGACGTGTTTGTTGGTTGGATAAGAATTAACACCAGAATCCAACACAAAAACAAACTTTGTAGCCACACAGATGAATAAGGGACTTGCTCATGAATGTCTGTTACCTTTGGTGGGTCCTCTACGTGAGCCCAAGGCCTGCTGCTCCTCAGACACATTGAGCCGACGCACCACATCGGCCAGAGCGGACTTCAGCAGCTGGATCTCATCCTCCTGCATCTGGACCCTCTGCTCCAAGGAGGCGATGCGGTCAGTCACCTCCATACTGCTAGCTGCTGACGCGCTGTCATCTGAGGAAACACAGAGAGCTCACTTCAGCTGATCGGTATCAAACATCCATCTATCGATCCATTGTCTATACCACTAATCCTGCTTGGGGTCCCAGAGAGGGATAGAGCAGTTGATACTGGGTAAGAGGAAGCATAGACCCTCTGTTGATCAGTGACGTATGGAGATATACAAGTAACCTTGATAGGAAGCAGCAGTAGCCAGAGAGAGTCATACATGAACATGCAAACTCCACACAGAAAGAAGCAGTCTGAGAATCCAAACCTGCAGACCTTAGTGGGCAACCTGCAGCCTATGAGCTACATGCAACCCTCCTTCTCCCTCAGCTTAGCCAACTTGTCAAATCAGATACAAATAACTGGAAAAAAAATGACTGAAGCCGGACAAAATCTGCCATGAAAATAAAGGAAAAAAATTCTGTATTAATCGCTAATTATTGGTATAATTCTTTGATAGAAGTTGGAGATACAGTTATTAACCCTTGAGAGATCCCAGGGGGAAGTTCTTATTCATTTTTTTAAAAATGAGTTAATGTGTTGAATGAATATCACTTAAAATTGTCTGATCAGATTAATTTTTTCATAGAAGAGCTCTATCAGGTGAAGGAAAGATGTTAACAGCACTAATCGGAGTAAAAAACTCATAAAAGCACAACAGGTTCTTCAGGTAATGACATATTAATGTTAAACAGAGAGTATCATGCTGTTTGTCACAGTTTTGCCCTCTTGCTAACCCCATTCCAGCTCACGGACGGAGCCAAAATAGCTTTATCCTAGCTTGTTAACCACATTTTTATAAAGTTAAATACTTATACATTAAAACTGGAAAAGGCTGCTAAACAGTGTGAAAACATATAAAACATTCCCTCTTATAGTCTTCAGTTTTCCATTTTGAACAAATCTGAAGCCTGAGAATTTGCTGAGTAAACAGTACTTTCAGATGTGAGTGTAATCAGAAGAGATCAGCCTATGACAGCATTGTATTGGTGTAGGTTTACAAAGAAAGAAAGGCAAAGGTAGTGCATATGAACACTCATATTGTAAATTTTAGTAACGTTTTCTAGTTACACGATAAATATCATTTAAGTTTTATGGTGTTTGATTATTGAAGATCATAAAGGCTATTTTTTTTGTGCTCCTTGTGGGCAAACATTCTCCTCATAGGTATTAACGTGAAACATAGAAATGTCTATCATACACGTTTCTAGTAATTAATTAAAATGAATGCCTACAGTGCTGACTGAATTTATATTAAACCTTTTATTCATGAGATTGTTTATTTAATTTAGCTCTGAGAGTATTAACTAACTTAACCCATTATTATCAACCTCCCCACCAGACACCCTGATAGAGGCCAAGCCACGGCCATCAGGGTCCACTTCATTAATGCTAAAACATGCACACACACACACACGGACACACTCAAGGTCTCCTCCATTAACACTTTGATGTCACAGTGGCCCATGAAATATTAATGTTAAGCGCTGCTATGTTCTCCCAGCAGACCTGTGTTAACAGACTAATGCATTATGAATTAGAACGAGGGAGCATCTGGTGATTAAGCAGATTTAGAGTCGTCCGTCTGAGAATCTCGTCTGAATCGCAAACGTTTCATAAAATCAGAGATCAGAGGAAACTTTTGACCTTTGTAAATAACACACTTTAACAATCAAAACCAAACGTGTCTTCACACAGTAAAATGTCTTTTAATGTGGCAAAGTGTTAGAATTTTTTAGGCACATCGGACACTGATTCTTGCCACAGAAGTTTGAGATATTTAAAACGGCTGAAAAAAAATTAAGAAATGACGTAGAACACTTGAGAGAAAGAGATGTGTATAACACAAAAAATACAGAAAAACAAAAAGGTCTTGCACTCTGATTATTTCTCCTAATTTCCTTGCAGTCAAAAAATAGTGCTCAATTGTAATATATAGCTTGTTGGGGACATGATTTTGCTATAATAGTGCTCTATGCTGATGATGCAGCGAATTACCTTTGAGATTGTTGTGTTACCAAGCAACTCTTACACTCTGTGTCCCCTAATTTATTCACCTACAAGCAAATCCTGGCAAAAGGCAACACAGTTTTGTGTTGTAGCACACAACACCTGTATTACTTTTCCATCCAAACACTCTAACAAAAGCCTTTTCCTGTGATAACTCTGTATCTTAATAACTTTCTGCTCACCTGAGACACAGTTCTTGCTCATAGTCTTAAGCCAATATGTCACGAGTGAATGTCCACCGACAAAGCTCCTCTTATCTGCTCAGCATCTGTTGTGGGTCTGCTCCGAACACCGACACAATGACTGCATGATACCATCAGTCGTTGAAGTACAATGACGGGCTGTCACTGGTCTGCAGCTCTGTGGCCCTGTGCTCTAGCATCCCCCATCTGCCACCCTGCAGCCTGGTTCAAACCTCTGGGGCGAGTTAACACCCAATAACATGTTGAATCACAGCACAGAAATCAAATAAGGGCTTCAGCTTGTGTTGTTTTTGTATCGGAGGATGAGGAGCACTGATGTGACTGCAGCAGGGGCCACTCGTACTGTGGCACCTCTCAGGGGCTTAATCTCATGCTTTTTGTCCAGACGTTCAGGCTCAGTGTGATGTCAATCTTCATCTAACAGCAAATCCATCTGCACATGCACCCCTGGACATCCATCTCACTCTTTTAACCCCACAAAAACAGATCATTACACTCCACCAATCTCCTCCACCCCTCCCCCCTCTGCACTGTCACACCTGTCAGCTTGATGCTTGAATTACTTCATTTCTGTCCATCGTCTTCTTCACCGTTTCTCCCTGACAGCCGATCACTGTTTTTTTTTTTTCATTATGCGGGCAATATGTGGCTGAGTCACGTATCCAGGACGGATCTCTAATGCACTGTGACACGCTGCCCCCTGTTACCTTCCTCTGTGAGACCACCTGCCTGCTCGAGTGTTTGTCCATCACTTCAGCTGCAGGGACGAAAATATAAAACAAGTGCTCTCTCTTTACTTCATCTTCTTCAACCTCCACCTTAATCTCCACCATAGTCCTGAGTCTTGTACTGACCTCACAGCCATCAATAATGGACTCTGGAGCGTGCACTCATACTCAGACCTGTTTCTCCCTGTTCTGCACTCTTGTCAACTACAAGATCAATAAACTAAAGGTAAAGAAGACTAACATATTGATGGAGAAATTCTCCAAATCAGCAGGAAGAGAAGTAAACGCTCAGTGACCTCATGAATGAAATATCTGCTAGTGCAGCTGTACATTGACTTGAGCTGTCTGATGTTTCTCTGCCTTCAGGCCAAAGTAATCAAGAGCCGGAGGCATCATATTTTCAGGTTGTCTGTCCATTGGTTAGTTTATAGAGACCCCAAGCCATTTTTTTTCACAATATCACAAGGACCCTTGGCAGGATTTTCTTCAAACTTGGCAAAATTTGAAACTCTGAAACAAAGATTTTCTAAAAAGATTTTAAAAGCCCTAAGCTGACCTGAGCTTACTGCTGTTAAATGCTGCCAGGCTTTATCTAAAGCCTGAGGCAGTATGTTTTCAGATTGTCTGCCTTTCCATACATTGAAAAAAAACAGTTTTTTTTGTGTATGTCACATCACAAGACCCCTTAGACGTGTCTTTTTACAAGTTGACACATGAAAACTGATTAAAGATTACCCAAACAGATTCTGAAAGTCAGCAGTAAAAGCAAGTTCTGTCTGTGTCCATCCTTAACTTGGAAGCACAATATCTCAAGAACACATGAAGAAATTCTCTTCAAACTTTGCGCAAATCTCAACTTTGACTGAAGGATGCAATGTTTTCATTTTATAAATCATAAGTTAAAGGTTAAAGTCATGGGGTCTCTTAACTTTGCAAAAATGCTCTCTCTGACTTTTCCCTGATAATTTGAAGGTCATAGGTAAATGGTCAAGGTCAAGGGGCCTTATGTTCATTTCTTGCATGTGAAGTATTTGTCTTAAGAATGATCTGGGGCAGCGGTTCCCAACCTTTTTTGGTCGGTGACCCCATTTTGGCATCACAAATTTCTGGGGACCCCAGAGACATTTTTTTTTGCTAGAGTTAGTTTTTCATCATGTTTTTTATACTGTACAAACCATGGAGGTTTGTTATGATGTTTTTTCCTACTGACTTCAAGTTTGTGTGTTAAGTTGAAGCGAGGGAACTAAAGCACACAGTAACTGCTGCATTTTATTTGAACTACATTTATATTTGAGAAAGTGAAAGTATAGAATACAGTTATTTAAGATTGTGTTGTGTTTTCATTTAAAAAAAGAATAATAATTAGTTAAAAAATATATTTTTATCAGTAGCCTAATTTTTTTTTTTTTTATCAATTACTAGACATTTCAGGTGACCCCATTTGAATTCCAGGCGACCCCACATGGGGTCCTGACCCCAAGGTTGAAAAAGACTGATCTAGGGTATTTTTTTTTTTTAATCTTTGCCCAAGAGTTTAACCTGACTTTGAATGAACTAGATTTCACAGGGCATAGGTAAAAAGTCAGGGTATTAAGGTCTTATTTTTAATCCTCTGTTTCAAATATATTATCATTTAACTTTGCAGAGATTTCCACATTGGCTCAGGGATAAAGTATTTACATTTTGGTGATCACTAGTCAAAGCTCACAATTTACAAGGTTCATTCTTTGCTTGAGAACGAGATTCCTAAGAACACTTTCTGCATGGAAAATAAGTGCAAATGTAAATTCTGACTCAAGGATAAACTGTTATAAACTAGGAGTATCTAAGAGCCCAAACCTCCTCCAAGGCCTTTCTGACATTGTTAGCCAAGTTATTCTGGAAAATGTGGAAAACTGCTCTGTAATGAAACATTAGAAATTCCTATACAATCCACATCTGTATTCAGATAAGCACCAAAAGCTAATCACTAGTGCCATGACCAACATTCCTTGGATTGTCATCAAAATTTGTTGAGAACTTATACAGTTATCTTGTTCCGAAACAAACAGACAAATTGACAAATAAAAGAACAAATGCCACCAATTCCTCATCATTTCTTCCCATGACTGCCATTCCCTGAAAATTTCCTCTAAATTAGCAGAGAAGTTTTTGAGTATTAGGGAAAATGTGGAAAACTAACTAACTCTGCATTCAGATTTTTAGCCCCACCAAAATCTGATCACTTCTTCCTTGCACCATGATTAACATTCTCTGAAATCATCAAAAACTGTGAAGAACATTTGAAGTTATTTTTCTCACAGGCAAACAAATCAACAAATGGACAAACACAGGAAAAACAGAGGTCAAAAGTTAATGGTCAAAGTCTCTGGGTCTTGTGTTCTTCCCATGGTTGTTTATAGAATAACCTTAGAGTGACCTTGTGGATTTTCTTTTAACTTTGCACAAATGTCCACTCATATTCAAAGATGAATAATTTAGATTTTGGAAATCAGAGGTCAGAGATCAAGGTTATCGGGTCTCATGTTCTTCCTTGCATTTGAAATCCAAAATGTTTTGATGAATTTTCTTCAAAATGTCTACCCTGACTCTAGGATGAGAGTTTTGGAGGTCACTGAGCTTCATTTTTATCCCTGGCTCATGAACTAGGATATCTAAAGAACACTATGAGATCAAAGATGGAAGGATTCAATTTCGGAGGTCATAGGTCAGACATTAAAGGTCGTGGAATCTAATGTGCATTCCTTGCTTGTGAGTGGGATATTTGGAGAATGGTCAAAGGGACTATTTTTTTTACCTTGCACAAATGCTTACTCAGACTTGAGGTCAGATTAACTATAATTTTGAGGTCATAGGTCAAAGTTCAAGGTAATAGTTATATATTCATGCCTTTCTTTTGACTGAAGATCTCAGGAACACTGAGGAATTTACTTTGAACTCTGCACCGAAGTCAACTCTGACTATAGAAAAAAAGATCAGATTTTGGAGGTATGAGGACAAAGGTCAAGGTCGTTGGGTGTCATGTTCATTCCTTGCTTGTGCATATGAAATTGAAAGAACATGTCAGGGTTATTCTATAGACTTTGCACAAATGTCCACTCTGCTTCAAGGGTGAAGGATTGGATTTTGGGGGTCCCAGGTCAAACATCAAGGTCATGGAGTCTCTTGTTCCCCCCTTGCTTGTGAACTTGGTAACTAAATGCACTGACTGAATTTCTTCAAACTTTGCACAAATGTCTACATTAACTCAAATGAAAACAATTTATGCTGGCAGCTATAGACCATTTTGACCAAAAATACTTTTCAAAATAAGCTCCTTTATCATTAATGAAGTATGGTAAACCACCAGCCTTTCTTTTTTATCCACAACCGTGCTTTCATTGTCCAGCAATTGAGTACCTTTCCAAGACAAATAAGTTCAAACTCTTTACAATCAAATAAAAGACCATTTTTATTTTAACCTTAACCTACTGAGGATTATGGCCTTTGAAATACAAAAATCTCTTTAACAATGAAGTGCTGGTCAAGACAGCAGCTTAAAGTTTCCCACCCCACATACTTAAAGGATATGAATATAAAACTTTATTCATTAATTCATATGCATTAAGGAGAGATGCTGATACCAGCTGTCTCACCATGTGTTCCTGCACACAACCACAATAACCCTCTGACAACCACAGTGATCGATGTCTATTTTCTTTGCTCTCAACAGCGCACAGCAGCCAATAATAAAGTGCTATTGACTTTACGGAAAGTATAGCAGCCAGGTTAAGCTGTGCCTCAAAGTGGGGGTTTAAAAACCACAGTCGGTGTTTGCAGAAGACCGACACATGTAAGAGTCAAGCAGGCTGCAGGAAACAGCCTGTCACAACATTATGTCAATGATTTCTGTTTTACTGAGAAGAGCGACAGCAGTGATTCACACTCTGCTGGCACATGTATCCACTTGCAGGATGTAGATAGCAAACAGCACTAAGCCAACTGGTTTCCATTTCACGGGAAGAGAGCACACGGCCAGGTGGTACACTGCCATAGTTCCAGTTCAGCTGCTGTGGATTATGCCCTCAGGGAAGACATTTCTCCAAAATGATTGAGTCACACTTATTACCTGACCTCAGTCTACTGCTGGGCACACTAATGGAAGTCCAGACTTAATCATAATCAAGTGGCTTGCAGAGTTTAATTTAATGCCAAGATGTAGAGGGTGGGAATTTATTAGTCATAGTCTGAGAGGTGGGTGGAGGAAAGATGGGGACAAAGCTATGTTAGTGTGTTGGTGGTGAGGCTGTGAATAAGCCTGTAAACAAAACAGAATCTGAAACAAATTCAACTTTGATGATAAGTGGACATTCATTGATGAGCCCAGTTCTGTTCAAGGTTGCTGTCAGGACCAGACTTTAACAACAGAAATGGTTGTGTCCATTCGTACTGCCTCTATTTGTCCACTCTTTGGTAACATTCACACATAGATCAGTAGAGAGAATTGTTCTAAGTGTGCAGTCCAAGTTTAGTACAGCTTGTTTGATTAAATATGAACCCAGTAATTGAACCCTGTTTCATAACAAACAACTGCACCAAGCTTGCATGAATGAAGTGGTCTTAGCTCGCTTCCAACTGACCTCTGTGCACAGGGACAACATATCATGAAAATACTTTGTGGCAACAGGTTAACATTACCCACCATCGGGTCCATAATCCTCTAAATTTGTCTGCTGGCTACAACAAAAGCCTTGAAAAACTGGTCTTGTGATGGCTCCATCTCTCTGCTTCAGATGTTTACAATGCCATGGCTTTCACACAAGGCGCATATGTGCTACATGTCGGCTGCATCTTCCGGCTTCCACAGCCCTGTTTCTCCTCATACACTTAACCTCAGTGTGAGCTTTAAAGGAAATATTGATTTTAATTTTCTTAGCTTTCAATGTCAAAACTGACTCAAGGGATGGGCAACTAGCAGCCCATGGACCACAGACCAATACATTCCTTTTTTCTTAAAAAGATAGACATTAAGACGTCACAAAATCTCCCACCACAACAATAAAAAAATGCAATATTTCCAATGAAATAGCGCTGTTACTGGCTTTTATCATTCCTGTTTAACTCAATTTCTGCATTACTAAATGCATTTGTAGAAATAAAGATAATAATTAAACTGAATCATATTTAACCACCATGTTCAGTAACTTGCATTGAAAAAAAGCTAAAACTGACTTTATTTGTGTTTAGCTCATTAAATTGAGTTTGACCTCATTAATCTAAGTATAAATGTATCAATCTTGATGACTCAACTCCTTATTATAACTTTATATTTGTACCTTTCCCTGTTGGGAACTAAAATTATCCATCCCTGCTCTATGTAGGTTGTTAGAGCTTGAAATTTATTTTCACATCGATCAGAAGTTGGGCTAAAGCTTGTAGTTAATAATGCTTGACTTATTAATATCCAGTCTAAAATGAAAATCAACATATGTCAAAACTGTCACACAGCAAACACGCATCCAGACTCAATGACCATCGCCTGCATAATTTTTATACAAGAATGGTTCTTTGCTTTTGTCTACAGCGATTGTCAGGTCTGTGTTTAATAGCTGATTGTTTTCTTAACATTTTCCTTTTCTGATGGACTTATCCAGAAAGAAAACATGAAACAATGTTGTGAATCGTGAACTGGCATTTGTATCAGCTTTAGATCTGGAAATCAAGTTTGATCAGTGTTTGCTCAGCCACTGTTTTTGACAAAGGTGATAATAAAGGTCCCGCCCGAACCTGATTCAGTTTAGTCAGTGAAGCAGAAGTAACATTGACGAGGGCATTGATGTTCAAATTTCTTGAACAATTTTTAACTGAGAGTGCAGTAAACTACACTGCTGTATTATAGACTGGACACAGGCTCAGCTACTGATGACAGAAATCAAACTTGTTTATTTGCAAGAAATTCCTAATGAACTGAAGTATTTTGACAAAATAAAAAAATTTTAGCACTTTTGTATTTGACACAGGATCACAGCATCAGCAGGTAATCAGTGAGAAGCTGATGAATTAAGTGTGGCTAATGCTAACGTTGGCAGTATTAGCATTACTAGCTCTTTTAGTTTGACGTTAAAAAGGTTAATCCCTACTTCAGTTGAGGGGTCGTAGATAAGGATAATATGACACGATCTTGATACAACTTTTCTCATTTTTTTATGAAAAAAATTGCCAGATCAGAATGCTTGTATGAGATGCTGCCAGTGTTATACGTTTGTCACATAATGTTCATTTAATGTACTTTGATTACTTCAGGATTAGATAGCATTTAGGCATTAAGGAAGCAGCCATTGAGCAGAGCAATGGTGGTGACTAATGGTGGGCAGTTGCGTCACAGTTTGCCAGAGCATTTGACCAGGATTTCAGGCCTGTATTGCTAATAAATATGAAGGATTAGTTAAACCAACGAGTAAGAATGGAGCTGGCTTAACGTCATTTCAATTTAACTATTCTGCTGGCATGTCCATCGTTCTTCTGTAAAGCACTTTAGGCTGCATTTTTATGTATAAAAAGCACTGTATAAATAAAGTAGAGTTTGAGTTTGAGTGTACTTTCTCATGAGACACTTCAATCCAAGCCGCACATTTTGACCTCCGAATGGCTTCAATAAAATAATTTTCATAGCAGTTCATCAAGTAGTCTTTGAAGAATCTTAGTCAGAAATCATTGCTAACACTATGTGAATGTAAATCACTGTATGTGTGCGATGCTGAATTTTAGGATAATGGATGAAAAATGTTCTGCTTGTAATTGTGGCATTAAGAAAAATTCAGTCTGCTCTAGTTTGACAGAAATCATCCATCAGGCACATGTCAGCCTGGATGAAAAATTGCAAAACCAAATTGAGTCAGAGATTGGAGGAAGAAAGGAGAATGAGGGATACAGGGAAAAACGAAATGTTATTTAATGTGTCATCAATCTTCTGTCACCTGCAGCGAGCAAAGATGACCTGTCAGAGGTGCGTTAGCTAATCAGCTGGTCAGATTATGGAGATAGACGCCGTGTTTACAGGCTGCAACCACGTATCCTGCTGGACCGGAGGCTCAGGGGTTATAAATAGACCAAGGTGGATCAGAAAGAAGGGAAGACACAAACACAACCTCAGTGGAGACAATGCAGGAACAAGGGAAAAAGACATGCAGAGAAATGAAAAAAGAAAGACAGGCCAAGAAGATGTGTGTCATAGTAAGTGTTCATGTGTCAAAGAAGAACACAGAGGCTGAATGACTCTCACAGGAGACCCCTCCATCCTTGTATGAACATGTTAAACCCTTCCTTCCTCTCACCAATAACATCCTTTCAAAGGGTCAAACTCAGGTCAAAGAGGATGCAGCTCCCCCACCTCACTGCTCATAACGCCAGTCACACTCCAAAATACACACGCCAAGTCAGACACACTTCACACCACATAATACGTGTCAAACCAATGACACGCAAAAAGGATCTTGTAGATGATGCAACAACACCATCAGCATGTCTGCCTGCCCGAGCAGAAGAGCAGGCTGTACACTGATTGACAGCTGAGCCTTGAATCTCTTAATTTTTGTTTAAGGAAAAGAAACGTCTCACATTTGAGATAAGAGGTTTTGGGCTCTTGTACCCTGAATTGCCTTTTGCCTCCATGGGTGTTGTCATATTGGAAGAAGGAGAATTTTCTAGAGCAGGGTGTCATCAGGGGTCATTTTGAATTGAAATACAAACAGGAAATATTTACTCAACACACCTGCTATCACCAGTTAACACAGCCACAAGTTAAACTGTAACATCAGTGTTACATGGTGGTGGGAATAGATATGAAAATAAAACTGCTTTTGCAAAGGTACCTATCATGGACATAGTTTTAAGGTAATAAACAGCAGTTAACAGAGCATTTATGTACGTTTTTCACGTTTTCTTGAGAATGGTAATTAAACCAGAAAAGCACTCAGAGAGCGCAGACCTCCACCAAGGTGATCCGGATCAGTCCCAAAATTTAATCAGTTCTTCCATATCCAATTTCCAACAATTCCTGAAAATTTCATTCAAATCCGTTCAGAACTTTTCAAGTAATTTTAAACACAAACAAACAGACAAACAGACAGACAGACAGATAAACGCCGGCAAAAACATTACCTCCTTGGTGGAGGTAAAAAGAAAGAAATTGTACTTGCATAGATGCGGATATTTTTAAAATGGAGGAGGAGAACTGTTTTTAAAAATACTCGTCAACATGTGGCCATAGCCTGGTCCTCTATATGTCTACTTCAATCCAGAGAAGGCACCACAATTATACTCATACATGTAGCTGCTCTGTCTGGCAGATCCATATGAGCACAAATATCACAGTGATATCATTATTTGCTCCATATTCCTTGTAGTGTATTTTATAGATGAATAAGACATTTTGATTGAATTCGAGACTGGTCTGGTCTGTGCATAACATCAAAACACCACAATGTCAGTTAAAACTATAGCTCGGGAGAGTCTTAAAAACTAAAAAACAATGTTTTAAACCTTCTGAGCCTGACAAGTTTTCCACAGAGCCTAGAAACTTTCTGCAAGAGTGTGAGGAATGTAAAAGCAGACAGAAAAATATAGAGGGGACGGTTTTGAAAGACACGACCCACTGAGGCAGAATAACTCCTCAACTTCAACACATACTGTATATACACCAGAATCCCCTCACCCAGCTTTAACACAACACGCACTCTCCCACACACACTCTCCACATTAAAAGAGGAAGTGTTGGCTGCGTGGCGGGGGGATTATGCTGGATATGTGGAGCAGATCTTGCTCAACATTAGTGATCCTGAAACTCAGGGGGTTCGAGTGGTGCAGAGGGCTGGATTTGTATTCGTGTTCTCTCTCGTCTTTAACCTCTTTCACCTCGCTCTCCATTTGTCTGTCTCCTCACCCCCTCACACCCATATTGTGCTGAGATGGGTTTTGAAAAATGGTCAGAAATGGACTGAGTCTGGGAAGAAAAATAGGAACAAGTATTTCACTAAGCAGTAAAATATCTCATTGTCTTGCAATGATTTATATCCTCTTGATAAAGTGAAGGATTTAAGAGATTAGCTGTAGTAGCAGGATGTTTAGAGGAATATGCAGACTATATATATAAATCTTCACATTTTTGCTAAAAGTATCACCACAAACAATGGCACGTAATATATTTTGGTATAGTTTGGCATTTCAAAAGCAAAAAAAGAATTAAAGTTGAATATGGTATAATTGATCGTGGTCTTAATTCCAGCTATATTAATGTATTCACAGAGCAAATTAACACATCTGTATTGTTTTGAGACACCTTGTCAGCCATGTGTTACTGGATCTACATTACCTTTGCCTTCAAAAGATTTCACTGACAATGACACAAGAGCAACACAACCACTTTTTGTGCTTTAATCTCTCTCCCTGCATACAGAAAAGGTTAAGACCTTTTATGGCATTTCATTTTTATCAAACAGTTTTAAGGCAGATACAGAGTAACAGAAAGTGCTTATGAATTAGAGTTTCTGCCGGGGAAGTTAGAGCGGTGGCTTTCAATGTGCTCTCACTGTGCGGAGGGAAGATGTTTTTATATCATGCCTGTTTTGTTTTTTTTTGTTTTTTTGTTTTTTTATTGAGGATTTATTAAAGATGTCCAGTTTTGGAAACACAGAATTGCTAATGGTTAGCTGTAAGTCCGACCTCAACGCACCCTCTCTGTTTGTGAGTAAGGCTGAGCTAAAGTTTGGTTGAGATGAGGTGTGGTCCAGACCTGATTAAAGTGCTACTGATGGTGAAAAAATCAATGCTAATCTTTGTACAAGCAGTCACTTCATGCTGCCGTCTTGCTGGTGTTCCCACCTCTTCCTGCTCTAGATGACTAATTGGGCCATGCCGCTTTGGGCTGCTCACAGTTGTTGTAGATTGGAGCTTGGCAAGATAGATGTGCCTGACTACAGACATTGAATCAGGAAGATCCAGCTGCTGCACAAGGCTGGTATCTATTACAAGGCAACAAAACGTTCCAGAGGCTCCTTGGATAGTCAAACGACTTACGTCACATGGTTTCGTTCAATTCTTTTTCAGTCGACACTCATTGCCTACATGAAGGCAGTTATAATGTTAACACCCCTCAATTATGCGATTGTTTAACTAATTGACACCTATGCATGATGTTGTCCTTAACAATTTCACAAAACAGTTGAATGAAGACATTTTGTTCTCACTGTGGTCAGAAACAAACCACAGAAGTCAGGCTTGGCAAAGACTGGAGGCTTTAACACAGACCCCTCTCTCTCTCTGTCTCAAACACATAAAACAGAGCTTTGTCCCTTAGTAACAAACAACCAGGAAGGAACAGGAGGCGGGACACTTGCTCTATCCCTGCATCTGTGTTGTTTCATCCAGTAACAGTGTTGTTATGGGAAACCAGATTTCCATGCTGTGAATGGTCTCTTACACATACAGACAGTGTGATCTCTATCCTGAACATGAGCCAACCATATATCTGCCATCTGGAGGGGAGAGAACATACAGTGGCATGTTGGCAGCCAGCATGATCGTGACACGACAAGACTAGAAATAAATGTCTCAAATAGCTTCATGCCCTTTAACACAATGTACATTATCTCTGTGATGTTCAGTGATCTCATGAGGAATTCTGGAAAGATTTAATGTTTTAGCTTTCTGGAGCAGCTGTCTGCCTCTACATGCAGCTTAATCTCACAAACAGAGACTCTAAAACACCTGAACCCATCACCTCTGTCCTAAATTACTGTTAACAACTGAGTCGTGCACATTTGTCAAAAGCAACTGATTTTTATTTATCCAGATGCATTTTATGAAAAGCTTATAGTTTTTACAAAATTAATATGAAATGAGGAGCACAGTATAGTCCTTTTCACACATACAACACTGATACTATCAGGTCATTCACACTGGCTCCTCTCTGCAAGGAGTAGTCCATGCTGGAGGTGGGAGAAGTGGTTTGGGGGGCAGGGGGTCACCGATAGGCAGCACACGACATCAAATATACATGTGGAAGTCAGTGTTCATAATACGAGTGTGGACAAACAGTTTATATCAGAATGAATATCCTTGCTTCAGTGTTACACTTTAAAAGGTTGATCAGTAGCACTGACTAAAGAGTTGAGAGAAGAACTGTAGCATCCAGAAGTGAGTATGAAGGAAATTATCTGGGGAAAGTCCAAGTGAAAAGCTCGGCTGTTTGTGTTCATGCATATGGCCTGCCCATGTAATGTCCAGAAATGTAAGGGCTTTTTGCAAGTGTGAATGGGGTTTATGTCATTGGCTTTATTTCATGTTTTAAATGATTTCTGGATTCTTTTGGGAATTCTGCAAGTTTGAGAGTCATCATTTTTATCCTGTGGCTCCATGAAAAAATGATCTGTCCTCATATCTCCCAGGCTTCAATCCCTGTAACTACTGTCCTGACTTGCACAATCTAAGCTTAACTTGCCCAGAGTTTAAGGCAGTGCTCTACCGTGTTATTGTTCATGGTTTTGAACAAGGTATATTATTTAAACCTTTATAAAAAGATTTATAGGAAAGAGACATAAGGAGTACATAAGTAAGCAAATAAGGTGGGTATGTAGGGAAACAAGGTAAGCCATTAGCAATGAAAAAGTATGATAAAAGTAAGATAAATGAGCAAACAGGAAAGGCTGGTATGTGAGAAAAGTACAGTAAACATGGTCAATTAGTTTAGTAAGCAAGCAAGGAAGTAAGTAAGCAATAAGGTAAGATAGTTAGTAAGGGAGTGAATTGGGAGGATGTCAGAAAGAAATAAAGGAAATCAATACATAAGTGAACAAATTGGCTGAGATACAGTGATTTAGTTTGTAAGTAAATAAGTATATTAGGAGAAACTAAGTGAGTAAGTTAGTAAGATGGGGGGTGTTGTTTTCATAAACCCTTGAAATTTAGATTAATGTAGAATTATACAAAGTACGCAAGCCAGCAAGTAAGTTGGAATGTTAGGGACAAAAAAGCAAACAGGTAATTAATTAAGTGGGTAAGTAAGGATAAAAATGCATCTTTAGTATGTAAGTAGGCATGTACAGTCGGTGTGGCAGGTGTAAGTTATGCATGCAAGCAAGAGGGTTAGAAAGTTAGTTAATAAGCAGGTAAGCAATGTTAGGAAGATTAGTAAGAAAGCAAATAAGTGAGTAAGCGTATTATTTTTATGTAAATAAGGTAATAGTAAGGTATAAAAAAAACGTAAGGTTAGTAAGTAAGTAAAACTTATCTGTCTGACACAAACCTGCTATATCCAAAATTCATACTTTTCAGGAAATGAAACAAAAGTATTTCCTGGATTACAAACAGATTTTTTGTACTTTAATCTAGCCAAAAGTTTATAAAACCCACTCGTCAACGTGCGAGGTGACTGAAAGCACTGTTTTATGAAAAAAGTGAAAATCATAAAATGGAGATAAGAGCTTTGTGCCTGATGGTGATGATAAGTAAGTACATTATGTAAGCAAGTAAGACAGCAAAGTTAGTAAGTTAAGTTACATTTGGTTGGTAAGCAGGTACATGAGCAAATGTATTGTTGCTATGCAACTTACAAGTGAGGTAACTGAAAAAGTGAAAAAAAAAAGCAATCAAATAATTTGGTGAGTGAGTAGGCAGGTATAAAAGTATAACAGAAATAAAGGAAGTGGATGGTTGGTGGGGAAATCAGCTTAGTAAGCAAGTTAAGTAAGGTTAGCAACTTAGCAAGCAAGCAAAGTGGGAATAAAAAAGCAAACATGGTAAGTGAAGTAGGTTACTAAGTAAGCAAATAAGTAAAAAAGAAAATAGAGTCCATAAGGTTAGCAAACAAGTAAAGTTAGTAAGCAAGCAGGTTATTAAGAGATCAAGATTGTAAGCAATTAAATAAGCAATTAAGATAAGTGAGAAATTAAGAACACAGCCAACTTGGTCAGTAAGTCAGTAGATAAGTGAGATGAGAGTAAGAAAGAAATAAAGTATGCAGACAAGTATGTAAGTTGTTAAGTTTGAAGGCAAGACGGTTATTAGGGTAGGAGAATATAAATAACTTAGTAAGAAAGGTAAATAAGTAAGCTTATTAGGTAAGAGCAAATAAGGAGGTAAGTTGGTTAGTTTAAATAATTGTATGTAAATAAGCAAACAAGAAAGAGACAGAGAGAGAGGGGTTGGAGGAAGTTAGTAAGTAGTAAGTTATTAAAGAAGGAGGAAGTATATAAGGAAGTTTATAAAATAAAGCAAGTAAGTCATTAAGTTGGATAGGAGAGAGAAAGTTAATAAGTGACAAGTAGTAAGTTTTAATTCCAATAGATTACCATTAATGCTTGCCCAGCATTCATGGTATTTTACTTAGAACAATCACCCAATTTTAGATTTGACATCAATGAAACTATCAGGCTCATTCAGAACTAGGTTTCTGATTGGATCTCCATTAGACCAGGCCTTCTCAGGCTGTTTGATGAAGCTCTCGACTGGCAGCAGAAACCTGCATGACAGCTGACCTTCACCATAAAACACTGCTCTTTGAATCTGAGAACAAAACCTGACATTTTCCTCAGATGCTAATGAAAAAAGATCTCTGGAATCATTCTGTACTAAACATTATGTTATAGTAGATTAGACAGTGCAGTTTGAACAATATAATGATGACAAGTAAATTATTAGTCACTGTAAACATGTCTTTTAAACCCTGATTGAAACGGTCAAATGGCAGAGTTGAGGAGTAAACAAATCAAATAATCATGTCCGTCATCTTCACTCTCATCTCTGCACCTGTGGTCTTGATGGATGTATTTTTAATGGAATTTCTAATGGGATTCTCCTCTTCTCCCTGACCGTCTGTTACAGCCTGGATGAACACATGCAACTGGGGATGCACACACACATATGTTGAGCCGGGGCTTCCCCTCATTTCATCCATTAACAGCAGGTGTAAGACACCAATTAGGTGCTGTGCAGCCTCTGGGAGATGCAATACAGGCACCCAGAGGTTAATTATATCTGTTAACATCACAGCCGGCCAGATGAAATCCTGGATTGGGATTGACCAAATCAATGAGCTGAGACTTTAGGCCTGCTGGAGACAATACCCTAATGGAAATAATTAACATCATGGAGCCTGCACTCACCTTGTTACAGTATCTGAACTGATCTTTAATTAATCTTAAATGGTTTGATGATGTACAGTGGGATTAGAAGAGGAATTATGCGCGGGCATTCATACATACAGCAGATGCATGCATAAATGCAAACATGCATACCTGTGCTCACAAAGGCATTGATCATCAGAATTTGAAGTCACATGAATGCTGATCCAAACCACTTGTTAATGCCTGACTGATCTTGGCATTACCCTCATGTGTCAAGATCAGAGAGTCCCTATCTACTTTTAAAAGAAAGTTGAAGTTTCAACTGTTTAGGGAACAATTATAACCTTGCAGTGCAGCTGGATTTGCCTGATTTATGTCTGTAATCAGAGTTAAAAATACATTTTCCACACTGAACATCATTAACCAGAAAAACCCACCAGTAGCCTGTTGTTACACAGCCCATATTAATTATGATATTAATCCCACTTCTGACATGGTGAATAGCCAATCAAAGTGCAGGATTCTGGATTGACACATGAATTTTGCTGATAAAAATTCCAGGGGGGCAAGGCCCCAATTTGGGCACATTTCAGCCCAGACAAATTGGGCCCCATTGGGTATGTGGTCATGTCCCCCTTGGGGCCACACCCGAGTATGTGAGAACCACTGGCCTGGAGAAAGCTGTAGTGCATAATCTAATCATGTTCTCTTTTTGTTTTCCAAGCAGAACAACAAAGATGATACATTGAACATCAAGCAGAGACTAAAAATAATTGCATCTCCACGGGATTCTGCTGACTTGTGTGATTTATCACTGGTCACCCTCCCCCTCAGGTAATAGCTGCACAGCTAAGTGAAACACATTTAGTGTTTCCATGCAAAGTAGAGGTCATGCTCTGTTTCTGGCTCTTTAATGGTATTTTTACACATCCCTGACATCCTGTTCAAGGACTGGTGCAGAATGTGTGTCTCCTATCTTGACCTTGTGGTGCTATGCACATGCACACACAGTGTACTTGAAGATGAGCACACAGATGCACACAGGAATGACCACAGCGTGCGTCTCTCTTTCATGTTCAACTGCCAGAAACATGAGTTACAAACCAAGAGTCAGTTTGTATATATAGCACAGGAACTCCCTCGCTTTCTCACTTTACATGCCTGATTGTTTTAGTGGGTCATGTGGAGCTGAGTGAATGTGTGTCAGTGGAGGAGAAGATAAGAGAGAGAGAGAAGGGAGAAACATCCTAGACGACAAAAGGCATCTCCTTCCCGCTGGCTCACCAAGAGCCTGCATCCATGAGCACACTGAGTCTGACCTTGTTTCAGAATAAAATGCAAAACATCAGCGATAACCAGACCAGGCATCACAATATTTGTGAAACCCAAAAGGTCAAAATAGTAGATACAAAGGCAAAATCTATGAAGCTAACACAGTAATCCTGTTTGGCTTACACTCAAAATCTACAGAAATGGAGAAAAGTAACTCTTGCCTACAAGGTTTTAAACAAATACTTTAAGTCTAGATTCATGGTAGGATATTTTGTGATGAATCCCCCAGAAGATAATTTATTCTGCACAACAAATAATCCTAAAATCTTAGGTGTCACACAGGCTGCGATAAATGCTCTTACATACCTCGGTGTAGTGAAAGATTTTATTGATTAACTTTATGAGATATAGTAGAGTCAATAAATATGTCCACACCTTTAAAATATGGATGATAGTTTGGGTGTGCTGACCCATACATGCTGAGGCTCTTGCCTTGTGGGGACAGCCCAGGTTGGATTCCAGCCTGAGGCCAGTTAACTGCATCTTTTACTTCTTTCTGGTGCCCTTTCAAGCTCTGTCCACTGTCTCTTACATCATCAATAAAAAGGCAAAAGCCCAAAAAACAAATAATGAACTTTGAATAGGATTTTTTTATTAAAGAGGTCATATTTTCCTTATATCAGGATCATATATTTATTTTTGATCACTTCCAGGGTATGTTGTAAATAACTAATGCTCAAAAACATTCTCTTTTAACGCTTCTACCCCTTTAAGGTTCACTTCCCCAGGTGGGCCCAGTCTCCTCTGTGGTGATTGGTCAGCATACTTCAGCTCGGTGCCATGTTGTCAACAACTCTGCATCCATTCTAACTTCTCCAGTATGCAATGGGCGAAACAATAGTAGGATCTCATACTAGTAGCTCTATTTAGGGGGGCAGGGGAATGAGACTTTTTTGGCAGCTGCTGGTGCAGTAATAAGGGAGAGGGGGAGAAGTCTTAATAGTGCAGACTTTTTGTTTACAGAAGTGCTCTATAACACAAGGAGACATGTCAAACACTCTAAAGAGCATATTAAACTAAAAAAAATCATGATATGACCTCTCTAATGCAAACCAGTGTTAGGGAATGGCACCACCAGGATACCTCACTGCACCCACCCCTGAAAGGCGTCCTTAACTGGCAGAGAGCTTAGCCTTGAGTCTGCTGGCTGCGACAGATCCCTAACACACATAGACACACAAACAGACGCACACAGCTTGACTCTCCTGCAGCACAATCTGCTGCTTTAAATAAAGCAGAGCATCAGACACAGTCTATCTGCTGCTGTCTCATTTCACACACTCAATCTCGCTGCACCATGCTCACATTTAATGAGCTAACACTGTCATTGTGTATTATTTTAGCAGCTAGCGCCTCTTCATTCTAACAGCATGGAGGAGAAAGCGCAGGGTGAACCCTCAGCTTCACAGCAGGTAGGGGGGGGAAGCGTGACTCCTGACTACAGAGGAGCAAAAACCGCCAGGCTCAATATCTGCCTGTCTGGAGGTTTTAAAAGAAGGCACTTTGAGCTTTACTTGGAGCACTGACACAAGATCAAACAGAAAGTGTGGGAGAGTGTTGTGGAGAGATGAAGAGTGAAGAGAGGAGAGGAGAGGACAGAAGGAGAAAGAGTGTTAAAAATTGAAGAAATACGACAACACTGGAGTTCAGAGTGCTCTCACTGACACAGCAATAGAAAATCAATGTGGGCCTTTAAATGAATCAGTGGCAGGACAAGTCCCTCCATTCATGTCAATTTTTATTACACTGCTCCTCTAATCATGCTGAACCTCAAAAACAAACTGAATTTACACATTTTCCTTTTTCTTCATGTTGCTCCACTGATGTTTCGAGCATATTTACATATGTGTGCATAAGGCTGTAGAGGTGTAGGGCAGGCAGGAGGAAGAAACATTAAAAAGAGGAGCACATTTTTGTTGTACTGAAGAAAAAAAAACAAAATCTGCCTGGTTCAATGCCTGTAATGAGACAGATTCATCTTGCAAAGCCCCAGTCTACAACGACTTGCCTGGTCCATATTGGCACGGCCAAATCAGTGTCCCACAAAGCAGGGAGAGGTGGGAGCTACAAGTCAGGTGACAGCAGGAAGTGTCGGCTCCTACAGAGATTAGCATGGATGCTAACAGCATGAGTAGCAATGTTATCAGAAAGGAACCACATTTTTTTATTAACTGAAAAACAAACAACAATGAAAGCATTACTCAATAGAAAGGATATTTTTGTTCCACTTCTGACATTTTTTGGTGAAAGTTTGTTCGACAAACTGACCGTCCATCACTTTTCAAATACTGCCAATACTTCTGTGCAAATTTTGACGGGAGTTTGTTAAAAAAAATGTATTGATTTAAGTAAGAAATTATCCATTAATAGGTGTGAATAACTTCTATTTTTGTTTTTGTGGAGTCAAGCAAGTATCAATATTATTTGATATGAATGCTACTATATTAAATAGTAAATTTAAATGATGATTTAATTTCAATTAAACATTTTAAATAGATCATCTTCTGGGCAATAAGCATATTACTGATGGTGATACCTAATGTAACCAATCTTTTAACATGAGATTTGTCTGGGCATCTGTTTCTTTAAATCAAAATCTAAGAAACATGACTATATAAACAACATTTTCTTATTCCATATCTTATCACAAAAGAAGGGTAATACCTCCAAACTCAATATGTTGCCCATCTTTGAGATAAAGTCTATTCGATCATATAATGGTTATTCCATTAATTTGACATTTGGTAGTAGGAGATTTTAGAAGTAAAAATTGAGGTTATTTTCCTAGACTTGTTTTGTCACTTATTAATGTTGAACAAGCACATTTTAGTCTTGTTTTTTTGTTTTTTAGAGATGTGTGTCAATTCTGTTGATTTTTGAACGTATTACGATTAAATTGTGGTTCTTTTTCTAAAGATATTTTGCGGCCTTTTTTATTTATTGAAGAGATATTAGAAAGACTTGGATTGGGGACAGAGAGTAGGGAAAGTTAGCAGAAAACCGACTTTAGATTGTATTCGAACCCTAGCCGCCTGCACAAGACCCTAGCCTCAGTATTTAATAAGAGTAAAGCTGCAACCCACTCCACCACACCAGAACCCTGGCAAAATGTATTTTATTTTTGTCTGCATCATTTGAAGATTCTTTTTTTCTTTGAGATGGAAAAAAAGTCGATTCAAATCAGAAATCAACTTTTTGAGAATAAATCTGGTATTTTATTTCAGGCCATATCACCCTGCCCCACATTTAAGGGCTAAGGGTCTCTGAACAAAGCAATGTTCAAAAAGGCTACGATAATAAATTCAAGATGTTTTATGTATGCAAGTATTGAGGATGTTCACATGTTTTATCCGTACATACTCATCTTTGCCGTATCATCTAAACAGAAGTCAAGCTCAGTTCTGAACACCCTGCACTCTTCTCTCTCTCCTTGGCATCCTTCCTACCTTGGCTACTGCACTTGGTAACGTGAGCTCTAATCCTAATCCTTCCACACGTGCCATCGTGAATCAGGGTTTGGAAGGAGACACCTATAGATGCTGAGCCAAGATGGAGAGGAGACTGGAAGGAGTCGTGTCATCTCTACTGTGAATCAAACGCCTCCAACAAGCATCAAACAAGCCTCTGTCTCCGCCCTGCATGTGTGTCCCATCCATCTGAACTAGAGCAGATTCAAACCCTCTTCCTCTCCCATTTTGTTCTTTGCCTTATTTTGCTCCCTGTTTCTCTGTTTCCTCTGTCCCTGCTGCCAGGTTCTGGTGCCATCATTCTGCCGCTGTCAGTAAAGTGAGGGTGTGCTAGTGAGCCTCATGCTGCACACTGATGAGGATGTCTGATCCAAATCTGAACAGGCATCTGAGGTTCAAAAGGAAATATATCTAAAAGAAATGATGCATAAGGATTTGATTGGATGGAGAATCTGGATGTGTAGTGATAACCATGAGAGTCACAGCACTGTAGTGAGGTAGATTTACTCATTAACAGGTTCAACTATTAAAACATTAGCAGCTTTAGAAGAAAATGAACCAGGGAATGCAAAATCATTATTATCATGACTGTGGACATTTTGGATTCACTGATGTCACACAGACATATCCCACCTACCAAATAACCATGCTTACAATATATTGTAAAGTGTGAAAGTCAACTTTAATCATGCTTCAGTAAAGCAACTTTTCCTCCATAAACCACAATTTTGAACACATGAAATGAGGCAGAATGAGTACCCAATCTAAAAGTTATTGGTATTTCAATGTGTGCCTAATGATACCTTTTGGATTAAGACTTAGAATTGAAACCCTGAGGAAATGTTGAGGATTCAAATTTTAAGGATTAATACCCATGGCAAAAATTATTTTGGGGTTGTTACATTGAGATTTTATACTTTCTGGACTCTGACTGCAGAAATTGATACTGTTTGAGGTTAATGCTTTTTGAAGTGATACTATCGGGGTTGATACTTCAGTGATTAATATTGTGGAAAATGACACTCTTGAAAACACATTTTGGACAGGTTCTTTTGGAGGTGACACTTTTGGGAGGTGTACCTTTGTAGGATTTTCTTTTTGAGATTGATCCTTTTTGTTTTTCTTACATTTGGAACTGATTCTTCTGGGGCTTTAGATTAGTATGGCTGAAATGTACACCTTAGGGATTTTGGAAATGGTACTTTGAATTTTAGATTTAAAACAAACACTGTTGTTTTTTACACTTTTGGTGCTCATAATTTTAGAAGTAAAATATTTGTTCCCCCCAAAAAAGACTTTTTTTAGACATCCCATTATTTTACAAAGACAATCTACAACTATTGCCAAGCGGCATGGCCCAATCGGCATCTTTTAGAGCTGGAAGAGGTGGGAGCTACAGGCATGACAACAGTGGGAAGTGACTGTTCGCACAGAGGTTAGCATAGATGCTAACAGCTTTAGTAGCAGTTTTATCAGATCTGGACTGTTTTTATTGATCAAATGAAGACAAATAACAATAGTAAAAGTAGTTTAGTGGCGAGAGTTTGTTGATGTCTCAGGTTATGACGGCTCAATTTCAATAAAGCCATTAGTGTTGCATCAAGGGTGAGCAAACATCTGTTATGTCAGAACTCTTTTTATTCATAGTTGGTTTAAAACCATTAAAAAAAACTGAAAGGACTACAAAACTATACTCATATTATTGTTATGAATTATTATTTCCTGATTTTGGATGGACAAATCTTTGTAATGTAAACAAGGAGATGGGAATTGTTTAAAGAAAAATAAAGTTCAACTAATAATATGCTTTGGATTATATTTAAAGGAATTTAACAAGAGGCACAGCAGGGATAACAACCAAATGATCTTTAAGGTGACTTTATCATGAAGCAGAAAATGCTCTCTTTATATTTAACAAGACAGCTGCCAGTCTGACACTGGCACAACAGTAAATTCTGAAACAACAACAATCACATTACTGGAGGAACAATACTGACTAATCTAATCTAAACTGTCCTTTTCTCCATTGCTACCAGGCTCCAAATGTAATTTATGTGATTTACTCAGAATCAAGAGTTCCTCTTGAGTGTTCACTTCCTCCATCAGCTGTAATCAGCCTGTGTGTGTCTGCGTGTCTGAGTGTGTAATGAGGCTAATTTTCAGTTAGCCTGATGAGCTACTGTAGCTGTGACCTCCCGAGGACAAAACGCAGTTTAGCTGACCTAGTCTCTGAACATTGGTGTGGTTGGATGCTCCACAACACACAGGCAAAGAAAGAGAGAGGGAGAAACAAAAAACAGAGAGAAAGGGAGGGAGAGCTCGAGGAAGAGGCCATGGATGACATCATTGACTTTTACTCTGAGTGGAGTTGGGTTCAGCTGGACGGCAGCATGGTATCACTTCACCTACAGGATCAACACACGTGCACACACACAAACACACTGGTGTAGCAGATGTAAGCCACTAAAACATACACACACAACTAAGGTTCACCTCATGACATAGCCAGTTGGAACACAAAAAAGGCCACATCTTTGCCATGAATTTACCGCGCTCTTGTTTTTAGGCTTGTGAAGGAATGAGAGGGAGATTTAAAGGTTTAGAGATTTCTGGCAACAGCCCCCGAGCTGCATGTCCTACTCCATCAGGCTTCTCTCAGAGAGGAAACATGACATTGTGAAGGATAACTGACAGCCTCGCAGGGTTAGAAAACTACATCGCTCCCGATCTGGGTGCCGTTCATGACATGGCAATGAGGTGGCTAAATGCAGACTTGGTGTTGACTTGATTCTCTAAGTCTAACAACATAATAAAATAATAACAGCCAACGTCAGTGCAGAGAGCATCTCTGTTTTTACAGAATATGTCAGCTTTTGAGAAAGACAAAAAAAATTAACCATGTTTAATGAAAACAACACAACTTCATGCTTACAGCATTAAATAAATGGCACCCCAAGGCACACATGACGGATGCAGCTTCCTTTCGGCTAACATTCGAAAGTTTACATGCACAGTTTAGTAAAACAACAACTGTAGCTTGATTATGATGCTTAACTGGACCACTTTTCTGTCAAGGAGACATAGCTGCACTTGGAAAACTTGTATTCAGTCAGTAGGCATATATAAATAATTCATGTCAAGCAAAACACCAGGGAAAATCTTTTTTTATCAGCTAATGGAGGTCCACACAGAAGATGGCATGATGACCTACAGCTGCGATATATATTTTGATTAAGTCAATTAATTCTACTTTTTGTTGCAGAAGATTACAGAAAATTAAAATCCAGATATTTTTCCTTTACTTACTCTGCCATTTATTTCACCTTCATCAAGACTCCTAGAGTTTAAACCCTGCCCTAAGTCTCCTCCTAACACAGGCACAATAACAATTTGTAAGTTGTGGCATTGTTTGAAGACAAAAATGTCAAAAATGTTCAGTGTTTTCACATTGGTAGTCCACACTGTTTTTTTTGCATTGGCAAATTATTATATTATTCATATATTTTTTAAATTGAGATTAAATACTGATAAGAGAATTTAATTTTAATACATTATGAAAAGTGCAGCTTTCAGTGTACCCTTGATAACAAAATAACAGCATTCACTTGAATACTAAGAGGAAAATTCTGTTTAATTTTCAGACATATTTTAGGGCAAAACTTGTTTTATGTGCACTTATGTGCTGTATGGAAATTGTTAATCAAGTTTTGTAAGAAACAATTGGGGATTTAGAATTCAAGCCATATATCTTTGTCCAGCTCTTTGTACATTTTCCAGTTACTTCTCCCCTCATTCCTCCAGTATTACCCACTTTCTCTCATTTGTACAATTAACAAAAGTTACTTTTTTGAACTGATTCACTATTTACAGTTGCATAGAAGAATTACTTCAGTCAGAGAAACTCTTGGACTAAAAGGCTGATGGAGTAAACTGCTCATGTTGTCCTACACAAACAATTAAACTGCACTGTTGTCATGAACAAACCTGTCACATGTGAAGCTGAAATGCTGTTTTAAAAATGACACCCCTTATTAACATATTTTGTACACATGGCCAGACTGATAAGTTCCTTTATCAAAAATATTCTTTTAATGTGTTTCAGATCCTGCAAAAACTCATTCAGTCTCTGTTTGCTGACATTTAACTTCTTTGCCAAACCTTTAAACCTCGAGGGCATCACATGTGTACTGTACTGCTCTGTCATTTTTTTGATTTTTAAAGGTCCTCATTCCCTTCGATGTTGTCCTTGAGCTTTCTGACACTTAACAATGACTGCTACACCTGTTTTTCAGGTCACTCTTGACAGACTCTTCTCTTCTGTTATCTTTGGCGCAGTCAGCACTTTTCTCATCACACAGGAACTCAACACGTGAGCAGAAATGTAATACCTGTTCCCTTTCTGCAGTAACTTTGGGTTCAACTGATTATTAGGATATATGTTATTAAGGCTCTGTTTTCTGACAAGATTTACTGTGGTGCAACATGTCAAGCTTACACCTCTGTCTTTGTTACCACTGTATGCCATAAAAAGATAAGGCAAATATTATGCTGAAAATCAACTTTTTCATTGATTAAATCCAGGATGGGACATGTCTTTGCTAACCTACAAAAACACCTCTATGACTCAATGGGACCCTTAAAGCTTTACCCCCCTTATGGATGACCTAATATGAAAGATATCTTTCATTTTGCATGACCCACATCTCAACTGTAAGCCTCTGCAACTGTTTCTCTTTGTCTGCATCTGTCTCTGCAATTACTATAAATTTAATGAGGGGAGTCCATGAGGGATAAAAAGCTTTTAACTAGATTCCCCTCATCAGAGATTCATGACAGCACAGAGGTACCCATGCAGCTTCAAGGGTGGGAGACACCTCTGTGTGATTCCAGCATCCAGGATTTACTCTAATAGACATCAGTATCCCCCATCCCATTGACTGCTAGTGCTAACACAGCAAAGTACATATTATAGATTTTTTCATTATCCACCAAAGGCAATTACCCTTCTCCATGCTTCGACAATTACACTCGCTAACTACTTTGAACATGCAGCTGCAAAGGAGATGCTCACAAATGTTAGATATACGTTATAAACTACATTGAATTCACACTGAGTGAGCGAAGGGGAACTTTTTTGGAGGTCCGCCCAAACCAGCACTGCAGCCTGTTTTAAATTCCCCCTGCTACAGTGGTGGTCTCTATTGGAGACCCCGGGCATTGTGTTGGGACTAATCCTCTTTGTGTGGGGGGCTCTCTCACTGTTATATGCAGACAGGAAAATACTGTAGAGTCTCACTGAAAAACAACCAAATTAAAGATACAATATGCAGATTTTTCAGAAATTTAAGGGCTGAATTTTTGTTAATTTTTTACAAACATGAATTATTCTACATTACATATATGTTTTGATTGAGCACTTACACTATCTCGAATATTTTCTAAAGTTTTAAGGACAGAAATTCTTGATTTTTTCATAGTTCTAACATGCCATGTTTATAAGGGCTACAGTGGTGACTGAGCCGCCATGAGAGACACAGCTAGTTTACTGTTGCCACAGAAATAAATAATCTGACACCCACCCTTGTTACTTAATTTTGACAATCTCTTCCTGTGTTTTCTTCATCTGAAGTGCTGGACCAGTGTTATTCTTCAGCTGCTATCCATTCTGTCATTTTTAATTCACCATAACATGATACTTTATCCTGGCGTCGCTGTCCTGTAACAAAGAGGCCAAACTAGACATTTTCTAGTTGAGCAGAGCCTCACTGTTCCCTCTGACCACCTTCACTGTTCAATTTTCTTCTAAAACTGAGGGCTATTAAAAAAATTGCACTCTATGAGGTATATTTACAAGTGCAAACCAACTTTTCTCTTTTGTGGATACATTTCAGATGAGGTAAGAAGCTCCTACACATAGTGTACTTTGCTTGTGCTGAAAGCAGTTCCAGATCACATGATGAATAGCTTTTGGCATGAACCAGGAAGTCCTTTTGTATAGAGCTTATATTATGCATTTTCTGAGTTTTCCACCACTTGACAGAGCACTTTTGTGCTCAAGAGAAGTTGTCAATATCAGGACTTCCCCCTCTTTCCAGTGCCAGCAGCAGCAGCCAATAATGCCTTGTTTCCCTGGCCCCACCAATAGACCTACCAATGTGACATCATACCATTGTTTCATTAACAGTTTAAACCCACTGACCTCACAGCAGCAAACCTTTTACAGAGAGTAGATTTTAGAATAAATGCAGAGTTGTTGACAACATGCAGTGCAAAACTGACAATATGACACATGGTAGACTGGTCAACCAATCAAAGCGGACTGGACCCATGAGGGGGAGGGAAACTTAAACAGGCAGGAGTTACAACAACGTGTTTCAGATGGAGAGAGAACACAACCTTATCAAGAGCACTTGGTTCATGAATACAATAAGCTGGCAGTCATCAAAAATGAATATATAAACTTGAAATATGGTGAAATATGACCTCTTCAAAAGATTATCTCCCTTATCGTGTGAAATTTATCAACAAAATGCAAACACCTGTTTGCCGTTTAGTAAATACACCTCATGGAGTGTAGTTTTAAAGAACTGAGTCCCCATTCACAGACATGAGGACACATTAAAGGGATAGTTTTGGTTTTTTGAAGTGGGGTTGTGTGAGGTACATGGCATGAGCCTGAATGTATGCCACAGAGTCAAAGCTCAGTTCTCTCACAGTTCAGAAAACCTAGGGCAAATGCCAATGCAATACATTGTTGTACATGGTGCCAGATTCTTCGCTGAATTGAAAGAATTAAGGGAATAAACAAGCCACAAAATTAGTGTGGGGTCATCCCACACTAGTGTGGGAAGAAATATCGATTCAGCAATGCATTGCAATTATTCTCCTCCCAATTCAATATCGATTCAGCAAATCCTCTGAGTCGATTCACCTCCTGGCCAGTGGGGGGCGCTGTGCACTTTTTCAGTGTTTATCCAGCTGCCGCTGGTCGCAGAAGAAGACATGCTCGCAGAGTGATCGGACTGAGAGCCAAACATGAGAGGGTTTTATCAGTATTTTCTGTGTAAATAATGCAAAATATTAAACACAACAGCATTAGTATCATTCTGGAGTGTTTTCTTTTCTTTCTCTAGCCGTATTTTCTCTGTGTTTTGCCGTATTCCCAACGTATTTTCTGTGTGTTTTATTGTCTTTTTTGGCATTTAACCTCTTTTTCATCAGAGTTCGTGTTTTATGAATTCCATAAATAGTAATTTTAGAAATACTGGAGGAAGAAATGTTGAGATCTTTGTCTTCAGCTGGACAGAAACTGCTTCAGGGACTATTATCAGTAAAGAAAAAAAAACGCCCGGACATGGTCCAGACCTATCCCACACTACAGTTTGTTTATATCTACTCAATATTCCACTACACTGCTGCTTTAATTAGGCACTATTTTGAGACACAGCACAGCCTGCGTGTCCTTTTACAAAAAGTTTTCTGTAAACATAGCAATGTTTAAAGAGGTGTCTGTCTACATGAAAACACTAAAAACACTGTAGTGTGTATGCCAGACCTGTAATTGGCACTGTAATGTTGCCACAGACATACACCAAAACCAAAAGAAAACATGGAGCAGGCGCACAAAACACAAGTGATGTAAACAAAAGAAGAAGACACCAAAGACTACTAAACTGCTGGGAATGTTGGCTGGGTGTCCTGCCTGTCAAAATAAAATTCCTTTGTAGTCTATGGTCAAAACACAGCGATATAATCAAAGTATTTCAGGTGCAGTGTCGGAGGCACTCAAGAGACAAGGATTTCCCTGGAAACTCTGACGACATAACAGCACATGCTGGTTAAGGGAGAGGTGGGGCTATGAGATCATCGTTTTTGAAAATGTATAAATTTGCTGATTGATTCACTCTGGGGCCTGGTTTCAAAAATGTGCATTTTAGGCTCCCAATCTCCGGTGTTGTGTGGACAGAACACACATACGATAAAAAACTTTTGCGGATACTCCTTAACTTATCAACATAAAAGACAAAGCAGAAGGTCATGGTAATAGATCCCAAACTGCTGTCATCCTGATTTATCGAACAGTATTCTTCCTCCTTGTGTCATCCTGCTTTTAAGTGAGGAGTACAAGCAAACTTTACAGACATCTCATTCAGATCTACAGATTTCTCTATAAGTTACTACGACTGGAGCGTATGTTTTTCAGTCAGCTCTTGTGCAATGCATTAAAAATGAGCCATAAAGAATTTGAGGTGGAGTGATTTGATTTAGTGTGCCTGGTTGAAAAAAGAAAACAAGTCATGTACTCGGACATAAATGATACGTTTTACAACTGTATCTTCGGGCGTTTTCTTTGACTTTACATTGATTTTTTACGGTGAATGTCCTTTTTCGCAGTGTTAACCATTAAAACTGTAGGTCCTGTGCAGAATCTCTGTGTGGTGTAAAAATTGAGAAAGCATGCTGTTAAAAGCTCTATTTAAAATCTTTTGCTTTGTGTTAATCACTGTGCCCCCCACTGATAGAGCAGAACATCATGTGCAATACACTTTTACAAGCTGTTTTTGTATTCTTACGGATGAACATGCTAAAAGAACAGAAACTGGAACTTCTTAGAAACAAATCTCTCACTGATGTCATCCTGATGTGTCACGCTGCTCTCCCTGAGTCACCCTCTCTCTCTCTCTCCCACCCATAGCATTAGCAGCCTGAAGTACTGTTTCTCCCTCTGCAAGCGAATAAATGACATTAGGGCAGCAGGCAAAATGAGCAACACTGTCTGTCCTGTTCAGTTTCGTTCTGTGTACAGGGGGGGAATATATTCGTAACACAGCCCTCATCACATCAAGCAGAACCAGAGAATAAGGGCAGTGCTGTGAGCTAACCGCTGCTCTGCTTCTTTCCTCTGCCTTTGTTTATTGGCTCCCCTGATGGCTGCTGGCTCACATTTACTGTTGACATTACTCTGGCCTGGATTTCCAGAGATTTTCCTTTAATTCTACTGTAAATTTCCAGTGTCAATATGTGTAAAATCTATAGCTTCCAGGCTGGTTTAATAGTTAAATCTCTACCAGATTTTAAATTAGGAATATGCTCTAAAATATGAGATGTTCCTCACCCTCGATTCTGAGGAAGTTCCTTCTGATTTCGTTTTGTTAAAACGTCCCAGTTGATCGTGATCTGGTACTGACTTAGTCCAAATTCATAAGCTTAATATGGGCCAGGTTAAATAACAAACAGAAATGTTCATACAATTAAGAATAACCTGTTTTACATATCATTTTCTTTATTTATATATTGTTTGTTGTAAATAATCACTGCCCTTGTGTTCAAAACATGAAGGTTTTTTTTCATCTTGTTACAAAACTGGTCTCAATGAATTTGAGGTCCTATCTGTAAACATAGATAATGTTGGCCAGGTTAAAGATTTGAAAAACATGTTTTGTAGTGTGCATGATTACCCTTTTCCTTAAATTTTACAGTGTTTCTACGATGAATTTCATCTTTCAATTTGTTCAACAAAAGAATATTAAAGTTTTATCATGAAATTGTGAACTTTAAAGCTCCTGTGAACACCCTCATGTTTATGGCTATTTGGTACCCCTATAGGGGACAAAGTGGTGCAGCTTCACTTTTGACAGTTTTGCTTTCAATGTTGTTATAAGAGGCTTTGGGAGCAGAGGAGCATGACACCTTTTACTAAACTCTCAGTTCATGGGGAATGCGCCATGCCTCTTTAGAGAAAATGCCCCTTAAAATGCTCAGTTTTTCACTTTCTGGGGTCTATTATAACAGAGAGTTGGTGGGATGACATATTTTCATAGGCCAACCCAGAAGTTAGCATTACACTAGTTCTCTCGACCATAGACCATTATCATAGCCTCCTCTAGCCTCCTCGCTCCCTCAGATCCTAGTGTGTCCAAAGGGGAGAGAAAAAGACCTTCATCTGATCCTCAACAAGGACATAATGTTTGGCAGGGAAAGGGCTCAAGTTTTTGCTCAATTACATCTAATTGAGCATTAAAATCTCAAATAGACACAGGTGGTGCGGTTGGTGCTGTATTTTTAGATTTGAGAAAGTATTTGATACAGTTTATCACAATATTTCAAACTCAATATCATCTAAATTAAATTTTCATCTCAAGTGCTGGAACGGATGTCTTCACATCTGTCTGATAGGACACGGCAAATACATGTCAGTGGTGTATTGTCTAACAATATCAAGGGAACAAGGGTGTGCCACAGGGTTCTGTGTTCGGTCCCCTATTGTTTAGTCTTTACATTAAGTGTGTCATGGTATAGCTGTACAAGTGTATACTGATGATATCGTTGTTGGATGGAGAAGATCACAGAGTGGCTTGATCAGTCATGTCTTTGCCTTAATATTAGCAAAACAAAAGGTATGTACTTCTCCAAAACCAGGCAGGCACTGCACTTAAATCAAATCCTTGCTTCACAGAAACCTAAGACAAGCTGTAAACGGCTGGACACACGTGGCAACAGCACCAAGAAATGGATGATTTGAAGTTACCTAATTTACACTGTGGTACAGTCATTAAAGCCTGATAAAGTAAATTAAAATATAGATCATCAGCTGCTAACAGTCTTGTATGCTTTTGCGGGTCTTACAGGTCTAAAAACTCCTCACAGAAGCTTCAACATGAATGATGACTCCTTTTAAAACTATAGTTAAAATAGCTCCTGTCCAGCAGCACAAACTGACATACATCTCTGCTTGGTGTTAAGTTCAGCCAGTCAGCTGGTGACATGTCAAACCCACAGAAACAACATGCAGCAGAAGGGGATGGGGAGGGGGGGTGGGATGGGGGGAGGAAGGGTGAGGAAGAGGATTAGTTGGTGTTACCGTTGCAGAACTGTAGCAGTGATGAGGTGTCATACAAGCTGCTGTAGCTGGAAAAGCCGTCCTCCATTCTCAACCTCTGCTCTGCTGCCTCTGTTATCCACCACTCCTCTTCCTCTCCCTCTATCCTCTTCCTCTCTCTCTCTCTGGTGACTCCCCTCCGTTAGTTTATCGCTCACTTGGCGCTCCCTCCATTCACTCTGCACGGGTCAGGCTCCCTGGGTGAGTCACCATGGCAACCCATTCACTCTGATTATGTCATGTGAACTCCAACCTCTCCTCTTCTTCTTCTCACAAAAAAGTCCTGAAGTAAAGCAGAAGACACTCCCTGTAGGAGACCGAGCTGCAGTCACAGAAGTTAAGGAGCTGCTGGTGGATTTGTTTTCCTCTCTCCACCTTCCTCTTCCTCGCTTTCCCCTCCCTTCCTCTTCTCCTCTCGTCCTTCTGTCTCTAGGAGAAGCAGCTGTGTGTCTTTAGCTCACACTGATCTCTCTCAGTAAAAAAACAGCTTTAAGAGGGCTAGAGCTGAGCGCGGGGAGGCTCTGGTGTGTGTTTGTGTGTTTAGATAAAGCTCGGGACAGCCCAGCCTCCACTGTCACACTGGGCGGACGAGTCAGAGCGCAGGGGGGGCTGGGCCTGCCGGAAAGATCCTCCTCCTCCTCCTCTGTGATGGT
Organism: Cetoscarus ocellatus; assembly: GCA_037902135.1. Classification (NCBI taxonomy): domain Eukaryota; kingdom Metazoa; phylum Chordata; class Actinopteri; order Labriformes; family Labridae; genus Cetoscarus; species Cetoscarus ocellatus. Next base: position 277,089 of record JBAMNC010000802.1, on the reverse strand, counting down.
GGGAGAGGAGAGAGGAAGAGAGGATAAAAGAGAGAAAAGGAATAAAGGGGATAAAACAGGACAGAAGGGACACAGAGATGATATTTCAGTCGCCTATATTTGAGGTTGGGTTGTATCAGGCACTTGGCAGTCAGTGAGGCAGCATGAAACTTAGAATGCACAATATTATCCGTTTGATATCGTATCTGCAGATATGATCATTTCATCATTTCAATATTCATAACCAATATTTAAGCCTTATACATTGGCATACGTTTTGGAGATTTTTTTCTGCCTATATTTTAAAAGATAAGTATGTCAGTGTTTGTTGGACTGAAAATGACAAATAAAGCCAAAAATATACTTTGGATATGGGTTATCCAAAATAACCTGCTTTAAGTAGGTTTGATACATCTGTAACGATATTGGTTAAGGCAAATTGTGACACAGCCAAAAGGGCCTCAGAGCACAGGGCTTGCACCCTTGTGCCCTTAAGCTTTATCACATGTAAACCCCCACTGATGAAGTATGGTTAACATTGCCGGCTGTGCAGATGCTGACCCAGCACATGCTCCCAAACCAGATCAGACCTGTATCAATATTGGCCAAAATAAGTTTTGAAATATTGGCATATCAGATACTGGCAAAGATTAAATACTGTTCATCTCTAGCTGAAATGGATTCCAGCAGTACTATACCTTTTAGGACAGTGAGCTCAGACAACCGGGACACTAAGTGAGAAGCTATGAAGCTATTTTGGGACAATTATGCGATTGGGCGAAAAATTTCACAGTGCTTTATTTTTCCTTCAGGAAGTCTCTGTTTTGCACTATTTTATGTGTTCATCCGCCTGTGCACATCGATTCTGCCTGATAAATCTCCCTCTGAAGATTTTTTTCTTCTCTTTACCCCTGTTCATAAAGGTAACACAGTGCATCCACAGTAAAAGGAATATGAGCAACTTCAGTCCAATTAACTCATGCTTGGTTGAGTATGCAGGGTACACTGATCCCGTGCATACTGCTGATTTATCTCTAAGTAGTATGACATCCAGGTATTTTTGGCAAACTGCAGATGTCACAAATGCTCACAAACTGCATAGTAGGCACTACATTTTTGGAAAAGTACACACTACTAGTATGGTATGCTGTTTGGAAAACAGCCATAGCCATTTGCTGCATTGTGAAATGGTGCCAAACACAGACACTTCCAGGAGGAAAATTTAAGCAATTTGAAATGTTTCGCCCAATCGTACATGTGACCCAAAATGGTTTTGTAGCTCGCAAAATAACTGGACCCGCTGGGGCAGTGTACCCCGTCAAAGCTTGTTCTTCTCAAAGGTACAGCACTGCTGGCAGTCCTCTCACCCAATTCACCAACTATTGTCAAGTGCCAGATACAATCCAACTTCAAATATACGTAAACATCTCTTTAAGGGGAGAAATATAGAGGAGACAGAAAAATAGGAGGTAAAATAGAAAATGGGACAAGGTTGGGAGAAGGAATGGGACATCATCTTTTTTCTTTCAATAATTCATAAGTTATAAAAAAATCACATTACTTTTTATTTCATCTTATCTTAGATATATATTTTTCTTTTTTTGTTTATTGCTATTTGGTTGTATTGCAATATAATTGGCACAGGCTGGTTGTGGTACACCTTGATGCTGTCACCCACCGTAAATTAAAGGCAGTACAGCACCTTTAAGAAAAATGAGCTTAATAAACCATTTAGGTACACAGCTGCTGGCCGGTGCAGCTATTTTGCGTATCTGAGTTTTATGTAAATTGGGCCACGAAACATCAATGGGACTAATGTGTGATCAAGTGAAAGATTTCAGCGTTGGCCATGTGTTCTTCTGCTGTGTGTCACTTGAGTCAAAATCACTCATTATTTGATTTAGTATTAGTTTTTCTCCCCATTGTTGTGTCTTCCTGGGTCCATAGAGCAAAACAGCCAATCGTCTCAATCAATGCACACAGGAAGAAGACCACATAGCCTTTTGCTGCCTCGTAAAGTAGTGCTAAACACAGAGACTTCCTAGAGTAAAAATAAAGTGCTTGCCAAATCCTACATTGGCCCAATGCTGTTTTGCAGCTTATTTTATGTAGAACTCACACAATTATGTAAAAAACTGTACCAGTCAACAGCAGTGTACCTGACTGGTAATCTAAGCTTGTTCTCCTTAAAGGTACAGCGCTACTGGGAGCCACTTCACTGACTATTGTCAAGTACCTGATACAACCCAACTTCAAAAATACTAAAGTGATTCTTAAACAAATGAATAAGTAAGTGACATAAAGCTCCACTACACGACGTCATAACAAACACAATATCATAACAATATCTACAACTGATTTGCATAGGAACCCAGAAAGTGGGTGGCAGGGGGAGTGGGTGGATGGTGGCAGATTGCGGTTATTCAAACTCTTTCAAGGAATAGCCTGTGACTTTCAAAGAATTACTTGACTTGAACTGACCATCTTTAGAGGGCAGTAAAAGGAAACAAGTAAGGTAGTAAGAAGGAGGGTTGGGAGAGAGGAATACAAAGGAAGAGAGGGGTGGTAAAAAAAAAACGGATATGGCAGAAAATGTGCAATGGAGGTTAGAAAAAGGGAAAGAGAACAGAGAAGGGGAAGAAATGGGGAGTAGATGGAGGAAGCCATAGAGAGTGGAGAAAATTGCATGGAGGAAGTAAGGGATGAGGAGTAACAATGAAATGAAAGGACAAGGAAAAAGACGGAAGACAGGAAGGGGATCAAAGTTAACTAGAGAAGAACATAAGGTATGGTACGAGAGGAAAGGAGGACAAATAAGGGGAACCAACCTAAGGGGAAGAGGAAAAACAGACATGAAGAAAAGGAGGAGACAAGGTGATAGGAAGGAGATGATGCCGAGGAAAGGGAAGGCAGAGAAAAAGGGGAATGAATAAAATGGGATTGGATAGAGAAGGAAAGAAAGAAGTAGCAAGGGAAGTAAAGGGGAGGTAAAAATTAGGAAAGGGGGCAGAAAGGGAAAAGCAAATTGTCAGATAAAGGGAAAAAGGAAAGGAAAGGAAAGGAAAGGAAAGGGAGATAGATAAGAGAAAATACATGTGCAAGGGGTGGCCCTGAGAAAAGAGGGAGAGGAAAAGGAGTAAGAGGAATGAAAGAGAAAAAGAGAGGAGGAAAAAGAAAAAACAAAGACGAGGAGAGGTCAGATAAAGAGATATAGGAAAGGAAAGGAAAGGAAAGGAAAAAGCATGAAAAAATGCAAAGTTCAAAGGGGAGGAAAAATGGATTTGAGAAAAGGATAATAAAATGGACGATCGGAGGTAAAACATAGTAAATGGTTAAGAATTAGAGAAGTAGAAAGAAAACAAAGAAATCATACAAAAGAAAAACAGGGAAGAGGAGAGGGTTGAGTACTGCAATGACAAGGAAATAATAGAAAGAGAAAAAAGGATAGGAAGCAAAATGGAAAAAAGGAAAAACTTAGAGGAGAAAGGTTAAGACAGGAAAGAGGAAAGGAAGAGGGTCTGAGGAAAGAAAAGGATCAAATAATAAAGAGGCTTACTGTAAATGGAATCGATCCGTTATAGCGCACATCAACATGTGACAACCAGAGTTGGGCTAGAACCTCCAACCTCTCCGTTGTTGGAAGATTGTTTTATCAGCCTAAGTCACAGACCTCAGTAAAAGAAAGGAAAGAAAGGAAGAAGGGAAGTAGGCAGGAAGAAAGAATGAGGTTAGAAAGAGAAGCCAATTATAAAGGATGCCTGGTTAGAGCAGTGGTTCTAAACTACTTTCTTTCGTGCCCTTCCATGGTTTAGATTAAGACGATCGATCTGTCAATCACATTCATTACAGATTAATCTGATAATGTAGAAAGTAGTCATTATCGCCATGAAGAACAAAATGTAAGGCACATCATATAAGAAATATTCGCTCAAATATGTGAGGAGGTCAGTGAGAAAAATCTTTCTATTGAGAATTTCTTTCAGTGTTGTTTTTTTTAATTATTTATTGAAAGAAGAAATGTGGTCCAGATCTGATAAAACTGCTACTGAAACTGTTAGCATCTGTACTACTCTCTGTGCAAGCAGTCCCATCCTGCTGTCGTCTCACTTGTCACTCCTACCTCTTCCTGCTTTAAAGGACGCTGATTGGGCAGTGCCACTTCGGGCCGAGCATAACTGTTGCAAATTGGAGCTTGGTAAGATGAATCTGCCTGATTATAGACACTGAATCAGGTGAATCCAGCTGCTAGGTAAGGCTAACAGACAGACAGACAGACAGACAACCAAAAAGACAAATAACAGAGCTACTACCAGCTTGTTATAACACAACCCACGCTGATTTAAACACAAATTACACCTCCAACAAGGGAAATAGCCTTTCAGAAATTTGGATTTCAGACAGACGACTTGGGCCAATCAGAGTACAAGGGGGGCCTGGCCAAGCCCCTGTCCAGTCAACCTGCACCCCCCTTTAAGTGTTGCCCCGCCTCCCCTTTAAGGGTAGAGCCCCACTGTTTAAGAGACACTATGTTGAAAGAATGGAAAGAGGAAATGGTTTAGGAAGAGGAGAGGAAGAAGGGTGTAGAGAAGTATATGAGAAGGAATGAGAGGAAAAGGAGGAGAGAGAAAGGGGTGGTTAGTTGAAAAAAATCTAAAAAAGGCTTGAGCAAAGGAAAGTATGAGGGAAAGAGGATGACAACATAGGATTTGGAAAAGAAAAAACAAACACTTCCTCTGTCATTGTAGCACTAGACCTGCTGCATTATTGCCCTGTTCTCCCAGTCACACACACACACACACTCAGTATTATGGTTTGGAGTCATATGGGGACACCACCACAACAAACCAGCATCACTCTCCTGCAGACTCACAGTCAGACTGACACACTGGCCGGGCATCACTGCTGCGGCTAAACACGATTATCATTCTGTCCTCTGTGCATCTTATCTGCCACTCTGCAGCCTGCACAGAGAGTGAGGGGTCTTTAAAACAAGGCCGAGAGGGGCAGAGAATGAAAGGGAGACCGGGGGGGATTGAGAGAAGCAGGGAATAAATGGGAAAGAGAGGGGGATGGGGGAAAGACAGAGATGGAGCAAATTAAGAAGTGAGCAGGGTGGGAGTTTTGTGCAGGCAAAAATAGGGATACCCTCGGAAAAATGGGGTTTTGTATGTGCTTGTGTGGGGGAAGGAGGGGGGTCTTTGCATTATTTATAGTTCAAGCTTGCAGGGGAAAATAATCAGCCAAAGACGACAGAGTCTGTGGCCTATATTCACGTCTGTAACATTCCCCCCTTTCTGTGTGAGATCACAAGAGGGAGCAGACAAAAGCACCATGAAAGGATTTGTTCACTCTGTGTGTTTGAAGACATCCTGGCCAGTGTGATATAACCTGCAGGTATCTCAAATAATTCCCCCAAATCCTTTCTGGTTCAAAGGTGTCCCTGGTTAAATTTGACCTTCTGCAGGAGCATGAAAGGGATGCAGTGAAGCGCCTTTGAACGGTTGATCAGTTTCTGGTTCAGGGCCTCTGTGATGTTGACCTCTCGTATTTTCTCCTTCGTCCTCTCCCTCAGGAAAACACTGCACTCTGCTTCACTTATTACACAACAACAACAATCTAGCCACCAAAGCTCAGGGAAAGACAGGATTATGTGAGAAGACAAGGTGCTCTTTGTAGACCCGTGCTGTATTTACACACTGCATTAGCTGTTTTGTTGAATCACATGGATATTACATATGAAAACACCCTCACAGTGAGGTTAGGTGTCGACCTTTACACCATTTGTGGCTCTACGTCTGATGTGGAAAAGGTACAAAAATAGTGTCAGTGAAAGGACTTTGATAAAATATGACTCGTGTCCTATCTCTTTTTTGTCATGCTCTTTTCCTCATGAAAATGAAGGGTTTCAATAGAGCTGAGTTGATGCTAAATATGAAATGGAGGCACTGTTGACCTCTGGATGGTATCACCAGAAGATGGAGATATCTGACAAAGAAGTGATATGCCTTCCATCATCAGTTCTGGGATGCTATATGACATTTCTCTGCTTTGGATAGCATGATGTTTTGCTGCCTGCATGCATTTTTGAAGCAACATTCATCCCCATCTCCTCCATCATGAAAAAAAGCCACTTCGGGGCCAGCAGCTCTATCCCCTCTGTTCCCTCCTTTGTTGCTGTGAGGATGTCATGGTACTTTTGTGCAGTCCATCTACCTCAAAGGGTTACTGACAAAAGTCTACACTGTAATGGAAAACATAGCAGGTAGTATCCAAACCTTTGTAGAGTCGAGTCAAGTTAAGCAGATGCCACAAATAGAAATGCACAACTTGTTCCTGATCCATTTAGGGCCATATTTTGAAGCAGTACAGTTTGAGTTTAAAGTTTATTTTTAGTTACCAAGTATCGTGATAAGAAACTTTGTATTGTTAGAGTTCAGATGTTTGATTTTGTGCAACATTTTGGTCGGTAATAACATCCTTGTTTTATGTCAGTATTAAGAACACTTTGTAAAATGTAGTAAAGCCCAACTATTTCGACAGATATTACTCAAGTAAAAGTGAAAGCACTGGTTTTAAAACTACAAAATAAGCAGCACAATTTTGGTGAAATGAAAAAACATTCAGTTACACCTCTGCTCTGTCTGCAGCTACGGTCAATTCTCATACACAGGAATATGGAGAAATGATGCAGGGTGTCTCTATTTGCTGAAAAACAATGCAGTTATACTAAAGACTTTAAACACAATGAACTGGACATATAAAAGAAAATTCTCTGGGTCTTAAGGTTTTTGTTTTTTTTTTGATCTAAGGGGTGGCCACCCTGCAGACCACCCTGTAAACATCCTTTGTGTTTTGTTCTGCAGCCCGCATCTGAGTCACTTTGGTGTTGTGTCTAAGGGGGGTGAGGGGTAGATTATTTCCAAATCTCATTCTGGGCCAGATTTAGGGTGTAGATTAGGGACAGGTCTGGTTTTTGTGTCGCCATACATATGCTGACATGAGAAGAAGCAGCCAGAACTGAGATACATGTCCTCCAAAATCCCTTCCCTATGGATCCCTAAACCCCACCTACACACAACCCGGCGGGTGGCAGGTGGTGGAGCTGCTGCTCTATGCTCCACCCCTCCTCTCTCTCTCTCTCCACATGTCCTTTTGAACTCATCTCCTCCCACCATCAGTCAGAGGGTGCAGGAAAACACACACATGGACTTAAATATAAACAGGATGGTGCTGTGCAGTGTTAGGATCACTTGCTTGTCCTAACAAACACTGAGTGTTCATCACACAATGTTCAAGTCTTGGAGGCTTTTCCTTTCACTGGTTTACTATGTAATTCAGACAAACAATGTAAAATGACTTTTTTCTCTTTTATAGCTCCTGCAAGGAACTTTTGGTTTGCATTCAAGTGCCTCCTATTTGCAAAAGGGTTACATCTTACCTTTTTACTTGTCTTTTTTTGATTCATTATTAAGCTTGTATGCCTTTATTAAGATGATGGACTGTGGAAAAGGATCCAGAGTGAAGGCCACCTGGCTTAAAGACACCTGCCTCTGTAAATAAGGCAAGCAAACAGAACCACTTGGCTATTAGCCACACACTTGTCCTATGTGTAAATAGTGCTATCTAACACTAATACTTCACCCTGCTCTCATGAATCTGTAAATCATATTACTCCCAGGAATATTTGGAGGTAAATGTAAATAAGAATATTTTTCAGTATGCATTCAATCCCCTCATCACAGACACCCTCCCTACTTTAGAGAATGCAGGCTTAAAAAGATATTAAATATAAAGCTTGTCCTGATGTCAGTGAGATTGCTTGATTTTACAGGTAATAAAAAGACACAAATATCAACTTCAGTCTGTTAAATATCATGCTTAAAAACACCCACGAGTGCTTTAAAGAACCTGATGTCAATTTCTTTTTAAAAGTTCAACAAAGTCTACTTTTAAGGTCACACATAACGCAAAATACACTTTTTGATAGTTTTAGACATAAACATTTGCATACATAGCTGCTTGTAGACAACAAGCTTCCCCCAGACATGAGAAAAATCCCTCCCCCACCTCTGTTTCTTCATTCACCTTTCAGAAAATGTGGGAAAATTGTCCCTGGGGGATATGCCACCTTCCAAAGATGGGAAACACTCCCTTAGTCTGGCGTTAGTCCACAGGCAGCTACACTGTCTGTGTCTCAGCACATGTTGACATGATAAAACTAGCAGAAAAAAACACCTATATGTGTCCTTTACTAGGATTTCTGTGATGACTGATTTTTAAACATGTATACTTTGCTCTGTCTTTGTTCAACCAGCTGTGTTGTTCCATCCAAAGTCCAAACTGGAGATACTTTCATTGTTGAAAGCTTTTGTAAATTTGAGTGGAATATTCAAATCATAGTCAACACTTGGCTGGAAACTAACCCTTAATGACTGATAAATTGCTGTCTATGAGTGAAAATCTGTATGATAATCCAGTTTATCATTCCACAGCTGTCGACCTCTGCAGTAGACTTGTATGTAGCTTCTTAAGATATACTTGTTGTTTCCTACCTCCTTCCAAGGAGTTGCCGGCATTGTCAATTTGTCTGTTTCTTCGTCTGTCTGTCTGTGAGCAAAATAACTCAAAAAATTTTCAACAGATTTTTATTACATTTTTTGTGAATGCTGGCGCAAGGAAGAAGTGTTTTGTTTTTGGTTGTGATCCAAATATGGATGAGCATTTTTGAAAAGATTTGTTAATAATGCACGACAGAACAGTTTCTTACATTATTGCTTACAACTTCTAAAGTGATTTTGATGAAATCTTCAGAAAATGTTGGTCATGACAAGAGGATTAGATCTTGGTATTGATCCGATGGGGTGGTTTTCCACATTTTTTGAGAGCAACTAAGATAGCCAGACATGCCTTGGCAGTGGTTTTCGCTCTTGGATCACTTATAGTCTTTACATTTATACTCAGGTCTGACTGTTTAATTGGTGTTCTTTATGTAAACCTTCCTATATGTGATACATGCAGCTGGAGGGTACCACTAGAGTGAGCAGCAGAGGGCTCAGGCTCTATACAACTGCCTAATGCATGAAAAGTAAACTACAAACTTGGCAATAGTATAGAGCACTGTTATATAAGCATTAATGATAACAAAAATAACAAAGTTCCTTTATGATGTGGGCCAGGCTGAATATAGTCAACTGTGTTTTGAGTAAAAAGAAAAAATATAAATCTTCTTCAACTGATGTAATGCAGCAATAAAAGCAATGTCTTGTTTTTTACAACTCAGTGTTGCAATCTAACAATGAGTTGGAACTGGCCCATACATAAAAGTGCTCAGCTCATAAAATAAATAATAAATCAAGAGATTTTTCAGGAGAAAATTCTAAGTTTAAATATGCCCTGTATGAATGATTTAACTGTTGGTTTTATATACAGTCTGCAGGGTCAAAGCACATGCTGGTTGTATAATACGTGCAACGCATCTGGAAATGTTTCACTGTATTACAGTAAGAAAACTCTGGCATCATGCCCTCATTGCTCTCTCACTAGGCATGCTGTTTTTACAGCTTTGGTCCTCAGGGGCCACCTGAAGGTCAAACTCAAACTAAGTCTGTTGTTCATTTCTTGTTTCTTCTCAGCAGAAGACCAAGAGAGAAACTGCTGACCATAGTTTTATCCACAGATGATCAGTCAGCCTGTCAGTGGGCTGAGATTATACACAATCAAATCCAGATCTGAGGAGGAAACAAGGTCAATCCTCTGTATGATCCAGCCACCATCTGTGAGCCTGGCCTGGTTATTGGGCTCTTTTGTGCTTTACACCATGACTTAATCCAAACTGGACTCTTAAACATAAACGCTGAAGTCGGGGACATGTCATATTTACAGTAAGCCATACTGCACAGCTTAAGACTGGATACTGAATATAATGGGACTGTTTTTGACTCAAGAGGTAGGCTCATGTTAGTTAATCATTACAGTGATGCTGGAAAGCTGCCAGACTTGAAGAGGTTTGATCAGGGCATCTTGAATACTTGTCAACATTTAAGGAAGAACAACAAATGCATTTATAATTGTTAAAAAAGAGAGATAGCCCATGACAGTTCGTATATGTACCCCAAATTGAACTCCATGGTAGGAGGGTTTGTCGCCTTCATGTGAGAGAAGGTGAGTGTGTAAAACCTAAGCGGCAAATCTAGCAGCAGGTAACAAAGGTCACTCAGTACAAGCCAACAGGAAAGAGAGCAGAGATAATAACAGCATGACTGAAGTGATACTCTTCTTTCCTGGTGATAACACTTTTTTTAGCTCATAACTCCTATGGTCTCAGTGCAGTGGAAAACTGCAGGGGCAGGTATCAAGTTAAGATGTGAAATAATCTTTGCGCAGATGTACTACAATGTTTGAGAATTTTACAACAACAAATAATTTCTGTTACAGTTTTAACTACCATTATATGGATTGCCATTAAATTAAGTATCCATGGCGTCTTGATGATGAAACTGACTTTTGATCCCCTCTGATTTACTATTTTCTGCAAGCAGCAGATTAACATTTGGCACTGAAAGAAGGCTAATATAAGGTCAAAATATATATAATCCCTGGGCTGCTTATAACTAAGAATGGAAATCAGTACAATTTTATTGATACCAATGCCAGTAAGATAAGATAAGATAAGATAAGATAAGATATCCTTTATTAGTCCCACAGGGGGAAATTCCAAAATATACAGCAGCAGTAACAAAAAACTTTTCTGACTGTTTTTCTTGCTGCTGTCCTGCCTCTATGTTTGACCTACTGATCATTGGTGCACTGTACCTTGAGTCCATGGGCTCTAATTTCGTAGACAAGGCTCTGGCGGGGTGCACCTGCCCTGCGCTGTGCCTGCGCCGTGCCATCGGAGGCCACGATGCGCGTCACCGTGTGGACCACCTCGCAGAACAGATCGGTTCCTGTCTCATAAATAGGAGTACAAAATTAAGTGATAATTACATTTAAACACAGCAGCAGGCTAATCCATTCATCATGCTTGTGATACACCTGCATTCCTGGTCTGTCATCGCCAAATAGCAGAACCTTTGGTGAAATATTCCCCCGATATCTTCTCCTCATCCTCCTTGCAATAATGTTCGCCATCTTTTTAGATCACGTTAAGAATAAAGATTAAAACAGAGAAATATGGGCAATCACAGGTAAATCCTTAAGACACCGAGTTATTTATTCAGCGAGCGTCTCTCTCTTTAATCTTTTCTGTTGAATTTCATGAGATGAGAGAAGCCGGATGCTCCGTATCGGATGATGTGGCTGAGAGATGTGTACTCGTTAGTTTGTGTCACTCTTCCAGCTGCCGTCAGGTTGAGTTTCCATTATGACAAACGTCTCTGATCTGACATCAGATGTGACGGGACAATTAATATAGATACAAATGTAAGTGCTGGTTCAGACGGTTACATTAAATAGTGGTTGCTGTGATTGTTTATTGCATTGAAATGTGCCTGACACTCTGGATACCTGCCTGTGAGGTTTTGGTGACGTGTGCGCACTGTGCGCCTGTCAGCCAAATTACCACTGCCCCGGGTGCACCTCGCCTGCGCCGAGAATAGACCAGGTTGGAGCTGGCGAGCTTTCAGCGCACCTTCCGCACGTTTTTTTGTCACGAAATTGTCACTGCGCCAAGCTGAATCTGTCGACACCTCCCCCTGGTGCACCGTCACACCCATCTTGGCACAGCCGGTCTACCAAATTGCCTAATTGGTTGCGCACGGTGGTACGCCGGACAAAATTACCACTGCGTGGGGTGCGCCACCCTGAGTTGCGCCAGGAAATTAGAGCCCCATGTCTTCTTAATTCTGGAAAACAGCTGATGTGCTAAACCGACATCAGAGTTGCAAAGTGGCCATTGTGCATCAATGTAGTTCATAGCAAGTATATCTGCATTTTCATTCCAGCTTTAAGAGTAGGCAAAAAAATCTTAACAAAATTTAACATTTAATTTTGCATAAGTCAAATATGTACAGTTTTTTCTCTAAGCGTCAGACTGAATAGCAAAACTTCTTTTTTGATCCTTATCCCTTCACATCTTGTCTAACATTTGGCTTTGGTTGGTAAAGCTAGAATCAATACTGAAGGCTCAACAGTGTGACAGCTCATAACAGAACACGATTGATTCAACTGGATCAGCAGAAGAGGTTCAGTACAGTCACGGATATGAAACAGACTTTGACTGACAGCTCCTGTCTCATGACTGTTTGGACAGGAGAGCAGAAATACAGATGGAGAGACAGATTAAACCTAAAAGAGACTAAATCAATTGAGTGAGTGTTCCTAATGCTTCATACTCATTTGCTGTGGAAAATGATCTGTCATCTCTGAAACGCACTTTTTTTGCTACCCTAGCAATGTTGATTAAAACATATTTTAAACAGTAATTAAAAAAATTCTCCCTGATATAATGTTGTAATCTAGTGTTAGCTGTGAGACATGCCACTGCTGTTCCTTAGAAAGAGAAACAAATGTTTAACTAAATGCTAAAAGATGAACCAGAATAAATAAAGCAGAGCTGTTTAAAGTTTCTGTCATCATAAATTATGAGAGGGAAACGTGACCTACTTTTAAAAAGGGAGAATCCAGTAGAGTGATCATGTTTATTTCACAGCTCTGCTTTAGAGAAATTAGTCTGGCCTTTAGCAAGGAAGAGTTTTAGGGAGCTAAGATACAACTCTTTGTATTTAAATTGAGATTTTTTTTTACTTAAAATTGTGTCTTTGGACATTTATCTTGAGTCTTTAAAGAAATAAGCATTTGCGTTGCCACTTTGTTGTTGTTATTATTTCTTTAAAGGAGTTATATTTTGCCTTAATCAGGTTATTCATTTTTAAAGACTGCTAGAGTAGATTCACAATCACCAGTGTTCCAAAAAAACTTCTAGTTTTTAGAGTACCCATGGTAATCCAGACTTTCTCTGTCTGAGACACTCTGAAAAAGCCCCTGCCTCTTTAAGGATCCCTTTCCTACATGGGCCCACTCCTCTCTGACTGGTTTACAGGTCTACTTTGTGATAACTGGTCAACTCAGGGCTGCTTGGCGCCATGTTGTCAATGACTCTGCATTCAGTCTAACGTCCACGCTCTGCAATGGACTTTCTAACTTGAGCCAATTTAACTGACGACGTCACACTGGTAGGTCCATTGGTGGATCTAAAGGAATGAGAGATTTTAGGCTGCTGGTGGCACCATAAAGGGGGGTGGAGAGGTAGAGTCCCTGATGCAACAGGCTTTTTGTTATGTGCATAAAAGTGCTCTATCATGCAGAGGAGACATGAAAAACACACAAAAAATCATAAAACTCAAAAAGTGTAATATAGGTTCATTATGATTGGTTAAGGATAGAATTGAAACAATAAATCATGGTATTTTTTTAAGTAGTTATGTGGATATAAAATAAATGCTACTGATTGTGTTTAGACACTATTTCTTGATGGATAAATTACCATTCACAGACTTGGCTATATTAAAAAAAAAACCTTCGTTTGGCATTTTTAGTGACTTTGTTAGAGTCTGGAGAGGGGGAAGGGGGCATAAAAAAGTTCTGATCTTTAAGAGGTGTTAGGACAGAAAGAAGTTGAGAACCACTGGTTTACAGCTGTTCCACACTGGATTTATGTGGCTGAACTCAGCTTCAGCTTGAGATGCTATGGCTTTCATACCAGACCCGTTCAGGCTACATCTCTCTGATGTTGCAGCTCATCTCCCATAAATTTCACCCAAATAATGACCTTCTATAGAGAGTTTTGGAGCACTGGCATCAATAAAATCTTTTCAGTTCCCATCCCTAGCTGGAAGTGTTACTGAATGGTCTATATCTTTTTGTGACATATTCTACCTCTTTGAAAATACATATCTGCTGAAACAAGATAAATATGGTTCTCAATATTTTATTACCTCATCTGTTTTGGCTGAGTGTGCAGCTCATGGAAAAAATAGGCAAGCCTCTAATTCTCGAGTTTTTTCAGCATACTAATGTTACACAAGTGTTTTTTACTATGTCCATCACCTTTAACCCCATTCACACTACCGTTTCAAGCCATAATATTTGCATCCCTGTTATGTATCCCCTCCACTATGATTGCCTTGGAGATGGAATAGGGACATCAGGCTGGCCCCCATTTACTCAATCTCCAGAGAGGGTCTCAGATTCATAATATTGGTGAGAGGGGAGCATGCGGTCTCAGCGGGGGATATGATGCGTTCCAGTTGATCCCAGAACTGGGACAGTCCAAGTTGCAAATTAGAAAATGTCTTGAGGAACCCCCTTTGGTTGGAATTTCCCACTTTATCAGACGTCTTGCAGCTGCCTGACTTTACCAGCTCGTAACAGAAACACGTCTTGCCTGGATGTGATGTAATTCTTGCTCCCCTCTTCCCAGTCCCGATGTAAATGGAACAAAAAAAAGGAAGAGCTGTGAGTGTGTGTCTCTGCCTTTGTGTATATGTGACACACACCATGTCATGCTCTCTGGCACAGTGAAATACAAATATCATGCAGAATAAATGTGAATGTCTCAAGGTGTAATGATGATGGAGCTTTACTGCAGTACTTCTGCGTATAATGTACAGTGAAAAGGGCTTTAGTTTTAGTTTTAGGGCATTGTTAGTACATTTTATAGCCAAAAAGATATCTCTAAACTACTGCAGGGGGATGCTTCTTTGCACCTCTTATTTTGCAGCTTCCAGATGAATTAGTATTTAAAACTTCTAATGAAGATACAACATTTCAATACTGGCCACCATACACAGTAGATCCTACTTGTGAAGTATTAAGACTTGGGTGTGACAAAAATTGTTCAGTATACAAAATTCCATTGTATATAGTGACACTCTTACCCCATTAACAGCATAAAACTCAACTCCTAAAATAAACTCCTTTATCCAAAAAAAACTGTAAACTGAAATATGATTTGAATCAATCAGTACAGTAAAAAGGCTCCAGGATAAGAGCAAAAGGCAGCAACACACTGTGGTGCTGTGCTCTGTGCTACACAGGCAGCAGCAACGCCAAATGATGATGCTATGATTCAGGAAAAAACTGGGTCACCACTTGTGTTTTAGTGCAGTCTTTTGGTCATGGTCTCTAATGGCATTATACATGCAGAAATCAACCAGCCCCTCAACAGAGACCTACATTTATCAATATTCAAAAATGAAAGAAATAGGGGGCCTAGGAAATGTTTTAATGTGGCATAAGATTTACTCAAGGAAATGTGTTTACTTCCTCTTTTTCAATTGCAGCATTATATCGAGTAAACTGCCTGAGATTGATCAGCTGTTACACAGTTGAAATAAATGGACTTAGGGGAAAGATAGCGAACGTGTCTGGTGTTTGAGGCTTAGAGTAAAAGATGTCCTAACCCCTGTTAAGTCTGTATAAATGCCGTGTGAAGACGGACTTTATGAGAGGCAGAGAGGAGGCACGTGAGCGTGGAAGAGGAGAATCTGCTTTTGGGCTGTAAATAGCTTCTAATCCTGAGGCTGTGGAGCAGCGTTACACGTCCCACTCTTGCTCCTCTTTCTGTGTGGTGGAATATATAAGCCTGTCAAACACAGATGAAACAGCACTGCAGATTTATAGGTCACCAAGCCACTACCTCTTCAATATAGCTCTTTCTGTAGCAGTTTAGTTGGTAACACCTCATCTGACCAAAATGAAATACTATGTTTATTTTATGTTTAGTTTATTGATTTTAAGTTATAATTTAAGGCTTTTTTTAAACATTTTTAAACCATATACCATATATGCCAAGGTCAGACAACACAATTTATATACAATTATGGCCCAGCTCAATAGTCACAGAGTTTCAGGACCCATTGGCCACAAAAATCTGTTGTTTCATCTTGTGTAATGTACCACAGAGACCTGCAGCAACAGACCAGTCTTGGATGCCTTACAACTAACGACAGAAAGTGTAGCATGTTTGTTTTTGTCCTACCTCTTTTGATTTGTTTCTTCATATCAGAGCCATTGACCAATGAGAGCACAAGGAGCTCTGCATGTGCAACAGTCATGGATGTAAACAGACCAAAGTTGTTGCCTCAAAGTAAACTACAAGGCAGAGGAAAAGTCTGTCAAGCTTCGAAATTGACATCCCTGCATTTGTGATATGTTGTAGAAGAGCAACCACCATATTGTAAAGGATACTGCTTCAAATCTTTACCAAGGTGGTTTTAGTTGTTTTGAAGGTGTTCAGGGTGATTCAAAATGTATAGTTTGTTGTGAGGAAAGTTTAGAGAAGACGATGTAGAAGTGCTTAATAACCTTTTGAATCACATCAATATCTTGATAACTGGTCCAAAAACCCTTTAAAACTGAAGGTATCATGTAAAAATGCAGTTAGTCCCATCATTGAACTATATAGAAAACAGGCCTATTACTTTAAAACCCATTTGCGAAGTCTTACCTCTTTACTTCAGAGTAAACCACACTTAAGTCTCGTCCATGACTCGGACGTTGAACTGTTTTATCCACCCTTCATCTGAAATATGACTGTTTACTCAGCATGTTCAGGCTAAACTCTGCAGAGTGGACACAGCAACGTGGAAAAAGGGTGGGGAAAACTTCATCCACACAACAGAGAGCACAGCATGCAGCACTGGGACGGTCTTATGACTTTCACTGGGGGCAGATAAAAAAATTATACACTATGGTATCACTATATTTTGATAGCGATAGTATATTGATATCTGGCTGCATGGGATCTGTATTTTTCAATGTATTTATTTCCAACATTTAACAAAGCTTTTGGTTCTACAGAGACAAAGTCAATTACTTTTTAAGTCCACAGAATGGTGCTGTTGAGCCATTTTGCAGGTGACATCAGCAGAGGTGACATTCATGGTGCAGGAGAGAGTTAGTAAATCAAACATGGCAGCACAAAAGAGAGACAAAAGGAATGTGCCGCTGGCATTTAAATCTGTTGTGTGGACTTCTTTTTGACTTCCAAAGAGATGTAAGAGACATGACATGGGATTTGTGAGGAGTGATGCATGAGTACAAAAAACTGTGGAAATACGGCTCACTTCATTTGGCATAACCCAGGAAAAGTGAAAACAGACAACAGCAAAACTAATGCTAACCTTTCCCCGCTGAAATAACAGCCAGCATTTGACTTCTGAAAGCTGCCGCCCACTTCTGAGTGGGATAAGAAACATCTTAATTACTTTATTACTAACTTTATGTGCAAGGACTCAAGGTCTCACTGTGTTATGGAAAAGAAAACATATTTAACATGCTGGTTGGAGCCCAGGTATGTGCCTATGCATTATTCAATCTATACTGCAATACCAAAGATCTACAGACAAGTGAGACTTTCTTACAAGAGTAAAGTCATTTCTATCATACAATTCATATGTACCTCAAACACTTTATAATCTGTACAATACACATCAACCTTTATCCTAAAATGAAGAAGGAAGAACTCCATAACAGATCTTTTAATGGGAAAAATAGTGAAGGATCTGCAAGACATTCAAAAAAAGAAGCCCTGAATTCCAGGGAGGAGTGGGAAAACATACAATAGGCACAGTATATGTGCAGAGAACAGGATTAGATTCTCAGCGCTCACACATCCATGAT
Source organism: Cetoscarus ocellatus (assembly GCA_037902135.1). Lineage (NCBI taxonomy): Eukaryota > Metazoa > Chordata > Actinopteri > Labriformes > Labridae > Cetoscarus > Cetoscarus ocellatus. Next base: position 259,488 of record JBAMNC010000802.1, on the reverse strand, counting down.
CTTTGAGAGGGCTGTCATGAGCTGATAGGCAGGCTGACAGGAAAAAACTAACACAGAGAATTGGAGAATGTGCCTGCAAATAGACCTACTTTTCATTTCACACAAGAGTCTAACGTTTGTAACATCATAGCTTCAAATTGATTCATGTTCATACTTGAGCTTTCATTTCTTCTGTGTTAACCTTTGATACCTTCTTCTTGCCTCCTTCTTCTCTCTGACCCCCTGGCCTTTACACTAATGATGCTAGGAGAGAGTGAATGAACGTAAACTACACAGGCTGCTCTCCATCTAATCTATATGTTAATGAGGGATAACTTGGGCACAAAGTAGGAAACGGTTGGAGCAATCCAGCTGCTTAAAGTCCATGCAAATGACAAGTTCATGTGGCCATTAAACTGTCATAAAGACCTAATTGCTGGTCAGAAGGAGACTTTATAATTTACTAACCCTTTAATGTTATAAAACGATCCATTTATCTGACTTATAATGTTAGTCCAACGGTGCTTTAGTGGACTCACGGTTGTGTTACAGAGTGTGCAGGGCTGTGCTCTCTCAAGCGACGACAACATTAATCACATCTGACTTGGCCACTGAAACATCCATGTACACCCTTCCCCCCAGTTTCCTGAACCACCAAGAAGTCTGTGTTTTCTCTCTGTGCAAACACACACTTACATTCATATATAGATGTGGATGCATACCCCTCCAGTACGCAGCGTTATCTCTTACTTGCTTCTCATGCACCATCTCCCACGGATTCTCAGTTCTCTCCCTTCATCTTAATCTTTTCTTTACCCTTCCTGTATTCAGAAAAGGTTTCTCCTTTCCTGCACACTCTCCTCTAATGTTCCTCTCAAAGTCAGAGCACCTCACCCTCCAATCAATACAGCCTAAAATAAACCAGTATGCTGCAGACTTTACTCTTGTGCACATATTAGTGTGGATGCTCCTCCCTTCTGTGTCCCATGTACTGCAGGTAAGTGTGAGAGAAATGACCCATTTTTCAGACACTTTACAGAGAGAATCCACCGTCAGCACAGTTACATGTCCTCATATCCAGGGCACAGATGGAGGGTTGACGTCAGAGGGCTGTGACGTAGACTGCATCTCTCCTGTGCATTTCTAACACTTTCACTCTATGGTAAATACCCACAACGTCTCTGTGTCCAGGCCCAGGACCCTCAGGGCTGTTAATCACCTATAGACCTGTCAGCTCCAGTTGATGTTCTCAGAAGTCTCAGTCACGGACAAACAGCACCCTGAGGTTTTTATTTTTCAACAAACTCACCCTGAGAAACAGCCACCAAATTGCCCCTTTTCCCTCATTTATTCAATGCCCTCTGTCCTTCTTCCCATTCCTCCCTCTTTACCTCCTTTGCCAGCTCTCACGTCCCCAACTTTTGTGCCTCCGTATTTTAAATCCCTAATCTCTTTTGTGCCCCTCTCCTTGTTAATTGACTCTTATTAAGACCCTGAGAATTTCCCTCACTTCATTTCCACTGTCTGCACATTCAAAAAGTATGCTTATGCTGCCACCTGCAGGACAAAAGCAGATCTGCAGCAGTTTGGTTGGTGCTGTCACTGATAACCCACATCACCATCCATCCTTCATCTGCAGCAGAGGTGGGCATCTAGTGGCTCGGAGGCCACATGCCCTCCTACACCCTCATCGATGCACACCAGCACACTTAAAATGTTAAAAACGTGCAATAATGACAGAAATATGACAAAATATGCCAGAGAAACAATAAAAAGAAAGTATTTCCAAGAAAACAGAGAGCCACAATTGGCTGTTGCTGCTGCTGTAAAGGTTTTTTAGATTGCTAGAAGATCGGTATAGGCGAAGATATAAATTAAGTAAAATATTCTTGACCAACTGTTAAATGCTCATGAAATTACCTCAAAAAAGTAACTGAAACTGGCTGAAATTCTGTTTATCACTTACAGGTTCAGAGTGAAAAGTTCAGAGGTAAAGATCATATTAGAGATCACATAATGACACATTTGGATGTGATTTACTGCAACATTATTTTGACAACAATTTCTTTTCAACTGGGGGTAAATTTTCAGGGATTTGACTCCATCCAGAGCAGAATTGACTGTAAATCATCACTGACATCATTCTCAACATTTGAATTGTTCACTCGACATTTCAACATTTTCCTTGACATTGTTTTTCAATGTTATTGTCGATGATTTATTTTGGCCTTTTTTTTTTTTTTTCAAATTTACATTTTAACATCATTCTCCCTATTTCCACTTTTTTTTTTCAACATTTTTTCTTTAAAGCGCATCATGATGAAAGTCTTTGTTTTCTTCGTGCTTTTTGCATGCCTGACTCTAATACTCTTGACTAATTATATGACAACAAAAACAGGGGAAAACAGGAAAACTAGCATTTAAACCACAGGCAGAGCCAGCAATCCCTAACTGAAATGAAGCCAATAAGTGTGTAGACAGCTAGCTATAAAATCCAACTCACACTGTCGGCATCTGACTACCTCCTGACATTGAATTGCCAGCTGTTAATCCTAAGACACATTAAAACTAGTACTCCCTCCTGGTGGTTTTATGCCCGAAGTATGTAAGTGTTGGATAGAAAACGTCCATGATGGGCCAAGAAAAAAACTTGGGCTATTTTTTGCAGAGCAGGGGTGATTTAAAAAATCCTATTAGAAAGGGATGAACACAAGGCCCCAAAGCTTTTACCACTGGAGTCAAATACCTACTCAGTTCATTCATGAGTCAGTTTAGTGAATAATTCTCAAAACATTCTTGACATTTTGCTTCGCATGCAAAGGGTGAAAATACGGCTCAACAACCTTTGACCTGTGACCTTGAATCAAAGAGAACAGTGTTGCAAAGTTTTACAGACATCTGTTAACAATCTTGTTATGTCGGGTTCACAAGCAAGGGGTGGACGTAGGAAGAGTTTACCTTGACCTTTAACCTCCAAAATGTAATCAGTTCATCCTTGATCTAAGCAAAATCTGTTGAAAACCCCTTACAAAGCTTTTGAATGTCTCATTCCCGTGAATGTCCCTGGCTGATGTACTCACAGTACGTAAACAAAGACATCCCAAAAATAAAATGCTCCTCCCAGCCTCGGCTATGGCTGCTGCAGAGGTATAAAAAGCACAGCAGAAATAATAACGGCCTAATTCTGATAAGCTGCTTTAGCGTGAGGAAATGTTAAGATATTGTAAAGCCATAATGTGACCCAGCGAAAAAATCTAAAATTCTCTGTAAAAATCTGTCTTGTTCATTGTAAAATAATAAAATCAAAAGCATGTTGAAAGCAGGAGCTTAAATAGTAAAGTACTGACATTCTTTCTGCCAAAACATGCTATTAATACTGTGTAGAGGAAACAGAACTGAACCTGAAACCTTTCCTGAATGTCGGGCAGCTCTCCTAAACTGTTTATTTCTCAGAAGGCTGTTTCCTTAACAGTTTCCTTTAGATAACATCTTTAAAGCTATTTTATGTAATTCAGTAACCAGAATATCATGGTCAACTGTGTCAGAAGCTTTAGATAAATCTCAAAATATGCCAAAAGAGATTTTTTATTGTCCAAATCTGAACAAATTTTATGCACCAGCTGTAAAAGAGCCATTTCTGTCAAAAAAAAAAAAAAAAAGTTAATATGTAATGTTGGGACTTAAATATGAAACCCAACTAGAAGAAGCATTATGCACAGGCAAACCCATGCTGACATGTCATCACTTATTAATGTCAATGGATCATGACTGTGCTTTCGGCCTTATGTATGAGTGGTATGCCTCGCAATAGTGAGCTAAGAAGTTGTAATGTCCCTCAAAGACTATCTGCAAAACCTTAGACAGAGGACACAGAAATGAGCGGCATGTACCAAGTGAAAGCATTTCAGTTACACAAAGGAAATCACAGTTTTAGAAGCATTTCCTCTCAAATCCTTTATCTAGTCTGATACGGTAGATAATGGAGGTGTGTTTAGCTGCCAATCAGATACAACAACTGCAGTCTTGGCGGTAGCTGTCATGGCTGCAGGCTCTGTAAGTGACAACATACTGCTGAGTCAAGTTTGATTAAACTGAGGAGGGAATTAGCCGAGGCAGAGAGGAAGAGAAACAGGAGATAAAAGGATGGATGGAGGAGTGAGTGAGTGAACTATGAGTGAGTGAGAGAAGACAGCAAGGGGAAGGTTTCTATTTATAGCTGATTGTCTCTGTTAGCCTGTCAGACAGGCTGTAGCGAGGCCTTTAGCGGAACATGTGGGAAATGACCCTTCGCTTAATGCTGAGCTGCCACATTAATGCACACAAACAGCTACATGCACACACACCAAATCCAGTTTTTAGTTACAATTACACTTTCCTCCTCCCACAGTTATGAAAATCTGTATCAGATAATTACTATGCTGCATGCCATGTTGTGCATATTTTGTACGTCTATGTGTAGGGCATCCTGCTTTCTATAAAATACAGAATAGCATAGGCTTCTCCTACCAAAACAGCTCTCACTTTGAATTGAGTGAGGAGCATGAGACGCCATGCCACATATTCCGATTTGTTTGAAAATCAAGAAAGCTAAAGAAGATAGCAGAAAGGTTAGGGGGAACGTATCATTCCACTTTTCTATCTTTTGTTTCAGTCACCTGAAAGGTTTAAAAATTCTGGGAATTTTCACATTTGGAAACTTTCCACAAGACTTATCGGGAATATATGGGAATAAATAGGAATTAACCTGGAAGTTAAAAAACTGAAGGTTGGTCCTTAACCGTGATTTTAAATGTAGTTGGGGAAATTATGTGTTAGTATAATCTTGACTAAATTAACCAGATTTCATAAAAGTTTACTTGAAAATATATATGATAATCTTCAATCACATGCACATGGTACACTGCATATTGCAGGGGTGGTGAGGCCACTGCCTCTACATGCCCGGAGCACAAGACGTTTGAAGACACACAGTTTGAGGCCCTGGACTACATACAGCAAAATTAAAATTGATTGTTCAATAAAATAATTAAAAATTGATAAAGTTCTACTTAAAAATATATCATTTAATTGTTAATTTAATAAATGTAATAAATCTAATCTTTCTTAAATTGTATTATTTAGTATGGATGTCTGTCTAAGAAAAATTAAATTACCTCAATTTGTAGTTAATCCCATAACCTCCCATATATTCTCATAATTCCTATGGAAAGTTTCCAGTTTGGAATATTTCCAAAATTCCCCATCTTAACTTTCCATAGAAAGTTGATCTCAATGGTATGATGTATATCATCTCAATGACATATGATGTCTGTGCCATACCCAAAACAGAACATGTATTAATCACCATAGGAGGTTTCTGGCTGTGTCTAAACCAGCGCTAACCATTCTTTCTCAGAACAGAGAGTTTAAACACGTCTCCCCCTCACATCTAACCTGACACACCAGATGAACAGTTCAGTATATCTAGCATAGGATATATTTTACCAGTCCATCTGCGATGCAGCACATAGAAAGTGTTGGGAAAGGGCAGAACCCTTTAAACACATATCAGGAAGTTGATGAGATGACGGTCCAGTCAGTCATGTTCAATACTGGCCAGTCAAATGATGTAGTGGGCGGGCATTGTTGCAAAGGAGTACAGCATGTGAGCCAGTGCTAAACCAAACTCTGGCCAATGTTTAAATGATTTCTGTTGTTCTCTGTTCTTGATTTATTGAATACATTTTGTCCAGCTTTGATCAAACTGCCACAGCAGGTAGCATCAATGCTAATCTCTAAAGGAGCAGCCATTGTTTTCAGGTTTGTAGTTGCCTCTTGCTCTGTCTCACTATGAACTTCTGCTCCATTCTCTTAAAGGGACAATGACTGGGCAGTGCCTCTGCAAACCAAGCCCACTTATTCCAGCTTCAAGCTTAGCAAGATGGATCTACCTGATTACAGACTTTGAGTCAGGTGACTCCAGCTTCTCTTTAAGGTCATCTCACCTCACCCTTTTACTTCTTGGGGTGTGCTGATAAAGGTACAGCTGTTTGTTTCCCATAGACTTTACAAGAAATATAGGACAGAGCATGAGAGGGGTCAGACGTTTAATTAAGAAAGGGGGCGTCTGAGTGCGTGGCTCAGCGGCTGCCATGCTGAAAATACTGTCTCAAACTAACTTTAGATTAACCTAGAAACAGACAAGCGGCTGAGCTGAGGTAGCACTTCAGGTCATCTGACAAACAGTGATGCTGAATGGGCTTGTAGCTATAGCAACCATGCCCCAGTTATAGACACCTCCTGAGCCAGGTGTTTCTTCAGCTCACATCTGGCTCCAGTAGAAGGAGAATGTCTTGTAATATTCATGCAGCCACAGTAAAAATTAGAGCACAGGGCTGGAAATCTTAAGCCACATCCTCATCTTAAGAAGAGCATGCTCAAACACAGCTCATGAAGATTTACACAGCCTGTTCTGAGCAGGGTTGAAACAGTAGGGTATAAAGGTATGCAAAAATCAAACACTGAGTGGATTTCTCTGCAGGGAAATTTGAAAAATATGACCTAGTGCCTTGGGATAAAAATCAAAACCCAATTCCAGTAGATAATTGATACCAAATAGCTTTATGAATCTATTTCATTTGTCTTTTTGTTCAACAATTTCCATATCAATTCCCTCTGCTTTTTACTGGATACCATGCAAAGGCAGGAGGAGGTAGTCTGCTCAAAAGTCACAGATATGATCATGGCAGACAGGAGGCAGAAGCAGTCATAACTGTGGCTTAATTTTATACTGTGTGAGACACTTCTTGCACAATGACCAACTTCAAGCTAGAGTGGAAAGCCAGAAACTTCCTGAAGTCAACACTGAGCAGCATTTAAAAACAGGAGTGACATGTGTTTGACAGTGTTGACCCTGAAAACCTGTGAAGGCCAACTTTTTTTTAACACAGAAAATCCATAGGAATAGTCAAGCATTGAATCGATAAGCAGAATCTGTTTAGCACTACTTGGCACCATGTTTTCAGTGACTCAGCATTCAGTCCACAGCCTATGCTCTGTGCTACACTTGCCAGCCCAGGGTTTAATCTGACGACAAAACACTTGTGTTACGTCACACTGGTTGGTCTCTTCAAGTGAAAGTCCTGATGTTGCAGACTTTTGTCTTATGCACAGTTAATACTATATCACGTGGTGGAGACATTTAAAATACAAGAGGTTGTGGCATCACACTGGGAGGTCTAGTCCGGGGGGCTGAGGAATGATTTGTTTTAGCTTGCAACTGACTTTGTAAAGAGAGGCAGAGGTAGAAGTCCTGATGCTGCAGACTTTTTGTCTTGTGCACAGTTAGTACTATATCACATGGGGGAGACATAAAAAAGGGTCAGATCAGACTCGATAAACATAACATGGGCTCTTTAATGGTCAGACCAAAGTCATTTTTGACTGAACTGGGGTTTTTTTTACATGGGGGTTTTATGTGACTTCTGGTGTTTCTATAGCCAGCCTCAAGTAGACGCTCAAGGAACTGCGGATTCTGGCACTTCCCCATTGGATTTACCTTTCAACACTGAAGACTGTTGCTTTGTGCTTTCATGGCTGTGGGTGGAGATTTATGGGTGGAGGTTGCAGGTGAGGAGTAGGCATTGATATAATGTCTCATTGTGATGTCCCAACAGACCCAGTTTCTGAACAGACCATCTAATTTCATGTTCTCTGTCGAAGTGGACCACAACCTGAGGACTAGGTCAGCTGACTCTAAATTTTTGGGGGTTGGAGGATTCTAGGTAAGCCTAAATTTGAGCTCAGAAAAAACGTGTTTATTCATTTATTTATTTATTTGCATTTGTCCACTTTTAACCACTTTGGATTTGCCCCTACATTGTGGTATTTATTGTTATTATGCTCTCAATATCAGTCAAAATGGATTTGATAATTATTTTAACTTAATCTAGCAGCCCTAACATCCACACACGCCTCTCAAACATGTTGCATCCACATTTTTCTAGTAGAAACAAATGGAAACAGATGTCTTTCTTTATCCAATCTCTCTTTACTCCTTGCCTCTCCACATGTCATTGCCTTATACTCCTGCACTCTGCCTCCATTCTGCATTATTTTCCTGAAACCAAAGGGAATTCACCCAAAGTTTCCATATAAGGGCCCAAAGTGAAGCAGCTGAATACTTGCCGGCTGATTCGTCCCAGTGGAGAGCTTAAACCTCATCCATCAAACATACATGTGCAGACACACAAACCCAAACAATTTACAAGTATGTGAGCCTGGATATGCATTTCACATATTTCTTCCCAAGCATGCACATGTGCACAACAGTCATGCTCTGTGTTTCCTCTTACCCGTAGGTAGCCCCTCACAGTCAGACATGGCCAGAGAGAGAAGAGGACCAGGAAAGTGTCTTCTAAATGTGTTCCTCTCAGTTTGTTTCTCTGTCAAACTCTCTATCCAGGCTCTAAGCTGTCACACACTTTCTGTTTAGCCTTCCTGCTTTGCTTACTCACTCCTTGTTCTCTCCTCTCTCTCTCTCTCTCTTCCATACTTCACAATCTGACCAGTGGCCAGGGGATATGCCAATCAAAAATCTCACACTTTGCTATTGGAGGCTAAATTTGTACCAAACAGTCCTCCTGTGGGATACTGTTACTCTTAGATGTAGCAGGCTTTTCTTAGATATGATTTCACTGACTTCCAGCTTCTCTACAACTCATACCCTTCAATCAAAATGAATAAAAGATATAAATCCCACAGGCAATACGACAGAATAATAACTGTAAGATTTCTTCCCAAAATCCCTGCGTGAAATTTTCAGAATCTCTATCGTTTCCTGGTATGCTTTTCATTTTATCCTTTGAGCCAGTAACAGAAAATTCAACTAGTTCCAGGAAACTCCCTCTCTCGTGGGATACAGGTTGGACAAACCCTGGCTTTGAATCAGAAAAGGTCAGTATGTTTGTGGCTGTAGTGGCCTTTCTGTCCTCTAGGGTGCGCTTGTGCTTTGTTTTGCAAGGCAGCACATCACATGAGGAGAAAATCCTTTATTTCGTTCTGCTCCTAAAGTGGCCTGGATACCAAGAAATGTAGTCAGTGGAGTGGAGTAGAAACTGAAGACTTTATAGGTCAATGTTACCTCATTGGTTGACTTTAATTGGTCATTAAAATGGCAAGCTGTCTCTCAAAGAAGCTTTTATTTCTTCCAATCTGTGTTGTTGTTTCTTGGACAAAAGTTATGACTAATTATGCTAAATGCCGACTCTTTCTCCATGACAGAAAAGAGGAAATTAATAGCTGACAATAAATCTTTCATTATCAAATTTCCGACAAAAATTATATTTAATTTACAAAAATACAAAACTAATGTGTTCAGGTTAGGGTATCTAGCATTAATTGTTTAGAGGAGCTATACAGTGCTTAACAAATTATTTAGACCACTATCATAAATAAGAGAAAACATAAATATCTTAGAAATATTTCAAAAACTGGTTTAAAACTGAAATGTTATTGTGATTGGACAAACATCTTGAACAGGAAGGAGGAATTATATACTGAATTCATCTTTTTAAACTAAAATTTTATCCGCCTCGCTGGGCTTCTCTGAGGAGTCAGAAATTGATCAAGCATAACATTCAAACAATAAAACTATTTTTTTCTGTTCAGGAATACAAGTAAATAACCATTACTGACATCTTAATCAAGAAATAACAATGTGCTTTACCATGTTTTCCTATTTTTTTCTTAAACAGTAAATTAAAAATTCATGGATAGCAATAATAATTATATTTTTACATTAAAAATATAATTTTATTAAAGACCTTCTATCTATTGGTGTATTAACCAGTACAGAAGCATGAAAAAGGACTTTGGTTATTACAATGCTGTTAATTTAGGGCAGCTGTGGCATAAACCGTATAGTGGGTAGTGGTCTAGTACATTTGTTAAGCTCTGTATGTTTGTTTTTCCAGCAATATGAAATAGGTAGGCATGCTCTGTTATACATGTACTGTCTCATTTTTTTTCACCAAATAATAGAAAAGTACTTAATGGTGGGTTTTCAATAAAGACTTATTTATAAAAGAGTCAGCAAATCAATCAGGACATTTAAAGAGATGAGAGAAAGTATTGATGGTGCATTAATATTGATGAAAAATAGATATATTACTTTTACAAGTAAGCTTAATAAGTCAGTTTAAAATAAGTAAATGTTCAGACTAAAAGTAGTGACTAATGTTAGGGCTTTTCCCTGTTACACTGGAAGGGCCATAAGGCTATTTTTTTTAATGTTTTCTCCTCTAAATTACATGCCTCTTTGTTTGATGAAAAAAATCACAATGCTAGATCTAGGCTATTCCTGCAGAAGCTACCGAGCTTACTATGACTTGTACAAAATCTACTGTTCCTCTACGACCATTGTGAGCAACAAGTGGACATGAAGAGTGTATGCTAGAGTTTGTTTACATCTCACAAGATGTATGTGCATGCTGCATGTCTCCATATCTCTGGTTTTGTTGTATGTCTGCAGCAGCCTTACAGCGCCACTTATAGGCCTAGCATATATACTTCTGTGTTTTCAGTGTTTTCATGTTACACATTTCTTCAAAAAATGCTTTGTATACAGAAATATTTTAAAAACGAAATGTTTTTGTCTCTGTGTGGACAGGGGCCACGTACTGGAGAGAGGGGGCAGACTCAGCGGGATGCAGCTGTGCTGTGAGTGTGTGTGCCTTTGTGTGTATGGGGAGCATGTGCTGTGTTGGGCACATTGTACCATAAATTGTCACAAATGTTATGTCCTTAGGGAATTACTGTGAAAGTCTCCAGGTGTAATGATGGTGGAGTTTTGTTGTAGAGCTAAATGCACTATGAAGAGGGCCACTCTTTATACTTGGCATTTGTCATTGAAGATAGCAGAGTCTGGAGACAAGGGATCAGTATGACCACACACAGCTCCATTATTAAGTGTGGAAATTTGGCCCTTTTGATATTAGCTGAACAAAAACAAAGTTTCCAAAGACTAAAACTAGACTAAAGCTTTGAAGAGCAATAAAATGACACATTTCGAAAACAGCCGCCAAGATCAACACCGCTGCCAAACTCTTCCAAACACATCTGTACAGACAGGAGCAGAGAAACAAGAACGCTCACTCGAAATAACCTCAAAAAGAATCTATGAAGTAGAGAATAAAGAGAATCAAATATGGCAGCCAGCTTTGCCTCTCCTCTGCGCCGTTCATAACACAGCAGACAAAGAAAAGTGCTTGCCATGCACTTCATAATTCTCTTCAGATTACAGGCCTGCTCGAGCGCACAAATGCTCCTCAGCTCTGATTAAGCTCACAGCCAACCTCTCTGTAACCCCATTCCTCAATTTCTATTCAGCTTTACTCAGCTGACCCTTTGTCACTTGACTCAGGGGGATTATCACGAGGGGAAGGTCCAGCATGTGACTGAGAGGGGTCATGTTTAGCTTGTCCAGCAGTAGTTGGAGTGTCAGAGGTAAGAGGGGGAGTCCCGGCTTATCTTAAGATGTTTTTTTTCAGAGAACATAGGTGATGAGATGTTGGAGGGTTTTTAGCTCTGTTATCTGCTTTTCAGACCTGTCAGTGCTCCCCCCAACTTAACCTAACATAGCACCCCAGCCTTCACACCAGGCACGGCGTTTGCTGTTTGATCTGCGGCTCTTGTTTGCCAAAGAGCTGGAGGGCACTTCTGCAAACGTAACCCAAACCTTCACCCCACAAAAGACCTCTCGACCCCTCTCGCTCTGGCAAACAGAAAGTGGACCATCCACCTCCGGGTCTGCTTTCACTCACTAATGATCACATGAAATTACTTGGGCTGAGGTAATATACTCCAGAGAGTCCACAATGGTGCCCACAGGATGTTAAATTAGATTGTAAAGTAGTTTAATATGACTGAGCAACACTTAGGTTCTTGCATTGGCTTGAAACAATGCAGCATTTTCCAACACATGCGAAACTGGTTATTGGGAGAATCTGGCTTAAGCAGGAAATCTGAGTAAGTATTTGAGACTGCAGCACCACAAAACCTACATTCAGAGTTGGAGATCTTATCCATACCAAGTAGGCTTATAACTGTGGTTGGGCATGACTGCACTATTAAGTTAAAACTCAAAATATGTGATGCACTTTCCAGCAGTTAAACCAAAAAATGTTGATTTATTAAACTACAGTGACAAATAAAACTAGATGGATTTGTGTTTTTCAATCCACAACTTGCAGTGTAAGCTCTAATTATCAATCAGCTCAGGCAACAATGGTACTAGGCACTGAATCCACAAAAGCTTCAATCAGGGGATTAAATTCCCATCAAATGTTTTTTGTAAAAGGAAATTGTATGTTACTGTAATAGTTTAATAGTAGACTAGTGAACAATAATGCATTCTTCTGAACACCCGTCTACCATTTCCTTGTCCTTAGTTTTTGTCTAAGTGAACTCAAAATACTTTTACCTGTCTTGTGATAATTCTGGGAACTTATATATCACAAGCAGTAATGTGGTAAATATCTAAATAAGTAAGGAAGAGTAAAAAGAGATCATTTAAGAATCCCAACAAAACTAATTATATGACATGATATGAAATGATATAATATGACATTTAATATAGTATGGTATGAAATTATCATGACATACTGTTGCTGCCAGGCACAAACCTCTTATCTCCATTTTTTTTTAACAAAGTTTATTTAATTTTTATAAATACATTTACAACAATTCTTCATAATGGTTTCACAATTTATCTCCATTTTTATGATTTTCTTTGATCTTCATAAAATAGTGCTGTGGGTCACCATTATGGTGGTGAGTAGGTTTAACCAATTTTAACCAAATAAAGTTATAACAAAACAATTTGTAATCAGGACAATATAGTATTCATTCAGTAGTAGAGCTTTTTTTATTTCATGTAAAGTAGCCATTTCAGAGATTCCTGCCCGATAGTGATGATATGATATGATATAATACATATGATATATGACATGTTATAAAATGATACAGGATCTTATATGACTTGATATGATAGATGATATCATCTGATCTTATTTTGCATATGATATTAAAGATGATAAAAGTTATGATATTTAATGTGGCACAGTTTAATGCCATACATGATATACGACGTAATTTCATATGACATGCTATATCATATGATATGATATGATAGATTATATTATATGTTATAATATGGTAAAATGCATAAAATGCAAATGATGATATAATATAATGTGATATATTATACATTTTGTTACAACATAATACATAATGAAACATTCCACAACATCGCAATTAGGGATGAGAATTGAAAACCAATTCCAGATGAGAATTAATAACAATTCCCTCAGTGAATCAATATAATTAGTGTTTTGGCCTATCAATTCCCTTTTTAGTTCCTTTCACTTTTTTCTTGGAAATCAAGGTCTCCCATCAGAGGCAGGTGGTGTAAATGAACACAAATAAATCAAAAATCATGGCAGACAACAGGCAGAAGTGGTTATCAAAGAGTCATGAGTTAAGTCTTTATCTTGCACACAGGATACACCGTTTTGCTTCTATCAATGATATACATGGATTTAGGGAGTCTATCTGCTTCACAAGATTAGATTACTTCACTTCACCCTATGAGTTCCTAAGTATTGGTAAAATATTCAGACACTTTAAAAGTGTTGTATGCGTAAATCGTTCCAGTCATTCAACTGTAAAGTTGCAATTTTTTTTTTTTGCTGCATTGCATGTTGTGAAATGCAAATGTGACTTTAAATTCACCAATTCTGTGTTTTTGTTCCTTCCCTATATCACATTGATGGATAAAAGATTGTATCGGCTTAGATGTGGTCAAAATAAAATAATAATTATTGATAAGCATTCATTTACATAGGGGACCTTCGATTGAAAAAAGGTTGGTGGCCACTGTTTTATACCAAAAATTTTTGTAATGTGTCTTGAGATAAAATTTTGTTATGAACTGTCCCATCAAGTAAAGACTGATTACCTGACGTAAATAATAAATTAGAGTATCTATATTACGCACAAGTGAGTTCAGAATTGTATTATACTGTATGAGCCAATATATTTCAGTATAAATGTTTTTGTCTCGACTTTAGTGTATGCAAAGTGTTTAACACTACATATCAATTCACGCATTCATACAAACATGTCAACACTGATGGTCAAAGAAGTAACTAAACTAAAAACATATAAACAAAGCGTGCTGAATCAAAACCTGACAGGCCAGATGGACCTTTCCATAAATTTCACTTGTCCATCTGGGAAAAAGCCCATAGGAAGTGTTTGGGAATGGGCAAACCCTTTTTAAAAGCAAATACAGCAGGTGATTGGATGGTTGTTCTGTCAGTCACATTCATTAAGGAAAATCAGTTAATGGAGTAGGCTGGTGCCGCTGCCCCAATGTAAAGGACAGAACATCAGCAAGTTCGTAAAGCAAACGCTCCGACAAACACGTCACAAGTGAAGTGAAAATATTCTTACTGTAGAGAAGTTTGTGGAGCTGTTATTTGTTTTTCATTTAATAAAGAAATGTAGTCCAGATCTGATAAAACTGCTATTACGGCTGTAAGCATTTATGCTAATCTTTGTACGGACAGACACTTCTTGCTGTTCCCTCGCTCGAGCTTCCACCTCTTCCTGCTCTAAAGGCCTCTGATTGGACCATGCTGCTTTGGGCCGCTCATAATCGTTGTTGATTAGAGCTTCATAGATTGATCAGGGTTCCCACTCTTTTCTAGAAATCATTTTCCAGGAGTTTTCCAGAACTTTTCCAGGACATTATTTATTTCTAACTCTTGGGCATGAACATTGTCTGCTAGCTATCTTTTTTAGTCTGGCTTTTATGTAGTGTCTTACTATTATAAAAGTATAGTTTATACTTATTTTTAACGTTATTTACTCTGCTTTTTTATATAGATTATGCTGATTTACTGTTTAAGTAGCCTAAAATTAATTTTGCCATTTTTTATTTCTTTTCATCGCCATTGTTTTGAGTTTTTATATTTTATTCCTTAACTTTCATTATTTTATCTACTCATATTTTATAGCTAAGTGTGCATTAGTTACCAAATACATTTTAACTTCATTTCCTATGTTTGATTTCTGTTCATTAACAAAGTCGAAGGAAGATAAATAATTTTCCAGGACAATTCAAGCTTTTCCAGGACATTTTAGTTTTTTCCTCATTTTCCATATGTTTTCCATGACTGGAAAATTGGTCAATCATTTTCCAGGTTTTCCAGGTTTTCCAGGTTTTCCAGGACGCGTGGGAACCCTGTTGATCCATCTGCACTGCAAAGTTAGCTGAATCAATGACATCATTTAAATCACTTCTCAAAACCCATTTTTACAGACTTCCTTAAACATGATGCTTTATTTGCTTATACTTTTTTATGAATTTTGTTGTTTATTTACTTTAAACCTCTGCTGCTCCAGTTTCTCAACATTCTAAGTCCAGTTTTTTACAAGTTTTAAGTTGCTCCCTTTTTCCTTTATTTACCCTCATCTTCCTAAAATGATATTGCCATCTATTGATCTATTTGTTGTGCTGTTAATAATTTCTCAAGTTATCTTGATTAATAATACTTTTGTGCTGACATTTGAATAATACTAATGAATTATCTTCATACAGTACTTCACAGGTTTCCAGTTTACTGCTTTCATTCCTTTATCTGCCTAAATGTCCTTGACCCTGTGTTTTTGCATTGTGTTTTTGCCCTCTTGTTAGACCTGACAGTTTATGCTCCTTTTATTGTTCCCTTGGCTTTTGTCTTTGTTTTTACTGTTAAGCACTTTGTAAACTTCTGGTTTTATTATTATTATTATATCATTATTATTAAACATGTCGACTGCTAGAGATCAAACCGTCAAACTTTAAATGAGAGATGACCCACTCTGAGACATTACCATAATACAGCAATACAACGATTGCAACAGTATTGAATCATGTCATCAGCATATTGATGACTGCTTCACCCGGGCAGTGGAAAATGAAATGGGGCCAAGTTTAGCTCCCTGTGAAACATGGTTGATATTTTTTAGAATATTTAGGATATTTTCCCTGATGCAGGCTACACAGTTTCATCTTACCTTGATAAGATTATTTAAAAAAACATTTGGTTTGGTAGAAAAGTCTTTTCTAAACCCTTTGTGGTAAACAATGTGTCCTTTGATACGTGAGTTAGAGAGGCTGCACAGTGCTGTTTATCATCTCATTAGATATTACATCAAAGTGAAGTAATAATTGCTCTGTGTTGCTCTGGCAGCAAAAGAAAAGTGACTGATTTGATCCTCTTTTAAGTGTCATGTGCTTTTCACTTTGCTTTACTGTCGACAGATTTTAGTTGGCATTAATAGTTAAAACTTGAAAGTGATTAATGTAAAAGCAAGAGGACTAAGTATCATTAATGAAAAATTTGAGTACAAGTTTAATAATATTGCACATGCTGAAGTGATGATGTTAAACCACTTTTTGCTCTGAACTTTATGTAAAGTGGTAAATACATGTAACAGTATATGTTTTAGGGCCTTTCTCGTGAATGAATTTTGACTGTTTGCTTCACATTTACACTGTCTAGTTTTCTTTTATTTCACTGCATGTATCAATGTCATTTCATTGCAAATTAGTCTTTACCTTTGTCTTTTGACTATTTTGCCACAACCTTTTTTCTCTTTGTGTTTTCAGGGAGAAGAAAAAACTCTTAACTAGCCACCAGCTGCTGCTTCTCCCCGGTTAACCTCCTTCCATCACTTTCTGTCAACCGCTAACTAAACCACTCGCTCTGCCTGGATGTTTTTCAGTCTCTCTTCAGCCGTCAGTCTCTTCCCATTTTAGCCTCTGTCAGTCTCATCAAATTGCTCCCACATTCCTCAGTTTCTGTCCACCCACTGAACCGGCCTAAATTACCAACTGGACGACCTGAGACTCTCAATATCATGAGTTTAGAAGAAGGTTGATTTTTTTTTTTTGTCTCTGTCATCTGTCTTTGCTTCTCTCTCTTTCAAAATAAAAAATAGCCTACAGTTACTAGTGGTTTTCTTCATTTGCTGTGTTTAATCAAAGTTGGGATGTTATATAAAGTGTAAATAAAATCAGAATACAATGATTTGCAAATACTTTTCTACTTATATTTACTTGAACACACTGCAAAGATAAAGTGTTTAATGATCAAACAGGTCTGGACTGCTTGCACCCACACTCTTTTACTTTAAAGCCAAGCTGTGGTAAAACGTGCAGAATGTAGCTTGGCATTGTCTTGTTGAAATACGCAGGGATGTCCTGCATATGTTACTCCAAAACCTGTATGTACCTTTCAGCTTTAATGGTGCCTTCAAAGATGCACACATTACCCATACCATGGGTACTAACAAACCCCCATACCATCACAGATGCTAGTTTCTGAACTTTGCGCAGAGAAAAGTCTGAATGATTCTCTTCCTCGTTGGTACAGAGGACACAGTGTCCATGATTTCCGAAATAATTTGTGATCAGAATCTATTGTTGATATTATGGACCGTTGATTATGAAGTCTTTGAATTTCTTGCAACTGTACATTAAGAAACATTTTTAAACTGTTGGACTTATTGCTCAGATGAGCCATGACCCATCCTTACTTGTAAATGACTGATCGAATACCCAATTGTGACACTAACCTGTTTCTGAATAAGCTGTTCACCTGTGGATTGATCCAAACAGGTGTTTTTGAGTATTCCTCAACTTCCCAGTCTTTGTTGCCCCTGTCCCAACTTTTTGGAACATGTTGTAGGCATTAAATTCAAAATGAGTGAATATTTGCCAAAAAACAATCAGGCATGTCAGTTTGAACATAAAATGTCTTGTCTTTGAAGTGTATTCAATTGTATATCGAAAAGTATTTTATTCTGTTTTAATATACTTTTTACACAACATACCAACTTCACTGGCATTGGGTTTCTACTTGTTTTAGAGACACGAGTTCAATTAATATGTGATACATGTGAGTAAGATATTAACTGTTAATTGAACAAAAAACAAACAGATAAGAAGGGCACTCAACACCTGCCAAAAAAGACACTTCAGCTTGGATAAAAGTTGTGAGTTGAAAGTAAAGCTGTATGGTTTGGGTGTCAATGTACACTCAGGCCAGACAAAAAATGACTTTTCATGACAGCAATTTGATATGTCTCTAAATCAGGACAACAGGTTACTGCTGAAAACTCAGCTCAATTAACGTGAAAAGCCTCTCGCTCCTTTAACAGCTCTATGTTAATGATCCTCCCATGGCAGCAGCACTTGAGTATGCAGGTACTAATGAACTCTTAATAGTGTTAAACCTAACAGCCTCTGAATGATTCCACTAACTGTTTTATAGCCATGTGGGCAGAGCCCTAATTGGGGACTTGTGGCAAAGAGCTCTCTTCACAGCCCTCCACAGGTTTAACAACCTGCTGAAGACAATCTGCACGCCATTGTTACAGAGACAAGGAAAACAGGTTTACTGTAGCACAGATCTGATGACTGGATTTGGTTATTTGGAAGTGTCTGGTTCTGATTGTATTGGTTCTTTGAGGGATTCTGTTTGGCTATCATGCTAAGTTTAAAGGTTAATTCAATAGCTCCATACAGGGGAGGTAGTAAAGAAAACTGAAATGGTCATGCATGAGAAGAAAAACAAAAGGAGGAAAAATTGTTTTTTATTGTGCACACTTATAAAATGGATCAAAGGATGAGATATGGATGTAATGGAAAGAATTACGTTAAAAATATAAAGAATAATGTGAAAAACAAAGAAATAATGTCTAAAATTTAATTTAAATATAAAAAAATGGCATTGTCAAAAGTACAGTAATATCAAAATGAAGTCAAAACTGCAAGATATTCAAAATTATCAAGAAAGAGGTCAAAATGTCATGAGAAAAATCAATGTCAAGAATAAAGCTGTCATGACTTTTAAAATTATTTGTTATATATATGTTAATTATATGTTTAGGATGAAATAAAAATTTTAAGACTAAGGTTGAAGTGTAATTAGAGTCTCAATGTACGGAAAAAGTGTGACTAGTCGAGAATAAAGTCCAAATGACAAGTAAAAAGATCAAGTCAAGTCTGGAATAATGTCAGGAATAAAGACAAAATGTCAATGAAAAAGTAGAAATGTCAAATACAAAAGTCAAAATCTCAAGAATAATTGTCACATTATCTAGATAAATGAAAAAAAACGTCAAGAAGTTGTCAAGAATATTGTATCTTATTGTTGCCATATCAAGGAGAAAGTCACATGTAGCAAACAAGTAGCAAAAAAAGAAAAGAGATGTCATACTTAGAAAAATGTTAGAAAAACATCGCAAGGTCAGGGGAAAAGTCGCAATGTTAGTTAAAAAAAAATGCCAAGAAAGAGGCACATAGCATGGACAAAATCCCAATGTCACGATTCATTTCATGTCGTCAAAATAAAGTCAAATTGTTACGTAAAGAGCCTTTGTAGTAAAAGTGGAATTATCAAGAGCAATGTGAAGAATAAATATAAATGACAAGAAAAAAGTCCTAATGTCTAAAAAGTCACAATTTTGTCTGCTGCTATCAAGTCTCCAAACTGTGTTATTGTCTTATATTTTGTCAAGTATATTTTTTATTGTTATGCGCCTTTGAATTGCCTCTTGGAGATGAATAAAGTTTTTTTAATTGAATTGAACTGATAAGAATTCTTCCACTGTCACTTTGTAAAAGTTATTTTGGACCCCAGAAAAAATATCTACAGCAATGCTGCCGTTAACGGGGAGTCTAACGAACTTAACTAAACAAATGCCGAGAATGTCAACATGTCGACGCAAAAAGTTGTTTAATCCAGATCTAAATGAATAAAGCCAGAAATGAAGTGAAAAAGTTGAATGTTAAGAAAAAGATATCACTGTTAAGAAAGCATTCAAAATGTAGAAAAAAGTCAAAATGTCAAGAGAAATGTCAAAATGTGAAGAAAAATCCTACAAAGGTCAGCAAATAAGTCTTGATGTCAATAAAAAGGTTGTCTGGATAAAAAGGATGACAAGTTAAGTAAAAAGTTATCATGTTGAGAAAAAAATGCAATATCAAAAAGAAAAAAAGATATTTTCAGAAAAAAAAGTCAGAATATCAAGAAAAAAACACTGTTTTACACGTGATTGGAATGACTGCAAGGCTAATTGGTAGTTAAACTTTATTTAAAACCAGATTATTAAATTGTAAATCAAAATTATTCATCAAATTTTAACATATTTCTTTATACTTTTAATTGAAAAAAAACCCCAGATTTATTATTCACCCTGTTCAGACCATATTTTTCGCTGACACATTTACATTAAGGATTTTTGATCACCAGATGAAAGTCACTTAAAATACTACCATTTTAAACAAAACAATAAATATCAGAGTACATATCAGTGAAGGAATCGTGTTCTGGCATGTCATAAAAGTGCTCTCTGATAGTGACATTTTAACTTCCCTACAAGGGCCGACATTTATACTTTCATTGTTCCTGTCAGCAGCAGAAGAAGAAAAGGTCAGCAGCTAAAGTTTAACTAGATTGATGTGAGGAGACTGTTTATAGTAAATGTGTGTGAAATAAAAAGGTTTTATGTGCCATGGAGGGGTTGAAGCTGGTTTGGTGTTTTAAGGGAAGACCTTGTTAAGGTTAAAGTCCTGGATGCACAAATTCATTTAATTTGTCTCAGAGAGAAGGGGGGTGTACTTCTGGCAGAGGATTAACAGTAAAGAAGGAAGTCTGGCTGGGGGCAGTAAGTAGTCCCCCTGCTGAGAAATGGCCGAGGTGTGACGGAGGGGATTCCAGAGCACACAACAAAAGGCAGGCTCTTTGATTTGAACAGCAGTCTTACTCGCACACACACACAAACTGCAGCTCCTGCCCTCAGGACTGAGCGGCTTAAAGGAGCGGGGAAACTCCAGATGCTCCTCAGCAGTTGTGGCCGTGACTTGGAGGGAAAGATGGAGCAGAGGAAGAGGACACTGATGGAGGGGTGAAGTCATGTATGGAGTGGAACAGTTTAACTGCAGCGGCGGCGGAGAGCTTAAATTAATAGTAGAGCTAAAGAGGAGGTTTTGGCCTCAAGGAGCGTTTCAGACAGAGAGGGAGGGCAGCGGCAGCACCAGATGCAGGCGGGTGGGATGAGAGGAGGCTCCTGTGAATCTGTATGATGGATGGATGGGTGAGGAGGAGAGAGGCGGCGGTGGGGGGGTTGTCTTCAAAAGAAAAATGACCCAGACTGCTGCTGTGACGGGGAGGGAGGGAGAACATGTGGGGATCTCATAACCAGAAAAGGTTTTTACAGTACAACCACGGCGAGGAGAGCCGACAAGCAGACATTCAGGGAAGATTAACAAGACAGAAATAGCTCAAAGTTTTGTTTACGGGCCAGCCTGAGACATTTATTTTCAAATTGTGTTTTAATGCTACAGTTTGAAGACATGGCAATTCATTATTGGGTTTCTGTGTGACACCTCTTGGCTGGGAAAAGGAGCCTCCCTCTGGAAACTGTAACATCACAGTCAAGCCGGCAGCGTCCTCAGTTCATGTTTTTATGCATACCTAAGTTAATTGCTGTAAGCTGTAGCCAATGCTGTACTGGAGTGATAGTTGACAAGAGCAAAGTGCTGTGAAAGTTCTCATTAAACTCTTTGCAAAGACAAAAAGGCATTCTCCCCACAAAGGATACTTTCTCTGTGCATACCTCAACAAAACAACAAACTGGAGGTGCTGAAAAAAAATCATACAAAAGTAGGAAATGGAATTGACAAGATTTTTTTTATTCCAATGCCATTATCAATTCTGGGTATTGATATGTTTCTTGATTGATTCCTGCAGATTTTCTGACTTGAAGAAAGTTAGCCTATGCAGGTTTTCAGTGGCTACAATGTTAAACACATTGCATTCCCAATATTTATTGCTGTACCACATAGAAAACTGCTTCAGCATGTTGCTGGTGTTTCCTCACCTTGTGCAGCAGCTGGACCTGCCTGAATCAACGTCTGTAATCAGATAGATCCATCTTGCCAAACTCCAATCTACAACGATTGTGAGCAGCCCAAAGCAACACGGCCCAATCAGAGTCCCTCAGAGCAGGAAGAGGTGAGAGGTACGAGCGAGACAACAGCAGGAAGTGACTGTTCAGAGATTGGCATAGATGCTAACAGCTTCAGTAGCAATTTTATCAGCTCTTGACCGCATTTCTTTATTAACTGAAAACAAATATCAAAACTTCTTTATAGTAAGGGTATTTCACTCGACTTTTATGTTTGTTTTATGAAGTGGCACATGTCCTGTAGCGCAGTAGCACAACTATCTGATTGGCCCATAATAAATGTGGTAGATGAAAAGATCGTCCAATCATCTGCCAAACATGCTGTTGAAAGGTTCTGCCCTCCTGTAACACTTTCTATGGGCTCTTTTTCCAGATGTACAAGTCAAATATATTGAACGCTCCATCTGGTGTGCACCAGCTGTGTATTGTGTAGTTTGTGTCAGTTTGTGGCAAATTGAGCCGCAATTTTAAACACTTCTGTCGGCCAGGATCACATCTTTGATTTCTTTGTTGTTGTTTCTGCGACAGCCTCTGATGAGAGCATGATGCCCTTAATTTGCACCACATGAAGAGCTAAGTGGGAGGAACAGATCAGAAAAATTTTAAGAGTAAGAGAAAAAAAGAGAGAAAGCAGCTAGTATTACTGCTCATGTTAAGCAACATCTCTATATTATATTAGAAATATTTTGAATTATTTTACAGCTTGTATAAGATTTTGAGATATCTTTGTTGACTATTTTATCTTTACTCTTTCACTGAGGACAAGTATACAAAAAGAATCAATTAACTCACTTATGTATGAATATTAGTCAAGTTATTTCACTGGTTTAAATGGGAAGAAGGTCATTAACAACAGCTTTGGTCAAAACCACCAAGAGTTACAAAAAGGGTATGTCTTGATTAAAGGTCACTTCATGTCAGAGGCAGGGCCTGACAAAAGGTCAGCTTGAGTTAAAATTAATTTTTGATTCAGTACAATCTGTAAATTCCCTGTTTATTGTAAAAAGGTGCTTATTTAAGGATCTGCTTGTCTGCTGTGCACCAAAAGGCTGCATAATGTGATTTAACATTAAAAAGTGTGGTAGTGGAGAGCAGTAGATTTTGCTGTAAAAGCCAGAACAAGCTCAGTAGCTACTGCAGCACGAATCCGCCACTGTAATCCGCCATTGTTCCTGTTGTTGTTGAGGTTAGCACATGTGGTTTAAGGTAGAGACAGGGCAATGAGATCATGGTTTCTGAAAATACGCATATTCTTTGTACAAACAGAAATGCAAGGATGGTGTTTTGAGATCTATTCAGTCTGGGAAGTGTTTTCAGAAAAGTGCATTTTAAGGCATGCCAGATCCAGGTGGACCGAACACCCATACCATAATGAACTTTGTGGATGCACCAAAACTATCTTTGTGTGGGTGGCCCCTAAAAGTTATCCTTAAACCCTCGGCAAATATTAGCATTACTTCCTCAAAAACATAGATTTTTTTCATTTTTTTATTTCTATCAGGGAGATCATACATATTCCATTTTACAAAGAGCAAAATGCATACAAGTACATAATGGATATGTAATACAAAAACAATGCTGTAACTGAGACATCCCTCTATGTCTCTGCAGTGTTTTTCCCCCCCAGCCAGTACATTTTAACTTTTTTTTAGAAAACAACTCGAACATGAACAAAGGATGTCACACTTACTCATTAGATCAAAATTCTCTCACACCACAGTTTCTTCAGTCATAAGAAAATATAAATTCAGGAGTTGTTAAATCCAATCTGGTCTCCGTGAGCCAATGTACTTAGCCCACTTTGATCAAAATCCCTTAAATTTCTCTGACTGCATTTTAATAGAAAAAAGTTAGTCTCTCCGTAATGTAAATGTCATGAATGATTTTAAACCAGTCCTCTATTCTTGGAGCATTTGGTTCCAACCACTTTCTAGTCAAAGCTTTCTTCCCTCTAATAAGTAATATTCTCATTAAATATTTGTCAGCTGTAGTTTGAATATTTACCGCTATAGCACCCAAAAATAATGTCTTGACATCAAATGAAATAGGGGTTTGAATTATAGTTTCTAAACACATATGAACATCACCAGTATGATCTGATTGTAGGGAATTCCCAAAATAAATGAAAATGGTTTGCAACATTAAATCCACACAACCTCCAACAGTTTGCACCAACACCTTGATGTCTCTTCTGATGAGAAATATCTCATTATACTTTTCCAACCAAACTCCCTCAAATCATGAGAGGATGTAGTTTTCCACTGTAATCTAATCATGTTTTCCCATTCATCCAAAAGCATATATTTATCCTCTGAACCACAGTAAACTTAATGAGTTGAAGCTTTCCAATATGCCAAGCAAAGCGTCTGAAGGACTTGTTGCTTATTTTTTGGTGAACAAAGCAGTCTACTTCAATCGATATGAAAAAAAGCAACAGTTTTTCAAGATACTTTTTCAATGGATGTAATTCATGTCAGCGCTCATCATTTTTAACAGCAAATATATAACGGAGCGTTTCATTTAAAAGCTGGCTCTGAGTCTATTATCTTTTGGCAGCACTGCAGACATTGCTCTTGTATGCCAGGAAACTATGCAGTGGGTCCAAAATGAAGACACTGGATACAAATCTGAGCTATTACACCTTTCAAGATGCCTCTGTGGCTTTAGTGGTGGGCATAAACCTTTTGACTGGGGTTAACTTCAGGGCTTTTAAAACATGATCCAGCCACACCCCCCCCACACACACACAGAGACAGACAGGCAGAAATGAAAACCTCTCCTCACACACACCTACTTGCTCTCTGCTTCGGGGCCTGTTAAAGCCATTACAGCTTTAAAAGAGATTGTATCGGCTCCAGGCAGACAGACAAATAGTTCGTTAGACAGTTAGACATACAGAGAGCACCCTCCACACTGAGGGGCCTGTGTGCTGGGGACAGGCTGGCTAAATGTCTGGCTGGTCTTCAGAGGCTCTCAGGTGTGACCGGCTGGCCTCTTGTGTACTGCAGCCAAGACGGCAGACAGGCACAGAGGTGTTCTGTGAGCCCCGAGTTGAGTGAATATCTGCTCTATCTCTGCCGTCACAGGCCGCGGACGCTGCTGCGAGCGGCTCAAACACAAGCCAGATCTTCTTTCCTGCAGAACTATGCAGGCTTTCACTGAGTTAATGCATATTTTTAGTCTGAGCCAAGGTCAAACAGTTTGCCAAAGACCTGCCTGACACGTAATTTCTCCCAGCAGCTGCGGTTTCGTACACTTGATGAGTAATTTTGCATTCGAATCAAAGACTTAAGCCAGACCGCAGATGCATAGCAGCAGGATTTTAAGAGAAGCAGTGAAGGTTTTGGTTCTTGGAAATACATCTTACTCGCTGCACTAACACTGCTACACTGCTGCAGACTGAACCCTACAGAAGAGGCCCTAAAATCCTCCTCTGCACATGCACACAACTCTTCCCTAAAATTGCTGATGGCTTGTTTTCATGAACATGTATTATTTCCAGATGGAGGTCATGAATAAAACCCAAAGGAAACCAGTCGGGTGAAACTGGAAACTTAAAAAAACAAAATGGAGGGGTATGGAGCTGAGTAAAAAAAACAATCACTCTCCTCCCCCGCTCATTCCCTGAACCTTTAGAAAGGACCAACTTGTCAATTACATGGTTAAAAACAGAGGAACAGTGAGCCCCGCAGGAACATGCCGACAGCTATACCACATCATCTTTTAAATGTTTCAACACCATGCACATATAGGAAAACCTCCCTTAACAAAAAAATGACTTTCATCGGCAAACAAACAAACAAACAGAAAAGCCTGGAGCGTCTCTGCCTTCAGACCTCACGTATTTCCAGCTAAATAAACAAAGTCTGGGGAGAGAAAGGGAACACTTTCAGACCTGACTGGGAATACAAAAACTGTGCCGTAAAGACCTCCTCGGGATCAACCGCAGAGCCCTGACTCACCAGCAGACCGTAGAATAGAGAAAGAGACATTGTTGTGCTGTGAGTATACACAAATTACAACTGAATAATCAAATGAATCCATCACACTTCGGCATTTGTGATGTGTTATGAAACATTTAAGCCTTAAACTAAATGTGCAATCTGGAGGCAGAGCCAGATCATCCATTAAGTCTGTCAGGGAGTGAGGAGACAAAATCAGACGCCAGACATTTCGCTCTGGGTCGAGTAGGAATAATGAAGTGCAGCTGGGAGGTTCAAAAAATGTACAGCTCATTATTGGAAGATTTCCAGTGAATGTGTGCTCTGTGTCATCAGTATGAAAAACGTATCTTTAAATAAACAGTTTAAAAGCTGTGCAGTTAGCTTGCTGGTTTTGTAGGCTATCGCTAAAATATGCAGACATGGATAGTACCAGAGTCAATTCATCTGAGCACAAGAACATTTTTAAACATGCACTTTGTTTGATTATCTTCTTCACTTCTCTTCTGCCACAGTTGAATAAATAATGTACCTCGACACTGCTGCTTTTTACTCAGTAAGTTAAAATCCCATTAATTTATCCACAGAGGAGGACTGAAGGGCTAGTTCAGGATTTTTGAAGTGGGGTTACCAGAGATCAATGTCACGAGTAAATATGATTGCCAATATAGGAACTTGCTAGCTTTGTCCTTTGGGGGGGGTACATTGTAACATGGTACCACTGAAAGGCTTGTAATTAACACACTTACAAGTTAAAACTACTCAAAAAAACTACACTGGATGGACAAAAAGCTTCAGACAGATTCTTAACAGCATTCACCTTTCCCTTGTTCATAACATTTGCTTTATCTTGGTTTTCAGCTTGAAAATATAAATCTAAACTGTGGTTAACATAAAACAGTTTTGTTTTCTCACATTATAAGTATTCTGAACTGTCTCACTGACAGTATCTTTTAATTTACATCGACTTGGCCCTCTAAAGATGAGAATAACATTCACATGCTCCTCGTGGTTACCAAAGTTTCCCATCTTTGATCTATGTTATGGAAACACAAAACAAAGTATATGAAGATTTCCAAAAAAATGCTTACCCAAGTTTAATGACTGGTGCCCTGACCTCCCACAGCAGCATGGTCTGGAGCTTTCACCTGCGGGGGGGCAGTTAGCTTAGATTTACATAACAACTGGAGTCAAATGGAGCTCACTTGCCACAAACCCACCAACTTGCACCTAAATAACTGACTGATTTACATGGTTTCTTTCATTATGTCAAATAAGATACAATTGGAGATGCTGTGTCATCGACCTTCTTTCAAACAGTGCTACTTTTGCACATAGCAAAGTTAGGCCAAAGCCACTATTTACTTAGATTTCCTTTCTGACAAATGTGCTACTGCTGTTAGTAAATTTATGACAAAGTCAATAACTTAGGCCTCAATTTTTTGTCTTTGTGCAGAACCCAGTTCAGAGTTGTGTCTGCACTTTGTGCTGTTGTTGTACTGCACTTTCATACCTACTGTGGGAAATGAGTTGTTAGGTTTGTAGTTCGTCTGCCAGGTTTAAAAGACTCAGGAAATTAAAACTCCTTCCATTGAACATGTAGCCTGTTCATCACTTTGAAACCCTTAACCTTGATTAATGTTTTAAAAGCTAAGATATGTGATCTTTCCTCTTTAAACTAACATGCTGCTGTTGTGGCTGTTGCTTAATTTCTATAATGTGACTGTTAACTCAGACACATATCCTGTGTAGGACCAGTAACATTCATGAGTATTTAGCTTCATAACACTGCACTTTTACTCATTAATCTAAATTAGTCTTGGATAATGATA
The DNA here is from genome assembly GCA_037902135.1 of Cetoscarus ocellatus. Taxonomy (NCBI): domain Eukaryota; kingdom Metazoa; phylum Chordata; class Actinopteri; order Labriformes; family Labridae; genus Cetoscarus; species Cetoscarus ocellatus. The sequence goes on along the minus strand of JBAMNC010000802.1, from coordinate 231,674 downwards.
TCCTATAATCTCAGTCATCTTTCACTGACCATCCTATACTGCATTTTGATAAACATAACCACTAACCATAACCATAACCACTGATGGACGATAGTTATTGAATACTCTGAGTGCACACTGTTGTTTTTACCTCTGCAAAGGAGGTTTTTGCCAGCGTTTGTTTGTTTGTTTGTGTTCAAAATAACTTGAAAAGTTATGGACGGATTTGGATGAAATTTTCAGGAAATGTGTGGAATGGGATAATTAACAATTGATTAGATTTTGGGACTGATCCGGATCACCATCCGGATCCAGGAGTTTTTTAAAGGATTCTTTAACATGCCAGGACCATTTTCACCAAAGTGGACTGAAGCTGCTTGGCGGAGGTCTGTGCTCTCTGAGTGCCTTTCTAGTTTAATCCTAGTTTGGTTGGGGGGTTTATACAGTGTCTTGTATTTCCTGTGATGTTTATTATATCAAACGGCACATGTTATGTTCTTGTACGTCAACAGATGCAACATTCGTCCAGCAGAATTGTGTAAAAGAAGATTAGAACAAAAATGTATAGAATGGTCTACCATTAGTGTTTGGGAGATTAAATACGACGTAAAATGTCGGAATTTCCTCCGTGGAGGATTAAAAATGAGTTCTTGCCGTGATTGCAGCACAAAATAAATCCATTTACGGGATTTGCAGAGAGGTGCGCCTCACCTGAAGCTCTGTAGTCGGTGTGAAATCCTTTCTCTGGCATCTCTACCTGCCGTGACGCAGCTGCCAGCGTGATAAACTGGGCACGCTGCAGCCGCACTGACATTGATTGACACATGAACAGACCAATCAGCAGCGAGCATTAACGTGCAGCGCATTTTTGAAGATTCTATTGGTTAAATCCGGAAAACATTTGGAGACGAGATTGATTGACACATGTACAGACAAATCAGCGTTGCTTGCAAGGTAAAACGTTTTGCTATCTGGTTAAAATAGGGATGGAAATTTTCCCAAATCAGGACTTTTGCGTTTTGGGAATATTGTGGGGACAGTGGACACTGAGGCCAAACACGGGACGTTTACATCTGGTCACCCTAGACAAACCAGATTTAAAGAACATAATGTATGAGTTATTATAAGACTTTTAAGTACTGAAGAGGATTAGGACCACTGAAATAATAGAGGCTGATTTGTATTAATTCTGTTAAAAAAAAAACCCACACAAACCTGAGAAAAAAAAGTCAACTCAGAGATTAAAGAAAGAATTCTGACTTTTTTACAGACTTGAAAAAAAATCTGCCTCTGAATTTAATTTTCTCTCAGCAGCCCGAATCTTCTTCAGTATTTAAGAGTACTGTTTAAGTTTCAATAATTCCTTAATGTATCTTGTCATGTACTATGACACCATGGTGGTTTTGTCTTCATGGTGTGAAACATGAAGAGTTTAATCGGGGAGAAAAATAAAATGGATTTGTTTTTAGTAGGCAAACAGTCAACAACAATTCAGTTTAAAATGACTTTTTATCAGTTTATTTTAATATTTTTTTCCTAAGTTCTTTATGCTCTGAATTATAACCTAGTTCATTTCGTAATATATTCCTCAAAAGGAGTATTGAAACGTTGTTACAGTCATTTATTTCTCCCCTATAATAACATCAATTGTTACTGTATCTTTGGTTCTTTGAAAGCCTTAGTAGTTACCTTTACAGTGAGGTACAACTTGTAAGGATTGTGTATTTGTAGAAGAGCAACGCAGCTTAACATGTGGGTAGCACCCAAAAAAATTGCCTAAATCCTCTTTTCCCCTGGAAGAAAGCCTACGGTACCTCAGCAAAGTAAGGGTGAGGAACCAGACTTATCGGGGCGTTGTCCTCCTAAAACACCCACTGTGCGGTCTGTATTCAACTTCACCAGTCTCACTGAAATCATGTTTCCAAACTTTTTTGAGGAGTATGTTCTGACTTTTTTATAAGTTTTTCCCTGGCATTTTAATCTTATATTTGACATTTTGATTTTGATTTAATCTTTTCCTTTAAGTGCATAAGAGAGAGAAAAAAATATCTTCCCTATTATTTCCTGTCTCTGAGCTTGACCCTAATACTCTTAAAACAACATTTCTCAATCAAAGGGTAGTCTTTAACAAATCAAATATTGGCTCTGAGCTTAAGTCTCTGCAGGTGTAGTTCTTTCAGTCAGGTTTGAAGTCTATTTACTGTAGCCTGGTTAAACACACACCTACAGTATGTAGAGGATTATTCTCCACCAAACAACCAGTCAGTCGAGTCAGTCTTGCTGTGTTTGTCCAGTGAGCAGGTTTGGTTTTATCTACTCTGACTCAAACTCCTTATCTACCAAATCAGACTCTAATCAGCCAGCTTTGTCCAGACAACAAGGGGCCAGCATAAGGCAAAGAGGACCCCAAGGCTTTTTTGTGTCTCAACCATAAAAGTGTAATTTGTGAACCGGACATGCTCTTTCATGTCAGGGAAAGAGGTATGACTGAATGGGAGAGGTAGATTTAAAGAAATTTAGAGATTAAGGGAACATTTAGGCTACAAAGTCAGAATCTTAATACATTTATCTTTTTTACTGCCATTAAAATGAGAACATACTAGTCTTATTAAATTAACATGAGTGTTTGTTGTACAAAGAAGCACTCCATATCCCACATTTTGAGTTTTGTTTTAGAAATAGATTCACGAGTGAGCTGCCATTGTTGTCCTATAATGGCAGCACTGTCCCTTTTCCAATTTCTTTCATAATCTACCTGCCTCAAACATTTTCTTATTTTCCTTTACACTAAATCTGCATTTACATTAAACTAATTAAGGATTTAAGACAAGGCAGTTTTATTGATAGATCACCAATCATACAAAAAATGCTTAAAACAGCCTAAACTTTTATCAAGTGGCTACAAGACAAATGGACGACACTCTGCCAATGAAAATGTGTAACAGGATTCATGTATTTTTGACACTTCTATCCAGAGTGCATTGCTCAACAATAACTACGTATAATTCACTTTTTAAAATTTGTCAAAATGTAGAAAAATTGTTTCTTTGAACAACATATATATGAAGACAAACCTTTCAAATTAAGTTAACAGGTCGAGTTATAAAGGGTTCCTATTAACAAAAGTAAGAACATGAGGAGTGGGGGATGACATGTTTGAAAAGTCTCTGGCTCATATCAGGACTGGTATTTAGTCTGCTCTTTCTTCCCCCACCCCAGACTCCCTGTGTGGCTGCTACAAGTCCTGACTTTACAAATCCCTCAGCCTGCCACCCTGCAGTCCTGCCCTTATCTCAGCCTCACCCCACTCCTCCTGGCAGGCGCAGATGGCAAGCCTATTCGTGTGCTAACCACAGATTGAGCCTTGATTGTCTTTATGACTGCCTTTGTTTTATAATGCCCCCCCCTACCCTCCCCATAATAAAGGCTCAGTCAGTAAGCTAATTTACATGTATTAATTAAGGCTCATAATGAGCTCAGCATGACGAGGCATTTGAATGCATTCCTCTGGTATTGTGCAAACTCTGCGGAGCTCCCGAGGTTTGTGGTCTCATCCATTCAGATGGGCCAAAGATAGTAGGTGTGGGGGCACGCAAGCAGATAAAGGACTTAAAACACACACAAAACCAGGTCAGTATACTCATGCAAGTTTCACCTCCCCCACTGACACATGAAGGTGCTAATGAGAAACAAACAGGCTGTTAGAGGTTTCCTTAATTCAATAAAAACATGAATACAGATGACTGTAGAAACAGTATTTATATAATTACAAGTTGTAAAACTGTACAATAACAACAAGTGAAGTATAAAAAACACTGAAGTAAATAATTTTTCATTGAAAATAAAAGTTTCACCCACAAGGTGCATGTAAGCTAAAATGCACAATCATGTAAGAAGATTACATTACATTCAATCATGTGAATAAGAGCTGTCAGAGTATCAACATTTTAATTGCAATTAATCACAACGTTAACCACATGCTTAAAATGATTCTATTTTGTATATCAAAATCCTAAAAGGCAACGAAAAGCAATGATTACTCACTCTTTGATTTGGAAATAAATCAAATTAAAAGAGATGTGCCTAAATGTTGACTTAAAGTTTATTGATTAGATTGATGCTGGACTGCTGCACCAGTGTGGTCTGAAATCATCAGATAGTGGTGGGCAACAGCCTTTAAAGAGTCCAACTAAAAAGTATAAGGCCAAGAGATTTCCTTGAGACATGTCTTTTTAATGATTTTTAATTGTAATTTTCAAAGTCTTAAGCAAAGCTAAGGGCTTATTCTGGGCGTCTTTCAAAGGCACAATATTTACACCCCTGTGATGTTAAGCTTTTTTGCAATTGCTTCAGAGACATAATGGGAGGATGAGTTGAACGGCTCTTTGGTCAGTGTCTGGTCAGAGGGGAGCAAACAGAGCTGGCTAGGGAGCGCAGTGTAGGCACTGTGAGCTGGTCTTGTGGTTGCCGCAGAGGTTTAGGCCCCGTTTACATGGAGACATTTTCACCAGAAACCAAAAGGTTTTTCCTTTGTGTTTTCATAAACGATCCGCGTTCAGACGGAGACTCGAGAATGACTGAAAACGCTGTAGCATGCATGCCAGTCCAGTAGATGGCGATGTAGGTTTGTAGAGAAACAGCAGTGTTGCAACACGCATACGCTTTCCGGTGAAGACAAATTTTGTTGCTTGGTAGATGGCCGAAACTGCAGTTGTTCCTGGTATGCGCGCGCAGCCTTCATGTGACAGAGTACTGCGCATGCGGTGACGTCAGCGTTTCACCCTGAATTGCTCTGTATCTCGTCTACATGGAACCGTTCTCGTGTAAACAGGAGGTGAAAACGCAATGAAAACTCTCTGTATTCGGCAGAAAACAGAGTCATGTAAACGGCCCCTTGAGTTGAACGGCTCTCTGTTCAGTCTCTGAAGGTAGTATCGGAGGCATCAGACAGGTCAGAGGGAGCACAGTGTACGGACTTGTGTCATGCCACGTTCAGTTAAGTTGTGTCAAATTGCAAATAGACACAAATCCCAGCATCATGGAATCAGTGTGAACGTCTTAGGGTGTAATGACAGCCAAGTATTATGCATTTTGGTTTCCATACACTTTGAAAACAGCTTATGAGTGCTGCACCCTCTGCTCAAGAAAAAACGCCTTTTATTTTGTAAGAAAATGTTTGGTGGGAAACAACAGCAGCTCAACTTTAGAGACTTGGTATGAATCAAAAAGTGAATGCAATTGAGGAAAGGAACCGTAAAGGGGAAATGTTTGATATCAAAAGTGCAGGCCTACTGTTGAATCATTAGCTGAGCCATATGTGAGTTTATTAGACATTCAAATAAGCAGTGGCGTCTCTTTTTGCCTCACTGTCAAAGCATAGACCCTATGGGAGTATCATTCAGCTGCAGCCCGTCATGGCTGCTTAACTACAGTGCACTTTAAATGACAAAATAGCATTTACTTAATGCAATTAAAACAACTTAACACATTACTGACAGACTTTAACCTCATTACAATTAACACGTTAGCGCTGACAGCCCCAATATAAATATTCCAACCAAAGAACTATGAACTAAGTTTTCTAAAGGATTTAAAACGAGACTTCTCTGGAATGTTTGAATGAGTTTTGCTCATTGATGCTCATTAATGCTTACATGGTTATGGCCATGTCATACCACAGCACAGCTAATCCAAGAAACCATGAAAAACCAGCGGCACAAACATCAAAGTGTATTTGTCTAAGAGCTTGTTCTCTCTCCTTGTCCCCTGGCTTGAGATGCTGAGCTGCAGCGGCTGTTCTTATTACCTCTTTGGCTTAAAAATCCTACTACAGGGACCCGGCCTCACAGGGAAAGCCAACACACATGGCAAATAAAGGCAAGGTAGAAAAAAAACATGTCGAGGGCACAAGTTACCACCCACTCACCCACCTCCCCTGCCTCTTTAATTGTACCTGAAGGGAAATCCCTTTAAGTAGTAGTTGGCAGGGGCAGGGGGCTGGCAGGCACATCAAACAGTCACTGAGCAGAAGCTCTATAAATACATCACATTCACTCGCCTCACTTCAAACGCCTCCTCGACAGCCCAGCCTCTACACTCCTCCTGAAAACCCACAGAGCCGGGCTGCGTTCGACATGAGGAGGACATAGTTCTCTAGTTAAGCGCAACACTTTTGCTTCATCTCACAGCAGTGGACCAATCCGACGACCCTCGCTGTCACACTAAAGTTTCAGGAGCTTTGGTTTTCTTCACATACACCTCTGACGTCCCATCAGGCACCAGATGACTGAAGCTGCTTCTGAAAGAGACCAGGAGGCGACCTGTGATGCAGGGGCGAAGAAAAAAGGAAAAGAGCCATGTTAAACACATCTGGAACATCAATAAAGAGCAAGTTTTGACAGGAAATCCTTAATAACTGTATACATTCCTCCATGTAAAAGCTTCATTTCAAGATTAAAGCAGTAGCGGCTGAGCATGTTTACTCAACAGTCTTGTCATGTGTCAGACATGATTTATTGGGTAATTACATGTGGTTATAATAGAGACTTTCAAGTTTTTGCATGAGGCTGCTTAGGTTGCTATTTAAGTTTTAACTGATTTAACAAGACAGAAATAAACATATAAATAAAGAAATGTGATAACATCCCAAACCAAGATGATGGCAGGTTAAGAGGTTATCCATGTCTTTACTGACCTGTCCATGTCTTCTGTCCGGTTAAAGTGAAGCTGTTACACTGAGAATGAGAGTTACAGATGTGTGCCGCCTCTCGGGCGCTGTGGACCGACAGCACGCAGCCCTGCTGGCTGTAAGATGGCCAGCAGCGATACTCCACGTTCCCAGAGGTCTCCATACCTCGCATCACAGTATAATCTACGACAGAAGAGGAGATGCAATATAAATACATGAGAACTTAGAAACATTTTGGTAGAGTCTTGAAGGATAACATAGAAGTTTAATTATCATGTAGGGCAGCGGTTAGGACCTAAAAGTAGATTGTAAAGCTGCTTTAAGTGGGTTGCAAATGTGAGCCTGCAGGAAAAGTCGTGGCAAAGAATCTTTGATGTACAGAAACCTCAGGGGAAAAACATTCACTTTACTCATTTGACTCAATTCTGCCTTTACAATAGGTGATTTGGGTTGTTTTTGGATATCTAACACTTAATTATTTCCTTATCTGGCCATAACAAAGTAGATTTTCCCATAACTTATTTTTTTTTTTTTTACCTCTATCTACCCCATGAAAACAACAGAAATGTTTTTCCACTGACTGGTCTGGTTTGGTACAGCACAGTTCGGTATGGTTCAGAGTGGTAAACCCTGATCTTGTTCGCATTTCCACAGCCAGCTGTACCGTCACTTGAGGGTGGGGTTGTGATGATACTGATAATCAACTTTAGAGGCAAATATCTGTCTTTAACAATGTTGGTCTGATTATATCGTGCATCCCAAGAAATTGTTTTTTTTCCCCCTGTGCATCCTCAAATACAAAATTTCTGAAATAAACCCTGCACTTTAAGGCTTCTGGTAAGGATATATTTGAACTAAAGACATTTCTGAGTAGATAAACTTGTTATCTTCAAATACAGTTGACCCATAAAGGTCTGATATACGGTCCCAGTGATAATAACACACAATGTAAGTGTTACTGTTTAAGGTGATCCCATGGGCTTGGGAGGGTTAAAGAGGTACTGACAAATAGGGATGGGAATCAAAAACCAAATTCAGTTGAGAATCAATAACCACTTCCTTAAAGGCGTCGATACATTTAGTCTTTTTGCTTATCAATTTATTCATCAATTCTTTACACCGACAGGGGTGGAAAGTGGCTTATTTTTCAACAAAAAGTCACTTACTACACAACTTACAGTAAAAGGAACATCAGCCACTTGAAGAAGCATTGATCTATGCAGCACGGCACTGAATCAGGAGTGTCATGTTTTATACTGTTGCCATTGAAAACCTACAAGCCGATTTTTGCTCACACTGAAAATCAACACAAAGTGATATAAATTAAAGGATCGCATTGATAAGCAGAATCATTAATCGCATTGGAATCAAAAAAATCATTCTATTTCCGACTCTACTGACAGAGTCTAAACTGTAATGGAAATGATGTGGGTAGTATCCAAACTGTGGAGGGGCGAGCTGAGTTGAGCAGACACCACAAATGGAAAAGTTCCATAATGTCGGAGCCAAAGATGCTGAACTTTCTCTGCTCAACAAACTGTCCAGTATTGCCCTCCGTGTAAAGGAACAGAGATTACTGGCGACAAAAGCACAATCACATGGGCAGTAACAAGACAAAGCAATGATTCACGTTGGTATTGGAAAAATCAAGACAAAATCCAACCCTTGTCCACTGAGGCCTCTGAAATAAGAAGTGTTCTGAACATGTTTGTCCCTGTCTCTTTATTCAGTCATATCTTGGTCAAACTAAAGTTCGAACTGCCTTTTTCAACCAATCATCATTTACAAAACAGAACTGAATTAAATTTGGGAGAGCAAAGAGAAGGAAAAACAGACTGTCACATTTGAGAAGCTGAAATCACAGAATGTTTATCAATACCCACTTTACCACTCTAGTGGCTCACTGATTAAAATAACTAAAAACTGTGTTCAGTAATGAAAACCACTTTGTCTTTTTATAAACACCTTAAATACCAAAGCCTCTGTCTTCATTTGTCGGGTCTCTGTCAAAAGAAAACTTTCTCCATTTGTCACCATTTCAGTTTTTCCCTCACAAACTGTCTCTCCACACTGAAACCACTGCACCTCCCTCCTTCCCAACATTTGTGTTACATTCATCATTACGGCTCTTTCGGTCAGACGTCTCCAGGATCTGGCCTTAAATCATCTGCTACACATTAGCAGGAGCCATGAGAAAGAAGCACGCACACATGTGGCCAGCAAACACACACACACGAGAACGGGACAAAAGGCCGTCTGTGGGTCTGATGGAGGAGGCACACGGTTTCAAACTGTTAACCTTTCTGAATGGCAGGAGCCGCTGTGTGTGTGTGTGTGTGTGTGTGTGTGTGTGGTATTGTTAGGAGGAAAAGGACACGAGGATCTGCCTTCTGGGTTTGAGAAAAGGGAACAAGGAGAAGGAGTGTTCTGAGTATCCTGCTTAGGGCAGAAAAAAAGATGAAGCCCGTCAGGGAGCGGGGCCTGAGCTGTTCAGGAGTCAGGGACTTATGAATATAAGGTCTGTGTGCCTGAGCTGAGTGATCAGAATACAGCCTTTATTACAATTTAATATAAAAACTGTCAAACAAACTCATGGAGACGCTCAGAACATTTATAAAAACATTCTGTAAAAATCAAATGCTAAAAAAAAGACAGTTTGAAACTACAGCAGTAAGAACACAATATCTGTCCAGTTTTGGGTGCATCAAAAAATGCAGACAAACTCCTACAATCTGTCCAAAATCTTGTCTAACATAACGTTAAGTGAGTCACTATAGCGAATGCTAATGCTTAGAATGCTAAAACAGAAAGCTCATATAGCCTAAGCATGGTGAATGTTTTACAAATTTCACGTACGTGCCTCAAAGTGCAATATGATGACAGTGTAAAATGGTGAGCTTCAGCCCCAAACCTCAAGCTCTGTAGCACTCTGCAACAAAACAATTCTACTTTAAGTTTCATTACCAGTTCATATATATATATATATAGATAGATAGATAGATAGATAGAGAGATAGATAGATAGATAGATACACATATCTGTAAAAAGAATATTGAGATTTTGACAATGCACTTTATTGTATAGCACAACAAACCGAATAATCTAACACAAAACAGAGTAAAAACAAAAATGAGAACTGAAAACCAATTCCAGTTGAAAATCAATAACAATTCCCCCAAGGGCTCGATTTCATTAGACATTTTGCTTATCAGTTCCTTTCACTTTGTTGTTTATGCTTTGTTAATCAAAGACGTCACACACTCATCAGTGGCAGTCTGCAGGAATTATTACGAAGAAGTCAAAAATAATGGCGGAGGGCAGAGGACATCAAAATCATGTCTTATCTTCAACAAAAGACACTTACTGCACAACTCTCAGTAAGTGGAAACACCAGCGACATGTAAAGCATTTATCCATGCAGCACAGCATTGAATATCAGCAGTCATGTGTTCGGCATTGTTGCCACTGAAAACCTGTGTAGGTCAACTTTTTACCACATAAAAATCAGCAGGAGTCGATAAAGGAATCAGATTGATAGGCGGAATCCTTCGTGGCACTGGTATCAATAAAATCTTATCAATTCCCAACCCTAGTAAAACCACCTACAAATGACATCTAAAACACACAAAATATGATTAGGTCTTTACTTCTCATTAAATTCTCCTAAGTTTAATAAAATAAATAAAATGATGATTTGCCTGTGAAACAGAACATTTCAAATAGATAATCTAACGCTCAATAAGCATGTTACTGTAAGTAGTTCTTACTGTGAACTGAGCCTTCGGCCCGGTGACTTTCTTTACTGAATTAATGTCAAAATAAACCATGCTGATAAACAAAGGGCCACCTTTCAGCAAGGTGTTAAAATAATACAAACAGCAGCAGCGTTTTCAAGAAGTTTACTTTTTTTTTATCTAATTCTCCAAGTAAATCATGAGCGATGTCACCAGAGGTGTAATTACATCCACATCACCGACGAACCTCCATCTGTCAGCAATTTTAGATTAAGACGTGAGACCTGATGGGCGTCTTTTACACACACACACCCAAACACACACACCATTACACTGAGCTCATATGGACACTCTGGCTTTCTTTTGGTTTTGTATTTGCTACATGAGAAAGAATCATAAGCACAAGTGTTCTTCAACACATTGTTTCTTTCTGTTCACTGATGTAATATTTGAAGTAACTGTTTGACAATTAAAATTTCTCACTGCCCTGGTAGTTTCTGCAAAGAGGTTATTTTTTTTAACCACCACAACAAGGAGCCCAAACTAGGACTGAACAATATTGCAAAAAGATATTGGAATTGTTTTTTACTCCTGCAGCATAAATTGCAGTATTTAAGGGAACTTTCCAAATAAATGCTGCGTCTTTTTGTGTGCACTTTAACTCTTTAAATTGCTCTTAGCTGCACACTTAGACATCTGCCAGCGAATGTGATACACAAACATGCACACAAAGAAGAGGGAGGGTGTAATGGCATGTTCTTTCATTTACTTAAAAAACGTGGATTGTAATTGTGCTACATCTAGCTGCCATTATCAACTATGTCTGAGGATATTTTAAGACAATTCTTCATGAGCAGACTTGTGTTTTAAGACCTTAAAAGACCTATTCTGAGAAGGAAAGAGTTCTAATTGATGTCCTTTTGTTTTGAAGTTCACTAAAGACAATTTAAAACATGTATTTGTATGTCTATGATTTGAAGAAAGCTGAAAAAAAGCAGAAATTCTCCATTTAATGTGGTCACCCTCAAAGATGTAACACGCTGTATCTGAAACAAGTAGCATCTGTAGCTTTCCCATTTTTCGTGAGAGAAACTCACAAACTCTGCATGTTTTTTTTTTTTTCAAAGGAAGTTTTCTGATGGTGATTTCACTGACTTTTATTTTAGACAGTCGAGGAAACAAAAAATAAACGTTTTTGGTTTCCATCAACCCACACCCAAACGGCAGCGTGACATAGTTTATATATTGTTTTCACACTAGTCCAAACCAGTCCCTCTTTAGTCACAACCCCACAAGTAAAACAATTTGAAAGCTTAAAGTTTATTGGAAACTGGTTTGCATAAGGTATTAATAAATTGTTGATTAATGATGATCTTATCTCTCACTCTGTATTTTCTGAATTATTAGCTGCTTAACAGCAAATGATTGGGCGTCTAATCATGCTGTTACCTAACAGGTATGATTTCACAACAAGCCACCAGGCATATTGTGTACACAACTTACAATGTTTCAACTAACAACTCTCCCATTTAACCTGAGGCCAACATTACTATGAGGGTTACCTTGAAGCTGACAAGTGAATACAAACCTACTCTAAAGCTACAAATCTACATCTATCTCTCATTTGTGACAGTACTAATCACATTTATCAGTTAAAAGTGGTCAAGTGTCAAACAATACTTATCTTAACTTGACCAATTTATTCTTAAACAGCATTGCCTTTTGATAGAGCCAGTCTTGTTTTTCCCTCGATGATTTTCAGTCTACAGCCTACACCAAGTCCAGCAAAGTTGCCGCTAGCTATAACCATAAAGTCTATATTTTCAGTACTAATTATTTCCAAGAATGTTTAGTTTTCTGAACTAAAACTAAACTTTTCATTTGTTGATTCAAACGGAAGCATTGCTGTTTCTTCTAAAGTGAGCACTTATGAGACGTCATGCTTACTGGCTAGTTGTAGCTGCATATATTTAACTTGAGAGCTATTTGAGCTATATATAAACTCCCATCAACTCTCAGTAAGAAAATGCAGGGTTTTTTTTATTTAAATGGTTTTTAAAAAGGGAATCTTTCTTTTTAACTTTTTACCTTAAAAACTATGCAATATCCAGGTTTAAATGGATTTCTCCACTTTCTTGTTGTCCTGATTAAGGATTTGTGTTGGTTTAAAGTTGTTAAATTGCATGTATATTTGGATTATTTTTGATCATATTAATTGTCTTTTTAATTGTCTTTTGGTTACTGCACTGGTATCATTGAAATGTAAACCTGTCCTCATAATGTGACCTGCACTGATCATGTGACTGGTCCAAAACCTTTACAAGTAGCATGGCTGCCATTTTATACCTGTCCTGATGAAGGTCTTAATAGCTGAAACAAGCTGGAATGATTTCAACTCTGTAGCCCTGATGAAATGAGGCCTTTTACTATTAATCCCTCTGAGTGCCTTTGACCTTCCATTTATTTATTTTGCAAAATGTAAGCTCATCCAAGAAAAACTAGGTCATGCTCAAGACAATCGACACTACCAAGCTCTACGTCTGTCTACAACATGCTCTTTCTCAACAAAACCCCCAGCTTTGAGAATGATATACGCATACTTTAGGTCTTATGACACACACACACACACACACACACACACTCAGCAGCAGCAGCAGCAGCAGGGTTGACTCATGGCACCTCCTTGTTAAGCTAAAACATTCCCTGCTGGTGTCAGCCCCAGCACCCAGGCCTCTTTACCCCGAATCTGTGATTAAATTCGCAAAGCGCTGCTATATAAACAGTCCAGCATCTGGGGGATGGAAAATCTCACCACAGGAACGCAGCCAGTCATACTGTTATTAATATTTCATAGAGCTGAGTGGAACAGAGGGAGGGGTGAGGGGAGAGCAGAGGACGGAGGGAAGGCGAGTTGAAGAGGTGAAAAGTGAAGGACTTTTGGAGCTTGAGCTGAATGGATACAAAGTGGAGTAAAAGGATTTCCTTCAAAATGCAGAATGTGTGAGTTCTGAGAGGAGCTTTTAAACAAAATAAATTTAAACGTTGGAAAAGTTTGCTTTAAAATCTCTACACGGCTTCCCTAAAAAGCAAAGAAACCAAACAAAACTTTCCCATGTCACGAATAACTTAATGTAATCTCAGTGCTGTTTTTCTAAATGAACGCCAACTGTGCTCTCTGAGCCGTAGACATGCCGGATTAATCCCACTTTGTTGGTCTTGTCCTCTCATTCCAGCTGCTTAATAAACCTGTCAAAACAGTTGGAGCGCAAGAAACACCCCCGCTTAATTTTTTAGAGATACAAAAAGAAAACAGAGTTGAAGACTGTGTGAGTTAGGTCTAAAAGGGGATCAGAAAAGGGCAAAGAACTCTGTGAGGAAAAAAAGAAGAGAAGGGGTCCATAAGAGGGTCTACTGTACTTCATAAAAAGCAGCATTCATTCCACAGGCTCGTACCTCTGATTATTGATGGAGGCAGGTTGTCCAGGTGCAGGCCAGACTTGTAGAGGTGGAGGATGTGTTCAAAGGCTTCCAGTGTTTGATTGATGTCGGCTTTCAGCTCCCCTGGACACACAAAAAAAGACTCAATCTCTACAGATCTTACTGAAAACAGACGGACAAGCATCCAATAAAGATGATTGGTTTAGTTTTCCATATAGGTGTTTCCTCCATAGATGAAATATATGACAAACCCTTCTCTATTACAAACAGAAACAAGATGACAATTTGCTAAAATAAATAACTGAAATGAGTATTCATAGTGGTGTTTTTAAAGCTGGTTTGTTTAGGAGCATCAGCAAGGGCAGTGGTTCATTAGTGTGTGTTTGTTAGGGTATTGTTCTGTTCGTTATCATGTGTATATAACTTGTCAGCTTGTTTTCTGTATTAACTTGCCTTAGGAAAATGCATCAAATTTAGCTAAGTCTGGCATATTTACATTGACTGTTATTGCTAATTTGTTTATTCATATGCACTGTTCTAATTGAAAAAGTAAAATGAACAAAATTAAAAACTAGCCTTCAGCAAAAACAGAGTATTTTTGTGTTGTAGATTTGTGTGTGGCTTAAAAAAAATCCCCTCCAACACAATCCAGTCCAATCTACTTTACCTATTAGGTCATTTTAAATACAAATAAGTAGACTGTACAGGTTATGTTATTTTATGTAAGGAAGTATGCTTTGTGGCTGCAAATACATTACATTGGCATATTGTCAATGGCAGCCAAAGGTGCACAAACACAGTGGACTGATCGTGCTTAAGGGAAGGGGCATGACTCGGAGCACATACATGGAAGTAGAGCTGGGCAATAATCACATTTTAACTGAGATTACAAGTACTGCCTTACACAATTGTGAAAATTGAGTAATCAAAAGTAAAACATTACTGTACCACATGTTACTATCAGCATAGTTTTGAGATATTTTTTAATTTTTACAAGTGTATATTTCTATGTATTGCCTATTCTTTCATGTTAAAAATGATGTGTCAAAGCATAAACATTCAAGCATGTGGTGCATGTTTTAAAATCAGTTAGTGATCATTATTTTAATATCTATTTAAAATAATTCCACTTAGTATTTTGGCTATAATCGAGCACATGGAAGGGAGGGAGGAGTGAAATTACTTCCACTGCAGTCTCATCCATGTGTCATCCCCCAACCTTAAATTTTCATTTCTGTGTTGGCAAATGAACGGAAACAATTGCTACAGCATTTTTCAGAAAGATGTTGCTGCTTTCAATCCTGTCATGAATTTAGACAGATTTTCTTCATGAACATACAGTTCTCTATATTTTAAACTGTCTGGCAGGCCACATGAAGGAGTTGGAAGGTCACATGTAGCCCCTTGGCTACAAGTTGCCCATCCCTGGAGTAATGTGCGATCATGGCGGCGGCACTAAGGGTCACGACCATGCATGTCTCTGCATTTTGTACTTGCATATGGATCGCATTATAATGTGTGCTGCAGCCAACTTTTTGGATCTTAACATATAGAAAATCTTATCCCTCTCCCAGCTGTGTGATCTCAGCAGAAAGCAAACCATATCCACGATCATGTCAAGCACTTTGTCAAGCTCATTTAAAGAAACATTTAGACCGTGGCATGTCATTACACAACTGAAATAACACGATCTTTTACACGCTTATCTTTCAAACTCAATGTCCTGTCATATCACGTCAAGGCGTCTCTCACCTGTGGAGTTCATGATGTGGTCTACCAGGTGTGTGAGGCCGGGTGGGGCCTGGTGAGGCAGCAGGTAAGTGAAGAAATACCTGGAGGCCAAGCAAAAGACAACTCATTCAGAAAAGACAAGACAAGCCCCGTCACATAGCTCCCACAGAACACAACTTGTCTCACGTTGGTGTTAAAACAAACAGGCCATAAAGCTGTCAGAAAGCCGAGAAGAAAGACTCTCTTTTCCACAGAACCCATCAATTTATTCATCACACCTTCTCTTTTAAATTTCCAGCTGTATGTCTTAACTATTAACAACATTTTAGGTGTCACTTTGGCCTGTGTTTAAGCAATCATCCATTCAACTGCTGCTCCATCCATCCATCAAAAGTCCATCAGGTAGTAAAACTGTCGCTTTTCTTACCTGTAGGCGTTGTAAATGTTCCTCTTCTCACTCAAACCCTCGCACACTCCTCGATCCGAGCACAGCAGGGTAAAGTTCCTGTGAGGAAACTGGATGGTGCAGTCTGCGTCTGTGTGACAGAGCGTCTCCTCGGCGCTGGCGTCGTCCAGGTCCGTGAGCTTAAGGGAGCCTGACACCGTGACAAACTGTCGAGGCTGGAAGTCCAGCAGACCCACAGAGCCCAGAGGAGACTGAGAGAGGAAGTGGAGGAGCCGGACTAAATCCAGACACACCTGGGAAAGATCGGACACAAAACAGCCACGATAAGCCTGAATGATGACCGTTTTTAGACTCATTGACAACACTCAAATCAAATTATTTTGTCTTGTACAACAGAGACTAAATTAACAATCAGCAGAACAGATCTTCAATATTAGACACCTTTCCATGCATAATTACTAAGTAATACTGATATCTGTATGATTAACAAAGGGAAGGGGATAGTTTGCATTTTCATCATCATAAAATTAAAATAAAATTGTCATTATCAGAGATCATTAATCTTTTCCCAGGTTTTCCTAGGCACTTTTCAGGCATCTTCTCTTTTTATTTAATCTTTATTGTTCCAGAGCAAATAGTTATCACAGCTAGGTGTACAAATTTGAATATACTCCAAAATTTCTACTCATAAAATCACACATTATTTTGAATATATTCAACCAGGATTTCATGTCTTTACCTAAAATCAGAGTTTTTTTACTTTACAATTTTCTACTCAGAGGAGCCAAAATAAACATTAGCTAATAACACCCAGAGAGAACACAGAAAATGTTATAGCATTAAGCCAAACAAAAGAGGAAGTTAAGTTTCTCATGTTTGCAAATTAAATAGATTAAATATTAGGACGCGACAGGGGAACAATTTTCCAGCACTTCAATCTGTATTCAAGCCTTTCCACCTCTGTAAATTACCAATTTAAACATGCCCATTAATATTATTTTACACTCTTACCATACTAATGATTTTTACAGTCGATACACAATATTACATTTAGGCTGATATTTTAAATACTGATATTTCCAGATACAGTAGCACCAATACTGATGTTTTTTGTCAAGAGCACAAAATCTCCATTTCACTGAAATTGACTTGCTTCTTTAATGTTTACAGTCCATTTGTGAAAGAACTTTGTTTAATCTTGCAGAGGCTGCTGCTAGACTGCAGTATCAGTTTTGTTTCACTTTATTTTGGCTTACAATGAGAGATGATCTCAAAAGCCATTAGTACTTAATTAAACGGAGTTCATATTTATCTGACTGCTTGTATTTTTTTAATCTAAAAAGTAGCCTGGTGCAGTGTTATGGAAAATCAAGGATACTACTCACTGTGTTGCATTGTGGTGTCAAATGGAATATAATCATTAACGTACTAACCCAAATCAATTGAACCGAGGGTCAGTGAAGATGCACAGCTCAAGAAAATGTTTGGTGTTTTCTGACTTTTGTCTTGGGTAAGATGTGTGTGGAGGCTTGAAAATATTTTCATTCACAAAGAAGAGCCCAGCAGGGAGCCTGTTAACCACTGCATTTCTAAATCATGAATGCCTAACTCTAATGTTTTTCCCTTCAGATGAACAGAAAGAAAAAACAGAATTTATCGCTAAGTTATGGTCTCACTGAGGTTACAAGTTTTGTTTACTACAAACTGAAAACTGCTGTCTCATGTAGATATTCATAGAGCATGGTGGGCTACCCAAAGTTTCTTTCAGGTCAAGCATAAAGCTGTTCTCCAAGAATGGAGACACATTTAAGACTGTGATCAAGTTTAAAACCATTTCCATAGTTTATTAAGCATGAACATAAAACTCAGTCTGGTAAAAACAGACGTATATGCTTTTGGTCTACCAACCAATTTTTCAAACTGTTTCCTGAGCCTGTTTGCAAATGACACTGTAAATCCTTGTCCAGAGACGCTAAATAAGTCGGCTCCTGCAGTTAAATAAAGGCATTAGGCATGCACTGACAGAGCATGAAATGACTCTGTCACACTAACACACAAACATAGCTGCTCTGTTAGGTAATGCTCGGACCTCTTGGACATCACCCAGTGGGGATCTGAGTTCGGTAATAACAGGTGAAACCGAACACCCTCCAGATTACTGTAGCCAGCGCAGATGCAACGTCCCCTGAAAAGGGGGCCCAAGCAGCTCCGGGGTAGTGTTGGTGGTGGTGGGGGGGATTATGAACACCTATTTGGGTGATGCAGCAAAATGAGATAGAACTGGCTAGACTAGGATGTTATTCAGGCTAATCCGGGAACAAAGCGTGCATGTTGGGACTATTTTTTCTCTCTCTTCCAGTCCTTCTTTCAGACACATCCATGCGTGTCCACACACATGCACGCACATCTACACACACACACACACACACACACACACACACACACACACACAGTCAGATCAGTGGAGTGTAAATTCAGCTTCTGTTGAATCTGACTGTGAGCATACCTGTGACGGGGGTTGAGTGAATTGGTGTGTGTGTGAGTGTGTGTGTGTGTGTGTGAGGGACGACATGACATTCCTCGCCTGCAGTGGATTAACTCCAGGACCCATCTCCATTCCCGCTTCGGCCTGATCAAATACTCTAGAGGGACAGATGTCGGACCTCTCTGAGTTTCAAATGTCCCCCTCCCCTCATCTTTCTCGCTCAAAAACAAGGCTCACACATGATTCTTGCAACATATTGCGCTGTCGGGCACAAACATCTATCTTCTTTGTTTTATATGTAAAACAGTGCTATTGGTCGCCTACCATGTTGGTGAGTGGGTTTGTATAAATTTTAAACCAAATTTAAGTACAAAAAATAATTTGTCTTCATGACAAAATAATATTAATTCATGTTGTAGTGGTGGTTTTTTCATTTCCTGAAAAGTAGTGATTTTGGAGATAGGACGTTTGTGCCTGACAGTGGTATGTGATGAAAATGTATAAACTCTGTATGCACTGGTTCTGTCAAATGATGATGATTTTGATTAAGTTATTGCAGAAAAAAGCAGATTTAAGATAAACAAACTGCACTTGGCCAACTTCACACAACTGTTTTCAACGAAATTGTAGATTTGATAACAGCAAATAACAAAAATTCTCTGTTCTAACTGAGCTTAGATTACTCCCAATACACTGATATGTACTTCTTATATTCTCCTCAAACTAATGCAACATCCAGTGGAATATCCTTACTGCCAAACTGTGCTTTCATATTTATATTGATAATGTTTAGCTTGTTAATGTTAATAGCTTTAATTCTTTGGCCTTGTCCATAGTCTCACTTTAACTTTATTTATTTTTCCTTCATTAAGGGGAAATTGGTATGTCTTTAAAATTCTGTACGCTGTAATTTTTGTGTATTGAAATTCTGTTATACTCTTATCTATGTTAATGTCTCTGTCTGATATACTGTGAGAAGAGCTCCTGAAACAACAGAATTTCCCACTTGGGATTATTTAAGTTTTTCTGATTCTGAGATCCGCCCTTTTCACAGTGAATTCCCACAAACGCAAAACAGCGGTTCCTACCCTTCATTTCTACGACAACCAACGCATATTCTTGAAAGAGTTGAACTCCCATACCCACAGGAAAGAAGAGATATGTTGCTGCTATTGTTGCAAAGTTTACGTCAATGTTTATAGATTTCAGTGAAAAAAATCCAGATACAATGGGCTTATACACACATTCTTATCAGAGGACCTTTAGAGACAGTTTGCAATAAGTGTGATATGTTTTGGTAAAAATATGTTAACCTTTTGGGGGGCCTAGACCCCAGGTTGAGAACCACGTTTAATCAAATTTATTCACAGCCAACATACTTAATACTCAATGCAAAGATGTGTACGGCTTTTGGGGAGCACAAGAAACACCAAACAGCAGGAGCGACACACAAACATACAGCAGTGTGCGCTGGTGCAGAGATGGTATAATTCAGAGGGCCAACCTCGAGGTTAGCATCACGCTGTTTGGATTAGTACTGAAAATAAGCTGTGTGACACAGAAATCAAATTAAATCATGACACTTTCACAAGCGCAGACTGGAGAATAAACCTGTTAATATTGTTTTAACAAGAGTGAAGAGAATCCTAGGAGATCATTTCAATCACCTGTTCTCACTGTTTGAGGCTCTGAGGCCGCTAGAAATGTTTAAGGTAATTTCTTCCAAGTGCTATAGACATTTTAAACCTCACTATAAGACTGATGAGATCTTAAACTTGACGTGAGTAGTTTTTACTGCACTTTCTGATTTATTAACCACATCAATGCAGTTTACGCTGCTGTATGTATCTAGAGAGAGAAAATGTCCACCTTTGGTAAACAAGAAGGATTAATGCTATTCTATTTCTTTTATCACTATGATCTTCACAAATGAGCTAAAGGAAGCCGCTTATTCAGATTAAATCTGTATGTATAATGCTTCCTGTAACACTATCCTTCCAGAAGCCGGCACAGTGAGGGGATCAACTCTTCCCCTGGAACGCCTCTGCTGCGCTAACAGTGAAAGTGTAACGTCGCAGAGTTTAAATATCTCTGCCTGAGCTTTCTCATTGTGAGAGGGAAGAAACGACAATGAGAAAGTAAAATGTGAATTAGCTTTCAATAAAAGAACTGAGTAATGTAAAATTGTGGATGTCATAAATAACCACAAAGACACTAAGTAAAGCAGTCATTCTACCTGTGATACAATCCTTCCAGTATTGTTTATCAATGTGATTGTTTGAGAGAAACTAATCACTTAATCTGTACTTAAATTGACTTTTCTTTATCGATTGACAGCACAAATATACACCAATAAAAGCTTCAACAAAAGCTACAAGTGGAAGTTAAAGTCCATACCCTGAATCTATCCTCCCAGGGACTCTGCAGCAGCTGGATCATCTGGAGAGGGGTCCCCTGCTCCAGAATAACTGTGACCCTTCCGTCTTTCCCTCCGCTTCCTCCTGCGTCTCCGGCACAGTGACCTCTGAGCTGTGGAGGGTAGAAAAACCTCAAGTTAGTCACGGCTTCATAAGACTGCAGAGGCGAGAGAAAGCAACGGGCTAAAAGTAAATCCAGGGGACATTATGTTCTTCCAAATCTCGCTCTCTGCAGCTCAGCCAGTAAAATCACATCAGCCTGGGGGGGAAATCTGCTCAATACACTTATAAAATTAATCGATCCAGCTGCTGCTATCACAGGACATCTTGAATCAAACTAATATGTTTAGCTGAAACTAGCTCTAAATTGGGCTGTAATGGGTTGAGTGAATAAGTGCTGGGGTTTCAGATGTAAGCAGGGATAGTGAAGAGGACAGAGGCACATTGTCTGCTCTCCCAAAACTGGACCCAAAGGTCAGGACAGGGTCAGTGAATTTAATTTAATTACATGGGAAGGTTTCTGCACAGCCAATGAGGTCTTTTCATGCTGCTCACTGTGTGTGAGACAAAGGAAAATCTTAGCTGTGGTGCATGGATTATGGAAAATCTTAATAATAATCTTCCAGCTGTTTTCCAATATCCAGAGGGAAGCAGTTCATTCTGAAGCTTCGGGAAATAGGCCAAGAATGTTGCCGTTAGATTTGTTTTAATTCAACCTTAACTTTTTACCTCCGCCAAGGTCGTGTTTTTGCCAACACTTGTTTGTTTGTTAACAGGGTAATTTACAGAGTTACGAACGCAATTTGATTCTTTTTCCAGGATAGGTCTGAAATTGGACCAATCAGTTAGATTTTGGTGGTGATCCAAATCTGGATGTGGGTCCAGGATTTTCTTTTTAGAGGAATTGTTAACACTCAGGATAAGGCAGTTTCCCATATTTTTTAACAATTACTCAGTAGGTTCTCGGTGGAATATGATGATTAATTAGGGATTTTGATTCGATTTTGATGGTGATCTGAAAATAGACTCGGATCCAGGACTTTTTGCTGCTTTTTTTAAACGTTGCCTCATTGGCAAAGAATGTTGCAATTAATTGTTTTTTTAATTCAACCTTAACTTTTCACCTCCACCAAAGAGGTTATGATGTAGACAGCGTTTGTAAGTTTGTTAGTCAGAAACTGGCAAAGGACCAATCCATTAGATTTTGGTGGTGATCCCAATCCCAATGCAGATCAAGAAATATTTTTCTAGGATTTGTTGACAAGTTCACAAGTTCTCAACAAGTTTGGATGACATTTTCAGAAAATATTGGTCATGGCACGGATCCAGGAATTGTTTAAAGGAGTTGATAACATTGCAAGAACAGGGCAGTTTTCCACATTATCGCTTGGAAGTTCTCATTGGATTTGGATGAAATTTTCAGGGAATGTTGGTCATGGTCCAAGGAAAATGTGATTAGATTGTGGTTTGAGATCCAACTCCGGACGTGGATCAAGGAATTTTTTAAAAGGATTTGTTAAAATTGCAAGATATGGCAGTTTTCAACATTTCAGCTATTAACTCAATAAGTTTTCAACAAATTTTTCAAGAAATTAACAGAAAATGTTGGTCATGGCTCACAGGAGAAGTGATTAGATATTGGTGGTGATCTGAATCTGGTTATAGATCAAGGCACTTTTTCAAGGATTTTTAAACAATGCGAGATAGGGTAGTTTTCCACATTTTATACAATAACTTGCCCAGTAATGTTAGAAATGCCTTTGCAGGTTTGTACCCTCAGAGCACCTCTAGTTAGAGTGTTCATGTCTCAAATGTGTGCACAAATAAAGGCAGGATCATACCCTTATGACGTTTGGATGCTGCAGCCGCTGCAAGAGGACTATTTCTTTCTTCAGCTTAAAAGAAACGAGTTCCCTGCAGCCTTGAGGGTCCTTAAAGTCCTCCACACACTTCCCCATGTCTATCCCCTTTTCGTTGACCAGCTTTAACGCCACGGACTGACCTCCAGCGAGATTCACTCTGACAACCAGCTTAGTGTACCCAGAGCCGAGGACCTCCACCGCCTGCATGTCCACCAGCGACTCACAGCCCATTTCATCCATGTGCGCCTCTCTGGACCCGTGTGAGATCTCATTCCAGAGACTGTAATCCAAAGAGGATTCTGGCAGAACCGGGTCACGTCCTTTGTCGTCCTCATGGGGTAAAAGCAGCGGAATGATTTCCTTACGCCTCTCGTTGAGTTGGTAAATCAACGCCCCGCGGAGTGAAGCAAACTCATCAGCAGCAGCAACAGTTGTGTTGGAGAAGTGAGATACCTTCGCTCCAAACTGCTGCACGCTGCTTATCAGGAGTGACACTAAAATAGAAAGAACCACGAAAGCCAGCAGAGCAGCGGCGCGTAAAGAGTTGCCCATCCCGGGCATTTTTCCTCCTGAGGCACCGCTACAATCTCTGCCGCCGGACAGACACTGGCTCACGGCCGCGGGGCAGGCTGAGACAACCGCCGACTGCGGGTGAAAGGAGAAGTGATCCAGCTCCTTGTTTC
Source organism: Cetoscarus ocellatus (assembly GCA_037902135.1). Lineage (NCBI taxonomy): Eukaryota > Metazoa > Chordata > Actinopteri > Labriformes > Labridae > Cetoscarus > Cetoscarus ocellatus. Next base: position 208,251 of record JBAMNC010000802.1, on the reverse strand, counting down.
CACCTCCCGGGAACTCCCTCTAGAGGTGTGTCCTGTCCACCAGTAACTTTACACCCGCAGCATAACCCCGCAGGAGGGCTCGCGACCTCAGGTTGGCACTCAGTGCGCGTGCTAATGCGCGTGACGTAGCTGGTTTTACAACAGTGAGCAGACTGTGGTGGCCTTCGGTGACCAAGGAGATACATTAACTCCAAGATAAATAAAGACAAACGTTTTTTAATTGAGTGAAACAGAGGAAAGTGAAACATGGACACTTTTGAACCCAATGTGATGGAGCAAAGTAATTGTATTACATTTTGAACATGTCAGTCGATTAAATTATCAAATCAATCACATGCACATTGCAAAGTACATTTGCAAATACGAGGAATTTGACTTGGTAAATTGATGTAAAGACAATAAACATATAGCAGCAATAAGAAATAAAAATTCTAAGAGGAATAGAATAAAGTATAAAAATAGGAAGATAATAGTGCAAAATGAATTAGGCAAATCTAAATAATATATGAAAAAAAGAAGAAAACATAACACAAAGATATAAGATGCAGTGAATGAGATAAATTAACTCCAAGATAAATAAAGACAAACGTTTTTTAATTGAGTGAAACAGAGGAGAGAAACATGGACACTTTTGAACCCAATGTGATGGAGCAAAGTAATCTGATTACATTTTGAACATGTCAGTTGATTAAATTATCAAATCAATCACATGAATGTTAATAATTGATCATATATAGCATTTCAGTGACGCTTCATTGGTTGTAATACAGGTAGACTTTATACTTTTATTAATATCTGGCTGGTCTTTTAACTATTCCACATTTAATCAGGGATGTACAATATATGCCGATATTTTCAAACACATTATCACAGATATTGATATGGAAACTACTATTTTTGTCAAGAACACAAAACACTTACCTAAAATCGACCATTTCCTTTCATGATGACATAATTTGTGTTAGAAACAAATGTGAAAGGATCAAAACATTTTTTCTTTGATGAAATATATTTTGATTGATAAAAGTGGACAAATAATGATGATGAGATAAACCATTACGACGTATTTGTGTATTATGCCAATATTACAGTTTATATATTGAATATATGTGGCCAATATGTGTGGAAAAAATGCAGCTATAAAAAGCTGCAACATTTTTTCATGTCTGCCAAATGTGATAATCACATTTTTTTGGCAATTATCTGTCGTTATACCTTTGCTCCACCAACACTGTGTAACCCTACATTTTATTTCACCATACAATATAATACACCTTAACAAGAGTTTGGCTTATTTATTTTTTTATTTTGCAGGGTACATCGTACAATAATGAACATCAATATATAATACAAATGTAAACATGCTCGAGTCAGAAAAACTGTTAAATTGCATCCGTAATCCCTTAGCAAATGAAAAACAACTCTGATATAACTATGATGCTTACCTCCATTCTGTAGGGGAGACCAGGGTTGGTTGTCACATGGGTTGGTTGTCATATAGCTTAATCAGAATCAGAATCAGAATTGGTATTCATTGCCAAGTGCATCATACGAGGAGTTTGACTTGGTAAATTGATGCAAAGACGATCAACATATAGCAGTAATAAGAAATAAAAATTCTAAGAGGAATAGAATAAAGTATAAAAATAGGAAGATAATAGTGCAAAATGAATTAGGTAGATCTAAATAATATATGAAAAAAGAATGAAAACACAACACAAAGATATAAGATGCAGTGAATGAGCTGAACAGACGATGAATGAGTTTTACAGTATAAATATAAACATATATATAAATATAGTGCGCAATGGTATAACATTTGGCTGGATGACAGTCTGTTTTATGAGGGTGTGGGGGTAGGGCTGGGATACTGTTCACCATGCTTGAAACAGCCAAACCAAAATTGTGCTCTCACATCATGATCATGGATGTTATTTGACCTAAAGCCACTAATATTTAGAACTTTTGTGGATCAAACACATGACTACAAGACTGATTCATATAAAGGAGCTTTTTAATTTTTTTTTTTTTTTTTAAATTGGGAACTTCTGTTTGTTTTAAGGTTAAATATAGAGCAAACAAAGACCCAATTCACTTAGAGCAGGATGTTCATTCGGAGGTGGTCATGATGTCGACAGAGTAAAGATATCATGCACTTGGACGCCCATGTTTTATGACATTGTTTTATCACAACAAAGATTGATTCACTTTCTTTTTTTTGCTGTACACCTATGTATTCATGGATGTATTCATGCACTGTAAAATACAACAGAGTTTTTAAAAATCACATTTTAAGTAGTTTATACTTGCTAAAACTCCAGTTCTTTGACAAAAGCAGTCATTCTATTGAGTAATATTTGACCAAGAGTATACTGTGCCGCCCACAATGTAGTCAGTTGTCATTAAAAGTTGTGAATAAAAATGTTAAAAACTAATTTTGATAAGAGTAAAAACATTTAATGTTATAGTTTCAGATCTCATGCTTCAGTTTCTTTTTTCCACTTGTCATGTGTTGCAGTGACACAAAAAGTCAAGGAAACAAATGAGTGTGATTGAGTGCTTTTCTATCACGTTTTGGCCTTGGAGAACATTAGTCTTGTAAGTTTTACTGTCTCATGATTGGAAATTTGTGGAACAACATGTAAGAAAATATGAATATGAGACATTTTTTGTTTGTATTTAGCCACATGCCCCCTAGCTAATGCTAATGGTAGTTGCTATCATCTTTGCGTTGTGGCCTCTGTTATTTTATTGACTGAGCAATACTTTCATGCAGTAAAATGCTTATTTGTTATGATTAAATGGCATTGGTACATATATTTAATGTTTGTACTGATTCGATGCAATTTTTTCTGTGTTAGTAGTTTACAAGAAATATAAAACCAGTCTTAGGTAAAGTCAAGAAAAGTCAAGCCTTGTGTTTTTTTTTTAGACTTTTGAACTGCTATCTGGCTGTCTAACTCTACACACTGGAAAGCACAGAAAGGGAAGTACATGTACAGTTTATGATATGCTGCAAAAGTCTACCTACAGGTACAAATAATATTACCTGAACCTAAATGAAATGTGTGGGTATATATGCCTTGTTGTCTTACAAACAAAAAGTAAAATTGTCTGTTTTTGTTCTTTTTGTAAGCACTTATGGGAATATTTGTACTGTGTTGCACCACAAAGCCATGTATGAAAATACTTTAGGGACCTGCACAATCTGCCCACTGGGTGGCAGCAAAACCCCCTTTTCCACTTTAACAAGCACACACGGACTTTAATGCACTCAATCTAAGAGCCATTTTATTGAAGACATTATTCCCTTTTGTCTCCACACAGAGTGTTATGGCACAGTTCTTGCCTGTCTTTATTTATCTGACTGTGTTGTTGTTTTAAAGATCTCGAGGCGGCACTGTAGCGTTAATGAAGCGTTTCCCTTCCCATCACTGTTCACTAAGCACAGATCTGTCACAGGAAATTACCACAGCTGTCACCTCAGCACCATGCAGCCAGAAGCCAACCCTTTCATTATATGTGGCTCTGGTGCACTGTGTGTTTCTGCTACACTCTGGATATGTGTCTATTTGGGAGGGTTTTTTTGTGTCTGTGTGTGGTAGGCCGAGCGGCTCTACAGTGTTGGTTAATCAGTGTCTGAAGTCAACAAGTCATTATCCATGCCAGCTGCAGCACAGGCTGTTCACCAAACACAGCAAGAACCACCAACACAGCAGGGCCTGGTTGATTCTGAGGCTCAAAAACACTCAAAAATCAAACAAAACTTTTCAGTGAGATTTCACAGACTGACATTGCTTCCTGGCCAAAGTACCAAAGTATCAATTACTGTTGGGATAAATTTAATAATAGAAAAATAAATCAAACAAACAGAGAAATGGACCAAGTGCTCCTTTTCCCTGTTTAAAACAACAAAATGAATGACAAATATACAAAAAAAATTGGAGTATGGAGTCCTTTTATTATTTTCTAGAGTTTGGTTCAAATCAGAAACACTTGAAAAAACAAATCAGAGAAAAGGCAGAAGCTTGTTTTTTTTGTTTGTTTGTTTTGTCTTTTGTTTGTTTTGACTCATGGTAATGAAAATAAGAATGAACAGGAACTGTTACATGACCAGGCAGAGGGTTATATAAATGTAAAAATAAAAGCCCCAGAAACAGATACATACTCACAACAAATACGATCTAGTCATCTATCTGTCGCATACATGTTTAACTGTGTTTTGACCTGTTTAATTTCAATATTCTAAAACAATTGAAAAGTGCTTTTTCATTTAGATATGCCAAGTGTATCCACTTTCAGAGATCCATCCACATATGGAAACCAAGGGAGGAGTAAATCACAGATTGATTCTGTCAGATGCTCCAATAAGATACTCCATGGCTACAGTAAGTTACAGTGGAGAGTAGCACTAAACAAACTTATTTTTATTCTACCTTGAGATATTGTCTTAACTTGATCAAACTTTTACTGCCTTTCAACAAACATACAGAACGTGCCCTAAAACAGCTGCAGCTAAACTGATTCTATCATCATCATGTGAAAATGATGTCCTTCCCTTTGCCCTCCAAGCAGCTCCATTATTGTCCCTAAAACATTATAGATACATAAAATGTATCTATTTTAAGACTTTCATTCTGGAGAAAGTGTAAGACAAAGGATTATCCAACATTCCATAATATTAAAAAAAAACAGTAAAAATGAATAAATAAAGACATCGGACTGACCCTTTCTCTCCTCAAACAGCTCTACATAAGTCAGGCATGAATCTTAATTGACCAAATTTATTGTGTATAAACCAGTTTGTTCGCCATGACTCACTGAAAGTTAGGCTGCATTGTTGAGATGAAAAGAAAGACACCCTCCTCCCTCTCTCTGTGCTCCTTCTTTTAAATAAACTTTAATGTTTCCTGCAAATAACTCTCTCACATCCTCCTACATTTTGATCTTTGCTGTTCAACCAATAAATTATTTCCTTTTCTACCCCCAAAGCTGGCCCCTCACACACAAGATCCAAGTGCCATGATTCATATTTATAACCAGAGCCAGACCAGCGGCCGCCTCATTAGCAGCCAGTCACAGGGGTCTGCTGTGTCACAGTTTCTGCTTTCATTTCAGACGCTAGCCCCTGGCTTGCCTCTCACTCCTCTTATTTATAACAAGCCTAAAGTCCTTCTTTTCTTGTCTTATATTTTCATTCTCTTTATTATGTAAAAGCTTAAGAAAAAATGCGGTCTTCTTGGGAAACAGCAAAGCTCTATTTCCCCAAATGAATGAGTTAAAACTGATGTAATACTTGAAATAAGCACATTGTGTCTGTCAAGAACTCCCTCTCAATTGTCCTTTGGCGCATTCCACTTCTTAGCCAGCTTAAAGCTTGGAAATCTCTTCAACCACAACAAAGTACATATTGTAAGAGAGGATTTTTATGATACTGAATTTTCTGTTTGCCACTCTTCTTTAATGTACTCCTCTTCCGTTCAGCCAGAAATGGTGTGTACAGTAAAGTGATATGTTGGCATGGCCTGAAAGTTAACAGAGAACAACAACTTCTGTTACCAAGGGACAATTTGCAAATTGGCACAACACTATTGAATCGTGTGCCAATTAGCATTGCAGGGTATTATCACTACTTATTGCTAAGGAGTGTGAATAGATGACACTCCACTTTATAAAAAATCCCCTTTAAAATAAAGCACAGGACTTTCTTAACCTTTTTTTTTCTGCCCAGGCAAAGGCTCTCGACCCACTGAAAAAGGGTAAACGACCCACCTTTGGGGCACAACCCATCAGATGAGAATCACTGAAATAGCGCACCCTTCCAGCGCCACCTAGTGATTGAATACAGTTAATTTTGTTCTTTTGCAGTTTTCGTTAAATAATTATTACTGTTGTCCGTTATAAAAAAATATTAAAAATTGACAAGGAAATAACATGATGTTGAAGCCCCGCTTTCATTTAAAAAGTTGAATGCATTCATTATTTTTTCATACAGTAAAAATTCATAATAAGTGTGCTTCCTTAAACAGTCATAATCATTTTGACTAGTAACACATTTTATTTTCTTTATAGATCATTCTGGGGTAGTATTAGAAGTCCAGTAGAGAGTGCCAAATTTTTTTCCTTTGTAAAACCCATTTATAAGTCTTGTCAAATGATATTTTTGAGGTTTTAAATTAATCAAATTTTAGTAATGTGAGCTGTCATTAGTTTTGGAGTGAGTAAACAAGATCTTTAGTGACAAGACTGATTATTTCTCGTACGGTTATTTCCAATACTTTTATAAGCCAGCGAGGGGTAGGTGTCAGACAACAAATATAATTAAACACTGCCAAAAATAAGCCTTTATATAATGCAACATAAGTTGATTTTCCACTTTGACAAAGTAAAAAATGATAAAGCAGAAGAAAAGTCCATCATTGGGACTGAAAAGAAATTATTAAGCTACTATGGCACTATGACATGTCAAACTTAGAAGCAACTAGGATAGTCCTAATGAAAAATGTCCCGTGGTAACCTCTTGTTTGAGAAAACCCTCCTAATCAAATGACCTGATCAAGTCAGTCCTAATGACCTCGGCAACAGTGTATAAATTCCTGTTTATTAGAAATGCAGGTATTTGGATCCCTGGCCATTTATTCAGTCCAGTTAGCAGTTCGTTAGCAGCCATCCTTTTAAACACAAGACTGAAAAATTTAAAAGCGGACAAAATCAGATGCATTTCATTATTTCAGATTAAACACTGATATCTTATGAAATCTTGTGTGATCTTGCCCTCAAAAGTCGAAGGTCCTTCTCGAAATTCATACAGTCCTCATGGACACAGAGTTCATCAACTAACTTGGCTGCTCAGTGTGTAAACAGTAAGTAAGCAGTGCATTACTACCTACAATAATGACTTAGGCTTTGAATAAAACTAAATCGATGGTATTTACGCCGTCTTTGTGGACATGTTGTGTTGTTGACTTTGGTGTGAATTTGTAGCATGCTGTTTATGTTGGTTGTGAGCTAACAATGCTAACTGTAGCTGGAGCTCTAATAGGTTGGTGTTGATCTATTAAAAGTGGTACAAAATGTGATAACTTCATTTAAGTCCCACTAGTATATGATCTTAGAAAAGTGTTTTAGTGCTAAAATGACATGAATAGTTCTTATTTTATAATGTTTGTTTTATTAATGTAGACATGCTTTCCGACTCCTGCTCACGGTGTAACTATAACGCTCTTACACTCAGATATAATGTTATTCCTAGTTCCTCAGTCTGACCTCCGAAGTAAATGGAACGAAACAGTAATCCCATACACTTTCAGGTTTGGGAACCAAAAAGTGGTAAATGCCAACTCTCCTCTGCACATTTGGACTCATTCCTGCACTACTTTATTAAGTGGGCCTGTCTCGAGCCAGTGGGGATACTGAATTTGGTCATGTGCTCTGAAGAGTTTGATTAGCCTATCCTTAAATACCTAACCTTGCACAGCAGCTGGATCAACCTGATTCATTGTCTGTACGCTGTCTGAATGTTTGTGATCAGCCCAAAGTGGCACAGCCCAGTCAGCGTTCTTTAGAGCAGGAAGAGGAACGAGCTACAAGAGAGACGACAGCAGGAAGTGACGGAACATACAGGGATTAGCATAGATGCTAATAGCTTCAGTAGCAGTCTTATCAGATCGTGACTGCATTTCTTAATTAAATGAAAAACATATACCAACACTACAAACCCCGAAGTTTTACGAAATGATTCCCATTCTGTAGCGCAGTAGTGCCCACTTATGACACTATCTGATTGGCCCGTAATAAATATTGATTGATGCAACAATCGTCCAATCACCTGTCGGATATACTTCTGAAAGGTTTTGCCCTCCCCAAACACTTTCTATGGACTGGTGAAATATATTTAATTAGCCTACGTATCTGGTGTTCCAGGTTATCTGGCCTACTTCAGCTGCATTGATAACATTGTTGGCCAGCTAAAGGACAACTATTTTCACATGAGTGGGTTTTTTTGTTGGTTTCTTTGGTTCGCCCAGAAAGTTACTGTGGGTCACTGTCTTCTCTTTGTATATAATAATGGTTTTACCTGAACTCACCTTAAAAGTAGCTAATATTACTCACATCATTAGGCTACCTCAACAGCTAGAGCTCCAGATGAAGTGATAGTAAGAGCATAGCATAGCATCATTTTCTCTTTATCTCCCTCACATTTACTAACCAGCAGCTGGAGCTCCCGTCAGAGCCAATGAGGCCCTCACTGATGCTCATCCTCTCCGTCACTCGGAGCTCCAGCACCGCGGCCGGTTGGACAGCGACCAGGCAGCGTCCCCAGCATCACCGCGGCTCCGCCAATCAGCGCGCAGCTCGGGGCAGATTAACCCAAACAGCCCCGGTGCTGCTCTGTAGTAGCAGCTTCAGAAACAAGCCCGGAACCCTGATCCTCGTGGACCCATGCTGCATGATTTACCAGATTGAAAATTATTAGAAATTTATGATAAATGCCTCTCTGAAAATTGCACTTCAAGGCGGAATCAGAAGATGGAGGCTTGCTCGATGATTGGAGAGAGCACGGATGCGATAGTGATGGATGATTCTCCTGCAGAAGACAGAGAGATTCAAGCATGCAGAAGGTGGGTTCTTCTTCGTATGGTGTGTTAAAGTCCAAATGCCAGAGTAACTTGACTCCCGTGGTCTAATAATTAAGATTTACAGTATCAGACATGAATTTGTCTGTACCCTCCTGTGGCTGAGGAGAGTATTGTTACAGAGGCACTCAATCCAGCTGTGTTTATGCTGCTGACAATGGGATTATGAGCAGGATATGATTTTGCTGCTGTTATTTTTCCATTAAAGATTATTACTATTCAAATCCCTGACATGCTGATCTAGTTCTGCTGCTGAAACTTAAGAGATTCAATTACTTAAAATTATAAGTAAACATTTTCAGGCCAATTATCATTGCTTTACTCATACCATTACACTGTACATTAATATTTCAGCATTGTTATTAGCGCTAGTGCTTTCAATGCATCCTTTAATTTATCACTAAACTACAATGGTTTATTTCTCTGCAAATTAGGGCAGCACATCAGGAGCATTTCCAGGCTTTTTTAGACTGGGATGACCATACTGGGGCAATAATTGAAAACAGGACGGCAAGTCTGTGAGCACACATATGCAGGAAAGAATATAGTCTTCTATACTTAAAATAAAATTTAGGTTTCAAGTGAATGTATATGAATATTGAATGAATATTGTTATGTCCTGCCCTCTCTGCCTGCTTGTATTTTCTCAGTTTTGCTGTTCATCGTTATAACAATTTGCTAATTTGAATTGTTGCATTATACTTTGTGGTTTGTCAAATGCATTGAAGTAAGCCAATCTGGTAAAGGATGTAAACTAAAGCTCCTAAATGGGTGTCTCGATCAAGGCTTTAGATAGGGAGGCTTTTGTTTTGTGGGGTTTGGGAGAGGAGGAGTGGCATTTGTCTCCTGTTTTGACATATAATTTGTTCAACGAATTACCAATAACGCATTTGTAAAGAAAAAAATCACTTAGATAATTGGTTATTTGAGATTTGGCAATTAATCAAAAATTGTTACTGGGTAACATCACAGTGTATTTGCAAGTTCTCCCAGTGCCTGTGTGGGTTTTGTCTGAGCACTCCAGTTTCCCCCATAGCCGAAAAAAAACATGGCAGTTAGGTAAATTGGTAACTCTACATTGCCCTTTGATATGAGCGTGAGTGTGAAAGGTTGTCTGTCTCTCCATGCGGCCCTGTGATCGGCAGCCCCACTTGACCACAAAAGGATAAGCATCATAGATGATGGATGTAATCAAAGTACTAACTTGTGAATTCTCTTTGCAGAATTCAAATGTTCCCTTTTTACATGTGTTTGGCCTCAACTTTGCTTGACTTTCCCGGGTTAGGCAGCATGCACTTTGTTTTCCATTACAGTCAATGGAGCCCTTTGTCTTGTACACAGTCTTGTAGTTAGACTCCTGTGAAATCTGTTGGGTGTCACTGGCCTCTTTTTTGGGTCACCCACCCCTCTGGACCTCTGATGTAACCCTGTCACTCACTCTACTGCACATAGGGGCTCCAAAAATGAAAGCAGGGCCAGAAGCAGCTGAGGCCTGGCTCACCGACACATTTTGTCTCCCCATAAAGGACTGCTTCTCTTGCTCCTGAACCTTTAAGGCAGCTTCTGCAGTCGCTCTCCTCATATTAATGCACTACAGAAACAGATTCTGTCTTTTTTATGAGAGTTAACAGCTTGCCTTCTTTATGTTATAACCTTATGTGAGTGTGATTGGCAGTTTAGGAGATATTTAAGGACAAGCTACTGAATACGATCCAGAGAGCTATGTGAGTGACGTGCTGGAGGAGAAGAGAGAGGGTGAGACCTAAAGGCAAGCTGAGGAGAAAGTAGCAGGAGCTGACAGGCTTTTTAATCTGAGGGATATGTTGCTCAAGTCTTTCAGATGCCCTAAAGATGTCCTCAAACGCTGTTAGATTACTGCTCACAAGATTTAGAGTAGTGTTTTGTCACAGTTAAAAAGAAATGCAGTCACTTTGACAAACAACATATCCAAGATCGAGGATATAAAATGCATTTGATGCCTCCATAAGGTATTCAAGTGCCAGACAGTGAAAGTACCACAGTGGGTCAAGAGGGGCTGAAGTGGTTTTGTGGTGGTCTGATTTATAAAAATGTAAAGGCAAAGGGTTAACATGAAGCACAATGACCTTTGCCTTCGAACTTTTACCTTTAAAGCATATTTAGTTCATTGTCACAGCAGAGTGGAAATTTGTGCAAAGTTGAACAAAAATCTCTCTCAGTTCTAGAAAAAGCATGTTCATATGAAAGAGATGATCATGAAGCAGAAGGATGTTTGACCTTGTCCCTCCAAAATCCAATCATTTCACCCTTGAGTAAAAGTGGACAATTGTGCAAAATTTGGATGAACCTTTCTTGTAGCGTTCTTGAGATAGCACATCTTATAAGTTAGGGGTGATCTGAAGGCACAAGGAAGTTTGGCCCACTGCAACCAACAGTTCATCCCAGAGTCAGAGTGGACATTTGTGCAAAGTCCCTCAAAAGGCTCTTGAGATATCCATAGGCAAGGGATGATCACGAGACCCAAAGAAGTTTAACCATGTTCCTCCAAAATGGTGTTCGTGTCTAAGTCAGAGTGGACTTTTTTTTTTTTTTTTTGCAAAACTTGAAGAAAATGGTTTTAAGCACAATGAGACATCAAGTTCACAAGTATGAGCACTTAAACATAAGACTTATGACCTCCAAAATCCAATAATTTTTTTAAAGAAAGAGGACATTTGCAAATGTTAATGGCGATCTGGTGTTCACCAGTAACGGATGACTATGGGGCTCTCTGACCTTGACTTTTAAGTTATGACTTTGAAAATGTAAAACAATATTCTGTGGTCAGAGTGAACATTCATGCAAAGATGGAAGAAAATTCTTGAAGTGTTCTTGAGATGCTGTATTTGCAAAATCATACTTTAATGTAAAACATGCTCATATGGCTTGATGCCCTTGACTTTTGTTCTTTGACCTCCAATATCAAAACAGAACATGCTTGGGTAAGACAGAAAATGTGTGAAAAGTTCGATAAAAAGCATTAAGAGCATTTTGGAGATATTGCATTCATAAGCAAAAGTTTAGCATGAGGCTACATGACAGTGAGCTGTATCAGTTTGTCCTTGTCCAGTGGACAATAGTTCAAACCTCAATGAAGCATTTGTGAAACAACACATTCACAAAAATTCACCTGCATCCTAGCAAATAAAACATCAACAACAAATCAAAATGCAAAATGACTAAAGAAAAATGAAAAAAAAAAAAGTTTTTGTTCTACAACTTTAAAAAAGTATTTGAATTCATGTTTTAGTTGCAGCCTGCAGAAGGACTGCAGATTAAATTAGCCTTAAGATAACTCTTGTCAATGCATCAAATGAAAACAGTTATGGTTAATATTGCACATGGTCCCTTTACAGTAAATAAAAAACACAAATGTAAATAAGAATTAAACAAGTTTTTTGTTTGTGGTTGAGTTTTCTTATACTTTACTGTGTTTTGCACTTTAGGACCACCACAGTGAGTTTCAGGGGGGTCCTAGGGTAAACATAAGCACTTTACTTAACATTTACTTAACATTATCTTTTTTTTATTCCAGCGTAGTATCCTTTCATAATTTCCTCTTATTAGAGCTGATACAGTATAAAGAAGGAGATCTCAACCTCTTGTTCATCTCTAATAAAACATGTATCATGGAGGTCTGTGTGGCACTTTGTAGAAATCATTAGCAGAGAAGTCTCTGGTACTCCTGATTTTAAAAATGCTCCATTATTTGTTTTGAGTACTTCTACTTTGTTAATAATTCAGAGCTGTAGTACCCATTATTTTAACTCAGTGCACCGAATGAACCTTCTGCTGTCTGCATGAAAAATGAAGTTAGCCTTTATTTTTATCTTCTACACCTTTCTACTCTGGTGTTTTCTACATTTATGAGGCAATTTTACCATCAAAACATGCAGCACAAGACTTCCTTTATCCTGGGTGTGAGGGAGAGCTGATGACACCTTCCTGAATGTATTTTTGTATTCATCCTCTGAAATATTAATGAGATTCTCCAATTGGTCCTCTCCTGTGAGTGAGTGTTTTTATGTTGGCCGGTCCTTTGAGAAACCATCAAAGAGGAGTAATATGTTTTAATACTCATTATCCTGCTCCCTGTAGTCAGGAGGCTGACAGCCACGGGTTATAGGATCATAATTCAGCTTAATTTTAAGCTGTTTATATTGGTGGTGTTAAAAAATGCTACAGCAATAGACAGTGTTAAATTACCCTACAGTTACATTCAATATCAAGTCTCTAATTTGGATCAACCAAGTAAAGTACTGCTTTATTTTCTAAAACATTTTATGTCATAGGATGGTGAATTATTTAGATGTTGTGACATTTATTTAAAATACAACACACATAGAATTAACACCAATCTTCTCTATAACCCCTCCGCTCAGCAGACTTCTCAACATCTGTGCATCTTATTATGGATGCAAATAAAACTGTGTGAGGTCATTTACGCTCTGTTGACTTACTCGGTTGCCATAGTGACAAGACCGGAAGTGCAGTTGCATCCAGTCTGCTGTGGAAAAACAAGCATCTGGTAGACTAAACAGACCTCATGGCCCCTTTCACTGAGACACGACTACCCTGGAGTTCAGTTTGGTTTATTTCTTTTTTTTTGCTTTAGACTGAACATCATGAGATAGCAGAGCACCTTTGACAGTCTGAAAATAAATTTGATAATGAACTTTATTGTTTCTAAAAGAAAACCCATATAACAATGAAAATAATGTAATCTAACTTATCAGTTTTTAACCTATTTTTACAAAGGCCATGGGCCTCAAGCAACCTCACTTGAAAAACCCTGATCTACCCTTCAGTCTTAATGTACTTTGAACTGAATGCCGACATAAGCATGAAAACTCAATTGCAGATGTTTGGCGGTTGTTGCTTTTTTAGAATAATACCTCAGCGCAGGTCAACTGACAGCCCAGGGGCCACATTAAGCCCTCCATTTCTGCCCATCTGGCCTGAAGAATATTATCTAAATCTGATCATGTGAGGCTGAAAAATTAATTGTGTTTTTAAGGGTCTGTTTTGTCCATACTATAGCTGGAACTCTCAGGACAATTGGTGTTAAAAGTACTTGATCAGGAATGGCCACACGTTTGATCTGTTTTACAGAAATCAACCTGACAGCAAGTATTGATAAACCAGGAAAACAAGTGTTTTAGAGTCAAACCCTGTAGCCTTCACGCAACAGTGCCACTGTATTTACATCTAGAGACATTCACATTAATTCCATTAGGCCATAACATCTGTATCAGAGATCTGCAACATAGCGTGGATGCGCGACACGATGCATGCCCCCACATACACACAAAACTTCTGACCTTTTTAATGCTTCGGTGAGGAGTTTTTTATTACCTCAACAAAGGGGGAATGTTTTTGCTGGTTTGTCCCATGGTTGGTCAGTTTTTTAGTAACTTAGAAAGTTGTAAACAGATTTTGATTACATTTTCAGGGAATGTTGGTCATGGCACAAGGAAGGAGTGATTTTGGAGGTGATCTGAATAATTTAGTAGGTGAGTTTTTTCTACATTTTTGACAATAGCTTCCCCAACAACGGTGGTCGTGAGGCGCTCAGTGCCACTGACTCTATGTCCATAAAATAGCAAAATGAAGACGACAGGCCCCAAACCACGCCATCAAAATGGGACCCTAGTTTTTTATATATTTAATGATTTTCAGTCCAAAAAAATAAAAAACAACAAGGGTGTACACTTCTTTAGCTATTTGATTTTTCTCCTTTCTCTGATAAGGGTGTACACCTTAAAAAGAGTCAAAGGTCACCTGGCTATGCAGGTGATGTTTTGCCTGAAAATAGTGTCAAAGTAAACTTCTTTTTACTTTTCTGTTTATTGTTAGACAGAAGAACATCCTCAAGCAAAAAATAATGAAAACAAATTATTTGCATGCTGAAGTTTATTGAAAGAGATTTGTGAGTAAGTCACATGAACTGTTGAGAAATTTACTGGATGGAGTCTTTTGAGCATCTGCAGGTTGCGGGGCAGAGCCCAGAAAGGTACTGACAGTGATCTGTCCACTTAGGACAAGAAATGAAGAAGTCATTGAAGTCACACGGATTGGCTGGAAGAGACAGAGAAAAGGAGGCAATTAGTACATACAAAAAGTCGTAATGCTCTCGACTTCCAAGTTCAGATACGTATTTACTTATAGAGCTAACTTTGGTGTATTGAGGACTTTCCCTGTCTCAGGAGGCAAGACAGGGTGTGAAAAGAAATTTGCAAAAGAGGCATATGAAAAAAAGTTTCTTATGTAATACTGTCATAACATTATTTAATCTTCATTTAGCTTAGAGCAATATCAACAAAAGAGCTCGAGATGTGAACACACTGCCTGCCCGTTTTATCTATAGAGCCTTTAGACATTAATAAAAAGGTGTTAGGACTAGTGCTGAATGATTAACTGAATTTAAATTATGATTACGATTCAACCTCAATTCATAAAAGCGAGATAATATGCATAAGATGATTACAGTGCTGCACACCTTTGGCTCTCAATCTGTCATCCTCTCCCCACAGAGCCTAGTCTACTCCTGAACACACTAAATAAATGTGCTCATATTTTACTTCAACTACAAATGACGTAGCTCAGTTTTTTGGGTGATGAGAGAAACATAAGAATCATTCACTCTGGAGACATAAATCCATGGTTTGTGCTTCAAGAGATACAGATTTAATGATATTTGTTATGTCTTTTTTGTGATGCTTCACAATACTTTGCTTAATTTGCAACACAGCTGTGGCTGCGTCTTAAGGCTCCATTTAATTGTTAAATGTATGCATTGATTTTGTTTTTTTAAAGGTCCCATTTCTTGTGTGTTTGACCATTTACATACTTTCTTTGGTGTCTGTTAAGACAGGATTTGATTTAAGTTGAATTAAAAAAAAAAAAAGATTTTGTCTCTGTAGTGCAGGGATGGACCCTCCTCCTCTCCAACAGTGGCCCACCAGTCAGTTTGTAATATAAACAAAATGTATATTCATGAAGAAAACTTGACAAAATTTGCCATGACATATTTAAAAATAGCAATATTTCCTAAATTTAAAGCTATTTCTAACTTTAAATGTTTGTTTTAAACTTCCCCTTTATGCATTTTCCAAAACAGAATTAAAAATGTAAGCAAAATATGTTTTTTTTTTGTCATTTTAAGAGTAAAAAAATAGAGTAATTGATCCAGCCCCCCATTACCTCAATAAGGATAAGCAGTAAAGATGATGGATGGATAGATGGATAGATAGTTGAATGTTATGCTTGATTAATTTCTTACTTCTCAGATAAACTCAGTGAGCCAGCTCAGATTTGGGTATAAAAAGGTGAATTTAGTTTGAAATTCCTCATTTCTGTTCAAACTGTATGTTCAGTTATAACAAGTTTTTGAAAGATTTCTAAAATATTTATGTTTTCTCATTTTTATGACAGGTGGTCTAATAAATTTGTTGAGCACTGTATCCAATAAATAAACATTTTTTTGCAACTTACTGCACAGTCCGTCAACGCAGTTGTCTTTGCAGGCACCACATGGACTTCCAATTGTGTAGGGATGGATTAAATTGAGGTTTCCTCTGAAATATTGGCCAAAGCACTAAATGTTAAATAACTGAAGCATGTGGTCTTGTACATCATAAGTATTTCATAAAATATGTGACAGACAAAGAAAAAATAAGTCTTTTTACTCACGGAGGGCAGTACTGGCAGACGTACACATACTGAAATTTATTATTAGGGCAATGGGCCATACCGCAGCCAATCAAGTGAGACTTGTACCAAACCACCTGTGCAGAGAAAAAGCCTGAGTTACAAATTCATCCTGAGCTCATGACACTAATGTTTAACTTAATTATTTGCTATAAGAAGGTTTTAGAAACATATGATACCTCAGCTGTGTTCAACCAGAGCCACCATTGCTCATCACAACCTCATAAGATTACCTGTACAAAGTGTCCAGTCACCTTGCCATTGGTGGACCCCTTTCCATACTCAAAGTTGTGTATCTCATTGTACCAGGAAAGCACAGCAATGGTCCAGTTTAGCTGAGCTGTAGACTTGAAGATGTTCTCTCCACAGTTGATGGTTTCTCCATCTGGATCTGTAAGAATTTTGCAGATAAACTATGTATAATGGACAATATTTTTTGATACAATTTAAAATGTATACTATCCAAGTCTGAATCAGATCCTTCAGAAACTTCATCTACAAAGCAACGTCACCTTCAATGTAAGAACGATTTTATCCATTTTCCTCTCTCATATAGATTACTAGATTAGTCTGGTTATTTGATAGAAAAACAGATATTTGAAGATGATTTTTAACTTGGTTGTAACATGATTAGTATCTCTATGTGCCTATTTTTGTCGAGAGCTGCTGAAATGATCTTACCGAGGCTGAATTTTCTGCTTTCGGAAGGGCTGTGACCCTCAAGACAGGCTTTAGCCCATGCTTCAGCGTTTTTTGCAGCCTTTTTGTTCCATTCCTGTTGGGGGGACAGAACAGGTCAGTCATAAGCGCACAATTTACACAAGACAATGCTCCAGTGCTCTGTTCTTGCAGCTCCAAGTGAATTTATGTAGTATTTTTTATAGAGCAGTTACCATTTTGCACATGTTTTGAGGCTCAGGTTTGACCTCTCTTCTGAGTTTGTTATGTAATTCCACGATCAGTGTCTGTTCCGCATCAGAGACCGGAATTGCTAATTGAGAAAATTTAGATAAAGAAAAAATACATCACATTTTGCAAAGTTTGACAGAAGTGTATTACACATCATCTTATATATTTTAATTTACATTTATGGCACTCGCAACACTCACCCCTCTTTTCATATGAATTCAGGAACAACAGAGGAGATAATGGTTAAATTTTTAAACAAAGGATAATGATTACAAAAGTGTACATTTAGAAAAAAACAAGTAATATTCATATAACATGACTTCTATACAAAGTCATTGTGTGTGACTTACTTGAACCAAAGGGTTGCACAGCTGGAGAGTAGCCAGGAGGCCAAGCACACAGAGGACTGTCCGAGCGTTCATGATTGTATCAAGAATTGTCTCTGAAAGCCGAAGGAGGGATTTATAAATACAGAGCCACCTGAACACGTGACAAATGAATACAAACTGAACTAAACCTGATACTGTAATTTGTCAACATGGCACCAGTAAAGCATCCTTGATGTAGTGAAGTCTGTTTACTTTGGAAACAGTGTATTTTTGGTTGGGATATGAGAGAAGATTTTTAAACACAACATAATGGGCCCTATTTTGACAGTGTAAAGTGTATGGTCTGCCCTTTTAGACCATTTATTCAGAGTGTACATTTTGCCAACAGTTTTAATTATTTAGAGGAAGTTAAATACTCTGATATTCAGTCTTTTTACATAAATATATGATAACTGTTTAACATCAACTTCAGTAAAACAATGCCAAAAATTTTTTTTTTGCATGCACTTGTCTCCACAAGAGCCACATTTTTATGTTCATACCAGTGGTTTTCAAACTGTTATTTTTGCTTTAGCACACCTGTGATCAAACTAGAATTTTAACACACAACACATGTATACCCATGCAAAAAAAGCCACTGTGGTACCTGCTACAGTGCCTTTTCAGTCTGTACATCAATGTTTCTGTCTCCTACTGCCCAATAAAAATGGACAAGCAGCAGTGAACACGTTATGTTGATTTATGTCACACTACCCTGTTGTCATTTTTTTTCTGAGCTGACCACTTGGGACTCATAAAGTTACATTTTTTTCATATTTTTTTTTAGCTAATTGTCAAAAAAATATGACATTTTGGTTAATTATATGCACAATGCTAACCGCTTAAGGCTGGTGTCCTATGGCAAAGACAAATGTTTGTTAGTGCACCAGTGGTCCGATAAAACATGCCAAGACATTATGTCACAGGATCTTTGAGACTTGACAGCGGTGTCATTAAACAAAAGATTGATTAATTTTTGGTTTTGAAAAATGCAAAACATGGTCTGTTTCAATCCTAATTCCAACCAGATATTCTGTGGACAGAAAAAGTGTCTGAATTTGTGGTTGAATATATAAACAGAAGTATTTAAAGTACTGATAGATTAACCAAAAACACATATTTGTTGCTGTAGTTGCATTAATGTTACATGTTTGTTTGTTTTTTTCTAAATTTCCACTTTACTTGCCTGAAGGCACACCAGCATGCCTCGGCACACCATTTGAGAAACACTGGTCTATACCAAAGATTCATTTTAGAACACTGCTTGCACCATAATTACAAACAATAGCTTTATATCAGTATTTCATCAGAGCTCTGACTCAAACCCTGTCTCTGAAAACAGGCATTTCTGACAAAAGAAAAGTGTGTAATCACTCTTTCACTCTGAAGTTCTCCTTATTGCTTACATTACTCAGAATCCTCCACTTTATTTAATGTTTTTTATCCTGTCATGCCACCCGCCTGTTACATTACATGAAGAAGTCTTGATTTGCCTTTTCCCCCACTCCTTTCTTTTATAAGTGGGCCTTCTTGCTTACCATAGCCACAGCTTGTCAGCCAAAACATACATTTCTCACCTCATTAGTTCTGCTGTCCTGCTCTGCTTTCTGTGAAATACAACATCAGGTAAATAAGACTTATCAATATCAATCAAGGTGCAACAAAAAGGAAATATTTTAATTTCAAAATGTCAACATCAGTTTTAAATTAACTTTAGAATTTTGCCTCCTGTCGTTCATTTTTGCTTTCCTGAATATTTTCCCTCTCACTCTCCTGTCGTTCTCTTCCTCTCTCCAAAGTGAGATCCCTCGGTTGTCTCTGTGCCCTCCTGACAGCGAGTGCGATGCCCAGGCCCAGTTGACAGTCATCCAGTCTGAAGGGGGACTCTGTGACAGCTGCAGCAGCCTCGGCAGGCCCTCATCCTCCTGCCAGCTTTATCACCAAGTAAGCCTGAATACTGAATTCTGTAATGGAAAGATATTTCAGGAAGCATTGAGAAAAATAACAAATGTGTCAGAAAAGGTCAGAAGTAGATGCAGGGTTTTCTTGTAGTCAAAAAATTATTGTAAAATATCTTCTGTTTTATTTTAAATTCCCTTCTTTTATTTTAGGTTCCTCAGTGTCCTCAGCCTGGGCTCTACGATCCCTCTCTACCAAGAAAATGTCCCCACTGCAGCCATTACGGTCCAGTCAAACTAAGGACCGGTCAAGACTGTCATTCAAGCACAACAGGTCCTCATTCAGAGGGAGGAGGGCTGAATAGAGTGGGACACAGCTGTAGTTCAGCTCATCAGTCGTCCCATCACAGCGCAGTGAGGTGCCACTGGCTGCATGGGTCAAACGAAAGTGGGACACAAAAACCAAAGCAGAGACATGTGGTGACGATGAGGTAGGTTTGAAGGAAAAGTTTTACGGCGTGCATCATCAGTTCCTGTTGGATATGAAGAATGATGACAGCCTTGTGTTATTTATTAGAATAATATTTGTTAGAAAGGAGGAATCAGCATGCCCGGCTCTGTCCAAGAAAAAACCATGCACCAACAAACATTGCTATTTTATTGTTTTTTTTTAAGTATTCAACATTTTTCTCACTGTACAAGAAATGAGAGAAATGAAAACGGTTTGTTGTTCCAAGGAGTGTCTAAGACCAGACAGACTTTGCCATGCTGATAACCTCCAAAGTGTAAAAGCCTCTGATAGGGACCCCTACATGTCAAACTAAATGTCACAACATCTCAATAGAGATCTACTGTGGAAAACCAAGGACCTTTTGGCAGATTATGTTTCTTATTAAAAATACTTTTCTTTTTTCTTTTATCTCAGACATGTATAGTTTTCATGTACCTAGACATGTTTTGGCGGGAGGCGTGATCATCCTGTCAGAAAATTTGACAGGAGGGTCACACCTCCGTAACACCAGCTGATATAACGCGTCACACCTATCATCTGTGACACTTCTGAGGAAGGCGGAAGTTTCCGCCGAAACATGTCAAGGTATGTGAAAACGCTACATGTCTGAGATAAAAGAAAGTCAACTATATCTATGTAATTTAAGACATAATGAACACCATTCAGCTATGTTTCTTATTGTTCGTGCGTTGGGGCACGGCTGAGGTCATTGTCTCTCCACTGAGAGTTATCCTTTCACAGGGATACTAGTGTTTGTTTCTCTCAGAATAACAAAAACCTTGAACAGTTTTGAACAAGAGTTTTATCCAATCCAATCCACTTTATTTGTATAGCACATTTAAACAACAAAAACGTCTCCAAAGTGCTTAACATAGAATCAATAAAACAAACATTTCCAAATAACAATAAGCAATAAATAATCAAATAAATGCATAAATCTAAAAACAATGCTATAAATAAAATGATAAAATCAAGCAGATTAACATAGTAAAATAAATAAAAGATGTAGTAAAACAAATAAAAGACACAGAGGACCACAAAACTCATGCAAAATTCATGTGGGAAGACTCAATCTCTAGCAAAGAACAAGGAAATTTATACTTTATGCTTGAATAAGCGAATACAGATTCTGATCATTCAATATTTAACACATTTGTCATTTTCATATCTAACTCTACGAACAAATAAACAAGTTAGTTCCCTGTTAGGACAAGCATATGTCTTTTATGGGCCTTTTTGTGAAATATCTTTAATTATGAGTTGAATGATTATAATACACTTTTCATTATTTACAGGGATGGGAGTCTTTACTGCATCCTTAAAGGGTGAGTTCTGGAAGTATTCCATGTTAACCCTTTTAGACTGTAATGATTTTTTTACTCATTGGTGCCTTCCTCATCCTTTGTCTTCCTTTTGGCAGTTATTCCCAGCTGATAGTGGACCACCCACTGGCTATGTTGCTGGGTTGTGCGGTGCTGCTGCTGGGGTGCTCACTGGCTGGACTCCTCATCGGTCCTCTGCCGGACTTCTCAGACCCGCTTCTGGTGAATGTCTAACTCACACACACAAATTCACAGAGCACACGTAACCCTTCTGACACCTTTTGATCAATATACAATACAGACATCCCTAATCACACCAGGCTGAGAGTTAATTACCTTTTCTCCACCGTATCCATTTACATCAGTCGGATCACTGATTCAATGAACTGCACTGAACGAGATCCGCACGCTGTTATCCTGATTAAATGCATCCTCTCACCTCTAAAGCCCATGCTTACAGGATAAACACTGGTCAAGACTTTATCTTATACTAGAACATGTGAATTAGAACAATCTATTTAAATATGAGCTCCTTCTGAACCAAACAACCTGAATCTAGGATTTTTCCTCATTGTTTGCAGTCCATGCACACATACTTATGATTACTAATTTATCCTCTTATTGATTTCATGCACATATGCTTCTTTTCTGTTATACTTCAGCCAATCCACACATACTGTACCTTCATTTTTAATTCACTGCTTTAGTGCATTCCCCAGCTCATTTCTTTGTTTGCTACTTTGCAACATGAATAAATAGGTCTTTTTGCACAAACTCTACTTCAGTCTATGCTCATATACATCTGTTCATATGCCTTTCATTTTCTAATTCAGCCATGCACACATACTGCTGCTGCAAATTTATTATTTTTTCAGCATGACAGCTACTTCTGATCATTTATACATTACTTTGATATATAACTATTTATCTTTTTTTTACTTCTTTAGTCAAGTTAAGTCAAAATCTATCTATATAGCACATTTAAAAACAACCCTTTTTACCAGAGTGCTGTGCAACCACAGAGACAAACAAGATTGAAAAAACAAGAACCATCGTAAGCCATAAAATAGACAAACTAAAATGGCCAAAAATAGGACAAGAAAGCACAAAGGCTAAGGGCAAACAAGATAAAAACTCAAACCATAAAAACCAACTGGATAATAAAACAATCAAAAACAGTCTGAAAGATGTCAAAGTACAATAAAACAGAGGGCTCTGTCTGGTTTAATTGAAGGCCATGGAATAGAAATGGGTCCTGGATTGTAGTGGTGAACCAGATCAATAAGGTAGGACGGTTCCAATCCATTTAAAACTTTAAAAACAATCAATAAAATTTTAAAGTCAATCCTAAAATATACAGAAAACCAATGGGGAGATGCTGATGTTATATGGTCATGTTTTCTTGTCATTGTGAGGAGGCATGCAGCAGCATTTTGCATGAGCTGCAAACGGTAAAGAGATTTGTCCAGACCAGTTAAAATAGGTTTTAAATCAGCAAGTAGTCTGAGTTAGAAAAAGCTGTTTTTTACAACAGAGCTGATCTGCATGTCAAATTTTAATGAGCTGTCAAAAACGACCCCAAGACTTTTTACAGATGAGCTATCCTTGGGTGTTAGAGGGCCAAGAACACTTGTTTTGTCAATCAGGTTTGGCTGTCCAAAAATAAGGATTTCCATTTTCACATTCATTCACATTCAAAAAATTAAGTCCATCCATATTTTGACATCTTTTTAAAAATGAAAAAGTTGATGCATTGATTCTGAAGAACTGTCTCTTCATGGCAGATAGATTTGGACGTCATCAGCAAAGCAATGAAAACTAACTTCTTTATTCAGTTGACATATACTACTGCAGCAATGCCTGACTTCACAAAACATCAATTAATCTTGCCTGCATGAGCTTTTGTGATGATAAGAAATTCAGCAAACAGCTCCACTGTATACATGAATGTCAGATTCAACTCAAGCATTACCTTTGATAACGTTTTTGTGCGTGTGTGTGTGTTTGTGCTTCTCGACAGGGTTTTGAGCCAAGGGGAACATACATCGGTGTTCGTCAGTCCAGTTTGTCTGAACTGCAGAAAAACACAGGCCCGGGAAAAACACTGTCTCCTTTACCCCCACAACTCAGTAACAGGTCAGCAGAATGATAAAGCAGAGCACAGACTCGCTCTACAGAGAGCACGCTTCACTGAGTGACACACAAACAGACAAATGACTGGAGTTGTTCATGTAAAACAAAAAAGTATTCATTTTCATTTTTAATATCACAACATGGATATGATTTCTTAAATAATGTGGAAACCTTGAAAACATTAAATTTGAAAAAAAAAATGCATTTAATGATTTGGAGTTCTGTCTCTTGGCATTGCTGTTATTTGTATTTTCAGTATTTACAACAATAACGGTATAATGGGTCACTTTTCATGGGTAAATGATCTTCACAGTGTAAATTTCCTCAGCTTTAAAGATTTTAGGCCATTTTATTCAGGCTTTCTGGCCCACACCTTCAATGATTTTCACTTCTACTGTGGCTTCAATAAAAAATGGTTTGCAAACACAGTCAACTATTGAGCAGCTTTGGGGCCGTAAATAATCTTTTATAGGGGACAAAAGACACTTACAGTATGGCCTAAGTTAAAGACAGAATTGGGCCAGCATTTGCCACAAATATGCTGACATTTCTGGGTATTACATTTCAGATAATTTAAGTGCCTCCCAAGTAAACATGAAAATTTTCATTGCTGGTAAAATATACAGTTTAAAAATTCAAGACTACTTTGTAACAAAACAAAAGTCCTATACATTTTCAGAGTAAAAAAATCAATACCACTTGTTTTGAAAACATTACTATATCCTCAACTAAGTCTTGAACAGAATCAAAAAGTACCAAAGTCTTAATAAACTGAAGACATTCTGACATTTTCATTGCAAAGAGAAAGAACTCTATAAAAAAAAAACCTGGATCATATGAGTCACTGTAGACAATTGGATTAGACACAAACACTAATATTTGGACGCACCCTGTCGAACGATATGCCTTTGCACCTGAATAAACCGTCTAGTGGCTTGTATGCTCTTTTTTTTTTTTCGTTGGATCTGCTTCATTGAAGCATTTCCAAGACTCCTACCTGTCTTTGAAAATTCTGGTATCACAACACAAACCTTGACACATCATCAAAGAGTAAGGGCACAGTCTACAAACCCCAATTACATTAAGTTGGGGCATAGTGTAAAATGTAAATAAAAACTGAATACAATGATTTGCAAATCCTTTTTCACCTGTACTCGATAAAATATACTAGAAAGATAAGTTATTTAATGTTCAAATTGCTAAACTTCATTGTAATGTTGTAAATGTTCACTCATTTTGGATTTGATACCAGCCACATGTTCCACAAAAGCTGGGACAGGGGCAACAGAAGGAGTGCCCCAAAAACACCTGTTGAAAAAGGTGAACGTCATGATGGGTTAAAAAGGAGCATCCCTGGAAAGTCTCAGTCGTTCACAAGAAAGAATGGGCCGAGGTTCCTCACTTTTTGAACAAATACGCCAACAAATAGTCCAACAGTTTAAGAACAACATTTCTTAATGTACAATTGCAAGGAAATCAGTGATTTCATCATTTACAGTCCATAACATCATCAAAAGATTCAGAGAATCCAGAGAAATCTCCTCACACAGTGGCAACCAACTCTGAGTGCCCATAACCTTCAGTCCTTCAGGTGGCACTGCATAAAAACCAACATCTTTCTGCAAAAGATATTACAACTTGGCTCAGGAACATTTGGGAAAACCATTGTCAGTTAACACAGTTTGTCACTATATCTACAAGTGGACGTTAAAACTCTAAAATTCAAAGCAAAATCCATATATCAAAAACACCCAGAGACACCAATGGCTCCTCTGGGCCTGAGCTCATCTGAGATAGACTGACACAAAGTGGAAAAGTGTGCTGTGGTCTGACGAGTCAGCAATTTAAATTAAAATCGTTGGACATCATGTCTTCTGGGTCAAAAAGGAAAAGGACCCTCCAGACTGTTATCAGAGTGAAGTTCAAAGCCAGCATCTGTGATAGTATGGGGGTGTGTTAGTGCCCATGACATGGGTAACTTGCACGTCTACGAAGAAACCAATAATGTTAAAAGGTACAGGTACATATTCTGCCATCCAAGTGACTTCAAGGATGTTCCTGCTTATTTTAGCAAAACACTACCAAGCAACATTTTGCTTGTTACAACAGCGTGGCTTCACAGTGCAGGTACAAGGCTGGCCTGCCTGTAGTCCATACCTGTCTCCCACTGAACATTTGTGACAAATTCTGAAATGCAAAATACAACAACGGAGAACCTGAACAGCTAAAGTCATACATCAAGAAAGAATGGGTAAGACTTCCACCTACAAAGCTTCAAGTTTGTTCCTCAGTTCCCAAACGCTTGTTAAGTGTTGTTAGAGGGAGAGGTGATGTAACACAGTGGTAAACATGGCCCTGTCCCGGCTTTTTTGGAATGCGTTGCAGGCATCAAATTCAAAAAGAGTGAATATTTCCAAAAAAAAAGAAAAAAGATTGTCAGTTTAAGCATTAAATATTTTGTATTTTAGTGCCTTTAATTGAATGAAGGTTGAAAGGGATTTTCAAATCATTGCATCCTGGTTATTTTTATGTTTTGCACAATGTCCTAATGTTATTGGAATTGGAGTTTTTCAACAATGAAACATCAATCAAGGCAGTGTGTGGTATCAAGCCTGGAGTTTTTTCACAACTGTAAACAAGTAACTACCCCTATACCTGGTGTGAGGGACACTTATCTTTTGTAGCTGAGGTACGGACACATGTTTATTCGCTATTAATCAAAGTTGAAAATTATGGTTTGAAAAATATTTCAATGGACCCCTTAACATAGGCTGTTCCAAAAAAACAACAACTGGAGCATACGAGTCACTGTAGACAATCGGATTAGATGCAACATACTAATATTTGGACGCACCCTGTTGAGACAATATACCTTTGCACCTGAATAAACTGTCTGGTGCCTTGTACGCTCTGGGTTTTCTTTGGATCTGCTTCATTGAAGCATTTTTCAATTCTTCATGGTCCTGTTCTGGGAGCACTGACCTCCAACTATGGAGTGGCTGAAGTGTTAGAGACTCCTACCTGTCTTTGAAAGTTCTGGTATCATGACAACCCAACTGTTTTGTGAGCCTATAAAATCATTAAAATATGTCCCTCTCTCTGTTTGGACTAGTTTTGGTGCCAATAATGAAGACAGTGGAAGTAGCCAATATGCCTCCAGGCCTCGCATGAAGAGGATGCTGGCTACAGATTCCTCCACAGACACCTTCCTGTGTGATGCTCCAGGTTTGAACATTATCTCATTTTCACTCATGCATCAGTTATTTTTTTGTATAACAAAAATATATTGATCTTCAATATTAAAAGTTCTTATATAAAATTTACAGAATACTGCTATCAAAAGTCAGCAAAGAGATTGGATACACAATTTACAGCAGAATTTTCTGCAGAGTTGATGATAAAAAAGTAATCATTTTAACGTTGTTAGTGGGCTCTGGTTCCATTTTAGAGCTGAAAGTTGAAAAACTTTAAATGTTTTGGCTTTCAGGTAGAAATTCTGAATATTGAATTTACATGTTTTTCATGTTGAGTTATATAAGTTATGAATCAGTTAAAAGTATAAAAACAAGCTTGCCTCTGAACTCCATCGCTCCAATTGGTCTCATAACTGAACATGAACAGTTTTCCCTTTTTTTGGATATTGTCTCTGTGTTTCTTGTATAAATAACTAAATGTGCTCTGAGAGCACAAACCTCTGCCAAGGCATTTCTGAAATTCAGCCATTATCAAAAATACGGAAAACATCCCCTCCTGGATCTGCATCCGTATTCAGATCACAGACAAAACCTCTTCTCTTTTCCCCTGTGCCTAGACCAACATTTCCAGAAAATGTCTCCAAGATTTTTAGAGGTTTTTAAGTTTTTTCAAAAAAATGTGTTAAATACTTTTAAATATTCCTGGATCTGCATCCAAATTTGTATCACCACCAAAATCAAATCACTTTCTCTTTGTGCCATGAAAAAAATTCAACGAAAATTTCAGCAAAATCTGTTGAGAACTCATTAGTTACCTTGCACACAGATTGACTGACAAGCAGATGGACAAACAAACAAACAAACTTAAAAATGCCAGCAAAAACATAACCTTCTTGGAGGAAATAAATATGTAATAGAATATGTTTTGTAAAGATATACACACGTGGACAAACTTGTTGGTACACTTCTATTAGAGAAAAAAAAAACACAATGGTCACTGAAATAACTTGAAACAGACAAAGGTAATAATAAATACAAATGTACTGAAAATTAACTAATAAAAATCAGACATTGCTTTTGAATTGTGGTTCAACAGAATCATTTAAAAAAACAACCTTATCAAACTGGCCTGGACAAAAATGATGGTGCCCCTAGAAAAGATTGAAAATGATTCGACCATAGGGACATGTTGAACTAAGGCATGTCCTGTAATCAGCATCACAGGTGTCTTCAAGCTTGTAATCAGTAGCCAACCTCCCCGGACGTGGCCGCAAGAGGAAAATGGACAGACAGATAATAAGACTGGTAACCAAAGAGCCCAGAACAACTTTCAAAGAGATTAGAGGTGAACTCAAAGTTAACAAAAATGGACGTAATTTCCAGACAGTGGATGCCCTTCGTGGAGCAATCTTTACCACTTTGTGCAACGTTCCCTCTAGCCTCCTGGAAACACTGGCATCAAGCATGTCTAAACGAATTTTTGAAGTGATCAACAAGAACGGTAGAGCTACTCATTACTGAGTCCTTTTCTGACACTTTTATTTTCTGTTTTTAGGGGGTTTTCAGGGTTTTTAGGGCTATTGTCTTAAACTTTTAATGTGAAAACTGCAATTGCAATTTTTCAACTGGTATTAAGATTCCGATCTGGAGTGTAGTGCTCTGTTCAGATCAAAGACGACACAATGGATTTATTAGCAAATCAAAGCCTTGAGGTTTTCATTTTATGATGCCTCACTTTTATTTTATGCAGACTGATGGATGCTAAATGTGGATAATTTGTTGTTGTCCTATTTTCCTCTTTAATGTTTTCCACCTCTTGGAAAGAACAAAACCATTTTTGACATTGCCGTCTAACTATTCAAACACAGATGATGATTCACTGCTAGTCATCTTTATCTTGTATGTCGGATCCATCTGCCTCTTTATGCAGGCCAGCTTTTGGCTCAGCTGGTGTTTCGCTCAGAAAACTCGGCCAGTCTGTGGAGTCTGAAGGCCATCAACGCCATGTGTGAGATGGAGCAATCCAGGGTTTGTTCTCATCCTCTAATCCTACCATCTCACCTCTGCTTTCTAGCCTTTTGTTTTTTTCTGTGAGTCATGTGCTCCTATCAAATGCCACTGTTTTTTTTCTTTTATGCTGCATACTTTCATTCATTGTACCTGTCTTCATCTAAATCCATGAATTCTTTGAGATTTTCTGTCAACTTTTTGGCAGATATTAAAAAAATGTATCTTGTCTGATCCAGATTCGTTCTCAGGCTCAGTTCCAGGAGCTGTGCCAGCAGCATGTGAGGGCGGAAGCAGAGGGAACATCCAGAGGCGGCTGTTGTCCGAGCTGGTCTCTGGGAAATTACCTAGCTGTCCTCACTAATGCCTCCTCCTGCCTCAGTCTCACCTCACACCAGGTATTGCAGCTCTCTCATGTTACAATTAGAAAAAGCAGCATTTTCTAAAATACCCACCCTTGTTTTGGCATAGCTAATTCTGTGAAGATTTGACATGGTGGCATATTACAGTGCAATATTGCTCCATAAATACAAACATGTAGACACACACGCACACACACACCCACACACACACACACACACTGGGCTGCGCTCCCATGCTGGCTCTGCATGCTCCCTTCACCCCAGTGTTACACTTCAGATATTGCTTTTGCAGATGTGGACAGATAGGGATCAATTTGTTCCCCGAATACACCTCCACAAGATTCACAGTGAAGGTGAAATGTCAAAGGAGCGTGAGTACAACAGCAGGAAATAGCAGTTTAAGTTTACGATGCAGGAATGAGTACATATGTAAAGTAATATATATATTTTAACACTACTGAACAAACATGAACGAGCGTTTTCCCCCTTTTTTTTCTGCCACAGGTGTCCGAGTCCCTGAACCTTCTCCGAAAATGTGCTCCATATTATCATGAAGGACAGCTAGTGGAGGGTTGTGTAGAAAGACCAAAACATGGCAGCTGTTCCTCTGTCCCATCCCGCTGTAAACAATCCCGTCTGGTGTTTCAAATCCTGCACTTCCTGGTCGATAAAGACTTCCTTGGGCCGAAGACTGTTGAGTACCAAATCCCTACGTTGAAGTACAGCCTTCTGTTTTTACCCATGAACAAAGGGGAACACATGATGGAGATGTACATGAACAATCTTGAAGGCAGGGATCTGACTTACAACAATACGACCATTACTGGTATTGACTTTGGCATCAAGAAGACACTATTTAAGTATTATCTTGCAACAGATTCAGTGTATCCAGTCCTGGCTGTTGTCTCTCTTCTCATCACTATGACCTTTTATCTGCACTCTTTCTTCATCGTAGCATTATCTGTGATAGCAATCACAGGTTCCCTCCTGACCTCCTATTTCTTCTACAAAGTAGTGTTTCGCCTGACATTCTTCCCCCTAGTCAACCTCTCAGCAGCTCTTATCCTCCTGGGAAGCTGCTCTAATCAGGTTTTTATCTTTACTGATTTTTGGAATTTGCAGTTATCCCAGAATCCCTCAGCCTCTTTGGAGAAGAGAGTAAACAGAGCCATGCAGGAAGTTGGTTATTTGATTCTAGCATCAGGGCTGACCTCCAGTGCAGCATTTTTCGCCGGGTATCTCAGTAGCATCACAGCTATCCGATGTTTCTCTGTTTATCTCGGAAGTGCCTCATTTATCAGCTCAATCTTGGCACTGGTGTGGCTGCCTTGCTCTTTCATTTTGCGTGAGTGCTACACAAAGGCATCCCCTACATCTGTAACAGCACAGGGATGGAAACCATGCTGCTCTAAAAACACTGGAGGCTTCTGGGATACGAGCTCACGCAAGAGATGCCTCTTCACTCTTGGGCAGAAGCTTAGAGAATTAAAAAGAGGCCTCAGCGATACTTCCAATCTGTTATTTATGAAGATTTTACCTTGTGGAGTTGTGAAGTTTAGGTACATTTGGGTGTGCTGGTTTGCAGTGCTAGCTGCTGGGGGCACGTACATGACCTGTGTTGACCCAGGCATGAAGCTGCCAACCTTAGACAGTAAAGTCACCCAGCTTTTCCGCTCCAGTCACCCGTTTGAAAGGTACGACGCAGAGTATCGCCACATGTTCATGTTTGAGAGACAGAGGAATGGTGAGGATAAACCCCTTACAATGAGGCTTGTTTGGGGCGTCAAACCAACTGACAATGGGGATCACTTTAACCCAAAAAGCAATGGTTCTTTGGTTCTTGACCCGCATTTTAACATGAGCCAACCAGATGCACAGGTTTGGCTGAGAGATTTGTGTGCTCGGGTTCAGAACCAAAGCTTTTATTCCTCTCCTTCACCTGAGGGAAGAGATGTTACGACAGATAATATCTGTCTTGTAGAGCAGCTGATACACTGGGTATCTGTCAGACAGTGTTCAGAGAGCAACGACTCCCTCCACTTTTGCTGTAATGAAATCCCTTTCCCCTACCCTCCCAGCGTTTTTGAGAACTGCCTCAGTATGATGCTGGCGGAGAGGTATGCCGAGGGCCATCTGGCTCACAGCGGAGGCCTGTTTTTCCAGCCAGATGGCAGAGTTGCTGCACTTGTGTTAGCATTCAAAACCACATACCTCTACAGTTTCAACTTTAGCAGAAGCAGTGTTTTCTACAAAGAAATCCTGACGTGGTTTAACAGAGAAATATCAGGAGCACCACAAGGGCTCAAGAACGGCTGGTTCATCAGCAATCTGTCTCTTTTTGACTTACAGCAGTCCTTAAGTTCAGAGACTCTCGTAGTTGCTGGTTTCTCTGTGGTGCTCACATTTGCTTTGTTACTTTTAACCACTTGGAATATTCCTCTGAGCATATATGGGACTGTAGCTGTAGGAGGTAGTGTCTTTGTCACTGTGGGACTCCTAGTTCTTCTTGAATGGCAGCTAAGTGGCATTGAGGCTCTGTTTATATCATCAGCAGCTGGCCTGTCTGTTGACTTTGTTGCCAATTATTGCATATCTTACAGCCTTGCTCCACATTCAGACAAAATCAGTAAAGTAGCACATGCCACTAAAAGGATGGGTTGTCCTGTAGCAATAGTCTCTGGAGCATTTTTCTCAATGGGGATCATCATGCTGCCTGCCATGGCCTTGCTCTTCAGACAGCTAGGGATCTTTTTGTTTTTGGTTAAATGTGTAGCCTGTGGCTTTGCAACTTTATTTTTTCAGTCCCTTTGCTGCTTTTTTGGACCTGAAAGAACCTGTGGACAGATCACACTGCCTTGCTGTCCAGATCCTGAGGATGGTGCTTTGTCCACTTGTTCTGCAGCAGACCACAGGTCCTCGTCGGCCATGGCAGCAAATGGTGCCTTTGGCAGGTCTAGAGTGAGGAGGAGTTATGACAAAGAAGGAGGTGGTTATCTGTACCCAGACCACCACCGCCAGCAGAGACAGAAACAGACTGGGATAGGAGGGCCAGAGCAGTACGAACTGCAACCGTTGGCCTATCGACTGAGTGACAGCTTCGAGAACAGCACATGCACCAGTAAGCTGTCAAACCGGCCCTCTGTGCTCTCTGATGAGATTGAGTTTTGTGGGAAAGATGTAGACAGGAGTAGCATGGGTGCTGACAGTGAAGGGATGTGCAGCCATCAACATAATATCTGCCAGTCACCTCCAGCTCTCCAGACTTCATCGCCTTATAAAGGTAACACCCTACGCCCTGGAGGCCCGGTGCAAGAAGACACGGCCAAGGACAACCTTCTTTGTAAAACGTGCGGAGGCCAGCCTGCTAAAGCAAAGGACTGGAGCAATACATCTTTGTCCTCGTCTTCAAGCACTGACGACAACATCATCAGCCACACACAGGAGACCTTTGACCAGCTGTCTCTCTGCAAAGACAGTCAAATAGCGGAGCAGAGCCAGCATCGAGATCATGACTCCACCAAAGGGATCCTCTTCTCCCAGTCTCAGAGCCCCCTCGAGGGCCTGGAGGACTCTAATGAAACATGCCTGAGTGAAATTGAACCAGGGCCTTCCAACACACAGCAAAATGAAAGAGAAGAAGAAGTTCAGTTACGACCAGGACATCTAAACGGGAGGAGAGATGCACTCCGTCTATCCCTGAAAGAGACAGTTTATGAGACTGGTAATAAGGGACGCATCAGTCAGAGTGAAGAACTGGTTATCTTACCAAACAGTAAGCCAGATCTCCCAGACGTTTGGATAAAGAGAGATGGAAAACGAGAGGATGCGTGCTGAGCAAAGCTTTGGAAGTCTTTGAAACACTGTGCATTAAATGCTCCGACATATACATAAATGAAAAACACTGTTACATTTACAAAATGGAAATATAAGCCAGCTGCAAAAGTAAAACATGACAGCATGTTGGTCTAATGTTGCTGCTAAGGGTCTTTTTAATGTTAACTGAAAAAGGTTACAGCATGAGTGTCTCTTCATCCAATGGTCAAATCAAAGCATGAACTGACTCAAGAACACAAAAGAAAGGCTCCTTTGCTACAATATCACACTTGAAGACACTTAAAATGTTGTTTTGCAGTCAAAAACAACTTGTATCGTTTTGAAGTGTTTTCTTTGTGCCTGGAACTTTTTAACACCTTAACAGCCTGGGTTATTACAAAGACAGTGCCAACTGTATGCAACCAAGAGCCTTTCTAAATGCTGGACCGCAACAAGCCATACTCATTAACATACATCTAAATTAAAATAAACAGATGAGAAATAGAGAAAAGCTTCATTTGGTAGCAAAAACTCGCTACTAACCTACATCACCTACTGTCAGTAGGCATCACTCTACGATGTGGTATGTACAGTATGTCTTTTGTGACTGTTACACTGCAGGGTGCACTCACTCAGAACCCTGTTTTGTGCTTAAGCATGTTTCACGCCTAAAGCCCAGGTCTGAGTGCTATGTGTAATTCAATGCAACATACCCCAGCCTCTCAACTATCAATTTAAAAATGGCTAGCTGGCTATTTAACTAAAATGAACCGAAATAAGTAAAGTTGGAGTCATCTTGTTAACCGTGAGTGTTTGATGACATGATTGTGCTCAGGCACAGTGGAGGCAGGAGCAATGCGAGTGCCTGCCAGCATGGGATTCAGCAGGATTAAAGAAAGAGGGTATACTGTACATTGGCTCCACAAAATATGCCCAATACTAGAAGTTCCAGCTGCTGAGTAGCAAAAAGCACACGCTGGTGACAGAATTTAATAGGTAGAAAGCAGGAAGTACTTCAAGTCTGCTGAAAAGTGCTGTCTTAATGATTTTTTATTCCAGCAGGCAGGATAGGAAAACAGTTAATGTATCAAACAGCAAATGTGTTTTAAGATGTGTTAATAAAGCAAAAAGTAAAGCCATGTAGTGACAGGTACACATACTGTACATATGTGAATTCTAATGTATTCAAAATTACATCAACATAGTTATAACTAGGCTTTCTTTATACATGAGCTAACTTGATTTTAACAAACATTTAACTGTTGATGCTTCCTGTTTGCTTCTACTGTGACAACAACACATAACTTTAGCTGGAGACATTCACTTTATGAAAAATATGTGAAAATAATATTAACTTTTGGCCACAGTAGAAGTTGTTAGTTCACTGATTTCAGTTAATTTGTGATTCACATATACAGACTTGACTACTTTTTTACTAATCTGCTGAAACAAACCACCATAATTGCACCTCCTAGGGTTTTACGTATAAGCATAAAACCATAGTCTGTTGTCTTAAGATGATAGGGATGGGAATTGAAAACATTACATACATACAGTTGAGAATCTATAACAACTAGCTAAAGGAATTATTATATTTTGTCTTTTTACTGAACAATTCCTTCCACTTTGTTCTGCATACTTTGCAAATGAAGGAGGTCATGCTTTCATCAGAGGAAGCCAGCATAGACAATGACGGAGAAGTCAAAGATGTGATCATGGCAGACAGGAGACAAAAGTTGTGTGTACACAAAATAAATGACTACACAATGCCCACTATAATTTCAGGCAACATGGAAACACCAGAAACTGGCAAAAGAATTTGTCTGTGCAGCACAAAATTTAAAATCATGAGTGCATGGTTGATGTCATCACCTATGTAGTCCAACTTTTTTTTCCCACACAGGGAATTCACAGGAATCAGAAACGGAATGGATGATGTTTCGAACTGACAAGCAAAATCAATAACAGCATTGTTATCAATTCCTTCCCTAATATTCTTTATGATTACTGATTTCCTAAAACTAAGAATATTTTAATTTGTAAAACAAGAGGGGTATAACCGGATATTTCAGTATTTATAAGTTGGGCTGTATCAGAGACTTGTTCTTGCGCCTGTGTGCACTGGTTCAGCCGATCAGCTGTTTCGCTCTAAGGAAGGAACAACAGAGGACAAAATAAAAATTAATTTGGAATGAGTTTGACTCAAGTGACAATGAAGTTCCTTCTACTGTGGAAGCGCAGTATTACGTTCATAAATTCTGAGTACACAGAAAGGAAGCAGGCAGACTCGATGAGCACAGGCAGAGGAACACAGCCATTTGCTGCATTGTAAAAAAAAAACCTCTGAATTTTTTTGTCAAATTGTACATTCCACCCAACATATTTTCATGGCTCACTTTTACATAAAACTCACACAATTATATGAAATAACGGCACCCGCAACAGCAGTGTACCTTAACAGTAGTCTGAGCTTGTTCTCCTTAAAAGGTACAGCGCAGCTACGAGCCCTTTCAGTAACTTCACCAACTATTGTCAAGTATCACATACAAGGTGTATCAGAAATGTTCCAGGACTTGTGTCACAAAAGATTTATTTAGAATACAAACTACAAGCTACAAGTTTTCCCGTTCGAAGTAATCCCCCCTATGTCTATAAAGAGATACTGCGGCATTTGCTTCGCTCAGTGTGCGAGAAGAGGCAAGAGTTGTGGCAGGACAAGTCGTGGCTGGTTCACCATGACAACACGCTTGCTGACAATGCCCTGAGCATCCGACAGTTCCTGGCCGAGAAGAACATCGCCGTGCTGGAGCAACCTCCCTCCTCACCCGACCTGGCTCCGTGTGATTTTTTCCTCTTCCCCAAGCTCAAGAGTGTCATCAAGGTGGCCCGTTTTGAAGACATGGGCGACATCAAAAAGGCTGTGACGACAGAGCTTAGGAGGATCCCAGAAGAATCCTTCCACAAGTGCATGAAAGCGTGGCAGAGAAGGATGGGAAAGTGCATTAGACTCCAGGCGGATTACTTCGAAGGGGAAAACTTGTAGTTTGGATTCTAAATAAATCTTTTCTGACACACCTCGTACAACCCAGCTTCAAAAATACTGCAATATCCCTTTAAGAAAAACTGGGGCTCTTCATCCTTTACCAAATGTTTTTCTGCATCTCTGTGATATGAAGTATACAGTATGTACATCTTTAACATCACAACTAAGTCTTGTGGCTTCATAAACATATTTTATTTTTGTAACAAGCCCTAGAAACCACTGTCAGAAACATTACCAAAAATACTTTTTAATGAAATTAAAAAGCTATTGTTTTCTTGCTTTATTCATATGGATTTCTCCTTTAAATACAATATTTTTGGCATTTCTGCCTTTATCAGTTAAATGAGACATGGCAGCAAGTCAGGAAGGGGGTGAGAGAAAGATATCGGCAGAGGGGCCCTTGCCTGGACCCAAATCCATTGAGCTCTGAACATTGGGAAAACTAGCAAGCTGACCAGCCATGGGCACCCCAATTTTAATTATTTCTGTCACCAGTCTATGCTTTTTGCTAATCAGTGGCTGGAGATCGACTTACTCTCGCCTGCTATGATGTCATATGGGCTTCAGCAGGGTACAGGGCAATTGGATTTGTGTGAGTGCGACCTAAAACCAGAGTCCTACTGTGAGTTTTGTGTCATTTGTAGTATCATGGCTTGTTCGCGTCGTCTTTTTCTGAAACTGGAAATCTTGTTTATTTCAGCTTTGGTGCCAAAAATGTTTAGTTTGTATTAAAAAAAACACAGTATATTATGTGGATATTTTGTAAATGTTGGCAAATTAAGGTGCATACGTATTTCAAAACCTTTAACTGTATGCCTTAATGTAAGATCTTTTTTGTTCTGTGTGATCAGCAGTAGTAATACCACCACACACCACTGCCTAAACAGCTAAAGATTTGTACATAGAGCTTGCTGCAGCACTGTTTACAGACTTTAAGGAACAAAAGCCTTGGTGTACATCCTGTCCCACTGCTGAATGATCCCTGCTGATTTTGTGCGTCCCAATATCATTCAAGTAAGTGTATTTGTAACATGAACAGCATCTGCTGAATGACTTTAAGCTTTTTTACATGCTGAAAATGTGTGGGTTTTGTGCATCAGGTGTGTCCTTTAACAAAAGTAAAAAAGAAGTGTGTGTATGGTCCTTAGTTTGACATAAAGTATATACAACAAATGTGTTAGTGTGCGTGAATCAGACCTGGACATGAACAGACTTGTGTCAAATGTGCCTAAGAGCAGAGTTTTATTCAGGCATTCTTGTCAAAAGAAGTGTTTGATTTCTTGTCTGTACCATCACAATCCTACAGAAAGCCTTCAATTGAATCACACAGCAGTGTAAACCTGCCTTAGAGATGAGTGGAATCAACAACACAGGCTTTGTATGAGAACTCTAAAAGGCCATACCCATTGTCATTATTTACAGATTTCAATGTTCTTTTTCCCAAAACAGGAATAAAAGAAAACATTTATTTTCCTGCAGACTGACATTTTTTTTTTTCATCATGGTGGGGCTTGCAGACAGATGCAGGCTGAAGAACTTAAGACAATAAAATAATCTTGAAAATTAGAATGAGTTCAGTCTTTTTTACATTTGTATTTAAGGCATCCACAAGAACAAATGCTCAAATCTTGTTCTGTTGGGAAGCTAAACCAAAAATGGAATCATTTATACCCCATTTAGAGAACTAACCAAAGATGCAGAACAGGAAAATTAAAATCTCCAACAGGGTTCTTTAAAATCATTTCTGTTCAGTTCTATTCATCCTCAACCCAGTCTTCTTTTGCCCAGTCAGGTAATCGTGTTGAATATTCAAAACCAGGTCCTTTGTATCGTAAAGCATGGAGGTACATGATAAGTTCCTTCTCTGTAGGATCTGGTCGGACTAACTTACACTCACTGCACAACAGGTCTCTTGTTCCTGGAGGATCTTTGGACGCTGACTCAGCTACTTCTGGATTTCCATTAGAACTTTTTGGTGGAGGTTCAGTTGAGGTATTCTTGCTGTTCAAGTCTGTGCAGCCCTGCTTCATGTCACTAACTGTGTCTCTGCCATCAGTCAGTATCTGCTGACTGTCTTTGCCTTTATCAGACTCAGAATTTTTATTAAATTTGTCCTCCGACATTTTCCCAGCATCTTGTTCAGTCCCATCATCGGGAAGATCCAAAAGGTGAAGACTCTCCTGAGAGCGATGTTCGTCAACCAGGGCTTGAAGCAACTCATCATTACTCTTCCCCACCAGTCCCCCTTTTCCCCTGTGAGGCCCCCAAGCATAGGACCCATAGATGGGATCATTGAGGATGGGGAAGCCTAAGTACTGCAGGTGGACCCTGATTTGGTGTGTGCGACCAGTCAATGGGAAACAGCGCACCACGCTGGTTTTCCCATTGTAGCTCAGCCTCTGGAAGACAGTTTTGCACTCCTTACCCTTGGGGTCGACACGGCAGAGGCCGATTTTGAAAGCAACAACAAGGATAGGCTCCTCGCAGACCAGCTCGCCCTCTGGAAACTCCCCATCTACTCGACACACGTACTCCTTTTCAACCTGATAAAAGAAAAAGGAGAGGGTACTTTTGATTAAGTTGGAGTAAGGTTACTTCATTTCTGATGTGAGCTAAGCAAGTTACTCTACTCAATCCGAAACGCACCTGTCTGTCTCTCACTAACTGGTCCAGTCTCTTTGACGTCTCCAGCGTCCTGGCAAACAGCAGCACCCCTGAGGTGAGCCGGTCCAGCCTATGGACCGTGTGGAGTTCAGAGATGCCTCGTTCTTTTCCAAGGATGAAAATAACAGTGTTGTGTCGGAAACGGCCACAAGGATGGACGGGGATGGAGGCGGGCTTGTCAACCACAAGCACTTCACCGTCATCAACCAGAACCTCCAGGGGTGTACCAACAACAGGGGGCTCATGGCGGTGCACTGTGTTCTTCATATGGTCATTATTCTGTGGATAGCATAGAAAGATTAAAACACATAGCACCTAATCCAGTGATACTTCATCACCTGTTTGTGCATGTTACAAGACTATAAACAAGCATGTGACTGCATAAACAACTAATTATTCAAGTTTTCTAAATAACTGAACATTTATGTGTTTGTTTAGTTAAAGGGATATTTCAGTATTTTTGAAGATGAGTTGTATGTTGTACTTGACAACAGTGAAGTGGCTGAAAGGGCTTCTAGCAGTGCTGTACCTCTAAGGAGGACAAGCTCAGACTACCATTAAGGTACACTGCTGTTGGCGAGTACTGTTATTTCATGTAACTGTGTGAGTTTTATGTAAAAATAAGCCACGAAAATATGTTGGGTCTAAAGTACAATTTGGTGAAAAATTTCAGAGCACTTTATTTTTCCTCCAGTAAGTCTGTATTTTATGATGTGTTCTTCCACCTGTGCATCGATGCCACAGAGATTTGTCCCCTTTCTCTTTCTGGCTTCTGTATCTCGTTCTCAGGAATTTCTTCTGGTTCACAAAGGTAATGCTGCATTCCAGTTGTAAAGGGAGGTTGGAATTTCCTACTGGGGATGATGGTGAATCCTCACCACCCCTTAGTTGACAATCAAAAATGGCTGCCCCGGGTGTAAACAGTTATAAAGCTCCTGTAATATTCCAATTATTAGCACTTCTGACCATTGTTTGTCACACTAAATCAGCTGTATACATAGTGTTGTTCAACATATATATGGAAATGCTGCTATAGTGTTGTTTACATTCTTCATGTGGTATGTGCAAACTACAACCGGGGCATGCTAACAACGGATAACAATAACCTAGTAGATCGGCAAGTGTTTTCCGACTTTGTAACTAGAACACTGATAACTCGGATGTGACGTCATTCCCATTCCCCTCTTCCCAGTTCCGATGTAAATGGAACGCAGCATAACTCCATGTATCCACAGTAAAAGGAATGTTATAATCACTTCAGTCAAAATCACCCCCATTTGGTTCAGTATTAGTTTTCTCTGCTGTTGTTGTGTCTTCCTGAGTCCATAGAGTGAAACAGCACATCAGCTGAATCAATGCGCACAGGTGGAAGAACACATGGATATCTTAATTATTAACAATTTTCTACTGATTGCTTGATGGGTCCATTATCGCTAAAGATTTTGGGGTTGCCAGTCAGATATCAGGGAACCCTGGTCAGCACTGACTACTACTGGATGGGCCCCTGTGTGCAGCAGATGATGGACACTGCAGCTCATCTCCACCTTCAGACTCAAAATGACAGCAAACTGGTGAAAGAATGCTGGTGCCTGAAGCTGATTAGAATATTATTTTTACAGTAAATAAGATTTGAAACAGAAAAAAATTTGGAGTAAATGAGGCAATTCAAGCTGCTTTCAAAACATGTTACTGCCTTATTTTTATTCATCAGTCAAGCACAACCTTCACATTCTACTGTGGGGCAATTTTCCATTATTTCTTGGAACACTGCTACATGCCAACTGAAAGTGGACCGAAGGCCACAGTTGGTCCCTGGCCCATAGTTTGGACACCCCTGCTGTTAACAGTGCAGGGAGCTACAGTCTTTAGAGAAGATATAGGTATGCTGCTCCTGCATCCCTAAGCTTGAAGAGCTGGTCTCTTTGAGTCTTTCCAAAGGCAGATTAAAGGACTTTAGGAAGATGTTTCTGGTTGTTGATGCTTCGTCTTCTGACTTTACTCAATGACCCTGAATTGACTGATTTTTACATGTACACTCAAAAATATAAATGCACGAAACAGTGTGAATGAATGGACAGAATGGAAATGTGCTGTAACTGACATTGCAGCACTTATCTTACCAATGGCGCGCTCCCTCATGTTTTGCGTCATCTGTGACATGTTGAAAAGTGACGAAACTAGGGCACTTAATTTGAGCAAAGCAAAGCAATCTGTACACTGATAAATAATATTTTTGGGCATGTTAAGGGAAAGGTCATTTTAACTCAACCTTTTGAGTTTGTGTGTTTATATTTTTGAGTATAGGTCTATGATTGTGATTGTTTAACGTTTGTCACTTGTTGTGACCGGGACACTCAGGTAAATGAGATTCTTCATCTCGGTTATGGTTTCCTTTATATATACAGCTTGGAAAGATGTAACACCACAAATAAAACAAAGTTATCACATATTATGACATGATATTGTTGATAACTGACCCTGAGCACCACGGACAGGTCTTCCACAGGGGTCTCGTTTAGCCGGATGCGACCCTCCTTGCAGGCCCTCTGGTAGTACTCAATGGACTCCACTCTGAACTCCTTCTCAAACACCTCCTTCAGGCTTTTCCCCACCCACCGACCTTTGCAGTAGGTTTTAAAGTCAAAGAAGTACGGGTGGACTTTCCGTAGACCACTGTCAAAGTAATAGGAGGTCTCATCAAAGTGCTCCTGGCTGAAGCTCACACCGGGGTTTCTCTTCTGCGGGGGTGGGATGTATCTCTCACCGGGACGGAGCTTGTTCCCTCCCGCTCCTCGACGCCTCTTCCCTCGGTTGCCTGCCTCGGGCTCGACTGTGTCGTCGCTTTTGCGTTTGCCAGCTGCAGTGGTCTCTTTCTGGTTGGTTTTCTCCCCTGACCCTGAGCTGTTCACCTCCTCTGAGGTTACAGAGGTTTCCTGCTCCATCTTTAGGCTGCACCGTTGAGAACCAAAGATACGACTTACAGACCCGGAAGTGACATGAAACGATCCAACACGACTCTGTACTTTATGAATATTTTCTTCCACTAAACCTAAAAAGACAGAAACCAGCTGAAACCTCCTCACACCTCCAACTGACACACTCACGTGCATTACTTTAGAGGTTGAGGTCCTTCTTCTCATAGGCGCGCTCTGATGACGTTGATTTGTCGTCATGAAGCCCAGTGTGTAGTTTTCGGTCAAAAGGCGAAAATATTATCGTCACCAACTGTTCACATGTGGAAACATCGCTTGTTGAGCAGTTAGAAGATTAGAACTGTTATTTTATTACGAGGGTTATAGAAACACTACCTTAAAGGGACCTGTCAGGGCTTTAGTTGTGTGTCTTAAAATAAACAATTAATTGAAAAATAATCGATTTTTACTTTTTGTTTAGTTTTTAGTAATTATATTGACCTCTCTCAGTTCCCTCTATTTATTTGTTGGCACTTGAATTACTTTATTTTCTGTCTATTAGATTACATACTCAGTTTGTAATTTAAGAAATAAATTGCTTTTTCTACATACTAGATTATAAATTTTTCAATGTCTTTACAACACCATCTTCATACTTGTTTCTTGTACTTATTTATCAATAAATGTTTACAGCTTTGTCTACTATTTACTGGGTGAACCAATCTAAATGTTTTGATTTTAAGTGCAAAATTACTCGTTTGATTTCTGTTTAGCTTTTCTTCCTATTTTAAATTTTTGTTTAAATGTTTTAAGTCTAATTGTCTTGAACTAATCTTTGGTCTTCTTGGTCTCATGCTGAATTCTTGTATTGCCTGGACTCTTTTGTTCTTGATTTCATTATTATTATTAAAACTGTAATTGTTATTATTTTTATATTATTATTTTCTTCTTTTTCCTCATGCTCAGTGGGTCTGTTTCCTGTTTGGGTTCTAGTGCTTTATTATTACAATGTATTTTTCAAAATGTTTGTCCAAGCACTTTGTTCACCTCTGTTTTAACAGTGCTACATAAATAAAGATATTATCATTTGTACTTTATTATTATTGTTATTATTATTAATATTATTATCATTATTATTATTATTATTATTATATAAACTTAAGTTACAGTCGTTGAGTACTTTTTGTGAATTTTAAAATCAGGAATTTGACTTTTTTTTTTAGATATGTATTGTGCTAAGCTGCGATTTTTATAGCATGTAAGGACAACTTAAAAGTAATAAAAGCTAAATTTTCTATCAACTTGTGTGGATATGAACATATTTAATTTGATACAGATGTATAGTTTATCATGACACTTGAAAGTGAAGCAGTACTGAAAACTGAAACAATATTGATTCAGTACTCGATATAATATGGTTTAGAAACAGAATGTCCCAAAATAATTTGTATCATTTTGAAAATGACAGCTTATTGATAACAGTTAGTCTAAAACATACAATTAAGTTTTTGTGAACAATTTTATCATTGCAAATTGTTCATTTGTATTCAGATTTGGCATTCTAATGATTCAGATATAATGCAAAACTATGACCGAGGTTTAAAACATTGTTTTTTTTCCTGTTATATATTTAACATCTAACTTCTGAAAACACCAGAGCAAATTGCTATTCTAACTTTTTTGTTATCTCATTTGGGTCAAATATTATCACATACTTTAATGCTGAGACAAATGGTCAGTTAACTCATCACATTCCAGCTGTTGTCTTTGTTCCATGTCACAGAAAATTGTACACAAAATACTCAGAGCCTTAAGTACATTTTATGTGACATACATCTTTGCTTTACTTGGATAGATTCTTATAAAGGGCTAACTTAAACTACAGTTACTTATCAAAGTAACTGTACTTTTATTTGAGTGCAATATTTTGTATTCTTTTCACCCCTGAAAATTGTGGGTTGCTTTAATATGTCCACCGTCCTTCTGAAGGTGCAAAAGGTGACATAATATAGTAAAAACAAAACAGTATCAGTTTATTTGATTTTATTGATAAATCTCTTAAGTGTACACATATCTCTTTATTTGTACATTTCCAAAAAATAAGATGCCTCAATTATTTTTGGCACATTTCCTCATCTGCTCTACAGTTTTGTGCATTAAACTCCATGGACAGTGAAGCTTGTAAATGAACCAAAAACATGTTTCGCTGTCACTTAAATTTCAGTTTAAATTAAATTCCTTGATTTCGATTCATATGAGAAACTAGTTAGTTTACAACCAGTCAAATTATGTCTTTAAGACTGCACATACACAAACCAATTAATTAAACTGAAATCAACCAAAGAATTCAGGAAAAAACATACAGGCGCTTTCAAGCTATAATTGCATTTCCCTTATTATTTAACATTAATGACTCAGCCAATGTATAACAGTTCCATTAAATCGTATTTAATGTTTCTTCCACATTTCCCTTTTAGCAGCT
The DNA here is from genome assembly GCA_037902135.1 of Cetoscarus ocellatus. Taxonomy (NCBI): domain Eukaryota; kingdom Metazoa; phylum Chordata; class Actinopteri; order Labriformes; family Labridae; genus Cetoscarus; species Cetoscarus ocellatus. Next base: position 164,269 of record JBAMNC010000802.1, on the reverse strand, counting down.
GAGCTGAATAAAAGCACTCTGGGTCGAGAGTCCAGCTGTGGTTACTCATTCTTTCACCCACTATTTAGTACTCTTGGAAGAACAATCTGGTCAGGCACACAGGCTGGGATCCTTCTTCAGCGTTGCTGGGTGACAGCTTCAGTCTTAAGGCCACCCACCCATTAAGACTGAAGCCCAGTGAAACCACAAGGAGCACTACGGGGCCCCAGAGACACAGCACCAACGCCACCTCCTGCAGGGGCAACCACACTGCAGTCAGAGCTCACCTCTGGGGAGAGAAGGGAGGATGGTAATGGCAACAATAACATTTATGGATGTGAGTCATGATTGCAACAACAACTTAAAAGACTGTGAGGGCACCCAAGGGAGAGGAAGCTGAAAAAAATGAAGTTTGCTTTATTTTCTCTTTCTGTGTTAAAATTCTCCTCATACCCAGGCCACTGGTGCCTCTTGTCAGTCAGGGGGACATAAATGACTCCCATCAAGGCTCTCTTGAGAAAGGTCCCATCACTCTGCCGGTCATACTGCTCCAGCACCTGACTGCCACCTTCAGGGCCCACAGGGAGAACCAACCTGCCACCAGGCTTCAGCTGCTCCAAGAGCTTTAAAAAGAAAGAGAATAAAATAGTGCCTGACTTATAGAGGTGAAAACCGATGTCTATCATTTCATGGTTTTTTCACCCTCTATTCACAATAGGTAAAGCCATACTTGTCCTTACAGACTTGGGAACAGTAGCTGCAGCTGCGCCGACGTGAATGGCATCATACGGTGCACCCTCTGGGTAGCCCAGCCTTCCATCTCCCACTGAGGACAGATCAAGGTAATGTGTTTTTACTGTCCTGTACCTTCAATATGTTCAGAACAAAATCTGACATACCCTGAGATGTTCAAACTCACAGACAAGTTTGATCCGTCCAGAGGTGAGCAGCTCTGGGTCATCTGCTTGCACATTTTTTATTGACATCTGAACCAGTTCATCAATATGTTCAATGCCAACCACTTTTCCACTTGGCCCTGTCTGCAAACAACAGAGAAGTTCAGATATTGTCACTCAACCATGTCCTGTTCACAATGGCACAGGGAGAACAAATTTCAAGACCTTCAGTAAACATGTTAACAGTTGTGAAACAATAGAGGTTTACGTTTGTATTAGCTGTTGAATAAAAACCATGAAAACTATGAAAAACTGGTATAGGGAGGAAAAAGGCACTAGTCCTGTACAACTTACCATCCTTGCAAAGCAAGCAGTGAGATATCCACTTCCTGAACCCACATCTAGAGCTGACGCCCCTTCAGTTAATTTGTCACTCAACAGCTCCAGAGCATGAGCATGCTGTCAGAGCAGCACAGAGGAAAAGTCCGTCATGTGTGAACATTAATGTGGTGGGATTATAAATATAATGGCAAAGTGTTTGTTACTCACCATGTGCGGTGCACTGATAGTTGCTCTATAGCCTGTAATAACATATCCACCAGTGGTAGTTACTGTATTGTTAAGATATATTACATGTGTGTTTACAAAGAGTGGTAGTGAGTACCTATGGACTGAGGTGAGTCTGCATAAGGGTGGTCTCTGGAGTAGATTCCTCTGTCTGTAGCCAACATGGCGTTAAATACTCTGTCGTTGTGGATCACTCCGTGATCTGCAGAGGATAGAGTGAGACAAGGATATGTAAATCTAAGGAAACGTAACACTTTAGTACCTCTAACTTTTTATTGATGCAACAATTGTTGAAACTTCTATGATATATTTTAGACAGCTTTTTGGCTACTTTTCCTCTCATAATTGGATTGCCCTGTGTCTTTTTTATGTTTCAGTATGTTTTTATTGTATGTATGTATTTTTTTGAATATGTGTGCTAACAGTGAAAAGAAACTGGCTTTTGTTTGTTATAATGGTGACATTATTTTTTTTTTTAAATAAATCAACAACTAATGTCATGTGAGTCTTTTAATTCTGACATAGCTTAGACACAGCATAAATACCACAGCAAATCTTAGTCTTCCTTAACATTCTCAATGCTTGGAATTACAAATGGGCAAATAATGACATCAGTTTGTAATTGCCATGATTTTGCATCATACAACATGATGATTACATATGACTAATACTGCAGTTGTTCAAGAAAAAAAAGTAGTGTAAATCATTTTAGTGTCACATTAGCATTATTTTGGATTCAAACATAGTCTTAGAAAATCAAATATCCATTTTTAACCAAACAGCATTTCATCACCTAAAAAGTACATCAAAATTCTATCAATTCATATTCTTACTTTTGTGGGCCCTTTTAAATTATGAGTTATCTTTGCTTAAATTATCCAAACTTATATTATGTTCTCATATTATCAGTAATTTTGTCTGACTAGAAACGTCACTGGGAACGGCCCCTTTTGTTGGAATTTTCTACTGGAAAATCGGACCATCTTCAGGTACCCTGACTTTATCAGCATGTGGTAACATGTAGTAACATGTGGTGTTATTCCCACTTTCCTCGAGTTCCAAGGTAACTAAAATAATATAGTTCTGGGAAGCTGGAGCCCACCATAAAGCTTTACTTCTGTGTTGTGGTACTATTTGGACAAAATGCCAATGAAAGAAGGCTCCCTATGACGTTTAACATGTTGGCTCTTGCTGCCCAACAGTCTGCACAACTTAGTAGTGGAAGCCAATAGAACCTGTGTGGTAGGGTATAAAGTTTTGGCTTTCTTGAGCATGCATGTAAAAAGCTTTGGCCTGTTGAAGGTGGCAATACTGTTTAGGCTGTGTGGGGGAGTAGACTACAGGTGTCTGCATGTTGGTGTGGTGGGCAGTGGGATCTGGCATAAAGTGGGAGGCTCTGGAGTGCCAGAGATCCTTGTACTGCCTCCCCTTGTCAATGTCAGTGTCAATGTCAGCTTTATTTATATAGCACATTTAAGACAGCCAATGGCCTACCAAAGTGCTTTACAGTAAAACAGACAGAAAACAATAAAAACAATACAAGTCAATAAAACAAATAAAACCAAGAAAAACCAATAAAAACAAAGCAATACGTTGGTGTTGTTGTACTAACTGGACAGAACGACAGTGAGTGGAGGTTCCAAATTGACAACCTTGGTGACATGATGGATGCTGCTGCCCATCGGTTTAGATGCATGAGTTGTAGTGGCTATTTGTCCTACAACAAACACACCTAAATAAACTTTGACAAACTAAACATTATCAAATGGCCACTGGGATGCACCATGGGCATGCAGTGTATGCAGGCAAAATATGTTCAATGTCCACTCCAATATCTGTGTTTTCATGATTTATTATACTAAAAAAGCAAGAAGAAAGAAAATCATGGGTGTTGCCTCTACTCAGCCGGTAAAAAACCTCGGTGCATGTTGGTCCTCTACCTACCCCATCAACAAATAAACAAATCTGAATAATACTAATATGAAAACTCAATATGCTAAGTAAAAAAAAAAATCAGCAAAAGAAAACATATTTAAGTTTATTCTTAATAAAAGTGCAATTAATTTTAATTCAACTAAATACCAAACTAAACACCAATCAGGGGTAAAAAGCTCCTACATGAGCTGTGGGGAGTAAGAATGGACATAGCTGGGTTAAGGGGTGTTCTCACTTGGATTATTCTTGTTTTTTATTTTGTTTAATGTATAGCCAGCACTGAGGGCAATAATCCAAGACCCTCTGAGTGAATCCATGTGAGAGTATTATATGGATTCTAAAAGCTCTTAACATTGTTGCTCAAGAGGCCTGTTGATACACAGATCAGCACTGTCGGATCAGTGAATTACCCCTCAGCCTGCTGATGAGCTCTGGATGCGTTTTGCCGCTGGACATCCACGCCATGGTGCGGGACAGCAGCACACCCATAGGGACTGCCACGACAGCCAGGCGGAGCGCCGCCCGCATCTCCTAAACCGGGTCCCCCTGCAGACACATTACCATCAGCGCTAGTTTACCTGAGTATAAGACACAGACACGTTACTGCATCACACTCTCAATATCAGACTGTAACCTCTTGGTAGAGATGAAGGACACAGTTAGTAAAATGACTAGAATGTGGCAGGGCATGTCGTGCACGTATCACACCGAGCTGGACAGTTAGCCTGCTAACAGCTATGCTACAAAGTTAACAGTACAGCTAATAGGTAAAGCATAACTGCACAGTCTCCACATGCCAATGCTCCAAACGTAAATACTTACGAGTAAAATATGAACAGCAGTCAGAAAAGGTTGTTTACCTTAGTCGTTCTTACTTCCTTCCAGCTGGGATAAACTTCCTGGCTCCCTCTGTCACAAGCTCCAATCTTTCGGCCAATCAGATGTGGAGTTTAACTCATCATCCAATCATATCTCAGTAAAATTCGACAGGCAGCGCTAACGTCCAATCTTATGACAGTAAATACGGAAACGGGAGGTCGTTTGATACAGATTGTGGATCATGGGCACAGTTAGCTAACTAGGCTAATCTTAAATCTTTCCTTTCATACATTTGAGGAAATAACGGGGAACCTTTTCAGATTCTAATAAGGTAAGACGTGTTATTAGGTTATTACGGCGTCAAACTGTTCTAAAGCGCTTGAAATGCATATTAATGGCTATTCTGCAGGTCGGACAGCAGTCCTGCCAAAGCATATGTAAATAAATCAGAATCAGGTTATAGGCATCTTTTCTCTGTTAACAATCTGCGCAGCTTGACTGTTTATTTTTTTTTTAAATGTCTCTTGGACATGCTTGTGCTGATGTTAGGAAAATAAGACATTTAGCTAGAGTCTACTAACGCTTACTGAAGTCAAAGGCTGGTGTTGACATCTGTTTCCAGTCACTGCCACACCATGATTGACGACTTTGAGAATCAGGAGGTCCGGTCCAGCGGGGATCTGTGGTCCGAGATCTGCTCTAATCTGCCGGAGGGACAGGCTGAAATATCTCCAGACAACAACACCGAGTTTAAAGATTCATTCGAGCCAGCAGCACCAGTCAGTGTGCAGGTCAATGGACAATCAAACGGGACAAACAGCAGCTCCTCTGCTGCCAGATGGGAACCGATGGAGGACTCTGAGATGTACATAGCCAGTTTAGGTACGAACAGTCTTCCTGTCTCTGTTGGTACTTTAACATAGTTTGGACATTTGCCACACACCCTCCCCTTTGAAATTCTAGGACATAAGAGAAAGGATTGGGTTTAGTTTGTTTGAGCATAGTTTAAAAACGAAAAATAATCTCACAAATGCATACATAAACATACTGAACAGTACTAAAGTTATTCATATTTTATGGAGAGTAGGTTAAAATTATGTTTCAAACGTGCAAACTTTACATTTGTAATGGATCTCAGGTAAACAGGTAGCTTGTTTCCGAGCGACGCACTGCAGTGATTAAAGGTCTCATGTCCTGCAAAATAATTTTATTTGCTTTTGATGTTGTTAAAAGGGTCTTGAGGAGCAGAAGAACATGATACCTTTTACTATACCCTCAGTTCACAGAGAAATGATCTGTTCCTCTTTAAAGAAAATCACCCTTTTAAAGCTCAATTTTTTACTTCCTCAGGTTTGTTATGTAATAGATATACAGCCTCCACTTACATGTGTGCCTTCTACTTATCATGGGCAGACACCATGAATGTTTTGAAAGCCTGGAAAAACTGTGCCCATGGCATATGTAACATGCACATCTGTGAAGGCACCATTAATGCTGAAAGAACATTCTGGTTTTGGAGCAACACATGATGCCATCCAAGCAACCTCTTTTTCAGGGACATCCCTGCTTATTTCAGCAAGACAATACCAAGCCACATTCTGCTTGTGTTACAACAGTGTGTCTTTGTAGTAAAAGAGCGTGGGTATCAGACGGGCCTGCCTGCAGTCCAGACCTGTCTCCCATCCAAAATGTGACAATGAGATTGAGGACTGTTGAGCAACTGAAGTCGTACATCAAGCAAGAATGGAATAGAATTCCACAAAGCTTCAACAATTAGTGTCCTCAGGCAAGGTCATTGAATTTCATAAAAAGGAAAGGTTTTGCAGGCATCAAATTCAAAATGTGTGAATATTTCCCCCCCCCCCAAAAAAAACAATGAAGTTTATCAGTTTAAACATTAAATATCTTGTCTTTGTTGTATAGGCTCGACTAGCTGTGGTTTTTTACCGTGGTTGCACCTGTGTATTTTCTGGAGACACAGGGAAGACATGTGTAAGCCACAGGACTACCAGCTAGCTAAAAGTTTAGTCTGTAACATATACAGTATGTCTAGATTTAAGAAATCAACAGTTTCAGTTTTAGAGAATGAAAATCACGTTGTTGTTTCTAACATTAATAAACTGTCACATTGTAAGGAACAGGTAAATTTTAGTGAAGTGGAGGCTGCATACTTTTGACCAAGAAATATCAGTATTGGCAATAATGAGTTCAGAAATACTGGCATTTAGGAAATCTGCAAAAGTCCAATATCAGCTCTATGGTTTTCATAGAAGGATCATCAGTGAAGGACTTAATGTTACTGACAGGCCTCCCTCCATTGTTAACCATAAAACCTTAAAAAAATCATTCTTTTATGATGATAAAATGATGGTTTGGAAATAACCTGTAGCACTTTGTAAAGGGCGCAGAGTTAAATTTAAGATATCATTTAATCTAACTGGCTTCATTGTGGCCAACTCTGTTTTCCTACTTTTTCACAATTACAAACTGTGACTCTCAAGCTACTTAGAAATGTAACGCAAAATGACTGAGGATAAAATAAATATTTTTTGAATATTTTGTAGAGAATCGCCTGAAGAGACTAAAGGGCCAGTCCAGTGATGTGACCTCCAGGGACATGTTGCGCTCCTTATCTCAAGCTAAGAAGGAATGCTGGGACAGATTCCTGCATGATGCTCAGACCTCAGAGCTCTTCCAGGGCAGTGACATGGACGAGAGGTGAACTAGAGTGTGATCAATCCTGACTTCCAATTTTTACGGGTATGTTGATATTATTTTGTTAATTTTCTTTGTGTATCTCCTCTCCCAGTGCAATCGAACACTTCAAGAGGTGGCTGATTCCTGAGAAGGTGGCGATCAGTGCAGAGGAGCTGGAATATCTCCTGCGGCCGTCTCAGAACAAAGAAGCTGCTGATGTTAATCAAGCACAGAATGAAGAGGACGCTGAGGTAGAGGCTGAAAGACAAAATCAAGAGGAAGATGACGCTCACAGCCCGGAGAAATAAGAGTAGTACAAATGGAAACATTACAAGAAGGACTCATTCTGTGTCATTCAGTAGGACCGACTTCTTCTCCCAATGCCATGTTTTTTAAGGGTCATTGTGTAAATGTGGTGTTTAGGCCTGAGCTTTTGTGGACAGCAGTCGATGAAGCCAATTACAGCCAGTCATCATTGGTGGTCTCCATGGCATCAGAGCGTTAAGTACTTATTGAGTCTCATGTCTTTTGTCCCCTCAGCCTAACCACACTTTGTTAAATATGTTACGCAGAATTTAAAATTGGACTTGTTTGTCTTGTAGAAGCAGATTTAGCACATCTGTAATGAGTCCTCATATAGTGTCTGTGACAAAACCCTATTTACAATATTGATGAAGGACCACATGCAGTAATGTTGTATAATAGACTCTTATAACATCAGCATTATCTTTCAGATACGTTATTTTTCTGTGTTTTTGATTATCTGTGACATCTAAGGTAGAATTACATCCATGAAAATAATGTGACATATCGTTACTTTTACCATGTGGATTTTACATGTGAACTTTTAACCTTGTTTCAATAAAAAGAAGTAGAGTTCATCTGATTTATGTCCCTATTTCTGCAGAAGAAGCATGAAACGTTGCACATAATGCACACACTGAACCTGTGCTCAGCTTTATGCAGAAAACCTGGGTTAATGTAGAATGGTCATAATCAGCTCCATAGTGCCTGACATTTCTAACTGGAGATGTGAAGTCAGCCTTATCAAAGAAAACCTGGGTTTGTTGAGCTTGCTTTGTGGCATACCCCTCAGATTGACAGAGGAGAGAACACACATCAGCAAGATGGAAATGCACCACAAAACTTATCTTTCAAATTCAGGTCTACTGAATAAATCAAAATAAAACAACTCCACAAACTTCATCATGATATGATACACTAGCAAAGACCACATCGTCAAGAAGAATTTGACAATTATTTATTGTTAAAGTTGGAAAGGATGACTTGAACTTAGAAACACTGAACATGTTGCTGATGTCGATTTTGGGGAACTTCTTGGGGAACCGCCATAGCTTCCAGGCACAACAAAACCCCTATTAGGACTCTAAGGATAGGAGGAAAGAAGAAATAGAAAAAGGAATGGGAGGGAGTGGTGCGTCATCTAAATGAAACAAAGGGCAGAAATAGTCAGATCTGAATTTGTAGGGACACGGTAAGAGGCGTGATCAAGATGTGGTCCTGCTCCTGACACTTTGCCTGAAGCATCCCAAAGAGGAGATCTGTTGTGTAGAACTTTCAGGTAGGCTATAGCTACATTTTCCTACATTAATAGTTATTTTTACATATGTATATAGCTATTTTTGTAAAAGGACAGTACGTCTGAATTATGTTTATCTGAATGAAAGTAAACATGGCCTCATCTATCATGTGAAATAGTTTGATCTGGGGCATTTCCTTTTGCAAAGGTTGAAACCTTCTGCCTAACTCGGTACTCTGAGGACTAAGTGTATGAGCTTCACTGAATGTACACAGTTAAAACTGTGCTTTATTCTGCTGATGCCGTGGTTCACTTTGTGAATCAATTCTGATGATCATTACAAGACAAAAAGTGGACTATTTTTAGGACCAGAAAGACACTTTCACAGTCACTATTTCAAGTTATGAGTGAAGTTTGACTTGCCAATTTCCAGAGTCCCATACATCTCTAGGGATTTGTAATAACAGGTTGGATTGGGAGGACATATATTAGTGGAAAACTGCAGGAAATTAAATTTTGATTGACACTTGGTCATGATTAAAACATAAATGACAATTTCCTGGAAAGTTTCATTAAAGGACTCCACCTGTGGATTTTTCGAGGATAAAGTGCTTAAGCCAACATTTGACCCTGAAATTAACACCGGGGAAAAACACTGGGGAAAAAGTAGTAAAAACGAAGCATAAATTTTTGTATTTCACATCATTGGAAAGCCCGATTAGTCATCTTTACAAGGAAATACAACTTGTATTGATTGTGCATTTGTGGAATGAACACCACAGCTAAACGTGTTGGTAGCACCCCAAAAAAAGTGCCAAAATCCCCTGCATCTGGAAGCTGGTGTTCTGTTAGAAGAGTGGCAGCATTACTTGGAGTCACTAGCTCTAGTACCATTTCCAAACATAGGACCAAGTTCTGTGAGGCTGGTGAAATCAAAGACAGACCGTTTCGTGGGTTTCCCAGGAAACAACACGCCAAGAGGACCAGTCCTCACCTTTGCTTCACTAAGGAACCGTAAGCTTTCTTCCAGGACAGTAAGGAATTTTTGGCACATTTTATTTTTTTGGATGTACCCACACATGTACCTGTGTTACGCTTTCCACAAAATCCAATCCTTACAAGTTGTACTTCATTGTAAAGGTGACTAATCAGGTTTTCCAACAATACAAAACAGAATACCAATTGGTAGGGAGAAAATTATCACCCAAAATAATGTTTCCAAACTTTTTTTGAGGATTTTTTGTCTATGTGGATAGATAGATACAAATATATAAATAGATATGGCAGATTGAAAATGGCTTTATTTTTTTTAAACATTGTAATAGTTTTGGCACAAGAGCCTCTGTGAAGTAAACTTTCTTTTTGTTTGTGTCCATTTTAAAGGCCCCCTGTGGACAAAATGATATGCCTTATGTTTTAAATGATTTTGTCCCATACATGTAGAGAAAGATTTTTTGTTTGTTTGTTTGTTTGTTTTTACAAAAATCTAATCTTGCTTTTCTTAAACACACATAGAGAGACAGACAACCATTTCCAACCACACTCATTCCTGAGTTACAGTCACCAGTTAACCTAATGAGCAAGTATTTGGTCTGTGGGAGGAAACTGGAGTGCCGAGAGAAAAACCATGCAGGCACAGGGAGACCATGCAAACTCCACACAGAGAGACCCTGACCAACACAGGGGTCAAATCATCAATCTTCTCACTGTGAGGCATGAGCAGCTGCACCACGATGCCTCTAAATTTGTTTCATATTGAGTTAATAACTCCTCATAGTCACTTCAGTTTGCCAAAATGCGATTGCAATGTCTTTGTTCATACTTTAAGTAACAGTCATTAAACTGGTAAAGCTGTCATAGACAACAGATACATGTAGCTGTTTTTGACCCTAATACATAGCTGTTCTGTTTTTTTTAAAAGTGGATCTTGTTTAATCAAAATTAGTTGCTTCTTGCGTTGATGTCCATTAACTTCAAATATCCCCAGAAATCCCTTTGCAGGTGGTCTATGTCATTATTCTGCAATCAGCCCCCTGTCCCCTAGAGTGGGCTCATGTTATTAAGCTTTGTCCTGGATTACACTCTGCAGACACTCGCTGTATGAGACAATGTCACATTTTGTACCTCTGATATCAACACTTGAACACTTAAATGCAGGTTTATGAATATTAAAGACACGTGACACAAAACAATGTTCTTTTATTCTCAGTTCTTCAGTTCCTGTTTCCTTGTGTTTACCTCTGCATGTGTCCTCTTGAAAAGTGGTCTGATTTTTCAGTGCCACATAGCTGGAAATGTGAAAATCAGCTTTCAACGCAATCAATGCATGAACTTTTCAAGATAATTTTTAGTTTTTTTTCCCTTATGTCAGAAAATACTGTTGAATTTGGCTTTTCATGCTCAGGTAAGTTGTTTGCCAGAGGATTCAGTGCAAATATGGGGAAAAAAACATAATAAAGTCTGCCATAATGACTAAACTTACTTTATAAACCATAAACATGTCAAAAATCCTAATAGGAAAGCTACAACTGTTTCAGCAGATACAAATGACAATTATACACCCAAAGTGTATCATGTATTCAACATTTTTTGTAAAAGAGGCACTGCTAGATCATAAGGGGTTTTAATGATTGTTCTGTCGGGGTGACTTTGAAGAACCTTCTTTTTTGTATGACTCTCTTACATGATGACGTACTGTTAGCCGTGCATTTTGTGTGTGTGCTCATGTGTGTAAGAGAGAAAGAGAAGGAGCACAACTCTTGATTCTGATGTGAGAGCGAGCTGCAGTGAAGAAGTGACACGGCACAACACCTGGACTCAGACAGAGGACACAGGAAAATGTTCGACTGACAACTTAAAAAGGTACTTGTTCTTTTACTGACTGCTAAATTTGCATCTAATTTCTCTAAGATGAGATATAGTTTATTAATTAGTCAATATCAATATAGTTTATTATAATTAGTAAATCTATCGCTGAAATGATGCTGAAGATTGTTATTAAGAGCAAACTGTGGATAAGTGCAAATCAATGCATTACCATCCTGAGAATCCATCTCTTTTTTAAAGTTACTCCTCCAAACATCTGTATTTGATGCATTTGAACCAAAGCTTGCTAAGAAATTTGGATAGTTTGACAAAAGTACAATATCATTATGGTAAATTCTAATGAGGCTCAGAGGTCTTACAGTTTAAGCTGGTTATTTATAATAGCTTAGTTATTGTTCAAGGAGGTAGTGCTGCGTTGTTCAAGAACAAACTGATTTAAAGAGACAGATCTTTTATGTGAAGACAAAGAGCCACATCCCCTTTGAGAGCTGTTTTCATTTTTAATCATTGTCATATAATATCCTCCTGAAAAAGAAAAAATATTGGATTTTTTTTTTTTTTTTTTCATGAATTAAATACTGGAACAGTAAAACTCTGAAAAGGAAAAATATCCAAAACTGATTAAATCAAAATGTTGCAGCTTGTTCATTATACTGAAGTACAGGACTTTGTTTTCTCAAATGGGAACTATGTGAATTCTGAGTTTAACATGAAATAATAATTAAACACTACAAACCCAATTCCAATGAAGTTGGGACATTGTGCAAAATGTAAATAAAAACAGAATGCAATGACTTTCAAATCCTTGTGTAGTCAACTGAATATACTACAAAGACAAGACATTAATTTTTAAACTGATAAACTTTGTTTTTTTGCAACTATTCACTCTTTTTGTATTTGATACTTGCAACACGTTCCACAAAAGAGCTGTGACTGGTGCAAATTTACGACTATGTTACATCATCTCTTCTTCTGACAACACTCAATGAGAGTTTGGGAACTGAGGACATTTATTGAAGCTTTAGGTGGAATTCTTTCCAATTCTTGCTTGATGTACAGCTCCTGTTGCTCAGTCTGGGGTCTTCATTTTTTTGTGCCTCATAATGAGCCACACGTTTTTAATTGGGGACAGGTCTGGACTTCAGACAGGCCAACCTAGTACCCACACTCTTTTACTACGAAGCCAGACTGTTGTAACACAAGCAGAATGTTGCTTGGCCTTGTCTTGCTGAAATATGCAGGGGCATCCCTGAAAAAGATGTCATCATGTGTTGCTCCAGAACCTGTATCTTCACAGATGCACATGTTACCTATGCCATGGGCACAGTTACAGACTGCAGGCCAGACTTTGAAAACAGTCATGGTGTCTGCCTATGAGAAGCAGAAAGCACACATGTAAGTGGAGGCTATCTATTACAGTTCACAGATGTGCAAGTTACCCATGTCATACCCATGTATAATCTGGATGAGAATTGAATGGTGGAAAATTGCAAAAATGTTATGGTGCATCCACTGAAGGTTTTAAGTTTTCTAATAAAATTGCTAGTCTGATCAACTGAAACCTACCCCTTTAAATTATATCATTCTAACGCAAGTTTAGATCTATTAAAAAGTTGTTCAGAAATGATGAAACCTTTCTGAGACGTGTTTATGCATGAGTTCATATTCAGCTACAGAAAGCAAATTTAGACAAGAGAAGAGCCAGTTTGACAATCTCCATATTGTTTTCCACAGTATCTGTGACTCAAAGAAAAAACAGGACGGTGCTGAATGAGGCTTGGAAAAGGAAATAAGTGACTGGACAAAAAGTCCTGCTAAAGTAAATACTGGGCAGGGTCTTATAGGTTGGCAAGCGATTCAAGAAAAAACAAGCTGTAAGTCAGATGCTGAGGTGGCTATGTTGCTGTTGGATTAGGGAGTATAGAGATGGTTTTGTGCAAATTGTTGCATCTGCCTCATGTCATCAAGTCATTACATCTTATTATTGTAAACCCATTCAACCAATCTCATCTAGCAGGTAATAATTAGGCTCTCCAAAGAGGCCTTTTAACTACAGGCAGTTGACATCATGACAACAGTTGAAAACACCTTGTCCACATGCAAACATTTCACAAAACACAGGCAATTGACACATACAAACAGAAGCAACAAGAAACAAATGTGTCATGTGACGTTGCCATTAGGGAATTTGTAGAAGGCCAGTATGTTTAGACGCACCTTAGACGCAGCTCGCCTGGCGGCATGCCACTTGAAAATGTGACATGGCAGCATGTATATGGTACACGGAAGAAAGCAGATGTGTATGCATGGTAACAGCAGTGTGCCACATTTAATAAAATTAATTTGTAATTGTTTCTTTATTGACAGCTTGAGTGCAACTATATGAAGTCTGTGTTCCATTTTTGATGTGTATTTAAAGTGTTTTTCTGTAATTTCATAGCTATATCTCTACCAATAGTCCAGGTGGGCTTGTAGCATAATCACAGCTAGCATGGTTAATTACATAGCCTAAATCAGAATAATCAATAGCATAAACAGCAGATCGCTCATGAAATCATAGAAACCTCCACCTTGGGGACATATTTTGAACACTTTAAAATGATTTACTGTTGCATTAGCAACATCATTACCTGTTTTTACATTCACATTATTCAGTGGCATAGAGGTCTATTGCAGATCACTTGTCCAGTTTACAGGGGCAGGTTTTGGCCAGGGGAGAGTGCTCTATAAATTCAGTATCTTCTTGACATCACAGTCACCAAAGTGTTGAAGTTGGAAATTCTAAGATTTCATAGAGTTGCACTGAAGCTGTTGATAAAGAAAAAGGTACACATTTTGCTTATGCATACTATGCATTAAAATAGCAGTTTATGCATATATGCATAAACATACACATAATTTCTTCCATGTAGCATTACGTATTTCCATGTCACATTTTCAAGTGGCATGCCACCAGGCGATGTGTCAAATTACCACCAGAAGAAGCAAAATGCTACTTTAAGAGTGGCACTTGCTGCAGAAATCCTCTGGGCAGCCGGCTGTATTTGGATTCCAGTGCCACTCCATTTAAAATCCCTTGTCAGATATAGTTCTTGGTTTCACATGACATCTATACCTGCCGGCCTGAACACACGCTATACATCAGCAAATGCACCTCGTCTGCGAGGAGGAGAATCACCTCTGTATGTTTTACAACAATACATTTACACTTAGAAACCTTCAGTGGCCACCAGAGACTCATAAAACCAAGGTATGAAATATTGTTGCTTTAGATCTTGAGTAAACTCTGCAATGAGAAATGATTTCTAATCATTTGTCATGTTTCTGCAGCTATGGACTGGGGGACTTTACTTAACCAATCCCTGGCTAATTCTTCATCTCCATCTTCCTTCTCTGGTCTGGACCTCCTATATGACTTGAAATTTGTCTTCATCCCTCTCTACTCTGCTGTGGTTCTGGTTACCTGCTCTGGTAACCTCCTTCTACTCTTCCTCATCTGGCACAACAAGAAAAGACACAACACCACCAACTTCCTCATCAGTAACCTGGCACTCGTTGACCTGGTCATGTGTATATTCTGCGTCCCTCTGACAGCATCTTATGCCTTTGATCGACGTGGATGGCTGTTTGGAGGCCACATGTGCCATTTTGTATCGGTCATGCAGTCTGCAGCAGTCTATGCATCTGTTCTGTCTCTCATGGCCATCGCAGTGGATAGATATGTGGTTGTGGCATATCCAATTCGTAAAAGAGCAGGCAGTCAGTTCTGCTGTGGTCTGGTGCTCCTGATCTGGCTCTCCTCTCTGGCTTTGTCCACACCTACAGCTCTTCACACCATATACCTGGACTTGGGGGCCACAGGGCTGCAGATGGTTATATGTGAGGAATTCTGGGATGGCGAGGAGCGAGGACGCCTCATCTACTCCTGTTTCATTCTGTTCTTCTCCTACTTTGTCCCACTGGCTGCTGTCTCCATTTCCTACTGTGCCATATCCTACCACCTAAAACAGAGGACCACCTCAGGCCTGACAGCATGTCCAGACCTGAAATCAGCGAGGGTTGCATGGAACAGACGGAGGAGGAAGACCTTCCTTTTGCTGCTGGTGTCTGTTCTTTGCTTTGCCTTCTCCTGGCTTCCCTTACAGGTACAGGTGACAAGGACACGATGACATATCCATTTAAAAGGTCACATAGTGTCCTTCAAAAATCCCCTGTCTGTTCCTCTTCTCCTCCATCCAGAAAACATGTGCTCAGTCTATTTCAAAAATTCTCCCTGCTGACGAATTCTAATGAAGTTGGAATGTTGTGTGAAACCTGAATAAAAACAGAAAACAATGATTTGCATTCAGTTGAATTCACAACACAGACAAGATATTTAATGTAAATATGATTCCTGCAACATGTTCCTAAAAAGCAGGGACAGGGGAGACAGAGACAGGGGCATGTTTACCACTGTATTACATTAACTTTCCTTTAAACAACACTCAAAACGTGTTTGTCAACTGAGGACATGAATTGTTAAAGCTTTTTGTTGGTGGAATTCTTTCCAATTCTTGCTTGATGTGCAGATGCCCATGCCATGGGAACTGACATGCTGGCTGGCTTTGCTGGCTTTGCACTTATAACAATCTGGATGGTCCTTTTCCTCTTTAACTCACAGATTTCAAAAAACAATTTGAAATGTGGACTCGTCAGACCACAGCACCCCCTTTCACTTTGTGTCAGTCCATCTCAGGTGAGCTCAGGCCCAGAGCAGCCTGCAGCATTTCTGGGTGGTGAGCCTCGCACCATCCTTGTTTGTGAATGACTGAGCCTTTAGGGAAGCTTTGGTACCTCATCATGACACACCTGTTTTCACTTAACCTGTTCACTTGTGAAATGTTCTAAACAGTTTTTTGAGCATCACTTAACTTTCCCAGTCTTGTGTTGCCCCCTGTTTTTTTGGGGCATGTTACAGGTATCAAATTTAAAATGAGTGAATATTTGCAAAAAAGGAAAACAAATAAGGTTTATCACTTTGAACAGTGAAATCTTGTCTTGACTTGGTATTATAATAATTTGAAAAAAGCTCGAAAAGCATTTGTAGATTATTGTGTTCTGTTTTTTAATTACATTTTACACAATATACAAACTTCATTGGGATTGGGGTTTGTAGATGACAAGATTGGCTGACATTGAGTTTTGCTGTGAAAAACAAGCTTAAAACATTTGAATGTTTTTTGTCTACAACATGAAAACATCTGGAAGTGTCCCACTGGTGGGTTTTAAAGTATTAAATAAGACAGTATGGACACGTCCATGAGAAACTCTGTCAAGTCTCATGGTTTGAGGGTATGATAGAGCCAGGATAGACAAAATTAAAATTTAAAGTTTGTTACCACATCAGTAGATCCCAGTATTAGTAGCAGAAAGTTAGTCTATCAAAGAACAGTTTGTGTGTCAAATTAGGAAAGTAAGCTAGCACAGCAAACGTAAAGCCTGAGAGTTAGCATGTAGCTTACTAATGCTTAACTACCTTTCATTCTACCCCACAATAATGCTAACAAGTCAACATGTAAGCCTTAAGTACTTTTTAATTTGCTTCTGAGAGCAGAGATAGAAGTAATAACAGAGTAATTACATTTATATTGGCTCAGTGGAAGGCAAATTGTGAATATCCTCACTGGTGCCAAATAAAAACTAATGAAGCTAGCTTAGCATAAAGATAGTGAACAAAGGGAGGCAGTTAGCTTTACTTTGCTTTCAAATGTGCCAAGTTATCTTTTGTCATCCGAAGCCTATTCTTTTAAGAGTGATGCATCAGGCTTTTTCTTAACAGTGACCATACTTACATTCTTTTCTCAGCTAATTTTCCAATGTGATAGAATAAGGCCAGCTTTTTTCAATAATCAAGTCATTTAAGATAGGCTACAAATTAACAGTGTACTTTTCTATCTGTGTGCAGACTTTTTTAAAGTGTCAGAATGCTCATTTATAGAAAAAATAAATAAATCAATAGCATTTTGTAGTTCAGATAAACCCCATAATTAACAGAGTTGATCTTTACAGGTGGTGAATCTGATTCGTGACCTGGACACAGACTTCTCCATCTTGGGTAAAACATATGTCAACGTCATCCAGGTGTCGTGTCACCTGTTCGCCATGAGTTCAGCCTGCTACAACCCTTTCATTTACGCCTCACTGCATCAAAAGTGCTTTTCCTGCCTGTGTAACTACTTCCTATCCCAGAGGAGGAGCAGAAGGAAGGAGAACAGTCGAGCGTCAAGCATTCTGACCATGTCAAACAGAGTTCAGCGTCCTCACACCTCTACTTTTGTGGCAGATTTAACAGAAAGTGTTAGACATATTCCTCAAGATAACTATGTTTAGGAAGGGTCGTCTCTCAGCTTGATGAATGCTTCTCTTCAATTCCACCGTGTTATTAGACAAAAGTGAAAAAAGTCACAGTAAGTAAACAAAAGAAAGAAAAAAAAAGTTTGTAGAGCCAGTTTATGTCAATACCAAAAGATTATAATCATGTTATTATGCAAGTTATGTTTCTTGGATGAATTGCTTTTTTATGTCCATACAATTAATTGTGAATTTAAAAAGCTTACTAACTGCAATTTTCTTAGCAAAAAAATGAGACTTTGTGTAGTTCTTCATTCATAGCTGAACTTAAATGTATGTTTTTGTGAATTTCTAATGTTGGTCATAAGTTAATGTCATGTCCATGTAAAAATAAGCTTTTTTCCATTCTACTGTTTATATGCCCTTTCTGTGGATCTTTACATGCAGTATTCAGTGATGACTGAGAGTTTTTATTTCAAAATGGAAGTTATATTTGATTTCTTAGCATTTTGACATATCTTTATATACTTTCTTGGCTGTGACACTTAATGATTTCAATGCGGCTTCCAAACTTATGAGTATATAAAGGTCCCATGTACTGCAAAACCAAATTTCTTTGCTTACCTGCTGGTATCAACCTGGACTATATGTGCAAGCAGTATGAAATACTTTTATGGTGTCCTTTTTGAGTAACTAATATTTTTGTGTACTTTGAAAATAGCTTACTCAAACAGTTGATATTTCACACTTTTGATGGTAAAAGGAAAACAGGAACATTATAAAGTCATGCAGCCTATCTATCATCCCCGTCTTGCTCGTTGCTGCAAAGAATTTACCGTAAATGTCCAAATACATGAGGACTTCAAATTTCGGAGCAGCAGTCTCTCCATGCTGCAGACCCTTCTCGTGGCTGAAAGAACTGCTGTTGATGTACTTGGTTGTGCTGTGTTTCTGCTCTTGCAGGTGTTTTCTGGGTTTTGATTGCTTTGGGCTTTGCTTTGTTTCTGACTTGGAGCACGTTTCTGCTCTTGCAGATGTTTTCATCTATTTGAACTGCATTGAGCTATTGTAGGACGTTTGCCCTCGTTGGCTGCCGTGTAAAGCCCTTTGACAAATCAAGACATGACGAGTTTTATTATGAAGAGTGTATAGGAAACAGGATGTGTTTGTCATCTAGCTTGACTTTGCTGTATCAGAGTTACTTCAAAGCGTTAAATGACAGGAGGAGACACAGTACATAACAGATCTTGATGAACAAGATTTTGTGAAGAAAAATGTAGCCTGCACATCCCTCTTTAAGCTGCTACGGTAATACAACATGGCGTTTTGGCTTCGATGCAACTGCAATATTTCCAATGTATAACATGTTATTGTGACCAATTGTTTGAGAGTTTCCTCAAACAATTGGTCGCTTCTTCAGGCACACCTTGCAGGTTGGACCCCCGCTACCTTCAGAAACTTTATTTATCATTTGTGGCTTATATTCAATAAGGTGCTAGAAACATTCCTCAGAGATTTCAGTCCACATTGACATGGTAACATCACACAGTTGCTGCAGATTTGTTGATGATGTGAATCTCTCCTCACATCACATCTCAAAGGACCTCAATTTTTAGGTCTGTTGGCTGTGAAGGCCACAGGAGTGCAATGAACTCCTTGTCATGTTCAAGAAAGCAGTTTGAAATGATCTGTGCTGTGTGACATGGTACATTATCCTGCTGGAAGCATCCATCAGAAGACGGGCACACTGTCGTCATAAAGGGACAGGCATAGACAGCAACAATACTCAGGTAGGCTGTGATGTTTAAGTAATGTTATGGTTTAGACAACCATTATCAACAAAGTTAGTTATAAAATAAGGCAACCTTTAGGAATTTACTGAAAATGTGTTGTCATTTGTTCAGTTACTTTTCCTGAATCTGCATTTTTGTGCTGCAGGTTGTCCATGCAAGAAAGATCTTTCCCTCAAGGACTATTTATTATTTTGATTATTTCAGTTTTTGTTGTGATGTCTGAACAGATATTTAATATTGAATATCTTTTCTGGTAATCTATTGAATATCATAATTCTGGTATCGTGACAGCCCTTGTCTATGGTGATGAGGCCAGGCTCAGAGAGTGAAGGTGAGGATGAGCTGCAGTCTGAGAACAACGGGAGCTGATAAGGAGACTCTTATGAGCGTGTATTATAGCCTGGCCACACAGCTATTATCCCCTCTGCTAATGGGAACATCAAACCGTCCACATGCAATACATTACGTCTGCTTAAGCAGGCTGCTCTCACGTTGTCTGATTATGCTGTAAACACCCTTTATGAAAATGCTAATGTGCTCCATCTTTAAGTCTCCATAAGCAAATGTAAGTGCCGTCCATATTGTGAGCAGGTAAGTGTTTGTGTGCAGGGGAACTGATGGTCCCTTTTCTTCATGAGGATGCTTGAATTTAGTGGATTTGTTTTTTTCATAAGAAACACTCTACATGAAAAAACAATGACGGACAAACTCTTCATGAGTATTGTTCTCGTGAGGATTCTTATAGGCCAAAGAAAAAAGAATAATTGCAAGGAACAAAAAAAACAAACTATAGGATCACGCTTGCAGATGAAGAGAACAATTGATCTGATAACTAGGACTCAAACATTATCTATAAAGAAAAATTAGTGGCTTCCTTCTAATATCAGACTAAAAGAACTGCAGTATAGATTGAAATAACAGAATCAATGTGCCACAATCATCTAAAATCATCTGGAGCAGTGGTTCTCAAATGGTGTGCCAGGGAACACTGGTGTGCCTTGGGAATTTGTACAACCCTGTGTTATTACTACAACTAAACAGCAGATGATAGTTTGTCTTTTTGAAGTACACTTTAGTTTTTTTTTACATATTTAATGGCTGTATAAAAACGCAAATTTGGTAACCTAAGAAAAACATCTGTTGTGAATCAGCATTTATCATCAAATTAAAACAAAATTCCAAAACTTCTGACCAACTGTGGAGTGGGTTGGTCTGTATAAAGCTTTGCAGTCCTTTAATCTGAACACCAAAGAAGATGCCTTCTCTTGTTTTTTTTAAATTATCTGTTATTATCTTTTTCTACAGAGCAGACACATAAAGAAACTCTGTGGAGATAATGGGAGAAACAGTTCTTATCCAAATAGGGGTGTCCAAACTTTTTCTGCTGAAGGCCAGTATTAAAAAAACGAGGATGGCTGGGCCAACCCAATTTTAAAGTAATAAAAAGTAGCATTACAATAACATCACAACTGTTCTTCAGTGGCTTAACAAGGAAAATGGACATTCACTGAAGAATTTGGGGTGTGCAGTAAGGTTACAGGAGAGCCTGTTGCTGCTCAGCTACCACTGGGTCTACATTTCTGCATTTAAACAAAAAAACAAGAGCAAACTGCTCAAAGCTGGTACACTTTGAAGGACTTTTGAGGCCTCAAGATAGTTTGTTTGTTTTGAGGTGGACTTAAAATTAAATTCTTTATATTACTCTATTCAGATATCCATCATTCTTGGTTTTAGTGACCATCATATGCAATACTCATCATTCTTGATAAAGAAAAATAGTCCTTTTAGAAATCGTATCATTCTGAATAATTGTGACTTACAATTTCCATATTTTTTAATGTTAACTGTAAATTTCAGTTATCAATACGTCTCCAAGTCTATGATTATCAATTTTAATGTCAATGTTACTAGAGAGCAATAATTGTGTTTTCGGATATCACGCATCCTTGATATATAAAAATAATCTTTTCAGATGATTATAATTCTAATAAATTGCAAACTGTAATTTTCTGTATGCATATTTCTTTAAGACTTCAGTTAAATAGAAAAATAAGGTTTCAGGTGGTCCATAATTCTTGTTGTCTTTTTTAGAAGTTCCTGATTTTAATCATGATTTCAAAAGTTGCATTTCGATCAGTAAAATCTGCAACCAAGATCTTGAAATAAAAAATCACTGAAGTCAGCCTTGTCAAAACATGTTTGTAACACATTTAAAATCCCCCATATAACCTAAATCTCAAACAATTTTGACTGTAAATAAATTTCAACTATTGTAACATTTGAAAGTAACAGAAGAGAGGCACCACTCTGGATTCATATGACTTTTGGTATTTTGACTATTGGCATCAGATCAATGAGACATTTTCAGAACCTTGAAACAGTGCAGGATGTGTGTTAATTAAAAATATCCAGGAAAATCTGACGTCAGTGTGTCTTGATGTTTGGCATCCTCTAGTGGACAAAAGATGAGAGTAGTTGGAATTGTGCTCTTTGTAATAAAGTTACATTTGTTTACCTTACTATAATTGAGTAGCTTTTTTACATACACTTAATTTTGTGTCATATTTAAAATCAGTTCTTTTGCTTTCGATGAGTTTTTTCTGTGGGAAGCATTGTAATTAGATTGATTGATGTTCTATCCCCCCGACTGGAGGTATGTTTTTGTCAGTGTTTGTTGGTGTCTTTGTGAACTGGCTAACAAAAAAAAATTAGAAAGATTTTAATGAATTTTTCAGGGTATGTTGGTCATAGCAAAAGGTAGAGGTGATTAGATTTTGGTGTTGATCTTAACCCAGATGTGGATCTGGGAATTTTTTCAAGGCTTTGTTAACATTTTTTTATTATTATTATTTTTTTTAACATTTTTGACAGTTTAACTTGCCCAACATGGACATGCTTTAGCATAGGCTTGTGCAATCACTCCTAGTTTAAAGAATTAGTATTAGTAGTTGTCATCCCTCTGTTTTATAAAGCACTCTGTTTGTTTTCTTTATGGCACCCTGCAAACCCAGCACCACAATGGGGAAGAAAGGTGATTTGAGTAACTTTAAACATGGCAGGCTTGTTGGTGCCAATCAGGCTGGTCCCAGTACATCAGAAACTGCTGATCTAAGAGGAAGTTTTAAAATCATCCCTAATGCTTACAGAGAATGATCCGAAAAAGAGAAAATATCCAGTGAGCAGCTGTTCAACTCAAATAAGCTCTCATTAAAATATGCTTAAGTCCTTTTCTAAATGTCCAACACGTTCAGTCTTGAGGCAGATGGGCTACAGCAGCAGGAGACCACACCGGGTGCCACTCCTGTAAGCTTGAAACAGGAAGCTGAGTACATACAACAGTGGGTCACAGAAATTATTCAGTTCTTGGCAGGGAAGTTCCTTGAACTCACATTCCCTGAAACCTTTGTTGGTTTGGTTGACAGGGGCCTTATTAATTCACAAAGGTATCCTCAACCAGGGGCGGGTCCAACCACCAAGACCGATCATGTACAGTTGCTTGGACCACATCTCCTTCAACATGAACACAAATGATGAATTATTTTTCAGCTAAAGATAACAAAATAGCTTCAAAAGTAAAGAACATATCAAATTCAATACAATCAGAACTGTTAAACATTGATTGAAATACACAATGTAAATGATGGTTTATAAGAATCTAATTATTTTAATAATCTTAAGGTTAATACAAAGGCTACCTAATGATAGGGGTGTCAAAAAAGAGAGGAAAAAGAGGAAAAGTATTATTTTAAATACAAGAAAACAGCTGAATATTATAATATTATAATTTTGTCTATTTATGATGTCTCTTTTTATGTAAGGACTGCAGATGGAAATTAGTTTCTCTGCTAAATCTGGTGCAGCCATCTTTTTATTTCTCTGGAATAATTTATGTCACTGCACACTGTCCTGTTATAAACCAATAAACTAAACTAAACTAAACTAAAAAAAAGGGTTTTTTTTTTTTTCATATTCTAAGGTGCCCCGTCAGCCATGGTCCCTAAGAATTAACTTATCCCGCATTATAGCACCCCACCTCGGCAGATAATTAAGCAGTTTGAAAATCAACTCAAGGTTGGTTTTATAAAGCCTGGTATTATGAGGGTTGATGATTAATTACACAGCAAAATCTTCACGGACAAATCAACACTATCAAAGTCAATATTAACTCCTCCTAAGTGTCTGTTTGGGTCCACACAACAAAGTTTTCACTCTTTTTGGAGAGGTGGTGCAACTCTTATCAAGTGTAATTGTTGACTCTTTTTGGAGTTAAAATTTAAAATGTTGACACACTTTACAGTGTGACTTTTAATCAACACTTCTATACAGTGTTATGAATGCACTCAGAGTATATTTTTAACTACTGAAGTGTAACTTCTACTAAACTGCAAAATGCAAACATTGCTGTATTTCTTTACTGTATATTTATGGGGAAAATTAGCTGAAATAAAGATACTTTGTTTGGTTAAAGATAATATATATAAAAAAAAAAAAACATGTCGACTGCAGTTTTCATTGTTGGCTTGTGGCGTCTGTTTGTATTATTCCAATACTGGACAGGCGGGGTGATTGACTCCATATGTGTCAATTACAGGTTAAGAGTTCAGAGTGAAAAACTCATAAGATTCTACAATGAGACTAATGAATTTCATTTACTGAAACAAACATATTAAACTTGTTTCTTTCAACTCAACTTTTTAACCGAGAGTAAATTTTCCGGGATTTGACTCCATCCACAACAGAATGAACTCTGTACTTGCTGAAACAGACCAGCATATAATCTTGAACTGTAGCTTGACAAGCTGGATCATATTCATAATGATGACTTAAAAAGTTTGCTGCAACCCTGTCCTACTAGATTTAACAAGTCACTGGACATACCAGTATCCTCAGTCATTTCAGACCATCAGACTGCCTTGATCAGTGTGAGGAGGATCGGCTGAGCGAGCCACCATGTGGACAAAGCTCAGCATTACAGCTTTGAACCTGGAAAACTGCTCTGATTTGACATAAACCACTGGAAAAAAAAGGCTCCAAGACACATGTTCAAACTCATATATTATTTATTACAATTAAATATTTTCTTATATTACAGAGGTCCATTTAAAACCATACAAATTA
Source organism: Cetoscarus ocellatus (assembly GCA_037902135.1). Lineage (NCBI taxonomy): Eukaryota > Metazoa > Chordata > Actinopteri > Labriformes > Labridae > Cetoscarus > Cetoscarus ocellatus. The sequence continues at coordinate 139,769 of JBAMNC010000802.1, read as the reverse complement.
TCTGTGCTGTGATTAATATTCCCAAGATATTTCCAAAACGCCATGCAAAGAATATGAACAGAAATTCACATCAGAAGAAACAGAGTTGAGGTTTTTGTACACCTTGGGGATGATGAGATTCTACTTTATATACTCCTACCCACCCTGTGTCTTTTTGGTGCAAACATTTCTTTGTGGTGATCACAGATAAAAATGGCATCGTCTGAGAAATATGGAAGGCATTTGGAGGATGGTCAAAAACAGGAGTGACCGCTCATCCTTCTCTTCATGGAAAGAGCTCAGGATAAAAACGGGTTAATGGGAACAGGCACAGAGGACCAATTAAGACATAATTATTACACATCTTGATTAAACAGAGTTAGTCTGCTGAAGGATTCCTGAGGCCATAATCTGTGCTGTGTGCTTTACACACAACACCCACCAGGGTTTCAAATTGAAGGAACAAAATCAGACTGTTTTCAGTTTACCATAATCTGCTGTGTTACATTGTGCTAACTGGGTGTTACTGTTCTTTATTCACACTTGTTTTAAGTGATTATTCTGAGAGAATATGGCTGATCAGATCAAATAAACACATGTGGTTGACTCTGAAATGTGAGATCTTTCCTTATGAGCTTCACATCTTAATGCAAGAATGTGAAAATAATATGCTGGAAAGTAAAGTATAAATCCAAACAATAATCTCTAAGAATTCTAATTGTTGTGCACCAAAACATGGATTCCCATCTCCCTTTGTATATGGTTGTTTGATTCGATATAGTACATTCAATTTGATTTCAGAGGTCAGATGATGCCACGTGGATACCCCGCCACAAATAGAAAAAAGCGAGGATTTCCACTCTGACATCTGTGATGTCATCTCCTGCTCTGACATCTGACCTCTGAGGTAAATAGAAGAACACCTTTACACCTAAAACCATGTTTTTTTTTTTTTTATTGAAGGGGTTTTATATTCCTGTGCTTGTGAGTTGGCTGTAAGTTCTGGGCGTCCATGAGTTTGTCACTATCATAAATTCTCAGTTTTAGTCCCTTTGTCTCTGCCTGGATGGATAAATCTCTGGATGTATATATGTGTATGTACAAATATAAATATTAAGATGTATTTGTATGTATGCATATATGTGTATCTATACAATGAAGAGTATGGCTTCAGGCTGCTCTATTGTAAAGTGCCTTGAGATAACACTTGTTATAAACTGGTGCTATACGAATACTGATGGATTGTTTGATGGATTGACACTTTATTGGATTTTTGTTGATATCAGATATCCCCAAACTCATTATCAATGATACCAATGTTTTTGTCAAGAGCACAAGGTCTCCACTTAACTAAAGTTGATTTGTTTCTTTCATGGTGACCGTCCATTTGTGTTAGAAACAGATGAAAAGCCAAAGTTACACTTTTGATTTAAAAAGTGGACAATCAGCGACAATAAGAAAAAAACGTTATGCTACATTTGTTCATCCTGTCAACATTACAGCCAGTAAATGGACTTATGGCCAATTTGTTCCTGTCTTGACTGTTCCATCATAATTGGCATTCATTTTATAATGTTTTTAATTCGGTTAAATATTGTAAAAAGCCCACTTAAAGAGTTTCCTGCCCAATATAAACACTTTGTTATTTCTAATAAAGTAACGTGTAAATGTGCAGGGTTCCTCTTCAGGTTATCTAAGCAGACTCTTATTTTGGAAAAGTGTTCGTCAGAGACTCTGTTTTGCCTTTGAGGCCCTTTACAATCACATGACTGAGAATCATCTCAATCATTAGGAATCACAATCAGCAGACTAAAACCGCTTCATTTCCCCAGGCTGTACTGGTCAGTGTTTCTAAATGCAAGGCTGGGAATGTTTCTAAGGCAGCAAGATAAAGGGCACAGGCTAGTGGCAAGGTGAGTTTAAATCATTGTAAGCAGTCAGCGTTTAAAGGTGTAGAGGCAAAGCGTCATCGTCTGTGGAGAAGTGCACGGAGAATGACAGGAAGCTGGGAACGATGGAGGGACATTTTGGTCCTGCAGGGTACGTATCTCTGTTATAACATGTTTGCAGGTGTCCTTCAAACTGTATCTAAGATCCTTCAAAATACTCCAAATGTGTCCTTGTATCCGCTCCGAGGACTTCAAGGTCTAAACAACACATTTAGTGAGTTTGAACAGGGCAAGCGAGCTCAATCACAGAAATATAAATGACTCTCACGCTTTCTTCTGAGACAGTGCAACTAAAAGGAGAGAACTTCAACCTCCTTTCTATTCACTGGTCTAAAACTGTAGTCTTTAAAATCATCTTTTGAAAATAAATTATATTTTCATCTCAGTACAGAAATAAATACATATCTTCTCTCAAACATAGGAATGAATCATCATCACGAATCTAAATGCTACACTCAATACATTACTCACCATCTCATTGATAAACAAACAAGAATATAAGTGACTAACTGAGGCCATCTGCCATAAACAGACACTCATCCAGAAATATGAATGCAAATATACAGTCAGCTGAGGCCTGAGGCACGTCACCACTCAGGCTAACAGCTTTGACAAAGTAAAATACTTGGAAGAGTTGGCTGAACAAAAATCCCCTCAGTGTTATATGGACATCTTCACTCTGCGACATTGAACATAACTAAACTGTGCTTACTTTGTAGAGTGCAGTTCTGTTAAACATTAGGAACATCACCACATATTTGGATTTTAGAGCAACAGTATAAATGACAGCTAAAATGATCTTGGAAACTCAAGAGGTGTAACGAAAGATTTCATCTAACATCCACATTTCAAATATTGCTGTGTAATCAGTGAAGGCTAAAAATCTAATAAAGCACTATTCAACTCCACCTTCAGGGTACAGTCATGATTAAATTGAGAAAAATGCAGAATTTCAATTTTTTATTTCCTTAATTTTAAAGATTCTGATGAGAATATCATTAACACTCCCATGTGATTTAATTTTAAAGGGGTATTCTGTGATTTTTGAAGAAGGGTTGTATGAGGTACACGGCAAAAGCATAATAATTAGTCATGGTGGCAAGATCAACTCTGCTCAAGAATCAACACAGAAGCTAGAGCCATATACACCCTTGGGTTGTGCAGAGTTGTTTATGATTCAATTTGATTTCGATCCTGAAGATCATGACTCACGTTCCATTGACAAAAAGTCCATGGGTTTCTCCCTTGATGCTCAAAACAAGTAATTTCTCAAGGCAGACAGATTTGCCAGTTTTCTGTTTAACATCAGGCAAATCAATACTGTAACTATTCAAGCTGGTACACTAATTCCCAGTCAGAAAATGAACCGTGTCTTTGGGAGGCTGACTACTACCAAGACTTGGTTGTGCTTGAAGTGAGAGGGACTGCAAGCCTCTGATATTTGAGACAGTCTGTCCTGTGTGCCAGGCTTCAAAATAAGCTCAGTGTTGGAGACAAGCGCTCATGATAAATATTGTTTTCATTTAGAAATTCTCCACAAATAAGCAAAAATGTAATCATTTTGTAAATTTCAAATATGTTAGACTATAAAGCACGGGTGGGCAACTGACTGCCTGGAGTTCACATGCAGCCCCCCCTACTCGATCAATGAGGCCTGTCAGTTAAATACAAAATGAAAATATTCTATATTTATGGGGAAAACATGACTAAATCTGCCAAGAAAAACATCAAAATTGTTATTATCTGAGTTGTTATTGTCTGTTATTGTCTGAAACTTTAAAAAATGCATCAAAATGTTATATGCATTACAAAATGCATTTACAGTATAAGGGACAATATTTTTATTTAACCAGTATAAACTCTGTTACTTGCATTTGAAAAAGTAGCTGAATTCCATGTTTAGCTCATAAAATTGAGTATTACTACTTGCATTATACTTGGTTTAAATAGTATTTCCTTAGGAGAGATTTTTTTCTCTTGTTAAATAACAAATTACTTGTAAAAGTTAAAACAAAAGCATACAAAAATTGCCACAGTTTGGCCCTCTGGCAATGAAAGACACAGAACTACTGTGGCCCTCTTGGTAATCACTGTTGCCCATTACAAAGGAACAGCACCTCTTTTGATCGACTACAGTGTCACTAATCATTTATGTTTATTTCACGTTACATTTCACTTCCCTGGAAAAAACCCTGTAGCCCTGGTTGGACACGTCTTGGCAACCACATTTTGTAAGACTTTAAAAAGGCTTTAACATTGTAAGAGGGGCACTTCCAGATGTATCGCATGCCATAGTAAAAAAGTTATTAAACTTGTGTTTATAGAAAATCTTAATTTCAGCATCTAGTCAAAAACATTAAAATTTCCAATAGACTTTAAGAAAATGGAACCAGAGGTGCTAAATGCTAATTCATTTGCACATTTAAGAACTCATTACAGCAGAACTCTGATAAAAACATGAATATGCTGTTAGCATCGCATGTACTGTTATTTAAGCTAGCAGAATGACAGCGCGTCTGATTTCTGCTATCATTATGTTTATGTTGTGGTCTAAGCAGTATTAAATAAAAACTTGGTTCGATAAAACTCATAAATTGAGTCATCCAAATCAGTATATAAAGGAAAGAAAAAAATGGTTTTGGAAAATCTTTAAAACAAAATTAGCTTACAGCAGTTAGCCTTCTTTGGGAGAGGACAACAGCCTGCCTTGCTCTAACCACAGCAGTGAGCCTGGTTAAACAGCTTGGCTGGTTTAGTTAATGTCAAGACTAACTGTTTAACTCTTTATGCTAGCCTAAGACAAGCCTACCAACGGCCTGCAGTGACTTAATATTTGCTAAATGACATGAGAGTGGTATATGTCATCTCATCAGATTCTAAGCAGGACACTGAAATGCCCCAAACTTTTCCTTAATTATAAGAACATAAAGGTTTACCCTTAATTTCTCGGTAGAATACCTGTATGCAGTGCTTTGTATAAAACTGCACTCATTTGTTTAAATGGACAAAAGGCAGCTGCAAATGTGATATGATGATGTCCTCAGCCACTTAGACATTATTGTTTTTCTTCTCTTCTAAAGGAACCAAAGGTGCACAATATACCCCAAAATTTCTTCCAAAACAGCGACTCATTGAGGCACATTTTGCATCTGAAATCTGTCAGTCAACATAAAACATCAACCTCTGTTCATACCTAGCAAATGTCACATTTCTAAGAGCTACAGTAGCGTTTTCTACAGCAGAGTAGGTTTGAGGTTCTTCACACAGCTTCTACGTCACCAGAGAGCCATGTATGATAAAGACCATTTACAACGCCATATTATTAACCCTTTTAAAATATGTCAGACCATTACTCTCACTAAATAAACGTGTGGCATGGAAATGTGAACAAGAATTTTGAAACAAAAATGAGTAAATCATTAAATCCTTCATCCTAAATTTCCCATCCTTCTCACACAGGCAGCAGATCAAACGGTTGCTAACTGAATTTTGCAGTGGATGAAACTGGAGTAACGTTATCTTGCATCCCGTTGCATTTTGTGTAATGTCCTGTCACATGCTACTGCAGGTTTTTGAGCAGGCGTCCATAGCGGAAGTCGTAGACGTGTCGACAGAAATACACCAGCTCTGGATCGACATCATCGGGCACACAGTGGTGGGCGGGCATGGCGTTGCCAACAACAGGTGGCACGAAGAGGGAGGCGGCGCTGTCGCGTACACCCTCCCTACGGCGTTTTACCAAGGCACAAAATCTGGATGGAGCACAAATATAGGGTGTCAGCTCAGCTGCTTTTACAAACATTCAGAAGAACAGGAAAGTGTTTCTTTATAACTTCAAACTGTATGCCTGCTTTTATGATGAACAAAACACACATTTTAATACACTAGGTGTTTACATACTTTAAAACGAGTAATGCAAAGAAATTGCAAAAACAACCTGTCATCTGTTCTTACCGGCAATACTGTGCCAATGTCAGGACATAGCATTTGTCTTCAATACAGGCCACACTGTTCACATCCTGGTGACGAGATGCAAAGATCTCATTCTGGAGAAGAAAGAAAATTCTGTTTTAGTTTCCAGTCAACTCCAAACACAAAAATTAACATCAACCAAAGCTGCACTACAGTTGCAGGCAGTTTTCCCAGGGACAAGGTCTTTAGGACTAAGGGACCAGGCTCTATATATACTTTTAGGGACAAAAGTCATGTCTCATTTAAGGATCTATGGCTGTGACGCTTTGGGGCTTCTCTAATGCCCATAAATGCTAGCTTTTTTCCCTGCCCAATCAGGGGCTCATCCAGTGCACCTCGTGGCCCAGCAAAGGTAAATTAAGATTTATTGTGCAACGTCGATCCATTCGTCTATTATCTATACCGTTTATCCCTTTCAAGATGGCGCAGGGCTGGAGCCTATCCCAACTGTCATATGGCGAGAGGCTATACACCCTGGACCAGTTGCCAGAGGATCACAGGGCCAACATGTGGAGACAGGAAACCATGAGCACAAACACTAACAACCAAGGGCAATTTAGGGTCACCAATTAACCTATTAAGCATACTTTGGTGTGTGTGGGGACACCGGAGTTCCCCAGGGAAACCCACAAATGCAGAACATGCAACTCCACACGGAAAGGCCCAGACTAACTTGGGAGCCGAACTAGCAACCTTCTTGCTGTGAGGCATGAGCACCCACCTGTCTGCACCACCATGCAGCACTTTTTGTGCAACATGTTAAAAAATAAGCATATATTTTAGTGAACCTTTACCAATAATCAAAGGCTCCATTAACGAATTAGGATACGTAACACAGTCACAGACTAAGCGCGAGTTACTGAAAGCAAACCACAACAGAGGAACAAGGAGTTCAATTACAGAAATAAAAGCAATACGATGTCACTTATCTGAAACTTACAACTGTTGTGTGTGAATACCCAAACTTTAAGATAGAACACTTGGTGGGACTGTGAACCACTTGCTTTTATCCCCATAAGCCCAGTCTCATTATTTAATAACCATACCTTGTATATACCATAGACATGTGAAACAGTCCATATGAGAGTCAGTTATACCCCTTTCCAACTGGCCAAAAAACCCGTTTGAACATGCTAACAATCAGCTCCTGTCGGCGGTGGAAAGGCTCTAATGGCCCGCGTCGACTGATCCTGCAAGGGTCACAGTTTTTTATTGGCTCGCCTCGGATCGACTCCAGTGGGAACGTCACACCTGAGCGAACACGCTAATTTACGGTATGACGTTGGCGTAACGTGCCTATGTCATAATATCGCACCCGTAACTTGGGGCAGCAAAAAGACGCCGGCATCTCAGCAACAAATTCCATTCGCCTTCGTATCATCAGCACTCGAATGTCGTTCAGTCTGCGCTGAGTTTGTACATTTTGAAAGAGGGACAAAAGTACAAAGTACAGAAAACAACTTCTAACCCTAACCCTTGATCGCCATATCCATGACTTTCATGCTCCTTTCCATTGTTTACCTGGCCATGTTTTGGCGCTGATGATGTCATCAACGTGATGACATCAGCTTGAAGCACCAGAGGAAAAAAAACAGCCATGCAGCTCATCTGCTGGCATTAAGACCTGAGTCTGCTGGCAATGGAAAAGGAGTCACTTACCGATTGTTTACAGGTTTACCCACGTTTAAAAAACTTGTGTCTACACACTAATTTTAGTGGGAAAGCGGTATTAGTCACCTCCAGCATTCACAGAACTCTTTCCCCTGTTATCAGGAAGGAGCAACCTTATCTTTTACTGACAGAGGAAGCTCTTTTGTTAATTTATACCTACACATGCACACACACAAGGACTTTAAAAGCTCCCTCTACCTGTTTTGACACAGGCACATCTGTCTCACCCTCACTCCCAGATGTAAAGACTGATCTAAAGAATAAAGACGTTTCATCTCTTCCTCTGAGTCAAAGCTTGGTCTCTGTTCTCAAAGAGCTGCTCTGATGTGTCTGTTTGTTAGTGTGGCAGACAAATGACAGACTTCATGTGGTTTATTGTTTCTTAAGATTTAATAAAGTGCAACATTTTCCTCTGGGACATTACTGACAATGGGAAGCCAAAACAACAGAGGCTGCTCCTCAACATGTGTGTCTGAGTGCTTGTTCGATCACTCTCGGCTCTTTGAAACACATTTTCAGCTTCTGAGTTTAGCCAAATTCTCAGATGTCCTCTCTTGAATTATAATGTTCTCATTTTTATGCAAAGTCAGTTTGCAGATGGGAGCAAATGAAAGGAAAAACAAAATGGGAGGAGGATCAAACATATTTTATTAGAAGAGAAGAAATTATGCAAATGTTATTATTTAGCATCAACAATTATGTACTTTCCTTGCTGTCAACTAATATTAGGAAAAGTCCAAACAAAGCAGAGTGGCAACAAAACATTTGTTCCCACTGATAATCTTAATGAAATGTGTCACAGAAAAAGGTTAATTTAGAAAAGGAAGAACTTCAGTAAAAGATGGAGTAATGGGGTTTTTAAATGGGACTATTTTTAGCTGTGGATAAATAAATATTTTGTGCTCCTTGTGCAGGACTTTGTGTTTGGGAGTGACTCCAAATATACTGCAGGGGCAATGTTTATGATAATGAAGGGATGTGTCACCCAGTGCAGAAGTGTGGCTCATTGTTGGAAAACAGTGGAGGTTAAAAACATGCAGGAACTGGATATACTGTATTTGGTTTTTAGTGAACAAAACTTATTTGGTATTTTTTGGTATTTGTTGGCAGAAATACTACTAAAAATCTCTGCCTTATTCAAATTAGCTGAGTTTGAAAAGCTGGTTTCTCTCATAGTAGCACTTCATGCAGAGCTTGATGAATGATTTACACTTTACAAACAAGTGAACTGTGTTATTAAAGTGTTTGCATCTCACCTCACAATGCACACTGGGGTTTCGTCCACCCTGTGTGTGCTCTGGACGGTAGTACCAGAACAGGCTCATCATCAGTTCTCCTGGAAAAGTGAAAAAAAAAAAAACAATTTCAAAGGCAGTTATCCCCTTATCTATCACCTTATCTATTATGTGCACTAGGGAAATAGTAGCTGTGTCTCAATGCAGAGAGCGCATGCTAGGGCTGATTGTGTCATGGTGTTTGTCTAGTTTTGAAGTCTCCTTCAAATTCAGAATATTTGTGTTTTTCTTTGCATTGCAACTGAAAAATCCACCTCAGAGCAGCATTTTGTACCCCATATCCCAAAATGCACTGCCCACAAGTTGAAACAGACTTACAGACTCCAAAGCAGGTGAGCAACCAATAGCTGGTTTTATCTTAATCATTAGCTTTTACGCAATGTCACACTCTTACGAAGCCCCCCTCCCGGCAAGTAAGAAAAACAGAAGTTGACCACCATGATTATTTTGTGTGAACTAGGGCCCTGTCCACACAGAGACAAAAATGATCTCTTTTGGCTTGATTTTTATAAAGTTTTGCATAAACACAGCATCGTATGAAAACACTAAAAACACTGTAGTATCCTACTGCCACAGACATACACCAAAACCAAAGAAGACATAGTGCATGTGCTATGTAATCAAACAAAAGAAGAAAAATATAAAGACTACCAAACTGCTTGAGAATGTTGCCTGGGAGTCCTACCAGACAAAATCAATTTCTCCTACAGTCTAAAGTATAACTACAGCGATATAATGTATGCATTTCAGGTGCAGTATATGAAGCACCTGACAGACAAGGCTTCCCCTCACAAGGTTGATGACATAAGCGCATGCAGTTTAAGGTAGAGGTGAGTTCACTGTTTCATCTGGCTCCCAAAACGCCATGCAACACAAAAACTTTTCCTGAATTTGTCTACATGTGGACGACCCCTTGATCAGATTATTACTTCCTTTAATAAAATAACTGCCCCTGCACCCTGACTAAAACTGGCTGCTAATAGTGACCCTGACATTATTGACAAATAGCATTAATAAGCTAATGTTAGCTAATCAGCACTGTTGTTATGATGAAGAATTTCTTGTTCCTCACTACCTAAACAGCAGAATTGCTGATCCTTAAATGTAAAAAATACAAAAACCATCCAGATAGCTGTAGATTTTTATACTGTCAGTGATGTAAGGTGAAGGTTTCTCCAAGATGATGATAGGTAAACATGCCTTAAGTGATGTTTTGGTAAAGACTGTGTGGTTTTAAGAGATATCAATATCATCTCAGCAGCTATATATGGGTCCAAAGAGCCTAAATCTTTTTGCCTACATAAATAGTTTCTTCTGCAGTTTTCACAAGACATATATGCATCATTTCAAAGTGATGAAAAATAGGGATGGGAATTGATAAGATTTTATCGATGCCAATGCTATTAACGATCCTGCTAATCGATCCAATTCTTTAACGATTCTCTTAATGATTCCTGCAGATTTTCCATGTGGGCAAATGTTGGCCTGTAGATCTTCAGTGGTAACAATGTCAAACACACATGTCACAGCATCTATAACTGCTTCCGCAAGTTGCTGGTGTTTCCACTCACTTAAGGTTGTGCAGTTGGTGCCTTTTGTAAAAAATTAAGCCACAATTCTATCCGCTTCTGAACTCTGTCAGTGGAAGGAATTGATAAGGGAATTGATTAGCAAAAAGACTCATGATATCGATACTTTGATGGAGCTGTTAACGATTCGCAGCTGGAATTGGTTTTCGATTCCCATCCCTAATGAAAAATGAAAAAGCCTGTACTCCAGCTCTACACAGCGGTCCATGGCATTTGACACTCTTTTTGCCCTCCAGCCCTTAGCACAGGTCACATGATTGAAAGCTATCAGTACTAATGTTAAAGGGACCTGAAACTTCAAAATGTCTTTAAATGTAAATTAATAGGTTAATTTCAGTGTGCTCATATATTAGTTTGGTGGTGGTGCTAGCTAGTTCTGGTACAACTGATAAGGTTGCTTGAGCAAAAGCAGAACTTAGAAATGATGTGTAAGGGCCAGCACAGCTGATAGAATTCTCTGCACACCAGACTGCCTTATTTCACCGTGGCCTGAAAAGGCTGCACAGGCTATACAAAGTCTGCTACCCCTGAATTGAGACACAGGTAATGTGTGCATCATGTTTACCTACCCGTCTCTGGCTCCTCCCACAGAGCCGAGATCTTGGCCACGTAAGGCAGGGACTTTTTCCTCGGCCCAGATTTTAGCAGAACAGTGTCTCTGACCCGAATCAGCTCCCCGTCCCTCTGGACTCCCTCAAAACACCTCCTCAGCACCTGCGCCTCCTCTCCCTGAAAACACGAAAGGCAGGAAACAATGGCTTCTCAGGCAGACACACATTCAGAAGCCATGAGGTGCTGGAGGGTAAAAGCCCTGGGAAGTGATTTGTATTTACCATGCTCGCACAACAGCCATTTTCTTCTAACCCTAACCCTTTACTCAGAGTGTTGGAAGCTCTCATAAAGCTGAGATACAGTAATACTGTTTTTCAGATTGAGAGGTATAAATGTAAGATATATGATATATATAAGTTCAGAATATGGAAGAAAGAAACTGAGCAGGCAAAAGTCGAACAACAAAACCTGTTTGATAAAGTGTTATCAACTGTTGGACAACAGCTAATGAGAGCATTCAAGAACTTTCAATTAAAGCCTTTTGTATAGTTAATAGTTCACACAGCTAGTTAATAGTATAGTTATGAAAACACCAAATGGCAGTACTGGCTTTTAGACACTTACTGGACAGCTGAAAAAGTCATCCTAAAAGTGCAGAGATTTTTAATCTCAAAAAGGTTTTTCTGGTTAAATAAAGTTTATTACTACTAATATCGTTGTACCATACTTCTTTCCAAATTTGAGTGATCATCAATGTTTCGGTTGCAGATTAAACATGATTTGGTTAATTAAATACTGACCACGTTTACATTTTTACTGTTTTTGTTAAACTCGCCTATAAAAAGTCCTCTCCCTCTGGCATAAAAAAAATTATAGATAGAGCTGTAGTATAGCTTTATACAGACTCTGGAGGTGAACAGAAGGAGTAAGGCCTGCAGTCACGAGTCTGTTTGGATGCTCTGAGTGTAATTTTGTGTGCCATGGTTAATAAAACTAAAATATGAGTTAAACAGTGGACATAGGCTATCTGAAACCTCCTCCACTTCACTTATGAAGCAACTCTGTGTCCATTACACAGAATTAATATGTGTCCACCCCTCTTAAAGCGAGATAACAGAAAATAAGTCAAGTATTTACTTAATCAAAAATGTATCACAATGTCAGAAAAAAAAACATGTAAACTACATGCTATTTATAACAAATGATGAATGGCTGCGTAATTCCAGTGCCACTACATTAGCCTACATGTGTGTAAATGTATCCAAAAAGAATTTAGAATTTGGCAAAAAGACAGACTCATGATGTTAATCATTGCAGATAAAGCACAAACTAATACTTAAAATTTACCAGAGTACAGAGAAAGATAAAGGTTCTTAAAAAAAACAAATGTTTGATGTTTATTATAGGCTGTCTAGGTTAGAAGTAATCATATTGACATACAAATACCTACAATTATATAATACAAATGCTATTCTAGGGTCATAGATTCTTAAGTACAAAAAGCATTAGTAATATTAAAACTGCAATTATAACCTACTAAACTGTAAAAATATATATTTTTTGCTATAATGTTTAATTGAAAAAGAATGTTTTCTAATCAAAATAGAACATGATAAGTAACAAAATAGGCAAAACTACTTTTTACATAGTATAAATGTAATTTGTACATTATATCATCCAATATTGATTGCAGGCTTCTAAATTGTCTTGAATCAATATTGTATCATGGCAGGCTTTGTTATATCAGCAAATATTATAGAGTTGTTTAGTAATTGATATCGAATTGTATGGTGATGCAACTGGTCAGAAGCTTGTAAATATCCTGTTTTACTTTGAATTAGGGCCACATTTCCATCCAGATTTTGCTTATTAATAACCTGTACTACTCCTTGTTGCCTGAAATAGGTAAAATGATGACTATCAGGCACTGAAAAAGACATATTACAACACTAGAGACAGTTTTATGACATAGTAACTGCATTAAATCTTACAGCTGCGAGCACAGCGCTGGTTGAAAAAACGAGTAAAGTCATTTGTATGTCATCTACAGTATATCTCAGCAGAAATGATATGAACCAGGTGTATTGAAAAAAACTGTGAATGATCCCTTGTGACAATAATTGGATTTAAAATCAGAAAGGCTGAACTACACCACATTTAATTAAAAGTAGCACCACCACGACCCTGTTACAATGCACCAGCATGACTTCCTCTACGTACCACAGAGAAAACCTCCTTCTGAAAGGGCACGCCAACTGGCCGCCAGCCGTTGGTACTTTTTTGGCGTCCGTTCTTCGGCTGCTTGGCAATGGTCCGCCCGCCGACGCTGGCAGGACCGAGCTTCTGTTTCTTGTCCCTGTTGAGAGGGCAGACAGCCGAACTGATGGTGCCGGTGCCACGCGCGCCAGACCTGGACCCGCTGGGCGACTTGGCACTCTGGGGACACTCCTTTGCCACCTGCAGGGGAGGCTGTGGTTGGCTGGGGTCAGACAGAGGAGTCTGGATGTGGGGCACCGATTGGCCGGCTGGAGGCACTGCGGGAATGGGGCAGCCAGTGAGGGTGTGGGGACTGGGACTTATGGGGATGGAAGAGGGACTGTGATGGTCGCTGAGGGTTGATGGGTAGTCTTCTGAGAAAAGCAAAACAAGATAATTAGTTGGAGTGACAGAGTGACAGTGTCCTTTAGTGGTCAACCACCTTTAAAGAGTTTACATAATAGAGACACCAATGATACTCTGCCTTATTAGTTCCGCTGAAGCAGCAGGAAAAACAAAGCATCAATTAAGGTCAATTATAACCTCTAACAGCCCCTCACACACACTGACACACACACCAGAGCTCTGACTGAAGCTGACAATGACAGCAACACTGTGTGTGAAATAACAAAAGCAGGTTGTTCACACTCCCCTCACACTGCTCTTGCAATGACATTAAGGAGAAGTAATGATCAGTTCCTCTCATCATCTTCAGTGGCTTTCAACATTTACTTCGTAATGTGCAACACTAAACGGTTTACTGTTAACAAATTAAAACATTAAAGAACACTTGCAGCAAGTCAATTTATGCTGAACAATATGGCAACTACATTCAAGCCTTTGTTTAACAAGGTCAGAAGGTGCCAGTCAGGGCTATTGGTGTCTGTGACCTTTGTCAGTGATTCACAGTACTCTGAAGTTTCTGAATCTGGACGCACTGAGGACTCCGGGGATCAAGATGGATTAACTACTATGCTGGAGACTATGAAAGAATAATCAGTGTAAAGGTCTCAGGTTTTATTATGCTCCAAGTAAAATAAAAGAGCCTACAACAGATTAGAGTGACACTTTTTTGCTTTGGCTTTGTTTTTCAGCATCTGAAAAAATATAAGGGGTGCTTACACATCAACAAAAACATTTAAAATGTGCTGAGAGAACAAAAAACTGGTCTGCATTTGAACTGAAGTTCTGATTTGTTAAAGAAAGACTGTGCTATTTTTAACACAGTTAAGTGCTTTCAGTGAAGGATCTAAAGGATCTGATTAGGTTGACCCAGACTTCGACGATAGGATACAAAAAAAGGGTTGTTGTTCTTCATATTCTTATCACGTAAACACAACATTTTGTGGTAGGATTTGGAGAAGTCTGTAACCTAATGGGATTTAATCCATTATTTACTCATCTCTTACTCAGATATAGTTCTGTAGGAGAATTAATCATGTGTGTCTCATCATAAATTAGTACATGTAACTGTGTGTTTTGTGTTGTGTGTTTTCAAAGGCACTCCGTGTTCACCAGGAGATGGTGTAATAATGATGCCCCTTTACACAGATCTGCGAGAACGAATGAAAACGTGGTAGTGTGCATGCCAGGCCAGCAGGCCAACAGTGGCATTACAACATGCGTCTGCGCACTAACACTTTCCGGTGAGACTAACTTTATCTGCACTGTGCATCCCTGTTTTCCCTGAAAATGGCGATTCCTGTTTACAAGCACACAGGACACCATTCTCGTGTAAGCGGAATGCACAAATGCAACGAAAACTCTCAGTTTTCAGCTGTTTTTGTGTGTGATGCCCCGTGATATGAATTAATGCTACATCATCATCAGCACATCTACACAAGTATTTTCAAGCTCACTAATAACACATCTGCTCTGCGAGATTTGAGGTTACCTTGGTGTATAAATCAGCAAGATGTTTCACCTCAACAGGTACAACAATGTGAAGTGATGAGCAGAGATGAAAACTGAAAACCAAATCCAGTTGAGGATCAATAATAACTCGCTTAAGGAATCAACATCATATGTCTTTTAGCTTAACAATTCCCTTATCAATTTCCCTTTCACTTTTTTCTGCTGGTCTTGTAAATGAAAGAAGGCACACTGTGAACAGAGGCAGTCAGCAGAAATGACATCAATGAAGTCAAAGATGTGATCATGGCAGACAGGGTAGAAGTGGTCAAAATTGTGAAATAAGTTTCAGCAAAAAGATGCTAACTGCGCAACATTTCAGCTGCGTTTCCACCAAGCAGTTAAGGTTGGCTTGGTACAGTATGCAATTACTGGTGTTCTTACCATCAAATAACAAGAAAGGTTACCAAAGTAACGACATGCCCTTGAACACCAACTTGACCTGCCTGACTCAATGTCTCTTTTCAGGCAGATCCATCTTGCCAAGCTCTAATCTACAATGATTGTGAGCAGTCCAAAGCGGCCGGTCCAATCAGAGTCCTTTAGAGCAGGAAGAGGAACGAGTTACAGCAGGAAGGGACTGCATGTACAGGGATTAGGATTGATGCTTGCAGCTTCAGTAGCACTTTTATCAGATCGTGACCGCATTTCTTTTTTTAAAGGAAAAACATTAACCAACACAGTAAACCTCCCTTTAGTAAGGATATTTTTGTGGCATAATAAATGTTGATTGATGGAATGATCATCCAATCACCTGCTGGATATGTTTCTGAAAGGTTCAGCCCTCCCCAAACACTTTCTATGAGCTCTTTCCCAGATGGACTAGTGAAATATATTGAACGGTCCCTCTGGTGGGTCAGGTCAGTGAACACCCCCTATGTTTGGAATTTTCTACTGGGAAGTTAGATGATATTTAGCCACCCTGACTTTACCAGTTCATAACTGGAACAAGTTTAAATGGGATGTGACGTAATTTCCACTTCTCATGTCCAAGTCTAGATGTAAATAATGCACTCCATTTGAAAACTAGAGGGTTTTTTTGTTTACATTACTGATTATGAATATACCCTTGCAATCAAAAAAAATTGTACTTGAACCAGAGTTCAGGCAAAACATGGGCTATTTTATAGTGTCTAAATTAAAGCTGCAGTATGTCACATTATTTCATTAAAGTTTTGGTTACACTGACAATTTTAAATCAGTGTTTCTACATTGTTTGGTGAAATGTCATGCATTTAAAGCCAAAGTTGTGATGTGTTGTTTTTAAGAGCTCATTTGGACAAGACTCCCTCTGTCTCTCAGTCTGACCTGGTTCTGGCTGCTGCAGACCGCAGACACAGAGGCAGCATGCAGCAGGGGAACACCGCTGTGTGCTCATGTGTAATTATTGCTTTGTGAGGTCCAGCTCAGGTGTTTCAAACCAAACATCCACACTTTTAATGCTTGTGTGTCCTCCTGCAGACATCACAGACAGTTTTTCTCTGTTCTGGCTCACATTTCTGACTCTGACTCAGCGCCTAACTGCTGACACATGAGCTCAAATAATCAGCTCATTAGTTTTCAGCTGCACAGGCCTCATATTCACGGTCCTGCCGCCTGCATTCAAACTTAGACAAAAGGGGTCTCAGCCTGTATCTGATATTTCTTGTGATTTCCCACTCCAGTGACATTCTAAAATGGGAGTCTAAGAACGCCCGACATAACAGCTATTCTCAGTACATTGTTCTGCTTTGGCAGTCGGATTAGGGGGACACGGCACATAAAAAGCTAATAACTACAGTCTGCTCCAATAATTAATACTTAAACTTATCAGTAAATCCAGCTGTCATAGTTAAAAGGGGCCAGTGGTTTTACACATGCAGCTTTTTGTAAGAGCATTACTCAGCCTGTTAAAATAGCTCCCTTCTATGTCCCCGCAGGGAGTTTATGAATAACCCTAAACAACTTTAAACAATGTAAAACAGCTCAAGTAACCTCTACATCCAGCCTTATGCTGCTCTTCAATATGAACCTTCGAGTGATTTATGCTTCACAACTTTACTGAATAAGGTAAGTGCATTATTTACATCTAAAAAGGTATCAGATAACATGTTTTAAGTGGCTTACATGAAAAGTTCAAAGTAATTTTTTGATATTTTGACAAATGAATGCCAAAATATGACATTTTCAGGAGATGTCTGTAATGGTCCAGTTTTAAAATGGTTAGATTTTGGTGGTGATTGGATAACAGGGATTAGTGAACTATCATTTTCACTCAATAACTGTCTAACTTATAATGAGATCAACATGATTCCAAGAATAAGGGGTAGGTTTTCATGGTCAACAAATCATATTATAAGGGTCACTTCATCATGGAAATACTGCTTTTAGATGTAAAGCAATATGTGAGCTACCTTGAAGGACAATTGCGCTCTCTGCATGCTGTATACTGATTGTGTTGCAGCTGGAGGCCATATGCTGGATGAGGGGATTATCTGCATACTTGCCAACCGGTTTTCTGCTTAAAAAAACTCTCCTCATTAATGATTTAAGATAAGTGACACTTGACATTTAACATGAGATCAGATTATTCGATTAAAACTCTTCTCTTTGGTTTGCTGATAGCGTAGAGGCAGTGTTGGGCAGTAATGTTACTAAAAATAGCAACTTTTGTTGCTAAACTACATTTGCCCTTAGCTTTGTGGCAGCATCAATGCTTTCTGAGTCAAACAGCTTCTATGAAGCTTGACTATACTATTAAACAAGTAAAGCTGTAGCGCCCAAACATGTTACATTTCCTCACAGAAAAGAGTGAGGGCTGAAGAGCACCAGCACAGCAGCAGCAAAGCGCTCTGTCACTGAACTAAAGAAACTTTTAAGGACCAGTCAAAGACATGAGCACAGACAAGGACATGTATTTGTAGCAGTCAATGTGCCTCTGCCTGATGGAGACAACACTGTCCACTCCCTGATGCCTTTGACATGAGCGCTGCTGAATGAGAGGGCAGACAGGCCGGGACACACATTAAGGTGATGCACAGATATGGTGATTCCAAAAGGGGGACCGTAGCCCTCATGAGGGGCCTACAGCTATGTTAAGGGGGGTGTGACAAAGCCAGAAAAAACAATGCATGTTGTTATGCTCTGCTAGCAAAGCACTTGAAAATACTGTTAGATAATTTCAAGGTTATCCTATAGCATGTAACTAAAGGACAAAAA
Organism: Cetoscarus ocellatus; assembly: GCA_037902135.1. Taxonomy (NCBI): domain Eukaryota; kingdom Metazoa; phylum Chordata; class Actinopteri; order Labriformes; family Labridae; genus Cetoscarus; species Cetoscarus ocellatus. The sequence goes on along the minus strand of JBAMNC010000802.1, from coordinate 121,397 downwards.
AGTAAATACAAAGAGCTAGGTCTGCTCGATTGTGGCAAAAATCATAATTTCATTTATTTTAATAGATATTGAGATCATGATGATGAAACACTATAGCTCATTGATTTTAAAACATGCACCACATGCTTGCACTAAAAGTATATGGTTTTGACACTATAATTTTTAACATTTAAGAACAAGCAATAAATCAAGATATACTTTCAAAAATACAAATGCCTCAAAATGATCAGTAAACAGTAATGGGGAAAGAAAAAAAAAAGTTCAACATGTCATGTAGCACAGAATTAATTTTAATCTCAATTACTGTAATTGAGATTAAAAGTCAAATACTCGTCCAGCTCTAACAGGAGTAATATCTTGCCCTCACTTTAATTTGTAAAATGGTCACATCAGCTGTTGTTATCTTTAATACTTGGAAGTTTTCTGCTGGGGTATCAATCTCAACATTTGTGTCTATTGTCTTTTTGCTTGACTTACCTATACATGCTAAAATAGTGTTTCCCTACAAAGAGATTTAACTAGTTTTCTTTAAAGTGTCAAACATATCCCTCATTGCAAATCTTTGCTGTAAAAAAGCTGGTATGGTCGAATATGATTCAAAAGTTTTAAGTTGAAAGCTCAAACCAGAGCATCCTTTAAAAAAAACTCAAAGAGATGATACACGATTTAGAGCCATTGAACCCGACATCTAAGGCAGTTAAAGAAGCAGTCAGAGTTGTTGCATAGGAACCCACGGGGGGCATGAATGGGGGGCTAGCTGGTACATAGCAGTGCACGGTGTCACCGAAAGCCTCATAATCAACCCACTTTTAGGTTAAAACTGCTCAAAAAATCACACTGGCTCAAAAGTATGCTACAGCGTTTTCATTTTTCCCTCAACAAACCCTCTGTGTTTAGAACTTTAGTGTGTTGGGACGTAGTTGTTATGCATCCCTCCGTCATCAGCTGGTCATGTAGTCAGAAGAACAAACACAAACTTCACTACAACTGAACTAAAAATGAGCGATTTGACTCCACTAATGACGATGTGCCGTTAGCTGTGGGTATGAGAGGATATTTTAGTGAACCGGAGGACACACAGGAAGAACTTTTTCAGGTGGTGTCACAGGTAGAAAACAGGCTGAAGAAAGAAGGAGCAGAACGGATCAAAAATTACTTGGTGGTGCAGATGCATGGACTGCGAGCCCATGTCCACACAAGTGGGACTTAGTAACCCGGCTTCTCCTGGACCTGTCATAAGAGCTCCTTAATTTCAGTAAGCCTTCAAGCACCATGTGTTGTAGTCCTGAGCGGCAAAATGGGCCACTGCAAACACAACACTGTTGCGGCAGAGGTGATTCCTGATGACCATATTTGAAACAAGCCAAATTTAATTTTTTTTTTTGGGTTTGTGCTCCAGTGATCCCTAACTGACCCCCCTGTAGCACTCTGACCTGATTTAATGAGGGGTAGGGCTGAACAATATATCGTTATCGTATCGATATCGAGATATGAACATTCAAGATATTAATATCAAAAAGCAACGATATAAACAATATAGATTTCCCCAGCGCTAAAACTGCACTTTCCACATTTTTTTGTATTATGATGTTTTTATTTTTCTGAAAAATGTTTGGTTTTCACTGAACCCGTAGTCATATCGTATCGTATCGATATCGAGATATCTGGCATGAATATCGAGAATGAAATTTTGTCCATATCGTTCAGCCATAATGAGGGGTGATGCTGGCGTAACAATACATAGCCTTTCGTTTCATCACTAAATAGTTCTAAACACTGGAGCTTTGTCAAGGAAAAGTTAAACGCTGTAGCAATCTTTTGAGCCAATGTAGTTTATTGAGTAGTTTTAACCTTTACGTGAGTTAATTATGAGGCTTTCGGTGGCACCATGTACTGCTATGTACTGTGTGTACAGCCTACTGTCTGCCTCTGGATATTTCCCCCAGGGACAAAGCTTGCAAGTTCCTTTATTGCCAGTCATATTTACAAGTGACCACTAAGCAACCCACTTCAAAATACCCAAACTAATCCTTTAAGCTAGTTTTGTACTGATTCTCAACTGAAAGTGGTTTTAGATTTCCACCCCTATCCCCAGTGCTATAAAGATATGGCTGCCACTCTTACAAGAAGCAGGCAGGGTTGTTTACATGTGCAGGGAGGAGTCCTTGAAGGGGAGCTAACTCTAAATACAGCATGACCCCCTGACCTACCACCACTCCGACTTTCCTCCGGGAACACTAACCCTGACACACAACAGTAAGTTTGAAAAAAAGTAGATCTTTGTCCTGCTTACCCCTTTTGATGCTGTGGTTACATTTGGTGCAGTCTGCAGGGCTGAAGGAGCGCCCTCCTCTGGTGATAGCTGGAATCAAATTGGTGTAAGCCGGGTAGCCGTTAATCCTGCACGGCTCTCCATAGCACGTCTCCACAGAGGTGCAGCAGTACACCGGGTGCGTAATCCCTGATGGCTGTGGACCTGTGCTTGGGAGCAGCTTGGGCCGTTTGCCGCTCCTGGGGCATAAAGAGAGCGGTGTAATGGAAGAGGGAGAGGAGTCCGGGTGGCTGAAGTGGACGTAGTAGCCAGGGAAACAGGTGTACGTGTGTGGGCTGATGGTTATGGCTGCTGGATGAGCGGACTGAAGATGGTGGTGATGATGGTGGTGATGGTGGTGGTGATGGTGGAACACTTCGGACAAGGAGCCGTCCTCTGGTTCCTTGAAGGTTTTGTCCTTCAGGAAGAGGGCTAGTCTATGACAGTACTCGACACACCTCTCCTGGGTGCAGCAGTAGCAGGAGGACACCTCGGTCTCCACTTGCTCCTCTTTGATTGTTTTAAAAGAGAATCCGACTGAGGAGCCACAGTGGAGCGGGTGTTTGAGACACTCCTGTCCTCCAATGGCCTTCCACTCAGGATCTAGAGCTTCACTTTTACACAGACTACAACAACTCATAACGCCAGAGCCTAGTGAGGAATGAAGCGAATCCTCTGTACCCTGTTTCCTGTGCTTTAATTGGTCCTCTTGTTTGGGATGTGTTTCTTTTTTGGTCGGCGTTGATCCTCCACACACTGGCTTAGCATTAATCTCATTGTGAGTTGTGGCAGCTGCCTCACTTTCACTTCCTGGCTTGAACTCGGTCTTCTTCTGTCGTTTGGTTCCGTATGTGGCACTGGTGAGTTTGAGGAGCGTTGCAGCAGTGAGGCCCGCTTGACGCCTTGGCGTTGGCGCAAACAATGCCAACCAGTCAATTTCCTGAGCCTCTGCTGCTGACCGCCTCTGCTTTTTCGGCCTGTCTTTTGGGCCTACTTTCCCTCCGGGGGGAACCTTTTTGGTTTCACAACCTCTGTGTTCAGCTTTAGAGCCACTATCTTTAGCCTGATCCTCATTAGAAGGCTGCCGTTTCTTGGTGAGGTTTGACAAGAGAGATTCGTCTTTGTAGAGTAGCAAGCTATTGACGGCCTCGGCGTTGAGAGAGGCCATTCTCCGCCTGCGAGGCTCAAGTACAGGTGTAGGAAACATGAGTAAGGCGTCAAATTGGCTAATTTTTGGTTCCAGTGCTTGATGAGTGCCTGTGGACTTTTCCTTGAGTCCAGATTTGGTCCTTCTTTGAACATGAGTGGAGTGCTGTTTCCTTTTGACTTTATCCTCCTTGTGTTTCCCAGGTTTTGGTGCGTCCATTAGTCTCCCAACAACTCCTTTCTCCTCAAGACGAGTGAGCAGAACACAACAGTCCAGTGCATCTCCATTACCCAGTGCCAGTGTCTTCCTTTTATGCCGATGACACTCTTTCTTATCTTTCTTCTTCCTCTTTTCTTTCAGCTCCTTCTTCCTCTTCTCTTTCCCTTTTTTAATGTCATCTCTCTTTTTCTTGATTCCTGCTTCCTTCTGGGGCTTCCTGCATTTCGCAGGATGGCTCTGCTGAGCTTTCACCATATTCTCAGCTTCTGGAGGCAGGTCCACCTCCTCCTTTTCATCCACAGGGCCAGACGATGGTTGGTTTGAGCTGCTCAGAGAGACCTTTTGCTGAACATCATCATGGATCGTCGGCTGGGTCCATATACTCTCTGGGGAGACACAGATCAGACATTTACTTTAAAAAGATGAGGCACTCGTTTAACAAATAAGCTAGCTCATGTAGAATCTAAGCAGACTTAATGCAACCGACAGGATCTTTTGATGCATTATTTAACAACCGGTTTTACTTGGTTTGATGTCAATTTCCAGGTCCCAGGAGAATATGTCCAATTAGACAACCTAACCACTCTGCACACACACACATAGGGGTGAGCAAAGATGAAGATCACATTAAGCTGAAGCCTGAAGCCATCTCTACTCCAACCTCTTTCCCATTGTTCTTTTTGCACTGAGATCATTACATATTAATTAAGCTCCGGCTACATTACCTTTTTGTCCTTTGTATCAATAACAACCTATTTCAACCTATGTTGAAGCAAATGAATGACTCATGCGGTCCACCAGGAGGAAACCATTTCAAGCATTCACCCACTCACAGCTGAAAGACTGAACCACGGAGCAGCGGCAAACAAGGCATTTTGGTAGTGTGTTCCATGTTTGATATGATGGATGCTTTTAGAAGTGATCTGATCTGTAAGTCACAATTCCACACTGATTTAATTTCAGTCGTAGCTGCTGCCTGTAGCAGATCTGTGTAAATGGTGGTATGGCTTACCGAAGAGCGGGCAATTAGATTAGACATGAAAAAGACAGCTAGAACTGAATCATTCGAGTACATATTTCCATTTCTACAAGGTCAAAAGGGCAGCTAACGCTCTTTGAAATAACTCCAGGGTATGAGCATAGTCATTTTAGGAATGTTTTGAGACACAAAAACAAACACTTTGATCGCATGACTCATAAATTGCACTTATTTCTGCAGAGCTGGTGGCAGAAACGCTCATCACACAAAAGCCTCTTCAGTTTCCATGTGAACAGTAAGCAACAGAGAGCGTTAAAGCATCTCAAACGTTACACTGAAAAACGCCTAAATGACCCTTATGATTCTCTGGAGTTTAGAAGTCTCTTTGTGCTCTCAACTCTAAATAATGCCTCACTTAGGAGGGACCTTTAAAGTTCTTGATGATTCAACCACCCGTGACCTTTCTGCAATGACACTCCTGCAAACAGGATAAAGAGACAGATCGCGTCTTCTCGCCACAGACTTGAAACACAATTATGGTACTTGACCTTGGAAAACTAAGTCAACACAAGGCTTTTTTATATTAAGTGACTTTTCAGTCAGAATTTCATTGAGCTTTTACAATCACACACACTCTAATGGAAGATTTATTTCCTATTATCTATTCCTGATATCACACAAAACAAATGGTAAAAGAAGAGAAAGATTTTTAACCAGCTTCTACCTATGATGTTCATTTTTGTGATTATGATGAATTGTGTCACTGTCTTCACCTAGAAATTTGAACTTTATTTGAACTCTTTTAATATAGTTGTCACTCTTTGATATGTTTAAAACTTTAGAATTACTATATGAAAACATATGAATAAAATGAAAAAATAAATTCAGCATTGATTAATCTGCAGATATAAGTCACTGACGATTAGCGTTGCAGAGGGGAGGAAAACTTAAGGTCAATTTCTGCTAACTTTCCAGAAACTTTCCATGGGAGGTTTAGGTGCAGAATTTTTTAAATATTCCAAACTGGAAACTTTCCATGGGAATTATGGAAATTATACGAATTAGCTGGAAATTGGGGGTAATCTACATTTTGTTTTGTCATAGGCAGACATTCATGAAAATAATATAATTACAAACATTACATTTCAACAGATTTATTTGTGGGTAGAACTTCATCAAGTTTTAAACATTTTATTGAACAATCAATTTCAACTTTACTTCATGTCATCCACAGGCTCAAATGTGTGGCCTAAATAGTCCAGGGTTCTAGAATCATCTCTGCATGTGATGGAGGAATGAACAGAGCATGTAGGAGGCATGGCCTCAATACTGAAGCTTATACTTTTATTTAAAAGCACCCATTACTTCTTCAAAATAGCCAAACTATCCCTGCAGTAAGCAGTGTGCTGAGTGCGTGTGAATGAGGAAGAGCATTGACATTCTCAAGTATACTTGCATGATATCCGGTTGTTTTAGTCAAGATTATGCCAAAATATATGTTTTCCAACTATATTTAAAATCCCTGTTAAGGGCCAACCTTCAATTTAGTTAATTCCAGATTTATTCCCGTGAATTCCCAAAAACTGCCATGGAAAGTTTCCAACTTTGAAAATTTCCGGAATTTTGCAACCCTACTGACAATGTGATTTCTTTTACGCATTCCCTCTCTATGTAGAAGTAGGAGTTTACATTAATTAGGTATGAAAATTATTTTGTTTTACCATCCCTTTTGGGATGTAATCATGCTTGATGGGTAGATTGCAGGATGTTCAATAACAGCCCCATGATTTATGGCAATGTCATGGTGCCACTTTTTTTATTGACAGAAACCAAAACTCTCTTGTCTTTGACTAATCGGCAATAAAAGTTGTTCACAGTCTGATATCACCACTAGTAATCATAAAACTAAACACTGCATTTAGAGTTAGGAAGGTACTTGAGAATTTGTTCTAACTAGTTAGGATGCCTTTATTATTTGCCTTTTTACTAATCACTTCTCTTTTCACTACCTTCCACAAGAGCCCTGCATCTTCACTAGTCTCATGATTAGATTCGATCACAATTCTTGAGTTAACAGTTCGATTTGATTTGATACCATGATGCATCATGATGCAACACTGTGAGTAATATCTATGACTTTCCATGTCACTATTTGACAACCCTACTATTGGAAAGGACCCCCATGAGGCAATAAGTACAGCATAAAATACCTCCACTTAATATTTGCTTCCTCCAGTGCATTTCTCCCACATGTACAAAGACTTGCATCAGTTGCAGTGATATTCTGTTCATCATTCTGATCTTTAGACAAATTCATCCCTTTTGTAAAAATATTTCTTCTGTCTTAATTCCTTGTCCTAGGTCCACAGGTTTACTCCTGAAATATCACTGATTTATCTGTGCTGTGAACCATAAATACTGGCTCTGATTTTGAACTCTTTCTTAAAGTCATCCAAAATTAAACTATATTGTGTGTTGTTCATTATTAAGGCAGATTTAACTAACTTTGAAATTAAGAGTGTAACTATGAATGGACGTTGCATTGGTATATTAGAAACAGCCCAAAGAATGCATTAGGGAGACATGCCAACCTTTTTGCTTTCAGACAACCATGCAAACCACTGCTGCACTGCTATCCATGAATAGAATTTGGTGTAATTATTTACTCTGAATGAAAAAGCAGCACCTTAAAAACAAAGTACTAACTTGTCCACAATCATATTTTTATCTACATGAGCTCATCTTTGGTCAAATTTGCAGGATCATCTTCAAAACCTCACAGCAGGGCCAAAATGACATCTTAGCAACAACCTTGGTAGTGACAAATTAAGTCTGCTTGTAATAACAGACACTGAGATTGCTGCAGAGAGAGACTATGTTTTCTAAATGATGATCTCTTTCCATGAATAGGACTGAGTCTCATCACGATTCAAACACAGATTTTTGCCTGTTGTTGTTCTAAAAAAAATAGAGAGAGAGAGCTTGTAACTGCTGCATGGCTTTAAAATTTTGCTCTAGCTAGTCTGAAATCATTTAGTGCCATATGTTGTCTTGTACTGTGACTGATATACAGCTAATCTGTACTGCTGTTTTTTAATTTACACCATTCGTCATGTTAGCAACAGATAAAAATTGTCTGACTTAGATCTTCAAGCGTCTGGAATCAAAAATCATAGAATAATGTTCAGAGAAATTACAAATGGGTCCTCACACGGAGTACCTTGGTGCTGAGGCCCTAAAAAGTAACAAACAAAAACATAACTCAAAGGTGCATTTCAACTCTGCATGAATAGTCCTGCACTGCAAAACATTTCATCAACAGGTCACTGATGCATCTAAATATTTTCACATCCTCTGTTCACAGATTGTGCTTATAAATCTACTATCAGGCAAATTACATTAAAGTCACACGTCATAGTCTACAAAAAGCAAAACCTGAGGTCATGAGATGACCTTCATTTTGGATTTCATGGATGCTGTTGTCTGTAACTGACATTACTCAAACCTTACAATAATCTTCATTGAAACTTAAACTTAGTTTGTGACTCTTTAATTTGGTGCTTTGTTGCAGAATTTCACTGCACTTCATTTTTCAAACTGAGGTCGAGTGCACACAAAGGGTCATGCCCACTACAAACCCACTTCATCTCTGGAGTGGACACAAACATCAGCCTGGATGTTTTTTAAAACGTCTCATAGCTGAGCCCACTCTTATTGCCCAATGACTCTGCGAACCGTGAAATGCAATCCATGAAAGAGAAATTTAATTTCCACATAACAAGAGGACAGAGGGAGCCTTGCATTGAGTTTCTGTCTGCGGATATCAAATCAAGTTGCTTCATTTCAATACGACAAGCAGGCACAATAGAGGGACAGAAGCTCGCTGAGGACCATCATTATTGTAGCCTTCTAACGATCACCACACAGACCACAGCCTTTCAGAATATTGATTTTCTAGTTTCAAATTAACAATGTTGTCTTTTATATCAGCATGCTTGCTCATATTCTGAGGAAATCAAATTATAGCTGCTGTAAGGAACTTCTGGTTTTGTTGACTTTGTTGACCTCTGTCTGCACATGAAGAGGTGCTAGGCAGTAAACCCACATCAGTAACATCATTCCCTGCCATGAAATGGATTTACACAAACACATTCTGTGATCTTCAGATTCAGCTAACAAGGGGTTTTCCACATAATGACATTTATTTTCATCTTACTATTATTTCAATAATTTTCATTAAATCTAAAGAAAGTTTACAAATGGCACTTTAAACACAACTATCACACGCAAAACTAAAATGAAACTTACAATTATGTAACTCCCAGCACCAAGAGGCTTTCAATCAAAAACTACAACAGCCGCCATGGCATGACATGTCAAGACTGCAAAAACTGTCTTCCACCACAGATATCCTATAACCTTGCAGTGTAGATGGATCTGCCTGATTTAATGTCTGTTCTAGGACAGATCCATCATGCCAAGCTCCAACCTACAACGACTGCGAGAGACCCAAAGCGGCACAGCCCAATCAGCGTCCTTACAAGCAGGAAGGGTGGAAGCCACGAGCAAAACGACAGAAGGATGTTGTTTGCTCATACAGCGATTAGCATTGATGCTAGCAGCTTTAGTATTGGTTTAATCAGATCTGGACTGTATTTATTAATTAAATGAAAAACAAATAGCAACTCTACAAACTTCTCTAAGGAAAAAAATCTTTAACTCCACTTCTAACATGTTCTGCCAACGGTCTCTTTTACAAAGTGGCTCATGTTCTGTCTTATATGCCTCAGCAGTAGTGCCCTCCCACTACATTATCTGATTGGCTCGTAATAAACATGGTTGATGGAAAGATCATCCAGTCACCTGCTGGATATTCATTTGTAAGGTTCTGACCAGTCCCTAACACCTTCTATGGGCTCTTTCACAGATGGACAAGTGAAATACAACGAACAGTCCATCTGGTGTTCAAGTTAGTGTTCCCAAACTCTTTAAAAGAAAGCAAATTCAAAACTTTCTCAGAAATTTTAAAAACCTTAACTTAAAAAAATTCTGACCTTTTTTTGCACTGCATAACAAACTGCACTCATCACAGGTGTGACCTAAATCAAACTATTTTCTATGATGTGCTAAAATGCTGATATTTCAAACTGCAATAGATCAGGGGGAACTTTTACACTTTATATAATAGGCAATACTTTAAAAAGTTTAATGACTGTTACTCGTTTTGTTTGCACATTGCTTGTGGAGTCCCCCAAGTGTCAGTGTTCAGCCCCAAACCATTTAAATTTTATATCAATATAATGCGTATGCATATAATTGCAGATGATAAATTGTTTTTGTTCAAATAATGATTTACAGTACATAGTGGAAGATATTACCACAGAAAGGGAAAAACCAAAGATATGGTTCAAAATAAACAAGTTATTACATCTGAATAAAATAAAAATAATTTTTTGGGGCAGATTAGAGGAGTAAAGTTAAGTAAAGATTCAGACAGATGGGGTTGCCATTGACAGAGTCACTGAAAATAAATTTCTTGGGGTCACAATATATGGAAAATTAAACTAGAAATCACACATGAAACATATTCAGTCCAAAGTGTCAAGATTGCAAGAAGCAATGCAGTCTTAAATAAAGCAAGTGGGTTCTGAATCACTCCATATTCTCTTCTGGTCACTCATTTCACAGTATCTTAGTTACTGTGCAGAGGTGCTACCATTAATTCAGAAACAGGATTAGAGATGGGAATTGAAAACCAATTACAGTTGAGAATCAATATCAAATACAAAAATAAAAAAATATTAAAATTCTCTTATCATTTCCTTCATCTTTGTTCTGCATGCCATGTTAATCAGAGGCAGGATGCAGAAATGATAACAAAGAGGCCAAAAATGTAATCATGGCAGACAGTGGGCAAAGGTGGTCAAAACTGCAGACTAATACCATTAAAAACATGTTTACTGTACAAAATTCAGAGGATGGCAACACCAACAACATGCAGAAGCATTCCCCTATGCAGCACAGCCTTCAATACCCAGGGTGATATGTGTTTAGTATTGCTGCTATAGAAGACCTATGTCAACTTTTGTCCACATAAAATATCCACAGGAACCATTGAGGTAACTGCTAAAGAAGTGAATAGGTAAGCAGAATCGACAATGGCATAGGTATCAATAAAATCTTAGCAATTTCCATCCCTACACAGGATATCATGTTGCATTACACTCCCAAGATGGGGGAAAGGGCCACAGACATGAGAAAGCACACCAATGCATTATTACTGAAAACTTTCTGATGCTAATTTTATGAGCATGAGTTTGCTGCCATCAATTTTTATTCTGGTGTTTTCTGTGGTAGCCACTGAAATAGCAAAAAATGTAGTTGATAAAGGCAGCCTCAGTGGATGTAAGATCTAAAATGTAATACAACTAACAGGTCCAAATAAAACTTTTTATTGACTTTCGATCACGTTTGTGTAAAATGTCTTAAAAGGAAGCATGCAGTTTCATTAAGTGGAGTTTCTAAATTAACACTCAGAGCCTCAAAGTTTTCCACTGTGTGAGAAAGAAACTGATAAAATGCTGATATCTCTATTTGAAGTTAACAAGACCATTAGATGAAAATTGAATCTTTCTGTATTTGCATTTCATGGCGTGTCATCTTTTTCACTGGATCAGCATCAGAGAAAATTTCAGGGCACTTGAACCAAAAGTGTTTTATATTATAATTTTTACAGAAAGGATCTATGGAGAGAGAGAAAAAAGAAACTTAAAGGCAGCAGGATGTTTTTTTTTCAGTTTCAGTTGCACAACTGTATTGGCTTCCATGTATTGAGGTTCTCACCTTGTATGAGCAGCCCAGGTTTGCTTCCTGACTATGTCTTCTCCCCTGCTCTTGCCCTCATTTCAAACTCCACCCACTGTCTTCACGATCTTCCTGAGGATGAGCACACCATGGACATGTGGGGACGAACATGGTGAGAGACAATACTTAAGTTGGCAGTGGCATTTAAACAATGCTCAGTTAGTACTAAGGAGCTCAAGGTGTTGCAGGGAGTGGCTCTCTGAGTTACAGCTGCCTCTCTGCCATCTTCAGTCACTCTGGTAATTCTTCTTTACCCTCTGTCACCAACAGAAAACTGCAGCTCACTGGACATTTACTCTTTTTTGCACCATCTCTGTAAACCCCAGAGATGGTTGTGTGTGAAGATCCCAGAGACCAAAATACTCAGATCAGCCCACCCAGCACAAAAGAAGCCTGCCATGTTTAAAGTCACTTAAGTCACCTTTCTTCCCCATCCTGAGGCTTGGCTTTAACTCCAGCCGGTTGTTTGGTCGTGCTACACACTTGAATGCAATGAGCTCCTGCCATGAGATTGGCTGATAAGCCATCAGGCAGTTGGCATAAAAGACATACTGTCATACATTAACTCGCATTTGGCAAGAAGTTTCCTGACATGTCTTGGCAAGTGTTTGTTTTATGAAGTGGTTCACGTTTTGTACTTTACACCGCAGTGGCGCCCACCTATTACATTATCTGATTGGCCCATAATAAATGTGATCGATGAAACGATGGTCCAATCACCTGCCAGATATGCTTTTGAAAGTTTCTGAAACAAACACTTTCTATGGGCTGTTGCAAAGATAGACTAGTAAAATATATTCTGAAATTATAAAGTTAGCTTTTAAGTTGGTAATAGTATTGTGTGTAGTTGAGAGTTGTGACAAAGTTTTGTAGAAAGCAACAAAACTGATTGGAGCCAAGCCAAGGATGCAAATCACTCAAAGATATTTGATTATTAACATGTTATAAATGTGTATGCTAATAAACCAATCAAGTATATTTTTTGTGAAAAGTGACAGTCCTAGCACCCGCCCACAACATTTTCTGATTGGCCAGTAATAAATGTGATTGATGGAACAACAGATGCAGCTTGATGTCATTATTAGGCAACTATATGAGTTTGTTTGTGTTTAACAGTGCACTGACTGTTTATCACACTGTTTAACCACAAAATAAAATTTTGGCAGTTAACTAAACTATTATTTCGTAAAGCTTATATAGAATGACAACAGAGTTAAACTTGATGTAGGACACATCAAAATTGGTGTAGGAATGCCACTGCTTACAATAATTATAATCCAAAAACTTACACTGACAGTATTAATATTAATATGATAAGGATTTCAATAAAAAACATAATAGGGATGCACGATGTTATCGGTATGATAACAGTATTGAAAGATGCTAGCCTAAGAATATACATATCTTATCATCAAATATTGATTTTTTGCAGAAATATCAGACAATATCAGGCACTTCACATTATTATTGCTGCATGGGTACATTTAAAAATCTAAAGCTTAATTTTTTCAAGTTTTAAATGTTGTTTTTCATGTTTTGCATCTGTTCACCTTGAAAGCAATAATACATTTTCATAATGTAAAAACCTTGTGCTGTTCATGAAAAATCTCAGTATCAGTAATTATGAGTTCACAAAAATCGGCATATTGAATATCCAACATCGTGCATCCCTAAATCATAATTATTCCCTAAATCATAATTATTTGTTTATTTCTGAAAAAAAAAATATACACTGCATGTAGTGCACTACTTTTGTCATGTTACTGTAACCAACCTTTGTATTTTTTTACCAGGCTGTAGCTTTAGTGTAGAGAAGCTGATTTTTTTCATGAGTAACTAGTACCTTTACTTAATACATTTTACAAGTAGCTTGCCCCTCATTGTCTGAACTATGTGAAAAATGGAGCAGGTAACATCTAAACAGTCCAGTCAAGTTGAGCAGATGTCACAAATGTGAAAGCACCATTAGTCTCTAAACATGAAGACATGGAGCAAAAGTTTGAAGAAATTCAGAAAATAACTCAATATTTCTTAGAAAAGAACCATTTGCTTTCCTTTCCATCCATTGTGACAAATTACAGATAACTTTCTAATGTTGTAAGGTGGCCCCTGTGTAGGGCCTCATCCCTCAGGTTTGTAGGTCCTAATGAGACTATCAGTTGCAAAGACACATCCCCTCCCTCTGAAAATGACAGTGGGAATAAAGAATTATGCAAGTCAAAGTAAGTGGAGCATAAGTGAGGGATAAAAGCTGACTTAATGATGAGTGACTGTGTGTCATGCTCCCCTCTCTCTGATGGCACATTAAGTGACTGTAGTTTGATCTGAACACAGCGCAGGGGCAGGAGGATGGCTGTCACACACACTCGTTCAGAACAAGGACATGGTGTAGAGCTGTCACCATGAGAGCGCGAGCCCCGAGGCACGAGCTCCGAGCTACTGTGCGCGTGTACGTCTAAATGTGTGAGTGTGTATGTGTGTGTGTGTATGTGTGTGTGGCTTCACATATCACCAATACTTTTCCCCTGGAGAAAATGACTAACCATCCTCCACCGACGACACCAACACAAACACCTCCATTCACGTCTCTGCAGGTTCAGCCGCAAACACAGCCGCACTATTTTCCGCAGATATTAAAGGCAGGAATGCGCTCTCAGAAATAAGAGACTCGCCTACTGGAGCTTGTAGTTGGCCATGGTGGTGTTGGTGGATGTGGACGGTGTTAATCTGACAGCATGCCGGAGCAGGAGTGCTGTGCAGGCTGAGATATTGAGAAGTAATAAAAAAATAGATCCTCCGCGGGGTGAAACGAGTCAAAAAACCTCCAATCATCCTCGATCAATCCGCTCGTTAATATCAATATCATTACAATTACTCGCGTTACAGGCGAGTTGTTCGACAAACCACCATCATCCCCCAACTGTGACGGGAATTACAGCCGAGATTCATCGTTACCTTGTCGGGAAACGAGACATTTAATCCCCTCTCCACGTTCCGTTTTCGGTTTCCTGGTCCTTATTCCGTCCTCGGTCGGGCTGCGGAGCTGGGGAACGAGCCGCGGACCGAGCAGCTCGCAGTAGCCGGAGACATGGTGAACAAATCGGTGAGCGGTGACCTACTTCCGAAGTGGCATGCTGGAGATAATATTCATGCGCTGCCTGCATTCACATTCACACTGCACCGGGACATCCCCACATATAACGCCAAAGCACGGTTCATATTCCTGCAGGGAGAAAACTGTGTCCGCAATCTGCACCAGGCTCAATTAAACTCACTTCTCCGTGTTTTTATCACAAGTCTCACGCGTAAAATGTGTGTATTTTAATTTTTATGCAGCGCTTCCGATCATTTTAGAGGAAACGTGCAGCTCTATTTAAAGCTCCACAGAAAAATTACACTTCCCACTCAATATAACCAAACTTCCGCCGATTTTAGCTCTTTTTTTAGGAGGGGTAGGTGAGAATGATAAGATAATTCCTCTATTTCATCTGAGAAAGAAGGGAGTTTTACTATAAATATAAAGGACAAGGTAAGTATTTTAAGAAAAAAACCCTTAATCATATTAACCGGGCTGCTGACTGCAGCTTGCAGGAAAAATAGTTCCTCTACATTACTGCCAAGTTTGACCGCCTGGAAGCATTAAAAGTTACATCTTGGTGAAAGACTTCACAAATGTAAAGTGTGTTAAATATCACTGAAAGTGCTCAGAGAGCACAAACCTCCACCAAAGTATTTCCTACATTTTCAGAGAGTTATTAGTGAAAATGTGGAAAACTGCCCTACCCACTCTTACAACAAATCCTTGAGGAAATGCCAGGATTACTCCCAAAATCAAATCACCTCTTCCTTGTGCCATGACCAACATCCCATGAAATGTCATCAAAATCTTTTGAGAACTTTTTCAGTTTAATGTAAAACATGGAAAGCTGCTCTATCTTACAAGATGTCAATGTGCCACAGGGTTAGGCAAAATGATTAATTGCAGCCTCTGTGCAAAGTTTTACACAGGCACGATTGCTAAGATTGCTCATGAATTGTTTAAATCTGGGATGGGCCACTGGCGGCCCAGGGCCCCCCGGCCCCATTTAATTCTAAGATTTGTTGTCTCCAGGTTTCTGAAACACTCTCATGTAAAACCAAATACACTAACAAGCTAGAAGTGCTCCAGGAGGACAAACCTCCACCAACACGTCTCTTACATTCTTATCCGAGTCACCAGCAGAAATGTGAAAAAGTACCCCGTTATGCATTATTGACAAATACTTTAACAATTGCTGGATCTGCATCAGAATTTGAATCACCACCCAAAGATACTGATGTCTCTCCAGCATCATGACCAACATGCCCTGAAAATTTCATAAAAATCCACTGAAACCTTTTTCAGTTGACTTGCTCACAAACAAAAAACAATCAACAAACCAGCAAATGGACAAACCCCGACATTCAGAGTTGAACTTACTGAATCAAGTATTTTAGTGTAACTCCATAAATGCTGGTAAAATCCATTCTGGTGTCACTTTTGTATTTGTTGTTTCAAATTATGACTAATTTAGCTGAGAGTGAACATTTTTTGCTGATTTGTGCCTCTGGTGGTGAGGATCAACTTAATGTGGTGTTCTTGGTCACCAATTTTCCCATCTCTTGTTTTACTGATTAATAAAACGTCTCACACATTTACAGAGCAAAATCAGCAAAGAGAAAAGAAGGCACAGCTTTGTCCACGGGGTGGCCAAAATCAATGCAGGCTCACAGGGGCTGTAATGAAAACTGAACATGAAGATCAACTGATATGAAAAAATAGAAATCCAATCATCATACACTTTGTCATTTATTCCTTGTACATGCATTGTGCATCAAGCTCACACCACCTCCCTACTGCAGCAAAAACAATAAGTACAAGATCAGCTGTCGGCTTCTTAATGAATAACATCAATGATATAAATCCCTAAATGAATACTTCAGTGATTTTTTCCCTTTTAGATTAATGACAGCAGAAAAAACAAGCATGTATCCCTCTTAATTAGTCTCATTTACTGGATCCCCCTCTCTTAATGATACGTGGAATCTAATAATGATGAAGAGTGATCCGCTGCTGCTCATCATCATTTATTACCCTACTTGTCGAGGAAACAGTGATAACATCGGCTTATTACAGAATGAAACATAAAGCACACCCTGTCAGTGGTGAGCGCTCTGCTGCTGGACTCCTGCGGGGGACGGACTTCAGCGTGTGCACTTAAAAGCAGTTTTAAAAACAAAGTGACTGGAGAGCCATCCTGTTGTCGGGTTTACGCGTGGTCAGAATTAGAGCTCAATCGGAGTAAATGCTGATTGTCCTCATCAATATCAGCGTTGCAGTGTGTAATTAACATCTGTAAACAAGCTGAGTGTGTTGAGTTAATGAGGCGTGAGCAGCAGGGAGAGCGGAGGGAGTATAGACTGCTGAGATCTGACCTGCGCTGTGATAAACACTCGGAAACAATCTGCAGGGAGAGCAGTGGCATCGAGGAGGGACGCTGATGGCTTTGTCCTACATGAAGGCAACTGTTTTTCACTCATTCATTCAAGCAGAACTGTGCATCTAAATAAGGTTTTCATTAGGACACCATTACTCCAAACTTTGACATAAATCCAGCAGAAAAATCACACAATACTGACATCTGTTTAGACACCACAAAGGGAAGGGTGATACGACCTGAATATCATATCACAGGGATTTTTTGCTCCGTGCTGTGATAGTATTGCTCTCAGTATTACAACATTTAAAAGCTTAAATACATTTAATTGAACTTTTAAGCACTTCAACCCCCTTCTCCTTTTAGAATACACAAATTGTTTGTGTTTAACAGCAATGATTCTTTTTCCAATGACGAGTGGGGCTGAAACGATTCCTCGAGTAATTCGAGTTACTGGATAACTAAAAAGCCTCGAGGCTTCGTTTAAATCTGGACCACTATACAGGGCCCTGTGTGGAACGGATGGTCAGAAAACATCCAGTCTAAGCATCAAGAGCAGACCACAGGCGTAGGTCTTCCTTTCATATACTAAATAAATGTGCATTAGCTAGCTGAATTATCTTAGTACCGAAGTGTGATATTACTTCAGCCTAGTAATAAAACAAGATAAATTAGATCCATGGAAATTAGCATTGTTACAGTAGTAATGGCAAAAATATAGCAAAAAGAGAACCATGAATAAATACAATCATGGTAATAATAATAATAATATAAAAATAACCAAATTTAAAAAAAACAACATAAAAAAAGGCAAGATATCAACCAGAGAAAAAGTAAAACCCCAAGAACAACATAAATAAAACAAATTCAAATGTTCAAAAGCATTTACACCATTGCAGATTGGCAAATATCAATATCATTTGATTTGTTGTAACTGGTTTAGTGCTCACTGCAGAGACAGTTATCATTATAACTAAAGGGCCTGTTGATCCATGTAGGTTTTTACTGTACGTACGAGTTGTGCATTATTTAGGTGTCACCTGTACAGATGTCTGCCTTCTCTCTAGTATAACTGGAGTAATTGGAAAAAGTCCAGTGATGCTCAAGGCACCAAAAATACATTTGAAAAATTCAACACCAGTGTCTCATTCTAAAAATCATAACCTGGTTGCTCAAAATAATCTGCAGCCAAAGTGAGTCAATGTAAAAAATTGCAGCAATGTATCTCTTAACCGAGTACTTGCCAGAATGATCGATAAAATACTTGATTACTAAAAGAATCGATAGCTGCAACCCTAATCACGAGGTGGGACTACACGATTTTACCAGGACTATGGCCCGACCAGACAGTTGCAGGGTTTTGGGACCCGTTGGACATGAAAATCGTTTGTTCCGTCATGGTAAATGACAAGAAAGACCAGACGCAGACATCTCAGGCTTGATTTTTGTCCTGCCTCCAGGGACTGTTGCTCCACATGTGCAACAGTCACAGATGTAAACAGACTGTAGATGCCTTTAGAGCCACAAGACAGATAAAGTTCGGTAAAGCTCCGAAAATAACATCTCTGCCTTTGAAATGTTGAGGAGCTACAACCAGACTGTCAAAGGAGAAATGTTGAAGAGAAACAGCAGAGGTACCTTAGTGCCTTGGTGAGGGGCTGCTTGCATTTATCATCAGAGTAACATTCATCATAATGTTTGGCAAGAGAAACAAAAGAATAGAATTGGAAATAGGCTACGCTGTGTTTGCTGTTGTCAGTGTCAGCCGTCTGTCTCCTAATGTCATCATGACGGTTGTTTTTAGGGTCTTCAGCTGTGTTTCATACCTGCATTGTTCCAGTCTTGACTCACAGTCATAGCTTTTGTTTTCCATTAGCATGATTTGTGAAATTCAATCCTGTCTTCAAGTCTACTGATTCTGTAATTTTTTTCCTCCCTTTAAATATCTGCCTGAAATTTTTAAAAAGGAAAGCTATCATTTTTGAGGAGTCAAAATAAATCATCACTTCTTTATGTTGTCTTAAATGTAAGATTTTTTTTTTTACATTTGTGTAAACATTTATGTCTGCATCATTTAGAATCAAACAAGTAAACTAAGCCAAAAATACTACATAAAAATTACCATTTTAAATCAAATACAAATTGTTTGTCTTTTATCCTTTTAAAAATAAACTAATTTCCAATATAGACAGTAATATAACAACTCTAGCAAATTACAGGCAGGGTGTTTTTATCAAGACCAATTCACGACAAAACAGTTTACACATCAGTGCTTGTAGGCCTACTTCCTCTTTTCTCTTTTTACTTCAGATACTGTGTCCTCAAAAATATCCATCCATCCAGTATCTACACAGCTTATCCCTTTCAGGGTCATGGGAGGCTGAAGCTTATCCCAGCTCATATTGGGCGAGAGGCGGGGTACACCCTGGACCGGTCCTAGCCAACTGCAGGGCCACACAGAGAGACAGACAACCATTCACACACTTACCCACACACAATGGCAAATTTAGAGTCATCAATCAACCTAAAGAGCATGTTTTGGACTGTAGGAGGATGTTTGGAGTGCCCGGAGAGAACCTAAACATGCACAGGGAGAACACGCAAACTCTACAGAGAAAGACCCTCACCAACAAAGGATTTGACCCAGTGACTTTCTTGCTGTGAGGGACAAGCATGAGCTCTGGCCTCAGTGCTGGTCGCCTGGGTTCAATCCCAGGCTGCAGAAAGCAAATTGAGAAGAGTTAAAATTTCTGCATGTACAGAGTTAATGATACTCTGTTGTTCATTCTCTGAAAATTTACTCTCAGTTGAAAAATAGCTTGTGTCAAAAACAAGAGTAAATTTATGTTTCAGTAAATCAAATCCAAAAGGTCTCACTGTAGGATCTTTAACTCTGACCTTTTCACTCTGAGCCTGTAAGTGACACTTGCAGAGTCAATTATCCTGCCTTTCCCTTATCATTGGACAAGTGCTAACAGATGCACAAGCCAACATCATGAAAACTGCAGTACAAATGTTTTATTTTTTAAATATAGTTGCTCTAACCAAAGCTATCTTTAATTCAGCTAACTTTTCCCACAAATTTGCAGTAAGCAAACACACTAATGTCTACAGCAGAGTTAACACTTTGGTAGTTAGTAGTAGTAGAGAGTGCATTCCTCACAATACATAGGAGTTTTGATTAAAAGTCACAGTGTTAAGTGTTACAACGTTACATATTTTAACTTAAAAAAGAATCAACAATTACACTTCATAAAAGTTAAAGCACCAACACTCAAGAAGAGTGAAAACAACACTTTTTAATGTGGATCCATATACATATTTAGAAAGTGTTAATATGAACTCTGAATGTGTTAATTTGTCTGTATATATTTTACTGTACAGCCTCTTTTCCTCCATCTACCCACATTCCAGGTCCATCCACCATCTTTTATCATCAGTAAAGGCACAAAGGCCAAAAGAAAACAACTTGGAAAAAGCAAGCAATGAGGGAAAATCAAAGTTGGCTGTTATTAGACAAATAAAATACATATGTAACTTTGAGTTATATATAGCTGTGGTTCTCAAATGGTGTGGCAGTGTACCATGGACATTTGTACAACCAGTGCTTATCATTACAAATGAATCCCTTTTCTTAATTTCTTTGTCAGTCCTTCATGTTTATTAATTTCCATACACAGTAGTAAGCCTCACAACAGCATCAAGACGGTATCCACAGAAATAACAGATGTGAGGGATCAATACTTTCCAATCTCTTACATTTATCAGTTTGTTTTATCTTTTAAAGTATGTCCTGTGAAACATAACTGTTTATTGTTAGATTTACTAAAGCTGACAAAATAAAACATGTCAAGATGACTTTTTCATGGATGCGTATGTGGTGTGCCTTGAGACTTTGGCTTGATCTTAGGTGTGCCTCGGGCAAAATAACTTTGAATACCATGGGTGTATACAGCATGTGTATAACTCTGCAACACTAGACGCTGTAAAGATCAAAAAGGCTGAGAGCAACTTCAAAGAGAAGAGACATTTTTCTGTATGATCAGCCATAAGAACGTGTTTATGGATAAGCTTCTTTTAATCATGTCCCAATAACAACTAATACATCCAAGCATTCACGGGCTGAATATTGCACCTCAATTGAACAGAAGAAAAAAATACAATTCTGAGTTAAGGACTCAATTCAAAAAAGAATTTTAATGAGACAGCAAGATGAAGATGGCAGTAACAGAAAGTCAAGGCTATAGCTGTGCCAAATTATTTGGAGGATAAACATTTGATTTTCAATAAAAGCCGTGTTATCAAAAGCAGGCACAAATGGATCTTCTGAGACACTGAAGGATGATTTAGTTTTGCAATACGCTGGGATGATGAAAGGTGAATGGAAAGTGTTAAGGATCAACTACTGCTGTCAGAGCACCAAGCTCTATTCACTGACTGAGATAACAATAATGTAAGTTCAGACCCAGCAGAGCCTCTTAAGAGGTGTCTGCTCCTTATATCTCACTGTACTCCAGACCATTTAACCTCAAATATCTCTAAAGATCTACATTGGACTCTCAGTTGACAAGATCTCACCCTGAAAACTGGCTTTAGGAAATATTTACTGAAGATGATATATTTTTCATTGGGCAGGTGGAGATAGATAGCATCAGGCAGAGTGAAATAACTCTGTAATACTTTATTGATCCCTCTCTGCGCTTACCCCGCCTGAAAAGTCAGAGCTGCTACAGAGAGGCTGTATCTGAGCTGACAGGGCGTCAGAGCGCTGTAAACTAGAAAAAGTGAACTCAGTGAGTCAGAGTTGGAGCTCAGTCAGATGTGTATGAGGGACATACAGGTGGAAAATGAGATCATTAACAGTGAATTTATAATTAGGACCTTTAAAACCTCTACATGAACTCAAATGTAATTCTCTGTTTTGTGTTTTGATTAGGTCCAACCCTGTTTATTACACATACAAATGTGCCCATTTAAAATGAACGTTAATACAGAATAAAGATGAAGAGTGATTAAGAACTGTTAAAAAGGAAGTTGCCAACTTTAAATGAGGTATAGAGGGTCTAGGGCAAAGGTGTCCAAACAAAGGTCCGGAGGCCAAATGTGGCCCTTGGACCACTATCAGTTGGCCCGCAGCAAACTCCAAAAGTTGGCCCACATTACATGATGAAGGTTTTGCTTGTTTGGAGGGTGAAAAGTAATGGATCATGGCAGCAAATCTCTCAATCCATACCTATTTTTTTACTGTCTGCTGCATATCAAGGTTTAAAAGCATATGGTAATATCTATTTTTAAGCATCTTTAAGCACCAACACATGTAAAAAAAAAAAAATGGCAGCCTTGTGGAATTTGCTTTGTTTTTGTCTCGATGTTAAGATGAGCTGTCAAAGGGGTTCTTCTACTGCACAGGACATCTTTCTTGTCCTGATCAGGAGCCAATCTATTGGTCTCCAAGGGCAGCCAGGGTCCACTGAAATTTAACTGACCATCCCAAATTCCTGAAGTTTTATACACTCAGGCTGAGGTATAATGTGGCCCGGTTGTCCTTGTACTTTCTGTATGCAGCCCTCGACTAAAAAATGTTTAGACACTCCTGGTCTACGGGAAACCAATTTTAAATATGAAAGCTTTATTATGTATAAATATTATTTAACTGATTCATTTTACTACATTGAAGTCTTATATCCATTTTTTCTCTACTGTGTCAATGTCAGGCACAAAACTGAGTGTAATAAATCTTGACATACGCACCTTTTTAACAAAAACAGCTTTGATTGAGCATCGTGAACCAGTCTGTACTGAAAACAGTTCCAGACTTGTGTCAGTGCTAACAATAGAAATACAAGTCCTGTGATTCAAACTTAAATATTCATTAATTTGATTTAAGTTGAGCAATTAAGATAAAAATAAAATTAAGATTCAGTTTCTGCAGGCACATATTTCTGCCAATAAAAATATTTTGTCCTATTGTTTATTATTCTTCTGAGTAAAGTTTGGGTGGAAATCGCCAGTGGCCCCATGATACATTATTATCAAGGTACTTGAGTCCTGAGTCAGTTTTATTGTAATTCTTAATATTTTCTGATATTCAAAGTATTGCAATACTTAACAATACAATGTATTGCAATTTTTTTTACTTTTAATTGTCTGTATTCATATTAAAAAATGACCTCTCTTTCCTCTCCAAACTCCTTTACAGTCCCCCCTGACTGCCATGATTCCAGTTTTGACATCTATGCTATCGTTTCTGCTGACTGCTGCTGATAAGAGTGTAACATCCTTGATTTACAAAGCAAGCAGAGCAAAGTGGAAGGAATTGATACGGGAACTGATGAGCAAAAACACTAATGATATCATTTCCTTGAAGGGATTATCAATTCTCAACTGGAATTGGTTTTTTGATTCCAATCCCTAAATACTGCCATGCCAAATATCGTGTTACTATAGTGTATCAATTTTTCCCCACCTCTAATAAAAAGCGTCTTCACGGCAAGTGCAAGTACTTTCTTTTCAGCATAGTTAAGACAAATTCTGTCATGATTTTCTTCTTATAAATTCACTTGCTGTGTCTTATACAACATTATAATATTTAGACCCAGCAGTTCCCTAAAAGTCTGTAAGTAACCAAAACTTACACTTCTTATCGAATCAAAAAATCTTGATACCAAGCCTACATTTCAGTCTAAATGTCTGTAGCAATCATTACTGTTGACTAACCACCATTAATCAGCCCACAAAAAAACAGGTTCAAGAAATCACACAGAGAAGAATAGGAGCATACAGCAGTAAAAAACCAGACCTAACTCACTTTACATGTCAGTGAAGACACTGAATCGGGACATTCTACCAAACCTTTTGATGTTAATATGAATAAAATAAAAACACAAGCTTAGCACAGTGTCAAAAAAAGCCAAAATATAGTTTTACAGCACGTGTTTGCTGTTAGACAACAAAACATTAGTGAGCTGTTATTTCTCAGCCTGCAGATGTAGAGATGACAGCGAAGCAGCAAAGAGCAGATACAGGACAGGAAGCGTAATTATCTGCTGCTACTGTTCCTCTTCAAAGAGACGGGGCAACATGCCAGACAGCCTGACTGGCAAAGGGAGCAGGGCGGGAGAGGGAAATACAGAGACAGAGCCTGAGAATGTGACGAAGACTGAATCTAAAAGATCGAAGAGAAAAAGTGTGGGGAGAGGAAGAAGGAATCTCACACTCTAGCTTTCACCGAGACAGGAAAAAGTCAAACTAAGTAGAAATCAGCCAGGCCATTTTTCACAACCTCAGTCGTGCTTTTCTTTGCTTGACAGCTCCTCAGGGATACAGACGTTTGACATGGACTTTCTGAAAGAGCGGTGGAGATGAGGAATTAAGAGACAGTGAGAGAGATGGCAACTGAAGAGAAAAAAGGGGGGAGGTAAAAAGACAAGAGAGTGATGGATTGAGATAGCACCCAGAACGGAGACAGAGAGAGATTGTCATCATCATCGTGAACAATGACGCTCTGATAGAGCAGGCCTGTCGCTGGATTCCCTCCCCAGCTGAGATGAAGAAGAAGAAGGGAGCGTGGAGGGTGAGGAGGGGGAGGCACCCGTCTGCCCACCTGCCAGGGCCTCAGTCATGCTTTTAGCATCTGCCAAGCTGAAGGACGCTCGGTGCCATGTGCTTTTCACTGAAGGAGCCTGACATTCGTCGCTCACAGTGAGTGCTTCTGTTCTGTCCCAACTCAGACAAACAAGGTTTAATGTCCGGCCCAGCACACGCACACACAAACACACTCACACGCCATGTAAACAATCCCAGTGTGTGTGAGAACAGAGCGAGACCCCTGCTCCAAAAGCCTCACATCCACTGCAGCTGTGAGCCGGCCGACAGCTGACGCCAGGGCTGCTTGCTCCCTGACTCTTCTTCCTTTACAGACCCTGCCCCCGTCGTCTTCTCCTTCTATGTTTCCATGAAACAGACCTGTAATTTTCACAGCTGTGTCTCGGGCATGGTGCCAGGGTGAGTCTGGACAAGAGAGAGAGAGAGCGAGAGAGAGAAAGCCTGTCTAATGGCTTTTAGAGGAGTGCAAGCTTCAGCAGAGCTTCACTTATCCAGAGACGCTCACGATCCAAAGCAGAGAAAAACTGAAACAGCCAAACAAGATTAAGATCCAACCACAGAACTGATAAGCACCATAAAAGAGGAGATTGATGGGGCTTTGACACGTCTACATTTAAAATGTCTGACACAAACAAAGAACACTACCAATAATACGTTTGATTATTTCTTAAAAAAAACATAAAATCCAGTGTAGAAGCTGCATTTTTTTTTCTTTTTTAAGATTATTTTTTGGGCATTTATTGATAGGAGAGAGAGTGACAGTGGATAGGCTTGTGAAGGGGGGTGAGAGAGAGTAGGGGAAGACACTCTGCAAACTGGCCACAGGCTGGATTGGAACCTGGGCCGGCAGAAGTATGTATATGGGTCGCGCCTGGTTGCTTACCACTACGCCAAACCAGCACCCCAGAAGCTGCATTTTTAATACAATTTTTTTCACCCAAAAAGTTGCCATCAGTTTATATACCTATGTTGCCAATAAAACAGTATAAAATACCAAGACATGCACCATCATGGCTACAAGTTCAGCCAACACAATAGAGTGGTGCATGAATGAGTCCAAAAATTAACAAAAGTGAGTTAGCTCTTTAGCACATGCACGGCTAAAAGTATGTGGGATTTTAGAACACCTTTTTGAATAAACACCTGAAATAAAGTCTGTGGGAAACACATGCACACAAGATTTCAATGTTTATTTTGCAACATAAAAATATGGTTGCAGACACAGTGCTGACAAGGACTTCAAAGATGGCCATAGAACCTAATGCAATAATTTCTGATGGTTTAATAATACGTGATAATAAATACACCACAGCCATAGCCATGTCATCAACTTCATCACTTCATTGGATTAAGAGGATATTCACAGGACTGGTATGTGGAGACTAGGATTCAGAGACACACACTCATACCTATGGGCAGTTTAGTGTCACCAATTAATAAAAATAATAATAATACATTTTATTTAAAAGCGCCTTTCATGACACTCAAAGACACTGTACAGGATTAAAATAACAATAAAATCAACAACAAAACAATAAAATCAGCAAAACGCAACAGGCAATGCTATGTTGAAATGGAGTACGCAGTCCTGAACAGGTGGGTTTTGAGTCAGGATTTGAAAAGGGGTAGAGCGCTCAGATTTCAGAGGTCCAGGGGGAGAGAGCTCCAGAGCTGGGGAGCAGAGCGACTGAAGGCCCTGCTCCCCATGGTGTTGAGGCAGGCAGAGGGCACAGTGAGGTGGATGGAGGAGAAGCAGTTAACCCAAGGAGCATGTTTTTGGTCTGTGGGAGAAAACTGGGGTACTTAGCCCAAGCATGCACAAGGAGAACATGCAAACTCCACACAGGAAGGCCTGATCAACCTTCTTGCTGTGAGGCACCAGCCCTACCTGTTGCATCATCGTGCAGCCTGTTATTAGAATATTCCAAACCAACGTTAAAGGGACACTTTGGGATTTTTGAAAGGTACGTGTCAATTGCATAAACAGCGATGAGATCAGCTCTGCTACTGTACCAAAAGAACCAGCAGCTTATGCATAACTCTGCAGTCTGCAGCTATCATTGTGCAGAGCCTTCCAGTTGTAACATACACTTGTATTTGTACAGACCTGATTTAAAGTTTCACTCACTAAAAGGAAAAACTGGAAGAGCCAAATGAAAATGTATCGGCTTACACTGATGCCACATTTTTGATAGCAAGTTTGGTTGATAAAAACACACTCTATGTTTCTTCTTGTGAGGAAAAACTGCGCAAGGATGATACACTGTATCAACATTCCAAGCTTGGCCAGCCTGATCATCTTAAAACAGTCATTAATGTAATTAATTTTAATTTGAGTTGCAGAGACATCAGTATAGTTGGCAAAATGAAGGTCAAACTCTGTGTAGATCGATACCCTTCTAGCGCAAGGAAGGCTGTGGGGTGTGCATAAGGAGTACCATGACAAATAAGGCTGCTAGACAAGGGCTAAGATTTTATGAAGGTGTTAAAAGAAGCTGTTACTCTGTTTCTGTGGCTTGTTTCTCCTAAAACTCTTTAAATTGTTAAGCCTCTCAGCAGCAATACATAGCTCTAGCATCTGTGCAGCTTGTTTTGTTGTTGTTTTTTAAAGAAGCATGGTGGATCCCCATCATTGTAGGCTAATGTTTATGCTATTTATATGTATCTCATCCAACCATACTTCAAAAATCAGGGAAGCCCTGATCAGGCTTTTAGCAGCTGATACCAGTAACCGATTTCTCCTGTTAGGCTCTTATGGATATCAATCATGTTTTGTGTTTTGCTCTTACAAACAGTTAAGAGTTTGCTCAACAGTGAAGGACAACAAACTCTGAAGGAGCAATGAAGCAAGTATCCCACAATAATGTTGGCTGAATTACACAAAGTAATGGTTTATTTACAACTTGTGTTTTTTAGGTGAATTCACAAAATTATTGACGGACTGAAAAAAGTGGTAAATTCTGTTCAACAGTGTGAATAGTTGTGTAAATAAAGCCAATTTGTACAAGAACATGAACTCAGTTGCATTTGTAACTGATGTAATTATTTCTCTGAGAAAACAAACAGTTTTTATCCCCACTCAGCATCATGTATTCAATGCTCTATATCCAGAATCTATGTCCATCCCTTAAAATTACATTTTAACACATCAAGTACCTACATTTGTCAAGTATGCATTTTACTGAGCCAGCCTACATAAACACACCATAATGTGACCGACTGGACCTCAAATGATCACAAAATACAACATGCTGATTGACACTGTCAGGCATAAACTCCAATCTCCAAAATTTCTACTTTTCAGAAAATTAAAAATTAGATCTACTACTGAATAAATATTTTATGATCCTGATTACAAACTATTTTGTTTTGATTTGGTTTAAAGTTTATAAAACCCACTTACCACCATGAAAGGTGACCAATAGCATTGCTTTATGAAAAAAAATAAAAATCATAAAAAATGGAGATAGGAGGTTTTTGCTCAACAGCAATAATATGCTGTGCAGCATAGTCAAGCTTATTACCTTAGCTGAGTAGCCTTTATCGTGCTTGAAATATAACACAGACTTTAAAACAAGATCAATATTTTTGACTCAAAGGACTGAAAACAAAGTTTTGGGGTTCAATGCCTCCACTCTACCAGAAAAAGAATTGAATCAATATCAAGAATTGCAACCTGAATCAATAAACCACAAACAGTAAACAACCCTTGTAAATGCAGGACATTTACAGGAAAAATTATTGCAAGCAAGTGGGCGGGGGTCACAACATTTGTTTCCATGTCACCACTGAGATCTTTCACACAGTAATCATACGGGTTTCTTTTTCCTGGAATTCAATGTATATATTGGTTTTATTGTTATTAATAAACTATAGAAAGGATTGATATAAAGGCAGGGATTGTCATCAGCAGAATGTGGTTCTTAATTTGCCACAACTGTACTGTTCTTCTAATGCCGTGTCCTGAAAACACCAAATGCACGCTAACACACACCCAAATTCTCTCTCTGTGAGCGACATGTGTGGACTCAGATATTTCACAGGCTGCTGATTGTATGCCTGAAATTTCCTGAAATTTTTTAGGGGTATATGTGCGGCAATATCTTGCTCCATGCAAGTTCATGATTAAGGTTACTCCTTTAACACTTCCCTTAATTTTCTCATCCATATAAAACTGACATCCCCTGGGCTTTCAATTGCACAACTGTTACCCTGTTGGACCCTTTTTAACAATGTTGCCATAATCCCAGATCCCCACTAAGACTGGATTAACTTGAATTAGCAAAAATGTCTGTGTGGAGGCTCTGGCACTCTTCAGGGCTGTGGTTAAGTGTTAATACTCTTGGGTTTAATGAAGTGGGTGGGTATGTTTAATGAAGACGGGGGAAAAGATTTATGATTTCTTGTGTGTTACATGCTGTGGTAAGAGCTGTATTGTTAATTTTTCTTCATTTGAAGTTGAAAGTTTGTTCTATAGGTGTTTAAAAGACTGTAAAGCAAAATCAGGCATTTGACTCAGACAACCTGTATTTGCAGAAGTAGACTTGTCTAAAATGGGTCCAAAGACTGAAAAATGTGCAGATTGGACGCTCAACGAAGCACAGTCTGGCTGCTCGATTATGGAAAGAAACATGAGTACTGTTATTTTGAATAATATTGAGATAAGAAAAATTAAACATGATTACTCACTGACTGCATTCCATGCATTAATAAGATCTGAAGGGTTAGTTCAAATGGAAGAGGGGTTGCTAGAGGCCTTTGGCACTTATAAATATAAGTGCCAATAAAGAAACTTGCAAGCTTTGTCCCTGGGGGAAATATCCAGGGCAGACGCTCGCCAGTACACAGCAGTATGGTACCACCAAAAGCCTCCAAATTAATGCACTTGTAGGTGAAAACTACTCAAAAACTAAGTCGTAGGCTCAACAATACGCTACAGTAAGATTATTTCCAGCATTCAACTTTTCCTTGACAGAGTCCCTGTGTTTGGAAATACTGTATGTTGGGACGTAGGGGTTATGTGTCCCTCTGCCATCAGCTGGTCAGGTAGTCAGAGGAAACAAAAAAACACTTTCTTCACTAAAACTGAACTAAAAACAGAGCGATACTGACTCTAGTAACAATGACCTGCTGTTAGTTGTGGGTAGAAGAGGATATCTTTATGAACCAGAGTACACAGAGGAAGAACTTTTACAGATGGAGTGACAGGTAGAAAGAGGGATGATGAATGGAGGAGCAGGACAGATCACAAGTTACCTGGTGGTGCAGTTGCACAAACTGTGAGCCCATGTCCGCAAACTTAGAGGCCCATTGCTGTCACGAGTGGGACTTAGTAACATGGCTTTTTCTGGACCTTTGATCAGAGCTCTTTAATTTCAGTAAGCCTTCAAGCTAATGTCGTGTGTCTTAGTCCTGATCAGTAAAATGGGCGCTGCAAAAACAACACCTTTTCACTGCAGAGGGGTGAATCCTGATGTCCATATTTATAACAAAACATATTTAGCGATTTATATCAATTTTGCTCCAGTGACAGTGCCACCTGACCCCGCTTCAGCTCTCTGACCTGATCTGATGAGGGGAGTTGCTGGTAGAAGGATACGTAACCCTTTGTTGCATCACAAAATACTACCAAACACAAGTAACATAGCCAAAATATGAGCTCTTTAAACATCTGCAATACAAAAACAGGAGAAAAAAAAAACAAGAGTTCAGATCATCTAGGAGGTAAGCATGTGTGTTTTCAGTTAAAATAAAAGTTACCTCTTTAGCACAAAACTATCAACCTGCAATAGCAAGAATGACATTTTGTCTGAGGTGGCTAATACATGTAGACTGTTGGACCCAGTACAGCAGCCAGAAAAGCCTCCATTTTCAGGTTGTAACATTTCTTAAAGTAGCAAGAGAATTATTTTTCCTACAAATGTGGTTTGAGTATGTATTGAGTATCCTAGAGAAGATACTTCTGCTTCATTTTTCATGGTTAATAAACAATTTTATACGAATACATTTTTTCTCAATTCTGAAATTTGGACTTGTAGTTAATAACACAGTTCTCTATTTGACACTTAAAAAGCACATTTTCAAGTCTTCACAGAGACATTCAATTCAAAGACAACAGTCTGTGACAGTATTGGGGGTAAAACTACACAGTGAAATATAGAAGCACATTTTAGGAGAAACTTTAGAGCATGTAAAACATGTATGTGAAGGGGATGTTTGAAGCCCTGAGTGGTGCTCCTGTAGCATCACACCCCAACATCCTTAACCAAGAGGGTATGGCAACTTGTGCATTGCCAAAGAGGCTGTTTTTCTGTTTTGTGCTTGTATGTTGCATAATCCATGAATGCTGCAGGAATGAGGGGCCCCAGCAGTTAGTTTTTGCCTCTGGGGCCCTCAGCAGGTTAATCCAGCCCCAATCTTTGTGAGGATCTTGTCATTCTGCCCGAGGAAATAATGACCATGATTTGAAAAATAAGCTAATGAAACGTAATAACCCTTTCAAAAGCTCTAAGATCACCTGCATTTACATACAAATTTAGTGATGCTGACAGGTGTTTAGAAAAATAACACTAAGACATTAAAAATACAGCTAGCTTTCACTGAACAGCTCTCTAAACTATCAAGCCTGCTAAGTTCCTGTTAGATGCAATTTAACATCTCCCTGTGGGGGACAACAGTGTGACTATGATGAGTGTTTTGGAAAAAAGGGACATGTCAGTGTACTTTTCCAGGGCGACATGAACAATACAGTCATTTATGCTGGACAGACTGTTGTTGTCACTTTGAGGAAATATTTTCCTGTAATAAAAATGTTTGTGATATGCTGTTAATGAGTGGTTGTAATTAGATTTTTATTATTTAATGCCATGTTCATCCCTGTTATAAGTAAATTAAAATTTAAGCTCCTGAATACAAAGAAACCTGGAGTACAACTATATTAACTGAATCACTTTTGCCCTCTTTATTTAACTGTCACTATGAAGTCTTGTTAGTGGCAGTATAATGTTTTAGAGCTTCTGTGTTTTCATATGGGACTTAAATAATGAAAGAGTAGAATAATTAAAGAAGGCGTGGATTCCTGACCATAAAGTTAATTCTGATAGCTGATTGGTTGGATATAAATTACCATACCATTAAAGTAAGAAACATTTGTTAGGTTTTCAAAATATGATTTAATTCATTTTCCTCCAAAACCATCTAGCAACTCCAGAAATTAACTTCCCACCCCCAAGGCGATGAGTCCCAAGGTCGACAAAGGTTAAAGTTGGAAATCAAGAGCAAGTACCAGTAGAGAAGCTGCTCAAACCTGCTTTAAGGAATTTGGATATTTTTTCATTTATGCTTAATGATTCCCTTTTCAATGTATTTCACTTAGTTCAGCATGCCCACAACATCTAGCACCTATTACAGGCAGTCAGCATTAACAAACAGAAGTGCTCCAGGAGCAATAAACCTGCACCAAGGTATTTCCAATATTAGTGGGTCATCCAGATTCAGATCACCACCAAAACTGAAACATTATCTTGTTTATACCATGACCAACACTCCCTGAAATGTTATTAAAATCAGTTGAGAACTTATTAAGTTACTGGCAAAAATGTGGAAAACTGCACTATCTCTCATTTTTAACAAAGCTTTAAATAAAATGCTGCATCCGCATCCATATTTGGATCACCACTAAAATCAAATTACTTCTTCCTTGTGCCATGACCATCATACCCTTAAAGTTCATGACTTTCTAAGTTATCCTGTTAACAACCTAACAAACAAACAACAAACCAACCAACTTACTAACAAACGCCGGCGAAAACAAAGTTTTTGGCATTGGTAACAACAAGGAGTCAGGGGAGTGATTATCGTGTGTAGGAGACAGAATCATAGCGTGACACCAAAAGCACAATGAGCATTGAATGTGGCAACATTATTTCTAGAAAGATTAGAAACAACAGCAACATGCTGAAGCATTTTTATACAACAGAATTCTGTATCAGGACTGCCGTGTATTTGATGTTGTTGACACAGAAAGCTTGTGCAGGCACACAGAAGATCCACGGGCTGGAATTGGGTTGGGAACCGATATGTCATTTTTGTAAAAAATAATAATAATAATAATCAAATTTCTGGTGTTGATGAGATAAAAAAATGAAGGCAAGCCCTGGGGAACCACAAGATTTTAAACAGGTACCAATATTTACAATAAAGGCTGAATAATACATCAGTTTAACATCATATTTGTTACGTGCAGATGAGTAGTTGCATCACAGAACATGCAATGGTCACATGAATTAATGCATGTCATCTGAGTTTTCTTTAACGGAGTGTTTCTCAAACAGTGGATTGCGACCACCAAGGAGGCAAGGTGAAAAACATAGGGGCATGGGTTCCTCATACAGGGGTGTCTCCACTTTGTTGTTTTTATATTTATGAGACAGGGTCAGGTCAGAATACAAATAATGATTCAGATTAATTTTTGAATTAATGTGTGGATATATATAAAGGGAAAATAAATATTGATTTCTGTGGAGACACTAATGGAGTGGTGCAGGAATAAGTTCAAAAATGCAAAAGTTAATTGGTTCTCAAGCCCAAAACTAAAGGGGACTTAGAATAGTGGTTTTGGATAAATGCCTGATATCAGGTTTGTGGTGAACACATGCATATGAGATTTCAACGTTTAACAAGAAATAATAATATGCATATGATGTTGCCTGCTTTTGAATCTTAAACTGTTGTTGTGTGTTTAATACAACTAACTTATGACTAGGACTACAAAAATGGCCTGGGACCCACCGCCAAGCATTTCAGATTATTTTTTTAATCATCAACTCTTCATACACTATTGTCACAACCATGAGGACCAATTTGATAAGGTTGTTTGATTTAGAGGAAACTGTCAATCAAGAAGTCACAACTATTCACATTATACATTGGAAATACGGTTGAACTGCCATGTTGATGTTCATTAGTATCTTATCAATAGATTTTCACGCTAGACGATTAACTTTAGCATTAAATATCATGAAAAGTAGGTTTGTTTGTTAAGATTATCACAAAGAGAAAAATATGTTAGTTTTGTCATTTTTGTTCTCTCCAGAGCTCATTATCAGCAATGACCTGAAGCATGATAAAAAAAAAATCCCACAGGCTTTTAGTGGGTTTGCAGTTGAGGGAGTCAGTGCGATGCTTACTTTCTTACTGGCCTACAAAAATACATCATCCCTGCACCACTCTATGGTCAATGGAGAAATCAGAGTTGACAAGATTTGTGGTATTTTTTTTTATCTTGACCTCACACTTTAACTGACTTGACAGGGGTGGACAAAGGGGTGAGGGTGGTTGGGGGGCATGATAAAGAACTGATATGGAAGGGGGGAGAATGACAGAAAGAAATGAAGAAACTGAGAATCACTGGCTGGCTCAGAGGACCACCCCCTTTCTCTACATGCACATGTGCTCATATGTGACAGTAAGAAGTTATTGTCTCCCTGGGGAGGACAGTGTGTTTTGTCTGACAGGAGGCCGTTCACCCTCCTTCTCCCTCTCCTCCCTAACCCTCCCATCTTTGTCCACAGCAGGCCACAACAGGGCTCCTCTCCAGACATAATGGGATTATGTGCAGGATTGATATCCAGCTTTATAGCTCACGTGCAGGCCCTGCACCTCTGTTCAACATGCTGCTTGACGGGCCTGTCAGAGTCTGCTGTGGAGAACAGACCAGACACAAATCTACCCCGACCTCCGGGACTGACGCTCCATTGTCAGTCTTCTCTGTGCACAAGTGGCTTTCACAAACACCATTATACTGAAGAATGCGCTGGGCCACTTGTACGTCATGCATTTTACACTGATGTCATGTCAAAGCCTGTTGTGTTTAACAACCTTTCACAGCAGCAGATAATCAGCTTTTTACATTTTATAGATGGTTTTCAAGCCACAAAGGCATGCGAGTCACTGATATCTTAATCAATGTTAATCTTTACTGTATTGAGCAATTCTAATTTGTAAAAGAATTCATTTACAAGATGAAGGCTTCAACATCGTAGTGGGTGAAGTATTACATCTCTTTAATTAGAGGGATCAATCAGATAGATTGCTGTCGTCACTATGAAGAGAAACAGCCTTCACAATCCCAGTACAGAGGTACTGGCTGGATTTATCCACAGAAACGAAGCTACATGCGGCTGTTGATGGAGATAAAGATGTGCAGGTGCTTAGCCACCTCACAAAGTCACACAAATCATGCAAACTTTGAATTTAACAATGTATTTTCTATTGTGTCTTGTCTTTAATTATAGCTTGGTAGGGCAGCTGCAGGTCAGTGGCAGAGTTGGTCATTTCTCAACCTGAAGGTCAGAGGTTAGATTCTCAGCTCTTGTACTCACATGCTGTGCAGGACACTTCATCCAAAACTGGCCATCACAGCATCAGTGGCGTGTAGATGTGTATTAGTGAGCATGAATGACAAACTACTGGATATAGACACTACACACTTATAGGGCCCTATAAAATCTGTGATCACAGAATCACGGAAGCAATCACTGAATTGGACCTTAAAAGCGGAATTCAATGTAAATGCAGAATATCACAGAAATGGCTGACATTTAATATAACGTGTTTTTTTCTGAATAAAAAGGAACATATCTCTCGGGAAAAAGCTCTGAGGGGTTCACTCAGGCTAGGGACAATGCATGGTTCACTCCTCCTCCTCCTCCCTTCACTGACAATGCAAACATGTCAAAGCGGCCGCCTGAGACACCGGCTATGTTGGCAAAGAAGCTACAAAACTCCCGGCTAACTCCAGAGTACAGGGCAGAGCAGTTTCCCAACCATAATTAAGTGTCAGGAGATCAAATGTTCTCCAAATTTTGTCAACAAATTTAAAGATACGTGTGAGGACCACCTGAAGAGTGAGTGGTTATATTTCATTACTTTATACTGTGTCTTGGGGTCAAATTTGCATAAAATACTAAAAAAAACAATTTTCAAAAAATTAAAACTGGAAGAAAAAAAAAAAAAACAGAATTTGGGAAAAAATAACAGATTTTATAGGGCCCTACACTTAATGTAACTAAATCTGCCATCAGTGTGTTAGAATGGGTTTGTGTGACTAGCAGTGAAAAGGTCTTTTAGTAGCTATTAAGCTCATCTACCATATGTACGAGCTGAATGTTTATATTCTCTGGTTAAAAAACATAGTCCCAACAAAGAGTTTTTTACACCAAGTCAAAGAACTGAGAATCTGGAAATTAAGTGACCACTCCTTAGTTGCATACAGCAGTGATTCTCATCCGAGTAAGTTCATTGTAGGTAATATGCCAATACTTTCTTCAGGTGACACTTCTGACGAAGACGGAAGAGCTCCGTTGAAACATGTAAAGGTATGAACTATAACCCGTCTTGTCTGTTAAAAAAAGAAAGTACAAGCATAGCAGCAATTCTCAATTAGCTGATTGAGATCCATATGTGGTCTGCGGAGCTCATTTTAGGTCAAGAATGTTCTCATAGAAAGAAAAAGTAGCAAACGCCCACACTGCAGCGGGGCCCTGAGTGGACATGAATTTCATTGGACTTCATTTGTGGAGACAAGAGTACTTTAGGTTGATTTATTTTTCTAGATATCAACATATTAATTTTATTTTTCTTGATTACAAAGCGGGGTTTACTGTAAGGAAATAATCTCTTCAGACCTGCAGAAAAAAAAGGATCTGAGTGTATTTGTTATTACACGAATATAGAACCTAATAAATTCCTGCAAGCATGTCCATTTAGGGCCTCAGTTATAATGCGTTTGTTTGGTTTGGTCTCTTTGTTACCTCCGCCAAGGAGGTAATGTTTTTGCCAACGTTTATCTGTCTATCTGTTTGTTTGTCTGTTTGTTTGTCTGTGTTCAGAATAACTTGAAAAGTTCTGAACGGATTTGGATGAAATTTTCCGGAATTGTTAGAAATGGGATATGGAAGAACTGATTAAATTTTGGGACTCATCCGGATCACCTTGGCGGAGGTCTGCACTCTCTGAGTGCTTTTCTAGTTCAACCATGTTTCAGGAAATTCTGAAACTGAAATACCCCAAATACATTGTTTTTAGTTGTTATTTGTTTAGTTTATAGTGTACTTCTATACCTCAAGTCAAAGAAATTAATTTCAAAGTTGTAGCATGACATCTCTATCTGTGATGACTGGGATGACCGTAGGAAGAAGGACATGCTATTCACTTCTGCCAGTCTGTCTCTGCTACAATTTTTATCTGGCTGCATGTTCTGCTGCTCAGTGTAATACTTTTTTTTAAGTACATGATATTGAACAGCATACACATTTCTTTACATCAGGAAGGCCTAACATGTAACATGTTATGGAGGATTACAGTCTAAAGGAGAGATGAGTCACAAAAACAAGGCATTAAGGGCTAGTGTCTCCTTTAATGGAGTTAATCATTAGCTTGAAACAAAGTAAAGCAAAAAGTTTCTCTAAAAGTGTGCACTCTTCCCAATATTGTTCTTTTGGTCTCCTTTACTTTCACTTAAGTTGTGTTGTACAATTGACCCCATATGGGTATTTTGCCTTGCTTCCTGCCAAAACTCTGTCCCCTCTCTCCTTAAAGGGGCCATGCTGAGCCACACTCCCTGTGGCTGGTACACTTTACCTCATAAGACCCCACTAAAAACAGCCCCTTTAAGTGTTTCTTAAGATCCCTCAACAGCAATTTACAGCTCAACTTCTCCATAAGAACTCTGCTACAAACAAAGGAGGCTGACAGTCATTACTGTTAATTTAAAGAACTCATACCACCTCAGTTTGAGAAGAAGGAGCTGTCACTTTGATCCAGAGTGTCACTACAGTACTTCAGTATGTAAGTTACCTGAAAGCAAAAGTACAGAATAGCATTCTTCACAAAGGAACCCTCTGGCAGTGTAAAACTGAAACCTTTTTCACACATGCAACCCTGATATTATCAGGATAATGTCCAGGCAGCCTCCCCTGGTAATTCACTGACACGGCCGTTTACACTTGCTCTCTCAGCAGGGAGCAGTCCATGCTGGATGGAGGAGGAGTGGTGGAGGGGGGCGGAGGGTCACTGACAGGCAGCACAGGACGTCAAATATATGAGGCAGAAGTCAGTGGTCATAATATGAGAGTGGACACACTTTTCCTGCAACAGCGGTTGTTTTGATCCATCTTGTCAAGTCTCTCTTTTCCTGGTTCAAGCCTGTCGCACAGGATGACGTCATCAGCGCTCCCCTCTGGCCCCCATGAATTACCCCGATAGTTCTCTGCAGCATTCACACTTCAGCTCACTCGAACTTTACACAGAGAAAATACAAGTAACATGAGCCTGCTGATTATGGCAGGATTACAGTCTAAAGATGCTGAAATGCAAAAGTGTTTCTGGCTTAGGTGCAAAACTACAACATATTTCCGTTTTACCCATCTACGAACCAAAAAAAAAAGAAAACCCAGAAAAATGATCCTCGTTAGTAAACAGAGGGTGAACTGCAAATTCCTCTTACCAGTCTTCTTTTATGTCTTCTGCACAGTTCGTTAGAGCTGGGCAATTAAACAAGTTTTAATCTCAATTACGATTACTGCCTTCAACATTATAAAAATGGGGTAATTGAGATTAAAAGATTACTCTGACACATGAAGTGTCAAGTTTCTTTTCTTCTTCCATTATTTTTATCAGCATTATTTTAAAGTTTTTGCATTTTTACAAGTATATTTCTATGTATGGCCTGTTTTTTATTGTTCAAAATGATGGCGTCAAAATCATATATGTTCAATGAAAGCATGTGGTACATGTTTTAAAATCTGTGATTAATCGTGTTTCATAATCATGATCTCAAAGGCTACTAAAATAATCTTCATTAGGATTTTTGCCAACTCGTGCAGCTCTACCTTTTATGTACATTTTGTTACTTATACTTTGGACAGAAAAATGCACATGATCATTAAAAACTGGCCAAAAAGGAATCACTCTTCTCACTTTCATCAAGCACTCTTCTGGAATCTCCCCTAACAATGTCATTAGTGGGACATACCACCTCCCCCAGTTGAGGGACACTCCCTGAGTCAGGTGTTTTTTCAATTCACAGCAGGCCCTAACAGAGGGTTCATGTCCAGGCATGTCTGTGAACACAGTAAATATTAGAGCACTGCACTGCTAAGCTAGAGCCACATCTAATTTTCAAGGGGCATCGTCAGACACAGCTCATGAAGATTTACCAGCTGCCAGATAAACAGCCAACTACTTTCTTGGTTTCAGAAGCTATTTTTCCCCATTGGTGACTTAACCTTTGACGTGCAAACATGTATTAAATATTTTGAAAAATTAATTCACTACTATTTCCTGTGGCATCTACAGGTTTAAAATCACAACTAAATATTTTTTTTTCCATTTCCAGGCTGTATATTCCAGGATATGTTGCCCAGTAGTTTATCAATTTGTAAGTTTTTATCCATTATTTTTTTTTTATCTATTTTGTGAAGACACACTCACTTCAAATCCATATTATAAATAATGCCTTAGCTTCTTTTACTTCATGTTTTGTGTAAAATGATTAAATGTGTGAAAAATAAAAAAGAGCTTATCAATGATTATAACCAAAAATACATCCTTTTATGCCATTGCAAAGCTCCAGTTTGCACTTTTGAAAAATTATAGGACTACATCCACCAAACGTGTGCATTCATGAAGTGATCAAACTGACCTGATAGGTTTCATGAGGGAGATCACTGAAACCCTGCGGATGGCTTCCTTTCCCTATGACTACTCCATGTGTCTGTTGAAAGCCCTCATACAACTATTTTCTCAGCATTACTTTGTTGTATTGGTCCAGCCTTCAGATAACCAAAAAGTCCTAAAGCTATGTCTGAAACTCCAGAGAGTGAAAATGACAAAACTGTGACTTGAACCAAAGAGTATTTTTGTCTAAAGACTAAGACTATATGCAAAAAAGCTGACAAAATTACAATGAATTAAACGTTGCTGACATGTGGACTTGAGTTTAAAACTCAGACTTGAGATGCACCTTTAGAAAGCTGCACCCAGAGGTGCCCTCTGACTTGATGCAGACTTGATGTTTGAGACACCCAACCAATAAACATGTGTTTTTTTCCCTTTTTTTGTAAACAGAAGATGACAAGTTTATGATTAAAACCTAATAACTAATAATACCTAGATTATTAAATACATCAGAAAGTAAGTTTAGGAAAAATGTTTATTGCTGACTTTGTAAAACAGATTTTATAAGGTTATTAGCTGACTATTACTCTGTTTGAGAGACTACAAGGGATTCTTAATATAGAATTGGTGTTAATCATTAGTTAGGCCATAGTGTGATTTAACAATAACATACTCATAGTTCCTATCATGTGTTCAATAATGCCCTCAAATACTTGAGGCTTGACTCTGACTTACCCTTAAAGACTTGAGATTTGACTTAGATTTGCAGTTAAAGACTTAGGACATGACTTGTCCTTGACCTTAAGAAATGAAACTTGACTTGGACTAACCCTTTAAGACTTGAGACTTGACTTGGATTTGCCCTTAAAGACCCAGGACTTGATTTGGGCTTGTCCTAAAAGACTTGAGACTTGACTTGAACTCAAGGAGTTGTGACTTGACATGGACTCAAAGAATTGAGACCTGACTGGGGCTTGCCCTTACTTGAGACATGACTTTGACTTGCCCTTGAATTTACTTGCCCTCAAAGACTTTAGCTTTGACTTGTGTTTGCCCTCACAGAGTTGACATTTGACTTAGACTTACTCTTTAAAGACTTGAGGCTTGAATTAGACTTGCCTTTTAAAACTTGAGACTTGAGTTGAATTCAAAGACTTGTGACTTGACTTGGACTCAAAGAATTGTGACTTGACTTGGACTTGCCCTTATCTGAGATATGACTCTGACTTGCCCTTTAAGACTTGAGAGTTGAGTTGAATTCAAGACTTGTGACTTGACTTGGACTCAAAGAACTGAGACATGGTTTTGACTTGCCCTTGAATTTACTTGCCGTCAAAGACTTGAGCTTTGACTTGTTTTTGCCATCACAGAGCTGAGATTTGACTTAGACTTACTCTTTAAAGACTTGAGACTTGACTTGGTTTCAAAGACGAGACTTAAATTGGACTTGCCTTCCAAGACTTGAGATCTGACTTGAGACATGCAATAAGTGACTTGTGCTCATCTCTGATATAGATGAAACAACCCTTTATCCCACAGAGGCAGCCCCTGAAGTAACAACAGTAACTTTGAGTGTCTCTCTCGGTTACTGTGTGCAGGGTGGACATCTACAGCAGTCATCTTGAAGACCTTTTCTCTTTGGTCTTTTTCTGTAAACACAAACTCTGCAGCAGACTTAAACTTGACTCTCACGCGAGCTCGTGTCATATTTTCAGCGAGCACGCGCTGGTGTCCGAACCGAGGCTGTACCTGATTAAAATGTTTACAATAAAGCAGCCGAGCCACCTGCACGTCAGAGACAAAGATGTCCAAAAGTTTCCACACCAAACGACAGCCTCTGTAGCTGACATATGACGAGCCAAACCCGAGCAGAGCTGAGCCGAGCCGTGCTGAGCTGTGTCACGGCTCGGTCTGTGCTGCCTGCTTGACACTTTCAGTTTAACACAAGAAGAGATAAGAGTTGTTGTCACTTACCGCTTTAGTAGGCTGTGAAATAACTCCGCTTGGACGTTTTCTGTCGTAAAGAGGGGTATCTCACTTCCACAGGGCGACAGAGTGATGCGTCAGGTGTACGCTTTCCGCAAGTGAAGGAGGAAAACGGAGCGGAGGACGACTCATGTTGAAGCCTTTTTCTGAACTCCAAACTGCGCTGCTCCCAGACGACGCATAAAGAAATTACACTACTCCGACTCTTTAATCCACAATCCCGCTTTTTAGAGACGAAACGCCCCGAGCCGAGCATTCACCGAGCTCCTGCAAACTACAGCTCCACTCCAGCGTGTTTTTACATAACAGCATCATCCGCTTTTTATGTTGACGCATCATGTAGAGAAAACATGGAGTTTCTTAAAGGGCCACGGACGCGCCGTCCACATGTCACCGTCCCCCTCCCCTCCCCTCCCCGGTCCAGCAGCCCCCGCTGCGGCGGACAGATGGCTTTCACCTAGTTAATGTCTGTAAGCCCTGCTCCTTTTGACACTTGTATTAACCCTGGCAGGCAGAGAGGGAGTGTGTGAATGGAGGATGTGTGGCCTGTCGGCCCGGGCTCGTGTCCAAAACCTGCTCTGACATGTGACTGCACGGTGCCTCCTCCAGTAATGATGTGGTCAACAGTGCTGAGCTCTGAGTGTCACTTTATGTCTTTATTCGAGGCAGGGGCGATCTTAGGATCTGACTTTTAGGGGGGCTCAGTTCTTACAGAAGTTATGATGACATAAAATCAAACTCACTTCCTCAAACCCCCTCAAGAAAAAATTCACTACGTTGAATACTTTAAAAGTCAGTGGCTTTCTCTCTACTGAGGCACACCAAGGATCAAGGTAAAATCTCAAGGCACATTTGATTCATACCTTTGCAAAATAGTGTCTTTTACATGAGCTACAGTATCTGATTATTCTGCACATTAATTTTACCTCCTAACCAGATAACCATTGACAAACGAGGGTAT
Source organism: Cetoscarus ocellatus (assembly GCA_037902135.1). Classification (NCBI taxonomy): domain Eukaryota; kingdom Metazoa; phylum Chordata; class Actinopteri; order Labriformes; family Labridae; genus Cetoscarus; species Cetoscarus ocellatus. Next base: position 79,190 of record JBAMNC010000802.1, on the reverse strand, counting down.
TACTTGTGAAATAGTTAAATCTGGATTTAACAAGGATCCTCACCAAAACGTATGTTTGTTTCTGCTGATGTAGCATTTGAACACACCCTCTTTTTCAATTCATGTAATTGTCATTTTCCTGAGCTGATGAAGCAAGTAAAAACATGAACATCTCAAAAATATTAAATACTGGGTGCTGGACATAAAAAATGCAAAAAGAGATAAAGGGCTGAAGCTGCTCAAAGTCAGTTTTAATAAGATATGATAAAGGACTAGGACATGAAATGTCACATTTCTGGTGATAATCCTTGTTAAAACTGACTTTGGAGCAGCTTCTGGTGTGCAGACGCATTTTCTTGAGCTGATCATGAACATAGCATCTAACCATATTGACTTAATTTTGTTCAAGCAGACAGTCAAAAGGTATGACCTTTTGGTTTATTTGGTGATCAGTGCTGATGTACTTAGCTATACATATTTTTTGAATAAAGATAACATGGATTTTTTTATTTGAGGCTTTGAAAAAAGTAAAACATGGTCTTTTTCAATTTGTATTCTTATTTGCTTATTCTGTTGACTGTAAAAGTCTTTGAAGTTTAATTTGAATTTTTTAAGTTGGCAAATTTGCGTTTTTATACAGAAATTAAAGCAAATAAAATACTGATCAATTTAATCAGAAATTAACTCTTCAATTGTTGTATAGTTGTAGTGATGGCACATGATTGTACAAATTCCCAACACACCAGTGTGCTCTGGCACACCATTTGAGAACCATTGCCTTTAAACAACAGGATTAATAGTACACATCTAAATCCACACAGACAAATTAGCACTGTCAGAGTTAATATTAACACTTCTTAAGTATCTGAGAGGGTCCACACCACAAAGTGTCAGGTAACTCTATATTAACACTGCAAAGTGTAGTCATTGCTGTATTTATTTACCATGTATTATTGGGGAAAATCAAGTGAAATAAAGATACCATGTTTGGCTAGAGCATCCATCCCTTATACTTATCTTATCCCTAAGCAGGTCTCGGGGTGCTGGAGCCTATTCCAGCTGACATTGGCTAGAGGCGAGATACACCCTGAACTGGTCACCAGCGGATCAGAAGGTCACATCAAGAGACGGACAACCATTCACGCTCACACTCATACCTAAGGACAGTTGGAGTGACCAATCAACCTAATGAGCATGCTTCTGATCTGTCGGAGGAAGCCTGAGTGCCCGGAGAGAACTCACGCATGCATGGGAAGAACATGTGGACTCCATTCAGAAAGGACCCAACTGAGTGTGTGAGTAAAAATGTGTTATGTCCATTCATTGCTATTGTGTACAGAGATTGGGATGGTTGTAACCTGTTCATAGCTTGGCACATAGTAAATCTGTTTAAAATAGTGATAACAACTGTATACAGATTTAGAATTTTTTGTGTTGTGTTTATGCCAGCTTTAGAAAAGGCCTTATAGCAAGTGTGCTTGGCATTGTGCATGGCAACATCACCTGATCTTCCACAGACCACAGTATTTTGTATTTTGGGGGTTCCAGGCTGAGAGTCTATGGACCTCTAAGTTCATGCTACATAAACACTTGAAAGCCATGAATAATTTTCTTTTCATCCATTTTCTTTAAATCACCTCTAACTTTAGGAAGACGATGACATAACAAGTGTTTGCGTTTATCAACATTCAGCCTGCAGGCAGAGATAAAACCTTAGTGTGTGCCTGATGTATGCATGTGTTTGAAGAATATGAACCCTCAAAGCCCTAAAGGGGCATCTAGGTGTATTATATAATAATTGATTATTCTTTGAAACCAAGCAAATGTGGATATTTTTCATTAGGTCTTACTGTATCAAACAGTTTTGGCTTATCCATAGTATGAAGATCATATCTAAAGATTTTAAGAAAACAGCAAAAATTCATCTTTGAGAAAAAATATCTACATATAGCCCGTAATATTTGTTTTACATGTTTAGTATGGATACATATTGGTCCATGATGAATAAATTTTCTGAGGCTTTTACTTGATGGATCTAAAAGGTGGATGTAAAAATAAAAAGTCTTACGTATAAGATGGATTAATCCATCCATCCAGGACCAGTTCTAGCCTTCTCCATTAGAGCGGGCAGGTAGAAAAGTTTGGTGGGCAATTTTTGGGGAGTGGTCCCCTAGAAAAGTTTTGAGCTTTAAAAGCTTATTTTTTTTAGGCTTGAGTATTTTTTGTACAATTTGGGGTATTAAAAAATGTTACTTTTTTATTAAATTAAAAAAACGCAAATTATTTATTTATTCCAATGCCACTGATGCTAAATCATTGTGTCTTAGCTTTTGTTGTGAAATGCTGATGTGAAAACAATCCAGAAACTGTTCAACTATAGGTCTGGAGCCCACTCGCAAGACACCCAATGAGACACAAGGCACACTCTGGCCTGGTCGCCAGCCAGCCAACCACAGCGAGTATGTTTTGGTTAGTGGGAGGAAATCTGAGTATTTGGAGAAAACCTACGCAGGCACAGGGAGAACATGCAAACTCCATACAGAATGGCCCTGGCCAACACCAGGAGTTGAAGCAATAACCCTCTTGTTGTGAGGTATGCACACTAACCTGCTGCCACCATGCCGGAAAGGTGAATTAAATTAAAACAAAATTTTAAAATAATAATCTTATGCTAAAAGAGGCCATACAAGTGGCAGTGACACTCACACTGGGTACACCTTGAGCCTGACTTTTGGCTCAGATCCCTGCTCCCGACCAAAGTCATTGTCTGGTGGTCCTAAGGATGATTGATTTTGTTAAAAGTAATTTTATCCCCTTGTAAGAGGATCAGGAGCACCCCGACTTTAAATGGTAAACATGATCAGTCTTATTATGTGTGTGGAGTGCACTAAGGACAGACGAGCACATCCCCTGTGTTTTGTCACATGGGACGGAACAAAGCAAATCAGAAAGCAAGCTGGCTGGAGCAGGAAGTAAACGTAGTCATGGCAACAAGAGTAAAGGCAGAGTATAAAGTTAAAATGACTGACTGATTGATAGATAGCTGATTTGTGGAAAATAACACAACTGTCTATAGAGTGTAACCTGTAAATTGTATGACAGGAGGAGTTGGGCAGGAATCACGACCACCAAGGATGTCCCAGGAAGCTAGCTGCTGGCCGCATTTAGCTTAGCAATTCCTTATGACATTGTCTGCCATGTTTGTTTACATTAAAACCACATTTGTTCATGTTTGATTACGAGCTGGAAGAGTTAGTTGCTGATGACTGAATCAGTTGGTGTGTGGTGTGCTATGTCTCTCTCTTTGTCGCACACCACTACAGGAACAAAACTGAAAAATCTTCATGTTTGTGTTTGGGCTCTGTCACTGTTTGAGAATCAGTTAAGATTTTGAACTCTTTTTGTGTGTACCAAGCCTTAGCAGCTGACTTAAAGAATTGGGCAATAGGACAGTAAAAGTTGGAGGAAGAAACAATGCGGGTGATTGGTGGCTACTTTTATCATCCAACAAACTTATCGTACCTTCTCTCCAGGGTTTGTTCAATTCATTTTGTGCTCTGAAGAATGATGAAATGATGGCCTGTTTTATTGTAATGTTGGCTAATGCTTGCTAGTATGAGCATATCATCCTATTCAATGTTATCATCCATCCACTTGTATTACCTTGGCTTGCAAACCAATTTGTTACACACCTAAATAATCTGTTTGAAACAACTATTTTTTGTGAAAAGGTACCATCCACTGTTGGACATAAAAATGCATTCAGTCACTGCAGAAGCAAGGGCGAAAAAGTTTCCCCACTAGGAATAAAGATGTACTGTCTGAGAGGGGGAATCAAAAGCTTCAATGGTCCCATATCCAGCAGATCAATTTCTTTGCTTTTAAAGTTGTTGAAGGGGCTTAGGGAGCAGAAGACATGACATCTTTTGTTAAACTCTCAATTCACTCAGTTCACTCAGTTCACAGAAGAAATGTGCTATGCCCCTTTAAAGAAAATGCCCCTTCAAAACACTCTTTTTTAATTACTGGGGTTTATTTTGTAATAGCTTTACAGCCTCTACCTACACATGTGTTTTCTGCTTATCACAGGCAAACGCCTTAACTGTTTTTAAAGTCTTCTCAGCAGACTAACCTCTCCCTCCTCCTCCAATTAGACATCGTTTGAGCAGCCAATCAACACAGAGCTCATTATAATAGCATCCTGTAGCCTCCCTGCCCCCTCAGATCCGATCGTTTTCAAAGGGGAGGGGAAAAGAGCTGCATCTGATCCTCTAAAGAGACAACGTTTTTCCTTTTGTTAAATTTAATTTTAATCAATCCTTGCGTAATAAACACCTGAGACATGATGTAAATGGTCAAACACGCCAGGACAAGAGACTTTTTAGGGGGGAACCCACTGCCTCCCCCTAGGTGTGCCTCTCAAAACAGAAAAAAGTAATAAGCTGCTCATGACAGATTTTTACCATCATAAGGGTAAATTTTCACAAACAAAAAACCCCAGAAGGTATCACAGGCCTTTAAAGTAACTAATGACACTTGAGCCTTAAACTACTAGATTGTTGATACAGCTATTCTCATATCTACTTTCAAACTATTTATAAAAAGGTGTTTTTGATGGCAAAGAGTTCATCTCAAAACACAAGTAAATACATCCTCTGAGCAGGCCCGCCCACTTAAATAGCTGGGCCCCTGAAAAACTCCATCGTTGGGCCCCAGGTAGTTTCAAACATGGCTTTACACATGAACAATGCTTACCTTATAAAGCAGCACCAGCTGAGCCACATTTGCCTGGTTATTGTGTGCTTTCGTAAATGAAGTGGGCAAAACAAAATTGTCAAAGTGCCAATAAGCATCTTTGTTGATATACTGACTAGTTATTGTCTCTGACATGGTTTGCTGTAAAGTGTGCCCTTTGGGGTTAACAAATTATCTGATTCTAAAAATCTGAGTCCACTAACATTGATATTACAAAAACAAAGCCTAATACCATGTTAAAAGAGAGAACTTAACATTCTGAAACAAAAAATACTAAGAAAAAATGTTATGTGTGTCACTTCAATAAGCAATAGTAGGTACCAAGATGAAAAAAAAAAAGTCCATATTATTTAGAATGGACTATGTTTTTCCAACTTTTTGTGGGCCCCTCCATGACACTCTGCCCCAGAGAGCCTAACCCTTTACCCCCCCACCCCCCGTTTGTGTCCTCGTAATCCAAGCCTTCCATGAACTGTTTGACTACATGCTGCTGTGATAGATTTTGTGCAACATCATTAAAAACTGTGCTAAGGTTCAGACTTGATGCTTATTACAGAGGAAAACCTTCACTTGACAATAAGGCATTCAGTTTGTACGACTCTCTGAAGGGAGGAGTCCTTCCTGCTGCACGCAGACGCACACAGCTGAACACGCAAAAAATCACATTGGCTACAAAACAGAGGGATGGGGGCTCAGAAAGTAAACACAGAAAAGTTGATTCAGATATTTCATCTCTATATCTGGTAAAGCATAAGTTGAATCCTCGTGTCTTTTTGGGATGTGAGGGCTTCTTTGTACTGCAGCTATTTTATCTGAAGTTTTGTTTTTTATTATGTTCTTTGTTAATTAGTGTGTTGTAAAAGAGGGGCAGATAATAGATCTTCTTCTTTCTCCCCTTTAAGATTTGACATTTCATTTTTGTATGTAATTGGTTTTAATGAATGAAATACATATTACAAACAAACAAAACTAATATTATTATTCATCTGTAAAGTCATAAAATATTTTGAAAGTAGCCAATGAGAGTTCATTATTCTTAGCAGGCCTTGCAGCAACTAACACAGACTTGTATTGAAGCTTTATTTCATAACTATTGAATAATATCATTATTAAATGTAATTTATTTCATCATGCATAATATAGGCTCCACATCAGACATTTGAACGTTGAATTGTATACTTGAAATATAGAAAAAACAAAACAAACAAAAACACAATGTAAGATTAAAAGTGAAACACATTTACAAACCCAATTCTAATGAAGTTTGGACATTAAGTGGAACTGAATAATTATTTGCAAATCCTTTTTGACTCATATCAAATTGAATACAATACAAAGACAAGACAATTAATGTTCTGACTGATAAACTTTATTGTTATTCACTCATATTGGATTTGATTCTTGCGACACATTCCATAAAAGCTAGCACAGGGGAAACAAGAGACTTGAAAAGTGATCAACGCTCACAAGCAACAGGTGAGTGTCATGACTGGGTACAAAGGGAGCATCCCGAAAGGCTCAGTCGTTCCCAAGCAAGGATGGGGCAAGGTTCACCACATCATGAACAACGGCACAAGCAAATATTCCAACAGTTTAGGAGCAACATTTCTCAATACAGAGTTTCAAGGAATTTATGGATTTCATCATCTACTGTCCATGATATCATCAAAAGATTCAGAGAATCTGGAGAAATTTCTGCATGCAAGTGGCAAGGCTGAAAACCACCACTGAATGCCTGTGACACTGGTTGCCCTAGGTGGCATTAAAAGCCGTCATAATTCTGTAAAGGATACTACCACTTGGGCTCAGGAACAATTTGAAAAACTGTTGTCAGTTAACACAGTTCATCGCTACATCTACAAGTGCAAGTTAAAACTCTACCATCACAGTGAAAGCCATATATCAACAACACCCAGAAATGTTGTCGGCCTCTCGGGGCCTAAGCCCCAATGAGATGGACGAACACAAAGTGGAAAAGTGTGCTGTTGTCTGACGAGCCCACATTTCAAATTATTTTTTGAAATCATCGATGTTGTGTCGTCCGGGTTAAAGAGGAAAAAGACCATCCAGATTGTTAGCCAGTATCTGTGATGGTATGGGGGTGTATTAGTGCCCATGGCATGGGTAGCTTGCAGATCTATGAAGGCACCATTAACGCTGAAAGGTACATACAGGTTTTGGAGGGATACATGCTGCCATCCAAGCAACGTCTTTTTCAGAAACATCCCTGCTTATTTCATCAAGACAATGCCAAGCCACATTCTGCATGTGTTACAACAGCCTGTCTCCATAATGAAGGAGCGAGGGCACTTGACTGGTGTGTCTGCAGTCCAGACCTGCCTCCCACTGAAAATGTGTGGCACATTATAAAGAGAAAAATTTGACAGTAGAGACCCTGAACTGCTGAGCAAATGAAAATCAAAAATCAAGCAATAATGAGAAAGAATTCCACCTACAAAGCTTCAACAATTACTGTCCCGAGTTTCCAAATGCTTAGAGTGCTGATAAAAGGAAATGTGACATAACTCAGTGTGAAAAAATGCCCCTGTCCCAGCTCTTTTGGAACATATTGCAGGCATCAGTTTCAAAATTCAGATTCAGATTCAGATTCAGACAACTTTTTTAATCCCCTAGGGCAATTCCGTTCACAGTTACCCTGCCTTATTGAACCATCCAAACAAATCAGGGAACAAAATGAGTGAATATTTGCATAAAAACAATGAAGCTCATCATTTTCAACATTAAATATCTTATCACTGTAGTGTATTCAACTGAATGTAAGCCAAAAAGGATTTACAAATCATTGTATTCTGATTTCATTTACATTTCACACAACGTCCCAACTTCATTAGAATTGGGGTTTATAATCAAACTAACAGCACCAGATACTTCTGTATGTTGTGTCTTGTTAAGAGTGTAACAGAAAACCCATGTATTATTCAAGCGTACAAATCACTGTCTGACTCTGGCTCTCCAAGAGCAGCTCTGTTGTTCACTGTTTACACAGAGACTGAAGAATCTGTTAGTCTTCTTAATAATGTCTTTAAATACAAAAAATGTATATTTGAACCACACATACATGCAGCGCTATCACTGTCACATCTGATAACAGTCAAAAGAGCTCTGAGAGGAGAAACAGCTTTGAATCTGAAATGTCAATCTTTCTTGAAGGTGAAGAAATAAAACAGTTGTGTAAATCCATCAGTTCAGCGCGGAGTGTTTTTCTCACAGAATGACACACAGCTGAGCCATATCAAAGTCCAACCAAACAATCTTCTCCACATCAGTCAGCCTGAGTTACAGCGGCGGACGGAGATGAAACGACTGAGGATGGATGGGAGGCGATAAACTGATGATGTGTCATCTGAGCCGCTGATGGACAGAAGCTCAAGCAGCAGGTTACTGACAGAGAGAAAGATGGAGGAGTGATGAGGAGAAATAATTCAAATCAAGGAGAGAATGAGGATCGCTCCACTACAAATCAAAGACAAATACATATATATATATATATATATATTCTTTTTTTAATCTCCCCTCAGCTTATTTAGCAACTGAAACAGCATTTAAAGACACTCAAATAGCATGATCTGTTGGAGAAATATGACTGTGGTAGATTATCAATCATCAACATCACTTATTCAGCTAAAACATTAGACTGCTAAAATTATGATAAAGAAATATGCTCTACCTGTGGTTTCAATAAGGCAATCCACATGATATCTTTTAAAGCTGTTATGCTTTGAGGGATCCTGAGATGTTGCACAAACGCCATACTAACTAAAGGATGAACTTCTCATATTCAAGGTGAAGGGTCAAGGTCTTTGAGGGTCATGTTCATCCCTTGCTTATGACCATGAGATCTCAAAAGATATGAGAGATTTTCCACAGCTGTTTCCTCTGACTCAAGATGAAGAAATAAGAACTTGGAGATCTTAATTTAAATGTAGAGGTAATTGAGCCTCATGTTTTTTCTTTCCTTTTTAATCTGATATCTCATGAGTCTGCTGAAGATAAATCAGTCTACTATGCACAAGTCTACTCTGAAACGAGGATGAACTGACTGGATGATGGGGGTTAAAGGTCACAGAACTTCATGTTTGTCCCTTGCTTGCCAACATATTTCCAGAATGCTTTGGAAGAGGAGCCTACTTCCCTAGCCTACTACTAAATTTCCACCATGTCCTTAATTTTTATGCCCCTTAATTTGCTCAACATGTCCCATCCATAAGCACTTCTATGAACAAGACAAAAAGTCACCTTCATCAAGACTTCTACTTCTTCCCACGTTTATAGCGCCAATGGCTGCCTAAAACATCTCGATCCCCAAGCTCGCAAAAAATAGACCTACCAGTGTGATGTCCTACCATTGCTTTTTTGTCAGTTTAAGCTCTTTAACTCATGGTAGCAAGTACATTGGAGAGCAGAGATGTTTTAATGAAGGCAGAGATGTTGACAATCCACCGTCAAGCAGCGCTGAACTAACCAATCACCGCAGAGCTGACCTGTGAACTGATCAGAGCAGACCGGGCCCATGTGGGGGAGTCTTCACGAGGCAGGAGCTCTGACAGAACATCTCAGACAAAGAACAGCAGTATGCACAAGCATATGCTCCCTTTGCTTGTGAGTACATTAGCTCAGAAATTATCTTAGTAATATTTTTTTAAATGCTGAATTAATGTACTCTCTGACTCAAGAATAATCTTTTAAGATTTTTGAGGTCAAAATTTTAATGTGTCTAATGGTCAAATGTTGTATGTATATGTGATTTTTTTTTTAATGTTTTGAGAAAAATTATCCTCCAAAAGTGCAGATTTTACCTTACGTCTGGTTCATGAGTTAATTTCCTCTGAGAACCCCCGGTCCCCACCTGAACCTACATGAAAAACTGGCTGATAATTTGCTGTGCAAAAAGTAAAACAATTTGAATTGCTTTCATGAATAAAAATCAAGATAAAATGGCCTTATACACGCATATACAGTGCTCAGCATAAATGAGTACACCTCTTCAGATTTGTCAGAAAATCTTTAGTTTCCTTTCAAAATCAATATTTTCTATGGCGTACTATACCACAAAATATTATATAAGTTGCTCACAAAAAAGTATTTTTCTCAGTTTACGATCAGGATGCAAAACTGAGTACACCTCAATCAAAGGGGTGGGAGCAAAGCTAAATTTTAGTTATCATATTACGCTTATTTTCATTTAGGTATTGATACTGGTACTCATTTATGCTGGGCACTGTATAGTCAAAATACATTTGAAGAAAGTGTCTTCTTACTACTTTAAAATGGTTTCAGCCAAATTTTGTAAATCAAATTTTGACCACCTCAAGGCTGACAGGGCTTCACACTCCCCTTGAGACCCTTTGGCGTCCCCCCTTGACAGACCCCAGGTTGGAAACTAAGGTGCTAGAGCATGTTAACAATCACTAATGTCATATACAGAGTGTCCCTGATAGTGTTGTTTTCTCTCTCTCTGTGACACCCTGATAGAGCTCCTGCCTCTTCATAGCTCCCTTCCCGTCGTAAATCCAGCCTGCTCTGATTGGTTGACAGGTCAACTCTGTGGTGATTGTTCAGGTCAGCACTGTTCTGGATATTGTCAACAACTCTGCATTCGTTCTACCATCTATGCTATGCAATAGATTGAACCTGAAACACCATGTTGACTTTTTCACATATCCAGAGGATACATTTCACTAGTCCCTCTGGACAAGATCCCAGAGAAAGAGATTGGAAAGGGAAAATCTTTCAAGAAAAACTGAAAGGTGACTGAACAAATGCTTCACCTGTCACAGCTATCATGGGTCAGTCAGAGGTTTTTAGTCACTACTCACTATAAGCACAACTAACCCAGACGTATGGTTACTGCTGTTTTGTCTCTAAAAGGACCCTAATTAGTCCAGTCATTGATTAAATCGAAAGAAACGTTTCAGCTCGAAGCTTTGCAAGATGGATCTGCCTGATGACACTGACTTTTTTCATGTTCCTAGAAGTGCTCCATAACATAGAACAGACATGTTAAACTAACTAAAGGGCAGATAAAACTCAGAAAAGCACAATATGGGCTCTTTAAGCTTCCCACAATACAAATATCTCCTTCGATGTGGGAGTGAAATGATCAGATTTTATGTCTACTCTGACCCATTGGTATACTGGTTACATTATTGAGGTCACAGGTCAAAGTCAATGTACAGCATGTTCTTTCCTTGCTTGTAAATGAACTATAAAGTGAGCTTTGTGAGGGACTTTTTAAAAAAAAAAACATTGCACAAATGTCCCTGGTCAATCATGCAGGTGTTTAGAATCACTCTGGTTGATCAGACCTGGTCGAAGTTAAAAACAGGTGGTGCTTTGGTGAGAGATTTTGATGTCTTAGTTTTTAAGGAATAACTGAAATAAAAGCAGGTCAACAAGTCTACACGTACCAGGTTCTACAGAGTTCACAGGGTTGGGGCGTTTTCAACAAATTCAACCACACCCACATTATCCCTGCAGGTCTGATCATGTTTTTTTTCACAAACACCTGTGTGGGTTACCAGGTTCTTTGTTGAACGAAGATCAAGATCTTTGCAGTCATATTTGCTTGCTTGTGAAGACTATATCCCTACAACACATAGAGGGCTTAAGGGGTTAAAGCCCACACTGGGTCAAGTATTAAATGATTAGATTTTAAAAGTCAAAGTTCAGTAACATGAAATCTTGAGAAATCTCAAAGGTATTTATTTAAAACTTTGCACAAACATCCAGTTTGACACAGGGATAAACTGGTTGATTCTTAAGGTCAAAGGTCAAGGTCATTTTGTGTCATGTTCCTACTTGCTTGTCAAAAGCTCAGGAGTGCTCTCAGGGATTTTCTTCAGTCTTGACAGAAATGCTCATGTTGACTTACACATAATCTGAATGCATTTTAAAGGGTCAAGGTCACTGAGAATTGAAATCTTGTTACAAAGATGCAGCTAAACCATTACAGAGATACAGTTTTTAGAAATCATCTACCACCACTTTACTCCATCTGTACTGAAACCATGAGCCTTACCACCAGGCAGTAGTTGGTTCATAGTTAAATGATCAATACTTACCACTGCAATCTGATTATTTAACCATTAAATTAGAATAACAATTGGAATTGCTGTTTGGTCCAACCCCAAGCTGTAAGTTTCGCTTTGATGTCTTCGACAGGCTGAGCAGCACCCACATCACTTGATTTTCCATCGGTGATTATTTGCTGCCACAATGACCCTGAGGAAATGATTCGGCAAAGTGTAACGCCTCATAAAACTAACTAAATTAATGTGACACAAATTTCAGTCAACAGATTATAAAATCTTGCTTTTATTTCTTGCAAATAGAACTACAACATTTACCCACCGAAGACCAACCACGTTCAGGAGGGTCTCTCCTGTTAGACTCTAAAGACAATTTACAACAACAGTGGAATATGTTTGCTCCCAAAAACTGAACAAACTTTTTTTCCTTGTTCTCAGGCAACAACTGTTTTACTTTTTGATCAGACTGAATTTTTGTTTTTTTTTAGATATGACAGAAAAAAATGACTTTCTTAACCATTATTTCCATTTCAGCTCATCACTGGATGTTTAAGGTTTAATTAGAAATAGTGGCCCACAGCACGGAGCCTCCATCTGTTCAGTCTTTAGCTTCAAATACATCAGTTCAGCATGTGCCCTTACATAATGATGATGGAAATATCATATTTCATTAAGTCTCTCAACACTTTATATGCCGATGTGCTGTTATAGGAGTGTTTCAAAGAGGAAAACTATCACGATGAAAAAAAAAAAAAAAAAAAATTCAGTGCTACACTACTGCTTAAAACAATCCCCAAACCAATTTGATTTCATAACTAAAGAGGAAAAACTGCAGTCCTGCCTCTTCACAGAGTTTCAATCTCATAAACCTTTATTGTTAACTGGCATTTAGTAGTTTTGAAGTCCCTACAGTTAGTCTTACCTGGAAATATAAGTGAAATCAAGGCCATTTAAAGTAATAAAATCAACACATGATTTGATATACAGGTGTAGTGTACTGTCTCCTATGAATTCATGTTTCAAACATCTCAGAAACAAAATCTGACAATCATTCTGAAAGGTGGCAGTCAGTTCAGCACCAGCAGTAGTTCATTCAGTATAAGGCTCTGAGGTGTTCATTCACAGCAAACCACTCACACAGTCTTCAGCTTCGTGTAACTGGTGAACTACTTAAACATGGAGTTGAAGGATCGTCCAATGATGAGTCGGCGAATCTCGCTCGTGCCAGCGCCAATTTCATACAGTTTTGCGTCACGTAGGAACCGTCCCATGGGGTAGTCATTTATGTAGCCGTTTCCACCTGTTGGCAGATGACACGTGGATTTAAGTCTGTTTGAGGTGACAATGTGCAAACAAGGCACGAATAAAACACTCATGTACAAATTTCATATGTCGACTGAAAATATCCTGCAATTTTTACTGATAAAACTTGTACTGTGCTGCTCAATAAAAAACACCAAATCTATCAAATACATAACAAAATATGGCCCTGCAATTATGTTAACTAGTCAGGCAACAGCCAATCTACCTAACTAATGTCTAAAGTATGCAAAAACACAACCTCTGCCATGGCATTTCCAACATGGTCGATTGAGTTATTGTATTAAATATACAAGGACTTGGTCCTGTGATTGCTCCCAAGTTTTCATGTCAGTTGAGTTGGTTACCCAGAAATAACTTTTTTTTTTTAAACAGGAATGGGTCAGAAACTTTTATAAGGCATTTTGAAGCCCCAAAGCTAATTCATCTTTGTGATTTGACATCATTTGTCTAAATGATTACATTCTGTGCAGGAATAAGCTTCACAAACATGGCATTTCCTGGTAAATTAAGACCGTTTAACAATAACTAGAAGTGCTCCAAGAGCATAAACCTCCACCATGGCATTTCCAGCACTATCAGGCAAGTTATTGTAAAAAATGTAGAAATCTGCCCTAACAAACTGTAAACAAATCCTTTAAAAAATCTCATCTGGATTCACCACCAAAATGTAACCACTTCTTTCTTATGCCATTACCAACATTCCCTGAAAATTCCATCAAAATCCATTCAAAACTTCTTGAGTTATCCCATTAAAAGATCTAACAAGCAAAATATGACATTAGAGGTTTTTGAATGTCATCAACAGGAGGATGATGACTCTTACGGCAATAAAAGGTATTTGTAAAAACCCTGAGTGTTTAGTGTAGAGCAGCAGTTCTTCCTCATCAAACGATCTCATTAAATTACAGCTCATAAGAGGTTCAGTCTGTAGAGTCACTTCAGTCTTTCTTCTAAAATCAATCTACATTAATACAAAACTGTCTCTGATGATTTCTATTCATGCTTTATGACTTACAGTCCCTCTTACCCTCTTACCGCTTTATTCTGGTCATTAAAGACACAACTCACAATGTAACTAATCAAGCCTGCTCACTCACTCACACTGCAGCCACTCACTTGTGAGCCACAGTTTCTTAAGCAAATTGGCTGCACGTGTAGCAGCCATGGCTACAGTAAAATCGTCCAGCTAGTTGCTGTGCTACATCAAACTAGCAATCTTACAGCAACAAGTCTGTCAAGCAGGGCACCATGATGATAAACTTTAGAAAGTGCATCTTAAAACAGGCTGAAACCTACAATCTGACCTTCACTCCTTAACAAGCGTTTTATTAAGCACAAATTGGATTCTAAAGGCCCTTGAGTGTGACATGTTCCCCTACACCTGTAAAGACATTGTTACCTTTATCATAAGACTCAGTGTGCATATGTGTTACTTACCTAAACACTGAATACCATCCAGAGCAACCTGCGTGGCATTCTCTGCACAGTACAGGATCACTCCGGCACAGTCCTGTAATGACAAAACAAGTTCACACGGTCAGTACCTTTACATTTAAGGCTAGATTTGACAATCCAGCACCAAGTCCAAGCCCTTAAAAAAAGGGTCAGACATTGTGCCACATGGTGTATGCCTGCCGTCTACACTGCATCCATTAAATGCCTGTCTTTCCCGTTGTAAACAGTGGATCAAGTGTATCCATCACACAGATGGAGAAAAGGATGTGTAGCGCTTTGAACTGCGAGTGGTTGATTTTAAGGCTTATCAATAAAAGCCTCACTGTGAGCCAAATGAAGTTTCTCCCTGGAAGTGCACTCATATACACAGAGGAATTCTTCACTTCATAAAACAAGTTACCAACCTTTGCCAAATGGGACAAGCAACAGAAACCAACAGTACCCTCTAACAACCTGTCACTCTCTTTCTTTCTTTGTTCATCACCACATCGTGAGCACTCAAGAGGGAAACAGTAATGGAGTGACAGAGTAAAAATGTCGTGCCATGTTATGCAGCTTTGAGCCACATCACTCTTAGGCAGTTAAGACACTCCAATATGATTCAATGTAATTAAGCTGATTATGACACCAATTCTCGCTTGTGCCATGTTTGAGACACTGTTGTTCTTTTTCCAGTATGCAAACCAATCATCCCAGTATACAGCAAACCTTCAACTCTGCTAATGTAGGTGACAATACGCTTCCTTTCAGCCTGTGACTGTCGGATCTAGTTTCAGTTGACTTTTCAAGTAAGTTAGCAAGAATCTGACCGCATGTATGTTAACCAGCAAAGAAATAAACAATTTCACAGCCGTGTGTACATGTCACATGTACCCTAAGCTTTACTTCTGGTACAAATACTATGCAGGTTTTTACCTCTTGCATATAGTGAAATCTGAAGACAGGACAACAGTGTGACTTCTGCTTTTCTTTGCATTCATACTTTTGACTTCCAGGTCAAAGCCTGGTGCGAGGGATGTACAGGATGCACAGAACAGCTGGTACATGCAAAGGGGTACTTTTCCAGAAACTTTCCATGGGAAGTTCAGCTGGGGAATTTTGGACATATTCAAAATTGGAAACTATCCTATCCAGCCATGAATATTTACATTTTGTTTTGTCACAGGCAGGCATCCATGTAAAATAATCAAATAAAAAAATATATCATTTCAACAGATTTATTTGTAACAAACTTTAATCGTCCACAGGCTCAAACGGTGTGGCCTCATACCCCTTCAGTGAGCAGGGCGCAATGTGCATGTGATTGATGAATGACAGATATTCTCAAGTAAACTTGCATGAGACCTGGTGTGTTAGTCTAGATTATGCTAAAATATATTTCCCCAACTATATTTAAAATTACTGTTAAGAGCCAGCCTTCAGTTTTGTAAATTTCAGGTTTATTTCCATAAATTCCCATGGAAAGTTTCCAACTTTGTAAATTCCCAGAATTTTGCAAACCTATTAAGGACCAAGGTCTCTCTGAATTTTTCCAACTTTCAAAAAAAATAATTTGGTACAATACAATGTACTTGAAAGCTAAAATTTAATTCAGCACAAGTACAGGAAAAAGCAGATTATAAATGATTCAGTTTTTTTAAACTGCATGACAACTTACTGACTGCAGAGTGTGTTGAAGAACAAAACAAATGATTATCCGGGGATGTTACAGGAACATTTAAGCCAACAGTATGTTTTGAAATGTATTTTATCCAAGTATAAGAAGTAAAACTAGAAACACCTTGATGAATGTGCAACTTTTAAAGCCAAATCTCATTATTCTACTTTTGAACTGCTTGTTTCAGCTGTGATGAAGTGATTAAAAAAGATCTCACCTTTGCACTGAAGTGTCCTCTGTCACAGGCCCGGGCCACGTTGTACAAATACTGCCGACAGGAGCTCAGCCTGGTGTACATGTCAGCCATCTTTCCTTGCATGAGCTGAAAGACGAAAACAAACATACAATGTTACATGACATCATATGTTTTCCTATGTTCTGCTGTTGACAGCGTGGCAGGAAGACAAACCTGAAAGTGCCCGATTTTCTGTCCAAAAGCTTCCCTCATGTGAAGGTAAGGAACAGCATGGTCCAAGACCGCCTGCATGAGGCTGAAAAATAACAATGTTACAAACAAAAGATGTTTTACAGTTAGTCAACTGAAAAAATGTAAAAAACAGGATGCAAAAAAAAGCAGAAAACAAATGACTTTTGATGTCTTTCTAAATATTTTTGAGAACTGGATCCCTCGATTGCTCTCAGGTTTTCATGCCAGCTGAGTCACGAACACAGAAATAACTTTTGTTTTTGCTGGCAGGAATGTGTCTGATACGTCTATTCAGCATTTCAAAGTCCTAAAGCTAATTTATCTCCCCCTAATTTACTGACTTTATTCAGTAATAGTAATGTGTTGGGTAAAGCATTTGTTCTTACATATAAATGCTCCCCCCAACACCACATACGCAAATCATAGGCTTATTTCTGCTTCAGGAAAGCCAACAAATTCACACAGCAGATGGATTAGCATTCAAATAAATGACTCCAAGCACAGCAAAGAGGAAAAGCAGGCACTAAATGGGTTGTAATTGTGCTAAAAATGACACAAAATGGTATCCAAGTATTATCAGATCATATATAAATATAACATTTTATGTTTTGGTGCATTCATATGTGATCAGAAATGTTGCTTTTTATGAAAAGTTTGATTTAAGTCAGTCCCTGGAATGAACTTACCCAAGAGGTCCTGATGCCAGCACCAGCCTCTCCAGATCCAAACCACTCATCATCACATAAACACCTTTGTTTAATGGACCAAGGATGTTTTCCTCTAGAACAATAATAAAGAAAGAAAGAAAGAAAAAAAGAAAGAAAAAAGAAAGACAGGGGGTGTTTTAACAATAAACCACAAAGAAACTTCTTGTTTGATGCACGCACAAAGCAAAGAAAAAAGAAATGATCCTGCTTTTCCCCGGAGAACATTTGGCAGATCGAGCACTTAAACACTCACCTGGGATTTTGCAGTCTTCAAAGATCAGCTCGCAGGTGTTGGATCCTCTCATGCCCAGTTTGTCGAGCTTCTGTGCGGTCGAGAATCCTGGCATCCCCTACAACATGCAAATACATACGTGTTCAAGCACAGCCAGGCATGTTTCGCTTCGCTTCGTACGGTTCGACAATTATTGAACAAAATGCAGACTGACAAGTGGGCTGGCAGGAAGAGTGTAATCAGCTTGACTTCACTGGATTACCTTTTCAACAATAAACGCTGTGATTCCTCTTTGATAAGCTTCAGGATCTGTCTTTGCATAAACTATCAGCACATCGGCGTCAGGCCCATTTGTGATCCAGAACTTGTTGCCATTAAGGATGTAGTGGTCACCTGTGGAAAAATAAAAAGGAATGGAATAAAACGACAAAAGATATATGCAGAAGAGTACTATTTATTATATAAATATTTTTATAATAAGGATTGACCAGGCATTAAGGGCAAAGCTGACAAGTGTTCACACCCCGGAGCTGAAGCCTTTCTGAAATATATATATTTACATCTCTGAGGACAGGAACACACTCCAGCTTTATGCTTATGTTTTCTGATTTATTGAAAGATCATAGTGGATACTATAATCTACGTTAAATTTGCCATCACTCTCCTTTAACAAACAGAATGTACATTCTGCTGCTAGAGACTCTCAATCAAAACTAAACAAACAAATAAAAAATGAATCAAATGGTGCCGTTCACGCTGGAGACAAAGAACAACTGCTGACAATCCAAGAGGTACTGAGAAAAGGGATGCATGTAGAAGCCTGGGGCCCATGTGGTACACAACATAGGTTTAGGTACTTTATTTTTCCATTCTCTAAATTTCAAAGAGAAAGATGTCGAACCCTCTCTACCTTCTTTTTCTCAGGGGGCATTCCAACATTGCCTTATAGCTTAACAAACTGACATTACAGGTAACAGTAGCATTATCATATTCACTACTATAAGACAAATCATCATTTATGAACATTTGTTTTCTTAAAATCATTAATGCAGGAGCCATTTAGGCACTGTTACTCTTATTTAAGTACTGATACAGCTGACAAACCAACTTGCATTTTCACACAAAGCCATAATCTAGAATTTGTTTCTGGGTAAGTTATTAAGTTAATGAAGTCACTTGAGAATTTGTTATTTCTTGGGTCCCTGCTGAGCTTCCTTTACAAATAAAAATGAAAACAAAAACAATAACACGACATCAGGTTAGGGGTGATATTCATTCATTTGAGATCTGTACTGAGGGTTCTTAAACTCTTTTAAAATCATATTCAATATTTAAAAAAAAAACTCAGAGCAATGTTGGTATCACAGAATATATGTAAGTGCTGATTTGTTAAAGTAATATCGTCATTTTACAAAAAACTTATCAAGCTTTAGCACTAAATATAGGTATAATATCAGGAAATAAAAGTGCCTTGCTCCCCCAAGAGAAGGAAAGCAACACAGAAATGAAAGAGTGCATACATTTGGAAAGAAAACTTTTTCATGCAAAATGTAAAAGCTGGCAGATTGCAGATGTTTTCTATAGCAGCTTGATAAAGTCAAAAAACAGATTTGTTAAGGTGGTCATCAGACTTAATTAAGACTTGACACTTTGTGATTTTTACATTTAAGTCACAGTAACTTTAATTCATTTTAAATTTAATACATTTTAAGAATTTACAGACTCTGTTTGAACCCTGTTAGTCTCCTTCTCTGGCTCCCTTTATGATTTTCTTACTATGCATGCAGATTTTTTAGCACACAAGTTTGTCAACATGAGTTTAGCCAATCTCTAAAACTAATTTAGACATCACAGAGCAAAGTCTAAATTCTTTATCTTTGACATACACAATTATGTATTATTTTTGGCCACTTGGAGGCAGCAGATATCAGGGCTCTTAAATTGCAGTCATGATTTAGACATCTGATGAACCTGAGAACCAAAGTTTC
Organism: Cetoscarus ocellatus; assembly: GCA_037902135.1. NCBI lineage: Eukaryota > Metazoa > Chordata > Actinopteri > Labriformes > Labridae > Cetoscarus > Cetoscarus ocellatus. The sequence goes on along the minus strand of JBAMNC010000802.1, from coordinate 59,618 downwards.
TTACTGATGACTTTTATAGATGTGAGACCTTACTTTAACTGCGAGCCAAATCTGCATTATTAAAATCAAAGGAGACATCTTTCAAGAAAATGTTTTAATAAATTCTACCAGCAAAATTAACTTTCAATTAACAACACATTTTAAGATAATCTGAAGGAGGTTAACCTCACTCTGCAAGGGATGAAATTAAATTCTGTCTCTGAATTCATGGTTGGGCTTCAAAAAGAGGACCCTCAGTAGCTTTCTTTTCAGACTACACAGGTTTGAAGATAATTCAGGAGATTTAAACTGGTATTTATGTAATCACACACACAGTCAACATGAGAAATAGATTCAGATCCTGTTGTGGCCTTACATGACCAAATTCTAAATAGGTTGTAAGTTTGCAGCTTTTGTTCATAAATCTCAATAAAAACTGAATATTTGACTGTGCGGTGAGAGGGCATACAGCCGGACTGGACACGAGTTACCAAGTCAAGTCTGCCATGTTTAGACTGAATAACAAAAAATAACTTTAGACTAATGTCATTTGAGGTGACAGAAAAATATTGCTGGCATTATTAGAAATGCAAAAACTGTAAAAGTCTAAGTACATCCAGAGAGTCACCGAGTCCCCTCTAATGCTATATCAACAAATGCCTCGAGTAGGGCTGAACGATATGGACAAAATTTCATATCTCGATATTCATGCCAGATATCTCGATATCGATACGATACGATATGACTATGGGTTCGGTAAAAACCAGGCATTTTTCAGAAAAACAAAAACATCAAAATACAAAAGAATGTGGAAAGTGCAGTTTTAGCACGGGGGAAATCTATATCGTTTATATCATTGCTTGTCGATAGTAATATCTTGAATGTTCATATCTCGATATCGATTCGATAACGATATATTGTTCAGCCCTAGCCTCGAGTCTCTTGAACACAGTGATGGTGACCCAGCAAGTCAGTAACACCACAGTTATGTGGTGAATAATAAGCTCTGACATAAACTTGCCTTTGCTGTGCATGATTAACAAAGTAAGTTAACTTAAATTAACCATTAGTGTTTTGTTGTTATTAGTCACAGACACCATAGTAGGCTAGTATGTAGGTAGTTGTGGTCATAATTGTAACAGAAAGCCTGGTAGTGGTTGTAGTAAGCCAAGGAGTAGTTGAAGAAACTTAATTTTCTTAACTTCAAGAGATTCTAACAAAATGCAGTGCTTAACAAATGTATTAGATCGCCATACAGTGTAAAGTTTAACAGTGTTGTTAATCATCAAAATCATTTCTTATGTTTCTGTAATGGTTAACACACCAGTATGAAGAAGTTCTTTAACTGCAACAATATTTTCAATGCTAAAATATAACTAGAAAAGCACTCAGAGAGCGCAGACCTCTGCCAAGCAGCTTCAGTCCACTTTGGTGAACATGGTCCAATCTGGCAATGTTAAAGAATCCTTTAAATCCGGTTGGTGATCCGGATCAGTCCCAAAATCTAATCATTTCTTCCTTATCCCACTCCACACATTTCCTAAAAATTTCATCCAAATCTGTCCATAACTTTTCAAGTTATTTTCAACACAAACAGACAAACAAACCTCCTTGGCGGAGGTAATTATTATTATTATTATCTACTAACTTTTCAATGTTTTTTTGTTTTACAAACAGACAGAAAAATGGTAAAGCACATCACTGTTGAGTATAGTTGAGTATAAAAGGTGAATTCAGTCTGAAATTCCTCATTTCTGTTCAAAATAGTAAAATGCTGAGAGCTCACTGAAAGAGTCCACATTGAAGTTCTTTTTGCTGCTGGATGGTTTTCTCATTTTTATGATAAGTGTTCTAATAAATGTGTTAATCACTGCATATTTTCACACACAGGCACATGTCCTACCCTGCTGATTCACAGCATGATATTCAGAGTGAAAAGGGCTGAATGCTGACTGTTTCTATCAAGTTCTGAGTCATTAGTACCTCCAAAAAATATTTAGTCATGCTCTTTTCCAACCACAAGGAACCAGAGCACACTGAGGCAACATTTGATGGATCAAGATTTCAGGTGGCAATACAAAACTGTACACATGCCTGAGCATGAATACATGAACTGAGAGATAGAACAAACTTTCAGCAATTCCAAAGGTAGATTTTCAGCTGTGGACCAATGCAAGTCCACAGCTGCACCGCACAGGTACAGAAGAAAGTGAATTCTAAATATAAAAAGAAGTTCTTAGTTTAATACCTTTCTTCTTGGCTGTTAGTTTCATTGAGACGACATCAGAGCCAGCGTTCGGCTCACTCATGGCGAGGGCTCCAACATGCTCTCCTGACAAGAGCTGGCAACAGGAAGAAAAACACTTCTACAATATTACAATATCAAATTTCATCAACATTTTCTGATATTTGACTTCAGCCATTGGTGATGCAAAGCACAAACTCTTTGGTCCTCACCTTCGGCATGTACTTTTCCTTCTGTTTCTCGTTGGCGTGGCGGACCATCTGGTTGACACAGAGGTTAGAGTGGGCGCCATAACTGAGTGCAATAGCTCCCGACACTCGAGACATTTCCTCCATAACAATGACGTGATCCAGGTAGCCCAGTCCTGTGCCTCCATGTTCCACTAAAGAAGATTGTGAGAGATTTTTAATTTTGGAAAATCAAAACACATGAAAGAAACCCTCAGTTAAAGCTCTGAAAATAAAAAAAGCATGACCTACCTGGAGCTGTAATGCCAAGGAGTCCCATCTCTCCCATCTCTTCCCAATATTTCTGATGGAGAGAAATTGAGAAGTCTGTTTGTTCATCCTGTTCAAGGTCTGATAGTGTATTTATATGTATAAGGGCAGAGAGACAACTACAGAAAGTGATATAGCTGAAGTAAAAACCCCAATTCCAATTAAGTGGGGACGTTGTAAAATGACACATATTCAAATAAATACACTACAAAGACAAGATATTTAATGTTCAAACTGATAAACTTCTTTTTTTTGCCAATATTCTCTAATTTTGAATATGACGTCTCTTTCAGGGATGTCCCTGCTTATTTCAGCAAGACAATGCCAAACCACGTCCTGCATGTGTTAAAAACGCTACATAATAAAAAAAAAGAGCAGGTACGAGACTGGCCTGTCTCCCATTTAAATTGTGTTGTGCATTATAGAGGACAAAATACAGCAATGGAAACCCAAACTACTAAGAAACTGAAGTACCACAAACAACAAGAATGGGAAAGAATTCCACTCACAGAGCTTCAACAATTGTTGTCCTCAGTTCATAAAAGCTTATAGAGTGTTGTTAAAAGTAAAGATGATGCAACACAGTGGGAAAAATGCTCCTGTCCCAGTTTTTTTTTGAAAATTGCAGGCATCAAATTCAAAATAAGTGAATATTTGCAACAAAAAAAAGTGTATCATTTTGTACATTAATTATCTTATATTTTTAGTCTATTCAATTGAATACAAGTCAAAAAGGATTCACAAATCACTGTATTCTGTTTTCATTTATGTTTTACCCAACATCCCAACTTCACTGGAATTGGGGTGTATAAGAACAAGAGCCTTGTGCCTGGAAGATTTTAACTCACCCGCATTCCTTTAAAATCATTTGTCCTGTCGATTTCATTGGCATAGGGTTCAAGCTTCTCGGCAAAGAATTTACGAACTGTTTGCCTGAGCTGCAAAAAAGAAATAACAACAATCATAGATTTTAAAAATAAATGATTTCTTGTGTATATTTTTAATATTTAAAAGCTTCCCACTTCAGTCTCGAATACCTAGAACAAATGTTAAGATGGTTTATTTCATCATCATTGTCAAGCATCACCACTATATGATTTATTTTTGTTATGATTTGGGCGTATTGTTAAGACATGTCACACGGCATACTAATCATATCAAATCAACCAAAAACCTGATGATTTCAATGATTATTTCATATAAAAGCACTGAATAATGTGAGTGTTGATGGCTTAGAGATTAGATTGTGTTTGATGGGTAAAGGCTGTTTGTGGCCTCTTTTCTGCATGTCATTTGTCATTCTAACCAAATTTCTAACTCAGTTCACTGTCCTACCTAAATACAGGTGAATAAAAGCCCAAATATAAACCCTTAGAAACCACTGGAAAAAAACTTCTCCTATTTTCATCAAATTTACACGTTCATATCACTAACATTAGGTAGGGCTGGACAACAGGGACCAAAAATTATCCCTCTATATTTTTTAGCAAAAGCAACAAACAATAAAATTCAAATTCTTCAAAGAATTAATGAAAAAGTCAACTTTTCAGTCAGATCCACATGGGTCAAATGCAACATAGGTGCTTCTTCAAAACCCAGTAGCACAATGTCAGCATGTACATGAAAAATGACATAAATATAAAAGTTACTTGTGAAAAACAATGAAATGCTGGTAAATTGAAATAAATAATCTGACGCTGGTGCTGGTTCAAAACCATGTTGGTCAGGGCCTTTCTGTGTGGAGTTTGCATGTTCTCCCCGTGCATGCATGGGTTCTCTGTGAGCAATCCTGTTTCCTCCCAGAGACTGAAAACATGCTTATTGGACAATCTAGTGCCTCTAAATTGTCCTAAGATGTGATTGAGCGTGTGAATGGTTTTCTGTCTCTATGTGGCCCTGCTACAGGCTGCGTCCAGGGTGTAATAATGGTTAATTTTTTGTAATTATGGATGCACAATATTATCGGCACAATAATGTTATCAGCAGATATCAATATTTCTGCTGATATTTACAGCAGATATTTTGGCCTTACATATTATAAATTTTAATTCAAGATGGCGTTTCCTCAGTCCTCTTATAGTGTTTTCTGTAAGAATTCCTTCCTCATGTCTTTGTATGTGTGTGTCTAAGTGAGTTTGTGTGCTGTATATGGACTGTGAGGGTGGGGGTGGGGGTGCGTTTGGTTTTTTTCATTGTATTCAATTTTCCACTTTCTATTTATTTTAATTTATTTCGTTACTTAATTTCTATGTGAAGCACTCTGTAGTACAAAACTTTAATGAAAAGTGCTATACAAATAAAGTTTGATTGATTGCTTGATTGATTGATTAGCAACATTAACCAAATATATTGGCTGTAATACCCACAGAATATGTGAACGTAGCACAATATTCCATCCAATTATTGCTAAATGTTGACATTTTAAAATCAACAGTGTCTTATATTAGAGAATGAAATGTTGTTTTGATTGGTCAACATCAATTTCTAACACAAATAGGCTTTCAAAATAACAGGAACAAGTCGATTTTAGTAAAGGAGATATCTCACAATTGTGCCAAAAACATCAGTATAAGCCATCGGCAATGAGTTTGGAAATACCGGCAAATCGGATCTCGGCAAATATCCAATATTGTGCATCACTTATTGTTATTGTTACAATGATAAAAATCAAAATTATTGTTACATATTTTATTATTGTCCTGCTTAAAATATATCGGTAGACCTTTAAAACTCTACATAGACATTACATTATCATATAGCTGAGGCCTTATTCAGACACTGTAATGTTTATATAACTGCCTTTAGCTGAGGAGCCACTTTCATCCAATCAAATCCTTTATATGATCTTCCTCCCCCTGCCCTCCTCCCAACCTGGGTGAACCCCCAGCTATGCTGCAGACAACAGTGTCCTCATGTAACCTTGTCCGAAATGCCTTAAGTTTGACTAAAGGTCTTAGGTAAAGGAAATCGCAACCCTAAATGTTTGAACACACTACTGTAAATACTGTAAACATTAGCTAGCCATCAAGGCTAACCACATGAGATGGCAGAGCCTCTGAGGATGCTCGTAGGGACGCTATCAATGCCTCTCGGATTGAGAAAACATTACAGCTCAAAAATTAAGTCGAAAGTGACTTTATGACGCTTTAAAGTGTTAAAATGATGTGCTTGACCGGCTAATATCAATGTCTCCTCTGTTAGCTGCTGTTATGTCATCACCCCTCACGTGCACAGCGTCCTTAGACAACCGCCCCCCCCCCCTCACCTTTACTATCTGCTGCACTTTGACTCTTTTATTCAACTTACAGGCTGCTGTTTCGCTTTGCCTGTCGCTTATCTCGACTGTTATGCTGACTTTGTGTTGCCCGTTAGCTTAGCCCGTGAGCCTAACCTGTATCTGCTCGTCCGTGAGCCCGTTCACTATATCGTCCACGGGTATCGCAGCCCCAGCGCATCCTCTCCTCGCCACCGCGGGGATGGACAACCTGGAGCCGAGGCGGAGAGCGTTTCTGACGGCCAACATGGCGCTGTGATAGGAAGGACAGGGAGAAATGAAGCCAAAGCTGACACGAGTGAAGGCTGTCAGGCTCCGGGATGGCTGCCCTCCAACGCAGTCAAAGTAAGACGTCTCACTCTGACACGGTTTCCAAACATCAGATGCGTCATCAACAGACTTCTTTGATTCCTCTTTAGTCCTCATTTGCGCATGTGCGCCGCCTGCTGGGCTGGAGTCGCATTGATCAATTACGTAATTGGCTTTCAAGGAACAAATTGGATGAAAAGGCAGGATGGCAGTTTTGTCAATAAAGGTAGAAAGTGTATGAAGACTTGTTTATCATTCTTTGTCACCTTTTGTCGGTGGTGTTAATTGTAAGTGCATCAAAAAAAGTATTTGGTAATTTTGTGAGGAAGGATAGATGCCTCCTCTTAAAAAGAAGTACTTAATTTTGAAAGAGCAGAAAGAGGTTTGGGAAACTTGGACTTTTTCGTTTGAATAATACCATTAAGTTCAGATATCTTAAAAAAATACCTGAGACTCCCAGTGTCTCCCAGAGAGCTTAATACCGCGAAATATATTTAAGCAACTAGGTGGACTGGAGTTTTTTAATGGGATATAATTACATGGTGTCTGAATTTGCCGTCAAACTATCAAAATTGCATCAGCAGGCTCTGCTCTCTTAGAAATTATTTTATAGTCGTAATTTTCGAATTTTCGAAGGCAAGAGTCTTTATAGAAGTTACTGGATTGAAAGGGACATTTTATTTTTTATAAATCAGTTTTACTATAGCGACAATCTTTTTAACTGGGGGGAATACAGGTAGGCCAATGATACATAGACCTACTTTATACAAATACCATCAGAAATACATAGCGCCTCATAGCGGACCTAAAGGACAGCAGAGAACTAGAATTTGGATAAACAAAATTATTTACCAAAATAAAACCATTCATTTGTTATTGCTTCTTTTTATTTCATTTTCTATTTGTCAACACATCCGAGGCATACCCCCTTTTTCCTGTTGTAACTAATTTTGGTTTATTTGATTATTTGTAAAAGTTATATTCAAATATCCATCCTTTCTCTATACTGCTTATCCCTTTCGGGGTCGCTGGGGGACAGAGCCTATCCCAGTTGACATTGGACGAGAGGTGGGGTACACCCTGAATCGGTCGCCAGCCGATCGCAGGGTTTACATAGAGAGATGGACGACCATTCACTCTCTCACTCATACCTAAGGGCAATTTGGAGTCACCAATTAACATAATGAGCATGTTTTTGGTCTGGGAGGAAATCGGAGTGCCCAGAGAGAACCCACACATGCGAGGAAAGAAAATGCAAACGTCACACAGAAAGGCGCTGACCATTACAAGGATCGAACCAGCAACCTTTTTGCTGTGAGGCGCGTGCACTACCTGCTGCAACACTGTGCTGCCCATAGTCAACCATAATCAGTATAGATAGAATTTAACTTGACCTATTATACCCGGTCGTGCTACACCAAAACTAAATAGACAGATAGATAGATAGATAGATAGATAGATAGATAGATCAGAAAAATAAATAAAAAAGTGTTTACACAATTATAAGAATTCATTTGTGAATTGATGGATTAAGAAATCCATCTTGTATAAACTGAATTGTAAATATTCAGCGGGGGGGGGGGGGGGGGGGGGGGCGGCATCCTGGGGACATCCAGGATAACCAACTAAAGCCAGGCTTGGCAAAGTCCTTTCTGAGCACGCTGGCTTAATGTGTTTCACGGAGGCTAATCCAGGATGAGAAAGAGCAGCTTGGTCAAGACAGATGTAACTATTTCGCATAACTGCGCGTTCACGGCTTTCTTCAAAAGACCGCGAGGTAGATCACAGATACGCTGATCGTAACCAGGAAGCGCATGCTCATACTTCGCTCCAAATGGAAAATAACTTCAGATGGAAACTTAACAGGAAGTCAAACATATAATTTCAATAAAAAAAGATATCCAGTAGCTGCAATTAATGAGCAAGAAAGGGTGGCAGATAATAGCAGACCACCAGTGAGCAGCGTAAAATATACTTTCACAGACCAAAGTAGGCTATATTTACAGCGCCAACTCATACTCATTAATCTCTGAAAAGAACCAATGAGAGATAATAGAACATAAAATAGCATTACAATTATACGGAAGAGCATTAGGGCCACTAAAGAAAAAAAAATAGAATTCTGAGAAAAAAGTCAGAATTCTGACTTTAATCTCAGAATTCTGACTTTTTTCCAAAAACTAAAAACAAATATTTTTTTCAGGGGGATTTTTTTTTTTTCATTTCTGAAAAAAAAGTCACAATTCTGACTTTAGTCTCAGAATTCTGACTTTTTCCCGAAACCTAAAAAAAATATTTTTTGTTCGGAAGGATTTTTTTTTTTTTTTTTTTTCAAATTTCTGAAAAAAAAAGTCAGAATTCTGACTTTAATCTCAGAATTCTGACTTTAATCTCAGAATTCTGACTTTTTTCCAAAACCTAAAAACAAATATTTTTTTTCAGGTTTTTTTTTTTTTTCATTTCTGACAAAAAGAAGTCAGAATTCTGACTTTAATCTCAGAATTCTGACTTTTTTCTGAAACCTAAAAAATATATATATATATATTAGGGAGGATTTTTTTTTTCATTTCTGAAAAAAAAGTCAGAATTCTGACTTTAATCTCAGAATTCCGACTTTTTTCCGAAACCTAAAAAAAAAATAATTTATTTTTTTTCCATTTCTGAAAAAAGTCAGAATTCTGAGATTAAAGTCAGAATTCTGACTTTTTTTTCAGAAAAGAAAAAAAAAAAAAATCCCCCCGAAAAAAAATATTTGTTTTTAGGTTTTGGAAAAAAGTCAGAATTCTGAGATTAAAGTCAGAATTCTGACTTTTTTTTTTCAGAAATTAAAAAAAAAAAAAAAATCCTTCCGAACAAAAAATATTTTTTTTAGGTTTCGGGAAAAAGTCAGAATTCTTACTTTTAATACTCTTCCGTACTTCCGTACAATTACGTACAGCCTATACTGAGAAAAAGAAAGGAAGCGTCCAAAATAGTTTGTATATAGAGTTTCCTGATGCTTGCAATTTAGCCACATTATAATCTCTCTCTCTCATTGTATATATATATATATATATATATATAGATAGATAGATAGATAGATAGATAGATAGATATAGATATATAGCCTAGATATATGGCGGTCCAAGAAATTTTGGGCCCCCTGAAAAGATATCTGATTGAGTCCTGTTCCATTCTGAACCTGCCAAATTTATTATTATTACAGTCCATTTATGTTGTTTGAAGACATAAATAAGTTCCAAACAGTGGGGAAAACACTCTTCAGATGAGATTAGAGAATAAATGGTGAGTGAAACTATATACTAACAAAACTTTCTGGCATTTTGACCATTTTAAGCATTTAAAATATATTTATGTATCATATAATCAGTCTTAAAAAGATTTAAAACTTTTGAGGATCATACATTTGTCTTAGTGTATGACCTATTTTCTTCTAAATTGCAGAATGATTTAACATGCTGTTTGGTAAAACAAAAACACGGATTAAACAAATAAATTTTCATAAGGACCTTTTTTTAAAGTAATTGTTATTTCATGAGTGCTATCAGATTCGAAAAAGATAAATATAGACTGCACTATCACAAAGATTACCATTGGTATTAAAAATGTTCTACTCTGGTCAAAAATAGACTGTATTATCATTAGATTTTCTACTCTGTTTGAAAATAGATTGTACTATCACAAAGATTACAATCTGTGCTAAAGATGTTCTACTCTGAACAATTATGCTTGTTTTTGTCATTATTGTATTTGAGAAGAGACCCAAAGCTATGGCAATAGTTTAAAGATTTGTTTAGTAATAAATAATGATAACATTATATGACCTGAAAACCATCATGTTTATCAGTATGATGAAATATGAACACAAGATGTTTTGTTGTGTTGTATAGTGGTGTCAGGGTAATTTTTAATCTTCATTTCTGTTAAAGTATAAATCTAAAATCATTTTCTATTAGAGGGAAGTGAGGATATTTTGTAATGTACTTTGTTAGTTATTGTAAAACAGGGGCAGATCATATTATTGGGTTTTTTTTTGCTCCTTTTGTGCAAGATTTGACTTTTTTCTGTTTCATTTTTCTTTGAATTTGGCAACAAATTAAGTATATCATTTAAGAAAGGTCATGTCATGTGAGTGAGGAAACTGACCTGCTTTTATATCATACTCATGACTGATTGATTGAAAACACATTTTCGACTTTGTTCGATGTGTAGTCATCTCAGAGCCAATTCATCACACTAATAGAGGACTACTAATGTTCCTATTCTAATAACAATATGATTCAAAGGCTTCAGAGTATTCACCCTTGAAAATATGGGATATCTTAATAATTTGCTTGTTACTCATGATTTGTGTTTGCTTTAGTTTAAATCCTACTTTTGTCTTTCACCCTCATTTTAAAGAGTCTCTGAGTTCTTTGAAAAGCATTTTTAAATGAAATGTATTAATATTAACATTCATATACCTCTTACAGTCATTGTCATTATGATAACTGTATGAAACATGCTGGTTTTAGATGAGAGTGCTGCTGATTGAACAGCAGGATTTATTAATCCTGCCTGTTAGCCTGGTCAGGAGCAGGCTCGCTGCACAGAATAAATCTCCATGGTAACTTATGTGCCTCTGCTTTCATGAAACCAAATCAAAGCTCAATTTATCCAGGATAACTGGAAAATCCTGGCTTAATCCCCTATCTAGGTTTTGTGAAATACCCCTCAGGTCCCCAATGTATTTGTATATGCATGTCTTTTGCATGATATTAAAAAAGTTGAGTCAAAATTAATGAAACACTCATGATGGTTTCAGGCAGATTTACTGATGGACAGTTGGTGGCAGTACAGAGCCAAAAATATCAGCATGTAGTTGCAAAAATGGATGGACATAAGAAATGACAATAATAATAATAATAATGATGATGATGATGTTAACAATAATAATAATAATAATTATGATAATAATAACATATTATGAATATTTTATGAATTTAACAAATGGGAGGTGTTAAGAAGTTCTTCAAGCGTCAGACCATATGTTTGGGAATGAGATCCTGGCGTTCCTTCATTTATACAGTCTAAAAGTAAAATTCCCGATTAGGCCTAAATGTCCTGGAAAAGTTGTCTAATGCATCAGTCATGTTTTGAGCAATCAGCATGTTTGAGATTAAATTTTAATGAGATGATATTATAAATAATATAATGCATGCCAGATGTTTACAACAAAGAATGAATTTTGATATCAAAGTATTTTCTCTCTCTAATCCATTTCTTCATGTCACCTTTAGAGTCAAACTAAATCCAGTGGTGATATAGTAAAACTAAACCTCTGTCTTTAGTCATTTACTTCTTTTGTAGGAAGCAAACTTTGACTTGACTTCTGTTCTTGATTTTCTGTTCCTGAATCCACGCCCAGAGGTCCCCTTTGGTTGGAATCCAGAGTCAGCACAGCAGGGCTGGATTATCTGCAGTCAGAGCTGAGGACCTGAGCTGGCATGTGTCCGAAACCCCAGTCAGCGTCTCTGCTCTTGCTGCAGTTACTGTAAGAAGGCTTGTTCATGTACAGTAATTATGATAAACAAAAACTGAAAAGAAAAGAATAGGAACATTTTATGACTTTGTTCACATACTAAAAATAAAGAAGGAAGAACAAACAACAGATTTGTTTAATCCTGCGCAATCTCCATAAATACTTGTTTGTTTACTTTCCTTGTTAATCAGAACTACAAAATAAACAGACATTGTTATTGTCAGCGCCCCCTGCTGAATGCAGCGTCTCACTACTGCACGACATTTATTTGATTTTCACTGGAAAACTGAGTTCATGAGATTGATAATAAAGCAACGACCGAACTAAAAAAATCCCTCAAGTCAGTAAGATTTCCAACAACAACACTGCGATTTTTGAAGCTTTAATGGATTAAATTTGTATCCGGTTTAATAAAGGTTTGTGTCTATAATGATGGAGTGAATTAAACTGATACATGCTCAGTCCTGACCTGACAGCGTGATTAATTTGCTGTCAGGAAGCGCGGGCGCTGATGCGGAAGATAAACTGGTTCAGTGCGCCGATGCGCGCGTGTAAGCACGGAGGAGCGCGCGCCGCTCACCTCCTGGAGAGGGGTTCCCCTTTCAGCAGCGCGCGGAGAGCAGAGAGGCTGACGGCGCATATGAGAACACGCTCGACCAGCAGACAACAAGGAAGTCCCGCAGAGGCTCGGCGCGCACACCTGAACTCTCGCTGCGGTTCTGAAAGTGAGATGTTCAGATTTGAAGAATAATTTCAGTCGTTTTTGCGCCCCGTCGTGCGCTCTCACTACGAATCTCCAATGCCAAAAGAGTGCAGGAGAAAGAGCTCCAAAGACTCAGGTCTGTCTGGGACTTCTCTGAACGAGGGGTCACGTTCAGAGCGGAGAGCAGCAGCTGCAGCAGCAGCAGGGAAGTCTTCGCAGATCTGCGATGATCTCACACAGAAAGCCTCCCAGATGATGACCGCTCCAGAGCCCGCTGTGATGGACCCTCGCCGGGTACCGCAGGTCACCATCACTCCAGAGGGAGGAGGCTGCTCCCGGGAGATGCAGCAGGAGGACCTGGAGGATCCTGTGGACGGTGCTCTGCGCAGAAAACTTTCCAACTCCTCCATCTCCTCCACGGGCTCCTCTGTCGTGGAGTCTGAGGATGATTTACTGAGTGACAACGAGAGCAAAAGCAAAGGCATCGTGACGTTGGAGCCTCTGGAGCCTCCGTTGGACACTGGAGAGGTAATTTTATGTTTAAAATTGTAATTTTGTATGCAAGCTGATGAGGGCTTTTCAAGAAGTTGCAGTCGTGGAGATGTCATATGCGGGGTCCTTTAGGGTGTTTACCTTAAGCTGTTTCCAGGGGTCTTATGCTCGGAGGGTCCTCAACATACAGTCATTACAGATGGTCATGTAACATAAGGTTAAGATCTAATTACTACCAAAACTGAAAAGCGATTTTACAAACAGTTCACTTTCCAAAGCCACATTCACATATTAAAGCCTGACATTTTCTTGAATTGACCCAGGTGAGCTGCATGTTTGAACACAAACAGCATGGTTCATCACCTCCTTTTTAACCGAAACTTAAATCTAAAAGTCGTCTGATTTTCTCGGTAAGTTACCCTGAACATTTCTGGAACATTGGAGGTTTGTGTGTGTTTGAAAAGCTCAAATTGCGCAAACGGGCTGTAAAGGTTGTCCAGTAGTTTGACAAGTGAGTGCAACCAGCCTCATGCCAGTTTCACCCATTTGTCCGAACATTGTCAACCTATTTGTGCAATCTACAAACTGATTTAAGTGATTAAATGTTAATCTTCCTAATAACATTTTTAAATGCTTTTATTAAGTTATTTGTACAATTTAGATTCTTCTGGTTGGAACATTACAGGAAACCTTAGAGTGCACACTAGGACTGCTCGATTATGGCAAAAATCATAATCACAATTACTTTAATAGATATTGAGATCACTATTACAAACAGATTTTACAATATGCACCACATACAATACTTGCACTTGAGCAGTCTTTACACCATCATTATGAACATCAAATAACAGGCAACAAGTGAAAACAAATGCAGAAAAAAATCACAAACAACTAATGATAGCTGGAAAAAAAGAAGCAACATTTGCAGCATGTCTAGTTGCACAATAATCTTTGAATCTTAAGTATTCATTTTTCATAATTGTGTGAGGCAGTAATTGTAATTGAGATTAAACTTGATTAAATGCCCAGCCCTAGCGCACACTGTCTCAATTGCACAAATATGTTAGTGATATCTGGAGCGGTGGCTGGAGCTGGCAAAGAGCTGTGTCCTTGTCAAAGTGAGTTGACTGAAAAAAATATTCCATGACTAGAAATTAAGTAGAAATTGCAAGCAAACTCCTCACACTGTCTAACTTCTCAGTTTCATCCACTCAGTGGGGATGGGAATCACATACCTATTCTAGTTAAGAATCATTCATAGCTAGCTTTAGTGACTGATAGAATTTCAGCAATTTAACATTTCTGCATGCCTCAGAGATCAAGAACAACACTCTCATTAGAAGCACTCAGCAGACATAACGGAAAAGAAGTCAAATTAGTCCAGGACAGGAAACAGAAGCAGTCAGAAGTAGTCAGTGTGCGAGTTTGTTTCTGTGTGATTCAAGCAAACACCAGCAACATGCAGGACAATTCATCAGAACGACACAGCACCGAATATCAGGAGTTCCATGTGTTGGACGTTTTTGTTACTGAGAACCTGGAACTGATGGAGGGATTGATTAAGAATCGAATTAATCAGGCAGATCAGTAATGGCATTGTATCAATACAATCTTATCGTTTCCCACCTCTAAATATATAAATTGCCAGCTTATTTGTGCCAGGAGAGTTTGTTCCATAAATGTTTTAGTATTAAATGATATTTTACCAATTTGGTTTATTTAAAGAATTTTGCCACTTTAATGAATGCACTCTATCAAAACTGCACATACAGGTTGGCAACGTCTGGAAAAGTGTGTGGAACTGATGAGGAGCTGTGTTTACATATTTTTGCAATTTAATGTCTGCTGTAGCTAAAGTGAATTTTTTTTTGAAAGAAATTGAGTTGAGCCATATTATGGCCATATATTGCCTGTAATGTTGTCGGAATGTATAAAATGACCATAATGTTTTACCAATCATTTTTTTATTTTTCTTTGGATCCCCATTAGCTACTTCCAGAGTAGCAACTACTCTTCCTGGGGTCCATGCATTAAAACACAATCCACACAATATATCACTAAAATTCAAAATGCTGTGAATGATTAAAAAAATTAAATGTATGAAGTCAAACCTAAGTTAAAACTGCAAACAAGAACACAAGATATACTGAAAATCAGAGATAGTCGCTCAGATGCCCATAGATCAGGATATGTGTATATCAGTTAATACATTACAATCAGAAACACTTCTATGAATAAATGATTCCACATAATACAGTGCATATTGACAATGATACAGTTCAAGTGTCTTCTAAATAATAAGATCATGCATTTCATAGCATCTCTTTAAATTATACAATGAACAGACTTTCTTCAAACTCTTCAAAAAAATATCATTGGTTAAAGTTGTGATGTCTGATAAAAGACTTACATATTTTCATACCTCTGTACATAACAGTGCATTGACTTGCACTGGTATTTGTGAGTGGAAGCGTAAAAAAAACCTCTGGAATAGGATCACACAATATTGAATTTTTGCTGATATCTGTATGCTGATATTTCAAAACTTATTTTAGCTGATACTCGATATCGATACTGGAGAAAGGACTAAAAGTAGATCGTTCTAGATCACACCTATATCATATGTAAAATGTATTTTTACACTAACAATAAAACCACATTTCATCTGCCTTTTTAAAAGCTAAAACACTGATTTACCTGCTGACAGCAAACCCGCCCTATTTTGGAAGCTAGTAAATCTTAATTTAAGATTAATGCGTAAAAAAACTCGACAGTCTTGATGCGAATACATAAAACTAAAATATTAGTGGGAAACATCGGCAGAAGTGTTCACATCTGCTGATACCAATAATTAGCTTTTGAAGCAATTTCTACTCATATCGATATGTTACTGATAATATCGTGCATCCCTACTCTGGAAACATGCCTTGTATTAAATTGTGACCATCACCACTTATAAAACAACTGACCAGAAATAACATTTTGAATCTGAGATATGGAAATGTGCCTGAATAAACAAAGCAGAGAGATAATAATGCTTTCTTTCACCAATGACCAACCTAACGTGAATGAATAAAAGTTGTTTTTATTCTTCACATCTGTTTATAAAACAAAAAGACTGTCACCATATCAGCAACAGAACTATTTTAGTCAATTTGAGGCTTTCTGCTCTTGACAAAAAATATTGGTATAAACTTATGATAGTGTCAAATTCCAGAAATAAATGGCAAATGCTTGGACAAATGAATGAAACTCCTTTGTGTTTTTCCCCATTGCTCCAAACATTGCCAACTTTAAATGCAATTTAGACAGTGTCTGAAGTTTGATTGTAATGTTTAGTACATTTAGTGATGAAGTCATGTATTCCTAAACTACTTTTCCTTTCTATTATTTTAGCTTTAGTTGAGTTGTGCCAGCATATGTTTGCATTTTAGACAATGCTCCGTCTTTCCCTTCCTGTTAAAATATTACGAGCACACTGTCTAAACTGCCACTTGGCAAGAGAGGAACTGTGAGGAGCCATGTTCTTGCTATTTCCACCCACTGGCCAAAATGTTCCAAACATAATTTTTCAATATCATTGAAATGAACTAACTTAGTTTAGAAACATATAGTTTAATTATGAGCAAAGTACTGAAACACTGTCTTTACTGCCTAATTTCATCTGCCTATAAAAACAAAGCCAAACACTGCAGAAACATTACTGCTCTGGTTAAATTACAAGTGGAGATTGTTACATTGCTGGACCTTAAAAGCCCACAGAAACACCTAGATATGTAGTTTACAAGCTTACTCTAGCTAAATACTAAATACTGTGCATCCTATTAACCTGGGCTCTCCTATTTACTGAAAGCATCTCTGCTTATCAATCAATCAATCAATCAAACTTTATTTGTATAGCACTTTTATACAAAAAAATTGTAGCACAAAGTGCTTCACATAAAAAATAAAATGAAATAACAATGAATGACATAAAAAGTAGAAAACTGCATACAAAGAAAATAAAAGACCCCACCCACCCTCGCAATTCACATACAACACCGACACTAAATTAGTCAAACGCAAAGCGGCATAAAAGGAAATTCTAAACAGAAAACAGAATTAAAAGACTGAGGAAGACTGAGGAAATGCTATATTTAATTAAAAATGAGGAAACACAGGAGCTAATACTTAAATTATAATTAAAAATCATAAGAGATTAGATCAAAATACTATAGGAAAGGGAGGTAAATAAATAAATGAACTAACATAATAAAATTTAAATAAATAATATGGTAAAATGAAATAACCTAAAACCATATGTGTAATAAAATCAGCTAAAGTAGGATGGTAAAAAGAAAAGCAGTTAACAGAGAATAAAATTCCAGATAATAATATAGGTGCATTGACTTGCACCTATATTACATTGTCTCCAGGCCGATACCAGACTGTGGCATCACTCATCACAGTGTTTAGATGATCAGCTGTTACACAACACAAGCATTAATCTACTTCAGTCTGCCCACAGGACGCATCACTAAATTTTTATACCTGACCTCCTTTGTGCCATTTCATATCAGCGTCCCCCCCACACAGCTCATGCTACAGAAAAGTGCTGATGTTCAGAAAACAAGAAACAGTGAAGCGCAGCAGCAGCAGTCAGCACACTGATCGACTTCCTCACCCAGAGGACCTCTGGGACCTCTGACTGCAGAGGGACAGCAGAAAATATACACACAGGGTTGTTATGGCAGCAGAATTGCAAACTTTGGTAGAATAATACTTAAAATGATTCCACAGCAACAAAATAGAGATATTATAGGCCCACGTTACTGCCTAATTTCATGTTTTACAGTAAAATTTAGTGTCAGACAAACTCCTGTTGAAGTTGCGTAAAATTATTGACAACATTTTGGTGCCAGAAAGATGTCAGTGTTTTTGTGCTAACCTGTCTGACACTTTCCTCCTCTACACCCCTGTCTTATAAAAGAGTATTTTTATTAAGTTTCAGTATTTTTCACTTCTCCATCCATTATATGTACCGCTTTTCCCCGCTTATGTGTTGTTGGAGGGAAGGCGCCAATCCTGACTGCCAGTGGATAAGATAAGGCACACCCTGAACTGGTTGCCAGCCAATCCCAGAGCTGACATGTAGAGCCAAACAAGCCATCTTTCAACACTATGCAGTTTCGTTCAAAGAGGTTTATTGGCTTTAAAAACACACTCAAAGCAAGCATGTAAATAAAATTCAAAACTAAACATAATATCAGCAGCTCCTAAAGTTTGGGTTTATATTGATCTAAAATAAACAGAGCTGTGCAGGATAACACTAAAAATAGGGATGCATGATTTTGGATTATTTTGCCATGGTCCAATCTGCTGATATTTT
Organism: Cetoscarus ocellatus; assembly: GCA_037902135.1. Lineage (NCBI taxonomy): Eukaryota > Metazoa > Chordata > Actinopteri > Labriformes > Labridae > Cetoscarus > Cetoscarus ocellatus. The sequence continues at coordinate 41,227 of JBAMNC010000802.1, read as the reverse complement.
AAAACCTATTCCAGCAGATACCTTTGTCAAGAAATAACTTAAAATACACAGCAATTTGAGAGTAGTTAAAATTTCGGTAAGTACAGAGTTCATTATACTCTGTATGGAGTCTAATCCTTAAAAATTTACTCTCAGTTGAAAGAGTTGGAGCCAAAAATAAGAGTAAAAATGATGCCTCTGTTAATTAAATTCATAGGTGTCACTGTAATATCCTTAACTCTTAACCTTTCACTCTGAACTCTGAACCTGTACGTGACTCTTGTACAGTCAATCATCCCCCAATCGATGTACCAACAGATGCCACAAGTGTGCATCATTAAAACCGCAGTAAAAATGTTTTTTAAACATATATGTGCTCTAACCAAACACGGTGTCTTTATTCAAGCTAAATTTTGCCCTTAATATACAGTAAATAATAACAGCAATGCTTACACCCTGGGAAAGTGCAAACCTAACATTTCATAGACGTGTTGATCAAAAGTTTTCTGTTAACTGTTACAGAGTTTAAAGTTTAACTCCAGAAAGCGTGAACAATTATACTTGATGACATTTAAAGCACCAAGGGCTGGATCTACTAAGATCTAGGGGTGTCCCGATCCGATATTGATATTGGATATCGGTCCGATATCAGCAAAAAAACAAATATCGGATTATATTGGCCTGCGTCTAAAATCTCCGATATAAGCACTCTGATACAAGCAGTCCATTCTAATTTATTTTTTATTTATTTAATTCAGTTGTAGATATGCTTATGTTTAAGTTAAAGACAGTGGTTATTTTGCAATTTAAAAATACATACAATTAGAAGACACTTTTCAGGGTCTTCTAATTTATTTTTTATTATTTTATTTAGAAGTAGTATATTCTTATGTTGAAGGTTAAAATGTATTTAACCCATTGGTTAATAACAAATGGATCAGTTTTTCTCATACCTACTATTGCTGACTACTGTTCTCTGTGTATGTAATCTCACTTGATCAAGCCTTTTCTTACAGTCCATACTACAAAATAAGTAATTAAAGTATGTATGATTCTTGCTGATATCGTATCGGATCGATATTGGTATCAGCCAATACTCAAGGCTGCAATATCGGTATCGTATCGGAGATGAAAAAGTTGTATCGGGACACCCCTACTAAGATCCCAAATAACGAGCGCTAAATTGTGTGTGCAAACTAAAAAATTGCATGTGCCATCAGTGGGCATGTTGCGGGTCATCTACTATGCGCAATTGATAACAGGCGCAAAAGTGGTGTGGAGTGCCCTCTTAAAAGGACTTCTGACTGTCACCATGGAGAACTTGGGAGAGCAGAGTGGCCGTAAACGGAAAATGAAGTTTGAAGCCATTAAGTTGGAGGCAAAAACACACTGGTGAACTCCAGCAGAGACATCTCTGTGATGCCAGAAGATTTGGGAGGCCATCTGTGAAAAGCACACAGCTTAAAGCTGGCATTGCTGGATAGACAATATGTCTCTACTTTTTTCATTTCTGACCAGAGGTTGCGGTAACCTTTCTTTGCTGTCTGTCATTTTGAAGGAGGAGTTCGTCACTTTTTCCTCATGCCATATTTTTATCCATCATTTTTAACCCCTTAAAGCCTGTTGTATCATATTTGATACATACTTTTATGATACCTATCTGATCAATATGATCAACAAATTACTAAAAAGAACATCTGAATACAATCAGGTAAATATTAAAAATGTCCTCAAGTGGATTATCAGTTGCCAAGAAACACCTAATGTATCAAGTGAAATACAAAAAGTATTTATGTTAAATTTTATGGAAATTTAAATTTTTCTGGATTTCAGTAGAAACTGAAATAAACATCTCAGCTCCAAAAAAACAGAATTTTCTGGCTATAATTTGTGTTTTCAGGCTTTAGAGGGTTAATTTTCCTTTTCTGATTCCATTTAAACATAATCTAAATGACAGCCTCATCACCAATAACCTCTCGAGTGAAGAGCAGTCTTACAGTTACGCACACAGACTGAGTGTTTATCTCAACTGAAAATCCACAGAATCCATTTATCTACGCTGAGAAAATAATAAGATAAATTAGGCAAAGAACACTTCTAACCTATAACTGAATACATGATTTACTGTGATTGCACGCACATGCTGCAGTGGGAGAAAAATCTGCAGCTAGATCCCTGTGACTGACCTGAAGCATTCACAGCTTCTAAACCCGCTGTCAGTGCGTGGAGAGTGTGATGCAGTCAGCTCTGAGTGACAAACGGAGTGATTCTGGCTATGAAGGGGATCTTTTTTTTTACACAGGTTGAAAGACCTCCTCCATGATTTATTAAGAGCACAAAACAGGGAGGGTTTACTATACGCATGTGTCTGCATGAGTATGATGGCACACTGGATCGTCCCTCTTTTTCAAGTCCATTATAATGACAGACAGCCTCCAAATCTTTGCGTCATTCATCAAAAAATTCAGTGAGTGACGGAAAATATTCGGTTAATGCTGTTTATGACAGCCCGCACACAGTTGACATGCTGTTGACACGTGCCATCTGTACATAACGTGGTGCCAGTTTGCACCTGCCTTTCGAACGTTCTAAAGATAGACGCAAAAACACTGAGTGCAGTCAGTTTCGGGTTTGATAAATCACATTGCGGGTGCTAAATGATTACATTTGCAACCAATTTTTGACTAACTTAATACTACTATATAGGGCTTTCAAATCAGCTGTAAATATTAGCAGGGAATTGAAAGATACTTTGCTTATGGGGAAATTATCTGCTCATATCGATATCATACCAACAATATTGTGCATCCCTCATTATGAATTCAGTGTCAATTTCTACACAAGCAGCAGAATTGCAGAAATCGCAGTTTTTTAAACACGTGCAGTCAGAACAGAATCAAAATATCCATAATGTTGACAACTTTTTTAAAAGTAGTTTTTAAGGCTAATGAATGAATCTTTAAAGAGAATTTTGTAGCAAAAGCTCACCATGATCAGTCAGATCAAAGAAGACAGCAGGAGGTGTTCATAGATTAGCATAGATGCTAACACCTTCAGTTGCAGTATTATCAGATCTGGATCACATTTCTTTATAAAACGAAAAACAGAGAACAACACTGAAAGCATTTCTTAATAGAAAGGATATTTTTGATCCACTTCCAACATGTTTTGGTGAGAGTTTGCTCTAAGAAGTGGCTTACTTTTTGTATTTTACGCTGCAGCACCCGCCTTATTTTACAATTATCATTTATTTATTATTATTTTAATATTATCATTATAATGTTATAATACAACACTTTCTATGGGCTTTTTCCCAGATGGACTTGTGAGATATACTCTGTATAGTATATAATGAGCGGTCCATCTGGTGTGTCAGGTTACAATGACACCACACTCAGTTAAAAATGATTAGCTTTAGAGAAAAAGCATGATAATCTTTGTGCAATGTGATTGTTCTCCCACAAATAACATCTAACAAAAAGCACTGTGAGCTCCACTTATAGTTATATTTTGTGTTTTGGGGCTGTAATCTCCAACCTTTTCCACTGTGTCGCTCCCTTAGCATACACATAAGTACTGAAGGGCTGACCGTCAGCTCATTGAAGGCTGAGGGTAGAAATCTGTTTGTCTTTGACATTCATGACAGATAAAGCTCAAGACGACTGACAAAGAATCAACATGCAAACAAAGTTATGTTCATGCCACTTTAGAAGCACAGACTCTGATGTTGTGCGTTTATGTTTCTCTCTACGTTGTATTTTCTGCAGATGATTTGGGGGGCAGTGAAGTGTAATCATAGTGAGTCACCTCTAGTGTTCCATTGTTAACAGAATAATCTGCTTTTTGTCACACTGTCACCACATCGTGCTCAGTCTGAGTATGAATGCACTCTTTGCTATCCCCATACATGGTCTGCAGATGTCATTTTCCTTTAAACACTCTGAATACACATTGTCCATTAAGCCTGAGTGAGTGTGAGTGCTGGATATTTTCCAGTCTTTACTCAACGTCATGTGAAGCCAAGTGTGAAGGCTTCCCTGAATGAAAAAGTCAATGCTTCGGCCTAAGTGTTGTAACTACAAACTTGTTTAAAGCAAAAACAAAAGTCAAGCTCAATCCAAACTCAGTCTCCACCTCTCAGGGTGTTTTAAGATATTGATCATTTTATTGTTTAATCAATGGATCTCTCTTTCATCCCCATATTCAGCAGCTGGAAAAAGGACTCACACTGAATGGATATGCTTCACATAGTCAAATTCTGCCTTTCTTTTGAGTCTAATTAGTGGCGTGCTGCCACTTACATGTCTGTTCTGGACAAAAGCAATTTTTTATACATGCGAGCACACCTTGTCTCAAAGCCAACACTCTCCAGATGCTATGCTTCACAGATCTCTGAGGACAATCATGAACTCTAAACCCCTCTTTCATAAACTAGCGTTCTAAAGTTGATCTGATCGCCATCATGCTAACAAATATTGTCAGGCTAGACTAAACATGAACGTAGTGCAGTAGAAGATCTCAATTCTCTTGCAGTGAACTTCCCAATCAGACTGCTCTCAACAAACATAATGTGCGTAATCTACTGGCTCTGCTTTGGCCTTTGACCTTGAAAATAAAACAGAATTCACCCAGAAGTTGAACAGTGTGCTAAGTCTTTGTGTGCTAGCATAAATGCTTAGCTTTAGTACAGGGCAACTTCAGTATCCAAGAGGGCCACAGTAACTTTTACCCTCCTGGCCAGAAGGCAAAATTGCTACAACTTTAACAATACACTCTTGTATTTCTGAGTATATAATGGCTATTCAAGTATTTTTTCACTGATCTTTTTTTGTATTTTGACAAATGCATTTAGTAATTAAAGTGAAACAGTAACAACTAATTATAACTCTATTGTAAGCTTATTCCTATTATTAATGTTACCATGGTAAATTTTGTCACAGTTTCTTCATTTATATGCAATATTTCATATTTGAAGGGCACTTGAGGGCCACAATAGGAAGGCCTTTTGTGGCTACTGGGCTGCCATTTGCCCACCTCATGCTGATCATCGGAAGTAGTGTTATTGTCTTTTCAAAGCTGAAAGGAAGCTGTTTTTTTTTTTTTACCGTAACAATAAGGCATAGAGTTACTTTTATTTTATAACGTGCAGAAATGCAGTTTTCTTAATATTTTTAACATACACCCAGTTAATTCCTAGATGCCCGGACCATAAACCTGTCCCCATCATATTTCCTTCCCCTCTATATGGTAAATAAGGAGTTATTATGGTGGTATAATCAATAACAATCATGGACAGATAGGCTGTTCCACTGCTATAATCTTTAGGAAGTGGAGGGGACTGATGTTGTCAGTCATGGCTACAGTAATATGATATTTGCAGGATCTACCTCGTAATTTGATTGACTGACATTCTGATTTTAGTATTAGGAACTGAAGAGGTGAAGATGTCTGAGTTGACAAAATCAACTTTCCCTGGTGTATGTACAGCATGACAAGAACTGCTCATAGCTCGATACATCTTACAGTGGGGGGTCCAACAAGAAACAATGTGGTGTTAGTAAAAAAGAATTTTCAACCAACCCCACCTGAAGTCTTGATGAAAGTTTTATGCTAGCTGCCATATGGATTTAGCTAATGCTAGACTCAGATTGAATCAGATACTTTCCACTTGTTTGTGAATGTTAAACTGATAAAAATAAAAATCAAAGTAGTTAACACTAAAAATCATCTGGATTAAAAGTGATCAGACCTAGAAAAACACACAGTATCTTCCACATTCCCATTTTGTGCTTGATTCATTGAATAGTAGTCAATAAAAATGACTTTGACATTTGGTCAAATAACATACATGGCTATGATGAAACAGCATGCTCTGATTTTTGATAATCAATGTAACAACCAACCACAGTACTCCCTACTTTATTTAAATTACCTTATTACCCCAAGTGGTTCTGTTTTGACATGTTAACATTTCTCTTCAGAAATCCAGTATTGGACAAAAACTTGTTCACATGATTCTGTCCATCATTACATTTTTTTTTACTCAAGTACATAACTTCGAGAATGTTATCCTTTTCAATTGTACATCTCTTTTGTGTTTTACATTCCTACGTGCCCTCCCCATGATGGAGAACTTTTATATGCAAGCCTGTTGCATTGGCACTTCCCTCCATGAACACAACCAGTAGCTACCTGAAACAGCTGATTCCCCACCACTGACCCTCCACTGTGACGTCCTACCACTGTTGATTCTGTAGTTCAAGCTCATTGGCTCAGGGTGACATGCCCAGTGCAGATGGTAGACTATAGGGAGAATGCAGAGCTGTTGAAAACATGGTGCTGAATAGACCAATTACCACAGAGTAGGCTGGTCAACAAATCAGAATAGACTGGGCCCAAGTAGGAAGGGTGGGCCAAAGCGGTCAGTGTACTTTAAAGCAGGAAGAGGTGGGAGCTACGAGCCAGACGACGGCAGGATTTTGGCTGCTTATACAGTGATTAGCATGCTAACATCATCTTCAGTAGCAGTTTTATCAGATCTGGACCACATTTCATTATTAAATGAAAAACAAACAACACAAGCACTTCTCAATAGAAAGGATATTTTTGCTCCACTTCTGACGTGTTTTTGTGAGAGTGTGTTCTATAAAGTGACTTACATTTTGCACTTACATCACAGCAGTAGCACCCTCCTACCACATTGTCTGACTGACCTGTACTGAAAGTGATTGCAGGAACGATCATCACCAGCTGGATATGCTTTTGAGAGGCTCTGCCCATTTCCAAACACTTTCTATGGGCTCTTTTCCAGATGGACACTCAAATATATTGAACAGTCCATCTGGTGTGTCAGGTTACATTATTTTTGACTTTCTATTTATTTTGTGTCTTGAGTTATGTTGGTGTGACTGATTATTGATTTATTTTTCTCAGAATCTTTGAAAGCTTCACAGAAATACAACAGTAGAAAATAAGGTTAAGTGAGATTCTGTAAGGCCCTCTCTTAATTGAGGTTTTCTCTGCTCCTGTTTCAGCTCCTTTGTCTTCAAAACATGATTGCGCAGCTATGTTATTGTGTAACAACACGCTTTGTGGCTAATTTCAGCCTTGGGCTTTGACATTTAACAAAGAAACACTTCAGGAAGTCAGACACACTTGTGCTTCTGTACTTAAGTTTAGCTGCTCACACAGAAAACATTTAATACATGTTCATGCTTAAGCAATAGATGAAAGAACATGCTGATAAAAATTCCACTGCAGTTTATATCATCGATCACGGATGATGGATCACATTAAAGATCTGAGGTGAGACCAACAACAGCTGCAGAGTGACTCACACTGTCATCCTCTGTTCTGAGAGATTTTATGACTGGAAATTCAATCATTTTATTCTCACGGCTGCTCTGACTGTTCACATCAGCATGTCAGTGATACACAAGCACATAAAACAGGCCCAGTGTTACAAAAGTAAGGCGTGTCTGACAAGGCAGAAAGAATTACACCAAAGTAACTAGAGGGTAAACACACATAGTTAATTATTATTTATTAGAGTAAACAAGTTGTAATCATCTGTGAATCTATTGTTTGCCTTTGAATTAGGCAGAGGTGGAAACTGTCTCTGTAAATTTACTCAGGCTCTCACACCAGAATCCACATCTGTCACCAGGTAGATCCATCTTGCAAAGCTTCCAACCAATCAGATACTTCTAAAGACACACAAGCAGTAGCTATGGTCATGGTTTACCTGTGCTGTTTCTATATTCTTATCAGGCCAGGTATGTCAGGTATGGGAGTATTTACTGAGTCGGCACTTTGAAACATTAACTGGGCCAGTTTTGCCTGTATACATATATATGTGTGTGTGTGTGTGTGTGTTGACTATCATCTTGAAGTTCTGACTTTTGATTTCAAATAATGATTTTTTTGTCATATATTTAATCTTTTTTCATATTATGATTTTAGATGTCATTATTATGACATTAAACCTCCTGAGTAATTTTTCAAATAATTATAATTTTGATTTTTGAAATAATCAACTTACATTTAATAATTAATAATAAGTATTACAAATAAATTGTTAATAATCAGAGATCCCAATTGAATCTTACTTTTATTTTAGTTCTTTAGACTTTTTTTCAGATTTTATCAGATTTTGTTTTTTCAATTCAGCTTTTTGTATCAATAGTTTTATCCCATAATTTAAAGTTTATAACATAAATGACTTTCATCTCACAGTGAAGATTTTTAATCATATTATTTAACATGTATTTTTAAACTTTAAACATGTAATGTTGACCTAATTTCTCATGACGGTTTAATTTAATAATTTTGACCCACTTTGTCTATCATCTCATTGTTGTGACTATATTAATTTTATAGTTATGATTTTATGCCATGATTTGGAACATTTAATCTCATTATTATGACTTCTTCTCAATATTGATTTTTAATGATATTATTTTCTATATAACATAATTAATGCTAAGACAATTTTTATGACTCACTAGTTTGATTTATATCCCATAATCATGACTCATTATCTTACAGTTTTATCTTTAATCTCTTAACATTTTAATTTTTTTCAGTTAAGATGAAGAATTTTCTTTCTATCTTTACGTTTTAGTTGTACAAACGGCTTTCATAGGTTTTCAGAATAAAACTGTAAATTCCCTCTTCTAGTCTCACCCGATGCAGACTCAAAGCCAGAACATGTGAACACAGAGAGTGCTGCGGGGTCTTTATGTTCATGTTCAAACATTTTCCCCTCTCTGTCGGCAGATAAGGCCAGAACAATTCAAAATTAAGATTTTTTTTCTTTATTTAACCAACTTCCAACATACAGAAGATACTCGCGCCTCAGTAACTCTGCACATTTCTTGTCCACCATTAAAGTAAAAACTTTGCATCAGTGACACAACACACAGCTTGTTGGAGGAGGGTGAACACCCCCACAGTTTGATATTATCAGTAAACAAGCAGCGACACTTTAAGTGAAGCGAATCAGCTGACATTTAACAGAGAGCTTCTGCCACTGCACACTTCTGTTTATAGTGAAGAGGAGAAGACGTCGAGCGTGAGACACTCTCTTTCATTTCCTGTTTCAATCTGAACACACTCCAGAATGACCTCTGAGTGTAAGACCCCGCAGCGCACGCCTTTTTCCCTTTGGAGTGTATTTTATCTGCACAGAGAACATTTTTGTGGAAATACATTCCTCTCTGTGTTTGAATGTGTTTTTGATATAGCCAGTTTTCTGGAGGGAATAACAGGAGCAGTTGCCCACAAGTGTGAAGCAGCACAGTGTTTCTGTAAAATATGCAAGCTGTTACACTGTTGTTCATGTTTGTGTGTTGAGTGACAGACAGAAAGAGGGAGAAGGAGAAAGTGATGACAGAGGAAGAGGCCCTTTAACAAACAGCCGTGAAAGAAAAGCAAACATCAGCCAAGAGAAGTGATGATAACTCGCTTGTCAGTCATGTCCGATCACTTGTTTATTCATTTTCTTTTGTTCAGGATTCAGTGTACACAAAAAAGAAAAAAAAAATCAGACTCTGTTATCAATGAGTGGGAGTCAAGCGGCTAGAGACAAGTGTAATGTCTCCCATGAGTATTTGGTGTGCAGATTTCCTCTTAAAATGTGACAAACTATGCATGTTTTATTAAGTGTGAAATCTGAAATGCAGCTGCAAAACTAATACAGGAACACCATGTTGTTGGTGTCATGTTAGTGAATTTTGAGGTTGTAAATTAAAGGCCCCATGTTCTGCAAAGTGCAGCTTGAGGAGGAGAAAAACATGACACATTTTACTAAATTCTCAGGTCACAGACAAATGCGTTATATCTCTTAAAATGTCAGTATTTTACTTCCTGGAGTTTATTATGTAATAGCTATACAGCCTCCACCTACACGTGTTTTCAACTTGTCACAGGCAGACACCATCAGCTCCACAGCTTGCACCCTCTCCTCCGCCCTCCCGTCAGACATCGTTTGGGCAGCCAGAGCTCATTATCACGCCCCCCGCTCCTCGTTTCTAAAGAAGAGGGAGTAAGAGCTGCGTCTGATCCCCGACAGAAATGACTTCATTCATATCTTTATTCAACCTACTGTACATCAAACCCTTGCTTAATAGACTCCCAAGCAATGATGTAAATGATCAAACACAACAGGACATGGGACCTTAAAATTGATTTTAGAGTTTTAGATGATATTTCTACTCACATAAAAAGAAACTGTGAAATGCACCTCAAAACCCTCTTTGTAAAAAGGCAATTTAATGATAATAATAATAATACATTCATTTATAGAGCACCTTTAAAGACAGAGGTTCACACAGTGATTTGACAACAAACAAAACAAATAGACGTATAGAGCTTGGCCCAGTAATTGGCTTGTATTTTGACAAATTATTATGTGTTCTTATTTGGTGTGTTGTTTTTACATGTTTCTTACACTTTAATGATTTGTTATTTTTAATTATTTGGTTTTAATAATTATTTCTTATCTATTTTAATTTTATTTCTGCTTGTTTGTCACTGTGCATCACTTTGGTAAGCGTCATTGCTTCTCTAAATTTGTGTTATATAGGGGTGTCCCTATCCGATATTGATATCAGATATCGGTCCGATATCAGCAAAAAAACAAATATCGGATTATATCAGCCTGCGTCTAAAATCTCCGATATAAGCACTCCCGATACAAGCAGTCCATTCTAATTTATTTTTTATTTATTTAACTCAGTTGTAGATTATGCTTATGTTTAAGTTAAACACAGTGGTTATTTTGCAGTTCAAAAAAACAGATGTTTTTGTTTTTATTGGACTTATTGAGGTTACTTTTCAGGGTCTTTTAATTTAATTTTTATTTATTTTATTTAATTGTAGTATATTCTTATGTTTAAGGTTAAAATGTATTTAACCCATTGGTTAATAACAAATGGGTCAGTTTTTCTCATACCTACTATTGCTGACAACCGTTCTCTGTTTGAGTAATCTCACTTGATCAAGCCTTTTCTTACAGTCCAAACTACAAAGTAAGTAATGAAAGTATGTATGATTCCTGCTGATATCGTATCGGATCGATATCGGTATCGGCCAACAGTCAAGGCTGCAATATCGGTATCATATCGGAGGTGAAAAAGTTGTATCAGGACACCCCTAGTGTTATATAAAGAAAGTGCATTAGATTAACTCGTCCAATGAGTCTCAGTCTCCTCTCTGTAGTATCAAAACAAATTTTCCTCCTTTATTTTGTGAAAAGGGTTATTTTTTTTCTTTAATAGAGATTTAAAAACACTTTTCTGATAGGGGATTTGTGGATCTTAACCATCAATAGTGTAAAATAAACAGGATTATATTTTGTTTTGTGTTTGACTGTAAGAGCAGCATGCTCAGCTTATGTGACTCACAAGTGTCTGCTCATAAAGAAAAGGCTGTCGTTGTGTTGTTGGCCAAATGTTTTCCAGAAACATATTCAGTAAGAACTAATTAAGTATCCAATATGATGTATTATCCAGTGAGAGGAGAAAACAAAATAATTCCTGATAAAAAACATGCCCATCCAAAATTGAAATCCTGGAGCAGTTATTGCAAATGTTTGCTAACTTAAGGATCATTTGAAGGTCTGTGATTCTGGTGTTGTGACAAACTTTTGTTATTTCTTCACTGTGAATATTGAGTGAAGTGCTCTTCACTAAAACAAACGTGTTTTGGTCCCTATCACTGAGCCTTAGTTAGAAGCACATAAAGCTGAAGAGATATTGAGTGCAGATAAGTTTCCACAGAAATGGCTCTTAACTGACCTACATCGTCAGTCTCTCACAGTGGAACAACAAAGCCTGGCATCAGATTTACTCTCTCAAAGTGCTTATCTGAACAGATTTCTCTTCAGACTGTTGAAGGTCAACTAATGCTTTACCAGGCCTGGTGTTATCAGATTGTTTTTCTGCACAAGGACTCGCGCTGAAAAAAGACATGAATCTGCTCTTTGGAGAAGCTTTCCTCTGTGATGGTAGATCCACTCTGTTTGTTTTCTCCAGAGTAAACCGTGGTGGAAGTTAAAGACGATCGTCCACTGGCCCTTCAGCGCGACTCAGAGGAGAAAACTGAGCTGGGTTCAGCTGGCCGGGCACAAAGGTACAACCTGTTCAGAGCACCACACAACATTTATGATACTCTGAGGAGAAAATTTAATGTTCTGTTAGTTTGGTTTTTTTTTTTGCACATTTAGTTTGGAGTCTTTGACATAAGGTATGCTGGAAAGCGATGACAGAAGGTACAAAGACAATCTGGCAGAGAAGCAGGGGGGAAGCGGGGCTTAAATAAACACGAGAGGTTAATCAGACAGGTGATGCAGGAGGGAACACAGGTGCAGGGACTCAACAATCAGGGAGACACAGAGAGGGGAGGGCAGGAAACAAAACCTGAAAAATGAATGTGAGTGCTTTCAAAATAATACAGGAATGACAAGACAGGACACATGAGGAAGAAACAAAACGGGAAACTTACCCAGAGGATGTGACATTATCCATCTCTGAAAGCTCCAACCTACAACAATCAGTGTCCTTTAGAGCAGAAAGAGGTGGGAGCTCTGGGGAGATGACAGCAGGAAGTGACTGCTCATACAGAGATTAGCAAAGATGCTGACAGCTTCAGTGGCAGTTTTATCAGATCTGGGCCGCATCTCTTTATTAAATGAAAAACAAAATATCAACACTGAAAGTATTTCTCAATAGATGGGATATTTTTGCTCCACTTCTGACGTGTTTTTGTGAGAGTTTGTTTTATAATGAGGCTCATGCTCTGCCCTTTACACCGCAGCAGTAGCACCCACCTACTACATTATCTGATTGGCCTGTAATTAATGTGATCTGCAGAATGATTGTCCAATCACCTGCCAGATGTGCTTCTGAAAGGTTCTGCCTTCCCCAAACACTTTCTATGGGCTCTTTCCTGGATGGACTAGTGAAATACATTGAACGATCCACCTCAACCATGCCTCCTACTGTGTTCCTGTAAATCCAGATATGACCATTTCCTCCCGTTTTGTTTTGTTCACATTACCCACCCTTCCTTCCCACCTTTCCTCCATGTCTCTCAGTCTTCCCATTCTTAAGGCCCAAAGGAAAGTCATTGTGCCTGAGAGCAGAGGACTCCATTAACCATTAAGAACATTAACAAAACTTCTAATTCAGAATCAGCATTCCAATAGTACTAATAAATATTCATCAGGTCTTGTGATCCTCACCATTGAGATGATTTTTGTTCCATATTTCCATGCGCTACTTGTCACGAAGTCTGTAGCTTTGTGTGAAAGGATAAAGGGAGGATAAGATGCTAGGCAGAGCACAAAGTTGCTGTCATAAGTGACTGAAGTCATCTTCCCTTCAGAACGTCACTCTGCAGCAGATAAAATCCATGACCTCAAAAGAGCCAGCATCGTGACAGAGAAGCACTGTGCCCCAGTGTGCCCTGAAATCTCCACACAGAAAATGCATCTTGTCTTTCCAGCTGTTTGTGAACATCTATAGCTTTATCTCTTCTCAGGAAACTTTAAAGCAGCGGACGAGGGCACCATCCTGAAGAAGTTCTCTGAAAATGAGATGCAGTGTTTTGAGAAGCTGAAGGGTGACGCTCTGCTGCCGTATGTGCCTGGTTACCATGGCGTCGTGGAGAAAGATGGAGAATCTTTTCTACATATGACCGACCTGCTGGCAACGTTTGACCTTCCTAATGTCATGGACTGTAAGATGGGAGTGAGGTGAGGAAATGTACTGATTATTTACGTTTTAAGTAGATTCATGCAACAGTTAATAAATATATAAATGTAATGAGATTTTCACAATGTTCAATACTGTGATACTTCTTTAATGCCACGTGTTTAAAATGACACAATCTTAGTGCTATCAATTAAAGACGGTGCTAAATTTAAAACACACGTTTGCTTGAGGCCCAGTCATTAGTTAACGCAACCAATACACAGTGACTATTTGTTCTTATAGGCTCCTTTCCATCATGTTGTCACTCTCTCCACAATTTCTGACTCTAGGATCTTATTTCCAATAGAGGCTTAAGAGAATCCCAAAATAAATCTTAACCCTTTAAAGCATGAAAACACAAATTATAGCCAGAAAATTATAATTTTTTTGGAGCTGAAATGTTTATTTCACTTTCTACTGAAATCCAAAAAAAATCAAAATTCCTGTGAAATTTAACATATATTTTTTGTGTATCATTTGAAACATTAGTTTTTTTTGGCAACTCATAATCCACTTGAGGACATTTTTATCATTTATCTGACTGTATTCAGATGTTTTTTTCTGTAATTTGTTGACCACGTTGACTAGATAGAGTATCATAAAAGTATGAAGACAATATGATACAACAGTCTTTAAGCGGTTAAAAGAAAAAAAAAAAATAGAGCCACAGCCTGACATTATGCCTCTGTCCTATTGTTGGACAGTTAAGGTACAAAGATGGGTCAATGAGAGAACCTCTGTACTTTTTTGTGGTGTGATTAGTATATAAATTATTTTTTTAATGATTATTGGTATATGCTTTGTAATACATTTTGGATTATAGAGCAAGTTCGAGAAAAAATAAGCGACTTAGCAGTAATTTTCAAAAAGGGGGAGTTACATCCATCCTGTGTTAACACAGAACCCTGGTTGCCTCCTGTCAGCATTGTGAAAAAATAAAGACACACAAAAATACCACAACATTTTTGTGTGTGATGCTGTATCGATTTTCCATGACCCAATATCAATAATTCATAACTTAATAATTATAGAAATTTGGGACATTAGTTCAGCCTTTTGCAGATAGTTAGCAGCAGGGATTCAGTTACTTGTTTCTCTGCCTCTTTATTACTTTTGTAATTATTATTTCTGTCTCCAGAGCAGATACTTAAACCATGTTGCAGGGACGATCATGTGTATAAATTACTGAAAAAAATGGACTAAAACTGTATTTTTATGTATATAGTATTAAGGGTTCATTACAACATTTTTTAAAAACAGACTATTTTTTAAAAAATGGGATAAATGGCCCTGCTGATTGTATCCTGACATGTCGTGATATATTGTAATGTCACCCCTGCGTCTTAGATCAGGCTCATGGATTAATTTGATGACTGCTGGGTATGTTCACAATCACTAATGCTAAAAAACCCTAGTTTTCACACACAGAGCTCCCCAGATTGTGCTGTATTCTCTATGTGTCTGAGACCCTCTGTTGGAGCTCAAGCCCCAAGTTACGCCCTGCTTGGCACCATGTTGTCAACAGCTCTGCATTCATTCTAACACTTATGCTCTGCAACGAGCTTTGCACTGCAAGCCAGTGGGCTTTAACTGATGATGAAACAGTGGTCTGATGTCACATTGGTATGTATATTCAAGGTGGGGGTTTGGTAAATGAGATGTTTGGGCTGCTGCAGGCGCCACATAGAGGGGAAGAGGGAGTGGTCTTAATGCTGCAGACTAGTGCGAGGTGATTAATTGACTTTCCTTTCCAATTCTAATGACAAAAAAAGACTAATCGACATTCAACAATCACATCGCTGCATGCTGAGCTCGCTCTGCTGTGTGGGTGAGCAGTCCAGACTTTTGGTCTTGTTCATAGAGGGCCTCTATTGTGTGTGTGTATGTTGTTTTGACTTTTAGTGGGAAATAATAAAATGCATCTGATGTCGTCTGCTTTTATTTCTTAAACGGATGTTGTGTGTTTAAAATGATGGTTGTGAACAAACTGCTAACAAGGACTACAAAAATGGCAGGGGACACGGTGGCAAGCATTTCTGATTGTTTTGAAATAATCAGTTATTCATTCACTATTGCCATAGCCATGAGGAACAACTTGATCAGGTCATTTGAGTAAGAGGAAATTCTCAGACAACAAGACGTTATGCATTGAAAATATTCCAAGGAGTAGCTTCAAACATCATGAAAAGTTGGTTTGTTCGTTAAGATTATCACACAAAGAAAAGAACATGCAAGTTTCATAAATTTTTTTTTTGTTCTCCTCTGAGCTTATTATCAGCAATGATCCAAAATACAATGAAAAACCCCATAGGCTTTGAGTGGAAAAGCACAATGCTAGCTTTAGCTTTGGCCTACAAAAATACATCATCCCTGCACCACTCTGTTAGTGAGGAAGCAGATCTTTCTACACTGGATCTCCAAGCAAAACAAACAGATCACAGAGCAATCAAACCACTCAAATAAGGATGTTAGTAACCTATCTGCATGTTTTCTTACTAAAACTGATGAGGTCACTTAAAAATAAGTACTGCTGCATACAAATACCTGGAGATTAAACTGTATTCATTATAGAGGTATAACTGTAATAAAGGAGAAAGAAACTTCTTGAGTAGTTATGTCTGATCCTTCCAGCCTGATACATCTGCAGGAGTCTGCATGCAAGATTTTACAAACTATAACAAGTAATAAGCTTATGATATTGGGGCTTAGGACTTCTGTTTTGGTGCAGTGATATTAAAACAAGTACAGAAACAGTATAACCTGATTGGTACTTGAATCAAATCTAAGCCTAACATTCTAGTATCCACTCTATTATATAAAGAAAAGCTGTCAGAAAGCGGCATTTTGTTGAAAAGCCAATAGTCGGTAGTAAAGTTTATGTTAATTCTCACATTCTGAGTGTGATGATAAAACAGTTGTGTGTTTTAGAGCTGCTGCCTGCTGCTGTAGTGTTTGTACTCTGAAGGGAACACCTGTTGTAACTGCAGGCTGCAGACGCTGCTTCCTGCCACAGCAGGCAGGGTGCCTCACTGTATCATGTACAGGCAAATACACACCTACACACATGCACACAAACACAAACAGCCAATCACAAAGATGCATGTATGCATTATCGTACACATAACTGTAAACATACTGTGTTTGGTGCATGCAGTACTGAGTGGATGAAAGTATTCAGAGGTTTGAGAGGAGCTTTCCTTCAGTTTAGAGAGGAGCATACACAAACACCACAAGATCAGGAACAAACGTACACACAAGGTCATCAAACTCACAAAGAAACCATAAAAACATTAACAGATCTTTTATTTTCTGTCTTCTTTCTTTCTGTATGTGTCTTCTGAGGCCACACACAGGCACAGACTCACTCTGAGGGCGTCCCTGGAGACTCCCCTCTGTCAAAAACACTTAACCACAAAGCTGCTAACCACTAGCTTAAACAGGCAAACACACATTTGCACACAGCCCTGGAGTCTCCTCTCAGCTTCCTTCTTCAGCTCAGAGAGGAAGTGCATAGTCGCAAACTGAAACTGAAATTCAAATCTGTTTTCATGTAACTGACTCTGCCGTGAAAGAGCTGAGTTAGAGAGTTCAGACTGACCTCAGACGGCACTTTATGATCTGCTCAAATGTTCTGAAAGAGCAGACATTCAAATAAAGGAGCTGTTCTGAGTTATAATGCATTAGAGTGAGATGAGTCCTCTGTGGGTAAAGCATTTGTAGCCTTTTGTCCATGTGGCTTTAATGCAGCTTTTAAAGCCAAATGTTGAGCACTTATATCTCTATTAAGGACCACAACACAACAATATGCATTTAAATATTTCATGACGATTCAGAAGTGAAGAGGCTGAAAGTTGTGTATGTCTGTTGTAAAGTAGACTGAGCACAAAAAGGAAGGAAATTAGTTTGGTAGATTATTTCTTCGTTGTTACAATGGTGCTTGGCAAGTAAATATTACACTGTTGGAGAGTCTGTTGATTTCCCTTTCAAATGGAGCCACATTGGTAAGGAACATGCATCTGTGGGATGAGCAGCAGAGCTGAGTATGAGGGTTACACCCATGGACATTTTGCAAAATCCTTTCTGCCAATGCCAAACAGCTTATTCTGCTATTGACTCTTGTTTTGAGCCTCTGGTATCCCCAGGAGCTGCCAATCAGGTGCCTGATTGGCAGTCATCTTGCAGTCAAGGTTTGCTGGACCGACATGGAGAATCCTATGCTGATTGCTGCACCTATGTGGCACTTGGTCGGTAATTGGGAGGTTAGAGATTCAAGCCCAGCCCCAAGTGTCACATGGTGATGTGTCCTTGGCCAAGACACTCAACTCCAAGTTGCCCCCACTACTGCTGTGTCAGTGGCGTGTAAATGGGCATGAAAAGGACGTGAATGTGTTAGCTGATACTGAGGGACAAATGACATAGAAACTGCAACCATCACTTAGTGAATATGAGAGTGAATAGGTGTGAATGGATAGATGTGACCTGCAGTGTAAAGCTGCTTTGAGTAGTCAGACTATAAAAGCGTTATATAAGCTCAAGTCCATTTACCATTTTATTTACCATTTACCAATAGAGTATCATCTTTTGGTTTAGCCTGTGTAGGTTCCCTGTCATCCTGTCTTGGTTATCCAATGCTGATCTAAGTGGCAACTGGACTGGTTCAGATTCTTAAATGCATTTTACCTCTTCTCCAAAGACTTCTTCAGTTAGAAGAGTTGACTGAGGAAGAGCTAAAAATATAAAAATATTTATGATCGGCTCTGTCGATCATAAATATGTCACACCAGATCATTTGCATATCAGTGGTCCACAGAGGCTTTATATTTCTAGCTCTCCCCAGCAGATTAAAGTCTAGATTTGAGATTAAATTCTGAATTCTGAGATGTTTGTATGATGTACTTGAGTTTTTTAATTCATAATGTTCCTGAAATCTCTCCAACTTCTCTCTCAGCAGTTGCAGCCTATTTGCCCTCATTGGTCAACATTTTTAAGCATTTTAATGTATATATCTGCTTTTATAACAAGTGGTGCAAACATAATACAAATTACTTCATGTAAACAAAATTCAGTTGCACTCAAGGTAAACAACATTCTTTACTATTTATAATATGTACAAAGAACACGTCTGTAAATATGCCGTCCCCTAAAGGAGTTCTCTTCTGTCTGTTTCAGGACATATTTGGAGGAGGAGCTGGTGCGGGCACGAGAGCGTCCAAAGCCGAGGGAAGATCTGTACAGGAAAATGGTGGAGGTGGACAGTGATGGGCCAACACCTCTGGAACACTCCCAGACGGGGGTCACTAAACCTCGCTACATGCAGTGGAGGGAGAGCATGAGCTCCACCAACACACTGGGCTTCAGGATAGAGGGCATCAAGGTAGAGCCAGGACACATTGTTTACTAAAAAGATGTAATTTCACACTGAGAAAATAAAGCCTATGACCGTTATCATTAAAGATTTAAGTCTTTTGACTGCTTTTAAGATTTGGAGATTTAGTAGGCCCAGGTGACCTCAATGACCAACAGAAAAAGAAGAAGATGTAGAATCAAGTGGTTGTGTAGAAAAATATGAAATACAATTAGAATACACAAAAATAATCAGTATGACGATATCTGATATTCCAAATTATGCCATATTTCAGAACTCATTATTGCCAATACAGAAACCAATAGTTTTTGTGGACAGCACAAAGCCTCCACTTACTTAAATTTAACTGTTCCCCTAATGGTGACCGTCTATTTGTGTTAGAAACAGATGTGGAGCAATAAAAGCATTTTATTCTTCAATGATACTTCTGACATAAAGAAGTGGACATTCATTGCGGTACATTTGTACATTCTGCCAATATTATAGCCAATATATGGGATACATATGGGCAATATGTATGGCAAAATATCAGAAACAAATGTTAATTTCTGCCAATGCCAATTACTATTTAGACAATTATCTGCCAAAAATGATATTGTTCTGATTATTATATTAATTATAATTATATTATAATAAGTCTGATAATACTGCCAGATCTGCCTTTTCATGGGAGCATTATAAGTATCCTATAACTAAGTAAAATAATAAAGTTGCATAAAGTCTGGACGTACAGAGTTCCTAAAAGGACTAACATCCATGCACTTTATTTTACTTAAATTTGCTGTGATAATTAGCAAATTTAAGCTATTTTCTCAAAATCTCTCTTCATTTATCTTCCTGTCTAGGTGTGATAAAGCAGTTTCTCCCCGGATAATGTGTGTGTGTGTTTTTTTTTTTTTAGATACAGTTAAAAAAGAACCAAAATTTACATGTTTTGTTTGTTTTCTCAAAACTTTTGTTTCCCTCAAGGATGAAAATTGTGTTAAATTTGGACCACAGTTGCTCATCATAGTGATAGATGATGACCTGCTAAAACACTTCATAAAAGCCTTTATTCACGTTGCCTACTGTAGCTTTACCATCAGTTAAGTTTTCAGGAACTCCTGTTTTCTTGATTAAAAAAATAGACATTTATGTCTTGTCGATATGAGAAACATCTGTCATCATCCAAGGTTAATCCCGTTCTTTCTTTCTTTGTCAGAAATATGACGGCACGTGTCGAACTGACTTTAAAAAAACCCGGTCGAGAGAGGATGTCATCCAGGTGTTCAGAGACTTTGTTGGAGGGGACTTCGACATTCTTGTGAGTAACTTCTGCACACTTATGGTCATGTGTGTGAGGAGGGACACAGAAACTTACTGTACTGTGTTTAAAGAGAGCAAACCAAATGACCTTAAACACTATATAAACTAACAAAGCTGTCAGTTAATCTCTCACATCCGTGTTCAGTGTTTGGACAAAAGTCATCTTTCTTGTAGACATAGTTTTAAAAAAGGCAGAGGCCTGTTTAATGTCATAAGAAAACAGCCTTCAAGTGTTTGAACTGCTGAAGGTAAATATTCACTTTGTTACACTGTTTGAGTTTTCTATTAAAGCAAAGGTTTCCAGAGTATGCACTCAGTCTACACCCTGGAGCTACAGATGGATGGTGTCAGATTAAGACTTATCCAAAGTTTATCAAATCTTATCTAAACTTAATGCTTATCTTCCTGTTTCTCTCTTAAAAAACACAGAAGTCTTACCTGAGGAGACTGACAGAGATCCAGCAAGCCCTGAAGACATCAGACTTCTTCAGAAAACATGAGGTGATGACTGGTGTCAAGATGACTTCAGGAAAACAAACTTAGATCGCCTCAAGTGTTGAGGGATGAGACTACTTCAAAACATGTTGTGGGCTACTCAGAGATCTGATGATGTGGAGACTGTATGAAACACCAGTCAGAGGCCACTTACAAAAGCAATCTCTAAAGCTGTGTTCACACCAAATGCATAAAAAAAATAGCTGCGTCGTGTCTTTGCGCAACCAAATTTTGCACATGTACTCGCATGTTCAGCTGCTTCAATTTTACCCCTCCTGCCAAATGCCTGCAGAGTTCCAGCCAATTATGAGGAAACACCCAGCCAACAGGAGTGCCCAAGTCCCACCATAAACATGCCCATTTGATGGTGCTTCCCTCAAAAGAACACACCCAATGGGCTTGTCCTTATTTGAGTATTGTTAAAGTTAATTAGTCACTACGTTTCTGTCATGTCATTACAGTCATGACAGTGGGCAGGTCCCAGCATGCTCCAGTCACAGTCCAGTCAAGATGGTAAAAGGGGAATATTTAAGAGGCTCCATCTGTACTTATTGAGGCAAATGTTCGCCCCTCAGACCTGAGAGCTACCAGAGAAGTTGGCAGGCCTGTGTCATAGTCACAACCATGTGTGTTTCTACCTTCTCATACTATGATCAACCATGGTGGATGTTTCTACAATTGCCTCCAGAAAAGGTCAATAACATGATCAATAACATCCTTCGGGCCGCACATGGCGAGTTTCACCATAATGCTCGGTGATGGCCTCTCTGTTGCTTGCCAGTCCTGTCCTGCTTTACTCTGCCTTTTTCCTGGTACGGCCCACTCCTCCTCTCTCCCTGGTTCATTCTTTCTCTCGTGGGTGCTTTGGTAGGTATTTCATGAGGTCTGGCGTATTTTCTCTGTGAAAAACACATCAAGTCAGCTAACCAACAGCAGATATATTCAGTTTTGTTTTGCAATGACAACAATTCAATGAGGGGGCTTATTTGATGTAGAAGCCTATGAGCTGGTTTGGTCTGACATTTATTAATCCATCACTTTTAGATCGACAAATTTCTTAAAGACATCTCTGAAATGTTAATTAATATACATGTATCCTTCGACTGAACTTTTTACTTAAACCATACATCCATTGTTTTCAGCTCTGCTTCTTTGAAGGGACGGTATTTTTGAAGTTGGGGTATATGAGGTTCATCTCAATGGTAAGCACATCAGTTGTTCTGGTCAGCTCTGCCTCTGTAAGGAGAAAACTGACGTAGAAACCTGGTTTCACATTGCTGCAGATGGGGTCAAGAGTTCCATGTAATTTAATGAATTCAGGCGAAAGTTAACAGTAATAAAAAAGCTTTGGGGTGATTGTACACTGTACTGAGTGCAGTTACAATGCTTTATGGTAGCATAAAAATTAATTCATTGGAAATCTGCTCAGGGCAGTTTTGCACTGATTTCTTTAGTTTAGGCTCACCTACAATTCAGTAAATAACACAGAGCTCTTGGCCCCAGCTGTAGCAATATAGAGCCTAACTTCAGTGCTGGTTCTCTCCTAACAGGGGCAGAGATGATCAAAATCCTGTTGATGATGTATTTATTATTGAAATGAACCTGATACAACTAAACTACAACATTTTTGAACTGTCTCTTTAAGCTAAATAGGAATTATGTCTTCCTATCTCTTAACAAAGCTGAAAAATAGCAAATAAATCACTGCAGTAGTACATTAATTTAGTATAATACCTTCAACAATTTATGGTCCGGCTAGCCATGGATTTACCATAATCTTACATTTTTCATTTTAGTTCCTCTATCTGTCTCATATCTTGTTCTGCATCTTTTCCCATCTCTCACGACCTGGCTTCATTGGATCAACATGAGTCTAGTTCTGCTTAAGTTTTGCTGCCTGCTTAGCAGAAGGATTTTTTCTTGTCACTGCAACTTTTGCAAAATGTTTCAAAGTGCTGTACTCATGGTGTATTCAGACTGAGCCTTCATTTATAAGATGATAATAAAAAGTGATAAAATCATGTAAATGAAATGAAGATGAAGCGTATGGTCTAGATCTGGATAGGGCAACTGGCAGCCCGGGGCCACATGCGACCCTCCAACTCCCTTAATAAGACCTGCCTGACAGTTTGAAATATGAAAATATGCATTTTCATGAGTAGAGTAAGACAAAATCTGCCCTGACGACATCAAAGATTGTGATGTTTCGGTTCAAGCCCAGCTCCTGGCGGCACATGGCGATGTGTCCTTGGGCAAGACACTTAACCCCAAGTTGCTCCCACTGCTGCGTCAGTGGTGTGTAAATGGGCATGAAAGGGCGTGAAAGTGTTAGCTGATGCTGATGGATAACTAACATAGAAACTCTGAACCATCAGTGAGTGAATGTGAGAGCGAATGGGTGTGAATGGGTAAGTGTGACCTGCGGTGTAAAGCAGCTTTGAGTAGTCAATGACTAGAAAAGCGCTATATAAGCTCAAGTCCATTTACCATTTACCATTTGATGTTTCCAAGAAAATAGAGATCAAATGGGCTGTAACTGTTTCTGTAAACTTCCATTTTATGCATTTTGCAAAACAGGTTCAAATATAAGTAAAATGTTCTTTAATAACTTGTAAATGCTCTGTAACTTGCATCAACTAGGCAGCAGGAACTGGCTTAAAGTCAGTGTTTAGCTCACTCTATTAAGTATTGCTTATTGCTTTTAAAGAATATAAACTAATGTTGTCAAGGTAACTTCTGGTGACAACCATGTGTGTGTCCCTGTCAGTGCCCATCAAACTGCAAAAACCATGGCCCTCTGGCAATGATGATAATTTTAATGTGACCTTCTTGGTGACCAAAGTTGCCCACCCCTAGTCCAGACTAACCCTTTATAAAGTATGTTGAGAAGACATTTATGAAATGGGCTATGCAAACTGACTTAACAGTCTTGGGTTTATCTTACCATTACATCTTAAAATGATGTATTTGTTTGTTTTGCTTTTACTTCACTAAACCAGAGGGAGTTAGAGCTGTTTATAAAGGTTACCCATGATTTCTTAACCAAACAAAAGTTTTAAAATCAGCAAGCTTACCTGTTCAAGTCTTTTTGTTTCAGTTGTCACATACTTATTCTCAAAGATGTTCAGATATACTTGCTAAAAAGTTAAACTTCCATTTATTTTTCTGATAAGACCACCTTGGTTTAGCTGCAGTAATCCACATTCCTCCTTTCTTTGTTAGTGATTACCCTCACAGATCAGTGAATAAAAGCACAGGACAGGAAGTCAGAAGCTAAGGTGATTGTCGTCTGTTTTGTGTCACAGGTCATTGGCAGCTCTTTGCTCTTCATCCATGACCACACGGGCAGTGCCCAGGTCTGGATTATTGACTTTGGAAAGACCACAGCGTTACCAGAGGGCCAGACGTTGAGCCATGAAATTCCTTGGCAGGAAGGCAACCGAGAGGACGGCTACCTGTGGGGACTGGAAAACCTCATCCAAACACTGAAATCTGTGAGCGATGAGGAGATGAGTGGAGAGACGTGTTGCTCGGTTACCAAAGAAAACAGTCAAACTACAGACGCAGATGGTCAGTGACCTCTGACTTTTAGAAAGGTGAAGGGAACTCAAACTATTTCAGTGGACATCATGAAGGAGATCTGTAGGAGGGCTTTAGAGAGAACATTTGGTGTGGCCTGTAAGAGTTTTGTAACCACTGACAGGAAAAACTACTCTAGACACTGAACAGAGAGAAGTTGTCACTATTTTCTGAATGATTGAGCGAGTATTCTGACACTAATTATGCTTTCTACATACCTGAAGTGAAAGAGCAGGATTCTGCTTTTTCCTTTCAGGGATGGATGTTACATGTGATGAAACGCTCAAGAAGAATGAATCAGAGTTCAAGTTTATGTTAAACTGGTCACAAACCTCATAGTCATATGACTACAGCACAGAACACAGAAAAACTGTACAATGATTTAGATCATTGAATATTTCTTATAAAACTTTCTTTTATTGTTCAGCATTTCAGATTTCTTTATCTGATTGATTCCTGTAATCAAACTTTAATTTAAAGTTAAAAATGTGATTTTAATCTCTTTTATTTCACGTGCTGTTGAAGATAAGTTTAATTTTAATGCTGCAGTGTTCTTACAGCACAGTCTCTGGTCTTTGTTACAGATGGTCTGTATATGAATTAAAAAAAGTATGGAAATAAAACGGGAAAACATGATTTCATTTGTCATCTTTGTCAGAATGAATTCACTCTGCTTTTTCACACAGCTGATTCAAGGTGGGATATTTATGCTCCTATCTCATTTAGGCTTAAAATAAATGAGCCGTTTTCCACTTTAAACTTTTAAGTTTAAGAGAACAACTTTCTAAAGAGGATATGATTGTGGATGCCTGCCATAGGCACCATGTAACAATGGCAGCAGGCCATACTCTCTTGTGAGAAGTATGACGGCTTTTTAACACTTAGTCATACCCCAGCCTTCAACTAAGAAGAGGTCAGTCAGCCTGTCTTGGCACTGCTCAATAAAATGGTTGAGACAGAGCAAGAGGCCCCCAAAATTAATGTAACAAAGCTGTTAGATCAACTGTGAATGTGTTTCAAGGTTATAAAGTTACATCTTGCTTCTTTAATATGAATTTCTCCGGCAAGGACCACACCACGACGGTGAGCGTTTGAACATTTTATGAGGTTAGAACTGAGGAAGCTGATGTGCATGTGTCCTGATGCCAAGGAGGATGAATGTTGAGTGTCACTCTCTGGGATGATGTCTTATGGCTCTGCGCCGGGAGGCTCAGGATCTGGGTTCCATCTTGGCATCATCCTGCACGAGCTGATCTTGACCCCCAAAAGTTTATTGGACGAAGCTCAGTTGAGAGTGAGCCAGTCACAGATCGTTCAGATTTTTGTGGATGTATGTGTGATATGCTTGACCAGCGCCGAGGACCTGAATGGTTCGGTCTGGGATTCCTTGTCTGGCTGCTGTGGACGGGGGGAATAGTGCTCTGATGTTATCCCTGAAATGTGGAGGATCTGGTGTAAATGTTTGTGAAACCAGAAGGAGATGTGAATTGAGGCATTGGGTGAATATTTGGCAGGATCTTCCTATCTGATCTGTTTTACTTCTTTGGAGGTTAAATATGAGTGAGTCAGGGGATTATATAGTTATGTCGGATAGTTTGGGATGATGAGAGGGATTAAAGACAGATGAGGTAAGAGTGAATTCAGAGCATCTGAGGAATCCGAAGAGGGCTAACAGGAACGTGTGTTCTAGTGTTGAATCTATGGTGGGTTAACATCATCATGTGGGAGTGGGAGATTAAGGCGCATTGAAAGCCGGTGATAAGTTTGAAGAAGTTGATTCCCGCCAGGTATGTCTGTATGGTAGATGATCTGAATTTTTGAATGTTGCGTGCTTGAGTAGGGAGGAAAAATGTAGCGAATACATGGTGTGATAAGACTCAGAGCAGTTCTAGACAGATAAGCAGAGTGCTGGGGGCGAGACTCTCAATTATTGCTTCTTGAGAAGCAAATGAAAGGTTCATTAGCTGTGAAACTAATTGTAGATCATGGCTAAAAATGGTGGGACTGGTGTTGGATATAAATCCGATTCTGGAGTCAATTTCTGGAAAGAGAAATGAGACAAAGCGCTATCGATGGTGTTTTGATGGCCAGGGATGTGAGCTGCCCTGAGTATCAATTGGTGGTGAGCAGAGATTGGTGATGTCTACGTGTACGAATGAACTGTGCGATGACTGAAGAATGTGATTGATTTTTGTTGAAGAACTCAACGACTACTTTGTTATCAGAGTGAATAAGTATGGATTTTCTTGACCAGTCGTGCCCCCAAATGATAGTTGCGATAATGATGGGATATTTTTCGTGAGGGGCAGATGAAGAAGTCTGTGATTTTGAGTCGATGGATTTGAATTCTGGTGGCCAAGTGAAAGCGAAGCATCTTCCTCGGTAGTACCCACCAAATCCAATGGAGGGGGCAGCAACTGTGAAGAGCTGAAAGGATACGACCCCTGTAGGGGGGTCTGAGGGCATGCTCCCCTAGAAGAAAAATTTGAATATTTCATATCTAAAAGCATCAATCTGATCCACTGGAGGCTTGTTAAAATAGCTACATTATCTCTCCTGCAGTCTTAGCTAACGTTATGCATCAATGACACAATGCCTCTTTCAACAAGTTTTAATTCTTCTTGTGATATATTATCTGTAGTTAATGTTAAGCCTATGTCAACAGAGCTCCTGGGTAACTTAGATATACCAGAAAATATTGAAATTATTTAAACAATCACTCACCAAAGTCAAGCAACTAACGTTAGCTATGTTCCACTTTCCAAATCAGCGAGGCATTTACTTTTCAGCTTCCAAATGCTTTGGTCTGCATGAGTGAACTGCTTGTACACTTCACAAAACAATCAGGTAGCAGTTTTCATCTACCTTCCCAGAGAAAAAACTGGTGCTGCGAGGCCCTTTGCGCTAATATTTCCATCCTCTCACGCTTGTAGAGTGAATGTTTTTATAGAATTCTAGGCTCCTTTCAGGCGTGCACACAAATGTTCGCAGTTCACTGATAATCTCTGGTACACCTTCATGTCCCATCCATACCCCCCACCCCCCAAAAAAATCTCATCTGTTCTACATGATTCAGATAGGTCACCTATTTTGGTTTCAAAGTGGTGAGTTTCGTTGAATAGTGAGTGAATTTCATGCCTGTTTTCCATTTTGCAAGCATCGTCATGCATGGAAGGCATGGCTTCAGCTTTTGCTAGAAGGTTTTGGACAGAAAGGATTTTGCCTGAGGGATGATGCGGATGGAATAACTGAGGTGGTCCAGGGGGGCTAATAACTGACATTTGGTGCATCTCTCTGCCAAGGGATGGTTGGAGAGGAGCAGGGTGTTGCACTGGGTTTTCTTTGGTGAGAGATGATGGTATCAGTGTTGTGGAGAAGACTGCTGTCTGTGCCGTCTTTGGTCCAAAGTTCTTTGGTTTGATTTGAGTCGTCAGCTAAGGTTCAAGATCCATGATGAGTACCCTCCTGTTTTTTAAATTATTTTTTAATTTGCTTTTAAACGATCAATTGTGAAGCACGGTCTGTCTTGAGTGTAGAAGACAAACGGAGTAAAGTGGGTTGACCATGTATGAATAGGCTTGTCAGGTGATTGAAGGTGTGGTTCTGGTGTGGTCCTGCTCCCAAAATTAAGTTAATACATTAACTTACTTTAAGAAGGCATGAGGGTGGCATAGAGTGATACCCTCTCTGTACCGGTGCTCGTCTCAATATCGCTATCAGCAGATAATGGCCAATGCAGTTGATTATTGGTATGAGGAGGTATTAACAATTCTGCCAATATTAACAACATATATATCAGCCATATATTCCAAATTTTAGCTATTTTAGCAAAGTGTATGGATTTAGCAGTTTAGCACTGCTTCATCTTATCATCACTGAATGTCTATGTTAGGGCTGGGAAATAAAGCCTCAAAGATGTATCAAGATATTTCAAGGAAATTTACAATAGTAATACATATCACAACACTCAGTAAAAATTAAAATCCATGTGGAGCTAATGAAACAGCAGTGCTAAGATCACAAATACAAATGTTACATTAATTAATCAACAATTTGCAAGAGATTACTCTGCAATCAGATTTCTAATTCATTTGTAAACAGGGTACAGTTCTGTGTTTCTCCTTATTATTTAACAACATGCCTTCTTAAGGTGCATGCTCCACATGGGCATAAACACGTGGAGCTGCAGCAGATGAGAGGAGAAGAGAAGGCTGTGTGCACAAACAGAACAAAATGCAAGAAGAGTGGAAATTTCTCCATGTGAGGCAAAAAGAATCAAACCCTGTTGTTATGTTTGATTGATTTCATCGTGTTACACCTTTTTATCATTGGAAAGTTTATAGCAGTTATCATGGATGGTATGATATGGTACAACACTCGTCTGCATTTCTAAAATAATACAGTGTAATTATTAATGAAATTAAATGTTATTTTCCTCTTTTCACACGTATTTCTCACACAGGCTGTCAGATTGAGGGGAACGGATCAATTTTAGTGTGACAGAGACTTGGTGCACTTGACAAAAAATTTTGCAAAAATCAGTAACAGTATTAATATTGGTATTGGCTAAACTGAATATGGGAAATATCAGCATTTCGGTTATTGGCAAAAATCCTAAATCCTGCGTCCCAGAATGCGTGTTTGTGTGGAGCTCCCTGTGTGCTGTGATCTCCAACTCGTCCATAACGCAACATGAACGACAGGCAGGGACCAAACATGAGGCCGCTGTCTTGAGATGTAATGATGGCACAGCTTCAATATATTTTATACCATTGGGACAAAAACACTATTTTAATTGATCAGACAATTAGGATCAATATATATGATTATTTATTGAGGGCACAATAAGGTTAGATGAAAGTGTGAAATACAGTATATTGCATAGAGTGCACTTTTGGTTGAGGTTTGTGACTTCCTCAGCTACATAAAGAATGCAGAAACTCAATGAATAAAAGCAACAAGCCTAAAAATTACTCAAATTTCTAAATGACACGATCATCAAAAATGCCATCTTGTAGTTCACTGTTAATAAACTAGGAGACACTTTAAAAGCTGGCCTGAGCAGGGAAACAAAACAGAGCTAAAGAACAAATATGTCAGTGTTACCATTCATCAAACAAAATAAAAATGAAATAACATTTTTCGGCTCAAATAAAAACACACCTCTACCTAACTGATTAAATAAGAATACCTGAAGACTTAAATACTGAATATCAAATCTACACACTTGAATCTTTACTGTTAAACTGAGATACCTGCGGCAGCATGTTTGCTATACCAAAGCTGAATACCTCCCCCTGCTGAGTAAACATAGGAACTACAGCACTGTTTCAGCAGACACAGTGTAGAGGTATCAAATGGCAGTGATCAACTACAGATACAAATCCATCAATAACATGAGTGCATACAAATCAAACAGCTACAAATGCAATGGGTTAGTCCAGTGTATGAAGGTAAATACAAAAATAGCAAACATTTTCACAGATGCATGGTCAACAGCAAACACTACAGGCTTTTAGATCACAGGACCTCCAGCAGGCAGATAAATATTGAGACATCAGGACAGAGAGTCAAAATCATAGTAACAGGACATGAAGTTCAAATGAGATCTAATTAGTCTGGCAAAAACATTAAATTCAGGGCAATTTCTTTGTGCTGGAACCAGACAGTGACCATATATCACATTGAGTCTTTACAACAAAATTCAAAACCTCAAAGGCATATTGTGGAAACATGCGCTCTCATTGTTTATTGCAAGAAAAATGCCCACCTAAGCTCACAAGTTTGGTCATTCTGATTTGTCTGTGCTAATCCTCATTTTTCACTGAGCTGTGACCTTTTGAAGGGGAACTAAACATCAATCCATCCATTATCTATGCTGTTATCCCTTTCAGGGTCATGGGGAGCTGAGCCTATTCCAGGTGGCATTGGGTGGCAGGGCGACATTGAGAGACAGACAACCATTCACGCACTCACCCACATCTAAGGGTGATTTAGAGTCACCACTTAACCTAACAAGCATGTTTTTTGGTCTGCAAGAGGAAGCCGGAGTGCCCAGAGAGCCTGTCCATGCACCAGGAGAACATGCAAACTCCACACAGAAAGATTCTGACCGATATGGGGTTAAAACCACACATCGAAAACTTTTTTAAAAATAAAATACTGAAAATTAAGGACACTGTACATTTCAGTCTCAAGTAGTAAAATTATTCATGTTGTCTTTAAATTTGTTCACCCACCGCCATAAAAAGGTGAAACCCAGCCAGTGTAATGAATGATACTATGGACAAATCTCTGGAGCCAGAGCATTCGTGTTGCCAACCATCACCACCTCACAGCTCACTGTGGTGACAATCAGCACCCACTTTTTTCACTGATCGGTAGCTTCAGTAGAAGCAGCTCACAGCCAAAATTCACAGGCAACAGTAGGCTCCTAGCCTTGCAGTGTAGTTGGATCAGCCTGACTTTATGTCTGTGATCAGATGGATCCATCTGGCCAAGGTAAAATGTGCAGCCCAATCAGAGTCCTTTAAAACAGGAAGAGGCGGAAGCTACGAGCGAGACAAAAGCAGAAAGCGACTGCTCATACTGAGGTTAGAGTTGTGCTTGAATTTTTCTCAGTGTTCTCAGTGTTAGCAACATAATCACTTGTGTCCTCTCTGGATCAATATATCATCATTTTCCCATTTAATGTCTCTGATCTACATATATGGCTGTCAGAAGAAGTGGTCCCACTTGAAGGTAAGCAACATCGGCAGACTCAATCAATTAGAGAGATCACACACAAAAAATATGTTATCCTCAAACCATATTAATAACATATTTAAGGGTCATCTTTGGGTATTCGATTCTCTCTCCACTAAAATCTTCTTATGCATATATTAGTCTGGTATTTAGTAGAAACAGCTCACCGTGGAAGTAGCCAATGGATCACTCCAGTTGATATCTGAACTTGTATTCTACAAGACGCAAATTAGCCAGGTAACTGGGAATGCCCCCTTTGGAGGGAATTTTTTACCAGGAAGTCGGATGCTCTTCAGCTACCCCAACTGTGCTAGCTCTTAACTGGAATCTTCCTAACCGGGATGTGATGTAATTCCCACCTCTCCTGTCTGAGTTCTGAGGTAAATGGAACTCGTAGGGAAGAGTAGGTTTTTATCAATCACAGGCTTGATGTGACATTCTAGGATTGTGGGTAGTTTAGTTCTGACTTTCAAAATTGGGATAAAATCATGTGTTTATTTAAAGTAGGTTGATAAAATACCAACTTGTGACATTCACAGGAGCATAAACCATCATTTTACAACCAGACTACCATGAACTTTGAGATGCTGTGAATGTCTATGCAGCCACAGTCAACATTAGAGCACAGTATTGGAGAGCTGAAGCCACATCCACTTCTTAAGGGGGGCCTGATCAGACACAGCTCAAGTGGACTTTTGCTAAAAAAAAAAAAAAAAACTGTTCTGAGCAGCAAGGAAACAGTGGGTTTATAGGCACGCCAAAATCTAATAACCTTGCAGTACAGATGGACCTGCCTGATTTATTTTCTGAAATCACGCAGAGCCATCTTGTCAAGCTCAAATCTCCAACGACTTCACGGCCAAAAGCTGGATGGCCTAATCAGGGAAGAGAGGCGGAAACTGAAAACGTGATGACAGCGGGAAGTGACTGCATGTTTGAAAACAACAGCGGCTTCTGAAGCAGTCTCTGTGGATGCAGCAACATCTGCAGTTTTATAAGAAATGGACTCAATTTCTTCTTTGAAAGAGGAGTAAAGAATGTCACTTAAAGCTTTTTTTTTTAATGGAAAATCATGTTTTTGCTCTTTTCCCAACCGGGGATCACTGCTGGGAAACTGGGAAATGCGGAAATCCTCTGCGGACGATGCCGATTGGTCTATAGTAGCCCGGAGTCGTTGTTAGCTACAAAAAGATACCTGGCGAAATATGCTCTCCTCAGAAGTTTACTGGGAGAACTTGGTGGGGATTGTCGTTGACGAGGTTCATGTCACATATAAGTGGTAAATGACACGTCTGTGTTGTATATTTTAATGTAAGACGATAGTCTAAGGACTGAAACAAAGTTAAGGTAACGGCTAAGAACAGGGTCTAGGTGCTACGTTATACTGTGGCTTGATGTGGATTGGTCTGTGATGAATGTGACTGACAGAACGATCGTCCAATCCCCAGCTGCAGTTGTTTTTGAAAGTTCTGCCCCTGAAAACATTTTCTATGAGCTCCTCTCCAGATTGGCTAGTGAAATACTTCCATGGCGGATATATGGAACTGTCCATCTGGCGTGTCAGGTTAAAAAACTAATACCAGCATGGATTTTTATGCAAAAAGCTTCAAAGAAAGATAATCAAAACAACTTTGAGATTCTCCTCCCAATGTCTCATTACATTCCTGATTGTTGGAGTCCTACTGAACATAGCATTCTACACACTCCAAGTAGCCATATACCGTGATGCAACAAAACGACTGCCACAGCTTTCATGAAAAAACAACAGAAAGTTGAAAAAGAAGTCCATCTACAGCAGTAACTTCTGTCGCTGTCTCCTCCTGCAGTGTAGCTATGTGCAGGCTTCATGTCGTTTTGCGTTTCAGCCTCAGTGCTCAGCTACCAGACGCCCTGGTGGCGCTCTGAGTCCAGCCTTATCTCTTTGTATCACAGTGTTCAGGACTGTTTGTGGCATGTGAGGGTTAGAGATTGTTTACCAGCATTCCAGGAGCTCTGATAATCTGATGTTGTGGCTCTCAGAGCGTGGTGCCTTCATGGCTGTACTCTCTGTTCTAGAAAACCAAAACCGGTGTGATTGGCTGTTAGGAAAGGGGATCCAGCTGAGATTTAATTCAAAAGTCCCTGATACAGTCATTGGTGAGTTAGATGGGGGTAACACTGAGGTCTTCAGACAGAGAGAAGCCTGAGTCTCTGTCCCGCGTTGGTTTTTCAGGTTTGGTGTGTCTCCTCACGTCCTCATGTCCGTAGCTGGCATGGCGTTTCAGCAGCAGCTTGGGCATACAGGAAGAGGAAGTGAGACCTAACGTCAGGCCCAAGCTGGTTCCTGAGGACACACTAGGGGCTGAGCTGGTGTTGGTGATGGACTCTGGAGCTTTGGGTTTTACCAAGGGAAGGCTCTCTGCCTCATAGCTCTGCTCATCGTAGGCATAGTTGACTTTGCCGCATGGAAAACTCTGCAGCTTGGCCAGGTCCATACCAGCTTTAGTGCTGCCGCCTGCTGATGACTTCTGAGAGGACGTGGTCATAGCAGCCTGAGGGGGTGGAGATGAGGAAGTGCAGAGGGCAGAGGAACTGTCACAGCCGCCATCGTGGCTCTCTGAAGTGGAGCTGCAGGTCTGAGGAGCTTGAGTGTTGGAGCTGCTGGTAGAGGAGCTGGAGAGCGGCATGGACTGAGTGTGAGAGAGTGTTTTCTTCCCCCTGAAGTTTTCCAAAACCCAGGAGCCATATGTGGGGTTCCACAGGTTCTTCGTCTTGTTCTTCAGCCTCTGGCTCCCCGAGGAGGAGCTGTTCCTGGAGCAGGGCTGGTGATGGGGAGGCTCAGGGTGGAGCCAGTGACCTGCAGTCGACAAGCTGGGAGCTGGAACAGGTTCAGCCCAGGACGGCTCCAGAGCCTCACGACATGACGTCACTTCCTGGTGGACTGGTTGTGTTTTCTGGAGAAGGAGACGGGGTTTGGTGGGCTGGGGGGGAAGAGGGCTGTGACCCAGGCCCAGAGAGGAGAGACTGAGCTGGGAGGATTCCTGAGAAACAGGGTGGGACATGAGGAGAGGGGTGAGGCTGGAAGAGGTGTGGTCAGAGGGACGGATAATTAAACTGCCGTCATCCTCTGAAGTGGGGCCGTACTCCACGGGAAGGGGTGTGTTAATTACATCTGGGTCCTGAATATGGAAGAAAAAGTAGAAACAAAAGAAGACACACTCAGGTGAATGAACTGTTACTACGTGTAATGTTAATATTAAACTAAATTTGCTTTACTGAGTAACACACCTGAGAGCAGTAGTTAATTCTCTCCAGGATGGAAGAGAAGTTTGGTCGATGTTCGGGACAGTGCTGCCAACACTGAGTCATGATCCGATAGCTGCATCACAACAGACACAGATTAAATAGATATTGTCAAGGCTGTAACTTGACCAACCTTGTCAACATTAACTTGTTCATGGACTGCATTAATATGGCACAATTTAGGTCTTCTTACCACTCACAGCTTTGAAACTTCCCACCAGTAAATGCATGGATTTTGATGCAATGTTTCATTTTAGGACTGAAGCTTGTAGTTCTTTTGTTTAAGCTTTAGTTAATTAATTAAGCCTAAATTTTTAACCACTTCTATTTCCTGTCTGCCATGATCATTTCTTTGAGTCCTTAGTTGTCATTCCTGCTGACTGCCACCAATGAAAGCATGACATCCTTGATTTGCAAGGCATACCAAACAAAGTGAAAGTTAATGAGGGAATTGTTAAGCAGACAGACTAATAATATCAATTCCTTGAGCCAATTGTTACTTGATTCTCAGCTGGAATTGGTTTTCGATTCCCATCCTTAAACATAAGTGATGTTGATGTTACTTCTGACAAACTGAAAATCCATCAACACAGCGTTCTATCTTTATAGCTAATCCTCCCCACACAGGTTTATCCAGACATGAAGTAAGTACCCTGTACTTAGGTCAGTACAAATGAAAGTAAGAGCATAAGGAAAGCCCAGTTTCTGAAGAAAGCCTTGTATCCTCATTGTTAGCCTTATCATGTTTACTTACACAGAGAAATTAACTAAAAGGGAACTCCTTAAAAAAAAAACCCTGAATCACTGGACATCAGTGAATCTTCTTCTGTGTGGAGAATACCGTACCCACCAGGACAGTACAGTATTTCTCTAATAGCAAACCCTGGATCACCCCTGACATTAAGGCTCTTTTAAAGGAGAAGAAGAGGGCCTTTAGGTCAGGAAACAGAGAGGAGCTGAAGACTGTCCAGAGGGAGCTGAGGAGGAAAATCAGGGAGGAGAAGGACAGATATAGGAAGAAGATGGAGGAACAGCTGCAGGAGAAAAACACCAAGGGAATCTGGGAAGGCCTAAAACAATTTCGGGCCACCAGGGTCCAACTCCCAGCTAGCCGGGGACCAGAAGTGGGCAGATGAACTGAACACCTACTTCTGTAGGATTGAGGATGTGTCTGC
This sequence comes from Cetoscarus ocellatus, assembly GCA_037902135.1. NCBI lineage: Eukaryota > Metazoa > Chordata > Actinopteri > Labriformes > Labridae > Cetoscarus > Cetoscarus ocellatus. Next base: position 5,549 of record JBAMNC010000802.1, on the reverse strand, counting down.
CCCTCCCCCAGCTGTGACAGCCCTGCAGCAGCCCCCATCCATCGCTCTCCCAGCACTCTGCCCAAGTCCTTTATGTTGATTTTAATACATTCTTTATTTTCCCATCAGTACATGGATGTGCGAGATAGACTGTTAGTGTGTCTGCATGCATCTGTGTGCATGCATATATGTGAGTGCATGAGTGCATATGTGAGCATGAGTGATACAGTATGGCCACAGGTGTGTCTACCCTCATCTAGAGGTGAGCTGGTGACCTGAAGGTGGAGCCCAAGTGGGAAGGCCTCTAAGAACAAGCAGACACAGCATCTGGGCGCGGCTGAGGACGCAAACAGTTTTTTGATCGTGTACTGTGAGCCATGTACCGTGTGGCTGGTGCTATGGACTTTGCCATATAAAGTCTTTTTGGTTTTAATATTTTTATTTTATTTGTCAACTCAATTTATCTGTAAACCATAACCTGCAATAAATGGTCAAAGGGACCAAATGGATAAAACTCTACTCATCTTTGTCTACATGCGCCAAGACTTTGATCTTACTCAATCAACAGTAGGAGTAGATTAACAAAAGGGTAAAAATTGCTACAACAATTACTATGCATTAATCTGATTTATGAATCAAGAAACCAGAGAGAATTGCTTCACTTTCTCAATACGCAATCGACCTTAAAATTAGAAATATGCAACCAAATTCTAAATATGCAATTTAATGTAATTTACCATGGTTTTAAAATCAAGAGTAGGTGATAAATTAAAATCTTTTTGCAGACCAAATCTTTCGATATATGAAACTGACTGGTCGGCCACAGTTAGGGAGTAGGAGAGAGTAGCCCCCAGGCCAGTGCCCACTCCTGCTTTAAACTACCATATCTGAGCTCATCTGTTTGCTGAACCTCCTGCCAGTACTCACACAGGCCCCGGGCAGTTCTTTGGGGGGTCCATCCTTCCTCCACTGGTGACAAACTCCAGCACCTCCTGGTTGGTTTTGCAGGGATACGGCATGTAACCCAGAGAGAAGATCTCCCACAGCAGTACCCCAAATGACCTGCAGGGGGAGACACACCTCAGCAGCTTAGTTTACTCCATCATGTGGATCACATATTGAACCTTTGCAGTTCTCATCCTGCTCAGTCCGAGGATAGAAGAGTCAATACCATGGATTTTCACTAAAGAATTCTTCAACCAGATGGAGATGTAATCACGTATTGGCAGAAAGCCGGGACTGGATTAGAAAAAGCCTGTAGCTCTTTGAATCATACTACAAACCTCCCAAGCTGTCTTTGGAGTGGTTTCTGTTTTCTATGGTACAAAACCCAAAACCAGTGAAGTTGGCACGTTGTGTAAATCGTAAATAAAAACAGAATACAGTGATTTGCAAATCCCTTTCAACCTATATTCAATTGAATACACAGCAAACACAAGATACTTAACGTTCGAACTGGTAAACTGTGTTATTTTTTGCAAATATTAGCTCATTTTGAATTTGATGCCTGCAACATGTTTCAAAAAAGCTGGCACAGGGGCATTTTTACCACTGTGTTACATCGCCTTTCCTTTTAACAACACTCAGTAAACGTTTGGGAACTGAGGAGACCAATTTTTGAAGCTTTTCGGGTGGAATTCTTTCCCATTCTTGCTTGATGTACAGCTTAAGTTGTTCAACAGTCCAGGGTCTCCGTTGTTGTATTTTACGCTTCATAATGCGCCACACATTTTCAATGGGGGACAGGTCTGGACTACAGGCAGGCCAGTCTAGTACCCGCACTCTTTTACTACGAAGCCACGCTGTTGTAACACGTGCAGAATGTGGCTTGGCATTGTCTTGCTGAAATAAGCAGGGGCGTCCATGAAAAAGACGTTGCTTGGATGGCAACATATGTTGCTCCAAAACCTGTATGTACCTTTCAGCATTAATGGTGCCTTCACAGATGTGTAAGTTACCCATGCCTTGGGCACTAATACACCCCCATACCATCACAGATGCTGGCTTTTGAACTTTGCGCCTGTAACAGTCCGGCTGGTTCTTTTCCTCTTTGGTCCGGAGGACACGACGACCACACTTTCCAAAAACAATTTGAAATGTGGACTCGTCAGACCACAGAACACTTTTCCACTTTGCATCAGTCCATCTTAGATGAGCTCAGGCCCAGCGAAGCCGGCGGCGTTTCTGGGTGTTGTTGATAAATGGCTTTCGCTTTGCATTGTAGAGTTTTAACTTGCACTTACAGATGTAGCGACAAACTGTAGTTACTGACAGTGGTTTTCTGAAGTGTTCCTGAGCCCACGTGGTGATATCCTTTACACAGTGATGCCGGTTTTTGATGCAGTACCGCCTGAGGGATCGAAGGTCACGGGCATTCAATGTTGGTTTTTCGGCCTTGCCGCTTACGTGCAGTAATTTCTCCAGATTCTCTGAACCTTTTGATGATATTACGGACCGTAGATGATGAAATCCCTAAATTCCTTGCAATAGCTCGTTGAGAAATGTTGTTCTTAAACTGTTCGACAATTTGCTCACGCATTTGTTCACAAAGTGGTGACCCTCGCCCCATCCTTGTTTGTGAATGACTGACCATTTCAGGGAAGCTGCTTTTATACCCAATCATGGCACCCACCTGTTCTCAATTAGCCTGTTCACCTGTGGGATGTTCCAAATAAGTGTTTGATGAGCATTCCTCAACTTTCTCAGTCTTTTTTGCCACTTGTGCCAGCTTTTTGAAACATGTTGCAGGCATCAAATTCAAAATGAGCTAATATTTGCAAAAAATAACACAGTTTACCAGTTCGAACGTTAAGTATCTTGTGTTTGCTGTGTATTCAATTGAATATAGGTTGAAAGGGATTTGCAAATCATTGTATTCTGTTTTTATTTACGATTTACACAACGTGCCAACTTCACTGGTTTGGGTTTTGTATATTTGAAACTGGCTCTCAAATTCTGGACCAGGAGCAATTCCTATCTTCGACAAAGAGGTCTGCAGTCCAGAGATGTAGACACTGCCAACAAGTTTCCTTTTAGAATATTAACAGAAAGCAGATCACATTTAAGTGAGTTTTATTGCTAACAGTACAGAAATATATTTTTTACTTTTAAAAAATCTCACTACTTTTAAGCTAATTTGAGTGTCCTTGATTGCACAGCACTGAGTAATCCTACCTGAATTTGCTCTGTTTAGCATTTTCCCACACGGAGGTCTAATTTCCAGTAAATGACCCCAAATAACAACCTCAAGCAAGAATTTACCTCTTCTGAGATTAATTAGACTTCTGTGGTCAGTCAAGGTTGATTCTGTACATAATCCCTTCATCACATATGATTCCAAGTTTTATGGTCCGCAGTATAAATCCAGTCTTCACACAAACATTTCTGATTTGTGACTCTAAACCTCAGAATATTTCTTACTTGCTCTGAAACAAATCTGTCCTTCTGAAATCTGCTCCAGAAGTGAGGATTGGATGTTATTTGGTCAAGGCTGTACATCTTTTTCTTTGGTTCTTTAACAAGTGGTTTCAACTCCTCTTCTCCTCGCTCATTCTGGTCCTTATCTGCTAATTTGACTGAACAGTCATTCTGCTCTTAGGATCAGGGTTTTGTATCTTAGATAGATGCTTACATTCTGCTATTAAAATGAAAGTTATCCTCAAGTCTGCCTGATTTTATTCAGGAATAAAAAGACCAAAGAATAAAAGAAAAAAAGAAAGATTTAAAGGATCTGAGAGAAGCTGCTGGGATTCTCGGCATAACTCAAAACAGCGACTCGTGTCTTTAGCATTGTTACTCGTGACAAATGATTTTTCATGCAAATCCTGTTTACCAATTTTCATCTGGTACGAGTTGTTTGTTTCCCAGATTTACATAAGCATTATATTTTAAGAGTGAGTGAGTAATGAACTACATGTTATGTCAGAACTGCAAGGACACATGATGTTCATTATCCGTCTAAGACCTGCATTTGTCTCAGTCCAAAGTCATTAACCCTTTTATAGAGGGTCTCAAAACAATCAAGGAATGAGTACCAGTTCTTTTAATTAAAACAAGTCCTCCACATTGATTTGTACTTCCAGTGTTCCTCACGTATGCATAATGGCTTTAGTATTCATACCATGTATCAGTCTTGCAGGTGAAGATTCCCTCCATGAAAGCCTCTGGCGGCATCCATTTGACTGGCAGCATTGCTCGACCACCTTTCCTGTAATAGCTGGCTCTGAGGGAGAGAATGAAATTCTGATAAAGAATTTATCCTCTTTCTGAAGTCTCGAGGGAAATGTAAACACCAGAAGGCTATGAACTCTAATTACATTTAGAGTCTGACCATACTTACTGCAATACAATGGAAAGCTCTCTTTACTCCTCTTAGAAGACACAAACCAGCATTTATCTGTGTGCTTTGCTATAGGGGATTTTAACGTGAAAGTGCAGATTTAGTTTACAAACCTGTAAATATCTCGTGCCATTCCGAAGTCTCCTATTTTAGCCACTCTGTCTGGTCCAGGGCAAGTGAGCAGGCAATTTCTAGCAGCAATGTCCCTAAAAAGCACAATATTTGTTATTGAATGTAGCTTCATGATTGTATTATCCAATCAAGATTCACTGAACATTTTCTACAAATCTTGTGTAAGTTGGTCTTTACATCGCAATTACATTTTGGACCATCTGTGTTGGGGGTCGAAAAGAGGGGAAAGTTTAAACTGTCTTCAAGAGTTAAGATTTTCATTACCGAGGAAAAAAGCTGTGAAAAAGGGGATAACTGGCCCGCTTTGAATTGTTTTGCATTCCAGGACATTTTGCACAATGCAGCTGCTGTTTGTTATCCCCTACTGGTGCAGTCATGAGTCCAATTTTAGCACTTTCGTTAGCACAGGCTTTTGGGTGAATGCCCAACATAAGATCCGGGACAAACACAAACTTAAGGGATTTAAGTATTTTCTTCAACAATGTAAGTTGCATCTGCAAGTGCTCCACTAGTGTATTTTAAAGCTTTCACAATCTTGCTGCCAAGTGGCTTACTATGACTACAGAGTTAATCAGTTATATTGCTGTGCAGTAACTTGCATTCAAAACATTCACACAGCACTCCACATGAGGTGGCTGTGTGTGTGTTTGTGTTTCTAATTAGCTTTGCTTTCAGAGGGACGAATGCTGATGATGAGACTCAAACTGTGTTGGAAATCACTGTTACTGCCAGTTATATTAACTGCTCACTGTGGCAAGTAGTTCAAGGCCTTTGGCTACCAGTGGCATCTGTTCAACCTTCCATGAGCACAACCATTCTGTGTAAGTTTTTAATCTGCTGGTGATGGCGTTAGAAAAATCTGTTTCATGTTGAGTAAAGAAACAGTTGTCATTTCAACTTCTCCACCACCCCTCACTAGAGGTCATTAAACATGAGAATTTCAGCTTCTTTGAAAAACACCAATTGACACAGCAATGACCACTGGCTTCGTCAGATAATATTAAAAAGAAATTCCTTATAGTAGAGTTAAGAGATGAGCATTAAATGAAAGTTTGAAGCTTGGTGGTTATAGTCAGTAAACTGTGGTGCAGTTCCTTTA